>JAHSUG010000003.1:0-1200000 GCA_019926025.1 Rhodotorula kratochvilovae | reverse complement strand
TGCTGCACCGGCGGCGGGCGACGACGAAGAGGAAGACGGAGAGGCGCCGCGGTACTTGGCGCACGTGGGCGGTGCCGGGTGGAAAGGCGAGACGGCCGCGCAGGGCTCGCACGTGAAAGGGAGGAACGGCTGCGCGAGCGTGCTCCGCGCCTGCGCCGCCGCCCTCGCCGCGCTAGCTCGACCTCGTCCTGCACGTCGATCTCGGCCTCCTCGACGGCGTCTTCGTCGCCTACCGCCTCTGCGTCGTCCGCGCCCTCGCTTGCCGCCCCACTTTCGTCCTCGTCCTCGCCCAGCACCCGCCGCGGCGCCTCGTGCTGCTCGACGTGGGCGTCAAAGTCGAAGTTGGGGTGCTCGCCCGCCTGCGCAGCGCCCACCGCCGGCGAAGGGGGCTGTGCTGCGCTCGAGCCGAGGTCGGGGTCGGCGGAGTCGGCGCGCGAGAGGACGAGGCAGACGAGGACAAGGAGCGCGACGACTGCGGGGACGAGCAGCGGGCGCAGGCGGGTCCGCACCAGTGCCAGGGAGCTGCAAGGGCGGAGAGCGTCAGCGTCGTCGAGAGGTGCGAGCGGGGGAGGAGCGCACGACTGGGCGGGAGCCTCGAAGAAGACGGTCGAGAGCGTGCGGGAGCGCCGCCAGTCCTTGCTGTCACGGCGCGACATGCACCCGCGCCCCGGGCGAGCGAGTCGAAAGCGAACAACTTCCGAGTTGGCCAAGAGGTTGCCCTCTCCGCCCTCCGCATTGTGCGCGTCTCGACGTGATATCCGCGGAGCAGCTGCAGTGGTAAAGTGTTGCAGACAGCCCTGGACCGAACAAACGACGAGGAAGCACTCCCAGCGCAGTGTAAGGGGCGACGAGGGGGAGGGAGAGGAAGAGGAAGACTCGAGAGGCCTATCAACAGAAATAGAGCGCAGAGGAAGACTACACGGAGAAACGACGACGACGACGACCGCTGGTGAACCCAAAAGTACGAGAGCGACGGAGCGTGGCAGAAGCGACAGGCCGGAGACGGGCCGAGGGAAAGGGTGGACGGCCGGGATGCTACGGACGGTAGGACGAATGCGAGGAGAGGGTGGGTGCCGACGTCGAGTCGACACATGGTATCTTGTTGTACAGGCCGAGGGTGAACGAGAGGGCCTATGTGCGGGCGGGAGGGCGAGAGGAGGGAGGGTCGGGTCGGGGCGCGGCGCTCACTGCGGGTCGTTCTGGCGCGACTGGTTCGAGTAGGGGTTCGCGAAGAGGCCTGTTGAGAGGAAGGTAGATGCGTGTTAAGGGGTGCTCAGAAGAAGCGCAACGCGGTGGGAGACGAACCCGCTCGCCTCCTGTTTACGCGGAGGTAGGTCAGGTCAGTTGGGCGCTTTGAAGGGAGAGAGGAACGTAGACGCACGCCAAGACAATCTTGTTGATGGTGGCGAGCAGGTCCGGCTTGCGGAGCGGCTTGGTGAGGTAGTCGTCTACATACGCGGGGGAGGGCGGTCAGTCTTGCGCTCACTGGCGAGAAATACCGCCGCTACGCACCCATGCCGGCCTGGATGCACTTCTCGCGGTCGCCGAGCATCGCGTGCGCCGTGAGGGCGACGATGGGCAGCCGCTCGAGGCCGTTGTCCTGCTCGAACTGGCGGATGATCTGCGTCGCCTCCTGCCCGCCCATGATCGGCATGCTCAAGTCCATCAGGACGATCTGAGCGCACCGTGAGGTCAGTACACGCGAGGAAGGGGAGAGGAGAGGTGAAGCGCACGTCGTAGTAGTTCTTGCGGACCGCCTCGAGCGCGAGCGCGCCGTTCTCGACGACCTCGCTCTGGTGCCCCGCGCTCTCGAGGAATTTGAGCGCGACTTTCTGGTTGACGATGTCTGCGCGGCGCGTGGGCTGTCAGTACGAGACTCGGCAGGAAGAACGGGAGAAGCGGGACGCACTGTCCTCGGCGAGGAGAACCTTGAAAGACGCGTCGCCGCCGCGCTCCGAGGGTATCCGGTTGCTCGCCTCGAGCGCAGGGAGGAGCGCGTTGCACATGTCCTGCGCGTTCGTCGGCGACTCGACGCAGTTGGCGATCCCAAAGTCGAGGCAGTACTGCACGCGCGGTGGGGGTCAGCTCGATGCTCGCGCGGCGAGAATAGGAAGGCGCACCTTGAGGTTGAGCTGCGGGATCTGCGGCGTAATCAGGACGAGGGGGATGTAGCGGAGGTGCTCGACGTCGCGGAGACGCTCGACGATCGAGAGCTGGTCGACGAGGACGGTGTCGAAATAGCCGTTCTGCGAGTGGTCGAGCATGCACGCCTCCTCGAGCGAGTCGACGACGGTGATCTCGAGCCCGAGCTGCTCGACGCTGTCGATCACGCTCGGGTCGTGGTGGAGCGTGTCGATGAAGAGGATGCAGCGCCCCGGGTGCGGGATGAGCGTCTTCTGCCGCACCTGGTCGAGGTTCCACTCGCCGATGCGGCACTGGATCGTGAAGTAGAACTGCGACCCGCGCCCAAACTGCGACGTGACCCAGAGCTCGCCGCCCATGAGCTGCACGAGACGCTTCGAAATGGTGAGCCCGAGGCCGGTCCCGCCGTACTTGCGCGTCGTGGAGCCGTCCGCCTGCGCAAACGTGTCGAAGATGAGGTTGAGCTTGTCGGGCTTGATCCCGATCCCCGTGTCGCTGATGCAGAACTCGAGCTGGTACGTCTTCTCCTCCATGTCGGCGGCGGCGAGTCGGCACGAGAGGGCGACCTGGCCACGCTGCGTGAACTTGATCGCGTTGCCGACGAGGTTGGTGATGACCTGCCGGAGGCGGAACGGGTCGCCGACGAGGAGGTCGGGGATGTCGCTCTCGACCGAGTACATGAGGTCGAGCCGGCTCTGCGTCGCCTTGACGGCGAGCGTCTTGAGGATGCCGAACACGGCCGAGCGGACGCTGAACGGGATCTGCTCGACCGTCATGCGGCCGGCCTCGATCTTGGAGATGTCGAGGATGTCGTCGATGATGAGGAGGAGCGAGTTGGCGAGGTTCGAGACGATCATGAGGTTCTCGCGCTGCTGCCGCGTGAGGTCCGTCTCGAGCGTGACGCCCGTCAGGCCGATGATGCCGTTCATCGGCGTCCGGATCTCGTGCGACATGTTGGCGAGGAACTCGCTCTTGGAGCGGTTCGCGAGCTCGGCCGCCTCGCGCGCCATCGTGTTCTTCTGCAGCGAGTCGCGGAGCGAGAAGACCATCTTGTTGATCTTGGTTTTGAGCGAGTCCATCTCGCCGCTCGCCTCGACCGTGACAAACGAGCTGAAGTCGCCCTCGGTCGCGGCCGCCGAGATCTGCGCAAACGCGCGCACCTGCGACGTGAGGTTCGTCGCCATCGTGTTGACGTTGTTCGTGATCTCCTGCCACGTCCCCTCGATGTTGTCGACCTTGGCCGTCACGCCGAGGTTGCCCTTGGTCCCGACCTCGTGCGCGACGCGCGTGACCTCGGACGCGAATGTTGCGAGCTACAGGCGAGCGGGCCGGTCAGTACATGCTCGTAGAGCTCGGAGAGGAGGAGTGGGGGACGCACGCGGTCGACCATCTCGTTGATCGTAACGACGAGCTGGAGGACCTCGCCGTTCGCCTCGATCATGACCTTCTGCGTGAGGTCGCCCCTCGCGACGGCGGTCGTGGCCTTGGCGATGGAGCGGACCTGGTCGGTGAGGTTGCCGCACATCTGGTTGACCGAGTCGACGAGAGACTTCCACTCGCCCGAGACGTTGATCACGTACGCCTGGCCACCGAGTTGCCCGTCCGTGCCGACCTCCTTGGCGACGCGCGTCACTTCGGCTGCGAACAGCCGGAGCGAATCGACCATCGAGTTGACCGTGAGCTGCGCGGACGCGTGTCATTAGTCTCGCTCCGTGCGGGTTAGTCAGGGAGGCGGACGCACCTTGAGGTCGAGCATCTCACCCTTGACCTTGACATCGATCTTCCTCGAAAGGTCTCCCTCGGCGACAGCGCGCGTGACGTCGGCGATGGAGCGCACTTGCTGCGTGAGGTTCATCGCCATCGTGTTGACCGAGGACACGAGCGACTTCCACTCGCCCTGCACGCCCTCGACGTTCGCCGTGCCGCCTAGCTGCCCTTCGGTGCCGACTTCGAGCGCGACGCGTGTGACCTCGGCGGCGAAGCGGCGGAGTTGCGCGACCTGCGGGCAGGAGTGAGGTAAGTTCGACGGACGACTATCACCAGCCGGTGCAGCACAGGAACTGCGCGGCGCGCGGGCAAACAGGCCACGGGGCACTCACCATCGAGTTGACGGTCGTCTTGAGCTCCCGGATCTCGCCCGACGCGCCAATGTCGACCGTCTTGCTCAGGTCGCCGTTCGCGACCGCCTTGGTGACGCTCGCGATCTCGCGCACCTGCAGCGTGAGGTTCTGCGCCATGCGGTTGACCGAGTCGGTCTGCGTGCGGAAAGGAGTCGTCAGCTCGGGGTGCTTTTAGAAAAGCGAAGCGGGGCAAGGCTGCGCCGCCCCGCCCGCACAGGGAGGACGAGCCGACGCACAAGCTCCTTCCACGTCCCCTCCACGCCATGCACGACCGCCTGCCCTCCGAGCTGCCCATCAGTGCCGACCTCGCGCGCAACGCGCGTCACCTCGCTCGAGAAGACGCGGAGGCGCGTCACCATCGAGTTGACCGTCTCCTTGAGGGTCGCCATCTCGCCCTGCACCTCGGCGTCGATCGTCTTCGAGAGACTGTGTGCGTGCGGCGGAGTGAGCGGGAAAGGAGGCGAGAGAGAGAGGGAGGAGGGACGCACTCGCCCCGCGCGATGGCGGACGTGACGATGGCGATGGAGCGGATCTGAACCGTGAGCTGCGTCGCCATCGTGTTGACCGTCTCCGTCACTGCGCCCGCATCGGTCAGCATGTGCGCAGGAGAGTGGGGTAGAGCGGCGCCGACGCACAGGTCTTCCACGTCCCCTCGACGCCGGTAACGACGGCCTGTCCGCCGAGCTGGCCCATCGTGCCGACGTCGAGCGACACGCGCGTGACCTCGCTCGAGAAGAGGCGGAGCTTGTACACCATGTCGTTGATCGTCTCCTTGAGCGTCGCCATCTCGCCCTCGACCTCGGCGTCGATCGTCTTCGTGAGGCTGTAGCGAGGCGAGGTCGTCAATACTGCGCATCAAGCGAGAGGACGGGAGCAGCTCACTCTCCGCGCGCAATGGCAGACGTGACGACGGCGATGGAACTGCAAGCGTCGGAGAATCCGTCAGCCTCCCTCGCGACCTCGGGCAAAGCGAAATCGCACGCACCGGACCTCGTTGTCGTGCGAGAGCTGCGCGCGGTGAAGCTCCTCGGCGTGGAGCACCTTGAGCGCCTGGATCTGGTCCTCGCAGTTGCGGCGCACTTCCTCGATCGTGTCGCCGGGGACGACGGGCCGCTTCTTCGGCGGCACCGAGTCGTCGCTCGTCGTCCGCGACACGGCGGGCGCTACCACCGGCGGCGGAACGGCCTCCTCCTCGGCTGCGGGTTCGCTCGCCGGCTGGACGGGTTCGTCCTGCGGGCGCTCGGCGGCCTGGAGGCGGTCGGCGATGCGGGACGCGCACGCGATGATGGCGTCCGTCTCGACGGGCTTGCCCTCGGGCGTGGGGGAGAAGGTCGCGGGCGCGGCGTGGGACGCTGCGAGGTTGGCGAGGTGGGAGCGGACGCTCGCGGGGTCGCTCTCGAGGGCGGTGAGGAGCGAGAGGAGGAAGGTCGGGAAGGTGTGGAGGGGCTGGGCGGACGCGAGCGGCCTGCTCATGTTGTCGGGCGAGGGGCTCGGGGCTGAGGCCCACTGCGCCGGCTTCCTGCGCGAGGGCGAGGGCCGGGGCGGGGGTAGGGCAGGCGGTCATGTCGACGAAGCTGCTGGCGGGGCTGGTAGAGTAGCTGAAGACGGAGGTCGCGGGAGTCGAGACGGCGGCGCTGGACGCGCTCGAGCCGGACGAGAAGAGGTGTGCGGCGAGCGGCGGGCGCGGCGGCGGGGGCGGAGCTGGCGAGGGGGACGAGGCGAACGAGGCGGCGAAGGGGTCTGGCTCGGTGCTCGGTGTGGGCGTCTGCGGCATGCGTGCGTGCGCGCGTGTGGTGGTCCTGCCTGGACGCGGGTGCGGGCGCGGGGCGAGCGCGCTGACCTGGACTTGGAGCTGCGGCGGTGGGGCAGCGACGAGAGCGAGCAGACGCGCCGGTCGAGATCGCGGACGCGTGTGCGGGGGCGTGCGGGTCGCTGAGCCTGCGTGCTCGTCGCCTGGCTCGCTGGAGCAGCCGGGAGGGACAGCGGGACGCGGCGGGCGAGGAGCGAGCGTGGTCGAGGTCGCTCCCGCGAAGTCGCGCACGCGGGCACGCCCAAGGGCGCACGCGCAGGCGGCCGTGCTTCCGGATGCGCTAGCTACTAGCACTCGTATCTGCAGATACACTCTCGTACACAGCACGTCTCCCCCCTCTCCTCCTCCTCGCTCTCCTCTTGCTCTCCTCTCCGGCTGCTGCCTCCTCCTCATCGCACGAGCCTCCTCTTTCTGGCGATCCTTTCAGAGCGCCTGCTCTCTCGAGATGGCAGTTTTCCCTCTACGCGCGAACGAGAGCAGCAGCCCCCTCACCTGTGCAATTGCAAGCTTCATGAGCTGCAGGGAACGGGCGGGCATTCCGGGCCGACACCCGCTCTCACTGCTGGGTGTTTGCAAACTGGCTGCAGCGGGGGTGAAGCGGGGGGAGAAAGGGGAGCAAGAGGAGGAGCGGGTCAGCGGGAGGAGCGGGAGGGCTGGGACAGCAGGGGGGGGCCCGTGTCACGGGCTGCCGTGCGCGTGCTGGTCGCTGCAGCTGAGCGGGAGCCGCGAGCGGAAGAAGGCAGCGGGCGCGCGTTGCTCCCGTCCCGCAGCTCGCGCCGCCCCTCGCCCTCCTCCTCCGTCGCTGCTGCCCGCGAGTGCCTGCGCCGATAAGCCCACACGCACCCACACTCGTCCGCAAGCCGCCCTCCGAGCCCAGCCGCGCCGTCCGAGCCGCTCGACGCCGCGCCGCGCCTCGCTCGTCCTCCGCACTCGCCCCTCCGCCTCATCTCCCTCGACCGCATCGCCCTCGAGCCGATGGTCTACTACGTGCGTCTGCTCGCACAGCTTCCAGCGACCTCGGGCGGGCAACGGCAGCGCCCCCCGAGGCCGCGCGCGGTGGCTTCTCCTTGACCTTCCACACGACTGACTCCCCTCGTCCTGCGCACGCAGGTCTGCCCGAACTGCGGGCACAGGAGCGCCGAGTACCAGCAGAGCATGGTACACTGTGCGTCCGCTCTCCCTTGCGCTTTCTCCCTCGTCGCGCAGCGAAGCCCCCGCCTCGCTCTCCAACCCTACCCACGGAAGGTGGTGTGGGGGGAGCACGTCTCGTCGTGCGGGGCGGGTCGCCTCGCGCGCCGCTGCAGCTGCTCGAGCACATCCCCTGCATCTTCGCTGGATGAAAAGCTGACTCCTGCGATCGACCCCGATCCGCTCTTGCGCTCCTCCTCGCGACCCTCGTCGGAACAGACAACTCGTGCGACGTCGTCCGCGTCCGGACCGTCAACTCGCCGCCGTCGAGCGCGTTCACGGGGAACACGACGACGACGATGCCGGGTGGGGCAGGCCCGCCTGGCGGAGGGTGGGCAGCGAGCGCAGGCGGTGCGACGGCGGGCGGCGCGGTGAGCGCGACGGCGCAGGAAACCGCGCCCGAAACTGAGCAGGCGAAGTAGGAGGCTGGAGCTTGGGGAACGGCCACATGTGCGTTCTCGTTCCCTCGTCTCGCTCGTCGTGGGGGCTGACCAGGTTCTGAGGCGGTGCAGACACGACGCCGCCCCTCTCCCCTCCCCTCGCCTCCTCCCTCTCATTCGATACCCACCACTCCTTCTCCCGTACCATGCCGTCTTCGTCGGAACCCCTCCCAGCTTCGCCGCTCCCGCCATCGTCCATACCCATACCGCGCCTGCGCCTTCGCCCTCTCTCCTCCTCCGCTTACTCGTGTCGCCTACACACGCCGCCACCCGCTCCTCCCCGCATGCCTTGCGCACAAAGCGCCTACTCGCCTCGTTCACCGTCTGATTTTGGGTTCAGGGTCACCATCGTCACCGTCTTCCTTCGCCGTCGCCGTTCTCCCTCGTGTCGCCGTCGCCTTTCATCGCCTCCTTACTAGGGTTCAACCGCGGGCGGTCCCTATTTTTCGTCGTCGTGTTTTGGGCCATCGGCAGTTTCATCAAGGGTTTCCCCTCCCCTCGCCTTCCCCTCTCCCGCTCGACCTCGTTCCTCTGCCTCTCCTCCTCACCCTCGCGTCCCACTCGCCACCTCCACCTCGCCCACTCGCTCGAAGACCTCCTCGCGCGCGCAGCGGCGCAGGCGAATCGGTGAGCAGGGCGGACGGCGGAAGAGCGGGGTTGAGGCGGTGCGCGCGAGCGAGCGGAGGGCGTCCGGGAGAGCAGGGGGCGGGGCGTGTCGGTTCTTTCTCCACTACAGTACATCCGCAACGCCGCCCGGGTTCCTTCCTTGTCGTCCCGTCCTGCGAGACTCGTTCCCACTGTCCGAGAGCGAGCATTGCGTTCCCGTCCGCCCCACCAACCTCGGACCCGGCTTCAGACGCTCGACCGGCGAAGCGTTCCCCTCCTTTTCCTTTCCCCCAGCACCCGCACAGACGCACAACATGGCCGCTACGGACGCTATCCTCGTCGAGATCAAGGCGCCGTTCGCCATCATCACCTTCGTGCGCCCCCGGCTCTCCCCCGCGTCGAGGCGCTCGCTGGTCGTTGCTGACCCCGCATCACCCGCTTGTTCCCCGGCGCGCAGAACCAGCCGAAGAAGAAGAACGCGCTCGATGCGACGCTCTGTGCGTGCTTCTCCCCGCTGCGAGGGAGACGCCCGCTGACCTCCTCGTCCTCCTCGTCGCAGACAAGCGCCTCTCCGCCATCCTCCAGGTGCGCGTCTTTCCCCCTTCCCAGCTCGCAGCGCTGACCTGGACAGTGCCACACAGGAGATCGACGCCAACCCCGCCGTGTTCATCACCGTCGTGACCGGCAAGGGCGACTTCTTCAGCGTGCGCCCCCTCCCCTCTTGCTCTTCCTGCACCGCGCTGACGAAGAGCATGCACAGGCCGGCGCGGACGTCAAGAGCACGAGGGAGTCGCTCGGTCCGAAGGACGCGCGGGTGCGTCTGCGTTTCTCAGCTTCGGACGCAGTGCGGGGACTGACCCGAGGACGCAGGTCACCTCGCTCGAGCGGCTCAGCGGGTCGAACCTCGACTTGACGCGCGGTACGTGCCCTTCTCTCCCTTCGATAGAGGAGAGGAGCTGACTCGCCGGGAATGCAGCGTTCTACCGCCACTCGAAGATCCTCGTTGCCGGCATGAACGGGCCCGCGATCGGCCTTTCTGCCGGTGCGCCCCCTCGCTCCTCCCTGCCTCGCTCCGTTTGTTGACCTCCTCACCCCGCAGCGCTCCTTGGCGTGCGTCCTCCAGGCTCCGCGTGCGCCGATCCGCTTGGCCTTCCCAACTGACCCTCTTCTCCATGCCCCGCGCGCAGCACTTCGACTTTGTCTACGCCGCGCCGAACGCGTACTTCCTCACGCCCTTCAGCGCCATCTCGCTCGTCTGCGAGGGCGGCGCGTCGCAGGCTCTGGTGCAGCGCATGGGCCTCGGCAAGGCGAACGAGTGCGTCCCCTTCCCCCCCTCCCTCGTCCCTCCTCCAGTGCTGACGGGCGGGGGAAAAGGGCGCTCCTCTTCGGCAAGAAGCTCTCGGTGCAGGAGCTCCTCCCGAGCGGGTTTGTCAACGGCCTCATCGACGCAAAGGGCGATGAGGCGTTCCGTCGCGCGCTGCTCAGCACCGTCGAGAAGCAGCTTGACGGGCTCGAGCTCGAGGCGGTGCGTCCTCCTCTCCTTCTTCCTTGCCCGGCACCCGAAGCTGACGCGGAGAGGAGCGCAGATCGTCAAGTCGAAGCAGCTCATCCGCGCCGCACTCCCGGACCCCGAGCCCGTGTACGCCCCTCCCACTCCCTTCCCTTTCGTCGCCCGACTGATCACGAGGAGTCCCCACACGCAGCAACGTCCGCGAGGTTTTCGCCGGCGCCGAGCGGTTCGCAACGGGCAAGCCGCAGGAGCGGTTCGCCCAGCTCGCGAGCAAGCAGATGCGGCACAAGCTCTGAGCTGCGAGCGCTGCACATACGCCGTAGGGGGCTTAGTGAGTGTTTTCCCGGGTCGGTCTGTCCGTCTGTTTGAGCTGTGGGAAATGGCATTGCGGTTGTCTAGGATGCAAGCGGGAGGCGAGAGGGGAGGGATGGCAAAGCGGCTTCAGCGCCTGGTGGCAGGAGAGGTGACAGGATGGGAGCGGCTGGGACAAGACGCCGCGGCTACACTGTCGGGCCCGGCGTCGCCTCCGCGCCGTGGTCCTCGAGCCCGAAGCGCCGCTTGACGAGTGCGACGGCTTCGGGGTTACCGTGTTCTGCAGGGACGGCGGTATCAGTGCATGCGGCGCTGTAGGATGCACGGGCGAGGGCGGCGGCCGGCCCCTCGGCGCCGGTAGCGCTGGAGCGCGCGACGCACCTTGGTCAGCTCGGCCGAAATCTTGACGCAGTACTGCCCGTCGATCGAGTATAGCTGCGCGCTGGAGTCGTCAGTGACGTGCTCGGACGAGAGGAAGCGAGGTGAGCGGACCTTGATGACCATGTTGAGCTGCACATCCGAGTCCAGAGTCCAGAACGCAGCGTTAGCCCCGCTCGTACGGCCAGAAACACGCAGGTCCGAGCGCAGGACGTACCGCCTTGCTCTTCTCCCCCTCCGTCCTGACCGGCCCCTCGCCCGGCACCTCCTGCACAACAGGCTTCTCCACCCGGCGGAAGTCTGCTCCATTCAACGCTGGTCAGCTTGCATTCCTCGAGGTGAGCGGGGGGAGAACGCACCGTTCGTGAGGTCGGTCCCGACGCCGAACGAGCACCCGATCCCAGCTGCGTCGGCAGCCTTCTTGAGCTCGATGCAGCGCGGGACGTCGAGCGAGTCGGAGAAGACGACGACCTCTGCATCGGGCACCCACTCACGATCAGCTCCACCTTTCGCAGTCACTTGAAGGAGAGAGTGGACCACGCACTCGTCTTCGGGTCGGCCCCACGCTCGAACGCCTCTTTCGCGACGGGGATGAACTTGAACGGGTCGCCCGAGTCCTGCCTCAGGCCCTTCCACCGCCGCGCTCGGGTTCGAGACAAAGTCGTCGAAGAAGGGCTTGGTCGTGAACGTGTCGGTCAGGGCGACGCCGAGGGAGCCGTCAGGGTAGACCTGCGGGGCGCCGAGAGACGAGCGTGAATTCGCTCCGGGTAGCGCGATGCACGCAGACGATGCGTCCGCGCGCGAGAGGGAGAGAGCCGACTTACCTTCTCCCATGCGTCCATCGTCCGTCCGTTGCTGCCCTCGTAGCCCTCGAGCGCCGCAATGCCCATCACCATCTCATGCGCGATCTGCATGCGCGCTCTGCATCAGCGGAACGGTCCTCTACGCGGTGCACACAAGCGATCAGGCGATACAAGGGCACGCGCGCCCGCCATGCGCATTCGAGATAAGCGACGCACCGTCCCGATGGGCGCGACATCGTACTTGTGCGCAAAGTGCACGTTCGACGTCCCCACAAGCTTCCCTCCGCCCTTCTCGCCGTTCCCGCACCCTGGTTCGCGCGGATCAAGCCCGCATGACGATGTCGTGCGCCTTGTACGTCCTGCGGCGGCGCGAGCCAAACTCGCTGAGGAGGCAGCCGGCCTCGTACAGGCGGTGGCCCTTCTGGCGGGCGTTTTCTGCGCGTGCCGGGGGTGAGGACGTGGAGAAGGAGAGGAGTGAGGGTAGGGCGCACCGAACTGCCCGGTGTAGTCCCAGGCGGTGTCGACGTGCGTGAAGTACGCCTCGGAGATGATCGACATGAGCGGGACCTGCGCCTCCTAATCAGCGTTAATCGCTTGTGATCTCACGAAACGGTGACGCACCTCGTACAGGATCGTCTCGACCCACTTGCCCTCGATCTCGAGCTCAAAGCTGCCCCACTCGGTCCCGTCGGCGTCTGCGCCCTCGCGGGGGACGAACTGAAGGCGGACCTGCTCGGCGGGGCGGAAGCGGAAGGAAGAGGTAGTCGAGGTACGAGGCGGGGAAGTACGGGCAGCGGCGCTCGAGGAAGGCGCGTTCTGCGGGCGTGAGGAGAGGGTCTCGAGGTCTGCGAAGGGTGAGTTTCAGGGGGTCTTCCTGGTGCGGGCACGATCGCGGCGTTAGGTCCTGTCTTGAGTGCGCGACTCACGGTTGATGGCCTTGAGGACGTCGTCGTACATGTTGCGCGTGAAGCGGGTTCCGCCGCGGTTGGTAAAGCGGTACTTGACGTTGACGTCTGGGTACAGCTCGCGGATGGCGTATTGCCTGCGTGCGCTTTGGTCAGCTCGATAAGGTGGAGGCAGACGAGGGGAATCGGAACGGACATGCTGTTCGGCGACGAAGAGGAGGAGATGAGGGTCAGCGCGCGTGGAAGGAGGCGGAGAGAGGGGGACGGACCTGAACTTGTAGAGGTCCGAGTCGAGGATGGACTGGATGTAGCACTCTGGCTTTGGCGAGATCGCAGCCATGACGGAGCGGATCGGCGGGCGGTGGGGAGGACGGCGAGGTGAGGACGGCACGGGGCGGTCCGAGTGCGCGCAGGGTCGTAATTGGAGGTACTGAAGAGCTGGAGAGCAGGTTACGAGCTCAACCTAGTGGGAGCGACGCGCGGGATAAGGACGAACCCTCGACTCGGCTCTCTCGCTCCGACTGATTACGGCTCTCGGCTCAGACCGCGCAGGATGGCGCACTCGCACGAGCAACACTCCCACGAGCATGCACACGGCCACCCGCACGAGCACGCACACGCGCACGACGCAGTCCGCGACGGAGACGACTCGGCTCCTCGCTCCGAGGCGCACCACCAGGCGACCGTGCAGGCCACGTTCGACTCGTACAGGAGACAGAGCCTCGCAGCGAACCAGCGCAGGAGGGCAGACTACTACGCCCTCCCAAAGGCGCACCGCGACCTCCTCCCCGGCTACAACGACCTCCTCCGCCAGGTCCGCACTCTCTCCCTCTTCCTCGTCTGCCTCTTCCTGCTCACCCTTCCACACACCCGCAGGTAGACGAGAAGCTCGCCATCAACGCCGAGCTCGTCCAGCTCATGGTCGACGCCAACCCGTTCCCCCCGCCTCCAGACGCTGCGCTCGACGCACCCGCGCCGACAGAGGCGGACCACGAGGTGCGCCGCCGGTCTCCCGTGCCTATGAAGCTGAACGATCTGACGGGGATGTTCGTGCGCAGCGGCTGAGGAGCACACTGCGGCAGTGCGTACGGGACTGGAGCGAGTCGGTGCGCCCCCGGGCTCGTCCTTCCCTCCATCAGCAGCGTGCTGACACGCTCATTGACAGGGCAAGCACGAGCGGGATACGACGTACACCCCCATCCTCGACGCGTTGCAAGGGGCGTTCGCGAACCTTTCCCCGGAGGTTAAGTGCGTCACGCAGGTTGGCCTTCCCATCCGGCGAGTCAGAGGGCTGACGCTCCCCCGCGTGCGCAGAGCGGAGGTTAAGGTGCTCGTTCCTGGTGCGGGGCTCGGACGGCTCGCGTGGGAGATCGTGCGAGCGGGTGCGTCGATCTCTCTGCTCGGAGAGGTCCCGAAACGAGGCTGACCCCGCTCTGCGCGCCCAGGCTTCTCCTGCCAGGCGAATGAGTTTTCGCTGCACATGGTACGTCGTCTCATACGCACCTGCCGGTCACAGACACTCAAGCTGAACACGCCGGCACTGACCCGCCGCCTCCTGCGCAGCTCATCGCCTCGCACTTCCTCCTGAACCACACCGACGCGCCAAACGCGTTCGCCCTGCACCCCTACCTGCATTCGTTTAGCAACATCCGCAGCAGGGAGGACCTCCTCGCGCCGTGCTTCGTCCCCGACGTCCGCCCGGACGAGATCGCGGGTAGCGCGGCGGATTTCTCGTTCGCGGCGGGCGACTTTCTCGAGCTATACGGCGGGGCACCGGGTGCGTCGCGCGTGCTCTTCTCGCCGTCCTCACTCCTGCAAGCAGACAATGATCTGATGCTGCGCGAGCGCAGGCTCGTGGGACGTCTGCGTGACGTGCTTCTTCCTCGACACTGCGCGAAACGTCGTCCAGTATCTCGAGACGATCCACGGCTTGCTCAAGCCCGGCGGGCTGTGGATCAACTGCGGTGCGTTGCGGACCGCTCTTTCCCTGTCCCGACGCTCCCTTCGAGTGGCAGCCGTCGTTGACAGCGTTGTGCTCGCGCAGGCCCGACGCTGTGGCACTTTGAGAACGACAAGGACGCAAGCTCGCTTGAGCTCCCGCTCGAGGACGTCAAGGCGCTCGCGCGCCGCATCGGCTTCGAGCTCTCCGTGCGCTCACTCTCCCCCCCCCCCCCCCTCCCCTACTCGAACGCGCCTGACCGCCCCGAGGACACGCAGGACGAGCGCGAGCTGCAGACGTGCTACACGACGAACCCGCGGTCGCTGCTTCGGCACGAGTACACTGCTGCGTTCTGGACGGCGAGGAAGGTCGAGCGGGCGGAGGCGGAGAGCGCGTGAGGTGCGGCGGGGCGGGGTACGGGTGGGCGCGCAATGGACGCTTGTGGGCATTGCTGGGGTGCTTGTGCGCTGCGTAGGAGTGTAGCGCGGGTTGACTTTGCGGTTGACATCCCGTTGCTCCCGAGGGCGAGACCGTCGTTGCAACGTTGCTTCGTCGTCCGCTCACGTTCGACCCTCTCGCTCTCGTCAAGCGAGGCGCCTGCGCTTGCTTTGTACACCCGCACACCAGCTCAGGAGGATGCTCCGTCTCGCGTCGCGCACCACCGCTTCGCCGCCTTCGCCCTCGCGTCTGCGGATCGCGCGCCGCGCCCAACAGCCGCACGCGCAGCCTGCGCCGCACCACGCGGGCGCGAAGGGGTGGACCCCCGGGGACTTGATCGTGTTTGGCGAGGAGACGCAGGGTCAGCAGGGGCTGCAGGGCGAGGAGGAGCGCGCGGGGACGGGGAAGCCGGCGGAGGGGAGGATGTGGGCGCCAGGCGACCCCATCGTGTTTGGGGCGAAGGGGGACGCGGCAGAGCGTGCACTGGGGCAGCAGCAGCGCAGTCCACCGCAGCAGCACCCGCGTGCGACGTGCGTCGCCCTTCCCTCCTCCTCCTCCTCGTCTGCACGCACCGCCCCCTCGCTCACACCGCCCTCCTCCTCGAACCGCAGCACGCCAGCCTCCGCCCGCTCACGCGCCTCTACCCGCACCACCCGTTCCCCAGCCGCGTACCCGCGCTCGTCCTCGCCGTTCGCGCGCGCGCCCACCCACATCGGCTGGCCCGCCGCTTCGACGCGCTGGGACCCGCCGTCGCCCTCGCCCTCGCTGCACTCGAGCCTTGCGGATCTCAGCACGGCGGCGCGGAGCTCCGCTCTTCCAGCGAATCCGGCATGCAGGCGGGCTCGCCGACGACGCGCAGCGGCGCGCCGGTGCAGGCGTCCGCGCTGTCGCAGGCGGAGATGGACGACCTCGTCAGCGGAGTCGACTTCGACGACGCGCTCGACGCGGAGGTCGACTTCGAGCCGTCCCCGCGTGCGTTGCAGCCCCGCGCGAGCCTCGCGCCCGAAGCGCTCGAGGAGCTCGTCTCTGGGATCGACTTCTCGCAAGACGTCGACTTCTCCGATGGCGATGAGCCCGCGCGCGATGCCTACCTTTACGCTGCGGCATCGCCCTCGACCGCGGCACGTCTCCCGCCTGTCCCTCCATCGCCCCAAGCTCGCGCCTCGTCCCCCCGCATTGGCATCCGCACCCGCGCGCCGCTCTCCCCGCGCCCCTCGCCGCCGCAGCAGACGACGGATCTGTTCTCCCCGCGCTCGCCTGCGCTCGCGGCGCTCTCCCTCTCGCGCTCGTCGTCCCTCTCCGGCTCGCCTTTCCGGCAGTCGACGCCGTTCCTCGCCTCGCCGCCGCCGGCACTCGGCTCGTCGCAGCTTCGAGCGTACAGCACCACTTCGCCGGCGCAGCGGCGCGAGGAAGACAGCAGTGGCGAGCTCGTACCGCCGTCTGCGCTGGGCCTCGGCACGGACATCGACGCGAAGGGCAAGGGCAAGGCGCCGGTCATCGAGCTGAGCGACAACTCGCCGACTTCGTCACCTGAGCTCGTCGTCCTGCGCAAGCCTGCCAGCACGTCGTCTGCGCCGGCCGCGGCGGCCAAGCCGAAGAACGGGTGGTTCCAGCGCCCTGCATCGACAGCGTTCTCATCACTCGCAGGCCGACCCAAGCCCGCATCGCCGTCTCCTCCCGCCTCCTCCTCCGCGAGCAAGCCCGCGCCCTCCACTTCATCCTTCACGGCGCGCCCCAAGCCGCCCCTCGCGCGCAAGCCCTTCGCGCCGAAACCTTCCACCTCCTCCTTCCGGGCGGGCAAGCCCCGCCCGGGCTCGAAGCGCGCCGCTGAGGCCGAGAAGCAGGCCTCGCTGCGGGCAAAGTGGCCGCGCGTGTTTAGCTACAAGACTTGGGCGGGCGAGAGGGGCGCGCCGCGCGTGGTGTACACGACGGACGAGGCGGAGGTCGAGAGGGTGCTGAGCACGCTCGAGGGGTGAGTCGGTCTGTCCGTGTTTGGAAGGAAGAGCCGGATCACTGACCTTGGCCCGCTGCTCTGCCCTCGCCACCTCACAGACCGCTCGGTTTCGGTGCGTCCGTCCGTCCTCCTGCTACCACATCGACTGACACGCCTGCCCGCCCGCAGACCTGGAGTGGGATCCGTACGTCCCCCGCGCCGGCGGCATGGGCGGGCAGGGCAAGGCGGCGCTCGTGCAGGTGTGTGACGAGTCGACGATCTTGCTCGTGCATGTCGCGAGGATGTCCCGTGCGTGTCACTTTCACTTTGCTGTCACTGCGCCAGGAAGGTGCTGACGGTGGATGCGTGCAGGCTTCCCGCCTGTCCTCAAGCAGTTCGTCGAGGACCCGGAGCGAATCAAGCTCGGCGTGCAGATCGCAGGTGCGTCTCCCCCATTCGCCTTCGTCATCCACCGCTGACGAGCACCCACCACAGGCGACGCCTCGAAGCTCACGCGCGACTTCGGCCACGCCCCGACGGGCACGCTCGAGCTCAACGCCGTCGTGCGCCACTACGACGCGTCGCGCTTCGTCGGGCGGATCAAGCCCGGCCTGATCGGCCTGCAGGAGCTCACGGGGATCTACCTCGACGCGTACCTCCCGAAGGAGCACGACGTGCGGTGCGCGAGGTGGTCCGGCCAGCTGTCGGACGAGCAGCTCGAATGTGCGTGCTTCTCGCTCGTTGGCCTCTCCTTTTTGAGGCGGAGCTCAGTCGCCTGTACGCCCGCAGACGCGGCGAACGACGTCTACGCATCGCTGTACGTCCTCCTTGCGATCCAGTCGCTCGCGGGTGTCTCCCCCGAGGCTGCCGCGCCGATGTTGCGTCAGCTCTCAGTCACGCCGTACAACGGCTGGTCGGGTTTCGCCACCTCGCGCGCGCCGACGACGACGGGCGCGGGCGCGGGCACGACGTATATGCTTCCGGCGCTCCCGGAGGCGCAGGCTGGGCCGGCGACACCGCAGAGCGTCCTCACCGCGCGCAAGTTCGAGGCGTTTACGCTCTTCCACCACGAGCGCCTCCCGCTTGACGAGATCACGGCGCGAGGATGACCGCGTCGAACGCGATCCAGCCGCTCAGCGTCGTGTGGAACATCCTCTCGGCCGCGGCGCGCCTCCGTCAGCACGATGTCGAGGTCGAGTGGGACACGAGGCGGCTCGTGCAGTTTGTCGATGAGGTGGAGGGCAAGAGCAAGGGGCTCATGATGAAGGAGCATGGCGCGCTGGTGGAAGAGTGGCGGAAGGAGCTGGCGGGTGAGGCACCCGCGCAGTAGACCGCTTCGTGCGCTCGTCCGTTCCCTCTTGTTGTTGAACCCCTTGGCACTGCATCGCACCCCTCCCTTCCACGGCTTCGACCCAGCGGAGCGTTCTCGTGCCGGGTTGCTTCGACCGTGCCGCTTGTCTGCCGCAAAGCTTCTGTGCGGGCTTCTCTCGGACTTATCGCGCTTGCCTCTGCCAAGCCGCTACGGACGAGTAGGCCCGGCGTCAGCTTTTCCTGCACCGTGCGGCGCCCTTCCTCTTCGCGATACGACCCCGTCCGCGGCCAATTCGGCCCCCCCACTCCACAACCCACCGCGAAACTCTCTACTGCTACGCTGGTTGGCTGAGGCCGCTCGTTCTGCTTCGTGGCCACGCCCTCGTCGACAGGGAGCAGTCTATCGGTGCGTACAGGTGCGTCATACATGGCGAGAAGATGGGAGGAGGACGACGGGCGAGACGGCGACCTCCTATTTTTGGCGGACTCCGCCTCATCCCCCGTCGTCCGCCCCAACTTTGCCCTTGGAGCCACTCGCAGGAGCTCCTCGCTAGCGCGCTTTACGGTGGGGAAGAGGGGGGGCCTCGCAGCTCGCAAACCGCCCACTCGCCGGTCTCGCGATTCAGCCGACGCTCACGCCCTCTGCTCTCTGCTCTTCTCCCTGCGTGTGTTGCCTTCTGTCGACGCTTCTTCGACGCCGACACCCCGCTGCTCACTATGGCCGGCCTCTTCAACGACTTCGGTACGTCCTGCGTTGCACATTGCGCGCGGCCCGCGAGTGGAGGTCATCGTCGCCGCTCCTCGGCCGGTGGCGGGCGCTGAGCGATGAGCTCGCCTCGAGTACAAAGGTCGACGACGGTGGAGACGGGACAAAGACGGGCGCGCCCGAGGAGAGAGACGGCTGACCTTGTTCTCCTCGACAGTGCGCAACCTCCCGCGCCCTCCTCCCAAATCCGACGTACGTCTCTACTCCCGCACAGTACCCTCGCCTCTCGCCGTCGCTGACGCTCCCCGCCCACACAGCGCGAGTCGGTCAACATCTTCAAGCTCCTTGGCTCGCTCACGGCGCTGCAATGGGGCTCTTCCTCAGTGGATGGCTCGCCTGGACGGTCGACGCAATCGACTTCTTCTCCGTGTCCCTCTCGAACCACCGCCTTTCCGAGTACTTCGACAAGCCTCGGCACGATCACGACCTCCATCACCCTCACCCTCCTCGTGCGCCGAGACCTCTCCGCCTTCCTCGCCCTGCCCGGCTAACACCGTCCGTACTGCAGTTCCGCCCCTCGGCGCCGTCATCTTTGGCCTGGCGTCTGACCGCTACGGCCGCAAGTGGCCCCTCATCGCCGACCTCATCATCTGCGGCGTCCTCTCCCTGGGCACCGCGTTCGTCAAGACGTTCGGCCAGTTTCTCGCCGTCCGCTCGCTCTTCGGCGTGGCCATGGGCGTGCGTCCTCTCCTTCTTCCCCCCCATCCTCATGCTGACGGACCGCTTCTGCAGGGCATCTGGGGTCTCTCGGCTGCGCTCGCGCTCGAGAACATGCCCGTCGAGGCCCGCGGTCTCTTCTCCGGTATCCTGCAGCAGGGCTACGCCGTTGGGTGCGTCTGGCTTCCCTCATTTTCCGCCGTCAGCGCCTCCCCCGCGCGCGCGGACCCTCTCCTTGTCGTGACCGCTACGCTCGGATAGCTGACTTACCCTGCGTTGCGCACACAGCTATCTGATCGCCGCTGTGCTCAACTGACGGAGGTTGCGAAACACGAGAAGTGGGAGGTGAGCCTACGCGCACGCCCTCCTGCGACGACCTTCCTAACTCGCCTCCGTCCCCGCAGATCCTCTTCTACTTCGCCGCCGCCGTCTCTGGCTTCGCCGCCCTCGTCCGCCTCCTTCTCCCCGAGTCGGCGTACTTCCTCGAGCGCAAGGCGGCCGAGAAGGCGTCCGGTTCGACCGTGTCATCCAGCCAGAAATCCAAGATCTTCATCAAGGAGGCCGGCCGCGCCATCAAGATCCACTGGGTCCGCTGCATCTTGTGAGTCGCGATCTCGTCCTCCAGCTCCTTGTTTTCCGCAGGTGAGCTCCACACCGGTAGCTTCCGCTGACATCCCTTCCTCGTGCCCAGCGCGATCTGCCTCATGACCGGCTTCAACTTCTTCTCGCACGGTTCTCAGGACATCTACCCGAGCTACCTCCGTGCGCCACCCTCTTTGACGCGCCGCTCACAAGCCTGTGCTGACGGCCTCTTCCCCTGCAGAGGACTCGAAGGGCCTCAGCTCGCACCAGTCGACCGTCGGTACGATCATCGGCAACTGCGGCGCCATCGCCGGGGGCACCGTCGCGGGATACATCTCGCAGTTCCTGGGCCGCCGCCTCACCATCATCGTCTTCTGCGTCCTCACTTGCGCGTTCATCCCACTGTGGCTCCTGCCCAACTCGTTCTCCGGCCTCGCGGCCGGCGCCTTCTTCGTCCAGTTCGGGTGCGTTCGAGCCCTCTCCGCTCTCTGGCTCCCTCGCTGACTTCGCCACTCTTCCCTTCTCGCAGTGTCCAGGGCGCTTGGGGCGTTGTCCCGGTCTACCTCGCCGAGCTTTCGCCCGTCGCCTTCCGCGCCGTGTGGCCCGGTGTTGCATACCAGTGCGCTCTCTCTCCCACAGTGCCGCTCCTTGCTGACAACTCGCCCACCGCAGCTTGGCAACATGGTCAGCTCCGCGTCGGCGCAGATCGAGGCGACGGCAGGCTCCAACATCCGTCGCTCGGACGGCAAGCCCGACTACGGCAAGGTCGGCGCGATCCTCATCTGCGTGCGTCGCCGTCCTCGTCCCTCTCGCGCCCGTTCCGCACGCTGACCTGCCCTCTGTCCGTCTGCAGGTCGTTGCCGGCTGGCTCATCGGCTGCTGCCTCATCGGCGCCGAGCACCACGGCTCGCACTTCGAGAAGGGCAAGGCGGCGTTTGAGGAGGGCGGCGGGCGCGACGAGATCGAGGAGCGTGCGTCGTGCTTTCCTTCGCTCCCACTCTCCCTCTCCCGTCTTCCCATTCCTCTCCGCCTCTCTTCCCAACCTCGTCCCGACGAGTGTCGCTGACAACGTCCGTGTCTCCGCAGTCAACGATGCGGCGCTCTCGCCCCACCCGCAGCACGCGCGCGAGATGGACCTCGAGAAGGACGGGTCGGGCAAGGTCGGCCAGCCGCTGCACCGCGAGTCGGCGAGCATGACGGACGAGAAGGCGAGTACCTCGTCGCGGTACGCGTAGATGGTGCGGCTAGCTGGGGGTGGATGAGTTTGTATGGAAGAGGGGGGGCGGTGATGTGTATATCTCGCTACTTGATCTGCAAGGCTTCCTTAGGTACACTTTAACCACCTGCTCGAGCAGCGCTGGGGAGAGCATCGAAGTAAGAGACATTGCGTAAGGAAAACAATCAAGCAAGGCACAAGCGATCCCTCCGCTCCCCTCCTCCGCCCCATACGCCCTCTGCCGACCCTAGTACTCGTCGGGAAGGCCGTACTCCTCGTAGAGCTCGTCGTAGCCGCGCCCCCACCCGCCACCGCGACCGCGACGCGGGCCCTGATAGTCTGCGTAGCGGAAGAAGGCGCGTTAACATCGCTCGTGACTTGTGCTCGAACCCCACCGACCCCGTCACACTACAGCGGCGGGCTCGAGAGGGGAGCGAAGAGCAGAAAGGCGACGCACAGCTACTCGTGTCCCGTTTGGTCGAGATGCCCGCCATCGCCGCGAAGTTGGCGTACCCCTCGGCGGAGTAGGACGGGCCGGCCTGCGCGTTCCCGCTCGTCGCAGCGGGCGCTTCCCACTTCTGGCGGCAGAGCGGGCAGGTGCTGCGGGAGGGAGAGGGAGACAGTCAGCGGGATTAACGGGGCGCAGGTCGAGGCGCGACGGCGACGAGCTCGAGCACGTGAAGTGCGATGAGATGAGGAGGATGGGCGGGAATGCGGAGAGGACGCACGGCGGCTTGCAGTTCATCGCCCAGTTGCGGAAGCACTCGCTGTGGAGCGCATTGCCGCACTCCGACGTCGAGAGGCAGAAGGCGAGCCCCGCCTCGGACCCAGCCTCGAAGTCCTCGTCTGCGCGCCGAGAAGCGTTAGCGACGCTCAGAAGAGACAGAGAGAGGGGGTACGCACAGCAGATGGGGCAGCTGTCCCCCTCCTCCGGCACGCGCTTCTTGACGAGGCCTGCGGCGCTCGCGCTCGCCTCGGCTTCCTCCGGCTTGAGCGCGCCCGTCGCGACCTTGTACCGCGTGACTATACCCTCCTCGAAGGCGGTCTGGGGCGCCGGGCGCGCGTTCGCGAAGATGGCGACGAGCTCCGAGGTGAGGAGCGCGGCCTGGTACCACAGGTTCGACGACTGCGGGACCTGGAGGACTGCGGGTACGGTAGCGTCAGTGCTGACTTCCCATGATCACTCCGCAAGTGCGAGTAGAATGTGCGAAAGGCGCGATCATGCCGTTGAAAAGCGGGACGCACTTTGAGCAGGACGAACAGCTGGTGCTTGCACTTGTTCCCCTTGATGCCGTCGGGGCAGTTGCAGTCGGGGATCTTGTCGATCTATGGGGGGTTGTAGCGGTCAGCCGGCGCAACAAGGAGGGGGCCGTGACGAGAGAACGCACGCGGACGGTGTAGCGGTTCCCCGTCGACCCGAGCACCTTCAACTCCTCGCTCGTCTCGCCCGTGCGCTTGCGCTCGACGCAGAAGAAGCGCTGGCTGAAGACGCGGTCGGCGCGCTCGCGCGTCGCTTGTGGGCAGGCTGTCGGTCAACAACCGGGTCGAGGTGGGGCGGGGCGGGTGGGTCGTCCGAGTCAGCGAGCGCATACGCGGGAGATGTACGAGGGAGCTGACGGACCCTTTTTGAAAAGCTTGAGGCGCTTCTCGGGTCCTCCCGCCGCCTGCTGCTCGTCGTAGCCCGGTGCACCGCGCTTAACGCGCTTGTTGGCGCTGGCGGGACCTGCGGCGGGGTAGACGCGTGCGGGCGTCGAGAAGGACGCAGAGAGGCTCAGGTGAGCTCGTAGCGACGCGCTTCGTGGCCATCTGAGCGGGACAAGCGAGTGGTCGAGGTTCGAGGAGGGCAACTGATGAGAACGGGAGGCGGTGCGGGTTGGCTTCGCCCGCTTCGTGCGCTTCTGCTTGCCAGTGCAGTGAGTCCGGGGAGAGCTCTCCTGCGGTGCACACGTCTCTGCCACCCTACGGCGCCTCCTCCCCGCCCCCTCCTCATCCACCTCGACGCGTCCCTCTTCTGCCCTTCACGGCGTGACCCCGACGATGCGCATGCCTGCGAGAACGGTGCGCTGGACTCGACCTGCGACGCGCAAACGCAGCTCCCGCTCAACTTCCGCCGTTCGCTTGTTCCTCGGCTGAACTCCATCAACCGCGCCTCGCGCAGGCCCGACCTTCGGTCCTCTTTGTGGGCGGGTCTCGATCATGCAGGCGCAGGAGAAGCCCTGGACCAACGCGACACATGCTACGGCGCTTCATCTCCCGTTCTACGCCGCTCGTCCTTCTCCTTGACCTCCTCGTCGGACATAGCTCCCGGGCTCGCACGCTCTTTCGGGTCCTTGCGCACTGTATCGACCAGCGAGCTGCGACGCCGAGGAGCACTGCAAGCAGTGCGGCGGGACCAATACTCGCACACGACGAAGCTCAAGGCCGCTCACTCTGAGGGGGTTTCATCCTCGCCTCTTCAGATGCCTTTGCTTACTCGCCAACAACACGCTTCGCCGGACAACTTCTCAGCAGCCTACCCCTGCGGTGGGCTCGCGGCAAGGCCTTGGGCGTAGCGCGTTGCCTCAAAGATTGAGCCTGTCCCCTCTTCCCTGGACGTCTTCGCTTCCCTGCACTGCTCGCCTTCCTTATGTACTTGCTCATTCTCTTCCTTTTGCATCTGTACGCTAGCCAGAGCTCTACTTGCGCGTCTTGCTATCCGCTGGACATGCCGGATTGCTCGGGATCACGGCTGCGGAGCGAGCGCGCCCCTTCCTCCGAGTCCATGTGCTGGTCGACCGGCTATTGACGGCTCATTGGCAGGGCTCGCCCTCACAATTTGCCACGCTGTACGGAGCTGCCTGGAGAGCTCGTGTACAGCTCGAACGGCGGAACTTGCAGGAGTCCTCCTCAGCTGGAGAGAGGTCAACCAGCTTCCTCGCTTCGCAGGATGCACGAGCGCCTTTGCGAGGCAAGCAGGTCGCTCGCGCAACCCGGCCCGCCCGACGCTAGCGAGCGGAGCGCTGGCTCCGAAGGCTCTCGACTCGTTGCGCCGTCAGCAGAAGGTGGTCGTCTACATGCTCCTCGCTCCTCCCGGGGCCAGCGCCCTCTGCAGTGCGGGCGAGAACGCTGCGGGGCTGCGCTCATAGCGAGACAGTGCGCACGCGCGGGTGAGTGCGGGAGAGGAGAAAGGAAGGGACGACGTCGCGAGTGCCTGGCAGGAAGGCGGGCAAAAGGGATATGGTGGCAACGCTAAGGACCGAGTACAGCTGTCAGGCGCGCTTGCGGGCAAAGCTAAGGGCAGAAACACACGCGCGCGTTTGCCTCCGCCCCCAGAGTTGGGCCCCGTCCCTCGTCCTCAAGGGGCTCCCTCCTCCTCGCTCCACCTGTCCTCCAAAGCCCCAAGCACACGCGCGACGCACTCATCGACCGCAGCCCCACCGCACACGCGCGCGCACACCCTCGACGAAGCCGCCCTCGCCCTGCCCACCACCCGCTCGCGCCCTCAATCCCCCAGACTCTCCGCTCGTCCTCATCCCTCAGCCGGGCCCCCATGGCGAGCATGTCCCCGCCCGCCGCAGGCAAGAAGACGAAGGAGGGCAAGGTCGCGACCTGTCGCTACTGCGGTGCATTCTCCCTCCCTCGCTGCCCCAGCCCACGCTCGCGCCCCATTGGACCCCTTTGCGTGCCGAGCCAACGGCACCGCCTCAAACTCGCGCTGAACGCTCCCGCTCGCCCGCAGACATGACCTTCCGCAAGCTCGAACACGCCCAGCGTCACGAGCGGACCCGTACGTCGCGCTCGCTGGAACCCCGCTCGTCCCGTCCCGGCCGCGCACCCGGCCGTGGGAACGTCGTCCTGACCGGTGCTTTCTTCCCTCGCCGCAGACACCCTTGACCGCCCGTATGCTTGCGACACCTGCGGCAAGACCTTCGCACGGCAGTGAGCTTGCACGCGCCTGCTTCTCCCCGTCGAACCGACCCGCTGAACCTCTCGCGTCCGGCTTGGCTCGTCTTTCCTCGTCGCAGAGACACGCTGCATCGTCACACCCGCCTGCACAGCCGCAAGGAGGAGGACGGCCCGACGGGCAAGGCGTTGCGCAAGAGGCGGCCGTCGAACGCATCGTCGACCAAGCTGCCCGTCAACGCGGGCGAGACCTCCCCTGACTCGTCGTCGT
Organism: Rhodotorula kratochvilovae; assembly: GCA_019926025.1. Classification (NCBI taxonomy): domain Eukaryota; kingdom Fungi; phylum Basidiomycota; class Microbotryomycetes; order Sporidiobolales; family Sporidiobolaceae; genus Rhodotorula; species Rhodotorula kratochvilovae. The sequence goes on along the minus strand of JAHSUG010000003.1, from coordinate 1,174,791 downwards.
CTGGCTCTTCGGCGTCCTCGTCGGGACCGCAGCTCTCTATCCCCGTCGTCGACAACGCTCCCACCGCTTCGACGTCGTCGTCGTCCACGTCCAACGCCACCCTGTTCCCGGGCATGGGGCTCTCAATGAGCCTCCCGGTGGCCCCGCCTTCCTTTCCCGCCTACTCCCAACCCGAGCACTCCATCTTTCCCTCCATCGACCCTTCTTTCATCCCTCTGTCTCGTCGCTTCAGCGACGCTGGCTACCCCGCGACTCTCGCCGCCGCATCCCTCGGAACGAGCGCTCCTTCCGCCTCCTCCTCCTCCCTCACCGGAGCCGTAACTGCGGCGTTCTCCACCCGGCCGGAACGTCCGTCCCTCCGCCCGCGCGCCATGACACTCGCCGGCCTCCCCGAGTCGCTCGGGTGCTTCTCGCTGATCAACTCGCCGGCGTCGACGCATGCGAGCCTGGACGACGACGACTCGTCAATGAGCAGCGACGACGACGAGGACGACAGCGACATCAAGGTGCAGAGCAGCTCGACGAGCAGCGATGGCGAGACGGGCGGCGCGCCGGGCGAGGACTGCAGCACGTCCTGGACGGCGTCCTTCCCGGCGCCCGAGAGCCACTACCCCTCGCCAGCGTTCTCGGCGTACTCGCCGTCGCACCTCCACACGGACCCGCTCAGCGACCTCCAGTCGATCCTCGAGAACGACCCCGTCCGTCGTCGGCATTCCAGGCGCCGTCGCCGCCGCCGACCGCGCAGCCCGAGTTCGACTACGAGTCGTTCGCCGCGTCGATCGAGGGCCCGGCAGCGGGCAACAAGCAGTCGTCGTCGTCGTCCATCCCGACGACGCTCGAGGAGCTCCTCCGGCACCAGGGCGGCCAGGGCGAGAAGACCGCGCCGGCGGCGCACGGCACCAACCGCTACCCGACGCCGCCGTCCGGCTCGCTCGGGCACCTCTCGCTCCCCGTTTCGTCGGACACGAGCGCGGCGCTCACCGCCGTCGAGGCGTCGGCGTCGTTCGACCTCGCCGCGCACCTGAACCAGATCATCACCGCCGAGTCGGAGCAGCAGGCGCGCGCCGACCGCGCCGCGACGGCCGCGATGTTCGCGAGCGGGTTCGGCGTCACGCGGAATGGCGCGTCGTCTGCGCCGCAGCAGCCGCCGATCATCCCGCAGGCCGCTCAGGGCGCCGCTTCGAACCTCTCGGCGCTCGGGCTCAACTTTGGCCCCGCACCGATCCAGCTGCAGGCGCAGGCGCACGGGCAGCAGCAGCAGCGGAACCCGAGCCTGTCGCTCCCGCTTCTGACGCCGCCGCTCCCGACTGCGTCGTCGGCCCCCTCGTCGGCAGCGCCCTCCTTCTCGGCGAGTTACGCCCTCTCCGCGACGTTCGCGACGACGTACCCGTCGCTGTTGCTCCCCGTCGCGGGCTTCGACCTCCCAACGCCGACCGCGCTCAAGTACGACTCGGCGACGCTTCCGGCGCTGGCGCTCTCGCTCCCAGCGACGACGGCCGCACCCGCCACCGCGGCGCCCGCACCCACCGCGACGGCGCCGATTGACGCGAGCCCAACGAATGAGTCGATGCACGACCTCCTCGCGCGCGCGTGGGAGCGCCGGCAGCGCTCGGCATCGGCCGCGCCCAAGAGCCCGTTTGCGCACCCCGCGCGGAGCACGCCCGCGTTCTACATCCCTGCGAGCCCGCCCTCGGCAACGGCGACGGCGGGGCTGCCGCTGCAGCAGGGTGCGGCGGCGAGGGGGATGTGGTGAGCGAGGAGGAAGGAGGTGAACCCAAAGGGGGTTGAATACCCGCCCCGCCCGCGTCGTTGTCTATGGCGCTTCTGTACCTCTTCCGTACCCCTGTCTGTCCCCACTCGCTCTGTCGCTGTCTGTGTTGCCGCGCCCTCCCTCACTCCGTCGTCGTCGAGCTCGTCAGTCTTCGTCTTGCCCCTCAGGATGCTCCGTGACGCCCGCTTACAGGCTTTCCTCGCTGTGTTTAGTTGTACCAGTTGCCAGAGAACAACTCGGAAATGGTTACACGTCCTGCGTATGCGCTGTTTGGCGGGGAAGTGGCAAGGAAGCGAGTTGGGAAGGTCAAGCTGGGGCTTCTCTTCCCTCGTTCGAACAGGCGAGTAGCGTTTCCGCGAGCACAGCGCTGTAAGCGCAAAGGGTATTCAGTGCAGGAGCGAGGAGGGTATCAGGCTCCCAGGCGGGAGCGAGGGGACATCAAGCGGGTGGAGGACGACGAGGTCACGAAGCGAGGGAGAGGAAAGGGCAGCTGTACAACGGGGCACAGAGGGGACGACGACATGCTACTACTGCGGTGGATCAGGCGAGGCGGAACGGGGCACGACAAAGCGAGAGGCGGAAGGGGGCAAGCTGGGTGGTAAGCGGGAGGCAAGGGCACGATGATGCGCACGCTCAGTCGATGCGGACCTGCGCGAGGCGGAGGTCAAGCGGCTCGAAGTTCGCGAGGTCGATGTGCTCCGGGCCGGCGCGGAGCGCGCGCTCGGCGTGCGGCGGGACGAGGTGCGGGATCAGGTCGGGGCGGATGGAGAGCTCTGCGCGACGTCGACACATGCTCGGCATCAGCGTAGTTCTTAGGCGGAGACAAGCGGAGAATGCGAGCACGGCAGACGCACCGTGCGCGGAGAAGTCGAACAGGTCGACCGTGACGTCCATCCCATTTGGCATCCGCAGGCCCCACTCCGCGCCCACGCCCTCCCCGCCCGCGCCGTCGACCTGCATCTGTGCGCCCCGCGGGAGGGCGTTCCCCGCGCGGAGCTCGTCGAAGAAGGGGTGGCACATCGCCTCGATGGCGGCGAGGCGGTCTGTCGGCGTGAAGACGAGGAGCGCGCTGAGGAGGTCGACGGCCGCGGGCGAGGCGTAGGGGAGGAGCTGCGAGCCGGTAGAGTCAGCGACGAGAGGTGGCGAGTCAGAGTGTGCGGCGCACCTTTGGGAGGCTGACGGGCTGCACCTGCGGGAAGCGGTGGGTGGTGTAGTGAGGGTTCATCTCGTTCACCTCCTCCGCCGTCGGCGTGCCGAGGACCTTGATGATCTCGACGAGCTGGTCGATGCCTGCGGACGGCGGAGGTCAGCGGGTCAAGCGCGGGAGCGGCGAGAAGACGCACCGCTCGTACCGGGGAAGAAGACGCTCCCGCCAAGGACCTCGCCGAGGATGCAGCCCACCGCCCACAAGTCTGCGAGGTCAGGGGAGGGATGAGTGGCCATGCGCGGAATGAGCAGGACCGCGAGCGCACCGATCGAGTCTGCGCAGCGCGAGAAGCGGGTCTCCTCAGTCAGTGGCGCCCACCGCGAGCGAAGAGAGCGAGAACGCACTCCGGTACTGCGTGGCGCCAAAGATGAGCTCGGGCGCGCGGTAGTACCTCGAGCACGTGTACGCGACGTTGGGCTCGCCCGGCTTGAGGACCTTGGCCGAGCCAAAGTCGATGAGGACGAGCCGGCCCGTCTCGGCATCGCACATGAGGTTGTGCGGCTTGACGTCGCGGTGGCAGACTGCGCGAGGGCTAGTCAGTGTGCGGAAGCACGGGGAAAGGGATGTGCGACGCACTGCCGACCGAGTGCACGAACGCGAGAGCGCGCAGCGTCTGATAGACGTACAGCTTGCTGAGGAGCTCGGGCATGCGCTCCTTGCGCTTTGTGAACGTGCAGTACACGCGGTAGAGCGTCTCGGGCTGCGCGGGGGTGAGCGAGTGCGAGTGACGAGGGAAGGAAATGGGACGCACCACATACTCGAGGACGAGGTTGAGGAACAGCTCGTCCTCGCTCTCCTGCGACAGCTCGTACCAGAAGAACCGGAGCTGGACGATGTTGGGGTGGCGGATTGAGCACATGATCTGCATCTCGCGATTCTGCGCACCGGGTGGGTTCAGCTTGCGACGTCGATGAAGAGGGAGGCAACCCCTTGAGGCGCACCTTGAATCGCCTGTCCTGCTTGGTGCGCTTGAGCGCGACGATGCCCGTGGCACCCTTGACGAGCTCCGCCTTGGCGACGACGCCGAACGAGCCGTGCCCGGCGACGGCGGTCTGGCGGTATGAGAGCGTGACCTCCTCGCCCGAGTCGCGAGCCGTCGCGGTGACCGTATAGACGCGGGTGTCCTCCGTTGCTGCGCGCGCCGAGCGGTCAGTGCGTGTTGTGCAGTCACGACGGGCACGGGACGAGGCGGTGCAGGGCCGCGAAGGTCGCCCGCCCTCTCCCACGCGCGGAGCAGATCGACGGAGCTCACCGTTCTGGGCAGCCTGCTTCGCGGTCATCTCTGCGGCGGCGGTGCTCGCGGCGGCGGAGGCGACGACGGCGGGCTGGTTGTCTTCGCGCGGCGGGGCGGGGCGCTCTTGAGGCGCGCGGTGTCGGCTCGGCTGCGGTGGGTGGGCCCGCTGCGCGAGTGGAGGGCTCGCTCGAGTCGCCCTCGGCGCGGTCGCGGGCTGGCGGGCCGTCTGCTAGTGCGGCGGGGTCGGAGGGCGGAGGGGGAGGGGGAGAGGCGGCCGACTGGCGCCGCGAGCGCGACGGGAGGAGGGCGAGGACGAGCTGGCGGGGGGAGCAGGGACCCAGCGTGGCAGTAGAGCCCGGAGAAGGGCGCGGAAGAAGCGGGAGAGTTGGGTGAGGAAGCGGGAGACAGGAGAGAGGAGAGCGGAGAGGAGCCGACGGCGCTCCTCGGCGGAGAGCGGGGCGCATGGACCCCGCAGACTCTGCTTACCCTTGTCTACTTCATTCCCGCACCCCGTAAACGCTCAGAATCGCACGTCCAGCTCGGCAGCTAGCCCGAGAGGACCACTGCGATGAGGAGGGCTCGAGCGGGAGATGCGCGTGATGGTAACGAGCAGGACCACCCGCGCCGCTCTCAAGACGGTCAAGTGCGGGCAGAAGGGCGACGGAGCAGCTCGCACAGCGGTGCAGCAGCGACGGATGCAGAACGAAGGTACCGCTCGCCCCGGCGGGCGTTCCCTCCATGTTGCGAACTCGGTGACTCTCGCTCGGTTGCGGGCGCGTTACTTCGTCGCTAAGCAAGAACGTAGAAAGCTTCCAGAGGCACGCGCCAGCTCAGGCAGTCGGACGTCTTGCGCAACGGCGGCCTCATCAGCTCCTCCTTGCCGATCGCACCTAGGTTCGCGCCGGACACTTCGCCCCACTAAAGATCGCTGCGGAAATCTGCTCGAGAGGCACGACTCCCACGCCCTCATACTTCCGCGAAGATCCACCCTCTCCCGCTCGCAACCTCGCTTTCTTCCCGTCCTCAGCTCCAGACCCGGGCTGCCTCACCCTGCTCTTCTGCCGGCCACCGCCTCTCACTGGTCAAGGCCCCCCATGCTCCATTGGCTGGGTGGGAGCTGCCCTCCCATCCTTGGTAAAAGGAGAGCGTCGCAGGAGCAGCCGGGACGTGGCCCCCGCGCCGCTGCGATGAGGCGGGAGCCTTTCCCGCATCGTACAGCTGATCATGCCGTGTCGGCTGAGCGGAGCGTGTGCACGACCAGGGTGGAGCGGGCCAGCAGGATGGAAGTAGTAGTGCGCAAGCCGCTGATAATAACTCAAGAGTCACCTCGAGCACGAGCAACCAGCCAGCAACGGCAGCAATAAAAGGGTAGATGGAAAATGCCGGCTCCACTTTGGAACGGACTGCTGCCTCGCGCCCCCTCTCAAAGGAGGGAGAGCTTCACGCCCGCTGAGTGGGAGACCATCGCGCTACGCCCAGTCTTCTCGAGGACCCCCCTCTTCCCCGTGCGCGAACACGGGTGGGGAGGCTGGCGCGGATCACCGCTCCCCCGTGGAAGGGTGGGGGGGAGGGGCCGGCCGCTGGGCGGGATGTAATGGAGGGGGAGGAGGGGGAGAGCAAGAGGCGGGAAGCAAAGCTGTGTGCGTCTGGTATGCAGCTCGAGGCGGATCTGGCGAAGCAGCGGCGGAAAAAATGCGGGCGAGGACGGCGAGGTGGGCGAGGTGAGTTGGCGGTGGGGAGAGGCGAGAGCGGGTACTGGTGAGAGCTGCAGTCGCGTTGAGTGCAGTGCGCTGCAGTAGAGGCCGGATAGAGCTGACTGGGGAAAGGGAGGATGAGGTCGAGGGTCAAGCTGCGTGGTGTCCCCTCCGTCGCTCCTTCTCCACCCGCAACCATGTTCGCTGCCACCCGCACCCCGATGCTCCGCACTCGCAGCTGCTGCTGCCCGCCCCACCCTCGCCGCCCGCGCCGCCGTCCCGCGCGCGCGCTTCTACCACGAGAAGGTGCGCCCCTCCCCTCCCGCCGCCGAGCCCGCCTCATCATCCCGCTCACCCACCCCGCTGAACGCAGGTCATCGACCACTACGAGCGCCCCAGGAACGTGAGTACTCGCTCCAAGCTCTCAGATCTCGCGCAGAGGGCGAGGGAGGCCTCCGCGCGTCAATCTGACCAACTGGTGGCGAAGCGGATCCTCCTTCGGCGGGCGCTTCGGGCGCGCCCAGTTGCGCTCAGCGCGCGCGAGCTGGGTGACAAGGGTCATCGGTGCAACTCAGACAATACCCGCGCGCGCCGGAACGAGCAGAACACTGACCCCCTCCCCTTCGGCTCGGACAGGTCGGTTCGCTCGACAAGAACGACATCAACGTCGGCAGTGGCCTCGTCGGCGCCCCGGCATGCGGTGATGGTGCGTCCCTTGTGTCTACTCGCTGTGGTCGTCGTCGTGCAGTGCTGACTATCTCCTTGCTCCGACCCTGCCCTCATCCTGCCTCGCCTCCCCGCCTTCACCGACACCGCGTCCGCTACACTTCCGGCGCGCAGTCATGAAGCTGATGATCAAGGTGGACGACAACGGCATCATCTCGGACGTCAAGTTTAAGACGTTCGGCTGCGGCTCCGCCATCGCCTCGTCGTCGTACATGACTGAGCGCGTGAAGGGCCTCTCGCTCGACGAGGCCGGCGCCATCAAGAACACTGAGATCGCCAGGGAGTTGAGCCTCCCACCTGTGAAGCTACACTGCTCTATGCTTGCGTGCGTTGCCCCTCCCGTCCCCCTCGCCTTCTCCTCCCCCCTTGGCTGACCGCCTTCTCCCCCCTTGGCTGACCCCACTTTCTTCCCGACACGCGCCCGCAGCGAGGACGCGATCAAGGCCGCGATCAAGGACTACCGCAAGAAGGCGACCAGGAGCAACGGCAAGGTCGTCCCCGGGCACATCGACGTCTCGCAGAGCGCCGCGACTGGGCAGACCGTCGCCGAGGCGCGCCCGGGCCAGACGGTCTAAGCGCCGCCCGCCCGCCGACACCTATCATACTGCCGTTGAGATCAGTGGAGGAGGGCACCCTGTACAGATATCGCTCCGCCTTGTCCCCAACCCCCCGCTTGACACCCCAGCCCCGTTTGGACCTCCCGCCCGTTGTTTTGCCCGGACCCGCACGCTAGCTGTACGGCGATGCATTGTGACAACACGCTTTCCAGACACCTCACACATTCCGGGACGAGCGCGAGAATCCGAGAGGGAGAGAGGGTAGGCGCGTCGCGCTTTCGAGGCTGGCAGAGCAAGGCTCGCACTCTCCATGCTTAGGACGTGTCGGTCGCACACTGCTTTGCACCTCCTTCCCACGCAGCAACTACCGGTCTGCGCGTCGAGCAAGTGGAGGACGAGGTCAGCGAACCGTCCCGATGAGCGGAAAGGGGCAACCAAGCGCAGGTCTGCGAACGTACAGAACTCGGGCCGGTCGTCGCTCCGCTTGACGACCTGCTTCCACGCCTCCTCAAAGTCGGCGGGGAGGACAACGTAGCTGTGTGCGCGCTCCACTCCGTCAGCACACGAGGGGAGAGACGGGAGGGAGAGGGGGACGGACCGGTTCTTGCGGACGGCTTGCAGGCCTGCCGCTTGGCAGATGGCAGAGATCTCGGCGGACGAGATCTTCTCCGGCCGCTGGACGTCTGCAGAGGGTTGGAGCGGTCAGTATTGGGCGTTCACGGCTTTTTGGCCTCGTTCCGGCGACGACGGCGACGAGGACGGCAAAGACGGAAGCAAAGCGACGCACAGTCCTCGAGGTCGACGTCCGCGCCAATGCTCATCTTGCCCGTGATGGTCTGGAAGATGAGGCGCTTCTCCCTCCTGCTCGGGTTGGGGAACTCGATCTTCCTGTCCAAGCGGCCGGGACGGAGCAGCGCCGGGTCGAGCGTGTCGGCGCGGTTCGTCGCCATGATGACCTTGACGTTCGAGCCCTGGTCGAACCCGTCCATCTGCGTCAGGAGCTCGATCAGGATGCGCTGCACCTCGCGGTCGGCGCCCGTCTGCGCGTCGAACCGCTTCGTCGCGATCGCGTCAACCTGCGCGCGCACTCAAAGCCTCGTCAGTACTCGCCCCGTAGCAACGAGCGAGAGCGGCGAGACGCACCTCGTCGATGAAAATGATGGCGGGGGCGTTCTCCCGCGCCATGCGGAACACGTCGCGGACCATCCGCGGGCCCTCGCCGAGGTACTTCTGGACAAACTCGCTGCCGTTGACGCGGATGAAACTCGCGGTCGTGTGGTGCGCAACCGCCTTGACGAGCATCGTCTTGCCCGTGCCTGCGTGCGCGCTTCTCGTCAGCGCTGCACAGGGAGGAGGGCAGGGATGGGCGCACCTGGAGGGCCGTAGAGGAGGACGCCCCGCGGAGGGTCGATGCCGATCTGGCGGTAGAGGTCGAACTGCGTGAGCGGGAGCTCGACCGCCTCGCGGATCTCCTGCTTCTGGATGTCCATCCCGCCAATGTCCGAGTACTTGCTGCTCCCCAGGAAATGTCAGCGCTGCCGCGAGAGAGAACGGAAAGGAAGGAACGTACACGTCGGGCCGCTCGTCCGAGCCGAGCATGCTGATGCTCGAGTCGGCCTCGGGCGGGAGCACGTCGACGAGCGCGTTCGAGTGGCGGTGGAGCGCGACGCTCGAGCTCGGCTTGAGGAGCTCGCGGTCGATGGTGCTCAGGATGCGGACGACATAGTTGCTCCCGGTGGTCGAGCCAACGATGGCCGTGTTGGTGTCGATCGGCTCGAGGAACTGGCCGATGACGAGCGGGACGCTCTGGATGCGCTTGACCTCCTCCTGCGCGCGGAGGAGCTCGCGCTTGAGGTTCCGCGACTCGTCCTTGATGTAGTCCTCCTGGAGGGCGAGGAGCTCGAGATGCGCCTCGAGCTTGGCGAGCTTGAGGAACAGGTCCTCGTTCGGCGGGAGCGACGAGAGGAGCGTCGCCTTGTCCTGCACGGTCGAGGTGAACGTCGGGTCCTGCGGGCGGGCGGGGCGAGGGCTGATGAGCGAGCGCGGAGGGGAGAGGGGAGGGAGAGCGTGGCGCACCTCGCGGTCAATCTGGATACCGAGGTCCTCCATGCTGGGTGTTGGTGCTGCTGTGGAGCTGCTGCACGGACTGCCCTAGGCGGTGCTGAGCGAGAGGGGGGGGAGCGGCGCTGGTGACGCCGGAGGGACGAGGTGGGAGCTGAGGGGCGCAGGCGGCTAGGCGGGCGCTTATGCGAGTGTGTCCTGGCGTGTGCAGTGAGCTGCCTGGCAAGCTATCTGGCTCTGGCGCAGACGGGTGGGGAGAAACGAGCGACCAGGCGAACGCGCAAGCTGCCCATCCTCAGACACCTCCGCTTCCCAGGGCTCAAACTGCATGCGAAGCTGGTCGGAGCTCTCTCTGACACGCCACAGAAGACGGGGAAACGGGTATCAAAACAACTACGAAGGGCGAGGCATCCCCCTGTTGGTCTGCCCAGCTTCGGTCGGGGCAGGCGCAAGGAGCGAGACGGGGGGCGAAGGGGGGAATGCGAGATACAGCGAGTACGGCGAGAGATGCACGAGTCCGACGGCGGGACGGAGGGGGGCAGGGCGGATGCGAGAGGAGCGAGGAGAATTCCCGCTACTTGCTCTGCAATGCCGTTGCCAGCCTACGGACACAAAGCCGCGTCAGTCGACGCAGACGGCGCAGTGAGAGACACGCGGGTACGCACCAATCCAGGCCCTCTTCCAAGCCCTCGCCCTTGATCGCGCAACTCTTGAAGATGCTCCACTGCCGGTTCTTGAGCGTGTCGAGCCCGAGCCCCTCGCTCACTTCTGCGGGCGTCATCGCGTCCGGTTGATCCTGTGGGCGCACGAGGCGTCAGTGTACTCGGACGCAAGGAGGCGGAGGAGGTGCGCGCGCACCTGCTTGTTGGCGAAGACGAGGAGCTTTGCGTCCTGGAGCTCCTCCTCGTTCAGCATGGCGAGCAGCTCGGCCTTGTTGATCGGGAGGCGCTCGCGGTCTGCCGAGTCAACAACGTAGACGACCGCCTTGGTGTCGGCGTAATAGCACCGCCAATACGGACGAATCGACGTCTGCCCGCCGAGGTCCCATACCTGCGCGCAGAGAGGAGAGTCAGCACCATGAGGAGAGAGTGACAGGGGAGGGGACGCACCTGGAACTTGATGTTCTTGTACTGCACCGTCTCGACGTTGAACCCGATGGTCGGGATGGTGGTGACCACCTCGCCGATCTGCAGCCGGTACAGGATGGTCGTCTTGCCGCTGCGGGAGGTGCTGGATCAGTGCCAGTGCAGGGGATGGGCGAAAGAGAGGGGCCGTACGCCGAGTCGAGGCCGAGCATGAGTATCCGGACCTCTGTCGAGCGCGAGAAGATGCCCGAGATCTTGCTAAACAGTGAGGAGAACGAGACGCCCTGTCGAGTTGATCATGTCGCAGGAGCGGAGGGGCGGGGCGGGCGATCGACGGGCGTGCAGGCGAGGCGGACGAGGCGGATGCGGGGGTGGTGTGGTGCGGACGGGCGAGGTCAGCAAAGCGGCACGCGGCGGAGGAAGAGCGAGACACGCACCATCGTGACGAGAGCTCTACGGCAGAAGGAAGGCGCGCTCAGGCAGTCTGTACAGCCGCGAGGGAGGGACGCGGGTCGGGGGACAAGGGGCGCAGGTGGTGGCGGGGCGAGGTGAGGTGAGGGCGGCGCCGGGTGCAGTCGTTCAAGTTCGGCGCGTGTTTGTGCTTGTGTGCGGTTCGAGTGAGCACGTGCAAGCCTTTCCCAGAGAGCGCGGAGGAGACGGAGCGGGACGAGGCGAGCGCTCTCGTCGCCGGGCGCACCTCGCCCTCGCGCTCCTCTCGGCGTCACCAGAGCTCTCGTAAGGCAGAGTAGCCCGCTCTTACTCCCCCAGGATGGCCTCCCTCCGCGCCCTCCCGCTCGCCCGCGCCCTCGCCCGCCCCGTCGCCGCCCTCCCTGCCGCTTCTTCTGCGCCCGCATCCCGCCGCGCCCTCCACCACCGCGTGCCCCTCCCGTACGAAGCAGAGCAGGGCATCCCCGGTTTCCTCTCCCCCTCCGCCCTCCGCACCGTCGCCGTCGACTGGCAGGAGGGCGTCCTCGCTCGCCTGAACGACCTCGTCCGCGGTCAGTCGCACCGCCTCTCTCCCCCGCGTGGCTGCCGCGGGCGCACCGTAGAAAGTCCTTAGACACTGACACGAGCACCGCTCCCGCGCAGGCACCGAGCTCGAGTCGGCGAGCGTCCTCCACACCCTCAAGAAGACGGCGGCGGAACCAACGCAGACGCTCGCGTTCAACTATGCGAGCGAAGCGCTCAACAACTCCTTCTTCCTCTCCACCCTCGTGCGTGCGCACGTCCCCTTTGTCCTGACTCGCCCACTCACACTCGTACCCGCCCGCAGTCTCCCACTCCCTCCGCCCCCTCTCCCTCGTCCACCTTCTCACAGGCACTTGCCGCGCTCCCCTCGCTCGGGTCCTTCCCTGCGCTCATCTCGCACTTCTCGGCGCACGTCAGCGGCCTGCACCCCGCGTCGGGCGCGTATGTCTGGCTCGTGACGGACCCGAGCGGGAACCTCGGCGTCGTCGGCACCTACGCGGGCGGCACCGTCCTCGTCAAGGAGCGCCACCAGATGGGCTACGGCCCGTACGCTGGACGCGACCTCCGCGTCCTCGGCGAGCAGGTCGAAGCGCCCGCTGCGGCTGCTGAGGGTGCGGAGGCGGCGGAGGAGCCCAAGTCGGCGTGGGAGACGGTCTCGTCGCCGGCAGCGCGCAAGGGCGGCAACGCAGGCGGAGCGAACCTCCTCTCGGAGGGCGCGCTGAGCCCGTCGTCGATCCTGAGCGCGGGGCTCTCGGCGCACCACGGCGCGCGCGTCGCGCAGAGCCTGCACCCACTCGCCTGCATCAACGTCCACCCGCATTGCTACCTCGAGGACTACGGCCTCTGGGGCCGCGACGAGTACGTCCGCAAGTGGTGGGGCGCCGTCGACTGGAAGAAGGTCGAGGACGCGTACGAGGCGTTCACGCGCAAGGCGCGCGTCTAGACGGTGTTGTTGGGGTGTAACTGCAGCTATTCTCACGGGCTTCATCGCGGCTGGAGAGCGTTGCCGTCGGTGGTCCCTTCTCTCTGTCGAGCTCCCCCTCTCTCCTCCGCTTCCGCCAGTCCTGTTCAGAATCTTTCCTAGCGAATCAGAGCGCGCCACGCTGGCCGAACTTGTCCCGCGTCTGCTGGCGACGTCAGCGGGTCCATCTGCCCCGTGCGATCAAGGCGGAGCAGGCGCCAATCTGCCCAAGTCGCAGCCTCGACAGCCTCGAAGCGAAGTGCGCCCAGCAAGGACCACTGCCCGCCTCCCTCTGCGCGCCGTATCGCCACCCTCGCACGCACAGCTTTTTCTTCGCCCGCGCCGGGAACCGCGCGACTCCGCCAGCCCGCCTCCGTCGCCTCGCCCTCGTCGCTGCCGCCCCGAGCAGCCCGCACAGCTCCGAAGGCGAGTGGAGCACCCGCGCATGCCCTGCTAGCACCGCGCGCAGCTCTCCCTTTCACCCCATCCTCGAGGAACAACGCGCCCGTCGTCGCCGGCTCCGTCATCCTCTCCCGCTCGCCCTCCCGCCGCGCATCCGCCGAGTCGCAGCGATGGAGACTCCTGTGCTCCTCAAGCGCGAAGACTTTGGTGCGTACTCGCTCTCCCCCCGCTCTCCCTCCTGCGCGCGGCGGACAGGGGCAGAAACGGAATGACGCCCGTCGTCTTCGGACGAGCCGGGTTGCGCGCTGGGTGGGCGGGCGCGCCTGGCCGGGCCGCGGGGGTACTTTTGAGGGCTTTCCGTGCGCGCTGGAGTGCACCCGGCGCGAGGGGAGGGACCCGCGGAGGAGACTTGGACGCGGCGGGTGAGGTGAGCAGGCGGACGGCGCGGTGGAGCTGCGAGAAGGGGACGGCCGTGGCTGCGGACGCTTGAGGGGACTTTCAGGAGGATACAGCTGCTCGGAGCACGCACAGGACCCGCGCGCTGACCGCTTCGACACCCGCTCACCTTCGCAGCCGGAGGACGGCATCGTGCTTCCTCTGATCCCCTTTCGCGCGGCGGCGCCTTCCTCGACGGCGCAGGCCTCCTCAACCAGGAGCCAAACCCGTTCGAGCAGTCGTTCGGCCCGCTCGCGAGCTCCGCCGGACCCAAAGCCTCCGATGGCTCGGCCTCTGCGTCCGGCCGCCGCGCCCGCTCCACCTCGCCCTCGTCGCTCATGCCGCGCGCCACGCCCGGCGGGACGCAGCGCCTCCCGCCGCTCTCGCTCATGCAGACGCCCGGCGGCGAACTCTCGGCGTTCGGCTGGGGCGTCGACTCGCTCGGACGGGTCCGCTCTCTCCTGCGCTCCTCAATGCCCCCACCGGCACGTCTGGTCTCTATGACCCCTCCGCGCTCGGCGGCAGGACAGGACTGACTCCGCTCGTGGCGGGTGCGGCAGGCGCAGGCGCGACCCCGCTGGCGCCGCCGGCGCAGTTTCCTTTCCGCCGCCCAGCCCCGCCACTGCCGCCCTCTTCGCCATGATGACCAACAACACGCCAGGAACGTCCGACGCGGCCGCCAACGCCGCCGCGCTCGCGGGCGGCGGGCCCCGCCCGCACGAGGGTCCGAACGAGGCCAACTCGTTCGAGGCGAGCTTTGCGCGCGCCAACTCGGACAACGCCGTCACGAGCGGGGCGAGCAAGCGCGCCGCGGACGCGCTGCACCGCTCGGCGCTGCAGAACCACATGAACGGCATCGGCGGGTCGGCGCCCGCCGTCCCGCAGCTGTCGTCCTTGAACCCGCGCCCGGCGTCGACTGCACCCGCCCCGCCTCCTCCGGGCGCGTACGCGCAGCCTCCCGGCCCGCCGCCGCACACCTCGGCGTACTACCCGCCGCCGAACGGCGCGCCCGCAGGTTACGCCCCCGCGCCGCCCGGGTCAGGCGTGTACCCCTCCGCGCCGGCAGTCGCGCCCGGCCCTCTGGCGTTTGTCGCCCCGCCGCCGCCGTCGAACCCGCTCGACCTCCTTACCGCCGCAAGTAACTACAACGATGACGCAGTCGTCGCCGCCGCGGCCCTCTCCGGGCTCGCAACTCCGGGCGGGGGGTTCCCGGCCGCGGCGATCCTCGCGGCGCAGCAGGCGCAGGCCGCCCAGCAGCAGCAGCAGCATGCCGGCGCGGTCATGCCCGGCTCGACGGTGAGCGGCGGCCCGGGCGCGCTTGGCACGAGTGCCGCGAACGGCGGGCCGGAGGGCTCGCCCGCGCCGGCGAACGGGCGCGCCAAGCGCGGCGCGGCGGCGCAGCAGCCGGTGCAGACAGCGCCGGCGCCGCCGGCGAAGCGCGCGAGGAAGCAGACGGCCGCGGCCGCGGCGGCGATCGCGGCCGAGGCTGGCGGGCTCGATGAGACGACGAGATGATGCTCGCTGCGGGTGGGGGCGCCGCAGGCGCGAAGAAGGCACCGGCGAAGAGGGGGCGCAAGGCGAGTGCTGCGGCGACGATTACGGCGGCGAAGAAGGAGGAGAACATGGACGATGGCGGGAGCGTCGGGACGTCGGCCGACGGCGACGCGATGATGTACGGGTACGACGACATGGGCCCGGGCGAGCTCGAGGGGTCGCAGCCGCCCGAGGCGCCGAAGAAGGGCGGGCGCGGCCGCAAGAAGGACACGGGCGAGACGGAGGAGGAGAAGCGCCGCAACTTCCTCGAGCGGAACCGGCAGGCGGCGCTCAAGTGCCGCCAGCGCAAGAAGGCGTGGCTCCAGAGCCTCCAGACCAAGGTCGAGCTCCTCACGACCGACAACGACGCGCTGCAGAGCACGGTCAACAACCTCAAAGAGGAGGTCCACTCGCTCCGCGCCATCCTCGCCGCGCACGCCAACTGCCCTGTCGCGCTCGGCAACGTCCCGAACGGACCGCCGCCTATGCCGCCGCACATGCACCCGCGGGGGATGCCCGGCCCGCCGCCGCAAGGGATGCCGCCGTCGAGCATCCCGCCGCCGGGGTACGCCCCGCGCGCGCAGTATTAGATGCGCCGCGGGCGCGCTCACTCTCTTCCTCCTCTACTCTCGCAACGCCCCGCACCCGCATCGTACAAAAGGGCGGCCAGGATACTCCCTCCGCAATCCCGCATCTTCCCCTCCTCCCTCTTCTGCCCTTTCCCTGTCTATAGGTTTCCCCCACGTACCCTCATCAGTTCTTTTCCCCTTGCCTGTCCAGTTCTGTCGTTCCTTTACCCACGCTCTCCTCCTCTCTCTCTCGCTGTCGTACTCGCACCCTCTCCCTCTCTCCTCTTTACTGTCGCTACCCGCATTTACCCGCTCGCCCCGCCGCATCCTGCAAGCGAGCCTGTCCGTACCCACCCTTGCGTCCCCGCTCCGCTCAGAGGTTAGAGAGAATGCACGACCCAAGGGAGCGTTACAACAACACGGCACGTCCCCCTTCCCTTTCCACAACAAACTACTCCATCGCGCCGCCGTCTGCGCCAACAGGCCTTGGGCTCCCCATCGGCGACTCGCTCAGCACGGCCGTTGCGCCCGCCTGCACCACCCCAAGCGTCGCGAGCTTCCCGCTCGCGACCGCCGCCGCGGCCGCGAGGCTTGTCGTCCGCGCCTTCTTCGCCGCCGCCGCACCGACGGGGGTTGACTCGCCCGAGGCGGCGAGAGACGACGCGGTGAGCGCGGCGGCAGCGGCGTCGCGCTGCGTCTCGAGGAGGACGCGGATCGCCTCCTGCTCGTCGAGGTCGTCGAGGTAGGCCTGTTCGGCGACGGCGGCGGCGTACCGCTCGCTGAGGGGCTGCCACGCCGGCTTGTCCGCGGGCGAAGCACGCGAGGGCGGGTGCGGCGAGGCGGCGAGCGCAGCCTCGATGTCTGCCGGAGGGGGAAAGGCGAACTCCGGCCCGGGGTTGATGCTCGCGATGCCGCCGCCAAAGACGCTCACCATGGGAAAGTAGCCGAGCGCGCCGTCGTCGTGGTGGTTCTCCATCATCGCGCGCGGGTCCTTCCTCTTCCTCTCGCCGGGAGGGGGCCGCTCCCTCCGCAGCGGGAGAAAGTCGTACAGGTCCTCGAACGCGACGCCCTGGCACGCCGTCGACGAAGAAGGCGACCCTGCTCCCCTCGAGCTTGGGCAGCGGCCGCAGCGGCGGCCCGCTGTCCTCCGCCGCGGGGGGCGCGCGCGTTCCCGGCGCAGCGGCCTTGGCCTTGCGGCGCTTTCCTCCGCCTGGCGCTGGTGGAAAGCTTTGAGCGCAGGGTCGACGAGGAGCTCGTCCATCTCCTTCGAGGGGGCGTACTCGAGCTGCTCGAAGTACAGCTGGCCCTTATCGGATCGGGATCCGCTTGCGCAGGATCCGCGACGGGTCGCGCTTGTCCACGGGCGGGGCAGTCGGGCGAGGGGGGAGCGAGAGGTACACGCCGATGGTGTGAGCCGTGCCGTACGGCTGCCCGTATGGCTGCGGTTGTGCGAGCGTAACTGAGTCGCCCGTCTTGTCGCGGTAGCCATACGAGCCTGCGGGTGCTGTGTGTCAGCGTGGAGAGAACGAAGAAGAGCAAGGGTTGGGACGCACCCATCGATGCCGACAGGGCATTGAGCGGGCTCTCGCGTCGCCCGACGCCAACTCGGACCCAGCTGCCCTGCCCCGTCCCGCCCTTGTCCCGCCCGCCGTCGCCGCCTCCGCGCTCGACCTTGATCTCCCAGTACCACGCCCCCTCACGGACGCCGATGTTGCTCCGCGCCGCACGCCAGCCCTTGTCCGTCGTGATAGTCCGCGCGTCCTCGGTGAGGAGGGTGAACGAGCTGCGGTCCTCCCAGCTCCAGCGGATGCCGGTGGGGTAACTCTCGATCGAGCGCTGAGGCGGGACGGGGAGGGGCGTGCCGTGCGAAGGGCCGCACGGGGTGTAGCGGTACCCGAGCTTGTTGAACGGGTGGGAGCGCGTCGCGAAGAACTCGAACGCGCTCTCCGGGAGGCTGAGCGTGTGCGGGACGAGCACGGGCGGGTTCGACACGTCCGAAGGGTCGGCGGGCTGCGGGGCGGGCGAGCGCGAGGGGGGAGTCGGTGCGGAGGGCGAGTGTTTGCGCTTTGTGGGGCGGCGGCGCGGCTCCTGCGGGCTGTGGGTCAGCGCGGTGTCTTTGTGAGGAGTGGTGGGACGCACCTCTGACTCGTCGCGGTCCTGCGCGTCTGTCGAGGGCGAGAGCGCGCGTTCGTCGATGAGATCCGAGGGGAGCGGCGAGGCGACGTCGCTCGACGCGAGCAAGGCCGGATCGATCGCGTGGCCGTACTCGAACGCCATCCCAGTCTGCTCTAGCGTGTCAGGCTGCAGCACGAGCGCGAAGGGGAGGAGGAAGCGCGACCCACCGCGACTCTCGCTCGTCCGCTTCCTCGTCGCTGCACTTTTCTCGATCAGAGCAGCCAGACGCGCGTGTACTGCTCCGCCAGCACCGCCTCGACGACGATGGGCGCACTCGGCAGCCTCGCACGGCGGGTCCTCGTCTCATCGCTCCTCCTCGCCGCGACCCTCGGCGTACACGCCCACGAGGTCAGCCACAGCTCCTTCTCGCCGGCTTTTGCTCTCGGGTGCTTCGATACCGCGCTATGGAGGCAACGCACAATGCGCACTGCCACCAGCGCGACGTTGAAGCCCCCACCTCCCCGCCGGACGCACCTTGCTGACCTCGGCTTCCCACACTGCAGCACCATGAGGTCGACGTGGGGCCCTACGAGCACAACTTCATCAACGAGGAGGAGCTCGACTCGACCATCAAGTGGCACATTGGGTGCGCTTCCCCTCCCTCCCTCCACCGCTCGAACCTGCGAAGGCTGACCTCGAGGGATCACCGCGCGCAGCATCCAGATCTTCTGCTGGGGGTTGCTCTTCCCCGCAGGTGCGTCGTGCCTACATGCGAGGGGCCTTGCGCTCAGCGTGACTCCCTTCGTTGTCCCGGTTCTTCATGCTCACGCCCATCCGTCTCGCAGGAATGGTCCTTGGCATCACGCGCTCGCGGTTCCACGTCCCGCTTCAGTCGCTCGGCGTCATCCTCAGCCTCGCGGGTAACTACCTCGGCCACCATCATTCAGGCCGCGAGTTCCACATGACCGCGCACGCGCACTTCGCGGGGTACCTCTGGTCGTACCTCATGCTTCAGACGGGCATGGGCATCTTCCTCAAGCTGCACGTACTGGAGGGCACCGTGGTCCGACGAGCGGTAGTCGTTGCGCACGGGATCGTCGGGAAGAGTTTCCCCGTCGTCGGGTGGACGCAGATGATCTTTGGGTGCGCCTCGCTCTGTCCTCCCTCTCGTGCACCCCGCGCTTACTCAGCGCATGCAGAGGTATTGCCGCGCTCGGCTTCTGCTTCGGCGAGCACGTCGGGCAGTGCGCGCGCACTTTATCATGGGTCCGTCCCGTCCGCAGTCCCTCTCACGCTTGTACTCACGCCATCCTGCCCGCAGGCTCCGCCTTCATCGCCTATGCCGTCATCCTCATCATGATGATGCGCGTCGGTGCGGGTTTCCTCGCGCGGAGGGGGATGGCGCAGGAGTACCTGGACTCATGGGTCATCATGCTCTGGGGTGCGTCCTTCCCTTCAGCGTCTTTCTATCCCTCGTTCCTAGCAACGAGGGAGCTGTACTCTCGAGGCTTCTTGGAAGTGTGGCGCCCCGCGCTGACGCCCACCTTCGCCCCCTCTTCTGCCGGCTTGTCCATTCGCAGGGATTGTCAACACCTTCACTGAGCACAACTTCCTCTCGCCGCACCCGACCGGCTGGTCCCACAAGGACATGCAGCACGTCTCGCTCGGCGTCCTCTGGTGGGCGGGCGGTGCGCTCGGAATCTGGATCGGGCGGAACGGCAAGCGCAACGTCCTTCCAGCGTTGATCATCGTGCGCCGCCATTCTCCTCCTGTTCGTGCGCCCGCTTACGAACGCACGCGTGCAGGGCATGACGGGCTACGCGATGGCGAATCACGGACAGCACCTCGAGTTCTCGACGGACGTGCACAAGCTCTTCGGTTGGGCGCTTATGAGCGCCGGCTTTGCGCGCATCGTCGAGATCTGCTTCGTCCTCCGCGACGCGCCCACCCCCGCTGTGCAGGGTATCGCGCGCCCCAAGGCGTTCCAGCACCTGACGCCGTTCCTGCTCGTCCTGAGCGGGTTGACGTTCTTGAGCGCGACGGAGGAGCAGATGCAGTGGGTCGCGGGGTCGGGAATGGACTCGACGACGTACGCGAACGTGCGCTTTCCTTTTCTCCCGCCTCCCGCACGCACGGCTGACGCCCGCTCGCACTGCAGATCCTCTTCTCCGGCTCGTTCGCCATCTACCTCGTCGGCACAGCAATGTTCGACCTCTACGTGTACCAGACCTCGCACCGCAGCACCGCCTCAGCGGTGGGCATCGCGTCGACCCCGGAAGACATTGACGTCGAGGGAGGGCCGCGCCAGCGCGTGAGCGAGCGTGACACGCCCATCCGGCTGGGCGGCGTCCGCCTCCCCGGCTTCCTCGCCGCGCTCGCTGCGCCCGTGCTCGCGCTCGTGCAGCGCCTCGAAGGCGAGTCGCGCGGTGCCGCCAGCCGGGGCGAGCGTGCGCGCCGAGCGGGAGGACGCGGCGTACGAGTCTGTCCCGCTCACCTCTGCGGCCGCGGGGCGGGACAGTGCGGATGTCCGCGGGGAATCGCTCGAGATGCAGCCCCGCCGCGGTGGAGGGAGCGCGCGGGGGAGCGGCAGCGGCGGGAGCGGCAGCCAGGAGACCGTGTTCAGCTTGGGGGGTGAGGACGCCGGTGGGGATGCGTACTGGGAGGAGAAGGACGTGCGGACGTAGACGCTCTTCTCTCGCTCTGTTCTTGTTGTGCATAGACGCTTCGTGTTGAATGTCGGTGGCGCTGTTTTGGCGGAGTTTTGGGCAGGTGCGGAGCCGGCGGAAGCGTCGGATGAGGGGAAGCTGGCTCCCGACGAGGAGGCGGGCGACGTATCTCTCCCTCCTCCCCAACACTACGAGACTATGGCCATCATCGCATCGTTCCACACCACACTCCCGCACCTGACCAAGGACAACTGGCGCGACGAGGCGGCTGCCAAGAAGGCGCGGCAGGCGGAGCTCATCCCCACCGCCTGGCGCCTCAGTCAGGAGACGCTCGCCGGCGCGGGTGACGACGTGCGGGACGTGCCGCGCACGTGCGGGATCCTCACCGCGCGCGAGCTCGAGATCACCGAGCTGGACGAGGTCGAGGAGGTGCGCGCTTGTGGTTCCCCCACTTCGCAAGGGCGGAGTTGACTGACGGCTTCCTTCGCGCTCGCAGCTCGCGAGCCGCATCGCCAACGGCACGTATAGCGCCGTGGAGGTCACCACCGCGTACTGCAAGCGCGCGGCGATTGCCCAGCAGCTCACCAACTGTCCGTCGTTCACTCGCTCTTGCTCGCTCTCTGCCCGCTGACCAGTTTCGACGCCCGCAGGCCTTACCGAGATCTTCTTCGACGATGCGGTCGAGCAGGCGAAGAAGCTCGACGAGATGCTCAAGACAACGGGCAAGACCGTTGGTCCGCTCCGTACGTCGGCCGCGGCTCCTCATCTTGCGCTCCTTCACCGCGCTTTCCGACGGAAGAGTCTGCGCTAGATATAGTGGCGGTAGTCTGTGCTGACTCGCACTTCCCACCTTCCCGCAGATGGCGTCCCCGTCTCGCTCAAGGACCAGTTCGACATCGCCGGCAAGGAGCTCACCATGGGTGCGCCTACTTTCTTATCCACCCGTCCCTCTCGGCGACTGACAGTGATTGCGCACAGGCTATGTCTCGTATCTCGGCCGGATCTCGAAGCGCGATGCCGCGCTCGTTGCGCTCCTCCGCGATGCGGGCGCCGTCTTCCACGTTCGCACGAACGTCCCCCAGGTTCGCTCCGTCTACTTCCTATCATACCGTGATGGTATTGACCATGTTCCTACTTGCGCTGACTTAGACCCTCATGGTGCGCCTCGTCTCGCCTCGTCCGTCCGAGCCAGCGCCGCCGCAGTCAATGCTGTTCTCCCTGACTCTTAGCTGACGATGAGCTGTGCAGATCGGCGACACCTTCAACCACCTCTTTGGTCGCACGCACAACCCGCTGAACCGCAAGCTCAGCCCTGGCGGGTCGAGCGGCGGCGAGGGCGCGCTCGTCGCCATGAAAGGGTCGATCATCGGCGTTGTGCGTGCTACTTCATGTCACCGCAAGCTTGTCGCTGATACTGATGTTTCGCCTTCGACACCTTTGCAGGGCACCGACATCGGGTGCGCCGTTCCGCAGTCTAAGCGAACGAGCGCACGCGCTGACCCTGCTCTCCCTGTCCCAGCGGCTCTGTCCGCATTCCGTCCGCGCTGTGCGGACTTCACACCATCCGCCCGACCACCCGCCGCGTCCCGTACGGCCATGCGACCAACAGCATGGTGCGTCTTCGCCTCCGTGACCTTCTCAAGTAGCCGTGCTGACCCTCCCGTCCGCAGCTCGGCCAGGAGGCCATTCTCTCTGTCGCAGGCCCGATGGCGCGCTCCCTCTCGTCGTGCCACTACTTCCTCCGTACCGTCCTCAACCTCAACCCGGCGAACTACGATGCGACGGCGCTCCCGTTCGCTTTCAACGACGACGCTTCCAGCCAGGTTGCTGGCCTTGGCAAGCTCTCGTTCGGCGTTGTGCGCTCAGACTGCATCATCACGCCGACGCCGCCCGTCAAGCGCGGGCTCGAGGTTGCGGTGCAGAAGCTCCGCGACGCCGGACACGAAGGTGCGCCTTCTTACGGACTCCTCATATGGCGGTGCTGAGCAGCTCGCCCACGCAGTCATCGAGTTCGACTGGACCGACTTCAAGAGTGCTTGGGACATCGCCAACGGACTCTTCTCCGCTGTACGTCACTGCGCCTCCCCGTTCCCTGCACTTCCCTTCCGTCCCGCTGACCTGCTCTTCCCGCATACAGGACGGTGGCGAAGACTTCCGCCGGGCACGCGAAGCGATCGACGAGCCGCTCATCCCCGGCCTAATCGCCGACACGGGCGAGAACAGCAAGTCGACGTACGAGGTCTGGCAGCTCAACCGCGCCAAGGAGGAGCTCCAGCAGAACTTCCTCGCGAGGTGGATGGCGACCGCTGCGCAGACCTCGACGGGGAGGCCCATCGATGGGATTGTGGCCCCCGTCGCGCCTGTCACGGCGGTCGAGCCGGGCAAGAACCGCCACCCGAACTACACGATGTGCGCCATCTTCCTCCCTCTATGTAGCCTTACCCGCTTGCTGCGACTCGATAAGCCGCCCGCTGACACTCACCGCGCGAATGCAGGATGTTCAACGTCCTCGATACCCCCGTCACGGTCTTCCCCGTTACCAAGGTCGACCCAGCGGTCGACATCCCCGATGCGTCCTTTACCCCGCTCACGGACGAGGACCAGTGCTTCCATGACGAGTGTGCGTACCATCATGTTTCTCAGCTCCCGTCTTAAAGCCACTAACGCTCGCGAACGCGCAGACGACCCGGCTCTCACGTCCGGTATGCCCGTTGCGGTGCAGGTCGTCGGCCGCCGCTGGCGCGACGAGGAGGCGCTCGCCCTCGGCGAGCTCGTTGCCGGAATCCTGGGGAGCAAGGCGTGGGAGCAGTAGACGGGGAAGTAGAAGACGCTCGGGACAGCAAGAGACAATAAGTAATGTGTTCAGGTTCGGGTCTTTCGCAAGTGCCTGAGCGCATACGCCACCGTGTAGGGGAACTCCGTGGCCATGGCCTAAAGGAGGCGAACGAGTCAGCGAGAAAGACAAGAAGCGTCCGAGCAAGCGAAGCGCGCCTCGAGCACATCCGCATCCGCCTCCCACCTCCTTCCGGCCTGTTTCGTGCAGAAGCTCCGTCTGCTATGACGCCGCCCCACCCGTCCCCACGCCCCACGACGGCGATTTGCACCATCTGCTTCATCAGCGTGCCCGCTCCCCTCGCTCCTTCCCATCACCCATTCGCACGGAATGAGCGACCTGGACCTGCTCGGTGCTCGTGCAGAGCGCTTTGAAGGCTGGCACGGCTTTCCCGCTGGCTCCGCGTCTTGCTCGGTGACGGCGTTCGCGGCTGCGTCTGTAAGGCGGGAGGCGGGACGATGGGCGAGGCGGGCTGCTTGGTCGACGAGCGAGCTCTCTCGAGACGATGGTACCGCTAGGGGTAAGAAGACTAAGATTTCGATGAAGAGAAGAGAGCGAGAATGAGGAATCTACGCAAAGATAAAGACGGGGGAAAGGGCACGAGAGGAGGCGCGGAGGTGCTCGCGGCGTCCAGCGCCGCCGAGCGAGCGCGGGAAGGTTCTAGTGCGTCGCCGAGGCCTTGTTGCTGCAGGGGCGCGAGCGTAAGCGGCGATCAGACCCGGGAGAACGGGAGGTGGGCGTACCGGCGACCGGCGCGGCGCGGCGGAGGGCGACAGCGAGGCGGCGTAACAGAACCCCTGTTTAGGCGAGGCGTCACGACACGCCAGAAGACGGGAAGAGAGAGCGCACCGAGTGGCGCTGAGCGCGGGGAGCGGCGGATAGGGGTGAATCCGGTGTCGAAGTTGGGGTTTGCGAGCTGGCCGTCGAACGCGTTGTCGGCGAACGTGTCCCACTCGTGCTGAAGGCGCGTGAGGCGGGAGCTGCCGCTCGAGCTGCCGCTCGTGGCCAGGTGCGTTGAGGTGAAGTTGAGGTAGTAAGCACCGAGCACCACGAGCGGCGGCGCTGTTCGCCTTCGGGACGATGTCGAGCAGGTGGGGATGCCGGCGGGGTGACTTTGCTGAAGTAAGCGCCGAACAGCAGCGACTGCAGCGAGGTGTCGATGCTGTCGCATTTGATACGCCGTGACGCTGAGCGAGGTGCCGAGGACCTCGAGTTCGCCTCCTTGATGCCGAGGCCCGAGATTTCGAGGATCGTGGGTTTGGAGGGAGCGCCGGCGGAGGGTGGACGGCGGGCGCGGTCGAGCGAGGGGATGCGACCGTGAGGACGGAGGGAGGGAGGTGGTGATGGCGGGCATGTTGAGGCGTAGGAGGGGTGCAGTGGCGAGCAGGCGAGCGACAGAGAGAGTGAGGGAGGGGAGAGGAGCGCGAGGTCAGCGCGGGTATAAGAGGGAGAACAAGGCGAGGAAGGGGACAAAGGACAAAGGTGCACAAGGGAAGAGGAACAAAAGGAACGCACAGAGAATCGAGGAGAAGGGAGCGGTGTCGCAGAGCGACGGTGGATGGGCGGAGGGCGGAGCTGCGGCGGAAGCGGAGCGAGGAGGAGCGTCAGAGCGGGTTGGGAAGGTCGGTGAGTGCGGCTCACCCTCTCCCACGCCGCGCTCCCAGCGCTGGGGCCGCGCGAGGTGGAGGGGTGAGCGGGAGCGCGCGGTGGAGGCCGGCATGGAGAGGCAGTGTTGAGCGCAGTGGGTGGAGGGAAGGCGACGCGGTCTCCCGCGCGCAGTAGGGCGTCGCGTGCCGCGGATCCAGTGGATGCCGAGGATGAGCGGGTAGTGAGCGATAGGGGTGACGCGAGCTCGATAAGTTCTAGGTGAGAGCCGATCTGCAGTTGCACGGGCAGGTGTAGTACGAAAGAGGCTTGTCAGCCGGGCGCCCGTCGCATTCTCGATGGGAATGGGCGCGCGCGTTCGACGAGGGGAAGACGGAGCGCACGGGCGTAGTTCTCGTCGATAAGGACTCTGCGAGCCCGAGTCAATCATGGCGAAGGTAGAAGCGGTGGTAGTGCGGTGAGTGAGCGAAGCGGGAACGATGACATGTTCGTCGAGGCCGGAGGAAGCCGGATCGGCGCGTACGGTGAGGTGGGGACGAAAGGAGGACGATGGGGCGGCGGCGAGGTGAGTGGCGGCGGTAGGAAGGGAGGGAGCGGTCAGCGAGGTCGAGGCGAAACGGAGAGGGCGAGGAGGATCGCCCGGCGGGCGGAGCGTACCTTCTACTCCTCGTCCGTCGGGCGCGAGTCGTTTCCCGACTGCTCGGGCTGCTCGAGGTGGGGCGAGAGGATCTCGAAAGTCGCGGTGGTGGCGGCGGTGCGGAGCGGGGGGCGAGCGCGCTGCGCGTCGCGGGCTGCGAGGACGGGGCACGCGTCAGCGGTGCCCTGCTCCGCCGCAAAAGGAGCAGAGGTTGTTCTTACGCCGGCGGTCCTTCTCCTCCTGTGTAGCGAAGGCGCGCGGCGGCTTGCGGGTCGAGTCGATCTGCATGCGGTCCTCGGCGGGGATCGCCGGGTTGGCGCTCGTGGTGAATGGCCTCGCGCGGGCGCGCCGGCCGGCGCGTAGGGTGTAGGCGCGGGCGCCGCGCTGCTGGAGGCGGCGCATGAACGCGCGGTTGTCGAGCGTGACGACGCGCTCGATGAGGGTGTCAAGCGAGTCGATCGGGTCGAGGCGGGCGAGCTCGTCCCTGAGCCTCCTGAGCCCATTGATGAAGTGGTACTTGAGGGCCTCGTCGCCCCAGTTGAGGGAGAGCGCGAGGCGGCGGAACTCGGCCGCGTAGAGCGACGCGGCGCCTGTCTGGCGGAGGAGCCCGAGACGGCGGGCGTCGGCGGCGGCCTTGTCGGGGTCGCCGAAGGTGACGAGTAGTTTCTTCTTGAAGAGCTCGAAGTCGGAGATCCAGCGGTACTCGTCCTTGGCGAGGGTGTCCTCGGGGAGCTGGAGGTAGGAGGAGACCCAGAGGTAAGCGTTGCCGCGCAGGTAGGAGGCGCAGACACGCACGCGGTGGCGGTCGTCCTTCCAGCCGGTCGTGTCGGCAACGTAGTTGGTGATCTGCGCGAGGAATGTGTTAACGTCGCCTTTCGAGGTCGAGGAGGAGCGAGAGCCGTCGTACGTTTCCGGCTCTTTGACCTTGATCTTGGCCGCGTGGAGGGTCGAGTCCTGGTTGGTAGCCTGCTTGAAGAACTTGACGCCTTCGTTCCAGTCGATGGTGAGCGAGGGGGCGGAGTCGGGCGTCGAGGTGGGGAGGTGGCGCAGCGAGCTGCGCTTGTAGCTGCTCGTTCTGCACCTGGAGAGCGTCTAGGCGGCGGATTAGGGCCTGTACGGCTTCGGGCGCGACCACGGCGGGGGCAGGCGCCGGGGGGTAGAGGCTGGCGAGATGCTGTTGGAGCAGACCGTGTTGGGTGGGGTTGAGCGCGCCGCCTTGGCTGGCGAGCTCCTCGTCGGTGATGAGCCCGAGGCGGACGGCAGTCTCTTCGGCGGTAGGGTTGGACATGGCTCTGGTCGTCGGGGAAGCAGCGAGAGGTCGAAATCTAATGTAAGCGGGAGGCGGGACGATGGGCGAGGCTGCTTGGTCGAAGAGCGAGCTCTCTCGAGACGATGGTACCGCTAGGGTAAGAAGACTAAGATTTCGACGAAGAGAAGAGAGCGAGAATGAGGAATCTACGCAAAGATAAAGACGGGGGAAAGGGCACGAGAGGAGGCGCGGAGGTGCTCGCGGCGTCCAGCGCCGCCGAGCGAGCGCGGGAAGGTTCTAGTGCGTCGCCGAGGCCTTGTTGCTGCAGGGGCGCGAGCGTAAGCGGCGCGATCAGACCCGGGAGAACGGGAGGTGGGCGTACCGGCGACCGGCGCGGCGCGGGGCGGAGGGCGACGACGAAGGCGGCGTAACAGCGTCGTTGACGCTCCCCGACTGGTTCACGATCCTGCCAGCCGCCGAGGGCGGGTACGCTGCCTTCCTACCTCTCCATGCAGCCCCTCCTTATGCCCGCCCGCCCACAGGCACCGCAACCCAGTCACCGTCCTCCTCATCAAGCACGAACCGACCGGCCGCCTCGCACTCTTCGACCTCGGGATCAAGTCGAACTGGAAGGACGACGTGCCGGCGAACGTCCTGCCCGAGTTCGAGATGTTCGATGTCCACGTCGAAGCGGACCTCGTCGACGTCCTCGCAGGCAAAGGGATTCAGCCGAGCGACATCTCCACCGTCGTGCTCTCTCGTGCGTTTCTCAATCGCTACTCCAGTGTAACCACGCTGGACCCGGTGAAGCCCCCGCCAACATCGCTCATCGCCCGCAGATCACCACTTCGACCATATCGGCGACCCCACGCAGTTCCCCTCCTCGCAGATCATCGTCGGCCCAGACACGAAGCACAAGATTCGGGCGCTCGACGCGCACGCGCATGTCACTGAGCTGGCGTGGGACG
This sequence comes from Rhodotorula kratochvilovae, assembly GCA_019926025.1. Lineage (NCBI taxonomy): Eukaryota > Fungi > Basidiomycota > Microbotryomycetes > Sporidiobolales > Sporidiobolaceae > Rhodotorula > Rhodotorula kratochvilovae. Next base: position 1,147,514 of record JAHSUG010000003.1, on the reverse strand, counting down.
CGTCTTCCGCGCCGGTCGCGACGTTTGAGCGGAGCTTCGACGTCTGGGGCGACGGGTCGCTCGTCCTCGTCGACGCTTCGGGGCATACTAGCGGGCACCTCGCGGTGCTGACCCGCACTGGCGCGGACGAGTACGTCCTCGCAGCCGCGGACTGCTGCCACCACCCCGCGCTGCTCGTGCCGAAGGAGGGGGATGAGCACCTCCGCCTCGGCAAGTGGCGCAAGGACGGCGAACCGGTGGACGAGCCGCCGCGGCACGCGAACTACGACGACTACCCGCTCTCGGAGGCGACGCTCGAGCGCGTCAAGGCACTGGCAAGGAGGGAGGACGTGATGGTCGTGCTTGCGCACGACTTTGGTCTGTGGGAGGCGTGGGGGAAGGAGCGATTGGCGCGTGAAGGCGTGGACCTGACAGGGTGGAGGGAGAAAAAGTTGAAGGTGCAGTGAAGCGTGTAATGGCCGGCTTGCGTGATGTGAGGGCCGCCGAGCTATCTCGGAGCAAGCGTGCGCGCGAGCGAAAGCGCAGCGTGGCCAACCGGAAGGCGGCGAGGTCTCGCCGTCTTAACAAGTCCCTCGGAATGCATTAGACGCGCGGAAGTTGATGCAGATGCGGGTATAACTGTTTACAGATTGGTGAACGACAAAATGCTGCTTGATGCGCGCCTCCGCCACTCTGGCCTTACGGCGTCTAGGGGTTGTAGTCCATCGACTGCAGGTCATCTTCGTCACGATGAAGAAGCCGGGCGTACTCGAGAACTGCGGCGCGGTAAGGATTAGTTCCTTGCGCGCACGACGGGAAGGAGGGAAGGGCAGGCAACGCACGCAGGCGGAAGATGTACGCGGCCATGTCGGCCTCTCGATAGTGCTCCTCGGACCACTTCTTGCCCTGCGCGGCGATGCGCTTCGCGGTCGAGTCGTGCGCGCCCGTCCCGTCCGGCGCGCCGATGAAGAAGGCGGCGACGTCGGTCAAGTCGCTGTAGTCCGACTGGATAGGGATGTAGCTGTTCGTGGGAGTAAGACTCAGAATGGCGCGATGAGCGTATAGGAGGAGCAGGAAACGTACTGGTACCACTGCGAGTGGGCGAGAGCGAGAGGTCGAGGGCAGGTGAGGGGGTTGAGAGAGAGGGGGCAATGAAGGGGTGGCTCAATCAGCATCGTACGGGACAGGAGTGCGTAGGCGCACGCACCGGCATGATCCGCTTCGACCACCACTCGGGGAAGATGGTCGATTTGAGCACGAGCGAGCGGGAGCTCCTGCAGACGAGCGGACAGCGCATCAGCGCGCCGCATTCGTACCGCGACAGAGCGAGAGGAGACGTACATGAGTCGCTTGAACCGCCCGCTGGCGTAGTTGGCGTCGACGTCTAGCACGTACTTGTACTTGTTCTCCTCGTCGGCCGACAGCCAGCGGTCGAAGCGGAACTCGTGCTGCAGCTGCTTGCACGTCGTGTCCTTGGTGCTGCACTGCTTCGGCGCGCCCGTGTACGCGATGTCGTAGTAGAATGCCGAGACGTCCTTCGTCGGACCTGAGGCGAGACGGAGCGCGTCGGTGGTCGAGTCGGCGAGGTGGAAGGTCGACTCGCCCGACTTGGCGTTCGCGACTGTGTGTGCGAACGCGTCAGTACGTCGTCATCGGCGCCGACTCGAAAGGAGAGAGCAGCACGCACGAGCGACGAGCCTCGCCCTCTGAGTCTGCCTCCACCCGCTCCCCTTCGAGTGGTACGAGCCGGTCGTCTCGCCGCGCCAGAGGACCTTGTTGACCTTCTTCTGCTCCCAGACGGGGTCGCGCCCGACTTCGGTGAAGTAGTCGCTCGAGATGGCGGGGAGGAGCAGATCGGCGTGCACCGACGTCTTCGCGAAGGAGAAGAGCGGGTAGAGGAGGTACGGGCGGGGGCCGGACCTGCGAGGGTGCGGTGCGTCAGCCGTGCTCGCGAAAGCGAACGTGAAGAAGGGGAAAGGCGAACGCACCACGCCGTGAAGCCGTTCAGCTCCCTGATCTCAGGGTGCTCGCACACATCCATCGCCTGCACGTGCTCGATCGAGACGAAGCTCTTGAGTGCGTTGCTGCGCGGCTTGTCGACGGGGAGGGCCTGCGCGACGCGGCGCGCGGTCGAGTTGGGCGGGCAGAGCGAGTCCCACGGGGTGAAGCCCGAGGGCTCGAAGATCTCGTATGAGGGCGAGATGCCGAGGACTGCATATTGGAGGGTCAACGGGCAACGGAGAGGAGGGAGAGATGCGAACGCACGCTTGCCGTCCTGTGCGAGCTGCTCGTGCCGCTCCCGCGCCTCGCCGCTGATCACCACCATCGGCTCGTCGCCCTTGCCGAGACGAACCTCCATGTCGGGAAGCATCTCGCTGAAGTCGGCGAGGAGGTCGAGGATGTCGTCGCGGCGCTCGGCGGCCTCGCTGCCGCCCTGCCCGACGACGACAGACCCGTCATGCACCTTGAGCTGGAACGACTGCCGGTACCATGGGAGCGACTGGTCCGTGCTGAGGGACATGACGCGCCGGCGGAACTCGGACGGTGGGAGCGAGAGGAAAGGGAGGATGTCAGTGGATCTGGTCGTACTCGTCGACGAGGACGACACGGTTCTGCATCGCGTAGCGCCACCTGTGCGCACATGCGGGTTGTCAGTAGCGGTCCTCGAGCATGGAAAAAGTTTAGCGGGACGTACCAGCTGTCGAACCCGACCGGCGGGTTCATCTTGTACCGCCTGCGGTACTCCTCGACGGCCTGGTCCAGCGTCTGGCTCTGCCGCCGCAGCATGTCGTCCCACTGCTCCTCAGCGCGCGCGACGAAGTGCGAGATCGGGTGCAAGCGGTCGGGGAGGGTAGACGACGGGTTCTCGGGGACAGCGGCGCGGCGGTTGAGGGCGGCGGAGGGAGGGGCAGACGGGTCCGAGTCGGTGGTGGGCGAGCTGGTAGAAGAGAGGATGACGGGCTCTTGCGCGGGCTCCTCAACGGGCGCCTCAACGACGACGGCGCGCTTGCGCAGCTTGCGCGCGGGCGGGTCCTCGATACGACCTGGCTGCACCATCGCCGCCTCGCCCGCCTCGACTGGCTCCTCGACCTCGAGCGCCCGCTTTCGAAGCCCGCCGCCTTCCCTGCGCTGCTTGTCCGCGAGCCTGCCCGCCTCGCCCTTGAAGACGGGCTTGGGCATCGGCGCGCGCGGAGGGTTCTTGCGGCGCTCCTCGCGCAGCGCCCGCGCCTTGCGGAGCGCCTCGTCGTCGACGGGGGCGGCGTTGTCCGTCAGCTCGCGCCACGTCCGGCGGACGGGCTTGGGCGGCTCCTTCGCGGCAGCGGCCTTCTGCGCCGCCTCCTTCGCTTCGAGGTCGGCGACGAGCTTGCGCTCGTCCGGCGTGAGGAGCTCGAGTTCGTCGGGCGAGAGCGCGGACGGCCTCGAGGAGCGCGACGTCATCGTCCTCGTCGTCCGCATCCGCTGCGAGCCCCGCTGCAGCGTTTTGCAGCGCGGCCTGCTCCTGCGCGCGGTCAGCGCCGCCACCGCGCCACATCGCATCTGACTCCTCGTCCTCAAACGGCGCGACGATGTCCTCGTCCTCGTCGTCGATGATGGCGTGGCCCTGGGCGATGATGGGCTGGACGGGCCCCTGCGCCGGCGCCGCCTGCCACTTGACACCCTTCTTGTTATCCTGAATCGCCTGCGCGTGCGCCCGCGCCTTCTGCAGCTTGCGCTCCTCCTCAAGGAGCTCGGCCGGCTTGCCCGGGACGAACGGGCGGCCCTCGCGCTTGGCGCGCGCCATCGCCGCCGCGTTCGGCCCGAGGACCTTGCCCTGGGCATCGCGCTCGATCTTGCCGCGCGAGCGTCCCGCGTTGAGCCGCGCGCGCTCCGCCTCGACGGCGTTGGCCCGCTTGGGTGCGGCGGGGAGCGGCGCGTGCAGCGGGACGGGCTGGTTGCGCGTCTCGAGGCTGCCTGCGGAGACGAGGGCGTGCCGCCGGTGCCCGGGCGAGTGGACGAAGACCTCACCGGGGAGGAGCCAGTCCTTCGGCGCGTGGGGCGGGAGCGTGAGGCCCTGGTCGGGCTGGCGGGGCAAGGGCGCAGGACGGGGAAGGCGGGCGGGCGCGACGGGGAAGGGCTTGGAGAGAGTTTGGCGCGGGATGAGGGCGGGCGAGGTGCGGAAGTACAGGAGGCCGGCATGGACGGTGTACAATGACGAGGTGAGGTCGGCGAGCGAGGTCGAGTCCTCGGCAGAGGGCTCCCACCAATCCCACTCTTGCTCGTCCTTCTTGTGCGCCGCCGCTGCCTCTGCGACGGCGCGGCGAGCTGCGCCCTCGCTGCCTCGTTGAGCACTCCCGTACTCATCCGCTACCAGCGGAGGAGCGTCGGCGGGGGCGAACGCGCCGCTCCTCCACCTGTACTCCTCGGGATTGTAAACGGGTTCCGGCAGCCGCGGCCCGTGCGGGCTGAGGTAGTCGGTGAACCAGGGGGCGAGAAGGCAGCCGCAGAGGAAGACGGGGACGAGGACGACGGGGTGGAGGCGAGCCCGCGACGAGAAGAAGCGGCGGCCGGCAGAGGATGGTAAGGGCCGCTGCCTCAGCTGGGCGAGACCGGGTAGTCGCGCTGCGTGCCGCGGAACATCCTGCTCGCCTGTGCGCCTCCGGCTGAGGAGGTGACGGGACGAGGCGAGGTGGGGCGAGGGGCGAGGGCTGCGGTGGGGCTGACAGCGGGTGTCGGGCGTGTCTTTTGTCGAGCAGGGTGCGCTCACAGAGTCTAGCGTCGAGCGTCTTGTGGGAGAGCGGAGGAGGAAACGCGCTGATGAGGGCGCGTCGAGTCGCGTCCATCTCGTCCGCGCACAACCGCCCGCTGAGCTGTTCTGGGGCTACCACGCTCCCGACAAACGCTGGACTACGCGCGGATGGCCCCGCACCCGGGCATGGACGCGACCGCGACCTCGTCGTCGTCGCACCTCTCGTCCTTCCCGCCGCTCTCCCGCTCTCAGCGAGGACGCATCGAGCGCACCCTCGCCCAGCTCCCGCACGATGCCAGCACGTGGGCCGACCTCACGCAGGCGCAGGCGCGGCTTCCGGAGGCGGACAGGGATGGCGCCGACGAGGACGACGGAATGTACGAACTCTGGCTCAAGCTCGTCTGGCAGCGGGGCGTCACCTGGCACGACAAGTGGGCCGCCGTCCAGCGACAAGCGGCCGGCGAGCAGGCGCGCGACCCGCCCCGGCGTCATCATAGCCGCCGTCCGAGCGACAACCTCGACCTCCTCCGCCAGAAGCTCGACCGCGTCGCCCTCGACCCGCCCGTAGCCAGGCCGGCAGAGCGCTCCAAGTCGACGCCGCCCCGAGCGCTGCTCGTCCACCGCCCTGCAGGAGCCGGAGCCGGCGGGCATTCTAGCTCGGACGACCAATTCGCAGGCGTGCCAACGCCGCGCGCTCGCCGCTCCTCGCTTCTTGAGGTGAGGCTAGAGGGACGACGACGTCCGGGAGGAGCTGCGACGACCGACGATGAGAGGCGGGCGCTCCCCTCTCGCGCTCGCGCCTCCTTCGTCCGCACCGACCCGCGTGCTGGCGGCCCAGACGACCCATTTGCAAGTCCCGCTATGGCGCCTCTCCAATCGACTCCCGCGCCTCCTCGCCGCCAGTCCATCTCGACACCCCGTCCCGCACCAACACCCCTCTCTCCGCCTCCGCCAGCCCCGCTCTCCCCTCCCGCCACCCTCTCCTGCACGCGCGCCTCTCCGCGCTTCCCGCGCGCTCCGCCAGTCCTCCTCCGGCAGCAACTCCCTCCGCAGACCTCGAATCCTCGCAACCTCCTTCTCGCGCCTACGCCTCCTCCTCCCCTCCTTCTCCCACTGGGCCGCCTGCGCGCTTCCACGCCCAGCGCGAAGCGGACCTCACACACCGCCGCGCAACGTGGCTCGCGCGGTGCGCGCTCCGCAGCTGGCGCGCGCGGGCCGAGGGCGTCCGCGCGCTCGAGGCGCGAGCGGTGGATGCCGTGCTCCAAGGCGAAGCGGCGCGCGCGCCGCGCCGCAAGGACAGCGCTCGGCGCGTGGAGGGCGCGTTGCGCGGCACGGGAGGAGGCGCGGGACGAGGCGCGGCGCGCGGACGAGCGCAGGGGGAAGGAGCGCTGCGCGAGGCGCGGGACGCGGTCGCTGCTTTGTCTGCGCGCGGGTCTGCGCGGCGGGCGCTCGAGACGTGGCGCGAGGGCGCGGGAGAGCAGGGCGGGGAGCTTTCGCGTGCTGGCGCTTGGGAGGAGCGGTGGGGGTCTGGAGGGAGAAGGCGGCGCGGCGCCGGGAGAGGAGGGAGGCGCTCGATGACGTTGCGGCTGAGCAGTGGAGCGCGTGGGAGTCCAAGCGCGGCAGGGACGTGTGGAGCTGGTGGGTTCGGAGGACGGCGTGGACCATCCGGGAGCGGGAGGTGCGGCAGCAGAAGGACATCGACCTCAAGCGAGAAGCGTGGGAGGTCTGGGGCGACAAGAAGTGCGTCGACTCTCTGTTCTTCCTCGCTCGGCTCTGCCTTCGAGAAGGCTGTGATGCCTCGTATCATCGGCCTTGCTGACGCTGCGATGCCCCCGCAGACGCCAAGCCGACCACGACGCCTATCTCACCTCCCTCGCCGCTTCGCACCACGCGCGTCGCCTCGCGATCTCCTCTATTGCAGCCTGGCACTCGCGCCTCTCTCGCCTCTCTTCGCTCTCGGCGCTCTCCGCAACACACTCCTCTACCCTCCTCGCCCGGCGCGCCTCCACCCACCTTACGACCTGGCGCCTCTCGACGCGGCTCTCGCTCCTCTCCCGCGCGCGGTCGCACACCCTCGCGACCTCAGCGCTCGCAGCTTGGACGAGCGCATACGAGCACCTCGAGATCGAGCTCGCAGGGCGGGCGGACGCGCTTCTCGCACGCAAGGGGGCGCAGCTCCGCGCGGTCGCATTCTCCGCTTGGGCGGACGCGGCGGCGCAGCGGGGCCGGCTCGCACGCGCGGCGGATGGCGTCGACCGCGCGAGGGTGCTGCGGAAGGCGCTTGGCCGGTGGAAGGGGAGGGAGGCGCACGAGAGGGTGCAGGAGCGCAAGGCGGACGTCGTGCGCGACTTTATGCAGGCCCGCGGGTGTGGAGGAGGTGGTGCGAGGCTGCGTGGGAGGATAGGAGAGCGAAATGGGAGGAGTCGAGGCGGATGGCGAGGAAGAGGGAGGCGCTCGGGTGTGCGTTGCTCCCCTGTTCTTCTACTTCTCGCTGAAGGCCCCTCGCTGACGTGCCTTTATCCCAGTCTGGCTTGCGCAGACGCGGCAGAAGGTCCGCGACCAGCAGCTCGTCGTGCGCGTGCAGGAGAAGCAGGACCAGGTGCGTCTTTCCGCTCTCGCGCGACCTCCTCCGCGTTCGGTCGCGGACAAAAGCTAATCGAGGCATGTCATGACCCACAGCGCCTCCGCTTGAACACCGTACAAGCCTGGAAGTCGCGCGTCATCGCCCGCAAGTCGCTTGAACAGGACGCGAGCGCCTTCTTCGATCGCAAGGCCGTCTCCGCTCGTATCTCTCGCTCCATGTCGTGCTAATCGTTCGCCAATCCTCGCAGCGCCGGCTTCAAGCGTTGGACGGAGCAGACCTACGCAGCGGAGGACCGGCTCGTCCTCGCGGACGAGCACCGCGCCGTCAAGCTTGAGGGTGCATCTTCGTTTTTAAGATATCCTTGAAGCGCCTGCTGACAGTCTCTGCGTGCAGAGCTGCGCGACCGCGCTTTCCACGCCTGGCTCGCCTCGACGCGCCGCTCCTCCACGCTGCGCGAACGACTCCTCGCTTTCACGACGTCGCGTAACGCCCAGACGAAGGAGGACGTCTACGACGCGTGGCGGGAGAAGTCCCTGCGGCGGGCGGAGCGCGAGGCCGTGAGGAGGAGAGAGAAGCGGGAGAAGGAGGAGGCTTGGGCGTGGTGGAAGGGGAGGACGAAGGTGCGCCTACCTCCCCAAATCTCGATTGCAGAGGCGCTGACGACGCGCTCCTTCCACAGACGCTGGTCGCGGTGCAGCACTACAACCGGCTCCTCGCGCTGCGCGCTCTCCAAGCCTGGCGGGTGTGGACAACCCCGCCAGAGATGGTGCTTCGCGCGGTCGAAACGGATCACAACGCGATCACGAGTGCGTCCCCTCCCTCGCTTCCTTGTCGTGTCAGTGCTGACCCTCCCACGAGCAGGCGGAGCGCTGCAGGTCTGGCGGATCAAGACGGGCGCAAAGCGCGCGCTGAAGTCGCTCAGGTGCGTCCGCTCATTCGCATTGCTCCAGCATTTGAGCTGACGAGCCTTCCTTCCGTAGCGGCCGCATGCGTCTTGGCACCTCGCCGAACTCGTCTCCACCGGCGCGCCTCTCGCCCTCGACCCGCCTCTCCTCTCCGGGCGCCTCCTCCCCTTCCCCCTTCGCGCCCGCCCGTACGCTCACAAGCTCCACCCGCTCAACACCCTCGCGCTCTCTCGGCGCGTCTCTCGCCTCCGCCTCCGCCTCCACGGCGCCGACGTCCCTCCGCCCCTCCTCCCCCTCCTTCCCGTCCTCCTCGCTTCTTGCCCCCTCCACAGCCGCGCCGTCCCCGCCCGTGCGCCCCGCGCGCCCCTCGTTCTCCTCCTCCTCCGGCGCGCGCCCACGCCTCGCAGCCGAGTTCGTCTCACCATCCTCCTCGGCGCGCGGGGTCGTGCCTGCGTCTCGCCCGAGGCCAAGGTCGCAGAGCATCGCCAGCAGGCTCAGCGCGCGGTCCCTCCCTGGCTCTGTCTCTGCCTCCGGCGTCAGGCGGGGAGGGGGCGTGTTCTCCGATTCGGACGAGGAGGAGGGCGAGGACGAGCGGCCGAACGCGCGGAGCGAAGGCGGGAGAGACGTCAGGGCGAGTATGCGGCGCTGAGGGCGAGGCTGAGGGCCGCGGCTGTGGCTGCGAAGGGGCGGTAGTCCTTCAAGATGAAGCGAAGACGGGTTCTTGCGACGTTCTTCGCACGAAGCCGCTCAAGGGAATGGCAGGCAGGCCCGGTACAACACTGCGCTTCTTTTCCCCCCTCGTCCTCCCGCTACCACATTCTGCGCGCGCACCCAGCACGCACGCGCACCTACTTCGCCCGGCGGTGAACAACCGACGTGCCAATCTCCTGGTACTCGTCCTTTCCGATCCAGAGCTGCGCGTGCACCGCACACGAGAATCAGCGAGTGGTTCTCGAGAGGAAAAGCGCCGAGGTCGGGGGAGTGATGCGCACCTGGTGGAACGTCCCGAGCGAAGCGAGGATCGACCCGCCGAGCCAGGAGGTGTGGACGCGCTCTGCGGCCGAGGCGGGGGCGTCTGCGAACGAGCGCAAGAACCTCCATCAGCGCACTCCACAAGGAGGTAAGCAACCGAAGCGCCTGTGCGCAACTCACGGATCTTGATCTTCGTCCCAGGCGCGATCGCGCCGAGCTCTGCCTGGAGCCGGTCGACGGGATGAGGGTCGTCCCGCCGGTGACGACGACGTTGGCGAAAGGTGGCCTGCAGGTCGGGGTCGACCTGGACGAGGGTTGCTGCAGGAGGCGCGCGAGCGGCTGCAGCGCCGAGAAGGGGTGCGAGGGGATGGTCGAGGCAGATGGGGGGAGGGGACGGGAGGCGGACTGCACGGGAAAGCAGCCGTCAGACCTGTGTCGAATGAGGAAGGAGCGGGAAGCCGTACGTCGGCCGGGAGGAAGCGCGCCGGGTTGAAGAGGATCTCGGGCGTGGTGAGGCGCGGCGGGCCAAAGTAGGTGTTGTACCCATCGGGGAACTCGAATGGCCGTGTCGGCTTCGCCGTTGCCGCACTGCGAGTCGTGCGTCAGCGAGTGCGAGAAGACAAGAGGCGGGAAACGGGACGTACGCATCGTCCCACTGCGGCGTCACCACTTCGCACACCGCCTCCTTCATCTCGTGCATCAACCGCATCTCCTGCAGGCGGTGGTACGACGGCGTCGTCGGCGCGTTCGGGTCTGCCGGGTTCGGCACGCGCTCCTCCCTGAAGCGGGGCACAGCATCAGCTCCTGTTCGGGGAGATCAAGCGTTCGGAAAAGGACGTACCGCAGCGTCGCCTTCGCCGGCTGGCCCGCGTCGACCGGCTCCTTTGTCTTGACGAGGTAGTGGGGCGTGACGGGGATGTTCTGGGCGCGGAGTTGGGAGAGGAGGACTTCAGAGAGGAGGGCGCCGCCGGTCGGCTGCTTCTGGATGGCTGCGAGCAGGTATCCGTCAGCGCGAGTAAATGCGCTATAGAGGGAGGTGCGGACCTTTCCGCAGAACGAAGCCGTCGTAGACAGGCGTGACCGTCGTCAGCTCGTCGCCGATGTCGACGATCAGCGCCGAGCCCTTGCCCGCCGCGAAGCTGTACATGCAGAATATGCGGCGGTCAGCAGGGCTTCACCCGAACAACGAGAGATAACGAGAACGAGACGCACGCGCTCATGACGGCCTTGTCGACGGCGTAGTAGGCGGGCGCCTGCCACGTCTCGAACGCGAGCTCGACCATCTTCTCCTTGTTCTCCTTGGTGTTCCAGCTCGCCTCGGTGGCAAGGAGGGGGAACTCGTCGAGCGACTTGATGCGGAGGCGGTCCTGGAAGGCATGGTCGATGGCGCGCCCTGCGGCGGTCCAGTCGGTGACGATGCCGTCGCTGACAAAGTTGAAGACGGTGGCGTGCGGGCGGTAGAGGTGTACGCCGTTGCCGTGGACGTGCGAGGGCGGCTGGGAGGGGTCCGACGAGGGGACGGTCGCGTATGCGGTCGGGAACACGCACTTGGGCGCGTCTTCGCCGGCGTAGCTGTGTGCAGGTGGGTGTCAGGGCTAGTCCACGTGGTCGCACCCGTTCAAGGGGCGTAGTTGACGCGTAGCCGCGGCGGAGTGATGAGGATGGGAGGGCGAGGTGGAGAGGGCGACGGACCCCGCGCGGATAGAGGCGGAGCCAATGTCGAGGACGACAGCGCCGACCTCGTCTCCGCCGTACTGCACACTCGGGCTCATTGCAGCGTCGGGCGGATGGAGACGGGCCAACACCGGCGAGCCGCTCACGCTCCTCCCCCGCGCCCACTTGCACGTGCAGAGCGCCTTCTTCGTGCTGCGTGCTGCTACTGCGCCTGCTGCATGCGTAAGGGACGTGCGCCGCTTTCCCGCGCTCTTGGTCGGATGCTCTCTTCGTCCTCTCCTTTCTCATCTCGCTTCCCTGTCCTCGTTGGTCCCCGGTGCTCTAGCGCACCCTGCAGGCAACGCTGTCCCTCCGAGCACTGCATCCACAAGAGGAACCTCTACGTTCAGGTCAAGCTCAGCGCCGCTCCTCTTCCGCACACCGGCTCGCTCTCCTCGCATTGTCATGAACAGGGCACTGCTTCTTCGAATTCATCCCTCAAGCGGATCTGTACAAGGCCTCCTCGCCACGCTCAGGCGTCGAGCGGGCCACCGCGCCCGACATCCTCCTGCGTCTTGCTCCCGCCCTTGCGGCCCGCTTCACTCGCGAGCTCCTTGTCGCCGCCAAAGCCTGCCCGTCCTCCCCGTCAGCGCTCTTCTCCCACGATACAGAGCGGGGGCGACGCACCGTGCTCGGACGACACCCTCTTGTCCGGGCTGCCGTCCTTCTTCTTGCCGCCGTGCTCCGTCGGGCGGTACGTCGCCTCCTCGCCGGCCTTCTCGGCGTGCTCGGTCATCTCGTTCGACGCCTTGGACATGGAGTACTCGAGGGAGGACTGCACGTTCACCGGGCGCGCGCGAGATGTGAGGCAGGTGCGGGGGCGGCGCGATATCGCGGTGTAAGGGGGGGGACGGCGGATGGGACGACGTCGTGGGCGCGCGGGAGGGTTGCAAGAGCGCGAGAGAGGCGGCAGGTCGTTGAACAACGTCGAGGGGGGACGGACGGAGACGAAGAGGTAGCGAAGGAGCGGTGGACGGAGGGGGAGCACGAGGTCAGCGAGCGTCCCCTGTCGAGGAGAAGCGGCGGGTACGCACCATAGTTTCTATTGTGTGTCGTGCGTTCTGGTGAGGTGCAGTGAGATGAAGGAGAGCAAGAAGCGCCGCAGGCAGCCTCAGGCGGGTCTAGAAGGTGACGTTGCGATGCGACGCCGTAGGGGTCGACAACGTCGAGCGGGTCAAGCGGGTTCTGCTGATCGCAGGCCGAGTGGCGCTTCCGATGAACGGCACGTGCGGACGAGTCCATCGGCGAAGCTCAGGGCACATGAATGCGCTGTGAGAAAGGCGGGAGAGGGAAGTGTGGAACTGGACTGCCGCGCCGACTGCGCCCGCCGCCATCGACGTCCTCTGCGGCCTTCCTGGCGCTCATAGGAACATGCAGGCGCGTCCTGTGAGCGGTACAGAGCAGGCGAATGAATTGCGAACTGCAGCGGAACGAAAACACGACAACGACAAGCGTAAGCTACAAGAACCGCCCCTCCTACTCGACGTCCTCCCACTCGCCATCGTCCCTCTCGACCGTCACGCCCCTCGGCCCCAGCACAACCGTCCTCCTCCTCCCCTCTCTACGCGCCGCGGCCGCCGCCCCAGGAAAGGCATCCGTCGCCGCATCCGCCGCGGCCATCCTGTCCGCAAACCCGCGCAGGTGCGCCGTGATCGCCGTGCGCTCGTCGGCGTCGAGGAACGCAGCGAACGGTGCGGTCGGGTCGTACGCGCTCTCCGTGTGACCGGAGGCGGAGGCGGCGGCGCGCGCGGAGGGGGAGCGCGCGTCGCGGTGGCAGGTGGGGCAGAAGGCGACGAGGAGGAACCAGCGCGCAAGGCAGTGCGCGTGGACTGCGCAGCGGAGAGGCCGTTGTCAGCAGCTGGTACGAGGGGAGGCAGTGGGGAGTGGAGGATGGGCAGAGGACGCACAGCCATGCCCGCACGGGAGGTCGCACCGTGTCCAGTACCCGATCGTCCTTCTCCGCCCTGCGCGTCTTCCTCCCGCCCCTTTGCCGGGCAGACCTTCGTCTCCCCCTCAAAACACACCGTGCACGTCCACTCGCGCTCGCCGTCCTCCTCGCCATCCGGCTCGCGCGCGGGAATGTGCACGCGAGCTCCCTCACACGCGCGAGGTGCGCGCCCAGCGCGTCCTTCGCGTCGACGCGCGCGCCGATGCGCGCCTGGACGACGAAGAACCACGTGAAGCTCGAGAGGCGGAGGAGGCTGTGCGAGGGCGGGCGCGCGAGGACCAGCTGTGTCAGCTGCGCGAGGGTGACGAGCGTCGAGAGCGAGATGTAGAGGTATCGGTGGGTGAAATCGAGGAAGGGGATGGCGAGGAGTGGGGTGGAGGCCGGGTCGTAGGGGAAGGGAAGGGGCGAAGAGGGTGAGGGCGGCGGTGGCTGCAGGTAGGATGGGACGCGAATCGAAGAGGGGAGGTAGCCGAGCGATGAGGAGCGGCGTGATCGAGTGCGCGAGGGAGAGGAAGACGCCGGCAATCTGCGCGTGCGGAGGATGACAACGGACTCGCCCGTCAACGAATGCGCGCTGGCACAGGAGGAGCTCTTCCCGCCGAACGCACCTCGAGCAGGACAATGTTCCTCAAAGGCGCCCACTCCCTCGCGCCTGCCCTGCTCGCAGTCACTGCCTCCGCGAACCTCAGCTCCTTGCCCCACCCCCGCGGGCCAAAGACGGCGTTCCAGCCCTCGGCGCCGTTCCCGCGCCAGGCGATGTACACACCCACCAGTGCGATCGCGGCGCCCGCCCAGCAGAGGAGCGCCGCCGCACTGCGCCCAGAGCGTGTGGGTGCGCCAGCGCGCGCGCGAGAGGCGCTTGGCGAGCGAGGGGGGATGCGGCGGGCCGGCGGGGAAGGGTGGCGGGAGGGTACTCGGGAGGTGGAGGAGGGAGGGAGAGGTCTCGAGGTTGATGAGGAGGCACTCGAGGAGGAAGAGGAGGTGCAGCGTGAGGAGGGTGTAGGTCAAGGGCGTGAGGCGCGGGCGCGGTGGAGGGGGCGGCGTGGTCGAGCATGTCGGTGCGTTGACACTCTGAAGAGCCGCTCCGCGCCGAGGTACACGCGCGGGGACATCTCTGCCGTTGATCCCACCCCGCTTCGTCCCCTGCCCCTCCTTGGCGCCGCGCAGTCCCGCCGACTCGATGACCGGCTGCTCTGACAGCGCGGGCGTCGCCGTCCAATCCTTCGAGGTGTTGTCATCGCGGGTGGTCGAGCCTTTGGCAGGCATTGGCGGGTCGGACGACACGGCGGGGACGGCCGAGGGCGAGTGGTCGAGAGATAGGTACGCGGGCGTGAGGGGCGAGGGGACGGGTTCGACTCGCTGGCCAACATCGCGGGACGCCGTAGCACCTCTTGGGAGGACTGGCGCAGCAGAGGATGCTGAGCTGGCTGGGTCGACGAGGGGGAAGAGCGAGGCGGTGCAGACGGCAGAAGTCGATGAAGGCTGGAGAGGCGGGTTTCGAGGCGGGTACCTGGGGCTGAAGGTCCAGATGAGGTAGAAGACGACGAGCTTGGCCCAGTACCGCTTGAACGAGAGGTTGATCGCCTGTCCGCGGGGGGGCGTCGAGGGGAGCGACGAGGTCAGCGGGGTGACAACGCCGCGGTAGAGGCTGGGTCTTGTGCTGGCCCAGTGGATCAAAGCACTGAGCGAGTTTGGCATCACACCGTGACCCCTGGCCGTGCGCTGGCTTCAGAACGGGGTCCCCCCACCTCGAGGAGCGGGACACTGCGATGAAGGGCTTGCGCACCTCTGGGCGAATCCGCAGTGCCCGGAGCATCTTGGCAGGCCCTCTTTCGCCGAGTCCAGCGGGGCAGATCCTCGCTCTAGACGGGGTCGAGGTGAGCGTTGTTGGCTGAGCGCGGGTTGCTCCTCGTCCAGTCGCTTGCTCTGCTCGACCGACGACTTGCTCACGCGGGATGACTTCGAGGCCACGCAGATCCACTGCATCGACCAGCTACACGCACCTCCTCACCCCCATCGCGTTGAGCGACTCGTCCTCGTCCTCCTCGTCCAGCGACGACCAGCCCAAACGACGCCAAGGGCAAGGGCAAGGACACCGACAAGGACAAGAAGAAGAAGAAGAAGCGCAAGCCCGTCTACATCCCCGAGGACTCGTCCGGCTCCGAGTTCGAGCTCCCCGACAAGCCCGCCGGCAGCGGTGGAGACGGCGGCGCAGCGACGAGACCGACGACGACGACGACGGTGGGACCGCGCTCGACTCGGACGACGACCTCGACGGCGGCGAGTCCGTCTCGGGCGCGAGCGCCCTCAGCGGCTCCATCGTCGGCGACTCGCCCCCTCGCAGCGTCGGCGGCGGCGGGAGGGGGCAGGGCCGAGGTCGCGGGCGCGGGCGCGGTGCTGCCCGCGGTGCTGGGAGGAAGCCCAGCACCGCAGTCGTCGTCACCGCCGCGGCGTCGGCGCAGCGCACCGGCTCAGGCGCGGGCGGCATCGCCCCGCCGCGTGCAAAGCCGCCTGCAAACCACCCGCCGTCCGCGCTCGGCGTGCAGCATTCCTACATCGGCCCGCTCGCTGCGATGAGTCCCTCTGTCGGGCTCGAAGGTGCAGGCAAGGGCGGTGCGGCCAAGTCGTTCGACGAGGGCAGGGCGGGCGGGCCGCGCGTGCTGAGGGACCAGGAGGTCGACCAGCTGCTTGAGGACCACACCGGAAACCCGTACGGCGTCGAAGTGGACGAGGTGCGCGACATGGCGTACGTGCCGGGGCGGTTTGAGGCCGTTAGCCAGGACGGAAAGAAGGTGCACGAGCGGGAGAGGTGGGGCGGCTGGTATGACGAGGTGCAGGTGCGGGCCGAGGATATCGAGGGGGTACCTGCAGAGTGCGTGCTCCTGTTCCCTTCCCTCGCGCCTTCGCCCACTCTCGCGCTTGCAGCGACATCCCGCGCTTCCTCCCCGTCCAGGTCTACCCCAACCGCCCCTCGACCATCTTCACCCCGTCCGTCCCCCTCGCGGGCAGCGCCGAAGCCGCCGCAACGTCCACCGCCGCGCCCTCCACAGCGGGCTCGCCCGCGCCCGGCGCGTCCGCCGAGCTGCCTGTTCCGCCGCCCGAGTTCGCCGCCGCAGGGTCGAGCACGTCCGCTGCGCAGGCGGGCCAGGCGGACGCGCCGAACGGGAAGATCAGGATCAAGTGCGGGAGTCTGACGACGAAGGGGGCGCAGGCGGACGAGCAGACGCTCGAGCTTGAGCGGTTCGAGACGCGGCGGCTAGGTGCGTTGCGCGTCTCTCTTCTTCGTGCTCGACCAACGCACGGCTGACGTGGGGTTGGCTGGCACAGACGAGATCATCATTAGCAAGCCCGGGCACGTCTTCAACGCCGGCGCGCCGATCGGTAGCCTCTCCTGGGCGCCTCGCACCGACGCACCGGTCGACAAGGGTACGTCCCTCCGCCTCTCTCACTCTCGCCGCTGACGCCCTCCTACGCAGAATACCTCCTTATCACGACGACCTCTTCCCCCGACGCCCCCCTCCGCCACCACCCCTCCTCTTCGACCGCCCCGGAGCCGCCGGCGCTCCTGCAGCTGTGGTCCGTCCCCTCCTCCTTCGCCCTGTCCACGACAGCGGAGGACGACGCGCGGATGGCGTGTGAGCTAGCGCTGTGCGTCGACGGGCTCGGGGAGTGCACCAGCGCCGAGTGGTGCCCCCTGGGCGGGCACGCCGCCGCAACGGGGAAGGGGAAGGGCAAGGCGCGTCAGGACGCAATGGACGTTGACGACGAGGAGGGCGTTGACGAGAGCGGGGGGCGGGACAAGCTCGGCCTCGTTGCGGGCGTGTTCG
Source organism: Rhodotorula kratochvilovae (assembly GCA_019926025.1). Classification (NCBI taxonomy): domain Eukaryota; kingdom Fungi; phylum Basidiomycota; class Microbotryomycetes; order Sporidiobolales; family Sporidiobolaceae; genus Rhodotorula; species Rhodotorula kratochvilovae. The sequence continues at coordinate 1,130,860 of JAHSUG010000003.1, read as the reverse complement.
GCGACGGGAGCGCCGCCGTGCTCGTCGTGCCCGACCCGACGCGTGCGCGTGCGCAGCTTGGCACGGCGGAGGGCGAAATCGCGTACGGTACGTCGCTCGCGCTGTCCTCTCCCCTCCTGCGGATTGGTGCTGATCCTTGCTATCTCCTCCGCGCAGTCAACGCCGCGCCGCTCCTCCGCCTGCGCCTGCCCGAGACGAGCATCTACTCGCTTGCGTGGGGCGGGCACGAGCAGCTCGCTGCGGGGTGCTCGAACGGTGCGCGCCCCGATCCTCTCCCGCGAGCCACGCTGACACAGCCTCGTACAGGGTACATCGCGGTCTGGCGTGTCGGGGACGTCCTTCGGAGCGGGAAGCAGCCCGGTGCGGCTCGCCTCGCTTCTTCCCTTCGCTCACCAGCAGGCGCTGACAGCTCCGGCACGCAGACCGCCCCCTCCGCCCAACGCACTACTTCGCCGCGCACACGGCCCTGATCCGGCAGCTCGTCTTCGTCTCGACGCCGCCGCCGTCGCTCGCCAACCGCGCGGCGCACGACCTCGCTGGCGCGCCGACGGGGATCGTCAGCGTCGCGTACGACGGGTCGGCCGTGCTGAGCGATGTGCACGAGCCCAGCGGCGGGGGAACGGTGCTCACGCACGAGCGGAGTGCGTTTCTCTCCTTCCCCTCTCATGTAGCGGAAGCTGATGCCAGGGAGCAGCGCCGATCACGGCCGTGGCGTTCTCGCCGCACACGGGGCTCGTGTACGTGCATGACCTCGACGACCGGATCAAGGCGCTTGGGCTCAAGCCGAGCATGCAGGGCAACGAGGGGCGGATCACGACGCACCGAGGGACCGTCTCTGTGCGCTCTCCCTTCCCCGCTTCACTTTGGACCGCGCTGACCAGCGAGAGTACGCGGCACAGTGCATCGCCGCCTCAGCGCACCACGCCCTCGTCCTGAGCACCGCGCTCGACGGGTCCGCAATCGTCGCTTCGGGCGTGCGCGCGCTCCGCAAGCGCCGCACGAGGGGCCACTTTGCGACGAGGCTGTTCCGGCTCGAGGTGGAGCGGACGACGGGCGATGTGCGGATGTGGGACAATCTCGACGTCGAGGTGCGCTGCTCTCGCCTCTCTCGTTCAGCAGGCAGACGCTGACGGGCTCGAGAACCGCGCAGTACCGTACCGCGCTCGACCCGTACAACCCCTCGGCGAAGGCGACTGCGGCAATCGCATCGGCAACGGCGCTCGAGCGCGCGACGCCTGCCTGGCCGCCCGAGCAGGCCGTCACCGCCGCGGCGTGGCACCCGGCCTTGGGGCGCGCGCCGCTCTGCGCGACGGGGACGGCGATCGGGCTCGGGAGGGTGGACTGGGCTGAAGGGACGCGGCGCGCGGGGAGAAGGCTGCCACGTAGCCGCTCGCTGGATCTGGTGGAACGCTTGCTGGACTCTCTCGACGAAGCGACACTGAGAGGGTAGTGGAAACACGCTGCGATGCAGCCCGCGCGGGACAGCCCGCCCCGCTCACGCCTGCCGCTTGCTCTTGCCCGGGCGCTTCCTCGCCATCCCGCTCTTGCCGCCGCCGCCCGCGCCGCCCCTCGCCCCGCCACGCCCACCGCCACGCCCGCCGCCACGCCCGCCGCCACGCCCACCGCGCCCACCGCCGCCGCCAAACCCGCCGCCGCTGCGCTCGTCCTCCTTCATGTTGTTCTCCTTGCTCCGGCGACCAGCGCCGCCAAACCCGTACTTGGAGTCGCGCTTCTCGCGCGAGAGTCCGCGCTTGGCGCGGCCGGGGCGCTCGCTCTCGTTCGGCTTGTGCTTCTTCGCTGCCGGGCCCGACGAGGCGAGCGCGTCCTCGAGCGCGACGTCGAAGTCCTCGCCGCCGAAGGAGGAGTCGCCCTTGCGCTCTGCGAGGGGCGGGTGGTACGCGTCAGTGGGTGAGCCAGGAAGAGTAGGGAGAGAGAGGGGAAGGGGCGACGCACTCTTCTTGAGGCTCTCGAGCTTGTCGCCGACAGCCTTCTTCTCGCGCTCGCGCTCGCGGAGCTTCTCGACCTGGACCTTCTTGCCAAACTTCTTGGCGTCGCGGAGCTTGCGCGCCTCCTCGCTCGCCTTCATCCCCGCCTGCTCGTCGAGCAACCCTTGGCGGATCTTCGCCATGTGCGCGTCCGTCTTGACCATCTCGGCGAAGTAGTCCGTCGGGCGGTGGAAGGGGAGGTCGGCGCGCGTGAAGAGCGTCTCGGCGTGCATCGCGGCCCAAAGCGACTGCTTGTAGCTGCGGGCGGACGGGGGGCGGGGTCAGTCGGCGGCACGGAGGCGGGCGGGGAAGCGACGCACAACTCGAGCTCGCGCTCGAGGTCGTTGTCCGCGTCGGGGACGTTCAGCGGCTTCGGGTTGGTGAGCGTGAGCGTGTCGAAGAAGCCGGCGTCGGACTTGAACGAGGCGAGGACGCGCTCGAGGGCGACCTGCGGGCGGGAAGGCGTGAGTGGCTGCGAGCAGGCGACGGGCACGGGGACACGCACCTTGTCGTTCGTCGTAGTCTTCTCGATGGGCGCGACATCGGGGTCGGCCTCGTCGAGCTCCTCGTACGGCTTGAGCGCCGCCTCCTCGTCCTCGTCCTCGTCGCCAGACTCCTCCTCGTCGTCGTCCGAGCCCTCCTCGTCCTCCTCGCCGTCGAGCAGGCCGAGGTCAGCGGCGTCGACCGGGCCGAGGAGCTGCGGGAGGAGGGGCCGTGAGTCTCTGAGGTCGAGGGATGGGGAGTGAGGGCAGCCGGCGCACCTGCATCATGCGCTCGAGCGCCTCGGGGGTGACGTCGTCCTCCTCCTCGTCGCTGTCCTCATCATCGTCGTCGTCCGACTCGCCGCTGAGGGGCCCGACCTCCTGCATGTCGAGGTCCTCACCGTCGAGGAGCGCCTCGATGTCGTCGTCGTCGGAGAGGACGTCGTCGTCCTGGTCGGGGGACGCCTCCCTCGGGAGCGGGGTCTTGGTAGCCTTGGTGAGGCGCGTCTTGGGCGAGGGAGCGGCGGCTTTGGGGGCGGGCGCGGGCGCGGGGGCCTTGCCCTTGCCCTTGGGCTTCTGGGGCTGCTGTGCGCGGGTCTTGGGCATGTCTGTGCAGGCGACACGCGTGTGAGTGGGGCGAGGAGAGCACCAGACGCGCGGCACCGCCCTCGCGCTGATGAGCTTGGGCGGGCGAGCTCACCGCCGGCGGCCGCATCCCTCCCTCGCTCCCTCCCACCCCTCCCAGACGCTCTAAACGCAGATACAAATGGCTAAAGGTCTTCGCAGCAAGGTCAGCGGAGTTGGCGCGCGAAGAAGCGCGAGGATCCCGCGTGCGTACCTCGTCTCCTCCGCCACGCCCCCACCACAAGTCGCGCACCCCGTCCCGCGTGCCTTGCTGACTCCCGCACATGACTACAGCTCGGACTACAAGATAGCACAGGACCTCCGCATCCAGCGCCTCCACGCCGCCCTCAAGGCCAGCGCCCTCAAGCCCCGCGCCCTGACCGACAAGGAGGAGTGGGAGCGCGAGCAGGCCGGCTACGAGACCGTCGACGAGGACGAGGACAAGAAGGAGGACGCTGCCGAGGAGCACAAGGAGGGCGGTGCGTCGCTTTCCGTCGTCCGCTTCCTCCAACGTTCCCAGAGGAGGCTGGCTGTGCCGGCCGGTTCACCCTCCACTGAGTGCTCCGCCGGCACTGCCAAAGCTCGAACACGACACTGACGCTCGCATCCCGCCCGCAGGCATGGACGTCGAGGCAGAGGCATCGACCTCGGAGCCGGCGCCGAAGCCCAAGATCTCGACCTCGGGGCCGCGCATGTCGCGCCGCGAGGAGTACCGCGCGTCCAAGGGCTTTACCGTCAAGCAGGCCCCGCGGACGCACTACCCCGCTATCGGCGAGTGCGTTCCCTCCTTCCCTCCTCTCCCGGAGCAGCACTGACCCTCCGCCCCGCTGCGCAGAGAAGCGCAAGGGCTGCAAGCCGATGCGTCGCCGCTAGACTGCGCCCACGCCTTGTTCTCTATCTCTCGCACGCCACGACTGTCTGCCCTCCTCGTTGTTTCTGTGGTCTCTTCTCCCTCGGCATGTGTGTAGATCTGGGCGGCGCAGCGCGCGACTCGCTTGTACAACAGTGCATTCCTCCTCGTCACGCCTTCCACGACACTTCTGCGAGCGTGACGGCTTGGGCGCCGACAGTCCGTCCTGCTGGCCCTGCGAACGTAGTCCGGACCTTCACCTGCGTTTGCGCAGGTTGCGTTTCCCTTCTTGCTCCTCCTCTCGCGTCCCAGTCCAACGAGTGGCGTCATGTGGTACCGCAAGTCAGGCGCGCGGCGAGACTCGGGGAGGCGGGAGGGCAGGTTGCGCGGACGAGCGTGACTAGCGTGACTCGCCTGCAGAGGTGGTTGGTACGCGATGTTTTGCGCTTTCTGCCCGACATGTATATTCTTCGTTCCTTTCGTGTGAGCGGCCTGCGCAGCGAGTTTTGAGGCGGGAGGAGAAAGGAATGCACATCTATGCACCGTGCCTCCCAAGCGCCCTCCTGCAAGCCGCCATCGTCCGCCGTCTTTGCGCTGTCTTCAGGCCCCGCTGCTTGGCGCGCGCGAGACCTCAAGCGCGCGAGATCTGCCGATGCAGAGTCGGAAGGCGGCAGGGCGTGTTGCCAGCTAGAGGACGTGCCGTCCAGCTGCCGGCTGGCGAGAACTCCTCGCTCCGTCCACAGGTGAGAAAGAGGGATGCACGCAGCGCACGAGCAAGACGGAGCGAGCAAGGGCAAGCGCGGAAGAGACGTAGCGCGCCAGGGCGAGCGCGGAAGGGATGTCGCGCGCAGGGGCAAGCGCGGAGGAGAGGACTCGCCGCCTGAGCCGCCGGAAGCAATACAAACCCCACCAAGCAGCAGCAAAAAAAAGAGAAGCGACAGCGGCTGTGAGTGGTCTGGCACTGCCGCCCTGCGTCCCGCGCAGGGGTCCTGGCGAGCCGGGACGGTCTGATGGTCGCCGAGTAGCTCTCGCATGCTCAGTGCTGACTGAGCTCACGGCCACGAAGAACCAACCAAACCACTCCCCCCACATTGTATCGAGGCTCGCAAGCCCCGATATCCGCTGCGTGATTGGGGGAGAGGCGAGCGGGGGTGATGTCGCGCAACGCACATGCGTGTTTGAGAGCAAGCGTCCAACGGGTGAGCGGTCCTTTTTTGTTGAAACGGGGGCGCTCGCGGGGGCAAGCGTGGGTGACTGCGGGAGAGATGCACTGTAGCGTCGTGTAGGTCCGGGGCCGTGCGAGAAAAGTGCAGAGTCGGGGCGAACGTCGAGAGCAGGGGAGGAAGCAGCGAGGCAGCCGCGAGGCGTCGGAGGAACCGGGCGGCGGCTGGGAAGTGGGCGTGCGCTGTACCGTGAGGATCGTCCCCGGTGAGTATGCATGCCTCGTGCGAGCATGGGTGGAGGAGGCGATGGCGAGGGAATCCGGCGATGGCTGAGGGGGAGGTTCGGGGCGAGGTGGTGCGCAGCGCGCCGCCCCGTCTAGTCTGCTGACCTGCTTGGGTTGGCGGCTGCAGCGTGTCCACCCTGGCGCACCGCACACGCCTACGCTGGTGCGCCGTCGAGTAGTCTGCGTCTGGATGCTGAGGAGAAGCGAGGAGCACGCAAGAGAGCGGCGAGAGCGGGCATGGCTTCGCGTGGGCGTGCGTCTGGTCAGCCTTCGTGGCCTGAGCGGCAGCGAGGAGTAGGTCTGCTGGGGCGAGCGCTGTGGTGCAAGTCGAGGGGACGGAGGCGTGGCACAACGAGTAATTGTATTGGGGACTACAGTTTCTGTATTCTGATTGCTCCGGTCTGTGTCGAGCCCCGCGCGACCGCTACGTCCTTTTGGTGGACCGTCGCTCGACGTCGCCACAGCGGCTTCCGCAGAGCATAAACGCTCGGCTGGACTCTCTCGGGGCGCACAAGACAGCGATGCACCGGTGCGGCAGCCCTGGCAGCGCTCTTCGCGCCAGGCGACTTTGCGCAGACCAGCCCCGGAGGACCACACGACAGATGACAAGACGCCCCGTAGGACGACCTGCGTTGCGCGCCCGCGCCCGTGCGTCGTCGGAAAGAGAACAGCTACACAACCGCATCCTCGCAGCTGCTTTAAACCGACTCGAGGACCGCCGGCTCGACGAACTCGTCACGCTGCACCGACTTGCCGACCTCCGCCTCGGTCGACGCCGAGTGCAGCTCCATCAGCTTCGACACGTCGAACTTCGGCTGCTTGAGGAGCTTGACCTGCGAGCGGGCGAGCCCGAGGGGCGAGGGGCAGGAGTTGCGGTGGAGAGGTAGCGGAGGGGAATGGTCGGCGGCGACAGGCGGGAGTGATGACCGCGGCGGCGGAGTGTTGTGATGATGGTGTCGTAATGGAGAGAGGCGGAAGAGGCGAGTGGAAGAGGGAAGGAGGCGAGAGGAGGCGATGCGAAGGAGGGCGACGGCGGGAGAGGGCGACCGCGACAAGGCGGCGACGACGGCGCAGGAGAGCAAGAAGGAAGAGGAGAGAAGGGACACCATCAGCAAGAACCACCAAGAAAGGACCGGAGAGGCGCACCTTGCGGACGTAGACGTTCTGGAGGGGGTAGATGCCCTGCGACGCCTTCTCGATCTCGCGGCCGATGACCTCGGGGATGAGCTTCTGGACGAGCTGCTTGAGGTCGCAGCTCGACGACTCGCGCTGGATGACCTCGAACATCTTCCTCCGGATCTCGCGGATCTGCGCCGACTGCGCGTACGTCGTCTTCTTGACCTGGTTCGGGCGACGCTTGGTGAAGCCGATGGTGAAGATGCGGACGAGGTAGCCGTCGGTAGTCTTGACGTCGAGCTGGGCCTCGATGAGCGTCTGCCACTTGCGGACGAGCGAGCGGAGCTTGTCCGAGGTGAAGTCCATGCCGTGGAAGTTGGTGAGGCAGTTCTTCCCCTGGATGTCGTCGACGCGGAGCTGGACCTTGCGGAAGGTCTGCTCGTCGTCCTTGTTCAGGTCGGCGAGCGACAGCTCAAAGATGCGGCCCTTGAGCGAGTCGTTGGCGTTCTTGAGACCCGACGAACGGTTGACGAGGGTCTTGCCAACGTTACGGGTGTCGAACATGGACGGCGCCTTGAGGTCGTACCAGTCTGCAGACGAGTCCGCATGTCAGCACGCGTGCCAAGCGGGGGCAAGAGGAGGAACGGCGAGGACGCACCCTTGCGGGTGAAGGGGTCGACAACCCGCTTCTTGATGCCCTTCTTTCCCTTCGAAAGACGCTTGTTCTTACCGACGGCTGCACGCGACGCAAGCGAGAGAGGTCAGCTCGACCGTCCTGAACGACCCCGGCCGCATCGCGCATGGCGAACACGGCGTGCATGCTCCTGCCCGCCGGAAAAGGTGTGTCGATGGGATGGCGAGTCGAATGGCGCGGTCGAGAAGGTGCGCGCTGCTGCTCGTGCCCTCCGCCTCAAGGCGGACCCCTTCGCGCTCGCGTGCGGGTGCTCCCAGTCCCGCGCGCCCGCGCCGCGAGTCCCGCGCGCGCGCCTCCTGTCCCGCATCTGTCCGTACAGCCTGCACGAGCAGCAGGCGGTTGCGCTGGAGCGCTGAGGGAGGCGGTAGGCGAGGCGGGGGAGCGAAATTTGGTGCGGCGCTGAGGGGGAGTAGGGCGGTCGTGGCGGGCTGGGCGGTGCGGGAGGGTGCGGGAGGCGGGCAGGAGCGTGGGTGTGAGGAGGCAAGACTTGCCCATGGCTGCGTAAGAAGAGGCGTGAAGACGCGGCGAGGGTGCGAGCGAAAGACGAGGAGCGCGCCGCTCGAGGCGAGCTTTGAGGCGGCTCGGCCCCTCGCATCCCCCTGGCCCCGCTCCCGCCCCTGCTGCAGCGACAGGGTGCGCACCCTCCTGCTGGAAAGCCTTTCACCCGCTTCCACTCCCTTCCCCTCCACCCCCCAGCGTCTTCCTTCGCCGCCGCCGTCGCCAGTTGGCTTCGTCGTCCTCGACCCTCGTCCTCGTCTACCGTGCAACAGCTACCGGGTCTAGCTGGCTGCTCTCAAAGCTGTGCACACGAGACCGCACGGCTCTACATCTCAAGCCTCAGCCTCCCGACTGCTGTACTCGCTGATCTCTTGCTCTCCAGCTCTGCCTCGCTGTGATGCTGCTCCCCGCTCATCGGATCCGTGCCCAGGCTAGACTAGCCGTTCGAGCTGGAGGTGTTCCTCGTGACACGAAGGCGGATGAAGGGATGGGCCCCTGCGAGGACTCTCGCCGACTCGCCCGTCCTTGTGGCGCACCTCCCCCGTCCCCCGGCTCGTCCGGCTCTCACTTCCACCTCGATTTCGCCCGGTGTCAGCGTGATCATATGCTAGCGCGTGTCCCCGCACGCAGTGGACGCGCCGGCGCCACCATTCTCCACCGACGACAATCCCTTCGCCTCCCCGGCGTCGAGTTGTTGAGGAGGAGGAGGGGACCGTGTCCACCTCACATGCACCGCGCTACAAAGGACAAGATTCTCGACGCTTGCTCTCTCGTTTCTTGCACACTCTCCTCGGAGCGCACCCCGCCATGCTGCCCTCGACCGCCTCCCTCTCAGCGCCCTTCGCGATCCTCGTGCTCGCTTCCTCCGCCGCCGCCGCTCCCCCTTCGAACGCCGCAACGAGCGACAGCGGTACCGTCGTTGACCTCGGCAAGTGCGGCAAGTGGCTCGCCGTCGTTTCGACCAAACCGTTCACAGCTGGAAGGATGCGCTCGACCATCTCTGCCCCTTCTCGGCCGGCAGACTGACCTCCCGCTACGCAACCGTCCCCTACGCCGCTCCTCGCGTCGGCGAACTCCGCTTCAAGGGTGAGCACCTACCGCGGCATAACCGGCCCCTTCTCCTCCTCACATCCTCGCTCTTCCTGCCCCACCTCGTCTCCCGATTCCGAAACACCCGGCTTGACCTACCCTCTATCACGCAGACCTCGATCACCTCACCTACGATTTCATGAACGACGACCTCGCGAACAGCGGCGCGTGGATGGTTGCGCACGGCGGCGCGGCGAGGGGGTAGCCCAGCTACCTCGTGCGGTTCAACTCGCCGTGTGTCCTTCTCTTCCTCGTCCCTCCGTTGACCGATGCTGATGGACCCGCGCCCGCAGTGAGCCGAACCCGAAGTACAAGGGCTGGTACGGCGCGTCGCATTCGTCCAACAGTGCGCTCCTCCCGTTTGCCTCGCTTTCGCCGGACGAGCTGACTCGCCTCGCGCGCAGACTTCTGCCTTTAGAATCAGACGGCGCTGATGAACACGACGGAGGCGGCGGTCGCACACGCGTGAGTCGCGTCTCTCGCAGGTCCTCTACTGGAGTGCTCGCTTCCGGGCGTGACGGGTGGACCTCGTCGCCGATGTTGACGACCTGATTTCCTTCAAAGATGGCGCGCCTACGTATCGAGCTTCCTCAAGCACGATGAGTGCGCCCCTCGCGCCTTCTCTCCCTCTCGCGCTCGAGCTCATGCTCCATTCGCAGTCCGTCGAAGGCCCGCCTCCCCTCCGCGCCCGCCTGGCACCCCGCGACGTCCTCGTTCCGCTACCTCCCGCGGATGGTCATCTCGCAGGCGCTCGCAGCGGGCGCAAACACGAGTGCGCCGACGACGAGCGGGATGGAGGTCTGGCCCGCTAACGAGTGGGACAGACAGGCGTGGTGGCACTCGGAGGAGGTCGTCAAAATCACAAGGGAGTGAGGCGACCGAGGAAGGAGGTGGAGCGGGAGGAGAGGCGGGAGGATGAGGTTGGAGGTGAGGAGGACGAGGGGAAGGTGTCCACTGGCGATTGTCCAGTTTGCGTGTCTCTGATCAGTCTCCAAGGAGTGCTCTCGTTCCCCTGCGCGGCCTGCCTGCTCCCTGCTCGCGTCGCGCGGAGGTCAACCTTGTCCCGCTCGCCTCTCGCTTCTCTCGCTCCGCCCGTTCACTCCACGTCTCTCGCTCGACTCGGGAACCCCCTTGCTGGCTCGCTACCCACTAGATTGCGCACCTCCCCCTGGCTCGCGCGTCGCAGACGCTTCCCCAGCGCGCACTTGTCCTCCCCCACCTCGTCCCGAACGCTTTGACATCTCGTGCTCGTCGCCGTGCACCATGCTCGTGCCCGATCAGAGCCACTCCCTGTGCGATCCACTTCCCGCACGCCCACCCATTGCCCGCGCTGACAAGCACCTGCGCATGCAGCTTCCTCCTGAAGCGCCCGGAGCTCAAGGCGCACATCGTCGTCGATGACAAGCCCCTCCCCGTCTTCGGCATGACCGAGTCGCCCAAAAAGGTCACGGGATTCGTGCAAGGCGCATACGGCGCTGAGTTCGCCGTCTGTCTGTACGACGGGCGCACCAAGCAGGCGAAGAGGGGTAACGAGGCCGCCCTCTTCTTCGGCGAACAGATGTGCGTCCAAGCTGCGTCTCCTCCGTGTGGATGCTGAACGCCCGCGCGCGTGCCCGCAGTGTCGCACGCAACTGGGTTAAGTCGGGCGAGATCGAGTACAAGAGCAGCGCAGACGACGACGAGCGGTTCGTGCTTTGGGATGAAGTCAGCGTCGACGCAGTACGCTCCCATACTCTCACTCCTATCGCAACCAACCGCCAACCGATGTCACGTGCAGGAGCATACTCGCCGTTTCGCCTTCGGCACCGTCCCGACCTCGCACGACCGCAGCACCACGTCGCAGGACCACAAGTGGCTTGATGGCGTCGCCGCGATCAAGATCGAGTACCGTCAGATCACAAACGTCAAGAGCAAGGTGGTCCGCATGCCGAACAAAAAGAAGAAGAAGGACGCCAAACTGCCGCAGCCGAGCGAGGACGCCGCGTACGACCCGCTCAAAGCGCACAAGGCCGACAAGCGCTCCGTCTTTGAGGGCGAGGAGAAGGGCAACTTCGGGTTGACGGCGTCGTGCGTCTCCTTCTCCGCCTCCTGAAGAACGCTCGCTGACCGTGGATGGCTCTTTCCCTGGCTCTCCATCCCTCCTCGGGGTATGTCTCGCAGGTTCGGCGCACTGCAGAAGAAGGACAAGCAACCGGCTTCCGCAGGGGAGGAGAAGGAGTAGCGGTACACCACCACGTACGACTACGTCGACAAGGACAAGCCCGACATCACGTTCGTCTTCTACATCCGGTCGGACGGTTCGTTCCCCACCTCCCCCTCTTCTCGTAGCCTGTAGTGACAGCTCCGGCGATCGCAGTCTGGATCCGCAACTTCCTCGCTGGCGAGGGTGCGTCTCCGCCCGCCGTTTTCAGCCCTCTCGACATCGAGCGCTCCACTGGACTGACACATTCCCTTCTACAGGTCCGCAGGAGCCCGAGCGCCCGAAGACGCCGCCTCTCACCGTCGGCGACGCGATCTACCTCGACACGACGCTTTCTGAGGCCGAGGACGAGCAGAAGCGCGCAGGCGAGCGGGAGCCGAAGCGCCGCCGCCTCGACGATCCGAAGGAGGACAAGGGCAAGGGCCGCGCCACGCCCTCCTCTTCCGATACGGCCGACGAGACCGAGATTGGGTCCCTCGCGCCGCACACCCGCGACGACCCCGTCGACGACTCGAACGACGATTCGATGGGCGGCGACGACGACTCGGGCTACTACGGCAACGACTACGACTCGGACGACGACCTCTATGCGCCGGTCACCTCGACGAGCGCGACTTCCGGCCCTGCGCCCAACACCCGCGCACGCGTCGACACCCCGCCCGTCTTCCCGCCCCGACCGGCGCGCAGGAGCTGAGCACGGCGGCAGCGGCGAGCGCGTCGTCCGATCTCATCGCGACGCTCAAGGCCCAGCTCGCTGCGGCGCAGGCCAGCAACGCCCGCCTGCGCCGCACGATGGAGCAGAGGGCGAGAAGCGCAGCGCTTCGTTCGCGTCGTCGCGTCCGCCATCCGCGAGCAGCTCGCGCTCCACGGCGCCGTCTGCAGCGGGCAAGGCTGGCTCGAGCAACGCGCAGGGGTGCCAGCCCGCCCCCGCGGCGGCACGCAACGCTGCCGTCCCCGCCGCGCTCGCCGACATGCCTACCCCGCTCGTCAAGGTCGATCCGCAGCTGCGCGAGGAGCACTTCTCGGCGCCGCAGCCTGTCACCGGCTCAGACGCCCTCGACAAGGTCGCTGTCGGCGCTGTCGGCAGCACCTCGAAGGCGTCGGCCATCGAGCGCTCGCCGCTTGCGGCCGAGCGCAGCGCATCCTCGTCGAGTATCGCGGGCTGGCAGAAGCCGCTCAAGTCGGAGGAGCGCTCGCAGTCTCCGGCTCTCGCGACGGGCGCGTCGAAGCGCTCCGCCGCATTCAAGCCTCCGCGCCTCGCCTCGCCCGCCATCCCAGCGTCGTCTACCCCCTCCCTCGACTCGCCCCAGCCGCTCTTCCCCGCCTTCCCCCTCGCGCTCGACTCGCTTGCGCCGCTCAGTGGCATCCGTCACGGGGAGACGCAGGTCCACCCGTCCGCGGCGTCCCCTTCGTCCTCAGCGACGCCGCGCGCCACCTGATGTACGGCCCGACGCCGACGCGCCAGGGCCGCCCTCGCCGGCGCAGAGCGGCAGCAGCACCGTCGTCAAAGACGAGGAGGAAGCGGCTGGCGCGACACCGAGCTCGTGGGATGCGGCGTAGGACGCAGGTGATCGCTTGGAGTAGGTGCGCTTTGAGGGGGAGGCAATGCGCGCGCGGAGGCTGCGGCGAGCGCGTTTGCTTGACGGATGTTTGCTGAATGGCACACGCTTGAGGATGTGCGGCGCGGGGCGAGCGGAGACTGGTGCGACTTAGGAAGGTCGACAATTTCGACGGGCACGCGCTTCTCCGCGCGCGTTCTACAGGCACCTCACCTTGCTCCTGGTAACGGACACTGTCTTCCCTCACTTCCTTTTCTTCTGCGCCGTCGTCGTATTGCTCCTCCGCCACCATTCGCTCTCGCGGTCGGCTCTTCCCCTCCCTCGCCCGCATCTCTACTTTACACTTCCTGCGACAGTCCATCGCTCCCACCTGTCGCCGCCGACCGCTCTTTCCTCCCCATCTCTCCACCGCGACTCCTCCACCTCGCCTCTGCCCCTCCCCGGCTGCAGGTCAAGCTCCTCAAGCAGCCGAAGTTCGACGTATCGAAGCTCATGGAGCTGCACTCGGCGTCGACCGAGGCGGAGATCGGCAAGTCGGTCCAGCGCGATGAGTTCATCGAGCCGGCGGTGCTGGAGTCGGTTTAAGCAGCTGCGAGGATGCGGTTGTGTAGCTGTTCTCTTTCCGACGACGCACGGGCGCGGGCGCGCAACGCAGGTCGTCCTACGGGGCGTCTTGTCATCTGTCGTGCGGTCCTCCGGGGCTGGTCTACGCAAAGTCGCACGGCGAGAAGAGTGCCGTAAGGGCTGTCGCACCTTCGCATCGCTGTCCTGTGCACGCCGTGAGAGTCCAGCCGAGCGCTCGTGCTTTCCTGAGCCGTCGCCGCGGCATCGAGTTGCTCCCCTCTTCCGTCGTGCGGTAGGGCGCGGTAGCGAGAGGGAAGAGCGTTGTCCAGGACGTGAAGAAGGAGCGGACGAGGAAGTCAAGCGAGGGAATGAAGACACGGCCTTGAACGTTGCAACAGTACTGACAAGAGAGGGGTACATGCGATACGGACTGCAGTGTACAAGAAGGAGAGATGCGTACATATGTGCGTGAGCGCAACGGACGAGAGCGGGTAACGGGCTCAGTGCCCATCCTCCTTGAGCAGCTGCAAGCCGGCGTTGCTCCGCAGGACGGCCATGTTCTACACGTCGGCGTCGAAAGTCAGCACAGCGCGACGGTATGGCGACGAGAGGGGAGCGACGCACTTGCAGGCTGACCTTGCCCTTGCCCTTCTTCGACGCGTTGATCTCGAGGTGCTTCCCGCTCATGACGAGCTCGTACTGCTCACGTGCGAGCGCCCAGTCGCCCTTCGACTGGTACAGCCGGCCAAGCTCGTAGTCTGCGGGCGGTGGACGAGTCAGCGTGGTGCAGAAGAGGAGAGCGAATGCACGCACGGGCGAACCAGACGATGTGGTGGTCGTGCGAGATGTCCTTGCCGTGCTTGAGCACGTTGCTGCGCGCGCGACGACGTCAGAAAGCTGCGGGATGGGAGAGGAGGGAGACGAAACGCACTTGAACGAGATCAACGCCTGCTCGTCCGCCTCCTCGATCGGGATGGGCGACTCCTTCGGGCGAACGACAACGTGCGGGTCGGGGTGGGCGATGAAGCGAAGGATGATGCCGCGGAGGAGGTGTGCGAGGCAATAGTCTGCGGGAGGGGCGTCAGCGTCACCTACTTGACGAGTGCGAGAGGAGCGAGACGCACCGTCCCAGTACTCGTCGCCACCGCCGTACTTCTCCGGCTCCTTGACGGCGTGCAGCTCAGCGAGGACGTGCGAGACCTGGTTGAGGTGCTCCTCAAAGAGGGTGAAACGCGGGCTGAGCCCGAGGCAGTTGAGGACGTAGGCGAGCTCGATGCCGGGGAGGGTGAGGCGGTTCCCCTGCGCGACGAACTTGCGCGCGCGGCGCGCGACGAACTTCTCGAGCGGGATCGACTTGCCCGCGATGCGCTGCATCAGGTCGGGCACCTGCGCCATCGTCTGGTTCACCTTGGCCGACTCGACGCCCTCTTCGTAGAGCGTCGTTGCCTTGGCGTACGCGTAGATCGCCTTGGACCAATTCGACTCCTTGTCGAGAACGGTGAAGCACTCGAAGCCCTTCCGCCACGACGCCTGCGCGAGCGAGACGAGCCCGAGATCCCTGCGAGCCGGAGTTGCCGAGGTTGTGAGCGAGTTCCTCTGAAGGTTGGAGGGAGATAGCGCGCACCAGTAGCAGATGTGGCCGAGCTGGATGTACTCGCGCTGCGCCTGGATCGCCATCCGGAACGACTTGATCGCGTCGTCGAGCATCGTCTCGGTCGAGTTCAGGCGTCCCGCGAAGTAGAGGAAGAAGATGCTGCGGGTGCGTACTGCGTGAGCGTGAGCAGAGAGAGGGTAGCGAACGAGCGCACCCGCCGGGGTAGCGGTCGAGGTTGTAGTGCAGGATGTTGGCAGCCGTCGGTACGTCGACGCCGCCCACACTGCAAGCAAGCGGAGTGTGTCAATAAGCTCATCAACCGGAAAGGGAACGAGCAGGCGAACGGGAGGTAGTTTGCGATGACGAGGTGGTGCATGAGGAGAACCATATCGCAGACTGCACCAGCGAGCGCGAGTCAGCGTAGATTCGTAGATATGTGAAGAGGGCAAGAACGCACTCGGCCTGCGGATGCCCTCCTTCTCCGGGTCCATGCTCGGCTCCTTGACGCCCGCCTTCCACCCGCCCGCCTTCATCAGCGTTGACAGCGCCCAGTCGCGGTCGCCGGTGAAGCCGAACACCTCCATGATCTTGAGCACCGCGGACGGGAGGAGCGAGAGGATGAGGCTGATCATGCCGTTGCCGAGGCGGACGCCCGAGCGGAAGTCCTGGTCGATGGCGGGGTCCTCCTCGCCTGGCCCGCTGTACTCCTGGTCGGTCGTCTCGACGTACTTGGCGAGCGTGCGGTAGATCGCGTAGGCGTTGCGCATGTTGAGCGCCTCCTTGAGAAACGCGAGGAAGTCGCCAGAGTAGATGATGCCAAGTACAGCCTGCGTGGCGAGCGAGAGTGGTGAGCGGTGCCGGGAGAGTGAGGGGAGTGAGACGCACCTTCAGCAAAGTGCACTCGGCATAGACGAGCTCCGCATGGCGCTGCACGAGCGTCATCGCCTTGATGCTGTGCACCGAGGTCGAGCCCTTGGCGATGCTGCCGACGCGCTCAAACAGGCCATGGTCCTTCTTGCGGAGGAGCTGCGTGATGGTGATCGAGTCCTTGCAGCACTGGATCGCCGCCTCGAGGTCCTCGGGCTCGAAAGTCGCGAGCGACTTGATAGCCTGGATGAGCGAGTAGCCGACCGAATAGTAGAGGCGGTGGTCGCAGGCGGAGAGGCAGATATCCTCCGCCTCGATCATGCGCGAGGACATGAAGAGGTGCCTGCGCGCAGAGGTGGTCAGTCCCGGCAGAGCGGCAGCGCGTGAAGGGAAGCAGGAACGCACATCGCCTTCCAGATGATGGAAATGTCCTCGCGAATGTCGTCCGGCGTGAGCGCGACGTCCTGCGCCGTCAGCTCGTTGAGCTTCTTGCCGCACTTGGTCCGCGGCGTGATCTCCTCCTCCATCTTGGCGACGGCGATGCGCGCCGCCCTGCTCGAGCCCGGCTTGGGCGGCTTCGTCGCGCCGTTCACGCCGTTGATCTTGGTCGGCGTGCGACTCTGCTCCGTCTCGGACGCGGAGGTGGCGCCGCCCTCAGCGTCCTCGAACTCGCCGTCGGACGAGCTGGACGAGACGTCCGCGTCGTCCGCCGTCACAGCGTCGACCCCTCCGGCAATCTCGCCCGCGCGGGAGGCTTCGCCGCGCGCCCCCGCGCTCTTGGCAGCAACACTCCCAGCGCTGCCGCGCCTGCGCAGCTCGGGCGAGCCCCCCTCCGCCTGCTTGAACGACGCCGAGCTGCTCCTGCGGCGGACACTAGGCGGCCTCTGCGGGGACGCGCCGTTCGCCTCGGTGGCTTTGACCGGAGACGCGAGCGAGGGCGAGCGGTTCGCGGCGGCGGTGAAGCCGTTGCCGTCGGTGGGGATCGAGAGGATGCGCGAGTTGGGCGAGGCGGAGTTGACGGGAAAGCGCAGGTCGCCGGGCTTGACCTTGCCGGAGGAAGATGACCTGCGTGGGTAGAGGAGAGCGTCAGCGAGTCCGCGCGCTCTCGCGAGGCGTGCAGAGCGAGCGGGACCGACTTGGAGAGGGTCGTCGCTGATGAGGAGGCGTCGCTCTGCGAGAAGGACGACGCGTCGCTGGGCGCGGTGGAAGAGCTCGAGCGCGACAAGCTGCGGAACAGCCCCATGTCTGCGTAGCAAGCAGGCAGCAGGAGGGCAAGGGAGGAGAGCGAGTCGCCCTGCTCCACCTCGGGGACTTTGCGGGCGCGGGGTCCCCTTCATTTCCCCGCCGAGACATCCGCCCGTCCCTTTTCGCCTGCCATTCCGTCACCCGCAGCGGAGCGCAATTGAGCGCAACTTGCAACCACAGAGCCCATGACATGCACAGCGACCAGCGCCGCTTCGTCTACATAGACCCCCTCCTCAGGCTGCGAGGCCGTACGCCCTCCTGGCGTTCCCTTCGAACATGGCGTCGAGCGCCTCACCCTCAAGCCCAATCCCGGTGAGGCAGTCGAGGTAGAGCTGCATCTCGAACGCCCAGGCTGCAGACTCGGCGGTCGCGTCGGCGGAGGCGCAGTGAGCGGTCGAGGGGGAGGTCGAGGTCGGAGGGAGGGTGCAGGCGCGGAACATCGGCCAGTCTGCGGCAGCAGCTCAACGCGCGAACAGGGACATGGAGAGAAGGGGAGGGAGGGGCGGGAGGAGAGGAGGAAAGTGTCAATGAAGGGACGCTAGCGGAAGGCGAGGGTCAGCATGAGCAGGACGCACCAGAGCCGACGAGGATCCGCTCCTCCCCAAACGCCTCGACCGCCGGCTCGAGCACTGCGCTAATCCTGCTCCGGAGGCGGTCGTATGCCCCGTCCTTGCGCTTCTTCTTGTAGTCGCCGCTGCTGAACTCGGCGAAGGCGGCCGCAACCGTCTCGCGGTCCGCCGAATCGAGGAGCGCGGAGAGCTTGAGGTAGACGTTCGGGAGGAGCGCGAGCTGGTACAGCGCTTCGATGTAGGCGGTGAGGGTTGCGGCGCGCGGGAAGGTTGGGTCGGCGGTGAGAGGCGGCTTGGCAAAGTGGTCTGTGATGGCGCGCACTGTCAGCGCCGGTGCATAGAACTGTAGAGAAAGCACGGGTGGTACGCACCGAGAATGAAGACCGTCTGCTTGCCTTCCTCCTGCCCCTCACGCACTCGCTCGATCGCGTCAATCGCATCGTCGAGGATCTTGGTCCTTCCCGTCTGCTCGTGCGTGACGTCGAGCGTCATGTCGAACGCGTAGCCGTTCTCGCCGAGCCATTTGAGCCCGTCGAGGAAGGGCTCGCGCTGGAAGAACCCGGCCGGCGAGTCCTGCAGGAGGTAGCGGAACGACTTGACCGGCGCATAGCCGAGGCGCTCCGTCAGAGCGACGAGGGAAGGGAGGTCCAGGAGGCGAGTGTGGAAGAGCGCGAGCGCGGCGCGGCCGTGCTGGACCGGCGCCCAGGGAACGAGGGCGATGAGGGGGACCTTCGAAGCGAGTGCAGCGCGGCACACCCTGCGGATTCAAGCAGTGTCAGGAAGCTCAGCAGAACGATACCGATGAGGACACGCACGTCTCGACCTCGTCCAACGCAGCGTTCCAGCCGCCCTTGCTCCCGTCCGCGTCGTCGTCGTTGTGCTTCGCTCTGAGCAGGACACGTCCGATGAGCTCAGACCGCTCGCGCGCGAGATGGAGAGCAGGACGTACTCGGCCTGCACGAAGACGACGCCCTTGAACTCGGTCTTCCCCGCCGACGAGGCTCAGTCCGCCGTCAACCACCGCGCCGTACGCCTCGAGCTCGTGCGGCCCGCTGAGCTGCGGCAGCCCGCCCTCCTTCGTCGGCCACGACAGTGCCGAGATCGAGCTGCAGGGCTGTCCAGAGGTGGATGTGCGCGTCGATGACACCCCGGGGGAACGAGCGACGGGTGGGGGTTGGGGGCGACTGGAACGCGGAGAGGTCGAGCTTGGGTGGGGCGCGCTTGCCCGGGTGTGTGAGGAGGCTGCATTGCTGCACGGAGCGTCTAGCAGCGGCGAGGCGAGACGAGCGCGGTTGGGAGGAGCGAGAGCGTCGTCTCGAAGGGTTGGCCCCTCCCGCTCACACCGCTGCAGCCAGGGAGCCTGCCTTGCAGCCCGGCATGCTGAAGCTATGTCATACAGGCCGTACAGCGAGTATCAGCTCGCCCAGAGCTGTTTTCGCTGTTCTGACCGCTTCATCACTTGAGGCTCTCGAAGGGCGGGCTGCTCGCTGGACGCCGTGCGGGGACGTCTATGTCGGCTGTGTAGCTCGCTGACTGTTCCGCTGGCGTGTTCAGCAGCCCCTCGTCGCCAGGCTGTGTTGCGCACTCCTGTCGCCCGCTCCGCACCTTCATCCCCCCCACCTCGCGGCTCGCTCGCCCCCCGATCACCCTCTTTCGTCTTTGGAGCCGCGTCGTGACCACCGCTAGCGCTGTTTCAGCTTGCGCAACCGCCCGGCGCTCGTACGAGAGGCGGCCCGCTCCCCTCCGGAGCAGTACCGGCTGCTCTGATCGTTCTCCTCCATCCTGCGCCGGTGTTGTGGAGAGGTGGGGAGGCCCTACAACTGTGCGAGCGCTTCTGTTTCTCTCCACCGCGTTCCCCCGCTTCCCCGCACCACCATGCACATCCCCGTGTCCTCCCTCGCCGGGCTCTTCGCGACCTGGGTCCTCGCCTCCACCGCTGCCGCCGCTCCCGCAACCTCCACGGGCTCCTCGGCCGCGCCCATCGTCGACCTCGGCAAGTACGGCAAGTGGAAGGGCACTGTACAGAACAACGGCACCGTCCACAGCTGGAAGGGTACGCCTCCCGCTTCCCTCCCTCCTCCTGAGCTCACTTCTCCTCACGCAGCCATCCCTTACGCCGCCCCTCCCGTCGGCGACCTCCGCTTCAAAGCTCCTCGCGCCCTCCCCCGCAGAACAGCACCGTGCAGGACGTCTCCGCCGACTTTGATGGGCACATCACGGCGTGCGTGCAGTTCGGCACGACGTCCTTCGTCGGCGTCAACGCTTCGCCCGGGACGGAGGACTGCTTGAAGGTGCGTTCTTCTTCAGGAGCGCTTCGACTGTGCTCACCGCTCTCGCGCTGCAGCTTTGGGTTTGGGCGCCGGCGGGCGCGAAGAAGGGCGACAAGCTCCCCGTTCACGTCTACACCCAGTGCGTTACCCCCTTCGTCTCAGCTTCTGATCGTGCCGACTGACGCTCCTTCACAGCGGCGGCGGCATGCAGAACTCGCAGTCGCCGAACAACGACTTCTCCGATTGGGTCGGGCGGACGGCGCCTTCATTGCCGTCAACGCGAACTACCGCCTTGGGCTGTGCGTGGTCTTCTAGTCCATGAGCCCCGAGTCATCACTGACGGGACTTGCTCCTACGCAGGCTCGGCAACTGGAACAGCGTCGCCTCGCGTTATGAGGACGAGCCGGGCAATGTCAGCCTGCTCGACGGACGCTTCGCCGTTGACTGGGTCAAGAAGAACATCGCGGTGCGTTTGACGCTCCCCTGTTTGCTTCTCTTCTGACGGAACAGCCTCCTCAGGCCTTCGGCGGCGACCCAAACAACATCGCCATCGCCGGGCAGTCCGGCGGCGGCGGGATCATCATGTCGCAGCTCGTCCTCTATGATGGCAAGAAGCCGAACTACCAGAAGGCCATCCCGCGCAGCAACCAGAACTACGCGGCTTACAAGATCGAGGAGCTCACGGTGTGCTTTCCCGTGCAACCTTCCCAAGCTTGCCTTGCTGACGCGGACGACGCACGCAGACCCGCAACGACGCCTTCGCCCGCCTCGTCAACTGCACGGACTCGGCAACGACTCAGGACGGCGCGAAGAGGCAGCTTGCGTGCCTTCGCAAGGTCCCTGCGGAGACGATCCGCCTCGCCTCGCTCGACTTTGCCAAGACGACGCAGGACAACGGGTGCGTTGCTGGTGGCAGCAGCGTACTCTTCGGTAGTGCTGACATGATCGCGTGCGCAGCTTCGCGTGGCCTGGCTGGGTTCCGTCTGTCGACGGCGTCACGCTGACGGACCAGCCCATCCGCCTTTCAACCAGGGCAAAGCCGCCAAGGTTCCCGTCATCAGTACGCTCCTCCAGTTCTCATCGCTCCCTCTCTGCTGATGCCGCTCGCCTCCGCAGCCGGCGACGTGACGAACGAGTTCGGCCAGCTCAATCCGCGCCCGACCACCAACTTCACGTCGACCGTTGGGCCGGGCATCACGCCCGAGCTGCTGAGCGAGCTCGAGCGGATCTACCCCGCGCCGATTGCAAACGCTTCCGCCGATACGAACACCTTTGCAACGAACGACACCCGCGCCTGGGCCGTCGCCAACGACTACAGCTTCAACTCGGCGGCGTTCGCCATCTCGCAGGCGGCGAAGAAGGCCGGCGTTGGGAGCTGGTACTACCGCTTCAATGCGCCGCAGACGCAGCGGTACCCGGCTTACTACGGCGCGAGCCACTCGGCGGACAACTGGGTGCGTGCGCACATCTTGCCTCTCGCCCTTTTCCGGCGGGACAGACGCGGCGAGACTCGTCCCCGACCTCGCTGACCTTGCTTTTCGCGCTCGCAGCACCTCCAGAACGCGACGAGCGAGATGAACGCGACCGAAGTCGCCGTTGCGAACGAGTGCGCCCTCTCTCTATTTCTCTTCTCCTTCTTCCGCCACACGGTCTGACCCGGTCTCGCTGCTCACGCAGATGGCGCGCCTACCTCTCGAGCTTCCTGAAGCACAATGAGTGCGTCATTCGTCTCCTCCTCAGTTCGCAGACCTTCGCTAACGCCGACCCCCTCTACCTCCTCAACCCGTCCCGCTCCTCCTCGCAGCCCGAACAAGGCCCGCCTCTCCTCCGCGTCCGAGTGGCTCGAGACGTCGACGGCCTTCCGCTTCGCGCCGCGCCTCGTCGTGCAGCAGCAGCTCGCGGCGTCGGCGAACCTGTCGGTCCCGACGGGGACCGCGATGGAACTTGTTCCGTCGAACGAGTACGACCTCCGGCTGTGGACGAGCGAGGCGGTGCTGTGGCGACGAAGCAGTGAGCGACGTCGGGTTCAGTGGGGGGGTGTGCCGGACGGGGAACGAGGATGGAGGGCGGCTCAAGCCGCAAGGAAGGAGAGACGAGGGCTGTGTCTGCGCCCTTCAGTACTTACAATACCTGCAACACGCTCAGCGTGCCGGGCCGTGTGTGCAGCACGAGCAAAGCGCTCGTCGCAGTTCGCGTTGACGGTCTCGTCCGGAATCACGCCCTACTCTCGCTCTCCTCGTCCGCTTCCGCTGACGCTTCCCCGCGTCGTTGCTCGACGCACACGCACGTGTCGCATTGGTACGAGTTCCGCCGGCTCAAAGGCGCGTCTCCCCTGAATCGACCATGGACGCTCCCTCCTCTTTCCGCTGGCTCCTCATCTTCTTCCGCCGGAGATTGCCTGCTATCCGGTAGCGAGAGCGTGGCTAGCCTGCAGAGGAAGGCGCGGTACACGCGTGCGAGATTGACTTCCCCCATCCGGCAAGCACACCAGCGCTTCACCCCCTCGCTTCCGTCGCGACGCCCTCTCGACTTCTCGTCAACCGCGGTCTGTGCAATCCGCGCTGCTCCCTGCTTGGCCTTCCACGGTGCTGCGCGCGCTCGATTCTCTTGCCCGGCCAGCTACGCGACTCCCCCACCTCGTCGTCGCCCCGCCTCCTCCTCGTCCCGCCTTCCGCCTTTAGAGCAGAGCTCGTAAGCTCAAGCCACCGCCAGAGGATGTCCGACCTCTCCTCGCTGCCTTCTGCGACGGGTACGCTCCCTCTCCACTTCCGTGGTACCGTCGCTGTCGCCTCCTCGAGGGGCGCCCGTCGCGGAGGTCATGCCGCATGGTCCGCTGAAGGAGCTGACGCTCGCACCTGCAATCAAACAGAGCTGCCAGAGCTGTACGACTACCTCGCTAAGCTCATCATCGTCGGTGCGTTGCCGTCCTCCGTCCTCGGCGAGATCGAGGGGGCTGTGCAGACCTGCGCTGACCTCTTCGAGCGCGCAGGCGACTCAGGTGTGGGCAAGTCTTGCCTGCTGTACCACTTCCTGAATGACCGCATCCGGGATCCCTCGCCCCATACCATCGGTGCGTTCTCTCCCCTCCCGCCTCCTACCTGCGCTGACCCTCCATGCACAGGCGTCGAGTTCGCGTCCACCCTGATGCGGCTCCTTCATCGCTCCCTGCGTCGACCACAACGCCCGGCGTTGCGCCGAGCAAGACGCTCAAGGTGCAGTGCTGGGACTCGGCAGGGCAGGAACGCTTCCGGAGCGTGACGAGGAACTACTACCGCGGCGCGTGCGGGGCAGTCGTCGTGTACGACATTACGAGGCGCGTCTCCATTGCTTGTGGCGGAGAGTCCTGAGTTTCGGTGCAAGAGCCCACGCTGACTTCTCCCTCCAACAGCCGACGGTCGTTTGAGGCGCTGCAGAGCTGGCTCTCCGACGCGCGGGCACTCGCCTCGCCGGATCTAGAGGTTGTTGTCGTCGGGAACAAGCTGGACCAGGAGGAGGACCGGCAGGTGCCGTACCTTGAGGGCAGCCGGTGGGCGCAGGAGAACGGTGCGTCTCGAGTCGTCTTCTGCGTGGTCGCTGTCTTGTCCGCTCGCGCTCGTTACTGATGGCACGCGTCGAACAGGCGCGCTGTTTGTCGAAACATCGAGCAAGACGGGCGAGAACGTCGAGCAGGTGCGTCTCGCGAGAACCCCTGCCCGTCCGTGTGATCCTCCGCTTCCGTGCTCACGCTCCTCCCCGTTGCAGCCCTTCATTCTCCTCGCGCGCGCCATCCTCCTCGCCGTCGAGTCGGGCAAGCTCGACCCGGACAAGGCGGGCTCGGGCGTCTCGTACGGCGAACGGGCGCTGCGGCGCATCAGCAGCTGGAACGGCAGCCTCAACGGCAGCGCGGGCAAGGGCAAGCTCCTCGGTGGCAGGTGCTGTTGAGCAGGGGCCTATCAAGTTCTACTTCGAACCGTCTCAAGTTGACTGCACCTCGTCTTCCTCCCTCCGCCCCCTAATCTCCCTCTCCTTCGGCATTCTCTCTTAGCCTCGTCCGTATTCGCATGTTTCCCTTCTTCGCTGTAGCCGAGCTGTATTCCTCGCGGTCCTTCTCGAGCGGCGGCCGCGGAGAGCTCCCTCAAAGGTGGCAGGTCACCCTCGCCCGCTAGCTCTACGTACGCTCGCTCAGAAAATCGAAGAAGCTGTGAAAAGTCCTCTGCAAAGTAGTACAGCTCGCTCGAAGGGGAGGGGAAGAGGCGTGTTTCGACTCTGCGGTGGCGCGCTCGCCTCCCGCAAACCGCCCCTCTCCTCACCGCGCCCCGCTCCCACTTCGCGAGGATGTCCCGCCGCCAGCGCAAACCGACCATCCGCGCCCTCGAGGCCGCCCAGACCGCGCTCGCGCTCCGCACAGGCGCCCCCGCGAGCGCGAGGGCCGCCTCGTCCTCTGTGTCGTCGACGCCGCGCCCCGCCTCGCCCGCGTCGAGCGTCGCCTCGGTGAGCGCGTCCGCTGCGCCCGTCAAGCGCAACGGGCGGGCTGTCAACGCCCGCGGTGCCCAGGCGGTCGCGAAGGAGCTCGCGAGGAACCAGGCGATGCAGACCGAGGACGACGACGACGAGGACAGCGCCGATGCGGACGAGGGGTATGCGGACCTCCAGCAGCAGCAGGACATGACTCTCTGTGCGTATTGCGCTCTTGTCCTGGATCTCATCGAGGTCGCCGTGCTGACTCCGCCGCGCTCGCAGACTGCGTCTGCCTGGGCTACGACACGGGCGAGCAGCCGATGATCCAGTGCGAGCACTGCAGCAACTGGTGCGTTCTTACTCTCCTTGCCCGCCCGCGAGCTTCGAGCTGACCCCATCGCCTGCTCTCGCTCACCGCTCCGCCTCCTCCCGCTGCCTCTCGCTTGCTCTCGCCTCGCTCAGGTTCCACTTTTCCTGCGTCAGTCTGACGGACGACATTGCGGGCAAGATCGAGGCGTACTCGTGCGACATGTGCGAGCAGATGGGGATGGGTGCGACGCGCCGTGAGTCCCTCTCGTTCCCCTCTCGTCGCGCTTGCCCGGGTTTCCGCAGGCGCAGCGCCCTCGACGTGGTGGAGACGGATCAGCTGGGGTCAGATTGCATGGGCGGACTAGCCGGGGTCTGTTTCGCCGACGAGAGCCTGTGTCCCCACGCCCCGCGCACCCGCTGCCTGCCGCACATCTGTGCACCTGCCGGGCTTCGCCCGCGCACCCGCAGTCGCACCATCTACCGCGCCACGGCACGCCGCCCGCACGCCCACGCATGCTGCATGGATCCGCACCCCCGCATGGCCCCCTCAGCGTAGTGCCCCCTCCCCACCTCGCTCGTCGCGCCGCCGCAGCCTGCAATACCGTGCGCGCCCGGCCCGGCAGCTCTGTCGTCCCCTCTCCCCCTGATCCCGAGTCTAGTCAGCCCTGCCAGTTGACGAGACGGGAGACGGTCGAGCGAGCTCGATGGGCGGGCGGCGGATGCGGGGTGCGGGGGGCGCAGGGCAGCGTTGCTGGTTGTTGGAGCATGGCAGGGTGCTGTGCGGTGCTGATGCGGGCACTAGGCCTGCTCAGCGTGTGTGCGTGGTGTGCGGATGAGGAGGAGAAGCGGCGAGGGCGGCGGTGCTGCCGTGGCAGCCGCGACTTGGCCGCGCGCGCACTCCGCCTCGACTTGCGCCTTTGCGACCTACCATCGCCTCCTCGCGCGTTCTTTGAACTTTCTACTGACACTCCCATCTTCGCATCGTCGTTTCGCAGTACTCGCCGATGCACCAGCTCGGAGGACAAGCTCAATCGCCTTTTACGCCGCCGCGAACGAGGACCTCGACGATGCGCCCTCCGACGACGGCGAGGACGACGAAGAGGAGACCGACGAGGAGGACGAGGACTTTGACGAGGATGCCGACGTCGACGAGGGCCGCTCCAAGGGCAAGGGAAAGGAGGTCGCGCGCGGGAGGAAGCGCAAGACGGACCTCGTCGTTTCGGACGACGACTTTGACGGCGAGCTCGACGACGATGTCAAGCCCAAGAAGAAGAAGGTGCGTTGTGTACTCATCTCGTCTCGCGTACCGTGCTCACGGCGTCAACACCGCGCGCAGCGCCCGTCGAAGCCGACCACTCGCCGCCCCTCCGGCGCCCAGGATGTCAAGCCCGTCCTCCCCACCGCCTCCGTCCCTACCACCGACAAGACGCGTACGCACGTCGTCAAGCAGCTCACGACCATCTTCTCGTCCATCTTCTCTGCCGCCGCGACTGGCGGCGGCGACTCAGGTTCGGCCGGCATGGAGGTCCGCTCCGCCGCCTTCGCCGAAGAGGTCGAGGGCGAGCTGTTTGAGGGCTTTGCCGAAGTCGACGACAAGGGCGTGCGTGGCCCGCGCGCCAAGTACGTCGCCAAGTTCCGTTCGCTGCACTTCAACCTCAAGTCGAACGCGTACCTGCGCTCGCGCGTCGCCAACAACGAGCTCGGCGCGGGCAAGCTCATCCACCTCTCGGCCGAGGACCTGCAGACGCCCGAGCTGCGCGCCATGGCCGAGAGTGTCCGCGCAGCGAGCCTCCGCAATTCGGTCAAGGAGGTCCTCGCTGCGCCGACGGCCAAACGCACGCACAAGGGCGAGGAGGAGATCGACAACGAGGCGTCGCAGATCATCGCCGCTGAGCTCGCCGAGCGCGCGAAGGAGGAGCAGCAGAAGATGGAGGCCGTGTGGCAGAAGAAGAAGGACGAGCGCGAGCATGCTGCCGCAGCGCTCCAGTCACCCCTCGACGCCGCCTTCGCCGACTCGCCCTTCGCATCCGGCTCACCGCGCGCTCATTCTCCGGACGTGTCGCACGAGTCTCCCGCCACCGGCGCCCGCCACCGCTTGTCGCTCGGCGCGGCGAACGGCTCACCCGCCCCAGCCGATGGGCAAGGCTCGCCTGCTGGCGGAGCCTCGCCTATCTCCGTGCGTGCATCAGGCTCGCCCGCACCCGGCGGAGCGCACCGCGGCAGCGCGTCCAACTTCGACATGGCGTCCATCTGGACGAAGGCCAAGGCCGCCTCGCCGCCCGTCGAGCAGGACGGCACGCCCGCGCCCGCGGACGCTGACAAGCTGGGCGAGGCGCCGCCGACGTCGGACGACCCGTTCGACCTGACGGGGCACAAGACCGACGAGAGCGGCGACGAGGACTTCGAGGACGCGCTGTTCCGCGCGCCGGGCGCATCGCCGAGCAAGAGCAAGGCACGCGCGCTGAAGCCGCCGTCGATCGACGAGCTGCCGCCCGTCTGGGCCGGCGACTTCATTGTCCCGGAGGAGGGCGGGTTCCCCTCGTTTGCCGTGCAGGTCGGCGGCCGCCCGCTCGGCACCGCGGCCGAGACGTGGAAGCAACTCCTCGGCCGCGGGCTGACGACCGCAGGTCGCCTCCCGACACCGACGGCGAAGAAGTACCTCGTCGAGTGCGCGCTCGCCCCGACGCGCGAGCTCGTCGTCCTCGCGCTCCTCCCGGACTTGACGGGCCCGTCCGCCAACTTCCCGCACAAGCCTACGCGCGACAGCTGCCTCGCCAAGCACCAGCACATCGTCGAGCAGTACGTCCGGCGGGACCGCGTTGGCGTCGTCCAAGCGCCGCGGGAGCTTGCCAAGCTCGTCAAGGACATCTACATCGTCCCGCTGCGCAAGGACGCCGACGTGCCCGAGTACGTTGAGCTCACGGACGAGCACGCTGTTCCGCCGCGGAACAAGCGCGAGAACGATCTCGTCCTCGCCGTCCTCGTCGTGCAGAAGGGCGTCCTCCCGACCGTCAAGGCCGCGCCGCTCCCCGCAACCACCGCGCCGGCACCGGTACCCGCACCCGCACCCGTGATCGCACCTCCCGCCTTCTCGCCTCCTCCTCCAGCCTTCCCTCAGCAGTTCGGCGGCTCCCCCTTCCCGCAACAGCCCCCTCCGCCGGCGCACCAGCTACCCTACTCGCCCTCCCACGCCGGCTACAGCCCGCTCCCGCCCGCGCAGGGCCCGTCCTTCGGCTCCCCTCCGCCTCCCGCACCACCCGCAGCGGGCGGGTTCGACCCCGCGACGATGCAGTCGCTCCTCGCGCAGGTCAACCCCGACACGCTCAACTCGCTCCTCGCCAATCCCGCATTACTGAACTCGCTGCCGGGCTTTGCGGCATCCGCGCAGGGCACGCCTCCGCCGGAGACGGCCCCGCGCGGCCCGCCGGTGCACCCCTCGCGGGTCGCGATGATGAGCGCGAGCCCGCCGCCGCCCGTTCCGGCGGGGCCGGCGGCGATGCAGCAGCCGTATGGCGCGGCGAGCGACGGCGGATGGGGCGCGCGGAGCCATCAGCAGCAGCAGGGCGGGTACGCGCCGCAGCAGGGCGGAGGAGGAGGAGGGTACGGCGGCGGCGCGAGCGGGTATGGGTATTGAGGCGGATGTGGTCGGCTTGGCGCTTGTGTAGGATACCCCTAGCTACGTCGTGTGTCTGTACAGAGGAATCGGAACGGGTTGTACGTCTCTCGTCTTACGGCCGGGATGCGCGTGAGAGGAATGAGATGCTCGCAATCGCGCAAAGTCGCGTTTTCGCTCGTCTAATGCTTCTTTTGAGAGGCTTTCGAGCGTCCTATCGACGAGGAACACCGCTCAGAGAATGTTGTTTAGGTCGCGCTGGTCGAGGAGATGAGAGCGGACGTCCGCTCTCGCTCCTCACACGCGCCTCTCTGCGTGCGCTGCGCTTGCGCCCATGAGCGGGACACACCGCTACGCTGCGCTCGACGCCATCTCGGCCGCGAGCGCGCCCTCTCCCTCGCCGTTCGCGATGGCGCGCTCCTTCGTGGTGGGGTCCTCCCGACGGACGATCGCCCTCGCAGGCGGACTGCTCATACTCCTCGCGATGACTATGCTGCACGGGCGGACCGACCTGGACTGGCGGGCCGGGCGGTACGGCGCGGCGAGGGCGTACGGCGACATGCTCGCGGCGAACCTCCGCGACGAGGTCCCGCAGACGGCGCTCAGCAGGCAGATGCGGGACGACAGGGCGTACCTCACGGGCATGATGTTTGGCGGGCAGAGTGAGCGGCGCTTCTCTTGCTTGTCCCCGCCTCAAGCTGACCCTCACGCGTGCAGGCAACCAGCTCCTCGCGATGATCAACCTCCTCCACCTCGGCAAGGAGCTTGGCAGAACGGTCATCCTCCCGCCGTTCACCGCCATCCACTTTAGCGGCCAGCATCGCCCCTTCCACCTCGTCTACGACCTCCCGCGCCTCTACTCCCTCACGAGCGCACCTGCCGTCCCCATGTCCTACTTCAAGACGCCCAGCGAGCGCAGCAACGAGAAGGAGCGCATGACGTGCTGGTCGCTCATGGAGAAGTACACGGGCGCGTGCAACAACCACCAAGTCGAGACCGGCTTCAACGAGCACGAGCTATACACCGATTTCTGGGCCGTGCCCGCCTTCCCGCGCTCGACGGAGAACGCCGTCCTCGACGTCGACGCCATCATCGCCTTCCTCAGCAACCGCACGGCGCAGCTCGACTGGGTCGAGACGACGCGGCGCGAGGTGCTCCCGCAGAAGCCGCTGCCCAAGGGCGTCGACGCCTCGTCCGTCGTCCTCGAGGACAACCTCAAACCCTTCTTCGACCCGCTTCACGGCGTCCCGCCGACGGACGACGAGCAGCTGATGTGCGTCGACGCGACCTTCTACGTCGGCAACTCGGTCCCGCCCCCGCCATACCCGCAGCGGGTCCCGCTCGACCCGTGGCGCGTCGGGCGCGCGTGGAAGGAGATTGGGCAGCACCTGCACTGGATACCGGAGGTGCAGGAGTACGCGGACGAGTACCTCATGCGCCTCTTCGAGGTCACGCGTGCGAAAGACATCCCGCCGTACATCTCGGTGCACGTGTACGTCCATTTCCTTCTTCAGGCGTCGTCGAGACCGCCACTAACTAACACCTCGCGTGCAGCCGGCGCGGCGACTTCAAGAACTTCCACGGCAGTGCGTCTCCCGCGCGTCTCGCTTCACTCTCGCTCGGCAGCTCACGCTCTCTCACCCCGCAGACACCTTCACATCCCTCTCGAACTACGCCTCTGCCGTCTCGGACGTCCGCGTCAAGCTGCAAGACCGGCTCGACCGCCCGCCCACTATCGCCGAGCGCGAGGGCAAGCCGCCGCTCAAACGCTTCGACGTCTCGCCGAAGGAGTACCGCGTCGTCGCGACGACGGACGAAGAGCCGGGGTCCGAGCTATGGGGCGAGCTCGAGAAGCTCGGCTGGAAGGTCGTCGACCACGCGAAGGAGCGGACGGCCGAGGTCCTCGGCGAGTGGTACCCGTCGATGCTCGACGGCGAGATCCTCAGCCGCGGCCAGGGCTTCGTCGGGACGCAGTGGTCGACGTTCTCGATGCTGAGCGGGAACCGCGTCGAATAGTGCGTCCTTGCGCACATCCTGCGCCCTCCCACCCTCCTTCGAGCCCGCTCCGCACACGCGTCACCCATCCCTCCCTCGCCGCCTTCTCTCCGTCCCGATCGTCCCTGCTCTGCTCCATCTCCTCGCTCGTGAACTCCGCGCCATTCTCGTGCGGAAGTCCACTAACCAACGCCCTCCCGCAGCTGGCAAGGCGGCATCCAGGTCGTCGCGAACCCGAAGTAACGCTGCCCTCGTCTCTATCATCTACACCCGTCTGTACCCAACCTGTCGTACTATTCCACTGCATCTAGATCTCCGCCGCAGGAGTGCGTATCATGGAGGGCGTTGACGGGACCTTCGCAAGTTGGCGCGGTCGTTCTCTCCGCCCGCTGCTTCCCCGCTACGCTCGACCGGACTTGTCGCTTCTGCTTCGCAGGTTGCGAGCCTCCGCTTCCCGCTTGTCGGCTCATCGTCCGGGGGAGACGAGTTGGTCGGCGTGTGCTGTTCCCGCCTCTCTTGCTCCTCCCTTACCGCTCCCCTCGCCACGCTCACAATGACCGACTCGCACGTCTCGGACGCACCCGTCCTCCCCTTCACGGCGTGGTACGGCTTCCCGAAGGGCACCGCGACCTGCGCCGTCACCGCCTTCTCCCCCGCCACCGTCTCGCTCGCCGAGTCGCGCTCCATCCACCCCGCAACTGACAAGGTGTACGTGCGCTCTCTGTTCCTCTCCAGCTCACACACTGACGCAACCAGCCCGCAGCAACCGCCACCCCGTCCTGGTCTTCCTCGTCCGCCACACCACGACTGGCAAGCTCGCCCTCTTCGACCTCGGACTCGGCAAGGACTGGCAGAAGACGGTTCCGAAGGACCGCGTGGGCTGGTACGAGGAGGAGTACGACCCGAAGGTCGAGGCGGGGCTCGACGAGGTGCTCGCCGCGAAGGGGATCAAGCCGGAGGATGTCGAGACGGTTGTGCTCTCGCGTGCGTGCCCTCTCCCTACTCCCAGGAGGTCCTCGTTAACCGCCTTTCACGCGGCGCAGACCACCACTTCGACCACATCGGCGACCCTTCGCTCTTCCCGCACGCGCAGGTCGTCGTCGGCCCCGGCACGAAGGACGAGGTTGCGGCGCTCGACTTCCGCCCGGGCGTGCACGAGCTGAGCTGGGCGCACTCGCCGACGCGCCTCGCCTCGTTCGAGCACTCGCTCGACGTGTGGGGCGACGGGTCGTTCGTCCTCGTCGCGCTCCCGGGGCACACGGCGGGGCACCTCGGCGCGCTCGTGCGCACGCGCGCAGGCGACGAGGGCGAGTACGTCCTCCTCGCGGCGGACGCGGCACACCACCCGCGCCTGCTCGCCCCGCCGAAGCCGAACGAGCCGCGCTACGAGATGGGCCGCTGGCGCGAGCTGGACGAGCCTGTCTCGGAGCTGAGGCACTCGATGCATGAGGACTATATCAAGGCCGAGGGACGCTCGAAAGGTCAAGGCGGCGGGGAGGAGGGAGGAGGTCATGGTCGTGCTGTCGCACGACTTTGCCGCGTGGGAGCGCTGGGGCGGGAAGGAGAAGGCGCTGGAGGCGTCGACCTGAGCGAGTGGAAGAAGAAGGATGAAGGTGCAGTGAGGAACGGCGGGCCTGTTGGGGTGTGAGGGAGGACTCGCTTGTGTAGCTCGGCGCGCTTACATCGTACTCTCTAGTCTTCATCCCGGGCGACTGACAGCAAGCTCACTCGCAGAAATTTTGGGTGGAGCGGATTCGCAAGCCAACAATACAACACTGCGCAATCTATCTACACGCCTGCCCGCGCGCCGTTCACGCCTTCTGCGCCTCCTGCGCCCGCGCAAGCTCCTCCCTCACGCGCTCCTTGACCTCGACGGCCTTTTGCGCGCCACGGAGATACACCCAGTGCTCCTGCCCGACGAGCTTGAGG
The DNA here is from genome assembly GCA_019926025.1 of Rhodotorula kratochvilovae. Taxonomy (NCBI): domain Eukaryota; kingdom Fungi; phylum Basidiomycota; class Microbotryomycetes; order Sporidiobolales; family Sporidiobolaceae; genus Rhodotorula; species Rhodotorula kratochvilovae. The sequence continues at coordinate 1,098,924 of JAHSUG010000003.1, read as the reverse complement.
TAGCAGAAGTCGGGGAACTGCCCCGCGAGAAAGGAGATTGCCTGGCTCGCCTCGTCTGCGTGCGCGGGAGGGGTCAGCGTTGGAAGAAAGAAGGCGACGGGGGAAGGGAGGCGGGACGCACCATGCCCGATTGCGAGCAGCGGGCTGTTTGCAACGGCGTTGCATACCTCCTCGAGCGGTGTGGGTCGCCCTGCACATCGCAGCGAGAGGACGTCGGCGACGCTGCCAAGGCGGGAGAGCATCGCATTGCGCTTGTGGTGCTCGAATGCGGTCAGGGCGTCGCCCCCGCTCTCGGGGGAGAGGGCGTCGCCGTGGCGCTTGAGGGAGCGCTTCGACGGCGAGGACTCGCCCGTCGAGAGCGCGGAGAAGGACGAGTAGTACGCCGACTGCTGCTGCGCCTGCTGCTTCGCCTGGATCTGCGGTCGTTACGGCATGTCAGCGTTGCTCCGGCAGGTGTGCGGCCGGAAAGAAGACGCACGCGCTCGCGCCGTGCGCGCGCGCGGTCCGCTGCACTCGTGCCCTTGTTGTTGACGACGGGCTTGCCCTGCAGCAGCGCGCCGACGAACGCGCTCGGGCTCGCGACGGGCAAGTCCGCTCCCAACGGCGCGCGCGCAGGTGTCGAGGGGCGCTTGGTCGGGCTCGGCGTCGAAGTTGACGGAATAGCGGTGACGGCGGGCGCGAGAAGTGGGAGGGCGGCGAGGGGGATGCCGGAGGTTGTGGTGACCGAGGCGAAAGTGAGGTCGCCGTCGTCGTCGAGCTGGGAGGGTGTACGTCGTTAGCGGGGCACAGACAAGGACGAGACAGACTGCAACGCACCTCCTCCTCGCGCTTGACCTGCCGCTCGCTCCACGCCCTAAGCCTCTTCTCCATCTCCTTCCTCCGGTCCTCCTTCCCCTGCGTCCAGAGCGCAACGATGCTCATCCCCTCCCTCCCCTTCCCGACACTGCTCGGGCTCGGCGGCGTCCCTGCGCGCGTCCCTCCCAGGCGAGACGAGCTCGAACTTGGGCAGCTGCGGATTGGCCCTCAGCGCGACGCTGATGCCCAGCCCGTACGTCTGCGCGACGCGCCCCGGCGCCGCGGCCGTCCTCGCGCGCGTGACGACGAAGCCCATGCCGCCGACCTCGTCCTCCCCTCCGCTGGGTGACGACGCGCTCGGCGCCGGCGCCGGCGCCCTGCCACGCCCAGACGAGGCGCCGGAGCTCGTCCTCGCCGAAGCGCTTCCCGGTGGACTCGAGCATGCGTGACAGCGTAGGCAGGTCGACCAGATTCGCCATCTTGACCGTCGCGGTGCCCGCCTCGGGCGAAACGCCCGACTGCGTCGATGCGAGGGCCGAGCCAGCGGTCGAGAGGTGCAGGATTAGCGCGCGCTCGACCGCGCTGTGCAGCGAGAGGAGGGAGGCGAGATGTGCTGGGAGGGGGGCAGAGGCGCACCGCGGCGAGGGCTGCAGGGCGAAGGGGAAGCCGAGCGAGGGGGAGGGCGACGCTGCGCCGGCGGGGAAAGCGGGCGCCGGCGGCGGGGTGATGGCGCCGCGGGCGGTGCGCGCGCGGGAGGGCGTCGCCGGCCGCGGGCGGACGACGTCGAGCTCGTCGTCGCTGTCATCGAACGTGAGCAGGCGGCCCTTGCCCTTCGCGCCGCTCGTCTCCGCCGCAGCGGCCGCCTCGCGCGCGCGCTCACGCCGCATCTCGTCCTCGACCTCGCGGCGACGCTTGTCCTCTTGTGCGCTCAAGATCCTCGATGGTCTCGGGTGGGCCGGCGAGAAGCAGGTCGGCCTCGAACTCGAGCTTCGTGCGCGGGTCGCCGGGGGAGGGCGGGCGGTAGACGCGACCGTCCAGCTTGACGAGAAGCTTGGGGGAGGAGGGCGAAGTGTTGGAGCTACTTGCGAGGGCGGCCGGGCGGCGGCGGGGTGCGGAAGACGGCGGAGTCGGGGGCGCCTGCCTGCGTGACGGGGAGGAGAAGGTGAGTTCGTCGACATCGCGGGCCCTGAGGAGGACAGCGTACCTCGCAGTCTGTCCTGCAGCCTTCCCCGGTGCGGCGCTGGTCCTCCTGCGCTTTGCCGTGCCGTCCCGCGCCTCATCACGCCCCACCTCCTTCAAGCGAGCGAGGGGAGCAAGCGCCGGCTCGTCCTCGTCCACCATGCGCCTGGCTGCGCGGCGAGTGCGCTCCTGCGGTGCTGGTGCAGACATCTTGAGCGAGAGTGAAGCGGCGAAGCGAGAGCGAAGGGGTTCGTCCCGCCGGCGAGCACAAAGTGCCGCTCGCGTCGCAATGCGTCCGCTCGTCACTCGACGCGTTTCCGGGCTGCTCGGGTCGCAGAGACGCGCAGAGAGACCGTATATGTCTCTCAAAGCTAGTACAAATGCGAGGGAGGTGGGCGCAAGTGTGCTCCGCCCAGTTGCGCGTGCTCGCGACTCGCTGCTCGCTGCTTCCTCGCAGGTCCTTACGTACTAGGGCCTGCCACGGCCCATAGCTCGGTGCACATACCGCCTGGAAGGCAGTGTGCTGTTGCCGAGTGGCAGGATGCGCTGATGCACCCGTGCAGAGGATGGCAATGAGCGAGTGCGGGCCGGTCGGATGCCTCCTCACCGTCTCCTGGGCACTCGCGTAGCTTGTCCACCCGGCAGCCCCGTGCAGAGCCTCACTAGCGAGCCTCGAAGGTGCCTTTTGAGGCGAGCTGATGCGGAACAGCGTTGTTACAACAGGGCGAACGAGGGGCGACGGAGGAAACGGCGAAGTATGAGGGCGACTCAAGCCGCCTTGGTCTTGAGCTGTGGGCGTCGGAGAGCGTGAGTACACCTCGATGCACGGAAGCGCAGCAGAGAGCGCCTGCTGACCTGGAGGCCGTGCATGCCCTTGATCTCGTCCTTGAGGAGCTCGTTGACGAGGCGGTGCTGCTTGATGGTCGAGAGGCCCTTGAACGACTCGTGCTCCACCGAGATGGCGTAGAAGGACCCGCAGCCGCCTGCACACAGCGGACGAGCGGATGTCAGCTCACTCAGCAGCACGCTTGACAAGGAGGCGAAGCGCACCCGACACGTCCTGGACCTGGACCTTTGCGCCCTTGAGCTCCAGCTCGAGCTTGTCCTTGAGGAGCTTTTCTCCGTCTGACAGGCCGTCACTGCGGCGCGGCAGCGAGGACGAGAAGGTGCGGAGCGGCGAGGAGGACGAGGGAAGGACGGCGAGGCGTGCTGCTGGCCGGGGCGCGATCGAAGAGGTGGCCCTGAAGGAGCGGAATGCGCTGAGTGCAGTCCTGGTGAGCATGGCTGCGATGGTGGTACTTGCTGGTGAGCCAATGCTGAGCGGCGCCGTTCCCTCCGCTGCCGAACCGAGACGCGGATCCCTTCGCTCCTCTCCTCGCCCCTCTTCTGCCAGATCGAGACCAGCAGCAACTAGGAGCAACCACCAGCATGGCAGTACCCACACCCTGGCGCTCCCTCGCCGCACTCGCTGCCCGCGCCGCCGCTCCCTCCTCCATCGCAGCCGGCCCTCATTTCGCCGGCACGCCCGCCCTCGCTCGCCAGCTCTCGACTGCACCACTGCGAGGGAGCTCCCGTGCTCAGGTGGGCCGCGTGCAGTCGGCGCTCGGGCTCGGGGCGAGGAGGATGTGGTCCAGCTCGCCAAGAATCGACGCGAAGGTCGTGGCTGCTCTCCCTCAGGTGCATTTCCGCTGTTCCGCACCGCATTCTGGACGATAGACGAGAGCAAGCGCGGCTCGCGGGCGGGCGAAGGTCGCGAGGCGCATGGGCGATCCTGCCCGCTCCTGGACCGGTTGCATGCGCAACTCGCACAGATCGCAGGCTGACATCGCTTTCCTCATGCACAGCGCTCTCACTCGGCGATCAGCCTGCTCCGTGCACGTGTCGCACAGGCGTCCCGTTCGCTTTCGACCGCCGCTGCCGCCTCCTGCCCCCGCCGCCTCCCTCGACTCTGCCTCGTCAACCGCGTATCCTGATCCGCCAGAAGTCCCGCTCACCACCCCGGGCGTTGGTCGCTACCTCTGCGTCATTGCCGGCCTCGTCTTCGCCATCGTCGTCGTTGGCGGGATGACCCGCCTCACCGAGAGCGGACTCAGCATCACCGAGTGGAACGTGATCAAGGGCGTCAAGCTCCCCATCACGCAGGCCGAGTGGGATGAGGAGTTTGAGAAGTACAAGCTCACGCCCGAGTGGAAGATGTTCGTGCCCTCCCCTCGTCTTTCCCTCGACTCCATAGACTGACCTTCCTAAACTCGCGTGCGCCCCCTCCGCGCTCATAGCAACAACCAGCACATCACCGTCGACGACTTCAAGCGCATCTACCTGTGGGAGTGGTCGCACCGCATCCTCGGCCGCATCATCGGCGTCGCCTTCGTCGCCCCGATTCCGTACTTCCTCCTGAAGAACAAGCTCGGCAAGGGCATGGCCGTCGCGCTGTTCGGCATTGCGACGCTCATCGGCGGGCAGGGCGCCCTCGGATGGTACATGGTCAAGAGCGGCCTCGACGAGGACCACGTGAAGGACATGGGCGGCGTCCCGCGCGTGAGCCAGTACCGCCTCGCCGCGCACCTCGGCATGGCCTTCCTCGTCTATGCCGCGTGCCTTCGTCTCGGCCTTGGCGTCGGCCGCGACTGGAAGCTTGCGCGCAAGGCGCAGGGCCTCGCCGGCAGCAAGACTGTCCAGGAGACGCTGGCCCTCCTCCAGGGCAAGGTTGCCGGCCGCGCGCGCGTCCTCACGACCGTCGTCACCGCGCTTGTGTTCACCACCGCACTCTCTGGTGCGTCGTTCTCCCCCGGTCCGCCTTCGACTCACGCACTGACTCCCCGCTCGTCCTGCAGGCGCGTTCGTCGCGGGCCTCGACGCCGGCCTGATCTACAACGAGTGGCCGACGATGGGCGGCGGACTGCACCCGCCTGCGTCCGAGCTGAACAAGGACTTCTACTGCCGCAAGGCGGACAAGTCGGACCGCTGGCGCAACATCTTTGAGAACCCGACAACCGTGCAGTTCGACCACCGCATGCTGGTGCGTTCGCCCCCTCTCGCTCTCTACATGTGATCGTCACTGACGCGTGCGCCTCCATACAGGCGTACACGACGTTCCTCTCGGTCGTGTCGCTCTTCGCGTACGCGCGCCGCCCGCACATCCGGTCGCAGCTCCCGCCGACAACCTTCCGGCTGATCAAGGCCTCGCTGCACATGTCGGTGCTGCAAGTCGCGCTCGGCATCTCGACGCTGCTATACCTCGTCCCGACGCACCTCGCCGCGACGCACCAGGCGGGCAGCCTCGTTCTCCTCAGCCTCGTCCTCGCCGCGGGCGCGAGTCTGCGCAGGCCCGGCAGCCGCGTTGTCCAGGAGGCGCTGCGGCTCGCGCAGCTCAGGCAGAAGGCGGCGCAGATCAAGGTCTGAGGAGCGGAGGGTCGGGCTCGGTTGTATCCCTCGCAGGCAGGCGCGCATGTTTAGATCTCCCTCTCCCTCTCGCTCGTTCTGTCTCTCCTGTTTCTCGTATTGCACCTCTCATTTCCACCGTCACGCACTTGCTGCATCGCCCGCTGACCCGCTTTACCTTGAGCGAGTCGACCTCGCGCCGGCTCTCCTCCTCGCTCTCCCTCCACCCGCTCACTCGATTTCTCCCTCTCGCTAGGACTGACATGGACATGCAGCCTCAGTCGCACCACTACCCGCCTCTCCCCTCCGTCGCCCTCCGCAGCAGCGGGCTCTCCGCCTCGCGCTGGTCCACCGCCACCGCCGCCTCCCGCCCGCATCATCCTCGCCTGCGACGGCGGGCACGGGCGCGAGCAAGCCTCAGGCGCAGAGCTTGCTTGACTTGCTCAACACGCGGGAGGGCGCGGGCATGGCCGGCGGGAGCGAGGGGAGCGAGGGGGAGTTCCGGTACGACGAGGTCAGGCGGGGGAGGGAGGGCGCGGAGGCGCCGCAGGGAAGCGCGGAGGGGAGCAATGAAGAGGGGAAAGGTGCGTCGCGGGTTTTCCGAGCTTAGGGAGGAACCCGTCGATGACCTTCCTCCTCGTCGTCCGCCTTCATGCCTCGCAGCGCCGTCGACCACCTCAACGCGCTCGGTCGCCTCGTCGTTCTCTCTCAGCACCTCCTCCACGCCTGCTCCGCCCGCCCCAGACCCGGCGTGAGCAAGTGGGCGCCGCCCGCCTCCCCCTCCGCCCCGCTCGCGTCCTTCTCCTCCCGCACCTCCGCGCGCCGCGCTCCCTCCCCCTCCAGTGGCGCAGGAGCAGTCACTCCGACGGACAGTGAGCCGCACCGCGCACCCGGGGCCGCCGGAGGGGCAAGTAGCGCGCGCGAGCGGCTGCTTGAGAAGGTCAAGGCGCTGCAGGCGCGGCGCGGCGAGCGCGGAGGTGGGGGCGCGCTGCCGGCGGCGCAGGAGCGCGACGAGCGTGTGGAGGACGAGCCGCATACGGTGCGGCCCGCGACGCCCGTCTCGTGCCTCGCCCCGTCACAGGAGCAGGACGCCTCGCCCAACGCGCCCTCGACGAGCAGCCTCTTCTCCGCCTCCCCCTCCTCGGCGCTGGCGTCGCCCTCGCGCACGCGCTCGACCGGCGAGACGGATGCCGTCCAGCTCCAGGCGGACCTGCTCGCCGCGCGTACGCGCATCGAGGCGCTGGAGCGCGCGGCGGGCGTAGCGAGGGGGCGCGAGGCCGCGCTCGAGGTGCGCGAGGCGGCGCTCGTCGAGGAGGTGCGCAACCTGCACGCGGAGGCTGCCGCGCGAGAGGACAATGCGCGCGCCGCACGCGAGGAAGGCGAACGCGTCAGGGCGCAGCTGTCCGCGTGCGTCGCGGTGCTCGCCGCGCAGGACGGGCTGGGCGAGGCGTGCGACGAGCAGCGCGAGGTGGGGAGGGACGCGCTCGAACTCGCGGAAGAGGCTGTCGCGCTTGCGGGCGAGACGAGGCGTGCGGCGGACGAGGCGCGCGGCCGGTACGCGGAGCTCGAGGCGCAGCTCAGCGCGGAAAAGGATGTCGAGGGGAAGATGAGGGCGGCACTGCTGGCGATGCGGCGCAAGGAGACGGACCTCGAGGCGCGCGTGCAGGCGCAGGAGGGCGAGCTTGACGCGCTGAGGAGCCGCAACGAGCGGCTCCTCACGCTCATTCGCCGCGTCAACTTCTACCTCTCGCAGGTCGACGGCGACCTCTTCGTCGAGCCCGTCGGGGACGGGAATGACGAGAGTGTCGACCCCGCCGGCTGCCTCGAGTCGGCGCTCGGCCGTCTCCTTCAGGCGGACCCGAGCCCGCCGCTGCAGTGCGCGATAGCCTCATCGTCGCCAGCGCCCACGATCGACGCCCTCACTCCTGCGTCGTCGTCCACGAGCGCGATCGCCGACGAGCTCTCGTCGCTCTGCCACGCGAACGAGGAGCTGCAAGCCGAGCTCGCCGACCTGCGCAAGACATCCGAGCGGCGCATCCAGCTCCTCGTCGCCAAGGTCGACGAGATCCAGCGCGCGAAGGACGCCGAGCTCGAGGAGCTCACGCACGCCAAGGACCTCGAGCTCGACGACCTGCGCCAGCGCCTCGCCGCCGCCGCGCTCCGCCCGACCCTCCCGCCGGCGAACTACACGCGCTACGAGCTCCTGCACCTCTCGCAGTCGCCGCTCGCGCGATGCGCACCTCGAGGACGGGTCGCTCCCGCTCGAGATCGACGCGCACCAACCCGCTGGGCGGCTCGCTGACCCGCAGGGCGCCGTCGTCCGCCTTGTCAAGTGCGTCGTGCGCTTCCTTTGCTCCATCGCTGATGTCTCGCACGCTCGCAGCTCACGGCCCACCACACGCTCCTCAAGACGCGCCTCGCCTTCCTCGAAGGCGTGTATGACGGCTGGAAGGACGACAAGCGCGCGCTCGAGGCGCGCATCACACTACTCGAACACGAGTGCGCCGAGTCCGTCGAGTTGGTGGACGAACTGGCGACGGAGCTGGAGAGGCGCGGGCGGGAGGGCGTCGAAGAGGGGGCGGAGCTTGCTGAGGGTGCGCTCGCTTTCTTTCTCCCCCTCTCGACGTAATTGAGTGGTCTCCTCCTCCCCTTGACGTCATCGCAGTGGGCTGAGTCGTATTTGCAGACGTTGCCGGAGGCGGAGAATCGTAGCTGTCGGTGCACCGTGCGCTTCCTCGCGATCTTACTCTGTTATCGCTTGTTCTTCTCCTCCCGCTCGCCCGTCTCGCTGTGCGTGCTCTCGATAGCTCGCTAAGCGATGGCCGATCCGCTGGCAAGCCGCAGAGAGGCAAACAAACATCTATGCACGGCCTTCTTGGTACGAAATCCGCTCCTCGCCTCTCTCCCTCGTCTACTGCCGCTCCACGCTGCCCGATCAGGTCGCAAAGACAAAGTCGAGGCGCCTGCAACCCTCGTCCTTCGTCGTCTTCAGGTCTGCGGGCGCGAGGGAGGTCAGTGAGTCCTTCCCTGCGTGCAAAGGCACCGAGACTCACACTGCGCCTTCTCCTTCGTCGACATGGCATTCCAACGCTTGGACTTCCATGCGTTCCGCGCGCGGTAGTAGAAGAACGTGCCGGGGCTGACAGTGGAAGAGGCGGATTAGGGTCAGACTCCTTCGCACGGCGCAAAAACGAGCGGGACGCACTAGACGACGACAAGGTTGAACGCGATGATGGCGAGGATCGCCTTGTTCGCCTTGTAGTAGCGCGGCTTGTCGTTGGCTTGGTAGACTGCGGGAGGTTTGCGGGAAGTTAGTGGACGCTGCGGAGTTGACGGAGACAGAACGAGACGCACGGTTGGCGCCGATGATAGCGGACACTTGGACGAAGATGTTATACCTGTGTACCGGGGACATGCGTTAGCAGGCGTTCCCGAGGTGAGCAGGCGCTCGGGGGAGGTCCAGGTCGCTCGGGGGAGGGAGAGGCCGCGGTGCGGTCGGCTGAAAGAACGTACACTGAGGCAGACACTGTGCGGGTGCGCACAGAGCCAGAGTTGCGAGACGCCCATGAAACCTGGATGGCGTGGGCGTACGGGAAGCCCAGCAACACCGTTGCGAGCGAGAAATAGCTCCAAGGGTTGATCGGGTCGGGGAGCGCGACCAGCGCCGCGTACGGCGCGATGAACCACCAGTTCTCGACGGAGCATACGAATGCGCGGTGATTGATGATCTCGGACAGACAGGTGATGAGGACGAGGTTGACGACAGAGATGACGGTCTGCAAGCGGCAAAGTCATCAGTGGCCGCTCCGCCTTAGTGAGCCGCGAGGGTGAGGACGAGTAGGTCGATGCGAAATCCGATGAAGGATGGAGCGGAAGGGTGGCGGGAAGGAACAGGAGGAGGAGGGAGAGGAAGAGGAAGAAGAGGGGCACGTGCGGCGATTCTTACGTACATTCGGCACAGAGAGCAGGTTTGCCATGACGGTACTGAAGCCGAGATCCTCTGCGGGCCAACAAGCATTAGTACAGGGCGCGCAAAGGGCAGGAGGGCGACGAGGAGCAGGAGGAGAACGACACACTCATCGCGATCTGAAAGTAGTTCTTGATGGCTGCGGGCGGTTAACGAGTCAAGGAGCTGTAGAAGATCGTACACGGTAGGGCGTACGATAGCCGGGAATGCCCTGCGGAGAGCGAGCGAGGTTAACGCGGGCGCATGGCATGCGGAAGGGGAGGACTGACGAAAGTCAAGGCGATGAGGTACATGGGCCACATGTCGAAGTCGCAGAGGGACTTCCAGAGTAGGCCGAGCGACAAAGCCTGGCGGTTATGCATCGACGCTGCTCAGCGGGAAGTTCAGCCCGGAGCGAGCGACAACCTCTTCCTCCCCTCGCGCTCGTCGAGTAGGACACGCACCCTTAGTCGGATCGTCTCGAACGACCTTGTTGACAATGATCTTGACCTCGCGATCGTTGAAGTATCCGTTTGGCCGCCACTTCGCCTTGGTCTGCGCAGGACCCGGTGCGAGCATAAAGAACGAGGCGACACCGATCACGAGGGTGAACAATCCCTCGATGAGGAACATCCTTTGCGTCGAAAAGAAGGGCAGAGGGACACGGGAAGCGAGCGGGCGGGAAAGGGGCCATGGCGAGTGAGTGAAGTGGGAGGGAACGGGCAGAGGAAGTCGCGCACCACTTCCATCCTGCGTAGCCGCCAATGCCGCGCATCTTGAGCAACCCGACGGCGAGGAACGCGGTGGCCATGTCGCTGATGCGCGGGGACGTTAGCCGCAAGAGGGACGACAAGAGGAGCAGAGGGGACGGACGCGATATAGTTGATGCTCCAGAAGAAGGCCAAGCGCACAGGCAGCTCGTTCTTCGTGTAGTAGTAGCTCAGGTCTGCGAGGGATGAGGAAGGGAGGGAGGGGGAGGGAGGGGGAGGAGGGAAGGATGCGGGGAGGATGAGGAGGGGAGGGAGGGAAGGCGAGCAAGCCACGACGTCAGCCGTCGTCCGGTCTACGCACCGCCTGTGTCGTCAGTCGAGACGAGTGCTTACACAGGATGCTGTTAGCGAGGCAGACCTGTAGTGTCAGCGAGGGCCGAAGGGCTCGAAGGTGAGGGTTTGACGGGCGCAGGAGAGAAATGCTCGTAGAAGCAGACGTACACGTCAGGGATGAATCCGCCTTGAAAGAAAGCGATCAGGAAGCGAAAGGCGAGGAACGACGCTCGCCCGTTCATCCAAAACTGGGCGGCGGAGCTGCGGGACCAACGGGTCAGCGCCAGTCGGAGATGGAGCGGAGCTGTGACGGCCGCTCGTGGCGGTCTCGCGAAGACTCACAGGGCGCTGAAGATGCAGATCTGCATCGGAAGCCAGATGTCGACGCCGATCTTCTTGCCGACCATTTGAGAAGGCAGCTCGGCCGTGAGGAAGCCCAGCTGTGGAGGGACGTCAGGTCGACTCGCTTCATCTAGTCTTCATCTCCTGCAAAGGAGCTCAGCGCACCTTAGACAGCGTATTGCCTAGGTTATAATCGGCCTGCGTGATTTTCAGGTCCTTGAGAAGGTTGTCGGCCTGCAGCAGACGTTCGCTAGTCAGCCCTCGTCGCTCCTCGTTGGTCGCGCGGTGCACCGATCGCGCGTTACCACCCGCACGCTCAGCACAGATACACGTATGGCGGACTGGGGCAACGTACCGTCGCGTTGGCCATGTTCCCGCGGTCGATGTCGAGCGCGAAGAACATGACGAGTACCCACAGAAAGATCTTGAGATCCTGCGAGCGGAAGGCAGGGCGTGGTCAACACCAACCGAGAGGGAGCGGGTGGAGGGCCGAGAGGAAGCTGAGCGGGACGTACGATCTTGCGCCTGACACTCCGCTCCTCGCGGTTGGTCCAGCGAGCCGACGGGTCGAACGCATCCTTGTTCTCCCACTTCGACGACGGCTGGTAGTGCTCAGCGAGCGGGCCATCGAAGACGCTCTCCTGCGTTGCAACCTGCGAATTGGCGGAGCCCGGTCGAGATGGTCAGCGGACGCCAGGCGATGACCACATACGACGAAAGACGTACCGCGTCGAGGTCGTGGTAGGTCTTGCGCTTCTTGATCCCGAGGAAGTTGAGGATGGCGGCGCCCGGCGTGTATGCCTCCTCGGAGCGCGGCGCGAGAGGAGCGCGAGTGGAGATGGAGCTCGTCTCCGACTTGTCATAGTCGAAGCTCTCGTCGCCCTTCTGCCGCAGCTCGTCGTTGCTGCTGATGAAGCCCGAGGGCTCAGAGTGCAGCACGGGCTGCGGCGGGAGAATGTTGGCGGTGTCGGAGCGGGACGCCATGGTCGTCGAGCAAGCCGGTCCGAGGGGTGTAGCAGTAGCGATGAGGAGGACTTGGGAGGACAAGCCAGCAGACCCCTAGCAGCGGCTACTTTCGGACGCCAGGGTCCAGGCCGAACGCGACGATGAGTGCGCCATCGCCTGGAGGAGAGCGTGCGTGCGTCGCGCAATCCAGCGGGGCCAGCGTACAAGCGCGCAGCACGGCCTGCGCCACAAGGGGACAATGGTCGAAAAGCGCCGCGCTCACCGAAAGCATGTTGGTCCCCGCGGTGAACGCGCGACTGATGAAGCGAAGCACGCAAGTTGAGCGATGAAGGGGTCAACCCCGATGGGCGGACCCGCGCTTACCCTGGACATCCCCGTGGGCGTGTTTGCGAGTCGTCCATGGTGAGCACTGAGCAGCAGAGTCGAGATGGGGGAAGGAAAGCGAGTTGCGAGGAGGTCGCGGCCCTCTCCCTCCGCCAGCTCGCAACTGCACCAGCACCCTCGTGCAGGCGGGCTCTTGTCCACGCTAGAGCGCTGGCTCCCGCTCGGACTGCCCGAGACGGGCTGACGGGCACAGTCACACATCGGGATTGCCCGCTCGCCGCTGTCGGACCCGGGTGGAGGTGCGCGCGCTCGCACGCAAAGGCTCGCTCGGCTTGTCTGCGAGAGAGTGCTCGTTTTGCAGATTGGCGTGCTCTCCGCACTGCTGCCCCGCTGGCCCCTCCCGCTTCCACTGCTCTCTCGCTCTCTATCCCCATCGCATCTTCACCATGTCGACGACCATTACCGAGACGCTCGTCGAGCCCATCCACAAGCTCAAGCTCACCGGTCAGGAGGAGAAGGCTGCGGCCGAGGCTGCCGGCTACAAGTACGCGCACTTCCTCCCCGAGTGGACCACCTCCCTCAAGCTTCCGCCCCTCGAGCCGTTCGAGCACATCGACCCTGGCCACCATGCGCTCAAGGACCCGCAGCCGCGCTCGTTCCTCGACGGCGCGACTGTCCAGAACCTCACTCCCAACTTCGGCTCCGAGGTCCGCGATGGCGTCGATCTCACAACGCTCGACGCCCGCGAGCGTGCCCAGATCGCGTTGTACGTCGCGCAGCGCGGCTTCGTCGTCTTCAAGAACCAGCAGGCGTTCATCGACAAGGACCCGCGCTGGCAGATCGAGTGCGTCTCCCATCACTTGCCGCCGCAGCACCCGGCTGACCCGCCCGCACCCTGCACAGCGACTGGGGCACGACCTTCGGCCGCATTCACATCCACCCCGTCTCGGGCCAGCCGAAGGACTACCCCGAGCTGCACCTCGTCTGGCGCGAGGAGACCGGCACGAGCGACGAGCGCGCGTACGAGGGCCGCCTCAACAACGTCACGACGCACTCGGACGTCAGTTACGGTGCGTTCCCGCCCATCCCCTCCCTCGACGGAGCAAGCTGACCTTCCCCACCGCGAACAGAGCTCCAGCCGCCCGGCCTGACGACGCTCTTCCTCTACGACTCGCCCGAGAGCGGCGGCGACACGCTCTTCATCTCGCAGACCGAGGCGTACAACCGCCTCTCGCCGTCATTCCGCGCCTACCTCGAGACGCTCAAGGGTACATCCGGCTCCTCCTCCTCCCTCCTCACTCGCTGACCCGCTCCTCCCCGCGCAGTCGAGCACTCCGGCGTCGAGCAGTACGAACGCGCAGTCAAGTTCCACGGCGAGGACACGATCAAGCGCCAGCCGGTGAAGAACATCCACCCTCTCGTTCGCCGTCACCCCGTCACGGGCGAGAAGGCCTTGTGCGTCGCATCCCTCCTCTGCCATTCTGCCGCACCGGCTGACGAAGACGAGGAGCAGGTACGTCAACCCCGGCTTCTCGCGCCGGATCGTCGGCCTCAAGCAGGAGGAGTCGGACGCGATCCTCGGCTTGCTGTACAACCACCTCGAGCGCGGGCACGACTTCTCGGCGCGCGCGTTGGGGCGAGAAGGGCACGGTCGTCCTCTGGGATAGTGCGTCGCTTGCCTTGTTCCCCTCTCTTCGCCGTGCTGACCAGGACGCTGCGTGCAGATCGCGTCACGGCGCACTCGGCGCTCGTCGACTGGAACTCGGGCATCCAGGGCCGCAGGCACGGCGCGAGGATCACGCCGCAGGCGGAGCGGCCGACGCTCTGAGCGCGGCGGACGAGGAGTGAACAAGCGCAATCCGCGCAGTGGAATCATCAGTACCTTTGTGCCTTCGAAAGTTGCTCGTCGAGAGAGGGAGGATCGAAAGCGGTCTTCGCAAGCTCGCACCCTCGCGCTTCCTGCTATCAGAGGCTTGTCCCGCTCACTCAACGAAGCACACTCTGGCGTGGAAGTGGAAGGGACCGGGCAAATCTGTACATGCGTAGGAGTCACAACAACCCGTCCCCCGCCCCGTTCCCTCCCTCCTCCTTCCCGCAGCGCGCACTAGTTCTGCCTGTCGATCGAGCGGTTGATCCCGCCCAGCAGCGCCTTGAGGAGGTAGTTCGAGTCGCACGACCCCTGCGATGGCCCATCCCTGTCAGTGAGCGGAAAGACAGCGGAAGAGGAGTGATGGGTACACACCTCGAACAGCGTCGTGTCGACCATATCACGGATGCTGCGCGCATCTCAAAATGTCAGCACTCTTCGTGGACCGAGGAGCGGAAGGAAAGGAGGAGGTGATGTACCCGTGCTTCTGCTTGAGGTCGTCGTCGAGGCTGCGCAGGTGTTCCGCCGCGTCGGAGCTGTCCACGCCTCGTCAGTCCCGCCGCGATCCGGTCACGACGAGGGAAAAGCCAGACGCACTAATTCCCAATCTGGACGAACGAGCACCCGACCTGCCCGCGCCATGCCCTGTCAGCTGCGATGCGCGTGAAAGGGGCGGCGAAGGGGATGCGCCGCGCACCTGGAACGGCGGGAAGCGGCCCTGGTCGAGCCTGCGCGCGACGTCGACGAGGACCATCTCGGGGCTCTGGTCCCTGTCCGGTGCGCCGTCTGCACGGAGTGAGGAAGTCAGCGCGAAGAGGAAGAAGGGCCAGGGGCGCGCGCACCGGTCAGGATGACCAGGTTGAGCGGTTTGGGGCGGGGTACGCCCGCCGATTTGCCTGTTGCTTGCCACTGCTCGAGAGACTGCGCGAACTCAACCGAGTTTACGAGTCAATCCGCCGCGCTCGACTCGCAGCGCAGCAGCTCGACACCCCAGCGCACGTCGACGCACCTGCATGTACGGCTCGAGCACGCGCCTGACCGCGTCCGCCGTGGGGGTCGTGCTCTTCGGCCAGACGCGGCGGAACACCTCGAGGATGTCGTCTGCGCTCGTCGAGGTGTGCGTCACGCGCGAGTTGAAGAAGGCGATGTCGACGCCGTCCTGCGGGCTCGCTCACGGTCAGCGTACACTGGAAGGGAGGACGGACCGCAAGGAAGGAGGACGGCGCACATCGTCATGTGCCGCTGCGGTCCGGACCACCCCCGCGAGCGCAGGCGCGAGCGTCGTCTCCCACATGGGCTCCATGCTCCCGCTGTCGTCGACGAGGAAGACCGTGTCGTACTTGACCAATGCGCGGAGGGCGTCCTCGCTGCCCTTGTCGAGCTTGGCGGGCGCGGGAGCGCGCTGCGGCGGGATGTGGGGGGCGGACGGGGGCGGCGGCGCGGGAGGGCCGCTGGAGGCGGACTTGCCCATCGCAGAGAGGAGAGACGCTTGAAGAGGCCCATGGTGCGAGCTGTGCCGGTGGGAGGAGCGAGAAGAGAGCCAAGCGGGGAGGAGGGGGCGGTGCAATTGATGAAGTCGAGCGAGGGGCGACCAGGCGTGTGCGAGGGTGCTGACCGCGTGGGCAGGCTTGCACAGGAGGCTGAAGGGGAGACCGAAACAGCAGGAAGTCGGGACGAGAGCGACCAAGCGACCGAACTTGTCGTGGACCTCGCCCGTACCGAGAGCAGCCTCTCTTCGCGCTGTCACGTAGACAAGCACAAATGCACCCCGCATATTCTACACAAGCTCAGTTGCACGCCCTCGTTCATGCCTCGACCTGCGCAATGTACTCCCGCAGCTCGTCGGGCGTGAGCACCTTGTACCCCTTCTCGGGGACGACCTGCGCGAGCTGGACGTTGTTGTGGTCGAGCTTCTCCTCCATGACCTGCTTGAGCACCTTGAGCGCGAGCACCTTGGCCTGCTGCAGCGTCATCGACTTGTCGTAGGAGTCCTGCAACTCGCTCTGCGCGCCCTCGCTCCCCGACCCGATCGCCTTGGCGTGGTACCGCATGAACGTCCCTGACGGGTCGGCGTGGTACCTGCGGGCGCTGCGTGGTGAGCATGCGAGGTGAAGAGTGCGTGGGCGCGAGATGGACGCACAGTTGCGGGCCGTGCTGGTCGATTCCTGCGATGAGCAGCGCGACACCGAATGGCCGGGACTGCTCACGTCTTGTCGTCAGTCGATCTCTCAAACGCGCGAGAGAAAGCTAGGTGCGCACCATGGATGCCTCCTCCTCGTTCGCACCCTCACCGAACCGCAGCGCGAGGTCCGACACCGACTGCGTAACCGACTCGACCTTGATCTCCTCGTCGTAGGTGAAGTAGTGGTTCTGCGCGCAGTATTCCGTGTAAGCTCGACCCGCCTGTGCGCTCCGGTAGAGCAGGAGCGAGAGCTCAAGGACGGAGGCCGCACCTGCGCCGTCACGCGCGCATGCTCCACCATCGTCCGCGCGTCGGCCGTCAGCCCGCTCATCGCACAGCCAATGTGGCGGTCGATCTCCATGATCTTCTCGACCGAGTCGGACTCGAGGAGCGGCGACTGGGTGCGCTTCTCGACGGCGAGGACGACGCCCTCCGACGTCTGGATGCCGACGGTCGTGGAGCCGAGCTGCGGAGGGGCGAATCAGCGAGGGTGCAGGAGACAAAGGGGAGGGAAGGGGCGCACCTTGATGGCCTCGATGGCATACTCGACTGTCGCAAGCGCCGGCGGAACGAGGTCAGCGTGAGCAGAGGCAGCGAGCGGGAACTTCAGCGGCGGCTCACCCTGGAAGAGACGGCCTTCAGGGGAGAAGGTGTTGACCTGGAGGGCGTGCAGGGCGTGTCAGCAGTCTACATCGCCTTCCAAGGGCAGCAAGCCGGAGGAGGGGGCCGCGTCGCTCCCTCTTGCTCGCCTCGCAGAGACTGGCGAAAGCGCTGACGTACACCGCGGTCGTACTCGGAGCGACTGCAGGCGAGTAGGCGGTCAGCAGGGGCGTTGAGCAGGCGCAGACAGGTGGAGAGGGCGACGAGCGGGGAGGAGGGGGAGGGGAGCTGGGCGCACCTGCTGAACATGGCTGGGTGCGGGGGAGCTCTTGTAGGGGTACTTGCGGTCTGATCAGGCGCACTTCGGCGAGTTCTGGTGCAGAGGAGCGGGTGGTCGAGGGGCGACCGTCCGCCTCGTCATCCTCGCGGCTCTCCTCCCGCGCCAACCTCGCCAGTCACCCCCAGGACCATCTCTGCAAGAGTAAGCACTCTCAAATAACCTGGCCCAACTCGCGCTGACTCTCGCTGCTCGCAGTGGCCGCCGTCGCCCCCGCCGCCCTCACCACCGCGTCCGGCCAGCCCGTGTACCTCCCCAACCTCGCCCATAACAGCCAGAGCCTCTACTACGTCAAGAGCAGTGCGTCTCCTCTGCCCACTCACGCGTGACGCCGCTCGAACGAACCTGACCCACCTGCTCCTCCTCGCAGCGACCGCCTGCATCGCCGGAGCCGTCGCCGGCATCCTGGGGCTCACCAACCTCGCAGGCTTTGCCTTCTTCCTCCTCTCGAGCGTCTCCGTTGGCGGCGTCTACGCCCTCGCGAACTGCGGCGCAAAGCCCGGCCGCTACTTCGTCAAGCCCACCGAGCCGCTCCTCGCCGGCACGCTGAGCAACTGCTTCTCATTCATCCTCTTCTGGACCTGTGCGTCTGCTCCTACGATTCCGTGCTCTTCGTCGCGGTACTGATCTCGGAAGGCGGCATGCAGTGTTCTATTCGCTCGTCTACAGTTCGTCCCGCCTCCTTTCCTTCCTCTCTTGCCCGTATTGACCCTGCGTCACCCGCAGTCTACGACTGAGCACCCCTCCGACGCCGCCGAAGCGGACGAAGCACGTCTCACGCCAGGCCCGGCTGTCGACAAGCCGTGTTTGCGCGTCCAGCGCACCTCCCCTCCGCGATTCACCGTTCTACTCTCCAACCAACTGGCGACGCTGTCACGGGCCTTATAATCGAGGGATAGGGGCGCGATAGGAGACGCTGGAGGCTCGGTAGCCGCGGAGGCAGGAGCAGACGAGGAGGCGAAAGGGGGTGGACGAGGACAAGGGAGGACTCGAGTGGGTGCAACTCGGCCGCTGCTCGTCCCGCCAGCGGACACTTGACGAGGGCCTCTCTCCCGCAAGCTCACGCTCGACGGCTCCGCGAGTCTTGAGTCCGCCTCTTGTCCCGTGGCGGTGCTCGGCCCCACCTCCTGTCCATCCCGCGTCCGGTCGCCTTCCTCCCTCTCACCGCTCACCACCCCCGAGGGGAATGGTCTTTCGCCGCTTCTCGCTCCACAGCAACAGCAAGTCTTCTCCAGCGCCCCCACAGCAGCCCCAACACAAGCTGCGCCCCACCTCGTCCTCATCTCCCCCCGGACATCAACCTCTCCAAACGCGATGGACGCCTATGATCCGTCAGGCGCGGGCGATGCAACCTTCTCCGGCAGCGACTTCTCGCTCCTGTCGCTCCACAGCGCCCTCCCGACGACGTACGGCGCCAGCAGCTCGAGCACCAGCGCGCCGAGCACGAGCAGGGCACCGCCCGCGCCTCCGCCGTATCAGGCTGTGCCCGCCGCTGCGCCGCAGTCGAACGTGGGCGCGCGGTCGACGGGCGCAGGGAGGCAGCCTGCGCGGAGGAGCAGTATTGAGGACAGGCTGGCGCCCCTTGGGAAGTACGACCTCGTCCTGCTCGTCGATGGTGCGTCCCTCTCTTTCAACGCAGAATCGAAGAGCTCCGTTTTACGAAGCGACGCGCGCAGACTCGCCGTCAATGGTCGACTACTGGAAAGAGACGGGCGAGGCTCTCATGGGTGTCGTCGAGCAGTGGTCCGTCCCCGTCCCTCCCTTCTCCGGAACCGGCGCTGATGACCAAGCGGTCAGCACCAAGTACGACAAGGACGGGATCGACGTCCTCTTCATGAACAATGACGACCGCCGCCTCGAGAACATCACGGACCCGGCGCTCGTCGCGCGCGCGTTCAGGGAGGTCGAGCCGTTCGGGAGCACGCCGTGCGTCCTCCTATTTGGCTTTCTCTTGAGGAGCGGACTAACAAGGGGAGGGTACAGGACGGGGATAGTTCTCGATGAGGTCCTGCGCGACTATGTCGAGCGAGTCGAGGGCGCAAAGGCGACCAAGGCGCGCGTCAAGCCGCTCCTCCTACTCGTGCTGACGGACGGAAGGGCCGACGACCCCGATATGGTCAAGGGTGCGTGCGAGTCCTTGGCCACATCACGAAGGCCTGCGACGCGGACCTGCGCTGATTAAACCGTCGGTTCGCGCTCGCAGACATTATCGTCGAGATGGCGCAGAGGCTCGACGAGATCCGCGCTCCGTACGTCCTACTCACCGTAATCTGGCTCGTGCGAGTGCCCTACTGACCGTATCCCACCCCATCCCGCCCTCTCTCCCCCTCTTTGGCCTCTCCCGCCCACCTCGTTCCTTCCGCCCGCCGCTCCCGCCCGCAGACCATACCAGCTCGGCCTGCAGTTCATCCAAATCGGGACGGACCCCGAAGCGCGCGCGTTCCTGCAAGAGCTCGACGACGACCTCAAGCCACAGCTCGGCGTGCGCGACATGGTCGACTGGTGCGCCCCGTCCCCTTCTCTTCCATCTCGTCCGAGACACTGACGAGCGAGGAGCAGCACGCCGTACGAAGGGCGGATCACGCCCGAATTCATCCTCAAGGCGGCGCTGGGGAGCGTGAACAAGGCGCTCGATGGGTAGCACCCTTTTTCTCTCTCATTGCGCCTCGCTGTACAGCTGTAGCGTCCCTCACCCCACCCTATGCATGTTGTACACCTACACCCTCAAACCTGTATCTACATAGTCCCTCACCCTCTCCAGCCCGAGAAGGGAGGGAAGCGCCCCGCTCCCCGTTAGACGGGCGGGTGCAGCGTCTTCTGCGACTGCAGGTTCCACTGCACGTTGCGCATGTACGACGCCCACAGCTCGGCCACTTCGGACGTCTGCGCGTTGAACGCGTTGACTTGCTGTGCGGGCGTGTTGTCGCGGGCGCGGGAGGGAGGAGCGGAGAGCGGAGAGGGTCAGCGCGTTCGCAAGCAGCTCACACTTGCGGTAGCCGCTCGAGCGGCGTGCGTGTGCTGCGACCGCGCAGGAGCGGCAGCTGAGCACGCGCGAGGCGCCTCATGCGCAGGGGCAAGTGGGGAGGAGAGGGAGAGGACGCGCGACGACGCAACCTCCTGGTTGAGGAGCTCCATGCTCTCGTTGAGCTTGCCGACTGTACCGAGGATGCGCGCGATGATCACTGCGCGCGCGCGTCCGGGTCCGGGTCCGGGGGCGTCAGCTCTGCCGTCCGCCTCCCTCCGGGCGACGCGATGAAGAGGGAGAACGAGAAAGGGGAGGCGCGCACCCTCCTGCTCCTCCTCATAGGGGTTGTTCATCCTCCTTTCTCTAGTCAAGCGAGCTTGCGTGCGTGTCTGGGGCGCGTGAGGCGAGGGAGGCGCGCGCGACGGCGAGTTGGGCGATGAAGACGCGTGCGGCGCAGAGGGGCGGGGGCGCGTCGTTCGGCGCGTCGGCGGGGTGTGGGTCGAGGGAGAGAGACGCTGGAGAGGTGCGCGGGAGGAGGCGCGTCGCACGTGCGAGGGGTGGGGGAGGATGGAATGAGGTGGGGTCGCGAGTTGACCTTGCGGAGGTCGACGACAACGCCGTGTCGTGCTCTCTCTCCTTTGCAGCCTTGGCCGCTCAGACTTTCATTACACTATGCGAACCGAGCCGCGTTGCATTTGCAGGCGAAGAGGCTGTCTCGACGCTGGCCTCGACTTCCGGGTTGAACTCCTGCTATCCATGCTATCCGCCTCTCTTCCGCGCCACGCGCAGAGTGACTGCCGAGAGCGGGCAGGGCCTTGTGTGCACTCCCCTCGGCGGACGCTCTTCTCCGTGCCACCCGCGCCATTCTGCAGGAGAGCGCTTTGACCGTTGAGGTCTGCGCTGCCTCGGTGCGGCATGCCCGCCGCCAGGCCGCAAAGAACACCCCGCCTCGGCGGGGCAGGATCTTTGCGGCCGTGTGTGATTTCCTGGAGAATGGGGAGGGCGTAAAGAAGCGACGAAACACGGCTCGTCGAGCGCTAAAGTCGCGCTGTTACCGCAAACAAGCCTCGCAGCAGCGCAATGCTGCAGCTGGCGATCGGAGCGGGCTAGCGAGGCTGGACGCGAATATGACCGCGGGTGCAGGGTCAGGAAAGTAGCTGCGGGCGCCCAGTGGAGTATGGGAAGGGGGAGCTCATCGTGAGAAGCAAGACGGACGCGCCCGTATCCCCAGCATGGGTGCCCCGAGAATGCCGCGCAGAGCAGCTAAGTGCAGAGTGACCCGGCACGCGCTGCATCGCGCGGGAGGGCGACACGGGTGATGAGGCTGGCCGAGGGGAGCAGGAGGAGGAGAGCGGCGAGGACACTGCGGGCGCCCGCGAGCGTGGACTTGGTGCCGCAGAGCGGTATGGGCGCCTCAGGACACCGGAAGGAGCGCCAGCAGGCGAGAGCGGGCGCAGTCGAGCGAATGGGCAGAGCGCAAGAGGCGACGAGCAGGAGGTCCCTCCACACCCCCCATCCCCCGCTCAAACGATGCCGTCGACCGCAGCAGTAGTCTCGCCCTTTGTACGCCGCACCCACTAGCGCAGTGCCCGTCCAAGCGGCGCGCGACGAGCTGCCCCCGCTGACCCGCTCGTCCTCGCCCCGCCCGCGCAGTCCCAGGCGCACCGCCGCTATGTCATGGCGAGTCGCGACTACCCTCACTGCACGCGCAGCTCCCAGCTGACCCCTGCCTGCTCCAACAGCACCTGTACCGCCGCGCGCTCAAGGGTGCCCTCGACTGGTACCTCCCGCCTCTCATCTCCCGCGCCCTGCACCCTCCGAAGCAGCGCTGACGGGATGACACGCCCGCGTGCAGGTACGTCCGCCGCGACCTGTGGCGGAACAAGGCGATCGAGATCCGCGCCCAGTTCGAGCGCAACCGCACCGTCCGCGACCCGCGAGCGGTCGCTGCCCTCTTGAACGAGGCAGAGAAGGAGGTCCAGAAGTTCTCCCACCCGGATCCCTACCGGCGTGCGTATTCCCTGCTCCTCTCGCGGCGGACGCGCGCTGATTCGAGCACGTCCGCCTCGTCCCCGCCTCACAGCCGCAATGTTCCCCGACGGCACCAAGTGGTACATCGCGCTCCCTTCCCTCCCTACTGCTACGCTGTACTGACGCTGTTACCACCTCGCAGGGAGCGCAACATCCCGGTACGCCTCGGCACCCCTCTCACTCAAAGCCTCGCATGAAGCCTCGCTTGCGCCCGGCAGACGCTGCCTCTCTGCCGCGAGGAACACCCGCTTACCCGTGATCTGGTACTTGCCCGCAGCCGCGCATGTTTACGCAGGCGGAGAAGGACGCGGCGCTGCACGCGCACTAGAGAGCGATGCTCCGAGGGGGACTGTACTGGGAGGGGCAGGCGGCGCAACCGAGTTTCGTGACCACTGACTGCGAGGGGCGTGCTCGGGAGCGGGACCGGCGCGATGATTGCATGCACTGGAGCGGAGAGACACGCTTAAGAGACGAGCGATCGCCTCGTCCGGAGTCCGGGCGACGGCGGGTTCCCACCCTGCGCCCCTCGTCGCTGCTGGTCCAGGTCGATCCAGCTACGCGCGAGCAAGAGAGCTGCACTTGGAGGGACCAGGAAGAGCCCTACCGTGCGCTGCAAGCTGCACCGCTCGCCGGCCCCCGCCCCCTCCGCGCGGCGCCTCATCGCCCTCGCCGCTCTCCCTCGCCCGCTCCCCGCCCCGCCTCTCCTGAAGCCGCGGTAAAGCCAGGATGAACGGCTACGACCCCTACGCCACACCGCCTATCCTTACGGCGCACCGCCCCCGCCCCCGCCCCTCGCCGTCCAGCCGCACCCGCACCAGCCCATCGCCTCGACCTCGCAGCTCCCGCCCGCACCGACGGGGACTGGACCGCGCAGCTCGGCCTCGACGCAATGCAGCCCGCCGGGGGTCCTCCTCCTCTCCGCTCGGCGCAGGCGGGCCTCGGACAGCTGCCGGACCACCTCGCAGGGGGGACGCAGCTCGTAAAGGTCACCGCAAAGGTGCGCCTCCCTCGTACTCTACCATAGCGGGAGGAATCACCCGCTCTGCCCGCAGTCCTGCTCCAACTGCCGCACCCGCAAGGTCAAGGTGTGCTTCCCTGGCTTGTTGACCCCATCGCACTGGCGCTGAATTCTCCCTGCTGCACCTAGTGCGACCGCCGGTACCCTGAGTGCACGCGCTGCATCAAGCGCAAGGAGGCGTGCGACTACGGCGACGACGTCTCGATGTGCGTCGCCCCTCTCGCGCCTCACCCGCCACCCCGTCCTGCTCACGATTCCTCGCACCGCAGCGCCCTCCGGCCAACATGGGTCGTCCCGACAGAGGAAGACGCGCTCCCCCTCCCCGCCTCCGTCCCCGCACGTCCCCTCACTGGGCCCACCCCCACCGCCCGCGCACCCTACGTCCCCCCCTCGCTGCCGTACCCCATCCGGCCCGCCGCCGCCGCGCCGTCCTACGACCCGTACCAGCCCGTGCGCGCCATCTCGGACTTGCAGCACCACCAGGCGCTCGTGCGCAAGGGCGGTCGTGCGGAGGACGAGGAGGATAAGGAGGGCGAGAAGGGCTTCTCCGACTTGTGGGAGAGCTTCCTCAAGGCGTCGAACCTGGGGAAGAGCTCGAGCGACTGGAGGCTCGCCCTCCCGACGATGGCGTCGTCTCTCACGATCCACCTCATCGACGGTGCGTCCTCTCCCTCCCCCTTCTGGTGAAGCATGACGGGGCTGACGCGCCCCCAGCAGCCTCGATGCACTCGTGCTGCTTTCACCTGCCCGCTTTTCATATCTTCAACCCCGACATCCGCTTCTTCAAGGAGAACATCGACCAACTCGACATCGCCAGCCAGGTGCGCCCTCCCGCCCTTCCGTTCCCGCGCCCTGCTCATATGTCGCCTCGCAGGTCATCGTCGGCATCCTCACGTCGCTCGGCGCGCGCGCCTCGCCGCATAGCGCGCTGCTGGGCGTCGCCGGCCCCGACATTGAGAACGGCAAAGCCTCGCTCGACCTCGTCCTCTCGGCCGGCGTCCGGCGCGAGAACGCATGGCGCGCGATCGTCAAGCGCGCGACCGAGCTCTGTTCCAAGATGGAGATCCTGCAGGTGCCGAGCGTGCGCAACCTGCAGACGCTCGTCGCGTTCGTGCAGATGCTCATGCTCGCCGAGGTCCAACCCAAGACGGCGCGCTTCTTCCTCCGCACCGCGATGGGCGTCTTCCGCGACATGCAGCATGCGGGGCTCTCGCCGAACGAGGTCCAGGTCATCAAGCTCAGCGTGGGCCCGACCCTGTTCGAGTCGGACGCGCGCATTGCCGCATACCTGAGCATGCCGGTCTGCATCACCGAGGACGACCTGTACGAGTACTTTGACGGCACCGGTGCGTCCCCGTCTCTCTTCTCCAGCCCCTCGGACCCGCTCACCCGCTTCCGCCCGCAGGCGTGCACGTCCCGGATCTCGCGAATGAGGACCTCGGGCCGCTGCTCGACGACATTCTCGCGCCGTCGCGTGGGCTCATCACGCGCGAGAAGCTCGACCGCGCGCTCGGCCTCACGGGCTACTTCGTCTGCGCCGTGCAGCGCGCCTTCTCGAACGTGTCATCGAGCCGACGGCCCAACACGCGCTTCCTCACGACGGTCCCGCAGCTGTGGACGTACATCGACCGGGCGCACGCGGCTGTCCAGCGGCTGCACCGCCGGCTCGTCCAGCTCGACTACACGCCCGCGGGGTGCGACGCGCACCACTCGGTCGACTACGACCTCCTCATCGGCGTCCGGATGGACGAACGCCTCCTCGACGTCGTGCACCTCGCCCACGTGTGGCTCGTCCAGCAGCGCAAGATGGACCTGACGCTCGACGACCGGAACGCGCTCGAGGACCTGCTCGCGACGAGCGAGCGCCGCGTGAGGAAGTGCCTCAAGCTCCTCGCGTTCTACAGCAAGGTGTTTGTCGACTCGCTCGACAAGCACTGCGTGTACCACCTCTTTACGCAACTCGAGGCGCTCCCCGGCTGGGCGACCATGGTCGCGCAGCGCGAAGGCGAGCCGACCGACTTTGGGCCCCTCCCCGCCGAGTGCGCCCTGACCGACGTCGAGCTCGACTGGTGCGCGCGCGCTTTCCTCACTCCTCTGCTCGGTACTGACACGCCGCTCTCACGCAGGTTCACCCGCGCACTCGAGCTCGCGTGCTTCTTCACCCCGCTCGGGAACGAGCGCCTCCGGGACCTCAACGCGGCGCGCAATGCGCGCAAGCACCACCAAGCGCCGCCGTACCTGGCCTTTGGGGACTACGACTGTGCGCCCTCGTCTCCCTCCGCCTTACTCCTCCCCGCGTGCGCTGACCCGCGCCCCCGCACACAGTCGCCGCCCCGCCCGCCGCGTTCCACTCCGCACCCGCGCCCGCTTCTGCGCCCGTCTCGTACGCGCCGGTGCCGCAGCACCCCGGCGCGAACGGCTCTCTCGCCCCCGCTCCTCCCCCTCCCCCTCCCGGCAGCGCGCCGCGCCCCGGCTCTCATGGACGTTCGACAGCTACGGCACGCCGCTCGCCTTCGGCGCCGAGGCCCCCGGAGACTCGGGCGCGCCGACGCCCTCGAGCGCGTGTGGCGGCGGGGGCGGCGGGAGCGGGTCGGCGGGCGGCAGCCCCGGGTTCGAGTATGGGATCGCGGCGCCGCGCCGCAGGCGCAACGGTACGCGGCGAGCGCGAACGGCGCGGGGTCGCCCGCCGCCGGGGGCGCGAGCGCGCCGGGGCAGCCGCATTCGCAGCAGCAGCAGGGCGAGTTCCTCCTCCCGCTCCCGCCAACGCCCGCGGCTACCTCCCCCGGGGGCGGGCCCAGTGCGGCCGAGCCACAGCGCGTGGACGGGCAGCAGCAGCCGCAGCAGCCGTGGCTGGGCGGCGGCGCCGGCGGGGCGTTCGACTATGCCTCGCTCCTTGGCGCCGAGGCGCTCGCCGCAGTGGCGCAGGAGTATCGGCGGCGCCGGCGCAGGGCGCGATTATCGCCGAGCTCGACGACGATGCGGCGGGGCCGACAATGGCCGCGTACCCGCCCGGGCACCCGCACGGAGCAGCAGCCGCTGCCGCAGGGGCAGGGGAACGCGCAGGGTGGAGCGCGTACCGCGAGTGGTGAGCCCGCCCGCGCAGGGGGGCGGGCGGGCGGTGTCTTGGTTGTCCGGTTTTAGCGCCGCGGGTCGCTTGAGGGCGTTCGTCCCCCCTTCTTTCCCCCCTTCTTTCCCCCCGTCTTTCCCCCCGTCTTTCCCCCCTTCCTCCTCGTCCTCTCTCATCCAGGACTCTCTCTCACCCTACAAAAGTAGTTCTCGCTGTCCGCCGTGCCTGTTGTCTTGCCCGGTCTCTCTCCCCTCCTCTTTCGCTTGCACGTAGTTCTCAGACCCCCTGCGTGGATGCTGTTGCGACCAATACCAGGCGTAGACGCTTCTTACTCGTAGATGCTGATGCCTGACGATGGAGTGGATCGCTCTCGCTCGGGAGGAGCAGCGGGAAGCAGCGAGCGCGGACTTGGGAAGGCTGCTCTCGCGCACGCTTTCTCGCCCGCACAAGCGAGGAAAGACGACGCCGGATGTGCAGTAGAAGTACATCAACAACGAAGACCGACCGCCCTAATCGATACTGAACTTGCTCGACAGCTCCGCACCACCGACAAACTCGCCCAGCGCGCCCGTGAGACCCAGCCCCTGCAGCGCGCCGCCCTCCCCACCGCGCTTCTTCGCGTCGTCCTCGCGCTGCTTCAACACCTGGAAGCCGACGCTCCGCGCGCGGAGGCGGATCTCGGTCGCGGAGGCGCCGGCCGCTTCGAGGACGCGCGTCCCGAGCTGTACCTCGAGCGCGTGCGCTGCTCCTTTGCTGAGAGCGGCTTCGATGACGAGGACTTGTTGCTGCCCGCGAGCGAGAGGGACGAGCGCGAAAAGGCGGACGCGCGCGAGGGGGTCGTCACGGCGCGGAGGGACGGCGCGGGGAGGTGCACCTGCGACGTGGCGGCGAGGAGGCGGTCGCGCCGTGTGTGAACGGGACGGGCTCGACGCGCCCGAACTCGTCGACTCTGCTGGCGGGGACGGGGGACTTGGCGCGCGGCGGGCCCGCCAGCCCCGACAAGCCGAGCGACGACGATGCCGGCGAGCCGAGCGGGACCGTCTCGCTCGCGAGCGGGTCGTACACGAGCACGTTTGCGTCCGCGGAGAGGACCGCGACGGAAGGGAGCGGCGGCGTGACAAGCTCGTCGAGCGAGTAGGCACTCTCGCCTGACGAGGAGCGCATGCGGTCCATCCCGACCGACGTGCTCGACGACACGGACGAGCGGTCCGACGGTGAGAGCGAGGTGGAGCACGACGGCGATCGCGCGAGCGGGGACGCGCCGCGCGGGCTGCGGGACGCTGGCGGGCTGAAGAGGCGGAGCGTGCGCGGGTCGAGCGAGTGCCGCCGCGTCTCGACGAGGTTTAAAGGGCTGGCTGGCGGATGGATGAGGGAGGTGGTCGAGACGTTCGGTGTGAGGGAGGACGAGACGGCGAGGAGCGAGGGAGCCGGCGCTGGGCGCGGGTGGACGAACAGCTCCTCGCCCTCGCCCTCGACGAGTTCCGAAGCCAGCAGCGGCGGCGAGACGAGCGGCTGCGGCGCAGCGAGCGCCTCGAGATCGAGGTTCTCGAGCAGCTCGGGCGAGATCGCCGTCGCCTTGCGCGTCGAGAGCGGGTTTCGCACCGACCCACTCCCGCCCTTGACCGTGTCGAAGAACGACGGCGTCCAGTGCTCCGCGTCATCCGCGCCGTCGCCCGTCTCGTCCACACCGCCGGATGGCCGCCGCTTGCGGTGCTTCGAGAGCAGCGACGTCGAGATCGAGAAGCGCGGCGGGCGAAGGTGCGCCATCGCCATCGCCGAGCTCTGAGACGGCGACGTCGCAGCATGCGGCGTAGGCTCGTCGCCCGCGAGCGACGCCTCCGCAACCGCGACAGCGCCGACCTTGCGCTCCATCCCGGGAGAGGCCGGCTCGTCCTCCTCGACCTGCGTCTCGAGCCTCGTCGTCCATGGCGCCGGCCCATGCGGCGCTGTCGATCCGAGCGATGCCTTCCCAACGGACGACGACCGCGAGCGGACGGAGGTCGCGCTCGTCCCGACGCTGAGGCGCGACGGCGACGACCCGAGCAGGCTCTCACCGAAGGAGTCGTCCTCTGCGTCGGAGAGGAGCTGCGGGATCGCGTCGAAGTAGCCCGCCTCGGACGACCGGGAAGAGCCGGTGCTGCGGCGCGGAGAGCGAGGTGGGGGCGAGAGCGGCGTGTCGGGCGAGAGGAACGGCGAGAAGAGCGGGACGGGGATCGGCGCGACCTCGTCTGGCGTCGGCTCGGCGACGCAGTCTGACGGCGGCTTCGACGGGCGTCGCCGCGCTTCGTACCATGGCTCTCCCGACACGGCGGATGGGAGAGGCGAGGGCGGGAGGAGGGGAAGAGGCGACGTTGGCGGAGGGGAGGAAGGCGGACCGAACGAGCGCGGCGACCTGGGCGACCTCGGCGAACGACCGGGCGATGACGGCCCCGCTGCATGCTGGAAGCCGCGCAGCGACGCCGGAGGAGCCGCCCGGTTCGCTCCCCAGTTGGCGCTCGATGCGCCGCTCGCTCCCCCCCCGCGAGTCCTCGACGACGACGAGGTCGACCCGGCATCGAAGTCGACCGACGAGCCTGACGCAGCGAGTGCAAGCGTGTCAGTGCCGTGTACGCGAACGACAGAGGCCCGAGTATGTACAACGAGAGAACAGTCTTGCAAGGGAATGACGGAGAGGGCTAATACGAGAGCGGAACGACGAAGAGGGCACTGCGGTACACAATAGGGAGGAGGACGCTAAAGCTCAAGCGAGGATGGGCCTACCTTGCGCGACGGAAGGCGGGCGGGGCGAAGGACGCGCTCGCAGCGCCGGGTTGCTCTGCGCAGTGCGGCGGCGGGTCAGCGTCGAGGACAAGAACAATGGAGGAGGTGGGCGTACCAGCATCGTCCTGAGCGCGCGGATCTGCAACGCCGTGCACCCCGCGACCGTCGCCGCCTCGTACACGAGCGGCGCTGCCGCCGCCTCGCCCTCGAGCACGCCATGGAGCGCATGCACACACCACGCGCGGAGTGCGTCGTCGTCGTATGTCTTGGCGAAGACGACTAGCGCGGAGAGGACGGGCGGGTGGAGCTGCAGCGGCGTGCAGAGCGTGAGGGTGTGGAGGTACTGCAGGAAGGCCTGCACAACGGCGGACGGCTCGGGCAGGTCGAGCGTCCGCGGCGTGAGGCGCTGCTCGTCCGTCGTGCGCGTCGATGAGCTCTCGCCGCCGTTGACCTCGTCCGACGACTCGGCCGCGTCGGAAGCGGCGGCGGCAGCGGCCGAGTCAGCCTCGCGCTTCTGCTGCGCGGACTGTACGCTCGACGCGCGCTGGCGGAAGTCGTCGAGCTTGGCCTTGAACCAGGGCCATCGCTCGACGAGGACCTGCCGCGAGCAGCCGAGGCGCTTCCCGTCCGAGCAGACGATCTCGAAGTCGGCGAGGTACGGCTGCGAGAGGGTGTAGAGGCCGAGCGCCTGCGCCTCGAGTGGGAGGGGGAGGGGCGGGGGCTGGTAGATGCCGAACGACTCGAGGTCGACGACGGCGAGGTGCGCGAAGTTCGTCTGCCGGTGGTCGTAATCGGCCGCAATGTCGCGTTCTGCGACGGTGAAGGTGTCAGCGAGGGTGATCAGAACACGAGACGAGAGACAGCGAAGAGGGAAGGGGAAAGCAGGGGAGGAGGAGGACGCACCCCGGTCGCCGAGCACCACCACCGTGCTCCCCCACCCTACCGCACGGTTCCAGCTCCCGCGCGCAAGCACGCTCCCAGGATCGATCCTCATCCACTCGAGCTTCTCCCCGCGCGCGACGCGCTCCTTGACGCCCTTCGCCCCGCCCGGGCCGAGGTCGAGCGCCCAGATCGAGAAGTTGTTCGCTGCGCTCGAGAGGAACGTCCCGAAAACGAGGAGGTGCCGTCCGATGAGGGTGCCCGTCGGGAAACGCAGGCCGGGCGGGAGCGCGGCGCCTGTCATGCAGGTGGACAGGGCAGTCGGCGCGAGCGGGGAGGATGTCGACAGCGGCGACTCGAGCAGGTCGAGGTCTCGCCGGACTTGAGAGAAATTGAAGTTCGAGTAGAGCACGACGTGCTCTGGGTCGGCTTGGTCGATCGGCGTCGAGTGAGCGAGCTGGATGAGGGGGTCGAGGGAGGAAGCGTCGTCGGCGAGAGGCGAGGGTGTCGAGGTGGTAGGGACGACCGAGTAGCGCGGCGAGGCGGCTACGGCGCGGTACGTGCCGATGTGGCGTTCCCAGTTGCCGTTCTTGACCCAGGTCATCGTCTCGAGGTCGAGGATGTTGACCGAGTGCAGGTCTGTGGCCCGGCGCTGAGGTCAGGTTCGTTCCGCTGCGAAGAAAGGAAGAAGCGCGCACAGGTGTTCTTGATATCCTGCCCGCCCATGACGAGCATGACCGCCTTCTCCCGCTTCTCGCCCTCCCCGTCTGCGACCGCCGCGCTCGTCACCACGCCGAGGTGCGCGTACCTCGCCGCCGGTCGCTCAACACCCTCAGCGCAGCTCGTCTCGCCGTCGAGCCATCGCCCCGCCGCCACGTCCCACACGCAGACGTCGTCGAGCGTGCGGAGCGCGAGCGCCGGGTCCGTCTCGGGCGTTGCGTCCGTGCTCGCAGAGGAAGAGCCCGGCGCGGCCTCGTCCGCGCCGTACCCCTCACCGCCGAAGATGACGAGCTTGTCGCCCCACGCGCACGCGCTGTGGAAATAGCGCCTGCGGGCCCTCCGCCCCGTTCACACCCTCGTCCTCGCCCGCCGGCGGCGGCCACAGCTGCGTCCACGCGCCGCTCGCGAGGTCGAGGCGGTACAGCGTCCCGACCATCGTGCGGGTGGGGACGAGGCGCCCGCCAAAGACGAAGACGGCGTCGCCGATGAGGGTGACGCTGCACCCTACGAGCGGGGGCGGGCGGTCGCCCGTCGTGCGGCGCACCGACGCCGTCAGGTCGGCGGCGCTGCTGACCTGCCCCGAGGGGCGCGGCGAGGAGACACCGCCTGCGACGGCGGGCAAGCCGAGGATGGGGGTGCCCGGGCCGCGCTGGTACGGCGTCGAGGCGGCGGAGGACGAGGCCATCGACGTGCGGTTCGACATGCGCTCAGCGGGAGTGAGTGTCTGCAGAGTGAGCGGCGGGAGGACAAGGGGGATCAGCGCGATGTCTCGATAAGGGGGTGAAGCTCCTGTCTCCGCCCCATTCAGCCCGCCCGCGCGACCTCCGCCGGAGTCCGCTGCACGTGCCTGCCGAGCCTCGTTGCGTGCGCGAATGTCGGGGATGCGGGAGAGGAGAGGGGGCGCGGTTGGAGCGTTGGCAGGGGACAGAGGGGAAGAGGGGGCTGCAGAGGGCTGGTCGCAACGACGGGTTCGAATGCTCGAGAATGCTGCACCGGGTGCAGTGGGTCGTGCTCGTCCCTGAGCGCCTGCCGAACCCACGCGGCACTTGCGACGGGCAGCGAGACCGCCATCCTCCCACGCTCCGCCTCGGCACCGCAGCACGCCAAACTCCGCCAGAGCTGCGGTCCGAGTGCGCGCATACGCTCGAAACCTTACTGCAGACCGTTGCCTGCGAGCCTCTACCCCGCCGGCCGCCATGTTCGAGCGGGACGCGTTGCTCGCACCGCCCCCCCGCCCTTGGAGCGGTTGCGCACATCAGACGAGGAGGGACGGGTGCTCACCTGGCGCAGTCTAGTGCGAGAAGGCCTGACTGCTCGGAGGAGCTCCAGCGACGTTGGCAGGCGCGAGAGGGACGTCGACGGTTGATGCGGCTGATGAGGAGGTGAAGGGGCGCGCAGGGCGTCGTGGGGCGGGGTAACGCGTGCGGGCGTCTCGCCGGTATCACCGCACCGCTTCTGAGTAGCGACAGCTTATCCCGCAGCGATGCGAACGAGCCGTTATGGAACAGGACGAGCGAGAGCAGGAGGACGGGGCAAGGCGACAGGAGGCGAGTCGCGCACGAGTGTAGCGTGAGGACGACACAGCGAAAAGCTCTGCACGAGGCCTAGCGTCCCAGCGAAGGTGCCCCGAATGCAACCGCTCACGAGGCGGCTCTCCTCTCAGCCAAGCTCCGCTCGACCGGCTCAACCGAGAATCGCACTGCACAAAACGAACACAGCCACCCCACCGCACACGTTCTACGGCCTCTCCTCCTCCTGACCCTCGCCGGTGATTCCGAGCGCCACCCGCCCGACCTTGACGAACACCTGGCGGACCGCCTCGCGGAGGGTCGGGTCCGCGTCCCGGACGAGCGTGTTGGTCACGAGCGGGTACAGCCGCGGGAGCTGCGCTTGGAACTGCGCGGGTGAGGAGCGAGTCAGCCTGGAAAAGAGGGACGGAGGGGGAGGGCAACGCACAGGCTCGTCCTCGAAAGCGCAGAAGCCCTGCAGGATCTCGGTGCAGACGGGCGTCCACGCCGCGATGTTGCGCGCCTGCGTCTCGGGGTTCAGCGAGACGTAGTTGGCGAGGACGTCGAGGCCGAGTCTGCAGGCGGTGCGGGCGGTGTGAGCACACGCGAGGGAGAGAGGGAGGAAGGGGCGCGCGACGCACGGCGCGAAGACGTCGACGACCTCGGCGCGCTTTTCGAGGTGCTCGGGCTGGACGTCGCTGTACATCCTCAGGAGGACATTGACGAGCGTCGCGGCGCTCGTGCTCTCCTGCCGGAGGAGGTTCGGCAGGTCGCGCATGAAGCCGACCTTCCAGAGCGCCATGCGGAGCTCCTTGTCGGCGTTGAACTTGCGCGCGAACCGGTACGACTCGTCGAGCGCCGTCATGAGCCGGAGGAGCTCGGCCGGCGGGATCGTCGTGTAGACGCGCTCGTTCTGCAGGAGCTCGTGCGTCGTCTCGATCAGGAGGAGCTGCAGCACGCATTTGACGATGATCTGCCGGAACACGCGCCGGCGGTCCACGGGCGGCGCGGGCTTCGGCGGCGGGACCGGCTGGCCCTCGTCGCCGCCGTTCGCGACCGGCGCGGGCGGGGAGAGGGGCGCGAACACGGTCGAGGGGGAGGACGCCGCGGCCGGCTGCGGCGTCGCCGATTCGGGGAGGAGGAGGGTAGGGTCGAAGAGCTGGTACGCCGTCGTCGTCTTGAAAAGCTGGACGAAGGTCGAGACGATCCGCTCCCACCGCTCGGGCGAGAGCTTGTCGACGTTGTCCTCGAGGAGCTGCTGCAGGCACGACGTGCCTATCCGTGCGAGCGTGTCGTTCTCTGCGCGTGCATGTGCGGGTCAGTTCCTGCCCGTCACATCGGCCAGGAAGGGAGAAGGCGCACCCTGGCAGATGCACTCGCAGAGGAGGTCGAGGAGCTTGTCGAGCATGCGCGACAGGACGTCAAAGTAGAAGGTGAAGAGATCGACGAGGTTGCGGAGCGCCTGGATCATGGTCGTCGAGAGCCAGACGCTCATGTCCTCGTGCGTCGAGAACCGCGACACGTCCGACCGCGACCGCAGGACGGCGAAGATCGGGAAGAGGACCTCCTTGCAGACCGTGTCCCAGAACTCGGCCGGGAACGACGAGCCGTGCCGCTTGAGCGTGTCGAAGAGGTAGTCGAGCGCGCTGTGGGGGGCCGGGGCGGGTGGGTCAGTCGCGGAGCACACCACGGAGAGGACAGGTCCGACGCACCGCTTGCGGACCTCGAGGTCCTCGCCGTTCATGATGACGTCGTAGAACCCGAAGAGGAGCGGGAACCAGAAGCGGATCATCGGGTCGTCCGTCGCGGTCGCCTCGACGGGCGCGCCGCCGTTCGCCGCTGCGCTGAGCGGGCACTCGGGGCAGGCGAGCATCATCGGGATGAGGGCCTTGAGGAGCTCGATCGCCTGCAGGCTGACGCGCTGGAACTTGGAGATCTTGCAGAAGTCGGTCACGCAGACGGTCAGGTCAGCGAACGAACCGTACTCGACAATCTTGGCGAAGTGCTCCTTGTTGACGCGCTGGACAATGTCGAACGCCTGGACGGCGATGCGCTCGGTCGGGACCTTGGCGGCGGCGGCGAACACGCCGAACATGGTCCGCCAGCCCGAGCGGAGGTTCTGCACGCGCGCCTGGATCATCTGGTGCAGGCACTGCAGGACCATGTCGCGTGCGTCGGGTTCGTGTTGTGCAGCATGGCGTGCTCGAACGGCTTGAGGAAGTCCTTCTGGAACTTGAAGTTGGCGAGCTCCTCCTTCTCGAGGAAGCGCATCGCGAGCTGCCGGAGCGAGTCGAGCGCGAGGAACGACACCTTGGCGTTCGTGTGGCACGTCACCTGCAGCGGAGGAAGCAAGTCAGTCTGCGGTGCGGCGCACGGTGGACCGATGAAGCGAGGGGACGCACCTGGTTGAAGTGCTCGCCGATGATGAGCCACATGCCGGACCACTCGAGGCGGATGCGGTTCATGTTGTAGTAGCAGATCTCGACGAGCTTCTGGAGGCAGAAGACGCGGGGCTGCTCGGCGAGGCCGGACGCCTGGATCTCCTCCCAGGAGACCTCGCTGAGCGCCTGGACAAAGTCGACGATGGCCGTGCCGGAGCGTCGACGACGAGAAGATCATGTCCGCGGTAATCGTGATGTGCTGTGAGCGCGTCTCCTGCGCGACCTCGTCTGTCGGGCGGTTCGTCCGCTTCGTCGAGACCGTCGACCGCCGCTTGCCGCCCATCGACCTGCGCGCCGGCGAGCGTCAGAACGCTGTGCAAAGAGGAGCGGTGAGAGAGAACGCACGGCTTGCGGCCGAGTTCGGGGAGGGCCTGCGAGTCGACGCCTTGGGCGATGAGCTGGAAGCGCTCGAGCTGGCTGACGCAGGTGAGGACGTCGCGCCAGCTGCCCTTGAGGTAGTTGCCGTCGACCATGGCAACGTCGAGGAGCGTCTTGATGGCCTCGACGTTCTTCGGGCGCATCTCGCCAAAGTTGTTGAGGAAGGTGAACTTGCTCAGGGTCGTGACGAACGCGTTGCGCTCGAGCTCGAGGTCAAACAGGCACACGATCTTGATCGCCTGCTTGAAGCCCTCGAGCGCGAGGCCGACGAGCTCGAGGTCGTCCGAGTCCTGCAGCGGCGCAGAGATGCCCGCGAGGATCGGCATCCACGCCACCTCGAACATGGGCCGGACGTGCTCGGCGTGCGACGCAGAGTAGTACTCGTCGCTCGCGCGCCCGCCGCGCCGCTGTCCGCGCACGAGCGTGCGGAAGAGCGCCTACGGGAGAGGAGTCCGTCAGTCTTCACTCGCACAGCCGCAAAGAGCAACGGCGGCAGCGCACCTCGGTCTTGGTGACCATGCTCTCCGACTGCCAGAGGTACACCTCGCGCTGGAAGTCACGCCCGACCGAGGCGATCGTCCCGGCGAGTCCAGCAGGCGGGCGCCTGCGGGCCCGCGGCCTCGACCTCGTCCTTCATGCGGATCTCGTTGGCGTTGATCTCGTCGTAGATCTCGATGAGGAACTGCTCGTCGAGGTCCTTGCCGTCGTCGATGCCGCGGTTGTTCTTGACAAACTCGACCTGGCTCATCGGCTTCTTGACCTGCGGGTTGTGCGCGTCCGTGTTGAGCAGGATCACCGAGAAGGCGAGGATGTAGGCCGTGTCGGCGTTGGCGAACGTGCCCGGGTTGCCGGCCGTGTACCGCTCGGCGAACTTGAGCATGTAGCGGTCGATCTTCTGCGCCTCGCCGGGGAGGCGGAACGACTGGAGGAACATGCGCAGCGCGTCGACGAAACGCATCGACGTAAAGTCCATGTAGTCGACGAACGCATGCATCGTCGCGATGTTCTCCGGCTCGCTGCGGTCGCGTGTACACTCCGTCAGCCCCAACCCCGCACGAGATGAAGGACCGAGCGTGAACGCACCCCTCGCCGAGGTACTCGCCGATCTGGGCCTTGTCGAGCCCATCGGCATGGAGCAAGAAGCGCGCAATGTCCTTCGGCTCGGTCGAGCGGATGAACCCATGCTCGACGAGGAACGCGATGCCGCGCTTGGGCTTGAAGTTGAACTTCTTGATCCCCTCGAGGAGCGTCGTCTTGCGCAGCTTGGCGTTCTCGAACCGCGAGGGGTCGTCCGGCGCCGAGACGTCGGGCGTGTTGGCGCCCGAGGTGCTGCTCCGCCCGCCCGACGCGAGGAAGCCGGGCGTCCCCGCGCTGACACCGCCGCCGCCGACGGAGGAGGACCCGTCCGCGTCGCTGCGGCGCGGCTCGCCGCCGTCCTCGCTCGGGCGGGAACTCGCCCCGTCAGCGGCGCCGTTGAGCGGCGTCGACGGGACGGCGGCAGTGGGCGCAGGCGCGCCCCGGCCCGCCCACGAAACGAGCGAGCGGAGGACGGTGACGAGGCACTCGAGGCTCTGGCGCTTGAGGTGCGCCTCGGGCGCGGTGCCGGCAAGCGCGGGGTCGGTGAAGCGCGACTCGTCGAAGAGGGACGTCGCGGCGAGGGGGAAGGGCGACGCCTGCGGCGAGAGGGCCGAGAGGACGGGCTCGTTCGGCTTGGGCGTCGAGGGCGGGAAGTGCGTCGTGCCGAGCTTGGAGACGACGTTGAGGAGGCGCTCGTAGATGTTGTCGAGCGACTGGCGGTCGCAGTCGTAGTTGAGGTAGATGTCGACGAGGGCCTGCGGGTCCTGCGCGAGGCGCGCGAATGCGGCGAGGAGGAGCGACTTTTGCCGGACGGTCGAGTTGCGCATCTCGAGGATGGGGAGGAAGATCTCGTTGAGGAGGACCTCGATCTCCTTCTTGAGGCGCTGGCGCATCCCGCTCAGCATCCGCGAGAAGACCTCGCACGAGAGCTCGAACACCTGGATTACGGGCGAGACGGCATTGCGCGAGAGCGCGAGGCAGAGGTACTGCTTGACGGCCGTGAGGAACGGCGTCCGCTCGCGCGAGGTCGACGAGATGATGGCGACATGCGGGTCGGTGAAGAGCGCCATGTGGTTGTTGAGGACGGTGAGGATCAGGTGCAGCGACAGGAGCTTCGAGCGCATCGCCGGCGACTTGAGATCGCGTTCGCTGCGGGCAGGCGGGCATCAGGAACGTGCACCAGTGAGGAAGGTGAGAGAGGGCACCTGTCGGTCCCAAGCGGCTTCATCGACAACTTGCACAGCGCGCGAAGACGAGGAACGCGTCCTTGATGTACAAGTCGTTGGTCGACACCGCGTTCGCAGGCGCGATCGGCGTGCCGTTCAAGCGCGCGAGGTTCTCCCTGCGCACCATCCTCGTCAGCTCACTCTCCTTCAGAGGAAGAGGGAATGAGGGCAGACGCACCGCGTGATCTTCTCGCCCTCGCCCTGCCCCTCGAGCGCCTCCTCCCTTGTGTCCTGCGCGATCGACACCCGCGGCGTCGCGCCCGCGCCCTCGCCCTCGCCCTCCGCAGCCTGCGCGCCGTCGCCGCCGGCATCCTCATCCGCAGCAGGCGAATCCATCCCCTCCTGCGGCACGCGCGGCGTCGGCTCGGCCTCGTCGCCCGCGCCGTCGATGGCCAGCGGCGCAGGCGGCACGCGCGGCGTCTCGGCCGCGTCGTCCGCTGCGGGCGCGGGCGCAGGGGTAGGCGCAGGCTCCTCCTCCGCAACGCTCGCGAGGTCCGTCCTGCTCGCGCTCCTGCTCGGGCCGGGCGTCCCCGCGCTGACGCCAAGCCCCACCGCCGGCGTCTTCGCCGCCGCCGCAGCAGCAGCAGCAGCGCGGACGTCGGCGCCGAGCTCTACGCGGCCAAAGACGCCTCCGACGATCTGGCCGAGGGTGGCCTGCGCGACGGTCTGGACTGTGCCGGCGCGGCCGAGGAGGAAGACGTTGTAGACGGTGCGGACGGCCTTGAGGAGGGCGGACTGGTGCACGGGGAGGGAGGACGAGAGGATCAGGGAGAGGAGGCACGAGAGGAGGCGGAGGAGGAGCGTGTCGTGCGCGGTGGTGGCGGCGGAGGAGCTCGAGGAGGAGGAGGAGGAAGAAGAGGAGGACGACGACGGCGAAGGCGAGAAGCAGTCGCACACGGTCGACGTGATCTGGTCTGCGAGCGGGAGCGCGTCGAGGTTCTGCTGCGAAGCGTTGGCGCCCCCCGCGCCCGCGAGCGACTCGTTGTCGTCGTCGCGGCCGAGCTGCAGCTGCGGCGCGTCCGGGTCGTGCTGCTCGACGAAGAAGTCGTACGAGACGAGCTTGCCGAGGCAGTCGAGCGCCGTGATCATGAGCGGGAGGGCGCGCGTCTCGCACGCGAGCCGCAGCGGCAGGAAGACGACGTGCGGGTCGACTGTCGCGCTCGAGGTCTGCCCCGGCGTTGTCGGCACGGGTGACTTGAGGAGGTCGAGCGCGCGGTCGAGCGCGTCCTTGAGCGGCTTGCTCCGCTTGGCCTCCTTGGTCGCGGCAATCGTCTCGAGCGACGAGACGATGAGGATGCCCGAGACGAGGTGCGACGACCCCGGCGCCGAGACGGTCGTGACGGACGCCATCGACTCGCGCCGCGTCCTGGAGTCGACTTGCGGGCTCGAAGTTGCGGTTGTCGGGCGGCTCGAGGGGGCGGGCGTGTATACGGCGGGCGAAGGCGCGGGCACCGCCTCGACGGCGGGCGCGGGGAGCGGTTCGAGGTCCTCCGGCGGGCGGGTCCTGCGCGCCGTCCTCGGCCGTAGCCTGGACGACGGGCGTGTCGGCGTGCAGCTCGGCGGCGTCGCGCTGGACCTCCTCGCGGAGGGCCTGTACGGCGGGAGCAACGGAGGGTGCGCGCGAGAGGCTCACGTCCTCGAAGTCCCCTCGTCCGCGGCATCGCCATTCGCAGCCAGGGCACAGGCTCAACGAGCTCTGGGGGCGGCGGCGCGGGCTTAGCCTCATTCTCGCCCTCGTTCGCGAGGCTCTCCTGCTGCGCGGGCGGCTCGTCCGTTGCGGCGGTGCGCGCGTCGTCTTCGGCAGTCGCGTCTTCCTGGGCCGGTGCCACCTGCTCCTGCTCGTCGAGAGACACGTGCTCGAGCTCTCCCTCGCCCTCCTCGGCGGGCTGGTCGGCGGGGGGAGCGTCGCTTGACCCTCGCGCCTCATCCTCGGGTGCGGGCGCGTCCTCCGGGGCTTGTTCCGGCTCCTCGAGGTCGATGGCGGGAGTGTGCTCGTGCTCGTCGAGGCTCAGGGCGGGCTCTGGCGGGGGCGAGGCGGGCGGGGCGGGAGTGTCGGCGTGGAGTGGGGACTCGCTCTCGGCGGGATCCACCGCGGGATGCGGGTGGGAGGGCGCGTCGGAGTCGCTCATGGCGAGCTCGGGGTGGAGAGACGCGCTCAGCTGGCTCGAGCGAGGGAGAGCGCGCGCGGGGTGACGAGCGAGTGCGGACGCGGCGGGCGACGAGGAGCGGGGCGCGCGCTCTCTCGCAGAACCAGCACTGGATGAGTGGGAGTAACTCAGGAGTGTATGGCATGGATTACTGGCTACTGCAAGCAAGACTAGGGGCGGTGTGCACGTGCGCGTGTCTGGGAGATTCGAGGGAAAAGCGAGCTCGACGCGGAGAGGGGCGACGGCGGGTTGCTGCTGTCCCCGCCGCGCTCGCCGTCTGTGCAGCTCGAGTGCCTGCCCGTGTGCCACTGCACGCCTCCTCCCGCACCCGCTAGCCTCCCAGAACCACCGCAGGAGCCATGGCCACCCACGTACGCCCCCGCCCTCCTCCTCGTCCCCTCTGCAGCCTCATCTCCCTCACCCGCACATCCCTCGTGGGACCGTACACTGACCGCTGCCCACACATCCACCTCGACCTCGACCCGCACCCGCAACCGCACCTCTCGTCGTGACCACCGCGCTGCGACGAGCAGCTCCTGTTTGAGTCGGCGACCGGCCTCTCCATCTTCACCAGCGAGTTCGCAGAGGAGATTGGCAAGTCGGTCAAGAGCGTCCAGGACTCGGTCGACGATGTCTCCAAGTTCGGCAAGATGGTCAAGCTCGTCTCGTTCGTCCCCTTCACCGACGCCGCCCACGCCCTCGAGGTGGCCAACGACGTCTCCGAGGGCGTCGTCCACGAGTTCCTCCACGGCCTCCTCGAGCTCAACCTCGCCAAGAAGGCCGGCGTCGTCCTCGGTGTCGAAGAGCGCGGCCTCGCGTCGAGCATCAAGGCGACCCTCGGCATCGAGTGCGACGCGAGCGACCGCACCCTCGAGGTCCTCCGTGGCATCCGTCTCCACCAGGAGAAGCTCCTCGCCGGCCTCGAGACGGGCGACACGAAGCGCTCCCAGCTCGGCCTCGGCCACGCCTACTCGCGCGCAAGGTAAAGTTCAACGTCAACCGGTCCGACAATATGATCATCCAGGCGATCGCGCTCTCGACCAGCTCGACAAGGACGTCAACACGTTCGCGATGCGCGTCCGCGAGTGGTACGGGTGGCACTTCCCCGAGCTCGTCCGCGTCGTGCCCGACAACTACCAGTACGCCAAGGTGTGCCGTCTGCTCGGCGACAAGTCGCAGCTCACCGAGGACATCCTCGAGCCGCTCGCCGAGCTCCTCGACAACAACGACACGCTCGCGCGCAACATCCTCGACGCGAGCCGCGCGTCGATGGGCACCGACATCTCCGAGGTCGACCACCTCAACATCAAGAACTTTGCGACGCGCGTCATCCACCTGTACGACTACCGCAAGTCGCTCCAGGCGTACCTCTCGGACAAGATGGGCGTCGTCGCGCCCAACCTCGCCGCCCTCATTGGCGACACGGTCGGCGCGCGCCTCATCTCGCACGCCGGCTCGCTCACCAACCTGAGCAAGTACCCCGCGTCGACCGTCCAGATCCTCGGTGCCGAGAAGGCCCTGTTCCGCGCCCTCAAGACCAAGGGCAACACGCCCAAGTACGGCCTCATCTACCACTCGACCTTTATCGGCCGCGCCGGCGCCAAGAACAAGGTCCGTCGCTCCTCCCCTGCCCATCCGCGAGAAGGGCGTCCCTCCAACTGACCCATCCCTCCGTCCTCCCGCGCACACAGGGCCGTATCTCGCGCTTCCTCGCCAACAAGTGCTCGATCGCGTCCCGCATCGACTGCTTCTCGGACCTCCCGTCGACCAAGTTCGGCGAGGTCCTCCGCGACCAGGTCGAGGAGCGCCTCTCGTTCTACGAGAACGGCTCGAACCCGACCAAGAACGCCGACGCCATGGCCAAGGCGCTCGCTGCGCACAAGATCGAGGTCGCCGAGCAGGGCGGCGACGACGCCATGCAGGTGGACGCGCCCGCGGCGGCGGCGGCACCCGTGGCCGAGGTCAAGGAGAAGAAGAAGGTCCGTCCCCGCCTCGTCCTGTCCGCCCCCGCGCCCGTACTGACGAAGTATGCCCATTCACAGAAGCGCAAGTCGGAGGCTGCGCCGGCGGAGGACGAGTCGCCGAAGAAGTCGAAGAAGTCGAAGAAGAGCGAGGGCGAGGGTGCGGGCGAGGAGCTGAGCAAGGAGGAGAAGAAGCGCCTCAAGGCCGAGAAGAAGGCTGCGAAGGAGGCCAAGAAGGCGGCGGCATGAGCAATGCCCCTCCTTCGAACCCCTTCGTCTTCCGCATTCGCGCGCGCACGCACGTCGCCGTTGTTTAGACCGCGCCGCCGCCTCTTCTTTCCCCTCACGTGGGCTCCCCCTGTCGCCCCTTCCTCCTCCACGCTTGTAGGCCGTGCATCGCCTGTACTAGTACGCTCCACCGCACTATCGCTTCCGGCGCCGACTCGAGAGATTGCGGTGCTTCTGCTCGTCGTGGAGGAGGATGAGGGGGATCCTCTCTGTCCTGCTTTCACCTCGCCGCGCTGTAGAGACATGAGAACCGACTGTATAGCAGACCTCGCAAACCCTGTATTCATTCTAGCAGACGTATAACCCCTCGTCTTCGTATCCTCCCCCTCTCAAACGATGATATCGCACTCCGAGCTGCGCTCATGCTTCCGCGACGCCGCGGTGGCGCCACTTCCGTCCAAACGCGAGCGTGACGGCGACGAGCTGCGTGCGTGAAGCCGACCGTCAATTAGGCTGAGCGGGAGGAGGATGGAGCAGAAGAGACGCACGAGGAAGCCGACGCCGCCGGAAAGGCCGGCGAGGAGGCCCGACGCGCGGACGGCGCCCATCTCCTCGTACATGATGTTGAGGTAGAAAGGGGCGGTGAACTGCGCGGGCGGGGAGGGGCGGGAGGCGGGACGCAGGTTGGGAAGGTCAAGGGATGGGGAAGGAGTGGGATGAACGGCAAGGACGCGGTCAGCTCGACTGATTCGAGGTTAGGCAGGAAGAGAGGGAACGCACGGCGTAGAGCTGGCGCAGGAACGCGACGAACGGCGGCACGCGGCCCTGCAGGCTCGCCGGCTGCGACTCGGTCACGTATGCGTACACGACGGTGGTGACGAGCTGCAGGCCGAAGATAGCGATGGCGACGCCGATGAGCGGGGTAACGTTCTGCGAGCAAGGGAGGCGTGTCAGCTCAACTGAATGTCCGCGAGGAGCGCAGGACGAAGCGCTGACGCACCCAGACGCCCGCCTCGGTGTTGTTGAGCTGGATACCAAAGACGAGGATGCCAACGAGAGCGAGGATGAACCCGGGAAGGCCGAACGGAAGGCGCATCTCCGGTTCGGTTTCCCACCCGCACGCTTCGTGCGCCAGAGCATCCACATGTCAGAGCCCTTGCCCGCGACGATTTCGCCCAGGATGGCGCCGATGACGGCGCCGACGAACTGCAGACCGATCTGCTGCGCGTTGAGGCCGTACTT
Organism: Rhodotorula kratochvilovae; assembly: GCA_019926025.1. NCBI lineage: Eukaryota > Fungi > Basidiomycota > Microbotryomycetes > Sporidiobolales > Sporidiobolaceae > Rhodotorula > Rhodotorula kratochvilovae. The sequence continues at coordinate 1,056,314 of JAHSUG010000003.1, read as the reverse complement.
GCGCCCGAGGAGGGAGGGGATCTCGACGGTGAGGAGGACCTGCAGGCGGCGTAAAGCGTCAATCGCTTGACCGAAAAGCGCTGAGGAGTGTCGGGACGTACGTTGGTGTAGGAGAAGACGATCGAGTAGGCGAGCGACGGGAGAAGGACCGGGAGGGAGAAGGCCATCCCGAGGGGGCGGATCGCCTCGAGCGGGATCTGCGACCACGGCGCGTTCGATCGCCGGCGGAACGTGAAGAGGAGCTTCCAGTACGGCGTCTTCTGCTCGACGGGCTCGGCGAGCGGGGCTGCGCTGCCGGGCGCGCCGCGAATGGGACGCTTGAAACCCGCGGTCTCGGGGGCGAGGAAGATGTAAAGAACGCTGTGAATGCGGAGGAGGTCAGCGTGAGTTCGGACAGAGGAGGCGCATCAGGGCGAAGGATCGCATTGAGGGAACGCTGTAAAGCGGGGAGGGACGAGTGGAGGGAGGTCAAGGAGGAGCACGCACAACTGGACGAGGTTGATGATGGCGAGCAGCCAGAACGTCCACCTCCAGGTGCCCGTCTGGTAGACGACGGGGCCCATGATGAGCGGCGCAACCGGCGGACCGAGCGAGCTGGAACGAGTGGTAGCAGGGGATCACCTTGTCAGCACTCGCAGGAACCGGACAAGGGGCGACGGACGCACGTAAAGAGCGTCCAGACGCCGATCTTCTGGCCCTTCTCGTGCTGGAAGAACATCTCGCCAACCATGGTCGCGCCGATGCTCTGCGGCGGGCAGAGGAAGATGGCCTGGAAGACGCGGGTCGTCATGAGCGCGCCGTACGAGTTGCAGTACGCGCCAGCGAAGTGCATGGCCGCGGAGAGGAGCGCCGAAATGAGCTGCACGGACGGCGTCAGCGTGCTACTGGCGGAAACGTTCAGGAAGGATGCGCACGAGGACGGGGCGGCGGCCGATGCGGTTCGAGATGGGAGCCCACAGCAGCGGGAAGACACCGAGGAAGATGATGGGGACGGAGCTGTGCAAGCGTGAGGTCAGCGGGGGCTCATCGCGAGGAGGCTGTCCCTGGCGGGAGGCAGTGTTCCGCAGGCGGACTCCTCTACGTCGTTGCGGGCGAGCGGTTGCCCCGGCGCCTCCTATTGCGAGGCGAGGAGAAGAGTAGGTACGGACGAGGACGTACACAAAGTAGGAAGCCTCGGTGATGGAGCAGCCCCAGAGCTCGACAAACGTCTCGAACGACGGGATGACCGCCGCGGCCGAGAAGGCGCCCATCATGGCGTGGAAGGCGACCTGGACGAGGATGACATGCTTGCGCCACGACGGCCAGTTGTACGGGTCTGCGAGGGGCGGCGACGGAGAGGGTTAGGCGGAATTCGAGGGGCAAAGGCGAGCTGCGCACCTTCGGGGTCATCGCTGGGCTGCGCGTCGACAGCTATCGGTCAGCACAGTCGGCACGATGAAGAAGAGCTGACCTCGCCGCCCAAGGGGAGAACGGGGGCGAGCCGCGGTCGACGACGGGAGGAGGACGCACCAAGGGGATGAGGTCGATGCGCCCGTGCCGCGCGAGCACCTTCTCCAGACCGTATGCAGCAACGTCTTCGTTAAGCGTCGTCGTCGGCTTCTCCTCCACGAGCCCCTCCTGGGGCAGCGGGGCCTTCTCGATATCGGCGACCGAGTTGTCCTTGACCGTCATCGTCGGCGGCGTGCAGATGTGCGTCGGCGGTGTCCTTCTGTCGGCGGATAGAGTTGACAGAAGCAAGCAGGTCGCAGGGGCCGTAGGCAGGAGCTGGAGAGCGGAAAGAGAGCGAGAGAAAAGACGCAAAGGCGGAGTCGCTCGGGCTCGCTCCGCTGGGGAGGCGGAGTCGGGCGCGGGAACGAAAGCGCGGACGAGAGCTACTTTTGGGCCTGTTTCGGGGCTGCCGGGACGGGGAGCCACCTTTTTTTCGCCGCGTCTCCTCTTCGTCCTGCCGCGGGCGGTTGGGGCGACGCGCAGCCCCCGGAGGAGCGCGAGCGGGGCACGAGCAGTATCGCAGAGCCTGCTGGAGCGAGCGGAGGGCACCGCCACGCCTCCCTGCGCACTCTTCTCAGCCAACCGTCGAGTGCGCCCGCGAAGGCCGTCCCGCGGCTCGTGAATCCAGCTTCATCGCCCTCACGCTCCTGGACGGCGTCCGGCTGATGGGATCTGCCTTGGACCACCGGTCCATTGCTGTCCGTCGACGTCGATGCGCTCGCTCGCCCGCTTCCGCACTCTCCTCCGCCGCCTCGACTGTAAGGTGGGAGGCGGGACGATGAGCGAGGCGGGCTGCTTGGTCGACGAGCGAGCTCTCTTGAGGCGATGGTACCGCTAGGGGTAATAAGACTAGATTTCGACGAAGGGAAGAGAGAGGGAACGGGGGATCTGCGCAGAGATAAAGAGGGGAAGGAGGAGCGGAGGAGGCGAGGAGGGCTCGCAGCGTCCAGCGCTGTCGAGCGCGCGCGGGAAGGTTCTAGTGCGCTGCCGAGGTCTTGTTGCTGCAGAGGTGCGAGCGTGAGCGGGGCGATCAGACCCGGGAGAGCGGGAGAGAGCGTACCGGCGACCGGCGCGGCGCGGGGCGGAGGGCGACGACGAAGGCGCCGTAACATCGACGGACTCCGGCGTGCTCGTGCTCTGACCCCTCATCAACAAGCACGAAGCCCGCTCTGCTCCCCCGCGAAGACGACGACGACGGCGGCGTGGCGGCGGGACGGAGGAGGCGCATCCGCTCGCCGAAGCGCACTGAGGAGGCGGGGTCGCGGAGGCGCCGAGGCGGGGTCGCTCGATGCTGCGCTGGCGAATCTCGAACGTGCGGTTCTTTCTTCGAGCACGGGGCCTCGGCGAAGCGGCATGCTGTGCTGCGAAGCGAGCGAACAATCCTCGGGAAAGGCCGTCGATGGGGGCGCGCGGGCGGACGGGGTCGACGGCGGAGAGGGCGGTCTGACACCGTCGTCTAGCGCTGGCCAGGTATGTAGCAGAGCCCTCTCGTGCCAAAGCTGAACCGTTCTACGCGACGCCTGCCATGGAGCGCGACGGGAGGAGCCAGAACGAGCGAGTTGCGAGTTGGGAAGGTCCAGCCCTCTTCTACACGCTCACCCGCCACGCGCCCGCGCGCCAGCGCGCCGGCCCATCACCCCTGCCTTGATTCCCCGCCATCCAGCTAAGCGAACGCCGCCCCCGCGTGAAACGCCCGCGCCGTCGTCCCATACTGCTTGGCCTGCCTCCGCCCGAGCCGGCGATGCGCATGGGCGAGCGCACGGAGGTCGTGCGCAGTGTCGTCGTCGTCGTCACCGTGCGGATGATGGAGAGTGCGCGTGTGAGGGCGAGGTGCGGGAGGGAGGATGGGCGTGGCGGGGAGGTGCGCCTGCAGAGGGGAAGTCAGCGCGAGAGCGAAGAAGCGAAGCAGGGGCGAACACACCGGCGGGACGTTGTCAGCGAGAGTAGGGAGGGCGTCGAGGTGCTGATAGTGCGCAGGGTGGAACGGGAGCTGGAAGGACTGCGGGAGGCGGCGTGAGCAGACAAGCCGCGGAGGGTGAGGAAGGTGACGCACGGCTTGCGGATTGTACCCCGTGAGCGGTATCCCCGCCTGCGCCTGCCGCATCAGCTCCCAGTCGTGGTTGGCGTAGCTCTGGGCGTCGTACGTGTCGTGCTGCCCGTGCGGCACGAGGTCGTTCGAGGGAAACGAGTGCGGGGCGTTGGGCGGGGTGTAGTGGTAGTTGCGCGTCGCGTACGCGACGGCGACGGCGTGAATGAAGCGCCCTGGCGGGATCTGCGCGGGACGAGCGTGAGCCGGCTGGGACAGACGGGCAGGAAGGAGGACGCACCAGCTCGCTGATCTGCGTCGCCGTCCCGTCCCTCGCGCGCTCGACATTCTCCTCGAGCCAGCCGTACATCCTCGCGCGCTCGGCGTCGCGCGTGAAGCGCCACGTCGTCTCGGTGAGGATCGCGTTTATCGTGTTGAGGTACTGCTGCAGGGCGCCGATGTCGCCGTTCCAGGCGGCGCAGAGAGCGATGAGGGGAGCGCCGACGAAGTAGCTGTAGTCGCGGTAGCTCTGTAACGAGGACTTCAGCTGCGGACGTCTGAGGACGAAAAGCGCGTATCGCACCTGCGAGACGCGCTCCCGCCGCGCACTCTTCGGCTCCTCCCGGCCAGGCGTAGGCGACAACGCCGCTCCCGGCGCCCCGTGAGGGTAGCGTGTTCTAGGTTCGGGTGCGGAAGTCTGCTGCATCGTTGCGCGGCGGCGGGGAGCGGGCCGTGGCGCCGGCGTCGAAAGGATGCCAGCCGGAACGAGGGTGCGGAAGCGTTCTGGCGGGGTCTGCGATCGCGATTCCATCAGTTCATCGCGGCGCAGGGCAACAGTGACGGTTAAACGCACCAGGGCCGAGCGCGGGTCCACCATCGGGTTTAGCGCCGCGCTCTGCAACCTCGTCCGGTCCGCCTCAAGCAAGCTCAGCGCTGTGGTGCGCGCCTTGGGCGCCATCGCGCCCTTCAGTACGTCGAGCACCTCGCGCGTCTGTCGAACGTGCTCGTCGAGCCACGCGGTGAAGAGCGCCCTCTGCGCCGGGTCGAGGCGCGCCGTGTAGCCCGCCGCGCAATGCGCGAACGAGTCGAGGCAGTCTGTCGCCTCGTACCAGAACGTCTCTGCATCGAGGGACATCCCGAAAGGACGAAGAAGGAGAAGGGGAATCTGAAGACGCTAGCGCAGACCGCGCGAGCGAGATTGACGAGGGCGGACAGGAGATCCGCGTAGCGGTTCTTGTACAGGAGAGAGCATGCTCGACCGAGCGCAACGACGGGCGAGTTGTGCAAGGAAGCGAGTGCGCTCCTTCGCACGGAGCTGCGAGTCTGCGTGGACGGGTGATAATGCGAGTGCGAGATTACAGGAAACGAGTACCGCGGGGTCAGGCAGAAGGCGACGACTTCGCCTCCTCTTCCTCCTTCTTGCGCTGCTGCTTCTCCAGGAGTTTCCTGTTGACATATACGTGTCAGCATGGTCAACGAGAGTCGAGCTGGCTCGCCAATGGTCGTTGACGGGAGAACGGGGGAGAACGGGGAATAGGTCGAGAAGGCGAAAGGCAAAAGAGACGCACCTCCTCGCCTCGAGCACGAGCTTCTCCTTCCTCGCGCGCAGGTTCTGCTCCCGCTGCGACGCGTCCGGCGACCATCCCGCCGAAGTCACAGCCTCCGTCTCCTTGCCCTTGCCCTTGTCCTCCGCGGCAACCTTTGCCTGCAGGCCCATCCGCTTGATGAGCGACGGCGGCGGGCCGCGCTGCGCCGAGGTAGAGGCGCCGCGGACGGGCGTGGCCAGAGTCGGGGTCGCGGGACCGGGAGGAGCGGAGGCGGAGCCCTCGGGCGGAGGGGGGAAGTACGAGGCGGGCGGCTGCGGGCGTGGTCGCGGGTCAGCGCTGGTCCATCGTGCGGACTCCGCGCATTTCGTACGCGAGAGAGAGGACGCACCTCTGGCAGACCGCCTTCCCGGAGCGCCCGCTCCACGGCCCGTTCGACGCTCCCTCCGTTCCGCTCGAGCTCCCACCGGGCTGCGCCGGGCGACACGGTTGGGAAGACGGCGAGAACCTGGTCGATCGCCGCCTGCGAGATTTCACGGCGGCGGTTGCTGGGGCCTGAGCCTGTTGCCGGGTCCGGGAGGAGGGGGCGTGAGCTGATGAAGACGGCCACGTCTCGCGGGAGGACGCGGGTGGGCGGGAGTGTAGCGAGGCATGCTAAGAGTAAGCTAGGAAGGGCGAACGTACCAAAGATGAGCTTGTACGCGGCGTAGCACACTCCCGCCGCAACCGCCCATCCGAGTGCCTCGTCCTGCGGATGGTGAGCGGGCGGGTCAGTCGGGTCTTGCTGGTTGGAGTGAGTACGAGCGCATGCGCACCATTCTTCTGCGTCTGGCGGGAATGATGGGCAGCAGTGAGGGAGCAACGCCGAGGGCCGTCGTCGTCGTGGCTTGCCCTCCGCCGTGTCGCGCGAGTCGCGCCGCTTGCTTCGGGAGAGGGCATGCGCTCGCTCGCTAGCTCACTACGGAGCTCATCGCATGTGCCGAGCTGCTCCCGCTTCGCTTGCTGTGTCCCTGTCTCCCTCTCCTCCTCGCGACACCTCCGCCAAGGACCATCTCGAGGACGGCCACCTCCCCTTGCTTCGCGATGTGACTTCTCCCGCGCAGCTCAGGTGTTCCTCGATTCGCTCCTGCTGCCGCGCCGCTCAAACTCCTCAGCACAGGAGGAAGTTGCCCTCACCGCGCTTCAGCAGCTCACGAGTAGGGGAGAGAAGCGGGACAGCGCCGAGTGGCAGTAGGCGCTGTCGGGAGGTCTATCAAGGACCTGCAGGGACCAGTGAGAGTACACCTGAGCGAGGGACGGACGCGTCAACGCGCGCGGAGTAGCGTAAGCAGGAAGCAGAGGAGCTGGGCCCTCCCACCGCCTCGCAAGCTCAGATCGTGGCCGTATCAAGCGCAAGCCCACCAGGGAACGTATAGGGCCAACGAGAGTGCGCAAGAGTCGTATAAGCGAGCGAGAGCCGCGTAAACGACCAGGAGCGGCCAGCCTTCCCAAATCGGGCCCCTCGCCTCGTCGCCGGCGGAGGACTGCGAAACGAACTCCCGATGCATCCCGTGCGCCCCTCTGCTCTAGACGATGCCCTTGGCGACTGCGTACTCGGCCTATGTGCGCGAAATGGTCAGTTTTCGCGGGTTTTGGGCGGCAAAGAGACGGGACGAACGTTGATGATGGAGGACGTCGCTGCGCCGATGTTGACGTTGTTCGAAAGCACGACCATGCGGAGGTCGAGCACAGGGCACTCGCGTAGCCGTCCCACATCCACACCCGAGCCGCCTTCACGAAGCCGATCCAGACGCGGCTGCGGGAGGTTTCGCAGAGATCAGCACGGGGACAGGAGGTGACGCGGCCCACGTGAACAGCGACAATGAGCGGGCCAAGGGACGTGCACAGGGCAAGCCACGGCGAGAAGAGGGGAGGGGGAAGGTCGAGTGGGCAGAGGGGGAGAGGAAGAAACGCACCTGCGGGCGGTCGGCGTCCTCGTGCACGTAGATGGCCTGCTCCGGCGCCGACGGGCACTTCATCTTCTGCGCCTCGCAGTAGAAGGCCCGGAGTGCGTCCTTGGCCTGCTGCGGGCTCGGCGGCGGGCGGCGGGCAAAGCGGATCGACATGCACTCGAGGTGGCCGTCGACGACCGGGACGCGGTTGCACTGCGCCGAGACCTTCATCGGGTGCTTCGAGTGGTACTCAAACTCGGTCGCGTCGTCCGAGAGGCCGCCGAGGATCTTGGACAGCTCCCACTCGATCTTCTCCTCCTCCTTGCCGATGTAGGGGACCACGTTGTCGAGGATATCGAGCGACGAGACGCCCGGGTAGCCCGCGCCCGAGATGGCCTGCATGGTCGTGACCATGACGGTCTCGAGCGGGCCGAACGCCTTTTCGAGCGCGTGCAGCGGGATCGCGATGCCGGTCGTCGAGCAGTTGGCGTTCGTGATGATGAAGCCCTTCTTGAGCCCGAGCTGGGCCTTCTGGTGCGGCACGATCGCAAAGTGCGACGGGTTGACCAGCGGGACGCACAGCGGGACGAGCGGGTCGCGGCGGAAGTTGCCCGCGTTCGAGAAGACGGCGTACTCTGCTTTCCGCAGCGCCTCCTCTGCGCGCAGTCGCAACTGAATGGTCAGTTCCTCGCCCGAAACAACACCACAGATACCTCTCCTGCGCAGAGAAAGCGTGCGCACCGACATCGCCCGCGACATCGCTGTCGAGACCCGAGAAGACGATCTCAGCGTCGCCAAACTGGTCGGCGTCGCAGGTCTTGACGACCATGTCGGCGACGTTCTTGGGGACGGGGACGGTCTGCTTCCAGCGGACGACGTCCTTGTACGCCTTGCCGGCCGAGCGGGGCGACGCGTTGAGGGACGAGATGCGGAAGTAGGGGTGCGCCGAGAGGAGGCAGATGAAGCGCTGCCCGACGGTGCCGGTCGCGCCGGCGATGGCGACCTTGACCTCGCGCTGCGGCTGGGACATGGCGAGTGCGGAGAAGGGCGGGCGCGCGGGGGACGAGCGAGGCGAGCCGGGGAGGCGGAGGCGAGGCCTGGAGGTGGTGCAACAGCATGGAACGAAGGCGGGTCAGCTCGTGCAGGCGTTGATCCGGCCACATAGCACCCACGCTCGAGGAGAGGTACGCACGGGGCCTGCGAGACGAGCGAGAGGTCCGGGGCGGAGGAGGTGCTGAACTGCGAGAGCTCGGCAGCGACGGCGTCGAACGGGCTGCGGGGAACGCGGAAAGTCGTGAGTGCGGTCCTGGTGTCTAGTCAGAGGAAGCAGCGCGCACCAGACGGTCGCGAAGGGGTTGATCGCAGCGATGGAGGCGAGAGGGCCGCGACTTCGCGACGAGCGGCTTGACTCTCAACGGCGCGGCGGCAGCGCTCCCACAAGCCGCTTGACGTAGGCGGGCAGCGTGCGCAGCTCTCTTTTCCACACAACTGGAGCTGGCAACAAGTCCCGCAGTGATCCGCTCTGCCGCTCGCTCACTGCGCCTCTCCCGCCTCTCCTCCAACCGCCGCGGCACGCCTCGGGCGTCTTGCCGCCAGCGTAACAGATGCGCTACTGCTCGATGCCCGCTTGCACAGTACACCCCGTGGTGCTGCCCGACCGCAGACCCGCTCATGCAGAAGCCTTCTTCTGGATCTTGAGGCTGAAGTCCACGATGCCGCAGCCCTGGTGGATCGACGACGTAGAGAGGATGTCGACATCTGCGATGTGCGCGAGTGTAGTCAGCGGCTGCGCGAACGAGACGTGGGATCCCTCGCGTCGGAGACGTAGGAGTGAAGAGGAGCCCAGGCTACGGGAGGCTGCGCGACCTCCAACCCCACTCACGATCCGGGCGAGAGAGACTGCGACGCACCGTGGCACAAGCTCTCCTCCATGTTCTCCTCCGTCAGCCCTCCGCTAACCTCGATCAAGCACCTCTTGACGACGCCTCCCTTCCGCCCCGCCTCGCCCGTCTCCTTCACCCAGTCCTCCTTGAGCGCGGCCGCGGCCTCGCGGATCCCCTCCGGCGTGAAGTTGTCGAGCATGACGATGTCTGCGCCCGCGGCGATCGCCTCGCGCGCCTCGGCGAGGGACTGGCACTCGACGTGGATCCGGAGGGCGAACCCTGCGGTCGAGCGCGCGGCGTGCACTGCCTGCGTGATCGAGCCTGCGCAGCAAGTGTATCAGCGGAGAGATAACGAGAGGGAGGGAAAGGGCCGCACCCTTCGACCAGACATGGTTGTCCTTGAGCATGACCATGCTCGAGAGGTCGTACCGGTGCGCGTCGACGCCGCCAACGAGCATGCCGTACTTCTCCACGAGACGGAAGCCTTGATTCATGATCTCGTCAGCTTCGCGTTGGGAGAGAGAGGGGGACGGAGCGCACCGGGCGTCGTCTTGCGCGTGCCGGCGATGATCCCCTCCCACCCGAGCTGGCGCGCCTTGAGCAGCACCCTCCGGGACCTGCGCGCAACTCGCCGTCAGCACTTCCTCTTCATCATCCCAGAGACGAAAGCCCAACGCACTTTGCCGCGATCCCGCTGCACCGCGCCATCGTGTTGAGCGCGACGCGCTCGCCGAGGAGCAGGCAGCGCGCGGGCCCGCGCACGGTCGCGACCTTGATCTTGGGGTTCGCGTCCGTCGGGCTCACGGCCGCGCCTTCCGCCAGGTGCCATTCGACGCTGTGCGCGTCGGAAGGGGGGAGGTCAGCGGGGCCGCGGGACGGGGAGGGGAGGAGGCGTACGTGCAGCCCAGCTGGGTGAAGATCTCGTCGACGAAGGGGACGCCTGCGAGCACTCCCTGCCGCGCACCGGGTGGGTCAGTCCTGCCCAAGTGTCTGGAGAGACGAGGGACGGACCTCGCTCTTGCCCCACAAGGTCGCCTCCTCCATCGTCTCGCCTACGACGAACCCGCCATAGTCGAACGAGGGCGTGTCTTCTGCGAGCCAGGCGGTGATGACGCTCTTCCACGACGGCGGGAGGAGGTGCGCGTAGACCCCGAGCGGAGCAGGCAGCGAGGCGGGGGACGACATGGGTGCGGACGGCGTGGAGGGGCGCGGCGGGGGGTTGGGGCGCTGAGGAAGGTGCTACTGAGCGTGCTGTGCGTCGTACGGAGCTGTACGAACGAGAGGAGAGCAGCGACAGAGGCCAAGCGGGGCGAGCCGATGAACCCGGAAGCTCGGGATCACTCGACGGCTTCCAGGTAAGCCATCAGCCACATAGGTGCAATGCCTACGCTGTCGGAGTACCCTACAAGCCGGCGCAGAAAATGCTGGAAGTGGACGACGTTCCTCCCGCGGACTCTCATGACATTCGAGGTCGACGCGCCGTGCGCATACCCCGCGGGCGACGTACAGCGCAGGATGAAGCACCGAGAATACCCGTGAGAAGTGTCTGTTGCACTGCGCGCCTGCGCGCCCCTCCTCAGAGGAGCGCCCTCGCCCACTCGACGTTCCCCTGCAGCCACACGCCCATTCCGACGCCCAGCAGCGCCGCGAGTGCCCATCCAAGGTCGAGCCGCACTACCGTCCAGCACCAGAGCGCGCCCGTCGCGGGCGCGCGCGCCATGACGCGCATGTACCCCTGCGTTGTGCAGGTGTGGATGGTCGAGAGGCCGACGGCGACGGACAGGCCGGCGAGGAGGAACTGCAGGATTGCGGGCGGGAGGAGCGCGCGAGAGGGTGGACGCATAGAGAGGAAGTTGAGGAGGAGGAGCGCTGCGAAAGACGAGGTTGGCGGGGAAAGCCCGGGGAGAAGGAAGGGAGCGCACCGGGGACGAAGTTGGCGAGCCGTTGCAGCTCGTCTCGCGGTACGAGAGGTTCGCCAAACTGCGCATGAACCGCGTAGTCCCTGCGGACGCAGCAAAAGGTCACTATGGGCGAACGAGATGGCTCGAGGAGAGGAGAACGCACATGCCTGCGAACAGAAACGCGAACGGGACGGTCCCGAGAACAGCGCTCGCAATCTCCTCCCACAGCGCCGGCTCCTCTACTACTTCAGCATCTCCCGCGTCGCCACCGACCGTTTGGCCGTTGACGAGTTCGCGCACGGCGGAGGCCCCACCCTGCTGCTGTTGCTGGACAAGCTTCTCCAGCTCGTCTGGGTTTAAGACGACCATCGGCGGCTCCTTGCCCTTGCCCTTGGTATCCATCCCGTGTGGCAAGCCGAGTTCGGAAGGCCTCATAGGGCCATGCTGCTCGAGGAGACGGAGGCGGTCCTGGTGCGAGAGGTCGAGGTTGGGACGGCGTGGAGAAGCGGGCGGGCTCGGCGAGGGTGACCAGGAGCCCTGAGTGGCTGCGGTCCGCGGCTTCGCAGGCATCCTCGCGGCAGTAGAAGCGAGAGAGATGACGGCCGGAGCGGGAGAGCTGCGAGCGTGGTTGGCCGTGACCACGACGCTGCTCTCGCTTCCTGCGGCGATCTATCTCGCTAGTCCGCTTGCTGAGTGTCTCTGATTGCTGCACCTCGAGCTCGACCGCATTCCTGAGCGAGGGTGATGCGGGCGTCCTCATCGCGACGAGGTGCGTGCGAACCGTCCTTCCTGCCCGCGAGCGCATAGGAGCGCACTCTGGCTACGTGGACCGCTCCATGCTGACACTCTCGGATCACTCACAGCCACCCCGCTCTCCACGCCGCCGCCGTCCTCTCGCGGGATGACACAACTCCCCTTCCCCGGTCAGCCGCCCGCCTCGCCTTCGCCAGCGGTGCACGCGCCCGCGAACGCCGCTCACCAGCAACAGACATACAGCGCCGCGCCGCCTGTCCACGAAGGGTACGCACCGGTGGGGCAAGTGGGAGGGCCTACGCCGGGTGGGGGCGGTGCACCTCTCGTGGGAGGGAGTTTGGGACGGGCGGGAGGGGCGTACGCTGCGCCGTCATATGCTGCGTATCCCGCAGGAGGCGCAGCGCCGTCGCTGACGTACTCGACGCCTGGCAACACCGCCTACTCGCCCTCCCCTGCACCTCCTGTCCCGTCGCACGCCGCATCGCCGACGCCGTCGGGCAGTCGGCCGCCAGTTCCGCCACCGCGACGAGCAGCAACCCTCCCCACTGCTCCTATGGGGCCCGCCCTTTCCCCCACGGTCGCGATGCCCGCCCCCGCGGACCCTGCCGTTGCAGCGTTCCACCGCTCGCTCGTCGCGTACTACTGGCATTACGCCCAGCAGGGTTTCACCGCCCCGCTCACGGCTGCGGAGGGCACGGTGGAGCGAGTGCAGCAGGAGCGGGCGAGGACAGAGGCGGTTGACTGGGCGCGGACGTGCGGGATCGCGGTCGTTGACCCGGCGGCGCCGACACCGATTTCCAGCGCGGGTGTGGGAGCGCAGCCAGCGGCGATGCAGGTTGGGGACACTAGCGCTAGGGCGATGTCGAGGCCGCTGCCATCTGCACCGGCAGGTGCAGTTGCGTCGCCGCCCATCCCGCCCAGCGCAGGCAGCGCAGGGCGTCCACTCCCTACGCCCGCCCCGCATTCGGCCTCCGCACCTCCCGTAATTTCCACTACGGCGCCTTCCTCCACTCGCTCGCCCCTGCCGCCAACTCCCTCATCAGCGACTCCCACCTCGTCCTCCCACCTCGGCCGCTCTGCCTCACTCGTCAACGCGCCTTCCCCGACCTCCGACACCTTCCCCGCCTCGACCGGCGCACTCCTCGCCCGCAGCGCGAGCGACGCGTCTGCGCGCCAAGTGCCGGCCGTGCCCGCCTCCCCGCAGAAACGCCCGTTGCCTGCTCCGCCGGTCGCGCAGCTGGCGCGCGGGCTTGACGGCATAAGCATCTCGCCGTCGCCCGTTTCTACCGCGGGAGCTGCACCGCCGGCAGTGCCGAGCATCGCGCTGCCGAACGAGGCGACGGCGGAGCCGGCCAAATCGCCCATCCCGTCGTTCTCGTTTGGCGATGAGGACGACGACCCGCCTTCGTCCGCGCCCGCGGTCCCGACCTTCTCCTTCGGCGGCACAGACGACGCAGACGACGTCGTTGCGCCGCCTTCCGCACCGTCTCGCCGCTCGGCGCCGCTCCACCCGCGGCACGACCCCTCGCACCCCTCGCACAAGCTGTACCACCCGACGTCGGTCCTGCCCTCCTCCCCCTCTGCACCCGCCGCGCCGACCGCCCTGCCCGAGGCCGGTACCCTGACGTGCACGGCTTGCCGCGCGCTCATCTTCGGGCGGGTGCTCGTCGCGCTCGGGAGGGAGTGGCACCCCGACTGCTTCTGCTGCGCGGAGGAGGGGTGCGGCGCGCGGCTCGAGGTGATGGAGTTCGAGGGGACGCCGGAGGACTGGGACCAGGGGGGCGGCGGGGATGCGGAGGAGGCGGAGGCGCTGAGGGGGAAGGCGTGGTGCATGGTGCACTTCGAGGAGGTGCGCTGTCCCTCCCTCCTGCTTCCAGCGCGACGTACTGACCCACCTCCACGCCGCGCAGCGCTTCGCCCTCGAGTGCCACCAGTGCCGCACCCCGATCGCCTCAGCCGACTACCTCCCCATCGCGGATGCGCTCCTTCCCCCGCGGGAGGGCTACCGCAGCACCACGACGCGGTACTACCACCCCCTGCACTTCTTCTGCAGCGGCTGCGGCGACCCGTTCGTCGACCCCGTCTCGTACGACCTCCTTCCGGGGGAGGGCGCGCTCGAAGCGAGGCCGTACGTCCCGCGCGAGGGGCACCCGTACTGCGATGCGTGCGACTTGCGCATGTGGAGGCCAAAGTGCATCGGGTGCCGGAAGGGGCTGAGGGAGGAGGACGGGTTCCTCGAGGTCGAGGGCGGGAAGTGGCACGAGGGGTGCTTCGTGTGCTCGGTGCGTTTATTCGCTTTCTTTACCGTTATTGGAGAGTCAGCACTGACGCCGTTGGCGCGCGCAGATGTGCACCAAGCCCCTCAGCGGGATCTACCTCCTCCGCCGCTCGCCCTCTTCCTCATCCGCCCTCGCGTCCCACGCCGCCGGGGCCGACAATGACGCCGAGGACGTCGACGAGCGCCCGTATTGCGCCGAGTGCTACGACATCAAGGCGAAGGAGGAGGCCGAGCAGGCTGTCGGTGTTGCCCGACGCGGATGATGGCGAGGCGGGAGGGAACAGACACTTTCAGCTCTGCGCTCGCGGGCGAGTAACGGCTGTGTAGACTAGACGTCGATGCGCATACACGATTCGTACAACCGCTTGTCCACGATCTTCTGTCCTATCGCCCCTTTGCGCCCTCGCTCGTCGCCCCTGCGCGCTCAGAACCCCCTCGCAAGCCGCCGATCCTGCGGATCGTACGCTGAGCTGGTCTTGCCCAACTCGCACGCTTGCAATGCGACGGGAGCAGCAACGGACTGCGAACGCGAGGAGAGGACGGTCAGCGTCGTCGCGGATGGGAAACGCCCTGACCGCCGCGAGCGAGAGCGTCGACACGACGCACGGGACCAGCGGAGAACTACGCGAACAGAAGGAGAACGGACGGGTCAGTGCGCTACCCAGGGAATGGGGGAGAGAGGACGCACCTGAAAGAACCCTTCGACCCAGAGCAACGCCGTGTCGATCTCCTTCGTGAGCTCCGCCTCGCGGATCCCGTTCCGCGGTGCCGGCGGGTCTCCCGAAATGTTCGGCTGCTCGAGCAACCACCTCGCCATGCGGCGCGCGAGCTCGCCGCCGTCGCGCAGCTGACCAGCAGCGACCCACTGCCGCGTGACCTCGTACTCGTCGTCTCGCGCACTGCGAATCAGCCGTCGCCAGTCTTGCAGCGAGAGGAAGAGGGAGCGGGAGCCGTGGTCGGCGCAGAGGTGCGAGAGGAGCACGAGGGAAAGAGCCTCGAGGGTGATGATGACCGAGTAGTCGTCGAACTCGCTCGAGATTGTGTGCGGGCTCATCTGCAATACGCGAAGTTCGCGTATGATGCGCACGCCACCGTAGAGGAGGTACGGCCCCGACTGAATCGGGGTACGCGACCGCGCGCCCGCGATCGTGACGAAGTAGGCTTGCAGGTCTCGCTGAGCGGGTCTTGGGTGGAGACCCGAGACGTCGACTTGTACCTGGATATCCGCAGACCTGCTCCAAACGAACGTCAGGTCCTAGGACGCGTAGCTGAGAAAAGGGAGAGCGCACGAAGCGCGGGCTGTAGAAGTACGGCTGGCCGCCGCTGCGGCCCTGCAAGTGCAACAGCGTGTCGGTCAGTATGCTAGTAGCCACAGCGATAATGAGGGGACTAACGCGCTGGTCCGTCTGCATCTCATTCAGGTCCACCTCGACGACCTGCCGCAGCTGCTCCAACGAGGCATGATGCCATGTCGTCACGGGAACGACGGGTAAAATGCGTACGCTGTGGTTTTGATCAGCATTGGCGCGTTATGAGGGAGAGGAGCGCCGCACCTCGTGTACTTCGAGGGGATGAGCAGCTCGTCAGCGAGCCTACACGCCCTGCCTTCGTCCCGGAGCTCGCGCACCCACGCCCCGACGGCGGAGAGACCTATGGACAGGGCATCAGTTCCAGTGTTCGGCTAGAGCGGAAGGGCAGGGAGAAACGCACCCCCGAGGCCGTACTCTAGCTGGAGGTGACCCTCACGTTCACGGGTCAGGCGGTGCTGCTTGTTCGCCTCGTTCAACAGCTTCTCCAGCTTGGTCCCGGCGACGGAGAAGTCGATGATGGTGAAGCGCTTCGAGTCCGCGAGCGCGGGAACGGACATGTTGGTGAGCGAGCAGTGGGAAGAGCGCGAGAGGAAAGGAAGCGAGGGAGCTGGATTTGTCGGACTCCGCAGGCGGGGTCGGAGGGAACCGCGGACCCGTCGCAGCAGAGCTGCCTTTTCTCGCCAGCCCTCGGTCTTGCCGAGAGGAGGCGGTGGGCGGTGCTCGACGGTCAACCGCAGAGGAGGGGAAAGGACCCCGCCCCACTCGCGAAGCCCGCTGCACGCGAGCACACCGTCCCCGCTGCACACAGAACCTGTGTGTGCACTGAAGGGCGGCCGCCCACCCCAGCAGCGCTGTGTCGACGTCGAGGGCGGACCATATGCATGCTCGCCGAACTGATGAAGACGAGGGGCCCGTCGCGCTTCGCGTGAAGCGCCAGCTGGAAGCGAGAAGCCAGCGAGAGTCCATGCAAGCAGATCGTGGCGAGGACCAGCCTGTCCTGCGGTCGCAGGTGAGGTGTGCATGCTCAAGGAGGGGCGCGCGCTCTCTCGCTCCTCCCGTGCGGCTCAAATCGCACAACCCGCACATGAATGATTGCGCACACCTTGGAGACCTTGGAAGAACCTCTTGAAAGCTCCGCACGAAAGCGCAGACTGCTCCACCGCCTGCTCGCCTCTCTGCGCCTTGCGCTCGTCGTTGTACGAACGACCTTCCAGGGGCTTGCCGGCAATGACGGCCGTGTAGCTTAACCCTCCACGATACACGCCTGCGATATACAGCCGTTGGGATGCCCTTCACCCTTCCACACACTCCCTCTTCACGCTCTTCACGTTCAGAATCTCCTTGCAAGCCTGCGGTCTTGCGGATAGTACGCCGAGCTGCTCTTGCCGAGCTCACACGCTTCCAACGCGACGGGAGCGGCGAGGGACTGCGCGTGCGAGGGAGGGAGGGTAAGCGACAGCGCCGGGCGGGGCAGGACTCGAGAGCGCGGCCTGCGAATGAACCACTAGGGACGTACGCCGCGAGCAGCGAGCTGTGCGTACCGAGTAAGGCGACATGTCAGCGTGGGATCGAGGAAGAGACGGGGGAGGGGACGCACGTGAAAGAACCCCTCGACCCAGTGCAACGCGTTGTCGATCTCCTTCGAGAGATCCGCTTCGCGGATCCCGTTCCGCGGTGCCGGCGGGTGTCCCGAGGTGTTCGGCTGCTCGAGCAACCACCTGGCCATGCGGCGCGGGAGCTCGCCACCGTCGCGCAGCTGGCCCGCCGCGACCCACTCGCGGGTGACCTCGAACTCCTCGCCCGTCGTGTTGCGCGTGAACCGCCTCCAGTCCTCCAGCGAGAGGAAGACCTCGTGCGCGCCATGGTCGACGCAGAGGTGTGAGAGGAGAACGAGGGCGAGCGTCTCAAGGTAGATGGCGGCCGAGTAGTCCTCGAAGTCGCCCGACGACGCATGAGGGCTCATCTGCCACACGCGGAGCTCGCGAATGACGCGCACGCCGCCATAAACCAGGAACGGCCCCGACTGGACCGAAGTGCCCGGGTGTGAGCGAGCGAGCGTGGCGAAGTAGGCGTGCAGGTCGCGCGGAGCAGGCTCGGGGTTGAAACCTGCAACGTTAACTTGAACTTGGATATCTGCGGACCTGCTCGAGTGGTAAGTGAGCTTCGTGGATGCGCAGACTAGAAGAGGGAGAGCTCACGCGGTCTGCCCGAAGTGCAGGGAGCGCGGGCTGTAGAAGTACGGCTGACCGCGGCTGCGGCCCTGAAGGTGCAGGGAACGGTCAGCGTTCTGACAAAAGCGGCAGTGAGGAGGAAGGCACGGACGCGCCGGTCCGTGTGCGTGTCATTCAGGTCCAGTGCCACGACTCGCTGCAACTCCTCTGGCGTCTCGTTGTACCACGCCGTCGTCGGTACGGTGGGCATGATGCGAACACTGTTGCTCGCATCAGCGACATCGCCTGCTGAGGCGGAGGGCGCGCCGCACCTCGTGTAGTTCGAGGGGATGAGGACCTCCTCAGCGAGCTTGCTCGCCCTCCCTTCATCCCGCAGCTCGCGGACCCATACACCGACGGCGGAGAGACCTATGGGCAGGGCCTCAGCTCCAATGTTCGGCTAGAGCGGAAGGGACGGGAGAAACGCACCCCCCAGACCGTACTCGAGCTCGTGGTGACGCTGACCACCGAGAGCCGGGTTGCGGTGCCGCTCGTTTGCCTCGTTCAGCAGCTCCACGAGCTTGCAGCCAGCGATGCCGAGATCGATGACCGTGAAGCGACGCAGGTCGGCGAGCGCGGGGACGGGCATACTGGTGAGCGAGCGGCAGGAAGACAGCGGGAAGGGACGAAAAAACGCGAGTGCACATGTGGGAGTCTGCAGGCGGATCTGGAGACGGCCGCGGAGCCGTTGCCATGGAGGCGTCTCCTCTCGCGAGCCCTCGGTCCGGCCAAAAGGAGGCACTGGAGGGCGGTGCTGGACGGGCAGCGGGCCGTAGGAGAGGAAGGAATGCGTCCGCGACACTCGATGCTCTGAGTGCCGCGTGTGAGCTGACAACGCGCATCCTATCGACATGTAGCGGCCGTCTGACCAGCAGCATAGCGCCAGGTCGACTTGTACAGCTTACCCTCCTCGTCGAGCTGATGAGGCTGAGCAGCCCGTCCCACCGCGCGCGGGAAGCGCCAGCGCGAAGTCAGAAGCCCGCGAGAGACCATGCAAGCAGATCAAGACCAGCGCCAGCCTGTCCTGCGGTTGCGAGCGAGGTGTGCAAGGCCGAGGAGGGGCGCGCGCTCTCTCGCTCCTCCCGTACCGCTGCCCTCGCGCACACGGCTCAGCACTCCCTGCGCGCACGTCAAGACCTCGACAAGACTTCATCAGAGCCCTATACAACCGCGCAACTCGGCCCATTGCCTTCTCACCCATCGCACCTCGCGCTCGTCGACGACGTCCAGCTGCTCCAGCCCCTTTCGCCGCGACTCTCTAGCCAAGTAGGTACGCGCAGCGCCTCACTTGCAGGCCCACACGAGCTGACGTGACTTGCGCGCAGGACTCGCACCCAGCTCCCACCGCGCGCCATTCCTCCGCCTTCCCTACCCTACACCGCACGTCGCACACAGCCGCTCGTCAAGTTCCTACCGCTTGGACCACCGCCAGTGCTACAACCATGTCGCGCCTCAACTACAACAAGTGGGACAACCTGCAGGTGAGCATTCGCACACTGCCTCCGTCACGGCAGGCCTCTCTAACGCGCTTATCCGCACCCGCAGCTCTCGGACGACTCGGACATCGAGGTCCACCCGAACGTCGACAAGCGGTCGATGATTCGGTACGCCTCCTCCCTCCTCCCGCCAGTCTCCCGTCGCTGATATCACATCACCTGCAGCTGGAAGCAGCGCGACATCCATGAGAAGCGGGAGGAGCGCAAGCTCAAGCTCAAGCAGTTCGAGACCGAGGTGCCGATGAACGCGTCGCTCATCGCGCGCATGGACTCGCTCATCTCGTCGACCAAGACCGACGGCGCGCAGTTCATCGCCAATGAGGTGCAGCGCCTCAAGGCGGCGCTCCCGTACTCGTACGAGCTGAAAAAGTTTGAGCAGGGCGAGCAGCCGAGCGAGGACCACATGATCGTCTCGCTCCTGAGCCAGGTCATCAACGAGGCGACGAAGAAGGAGCAGGCGGCGGGCAAGGGCGAGGAGGGCCGCGACGCACGGCTCGTCGCCGAGCTCGAGTGGCACAAGAAGCGCCTGCTCGACCGCCAGGAGGAGATCAAGAAGGAGACGGCCGAGATCGAGGCGGAGCAGAAGAAGTGGATCACGAGCGACGACATCCGGACAGGCTGGGACAGCAAAACGGTGCGTTGGCGCTCTCCATGGATGCCTACACCGCCTATTGCCGTGTGTGGTTGCGAGTCGCGCTGTGCCTTGGTGCTGACCTTCCTCTCCTCCACAGATCGTCTCGAACGCCCCGACTGCTCAGCCAGTCGCCCCGCCTCCTACCGCATCTTCCTCAAAGCCCAAGTCGACAAAGACGGAGACCGTTGTCGAGACGCTCAACTCGCCTGCTGTTCAGGCCGCCGCTCAGGCTGAGGTGCGTTTCGCGCCCCACGGGTCCTTCCCGGAACGCAGACAGTCTCGCTCCCGCTCATGAGCGCCGTTGGCTTACTATCTCTCTTCTTGCGCGCCTTGCAGGACTCGGGCGACTCTTCCGATGATGCCGACGTCGCTCCTCTCTCCGCCTATGCCCTCGCCTTCTCGAAGATCGCCCCGCTCGACTGGAACAGCGTCAAGCAGGCGATCTCGTCCGACCCGTCGCTGCTGACGGAGGAGACGGGCGACGCGCTCATGGTTGAGGCGTTCAGCCAGGCGATGAAGGGGACCAAGGCGGGCGAGAAGCGCGCGAGGGAGTGCATTGAGAAGGCCCTCATCGGGCAGTACTGCAGGAGCCTCGGGCGCGACGGAACGGCGCTGTTCTTCCAGAGGTGCGTTTTTACGACCTCGGCCTCGCCTCCTCAGTGCCGCTTCTCCCGCTCCTCGCTCATCTCGCTCACCTACTGCGCCCCACGCAGGATGACGGGCGCGAACCACGCGGCGCTCAAGATCTTTCTCGACGACGTGCTCAAGACGTCGGAGCGCATCATCGACCGCGCCAAGGTCGTCGCGGCGGAGCGCGCGGCCAAGGCGGGCGACCAGGAGGGCGTCGAGCAGATCCAGCTCGTCGCTTCGTCGCCCGACACGACCATCACGTTCGAGGTGCCTGATGGACCGCCGCCCGAGCACCTTGAAATCACGGGCGAGGGCTCGGAGGAGCTCGACCCGGTGCTCGTGCGCGAGTTCCTTCAGAAGCGGTGGGACATCTTCGAATCGTTCCCGAAGAACCTGAAGGCGGCGCTCACGGAGAAGAACCTCGAGAAGGTCAACAAAGTGCTCGGGCGCATGAGCGTAGACGACGCCGAGCAGGTCGTCGAGCAGCTGCAGGAGGCGGGCATCCTCTCGGTGCGTCTCGCCTCGCCCGTCCTCTCTGTTCGCCCGGGATTGACGCTCATATCTCCCTTGACCGCAGTTCGAGCAGCCGGGCGTGATTGATCAGACGGGGCGGAGCGGCGAGCCCTCCATCGAGATCCCGGGCGCGCGTCCCGCGGGAGGGGAGGAAGCGAGCTCTGCGCCGCGAGTGGAGGGCTTGAACCTCGAGGACGACCTTGACTAGTCCTTGTAATCGCACCCCTGCTGGCTGTACACGCTCTCTGTGCGCGAGGGGCGAGAGCCGTCATCTCCGCAAGCCCCGGCCGCGTTGACTTCGTTCTCCTCACACTCTGCTGCGTCGTGCTGCCTGCTAGATGCTCTCGGCGCTAGAACGGGTACCCTAGACGACATGGACGACGCCGCAAGCATCCCCGGCCTGCGCACCCTCGTGTGGCTCTCCGTCAAGGCGGGTCCCGTCTCCACCCTTTCCTCGCACATTGGAGCGCACTGACACCCTGTGCACGCAGCCCTTGATTCGTGTCCTCATTCCGATAGGCGTCGGCTTCACCCTGCAGCGATTGGGCTCGCTGCCGCCGGACGCAACGAGGTCCTCCTCGATTCTCCTCGTCAACTTGTTCCTCCCGTGTCTGCTGTTCTCCAAGGTACGCGCACCTTTTCATGCACTACTGGGCCTCGCTCACGCCCGGACGCACGCAGATTGTGCCGTCGTTCACGTCCGAGAACGTATCCGCCATTGGACCCATCATCTTGTCCGCGTTCTTCTACCAGGCGGTGCCGTTGCTCCTGGGCATCCTCGCACGGTATGTTGAGCGTTCTCTCCTTCCCCATTCCTGCCCTGATCCATCCCGCAGGTCCGTGACGCCGACACCGCGTCGATGGAGGTGGGGAGCGCTCAGCGCGTATATGTTCGGCAACTGGGGCGACTTGCCGTCTGCCATCGTCCTCTCCATCACCTCGACCACGCCGTTCAACGGCACGGAGGACGGAAACCTCGGCCTCGCCTTCGTCAGCATCTACATCCTCGTCGTCTACGTGTCGTCCTTCGCTCTCCAAGGTATCCGCATTGTCCAGCTCGACTACAAGCGGCAGATCGATGCCGCGCTCGAGCTGCGGTACGAGGATGGCGAGTTCGGCACCGCGAGGAAGTACCTCAACCGCCTACTGAGGGGCAGGCCGATGGAGCACGAGCTGGAGGAGGAGCGCGCGCGGCGGGACAAGCGGGACGAGGCGGGCGCGGGTACGAATGTGAAGAGCGCGAAGCCCTCGATCACGGTCGAGGAGCCGCCGCACCGTCCGCGTATGGCGTCTATCGCGACGCAGACGGATGGCGGCGATGGCGAGATCACCTCCGTTCCCTTGGCCGCCTTCCCCTTCCTCGAGCCCGTCCCCTCCGGCCTCGCACTGTCGCACCATTCCTCCAACCTCTCTTCCGCCTCACTCTCCCCCTCCCATCACCCGCACGCCGGCATCCGTATCGCCCATGGCATCTGGGTGCTCCTCCGGCCCATCTTCCAATCGTCGCCCTGTCTCTCCCTTCTCTCCGCCCTCATCATCTCCCTCGTCCCGACGCTCCGCGCGCTCTTCGTCGCGCCTACCGACGGCTCCTCCTTCCACCCGACCGCGCCGGACGGCGATCCTCCTCTCGCTGTCCTGTACGACACCGCCTCTTTCGTCGGCGGCGCGTCCATCCCCACCGGCCTGACCGTCCTCGGCGCATCTATGGGCAAGATCCGCCTCCCGCGGCCGATCGGGCGGCTGCCGCTCGCGAGCATCGCGTCGATGTCGGTCGTCCGGCTTGTCATCCAGCCCATCATCGGGTTCTTCTTTGTCCGTGAGCTCGTGCGGGTTGGGATGGTGAGCGCGGAGAACAAGGTGTTGCGCTTCGGTGCGTGTCGCTCTCTCGCTCGACTGCGGCGCAACGTTGACCTTCTCTGTGCGCGACAGTGATGGTGACGCTCAGCTGCGTGCCGACAGGTGTGTACTTCCTCTCCTCGGCCACGCCGAGCCAGCTCCTCTTTCGCTCTCGCACTCGAGGCGCGTTCGAGCCCCTCGCTGACGTCCCTTCCGCCGCTTACAGCGACGCTCCAGGTCACCTACTCCATCCTCTTCGCGCCACCAGGACAGCAGAACAACTCGGAGCTCGTCGCCGTGCACCTCATTTTCCAGGTCCGCTCCCTCTTTCCTTCCATTTCCTCGACTGAGGCTCACGCTCCGCCGTACGCAGTATGTTGTGTGGGCGTTTTCGAGCGTCATCCTCACTGCGTTCTGCTTAAACGACCTCTTCTAGATTCCCTGTTGGAGACCCCTGTATCGAAGCTCGTCTGTGCTGTTCGTGTACGAGCGCGAGCACGAGCCCGAGCGCGGAACGGGATGATGACGAGCCAGAGCGTGAACGACGATCGCTCGCGCTCGACTTGCGCACGCCGCGCACCTCTCGCTCATAGCGCGTGTCGAGGAGCACAAAACATACTGACATGGCACGGAGACCCAGAACATGATATGAAGAGAGGGAGGGAGGAGAGCACCGTCTAGCCTCAGAGCGATTCCTTGTCCTTCTCGTCCGACACGGGCGTCGTCCTCGCGATGTCGACGCCGTCTGCGGGGAGGCCCGCCTCAAGGCGCGCGTCGAGCTTGGCAACGGAGGACTCCTTGCCGAGGAAGAGGATCTCCATCTGCGCGAGCGGGTCGGTGAGCGGGAGAGGGACGAGAGGGAGGGAAGGGGAGAAAAGACGCACCTCCTCGAGCGTCTTGCCGTACGTCTCGACCATGAAGTACCAGAGGATGCCGTACCATACGAAGAGCAGCGCGAGGAAGACGAGGTAGTACTGCGTGGGGCGAGGGAGAGGAGCGGGTTAGTCGAGCCTCGATAACAAGCGCACAGGTGCCTGGTGTACCTTCCATCCGATGGCGTTGAGCGCGACTGGGTTCGCGTAGGCGTTGTAGAGGCCCGTGAGCTCTGCGTGCGGTAGAAACGGGTGGGTCAGCGAGATGGAACGATGGCGTAGAGCGCGAGCGCGATCAGGACTGTTGTGGACAGGAGGACGTACGGTTCGCGGTCGACCACACAGCCATGCCCTTCGCGCGGAGAGCGAACGAGAGGACCTCGGGGGTGTAAGAGTAGAAGATGCCTGTACGGAGTGCGTCAGCAAGGCGGGACGGCGTCAGTCGAGGCGTGAGCCGCACCCTGGAGGAACCCGTCGCCCGCGCTGTACATCCAGATGAAGAAGCTGTAGGGCGATGGAGGAGAGGTCAGCATCATTCGGAGTCACGGAGCAGGCGGAGATGAGGAGAGCGAGGGACGCACACCGCGGCAATGCCTGCAGACTTCGAGCCGTTCTTGTCGTACATGGCGGAAGCCGCGGTTACGCCGACGTTGAAGGCGATGATGAACGGCTGCGAGGGTGGCGCGCGTCAGTCGGGTGGCGGAGCACGGAGAGTGAAACGCGCACCCAAGTTGCGAGGACGTGCGTCCGGCGCTTGACGCGCGTCATGACCCAGTACGAGATAATCTGTACGACCCAGGAGAACATGCTGAGGCCTGCGGAGGAGCGATGATCAGCGGTTGTGTAACAAGGGCGAGGAAGGATGGGAGGCTTACCAGCGCCGATGCCGGTCTGCGTCGCCGAGCCAGTGATACCGACCTGGGTAAGAATCTGGCTGTAGTAGAAGTTGATGATCGCAGCGCCGTTCAACTGCGGCACGATGGTCATCATGGCGGCTGCGGGGGAAGAGAGACGGTCAGGCGAAAGACGGCGAAAGCGGCTGAGGGTGAACGCACCAAGCCAGAGGCGGTACCGGTTCGCCTTGCTCCTGAGCAGGTTAGACCACTTCTCGTTCTGCGCCTCTTTCTCCGCCTGGAGCGCGACGAGGATCTCTTCGTACTCGAAGGCGACCAGCTCGTCGTCGGGGTTGCCGTCGCCGTGGTACTTGACGAGCCAGCTCTTCGCCTCTGCGAGCGCAGTAAAGTGAGCATTGTGCTAGAGTAAAGGGTGCGAGGGTGCGGACCTTCGAGACGACCCTGGGCGGCGAGCCAGCGAGGCGACTCGGGCATGAACTGAACCGCGACGACGATGTAGATCGCAAACGCCGCCTGGATGAGATACGGCGTCCTCCACTGCCACGAGTCGGTGCGCGACGACGTGCCGAAGCTGATCCAGGCTGTACGCGGCGGGAGTCAGCTGCGTGAAAGTGGGGCGCAGAAGGGGAACGCACCCGAGAGGACGTGACCGAGCGTCCAGCTCTCTGCAGCTCAAAAATCGTTAGCGAGAGAGTGGAGAATGTGAGAAACGACGCACGGTTGAACGCAGAGGCGACGACCGGGCGCTGACGGGGGTGGGAAATCTCCTGCAGCCTGGGGATTGTGAAATCGCTCGGTCAGTCTTGAGTTTCGGCGGGATGTGAAGACGACTGCGCACTGGATCTGCATCGTCATGAGGGCCGTCGCGAGGCCGCTGCCAATGATGAACTTCGAAACGCAGAAGAGAGCGAGTCCCTTGCCCTCGAGCTGAGGGATGCCCGCGACGCAGCCGAGAATGGTCCCGATGAGCCTGCAGGCAGTACTGGGTCAGTGCCGTGCCTCGCGGATCACCCGTTGCAGAACCCGCGGGAGAAAGAAAGTAGCGAGGCGCACATCGTAATGGTGTAGTAGCGCAGGTTGTTGTTCCTTCCCCAGCGGTCCGCCGTGTACGCGGCGATGGGACCGGAGATGATGCCGGCGAGGTACGACATCGCGTTCTGCAGGTTGAGCCAAGGACGTAGGCAAGCGTGCGAGGTGAGTACACGGGGTTGGGACGGAGAAGAAGGGTTGAGAGCGTCGGAGAGAGAGTGAACGACCGTCAGTACACATTCTGGGGATATGCAACGGGATAGCACGCACGAGGAGCCCGATCTGCGACGAGTTCGG
This sequence comes from Rhodotorula kratochvilovae, assembly GCA_019926025.1. Lineage (NCBI taxonomy): Eukaryota > Fungi > Basidiomycota > Microbotryomycetes > Sporidiobolales > Sporidiobolaceae > Rhodotorula > Rhodotorula kratochvilovae. The sequence continues at coordinate 1,030,829 of JAHSUG010000003.1, read as the reverse complement.
GTAGCCCAGGTCGTGCTTCCAGCGGTCGAGCGCTTGCAGCCTGCATGCCCAAGATGTCAGGCGCGCCCGTCTCGGTACGGGTGAAGGAGCACGCACGAGCCGAGGATCGTTCCGTCATAGCCGTTGAGGAACTGTCCCTGTCGTGCGGGAAGGAGAGGAGGGTCAGTACCCTCTCGACGGGGGGAGCAGAGCAGCTGCCACCTCAGCCGGCAGGACAGCGGGGGACGAACCATGTAGATGACGCTGGTGAAAAAGTACAGCTTGCGCAGGCCCTTGTTCTTGTACCACGGACCATTGTCGATGGCGTTGGGGAGCGAGCGCCAGTCGAGGGTCGAGGGAAGCTCCGGAGTGGTCGACGGTGGCGCCATGGCGAGGAAGTGGTCGATAAGGATGGAAGAGAGAGGGGAGACAACGAAGCCAGCCTGGAGAAGCGGGTGCGGCCGAGATGCAGCGCCTTCGATTCGTCGGGAGGAGGAGGGAGCAACAATCGAGAGAGCGGAGACCCCAGTCTGGGACGTCCCGACGGTATCTGGCCCGCACTATCCCTCCGACTCGACCGCAGATGCGACATACTGGCCCGCGGAAGGGCTCGGGCGAGAAGGGCGGGACACGTTAGCGGGCGAGTTCCCCAGAGCAGGTCGAGCGGATCAGGTGCGCATGAGCGGGTCGCGCGCTCAACAGGTCGATAAGCGGTCCGCGCGCCGTCCCGTCGCAAGCGAGGACCAGCAGAGGGTGTGAGGGTGATGAGGGAGAGCCGCGGATTCTCATCAGCGCGAAGGTTGAACAACGCGCTCTCCCTCGCCCGCCACGCTCGAGCGGATTCTGCCGCGACTGCAGCTCACCCGCAGAGGCGCTTTGGTCCTGCGCGCGCTGACTCGCCCGCTCCGCGCCCCACGAGACGGGCTGCTTCCCCTCCGCTCTCGCCAACTTCCGCGCGCCGTTCCCCGCCCCGGTCGGGAGCGCGGATGCTCTGATAGCGCTGGCCGACTCGTACGGGTGGCGTACGGGTGCCCCCGCACGGATACCCCGAGCGTCTCGCCCGCGCCCTTCTCGGTCGAGGTTGGGCTGACGGACAACCCGCCCGTCGAACGCTCGCTTTGCCTCTTTCCTCTTCACTGCTGCCACGACACACACGATGCCGTCGATCTTGCCTGCTGCACCCGCGCCCGTGCCCGCCGCCGTCTCGCTTAAGGCGAAGTCCGCCATCCCCACCTTCCCCGACTTCGAGTATGCCCATCTTTACGACGAGGCCATCTACGGCGACTGGCGCGACGACATCGCCACCAAGGGCTACGCCGTTGTCCCCGCCATGTCGCGCGAGAAGGCGCTCGCGATCCGCGACCGCGCGCATGCGTGGATGGAGGGAACCGGCCACGGCTACAAGCGCGACGACCCGTCCACGCACAAGAGGGAGACCCTCCCCGTCAACCTCAAAGGCGGGATGGTGCACGGGTACGGTGCGGGACACACTGATTGGGTGCGTTTCTCTCGTCTCTTCGCTCACCCACCCTCTCTCCCCTCTCATCCTCAACTTCTCGCTCGCCTGCCCCCTCCTTCCACCATCTCCTCGCATATCCAGGGGCACCGTCAGACTGATGTACGTCCTTTCGCAGGTCTGGGACACGCGTACGGACGAGGGCGTCCTCGCCGCGTTCAGCAAGGCGTGGGGCACCAGCGAGCTCATCACCTCGTTCGACGGTGCCGCCCTCATGCTGCCGAACCGTACCGACATCTCCGACCTTGGGAGGTGGCCGCACATCGACCAGAACCCCTTCCGCTCCGGATTCTACTGCCTCCAGGTGCATTCTCCCTCAGCTCTCCTCCCTCATCAGGCCGCGCGCGCCGTCCCCTCTACGCAGTTCCTGTTCACAATCGAAAAGGATCTGCTCTAACCGCGCCTCTGACGCTGCAGGGCATCGTCAACCTGAATGAGAACGGCGCGGACGACGGCGGGCTTATGGTCCTCGAGGGCTCGAACCGCCTCACGAACCGCTTCTTCGTCGAAACGGGCCGCACCGACACGCGGAGCTGGGGCCCGATCGACTGGGCGGGCTTCAACCCCGACGAGGAGGAGTGGTTCTTCGAGCGTGGGTGCAAGTGGATCAAGGTGTGCGCTCAGCCGGGCGACCTCATCCTGGTGCGCTTCCCCTGTCTGCTCTCCCCCACGCGATGAGGCTGACGAGGTTTACCGTGTACAGTGGGACTCAAGGACGATGCATATGAACTGCGTCCCGAAGGGCAACACGGACCGCACCATTACCTGTGCGTGCATTGTTCCCTCCACAGCCCCTCCGCCGGCACACTCACTCTTCTCCTTTCCACCCGCCGCAGACGTCTGCATGGCCCCCGCCAAGCTCATGAGCGAGGAGGACCGCATTCGGCGTGTCGAGGCGTTCGAGAACCACCGCGGCACCGTGCGCCCCGCTCTCTTCCGCTCTCCCGCTCTCCCGCTCTCCCGCTCTCCCGCTCTCCCGCTCACCCGGTCGTCTACCCTCGCAGACTCACGTCCCCTTCAAGGACATCTACTCGCGTCCGCACGAGCCCAAGGTCCGCGAGGAGACGGGCCTGCCCGACCCCCTCGACACGGGCATCCCGAGCAAGCTGCCGGAGAGGACGGACGTGCTCCTCAAGCTCGTCGGCGCGCTGCCATACTGAGCGGGTTGTGTAGAGCCGGAGGAGTTTGTGCCATGTCCATAGCAGATTATCGATGCGCGGACGGGCGTTGCGAGAGGAGCAGGCGAGCAGGTGAGCAAAGCGAGCGCCGGTTATTCTCGCGCGAAACGGCGCGATCAGCAGATGGGTAGCGTCCGAGCAGACAGGCCAGGAAGAGCCGGAGTGACTTGAACGCCGTCTCGCCGCGGGAATGTCGAAGCGTCGCAGGCGGGAACAACCGCGCGCACTCGCCATTTGGCCCCCTCCCCTCGATTCGGAGCACGAGCAGCGTCGTCTGTGACTCGCGCAGTGCAGCCCGGAGTCTGCCACGCCGCTCCCACCGATCATCTCGCTCCACCTCTTTGGCGCCGCGTCGACGTCGAAGGGGTCTTCCCCGTCTCCCACGCGCTGCGCCTACTGGTCCTGCTGCTTGTCGGCGCCATGACTGCAGCTGAGCCTACACCGTTGCGGATCGTCGTCATTGGTGCGCTCCCTGCCTCTGTCGCCGGTTGAGGACGACGAGATGATGACACCCGAGGTGATGAAAGTTGGAGCGAGGCGGGCACGGCAGCGGGATGCGTGCGCGCAGCACGATTGGTAGACAGAGCTCTGCGCAGGGTGCAGGCGCGCTCAACACGTCACTGGAGGCAGAGGAGCGTGTGGTGGAGGAGCGAGGACGTCGTTCGAGGCGGTCGAGGGGAAGTGCTCGCGCGCCTCCCCGCGGAGCGAGATTCAGGACTCGCCAGGAGCTCGAGCTCACTGCTACGGTGCTGACCAGCGTCTTCTCCCGAACACAGGCGATGGCGGCGTCGGCAAGTCGTGCCTCACCATGGCCATCCTCCAGCGACCTTTCTCTGAAGAGTGCGCACGCTCCTTCGCAGGTTTCCTAGACTTCGAGCTTACACGAGAAGCACGCAGGTACGACCCGACTGTCGAGGATGCGTACACGCTGCAAGTCCCGGTCGACGGCGTCGAATACTCCGTCGAGCTCGTGGATACGGCGGGGCAGGAGGAGTACAGATACGCGCTCGACCAGACGGCGCAGAGCGGCGACGGCTTCATCCTTGCGTCCGTACCGCATTCCCTCGACCTCGCCGTGACCGGTGGACTAACCCCTCCCGCTCGCCCGCAGGTACTCGATCGACTCCGAGGACTCGTTTGAGCTCCTGCCCGACTTCCTACACGTCGTGCGCAAAGCCAAGTCACCGCACGACCACCCCTCTCCAGCCTTGACCCCCGACAACACCCCCTTCCCCTTTCTCGTCGTCGCGAATAAGTGCGACAAGGCCCCCACCGAACGCGTCGTCACGGCGCAGCAAGGGCTTACCTTCGCGAGGACAGGTGGCGGCCTCTTCTTCGAGACGTCGGCCAAGTCGCGCGTCAACGTCGACTCGAGCTTCCTCGCCCTCATCCGCGCCGTCGCGCGCTCGCGCACCCTCCACGCGGAGCATGTTCGCCGCTTGAAGGGCCACGACGACGGCTTCTTCAATGGCAACGTCGGCTTCCTCGAGCGCGGCGGCGCAGCGGGCGTGCGAGGCGTGCTTAGCCCCAAGTCGAGCTTTGTGGGCGTGCGGTACGGGCAAGACGAGAAGGCGGGCACGGGACTGCCGAGGCGGCCGACACGCGACCCGAGCCTCGCGATGGATCGGCGGAGGAGTCTGAGCATTGGTGGGCTGGGTCAGGACCCGAGCGTGCTGAACGACAAGCCGAAGGGGTGCGGGTGTGTCGTGTCTTGAGTTCGCCCTCTCGCTCGCATTGTGTACCAATACCCCAGCTCAGCGCAACTGCCTCTTCGTTGTTATGTCGTCTCTATGCACTGCAACGTCCCATCGCACTCTACTCCGCAGCGAGCGCCGCCTTGGCCAACTCGAACTTGTCCCGCGCAAGCTTCTCCCACGGCGCGATCCACATCGACCGCTCAAAGAACCTCAGCGCCTGTTCGTCGTGCGCCCGCGCACCCTCTTCGTCCTCCGCCTCCAACGCGCGCTGCAGCTCGACGACGCCGCGCGTCCTTGCGCGGCGCGAGCGCAGGAGCGAGTCCTCCGCGCCGGGGACACGCAGGCGCATCAGCCGTCCTGCAGTCTCGATGTTGGCGAGCAGTGGCGCGAGCGGGTCGTCCACGTTCGAGGGATCCCCAAGCGGCTGAAGCGTGCAGAGGAGATGGGCGATGCGCGAGCGCGCGGCGGGCGCCCAGGGCATGGCGTGCAGCGTGCGCGAGACGGTCGAGAGCGCGCCAACGGCGTCGTGCTGCGCAAAGATGTGTCAGCCGCGCGAGGAGAGGACGGGGAGCGAACGGCGCACCTTGCTGAGGTGGTGAAGCGTCGAGAGGCGCGAGAGCTCCGGGTCGTACTTGACGGCCGGGTTCCAGGTGTACTGCCGCGTCGTCTGGAAGGAGGGCGTCGTCGTTGGTCGCGATGGCGTGCGCGTAGAAGAGGCGGCGGTGGAACAGCGGCGTCTGCTTGCCCTGCGGCCTGCGGGTAAAGAGAGCGTGAGCCCGGAGCTTGACCAGGGAAAGAGACGCGAACGCACATGTTGGGCGAGTCGAGCAGCGCGGCGAGCGCGCGGTCCTCGTCCTGCTCGTCCCAGTACACCCGGGCGAGCGCGTCGCCGAGGTGCGTCGCGCACGCGCCGACCTGGTGTGCCTCGAGGTCCTCCAGACCGCCCTCGAGCACCTGCTTGGCGGTGTCGGGGTCGTCGAGCCAGACGTGCGCGAGACTCGAGCCAAGCTTGCACTCGGTAAGGAGGATGACCGACTGCTCGCGCGTGAGCCCACCGGGAACCTCGGGCGCGTCGAGGCTCAGGAGCGAGAGCGCCGTCTCGAACGCCTCGAGTGCGCCCTGGTGGTTCTCCGCCGCGAGGCGAACGCGGCCAAGGTTCGTCTGTGCGATGACGTACTGGCCCTCAACGGCGGGCGACTCGTCGACCTCGTAAAGCTCCTCGAGGAGTCCGGCGGCCTTCTCGAGCGACTCGCACGCCGAGGTGAGGTCGCCAACCTGCTCGAGGATGAGCGCGTTGAGGTGCAGCGCCGTGTGGTCCTCGGGCTTCTGGGCGAGGTAGCGCGTGAGGGCGAAGAGCGGCGCCGAGAGCGCCTCGACAGCGGATGGCGGCGCCGCCCCAGGGATGGCCTCGGCGGTCGAAGACGACGGGACCGACGCGCGGTACTTCTCGAAGGCGCGGCTCGCATACGCGATGTCCGCCTCGGGCGCTTGCCCGCCGAGCGAGACAGCGTGCTCGAGGAGGACGGACGCCTCGACGGCGTGCCCGGCGAGGTCCGCAAGCGTCGCCTGGCCGACCCAAGCCGCCGCCCAGTCCGAGTCGAGGACCTGCGCCTTGAGGAACGCCTGGTTGGCGAGGTCCTCGTCGCCGTGCACGAGGTAGAACAGGCCGAGGTTGGTCCACGGGATGGCGGTGCGCGCGTTGTGCTCGATCGCGCGGATGAAGCAGTGCTGCGCGAGACGGGGCGAGAGGTCGAACGAGAGGACGCCGAGCGCGTTCCAGAACGTCGAATTGAGCGGCTCCTTATGCAGCGCGTACTTGAGGCAGCGGATGGCTTGTTGCAGAGCCTGGTCGCTCGGAACGGGCCACGACGGGAGGGTCGAGAGTCGGCTGCGGAAGTTGCTGATCGCGACGCCGAGGTCGTACCATGCCGAGCCCGTCGCGGCCTCGTTCTGCGTTTCAAGGAGGACGCGCATCTTCGCCGCGAGAACCGAGAGCGCGACGGCGGTGCTCGACAATGGCGCCTCGCCGACGACCTGCTGGACCCCCGCGACAGTGACGACTGACATGCCGGCAATCTTGCTGTCGACGTCCTGCTCGGCGAGATGATTGAGGAGACGAGTCATCAGGGCGGACGACTGCTCCTGCAGCTCCGGCTGCGGGACCTTGCTGAGCCCGACGAGCGCGTCCGCCGCGACTTTCCAGGCGACGCGCGTGGCCGTGCCGCCCTCGACAATGGCGGTCGACTCGCGGAGCGCCTCGACGAGCGATTCCTCGGCACGGACCATGAAGCCGGCCCTCTGCTCATCGAGTCCCTTCGTGAGCGCCGTCTCGGCCAGGACGACCTTGACGCCGAGCTCGTCAGGGCGGTCGACGAGGATCTCGCGGAACGTCTTGAGCGCGGGCTTGAGGAGGCCGACCTCGCGCTGGACGTCCGCGACCGAGTATTTGGCGAACCACGAAATGGGGTCGAGGGCGAGCGCCTTGACGAAGACCTTGAGCGCGGCGATGTGCTTGCCCGAGTGGCGGTACGCGACGCCGAGCTTGATCCACGTCGAGACGTCTTCGGGCGCGCCGCGGAGCGCCGCCTGGAACGCCGTGACGGCCTGCGGGAACTTCTTCGAGTTGAGCTCGCTCGCGCCGATCGCCTTCCAGGCCCACGCGAGGCGTGCGGCGGCCTTGCCGCCCATGCCAGCGCGGCCCTTGTTGCCCTCGACGACGCGGCGCGCGATGACCTCGACGAGGGACCACTCGCCGAGGTCGGCGAACTCCTCGGCGAGGAAGCGGGCCGCAACCTCCTGCGACGGGTCGAGCTCGAAGGCCTTCTGGAAGCACTTCGATGAGCGCTCCCAGTCGGGCGTCGAAAGCGAGCGGTAGTAGATGCCGAGCGAGGTGAAAGCGGGCGCGAAGGCGGGAGAGGCGCGGAGTGCGGCAATGTAGGCGTTGTACGCCGGCTGCGTCTGCTCCGAGTCCGACTCTGCGAGAGATGGAATGAGCCGTGCTCGTTGGGAAGGGAGGAGAGGGACGCACCACTCAGCTTCCAGAGGCACTCGCCCATTCGCCACCACGCCTTAGCCCTCTCCTCCGCCTCCTCGGGCTGCTCGCCCTCCTCGACGCCCTCAGGCTTCTCCAACCCCCTCTTGCTCCGCCACTTCTCCTTCTCCTCGCGCTCCTTGTCCCTCCCCTTTTTGCGCTCCTCCAGCGCCACAACAACCTCCTCCAGCTGCGCGGGCGCCTCGTCCGACTGCCCCGCGAGGTGCAGCGCCCAGGCGCGCTCCCCCTTCGCCTGCGTGAGCGCGTCGGGCGGGAGCGCGCCTGCCGGGAGCGCGAGGACCGCATCCCAGACCTTGAGCGCGGCAGCTTGCTTGCCCTTGGAGGACTGGAGGACATGCGCCTTGGCGATGAGGAGGGAGGGGTCGGGGTGGGGGCGGGGAGGAGCGCAGGGGAGCTCGGCGGAGGAGGCGGCGTCGCGAGGAGGTACTCGAGGAGCCGCAGTGCACGGAGGTGGTGCGTGGGCGGCGCGTTGTAGACGAGCGAGAGGGCGAGATGTGTGTCGAGCGTGCGGCGGGACCTGCAGACGCTGCGTCAGCGGGAGGGCGTGGAGCGAGGAAAGCGATCTGGCGTACCTCGGCAGGCCCTGCCCGATCTCCGCCTCAAGCCCCTTCAGAACCGCCAGACCCGCCTCCGACACCTGCAGGAGCGCATCCCACTCCTTCTGGTGCGCGAAGAAGGCGGCGGCGAGGAGGTGCGTGACGAGGGAGCGGGGCGACTGTGCGAGGGCGTTCTGCGTGTGGAAGGAAGGGTCAGACCGAGCGAGAGGGGAAGCAGAAGCAGCGGTCGCGCACCTCGACAATGTCGGCCATCTCGTCGTCGGAAGGCGCGGCGGGGAGCTCGGCGGGGTCCTCGTCGTCCGCGGGGACTGCGGCAGCTGCAGCGGCGGCAGCTGCGGCGGCGACGCGCTGACTCATGGCAGTCGCGAGCTTGGCGAGACCCGACCTGCGACGACGCCTGTCAGCACATGCACGATGTCGCAAGCAACGGGCAGGACGCACTCGGGGAAAAGCTCCGCCTGCCTCCTTAGCAGGTCCCACCGCTCCTTCGGCCACGACTCGACCTTCTCGCCGTCGGCAAACAGGTCGCTCCACTCGATCGCGACCTCCCACGCCGCCGGCTCGGGCACGGCGATGACGACCATGCCGCGCGCGAGGCCCTCGACCTCGCGGCGGTAGTAGTCCTTCGCGTCCTGCTCCTTCTGAGCGTCCTCGGCGCTCTTGGCCTTGGCCTTCGCGCTGAGATCAACGACTGGCGCGTCGAACGGCGACGGGAGCGCGCGCAGCGTCGTGCGTAGGTGCGCGAGGAGCCGCCGCTCGATGTCGCGGCGGAGGGGTTCGTCGTTGCCCGCGTCGGGGTCGTCGAGGACCTGCCGCCACAGGCCGGGTAGCTGGCTGCGCGGGAGGTACTCCGCTTGCACCTGCCGCGTCGTTTCCTCGGCGGTGAGTGCGGGGCCGCCGAGGCGCTGCCGCCGCTTCTTGACCTCCGCATCGACGGCGGCAGTCTCGATCGCTGAGATGAGCGAGATGAGCTCGAGGAGGACGGGGAGGGGGGACGAGGCGAAGCGCTGCACGGTTGGGTAACCGGTGGCGGTAGGGGCGGTGGGGTCGTACGCCGGGAGCGCGTGAAGGAGGGCGTGCGAAGGCGACGAGGGGAGGAAATAGTGGAGTGTCTCGATGAGCTGCGCATAGGTAGTCCAGTCAGTCACGTTTCCTTTCGACGACGGGACGTTCTGCCAGCTCAAGTTGCCCTGGCAGCGTCGCAGCAAGAACAAGGAATGGGCAACGCACCTCGTCCTTCGTGCCGTACTTCCTCCGCACGTCCAACAGCTTCTCGAGCGATTCAGCGTACTTCGGCGCATCTTGGCTGTTCAGCAGGGCGATATCAGCTCGGAACACGCCTGCGGGAGCCGGGAGGACGGGAAGCAGACCTCTCGGCGAAGAGCTGCATCAACCCCTGCAACTCTCGCGCATAGTCCGTCCAGCGCTGCTTCTTCTCGTAGAATGAGGCCAGTCCCTGTGCTCGTGCGCAACATCCACATTGTTATCAGCTCATTCGCTCGTTTCGTCATCTCTCGCCCGAGGTGAGCTGGAGCGGGAACACACCTGCCGCGCAAGCGCCTGGCTGGGCGACTGCTCGATCGCCTTCTTGTAGATCTCCTCGGCCTCCTCTGGCTGGTCGAGGTTGAACAGCGCGAGCGCGAGGAAGACTCGCCTGTCGTCGGCGATGAGGAGGAGGGGCGGAGAGAGAGGCGAGCATCAGCGCTGCAGAGCCGGGGACAGCTAGTGGAGGGTAACGAAGCGCACGCATTGTAGTTGGAGCTCTCAAAGTCGAGCACCGCCCTGTTGCGGACTCGGCGTCAGCTTCATCAGCTGGAGCGGAGAGGAGGAGGGGGCGCACCTCGCGTTCTTCTCCACGCCGGGCCAGTCCTTCTTGCCCAGGCACTCCTTGAGCGCCTTGAGCTTTGGCTTGACGAAGATCGACATCCCTCGAGAGCGAGTACAGCGGTGGACGAGCGAGAGCTGCTCCTCCTCGATGGTTCCCCTCCGCGATGACATGCGCAACCTCCTCCTTCGCTCGTCTTGACCGCAGTCTGGCACAGTGATTGTCGCAGGAGACCGAGCTACTGACCTCTGCGCTCCAGCCAGCAATCTCGCGCGCAGCCAGCAATCTCGCGCGTCGCGCTTCCCTTCATCCTGAAGATCGCTGGGAATCTAAAGGACGTCTCAAGCACAAATTGCACTGACTGTACAGCATCGACGGACCCCATATAGCCTCTAGTCCCCTTTTCAGATCTGCGCAACGGCGTGACCATCGCCGCGCGGGTCGGATCCCGCCGCCCATGCGCCCGACGGGAGCTTCTGGATAATCTGCTCGCGGAGAGAGCGTCAGTATGCACTCTTCGCGGGTAGAAGGAGAGAAGCAGCGCACCTGCCCGCGGCCAAACATCGACCGCTCGTGCCCGGTGAGGAGCTCGATGTCGTGCCCCATCTTCTTCAGCTCCTCGACGACCTCGGGCCGGACGCCCTCCTCGAGGTACACCTTCGTGCCAATGTCGCCTTCCTTGCCCGCATCCTCGGGGACGTCCGCCGAGATGCAGAACCGTGGCGCATCGAGCGTCGCCTGCGCCGTGCTGTTGTTGTGCAGCATGTTGAGCAGGATCTGGATGTGCCCTTGCGGCTGCATGAAGCCGCCCATCACGCCGTAGACTGAGGACAGGAGTGGTGTTAGATGGGTCGCAACGAAGCGAGAGGGACGGGTGCGCACCCATGAAGAGCTCCCCGCCCTTCTTGTCGCCGCGCGTGACCAGTGCCGGGATGATGGTGTGGTACGGGCGCTTGTTGGGCGCGATGCAGTTCGGGTGGCCCTCCTCGAGCGTGAAGTTGCACCCGCGGTTCTGCAAAGTGAAGCCGCACCCCGCGGGGACGGCGAAGGTGCCGAAGCCGGCGTAGTTGCTCTGGATGTACGAGCAGCCGTTGCCGTACTGGTCGACGACCTCGAACAGCACCGTGTCGGACGAGGCGATCGGCTTGCCCTTGTTGATCACCGCCGTCGACTTGGTCGGGTCGAACAGCTCGGCGCGCTTCGCAAGGTACTCCTTCGAGAGCAGCTCCTCGACCGGTACCCGCGAGTGCTCCGGGTCGGCGATGTAAGCGCGGGTGTCGGCGAAAGCGAGGCGGATGGCGGAGCTGCGCGAAGTGCGAGGGTAAGATCCCGGGAGCAGAGCGAGAGTATCGAGGCAGACGCACATGAGGGTGTGGAACCACTGCGCCGAGAGGTGCTCCGTCTTGCTCAGATCAGCCTTGCCCTGATCCTTCATCGCCTCGATGATGCCGAGCGCGATGAGCGCCGTCAGGCCCTGGCCGTTCGGAGGCGTCTCGTGCAGAGTCACGCCGTTCTCGCCGCCGTAGTTGATCGAGATGGGCGCGACGGGAGTGGTAGTGTGGTTCTTCAGATCCTCGAGCGTCATGACGCCGCCCTTGGACTGGATAACTGCAGGTGAGAAGGGAAGATCAGCCGGAAATCCGGCACAAACCGAGCGAGGATACACACGCTCGACGATAGCCTCGGCAATCCTGCCCTCGTAGAAGCCCGCCTTGCCCTTCTCCGCGACCTCCCTGAACGTGCGCGCGAGGTTGGGGTTCTTGAAGATCTCGCCCGGCCTGGGAGCGTGCGTCTTGCCCGTCTCCGGGTCCGTGATGAGCATCTCGGCGTAGTTCGGCGACTGCTTGAGGAAGACGTCGTGGTTCTTCACCCAGCTGTACGACGAGACCTCGTGGATGGGTACACTGTGCAAGCGAAAGGGTCAGCGACGAACGGAAGTCGAAGCGCACGAGGGCGTACCCAGTTTCCGCCATCCGGATCGCCGGCGCAAGCACGTCCGCCATCTTCAATTGCCCGCTGCCGAGCAGCTCAATCGTGTCGCACCATACCGCCGCGCACCCCGGGACCGTCACCGCGTTGATGTCGAGAAAGGGGATCTCCTTGCCCTTGATGCCAAGCTCGCGGATCTTCTCGAGCGTGAGGGCGGCAGGTGCCCGTCCCGACCCGTTGAGCGCCTTGACCTCCTTCGTCTTGGCGTCGTAGAAGAGGCAGAAGCCGTCGCCGCCGATTCCGCACGAGCCGGGCTCGGTCAGGTTGAGCGCGGCCGACACCGCGACAGCTGCATGCGTGCAGGATGGTCAGCCTCGCCAAGCCCCGGTGGTCCTTCGAAGAGCGCGGGGTGCTCACCAGCATCCGCCGCGTTACCGCCCTTCCTCAGGATCTCGAGGCCTGCCTCGGCCGCCAGCGGCTGCGAGCAGGCGACCATGCCCTTCGTGCCTGTGTGCGCGAGCGGTGAGCTGGAGCGCACCATCTGGGCGTGCGCGAGAGACGCACCGTAGACGACCGACCGCCTCGAGGCGAAGGGCATGAAGGGGATCTCGAGGTCCGGCAGCTCATCGTGGAGGTAGAGTTCGCGCTGGGAGGCCATATTGCAATGTAGCGCGGAGACAGAGCGAGTGGTGGGAGCAGGAGGAGCGCGGGCAGGAGCTGGCGGCGAGCGACCAGGCCACCCGCCGGCATCACGCACGAGTGCCCGGGGGACCCTGCCGCGGGCCCGAGGGCCGTCGGCACGAGATACGCAGGGGTCTCAGCCGGGTCGCGCACGCTTCCCCGATCGGGGAGGTGCGGGGGAGGAGGGCGAGCGGCGCGGCCGAGATGCTGCTCTCCCTGCGTACGTTCGACTACACACCGCCTGGCGCGCCATTCAGGAGCTCGGCGGCAGCGCAGGATAGCCTGCGCCCCGACGCGCGTGCTCCCGTGCCGTGCGATGCGGTGCTCGTGCGCCACGCCCTCGCTCAACCGGCTTTTTCCTCCCTCCTCCGGTTGTTCCATCCCCAGCTTAGCGCGCATTCTACCGCGCGGCTGCTAAGTAAAGGGTTCCGTCGGCACCGCCGGCCCTGCGGTTCTCCGCTGAGCTCTCAATCACCTGTCGCTTCGTCTCGCTATCTTCAGCCCCTCCTCGCTCGTCGCCGCTTCTTCTCTCTCTCATCCGTTTCAGCGCCCGACAATCAAACGCGATGGCATCCCTCGCATCGACCACGTCCATCGAGAAGAAGTACGACGACGGTACGAGGGCGACCACCATGCACGCCGCTCACCCCGTGCTCTCGCACGTCAAGGAGGAGGCAGACGAGGACGAGGGCGCACGCATCGCTGGGTACGAAGCCAACGAGTACACCGAGGAGGAAGAGCGAGCCGTCAAGCGCAAGCTCGACCGCCGAGTGATCCCTATCCTCGCCGCAGTACGTTCCTCCCCCCCATTGTGCACCTAGCATGACTGACCCGCTTGCACCCCACAGGTGTACTTGTACGTGCATTTGTCTCGGCCCCACTTGGCTGCAACTGACCTCTCCCGACGATACACCTCGCCCGCACCTTCGCCTTCCCCCTCCTGCTTCTCCCCTCGGTGGTCATCCCACGCAGCTCGCAGTTCTTTGACAAGAACTCCCTTACCTACTCGTCGGTCATGGGTCTGCCGATCAAGGGGCAGCACTACAATCTCGTGTCGATGGCGTTCTACCTGGTGCGCTCTTTCTCCTCGCCTATCGGATTTCTAGCCGCCCGCTGACGACTTCCTCGGCGCAGGGCTTCCTCATCTTCGAGATCCCGACCACTACACTCTCGCAGCGCTTCCCGCTCGCTAAGTAGTGCGTCGCGAGTACCTTCCACCTACCCTCCTTCCCTCGCCTCTGTCCCTCACCCTCCCTCGCTTCGTCCGCCGGGATACCCTTTGAGGCTCTAGCTGACCTACGATACGCGAACAGTCTCGGAATCAACGTCCTGCTCTGGGCGACGTGCGTCGTTCCTGACCTCCGTGCCGCGTAGAGGCCGACTTTCTCCCCCACAGTGCCCTCATCCTCCACGCCGCGTCCGCCAACTTCGGCTTCTTCTTCGCGATGCGCTTCCTTCTCGGCGTCTTCGAGTGCTGCGTCTCCCCCAGTACGTCGAGCGCGCCTCTCTCTGCCCGCTTTCCGTCGCGCTCCAACTCCTCCTCTTGCCCCCCTGCAACGCCCCGTACTGACTCGCGCGCACTGCCATACAGTTCTCATCGCGTATATCAGCGGCATGTACCCGAAGGCGCAGCAGGCGAAGCGGTGCGTCGCCACCTTCCCCTCGTCCACCCCTCTCTCTTACAACGCCGACGCGGTATAAACTGTACTTTTGACGCGTGAATACGTTGCTCACGCTACGCCCGCATGTACAGGATCTCGTGCTTCTACTGCATGAACGGCCTGACCAACATGTTCGGTGGCATCGTTGCGTGGGGCGTGACCTGGTACGACGGCGATAGCATTGCTCACTGGCGCATCGTGCGTCTGCCTCCCTCGCCATGATTCGCTTATCCGCGACGCGATGCACTCTCCGCCATCCGAGCCTGACCAATCCACGTATGCGCACAGATGTACATCTTGATGGGCGGTATGGCGTTCGTCGTCGGCATCGCCGTCCTCCTCTGGCTCCCCGACTCGCTCGCCACCGCCACATTCCTTACCGAGCGCGAGAAGGTCGTCGCCTTCGAGCGCGTACGTTCGAACCAGACTGGCACCCGGAACAAGGTCATCAAGCGCGACCAGGTCGTTGAGGCGCTCACAGACCCGAAGACCTACATCCTGCTCTTCCTCACGTCGCTGTCTTGCATTCCCAACGGCGGCCTCGCTTCGTTCTCGTCTCTCCTCGTACGTGATCATCTTATCTGCCTCCGACGACACTACTGACCTCCTCGCTCACCTCCACTGCCTGTCCCCCGCTCCCTCTCGACCGCTCCCTCTCGACCGCTCCCTCCCGACCGCTCCCTCTCGACCGCTCCATTCGACCGCCCACTCTAATTGGGCTACGCCTTCACTCGTACAGATCAAGGGCTTCGGCTACACCAGCCGCGACACCCTGCTTCTACAGATCCCGCGCGGCGCCATCGCCGCGCTGACGACCCTCGTCGTTTGCCAGATCTCGGACCGCGCGGGCACTCGCATGCTCCCCATCCTCATCTCCGTCATCCCGACCGTCATCGGGTACGCGGCGTCGTGTTCTCGTCACCGGAGGGGTGCTGACGGTTGGCCGTGCTTGTCGCGCACGCAGGTCTGGGCTCATGGTCGCCTTCTCCGGCGGGAACAAGGCTGGCAGTCTCGCGGGCATCTTCTTGGTGCGTGCTTGCGCTCCTTCTTCGCACAGTGCGGATCTCTGACGGTCTACCTTGCAGGCCGAGACGTACGGCAGTGCGCTCGCCTTGCAGTACGCCTGGACGGCGTCCAACACTGGCGGAGCAACCAAGAAGAGCGTCGTGAACGGGTTGTTCCTGTCGACATTTGCGCTGGGCAACATCATCGGTTCGTCCAACTCCCGCCTCGTCGACCCTCCGCCCCTCCTCGTCCGTGCTGGCTAGTACCGTCGAGCTCGGCTAACTCATGGAACCCCACAGGTACTCAGATCTTCCAGTCCGCCGACGCTCCCGCGTACACGCCCGGCAAGACCGCCGTGCTCGTGCTCTTCGCGACGATGATCCCGACCGTCCTGGTCATGTACGCCTACACCTCGTGGCTCAACCGGAAGAAGGAGGCGCAGCTCAAGAAGCTCATCGAGGAGAACGGCTGGACGGAGGAGGACGTCGCGGCGCAGGCGGCGAAGGCGGCTGTTCTCGACTTGTCGGACCGCCAGAACGTTTTCCAGCGCTACGTCTCGGTGAGTCCTAGGTCTCTCCGGCCGCGGTGCACTGTGCTGACTTCGCCTTCGTCGACACAGTAACGCGTCCGCTTCTTGCTGCGGTTTGCTGTACAGACTTCGCCGTTCCCGCTCGTCGTGCTCCGCTTGACCTTCTCAAGTTCCGTCTCACTCCCCATAGATCTCGCTGTAGTGTGGCCCCCTTCGTACCCTGTGAATCGGTGCTTTCTCTGTGCCCCGATCGATCCCGCGCTGCACTCGTTGAGGAGCGAGAGCGGTGGAGCCGCGATGCGAGCGTCTCTCGAGCAAGACTTCTCCCACTCCCACCCGGCGCCGTTCCGCGTATCGTGCCGTTTCCTGTGGCACTGCATCGTGAGAAACTACTCACGCAGAGCGAGCGGGCGTTGTGCCGCGGCACGGCGCGCCCTTCTTCATCTCGCACCCCGCAGATCTCCTCCTCCGCCTTTTCCCCAGACTAGTACTGTTCCGTCGCCGTCGGCCCACCCGCGCTCCGATCTCGCGTCTGTTATCCGCCACTCTGGCCAGCCTGCGCACCGTCGGGAGCAGCCGTACGTTTCTGCCCGCTCGGCAAGAACATCCCTCGCGCCTTTGTCCCGCTTCGAAGGCGCACCAGGCCCAACGAGCGCGCCGCAAGGCGAGCACGGTCGCGCCTGCTACTTTTGTCCGCGTTATCGTACCCCATCGCGCCCGCCTAACCGTCGGCAGTGCTTCGCTTCTCTCGCCAGCTTCGCTCGACGTATCCTCGCTATCTCTCCTCTCTCGCACACCATCTCACGGCAGCATGTCTGCACTCTCAACCACCGCCTCGCACATGACGGCCTCGACGTTCGATAAGAAGATGGAGGAGGGTCGCGGGCATACTGTCCTCGCCGCCGACTCGCCCCTGGCCCAAATTCCCGAGGACGAGGGCGATGAGGGCGCCCAGCTCGCAGGCAATGTCGCTCTCGTATACACGGAGGAGGAGGCGAAGGCTGTACGCCGCAAGGTGGCTACTCGGGTGCGCACACCTTCTCCCTCCGCTCACGTGAAGACCTTGGAGGCTGACCTTCCTCGAATGCGCTCCTCAGATCGTGCCCCTCCTCGCTGCCGTACGTATTCCTCTTACACGCGGACCGGTTCGGTACCTCGCTCGGAGTCGCCGTCGCGTTACTGCGCGGTCTTCTGAGCAGGCTGCTAATTCCGCCTTGCCTTGCCGCATGCAGGTCTACTTTTCGTGAGCCCGATTTCAGTATACAACGTTAGAACCTCTCGTTGTAGCTCCAGCTGACCGTTGCGCGTCCAATGCCTCAGGCAATTCCTCGACAAGGTGAGCTTTCCCCTGCTCTTCCTCCTCTCCGTCTTCGCTCGAGTACAGCGTGACTGATGACCTCGCTCCCTGTAGAACTCGATCAACTACAGCTCCGTCATGGGGCTCCCGCTCAAGGGCGAGAACTACAACCTCGTGCGTTGGCGCCTGCGCCTCCGAACTGTGCACTCGCTGACCTACCAGCTCCCGTACCCTTTCCTCTCGCACTACAGGTGACCATGGCCTTCTACATCGTACGTCCTCCAGCTTCTCGTTCTTCAGCCGTGACGCTGACCCGCCTTTCCGCAGGGTTTCTTCATCGCCGAGATCCCGCAATCCATAATCGCGCAGAAGTTCCCTATGGCCAAGTAGTGCGTCGTCGCCGGCTTCCTCCTCAGAGATACTGTGCTGACGACGCCTTCCGCGCAGCCTCGGCGTCAACATCGTGCTGTGGGCGATGTGCGTCCCCGGCTTGCTCGCGCCTCCCCGGCGCCGTCGCTGCAAGCGCCTCTCGTGCTGACCCACTGTCCTTCTTTACTTACTCGTGACAGTGCGCTCTGGCTTCACTCGGCGAGTGCCATGTTCGCGCCGTTCTTCGTCTTTCGCATCCTCCTTGGCGTCTTTGAGTCGGTCGTCTCGCCCATCCTCATCGCCATCGTCGCCGCCTGGTTTCCGAAGGGCGAGCAGGCGCGCGTCGTTGGCGCTTTTTACAGCATGAACGGCGTGAGTGCCATCGTTGGTGGCGCGCTTGCGTACGGGATCACCAAGTACAGCGGGCCTGTCGACCACTGGCGCGTAGTGAGCCTCTTTCCGCCCCTCGCCCCCCTCACCCCCTTCCTACCTCGCCCCATTCCCCCCTCCCGCTCTCCTCTCCCCCCTTTCCGGCTCCTCGACTTCCTCTTCGAAGGGGAGAAGCGGCACCGGGATCGCACACGGAGCTGATCATCTCGTCGTGTGCAGATCTACTTCGTTCTCGGTGCGATGGCGTTCGTTGTGGGTATCGCCGTACTGGTCTTTCTCCCGGACTCGCCGACGTCGGCCAAGTTCCTCAACGAGCGCGAGAAGGTCCTCGTGCTCGAGCGCATCCGAAGCAACCAGACGGGAACGGTCTCGCACGTGCGTCCCGTACTTTTTCTCCTGGGCGTCGCTTGTGAGGACGGTCGACGTGATCATGGGATGAGCTGACCCCTCACGCGGCTTGGCGTTGCAGCAATGGAAGAAGGCGCAGATGCTCGAGGCGCTCCGCGATCTGAAGGTCTGGGGGCTGTTCTGCCTCATGCTTGTCATCAGTGTGCCGAACGCGGCGGTCGGCTCGTTCACCAGCATCCTCATCAAGTCCTTTGGGTGCGCCCTTCCGCCCGCGTGTTCTCCTGACTCCACCCGAGCCCCCCCCCCCCCTGCGACTCTTCGCTGACGCCCTCCTCTTCACACAGCTACACCAGCCAAGAGGCTCTCCTTCTCAACATGCCGTGCGGCGCCGTCCAGGTGAGCGACACGCGCTGGACACGCCGTCGAGCAGAGCATCTCAAGCTAATACGGCCCCCTCGACCCACGCAGCTCATCACGACCATCTCCATCGCCGTCTGGGCAGACAAGCGCCGCGCTCGCATGCTCCCCTTCATCGGCGCGATCGTCCCCTCCGTCGTCGGGTTCGCCATCCTCGTCGCGTATTCGAACACGGGCAACGCAAAGGATCACAAGGGCCCCCTCCTCGTTGGCATCCTCCTCTCGCAGTGCTTCGTCAGCGCGATCTCGCTCCTATACTCCTGGTCGGCAGCGAACATCGCCGGACACAGCAAAAAGTCGCTCGTGAACGCTTTGATGCTCCTCGCCTTCGTGCGCTCGTTCCGCTCCTCGCGCGGCCTGCACTGACTCGTTCTCCGACTTCGCAGTCCGGGGGCAACCTCGCAGGCAGCCAAGCGTTCCAGGCGAGCACGGCGCCGCGCTACTACCCAGGTCCGTCCGCCTTCCTCACCCCAGCGGGACCTTCCTGACTCGCCTTCCTAATCCCTCTCCTCCCCTCCTCCCGCCCTCTCGCCCCCTTTGGACGATCCCCAACGCAGGCAAGATCGCCCTCTTCGCCCTCCTCGTCGCGCTCATCCCCCTCGCGTTCGCGATGGACTTCCACACGCGCCGCCTCAATGCCCACAAGGCAGAGCAGGTCCGCGCGCTTGTCGACGCGCACGGGTGGACGGACGAGGACCTTCAGCGCGAGAAGGACGCGGCGGCGTTCAAGGACCTGACGGACGTACAGAACCCGTTCTATGAGTACATCTGCTAGACCCGCGAGTCTGTGTTGGAATAGATGGATTAGGTCGCCTCCCTCGCGTGCCTGCGGCTACGAGATGATCGCCTGCATGTCCTGGCCCGGGAGGGTCGACGTCCAGTTCCAGAAGCTGCGTACGAGTCACAGGAAAGTCAGCGCTCTCGAGGCGAAGCGAGAGCGGGAGAGCGCGATGCACCTGTCCGTCCCGATCAGCGACTCGATCGTCAGCTCGTCAAGCTCGCCTGCACCGTCCGCGCCTGCACCTCCCGCTGCTCCCGCCGCGCCGCGCGCAGCAGCGAGCACATCCGCCGAGTCGGTCGCCCAGAACCCAGCAGGGGGCGTGATCGTCTCTGCGCCGAGCGTCCCGCCGGGGCTGAACCCCATCCCGAGGGACCAGTACGGGCTCGCAGCTGCGAGGGCCGCGCTCGCGGGCACGAGAGGCGGGGCGGGCCGTGCGGCGGCGGCGGCGGCCGCAGGGCTCGAAGCGTCCTCGTCGCGCGCGCGCTTCGAGGGGAGAAGCGCGGGGTGCAGTGCACCCATCTCGGCCTCGAGCTTCTCGACTGCTGCTTTGACCGCCTGGGCGTGCTTCTGCTGCGAGGGGGGGGCGCTCGCAAGGAGGGCCGCCGAGTGCCGCGCGGCGGCAAAGGCTTGCTTGATCGAGGGGAACGAGTGCTGCAGCGACGAGGCGGACGTGTCGGGTGAGGAGGCGGACGTGAGCTGGTCGGTGATCGCGGCGTTGAACGAGGTGGGGAATGCGGAGGACGGGTAGGCTGGGCAGTCGGTCGGGGAGAAGGCGGTCGGGACGAGCTTGATCATCTTGAGCAGGAACAGTGCGCCACTCTGCACGCGTGGAGGAGGCGAGGTTAGCATGCAAGCGTGAGAGGAGAGACGAGTGCATCATGAAGGGGGAGGAGCGCGAGAACAAGCCGCACCGAAAGCGAGATCATCGTCATCTCCGCCGAGTGCGCGACCTTCTGTGCGCGGTGAATCCCTGTGCTCATCGAACTGATCAGCCTGTACTCGTGCGCAGAAGAGAAAGAAGGCTCACCCTGGATCCGCACCGCCGCGTCGAGCGCCGTCCGCAGGAACGGGAGGTGGATCGGGAGGAAGTCCCCCGCCGAGGTGATGTCGCGCAGGCCGAGCGTGTTGGCGAAAAAGCGGGCCGACTGCGAGGGTGTCTCGTCAGGATGCTCGCTTGCTTAGAGGGAAGAGCGGCGACGCACCTGGAGCATGACGCTGAAACTCGCGAGAATGTATCTCCCCGCCTCCTCCTCCTGCGTGCTCGCCCATGCGCTCCACGTCGTGATCCACTGCTCGAGGTGCGCGTTCGCCTGCTGGATGACCTGCACCGTCTGCTCGACGCTCTGGCGCTGCAGCTTGAGGAACGACTCCTGCACGACGCCGAGGACGGTGACGAGCTCGGACTGGGCGATGAGGCGCGCGTCGACGGGGCGGAGCGCGCGGAACGCGAGGAGCAGGCGCGAGGACGTGACCGAGAGGTCAATCGTCACAAGCGGGCGGCGGTTGAGGGAGAAGGAGAGCCTGCAGGTTTCGACGCATCAGTGTTGCTCCCGTAACTGCGAATGTGTGAGTGAGGCGCACCAGATGTCCTGAGCGTAGAGCGTCAGCCAGATCCTGGCCGCCGGCATGAGCTGCTCGAAGATCTCGGCCGCGGCGGCTGGCTGTGACGCTGACGCGACGAGGCGTTCGAGGGACTGTGCGCGATGCTCAGCGTTGGTCACTGCTCCCGCAAGCTTGGAGGCCGAAAGCGCAGAGGGAGAAGGCAAGCCGCACCCGAGGCAGGTCGAGTTGCAGCGCAAGCGTGACGGTGTGGCCCGGCGGAGCGCCCTTGCCCTGCGACACGCACAAAGTCAGCCATGCTCAACCGTCAGAACGTCCGCTACCGTCCCGGAAGGCGGTGATGTGCGAGAGCAGGACGCACCAGCCAGGCGTTCCAGACGAGCGAGCCCTTGAGCTGCGTGCGGGGTGCACATCGTCAGATCTGCTAAAGACGCGATATAGAGGCAGACTGACGTCGTCGAGCGTGACGGGCCGCTCGGCGTAGAGCGTCTCGCGCATCAGCCGCAGCGCCTCGTTCCGGTTGAACTCGACGAGCGTCTTCTCGCTCGAGTGGCGGGCGGCGACCGCGCTGCATGCGAATAGTCAGGACTTGGGTCGAGAGTGGAGCGGGGAGAGCTGGAACGCACACGATGCAGTGCATGAGCAGCGGCGAACGCTCCTTGACTTCCTCGAAGCGGTCCGTGTTCGGCACGATGTACGGCGCAAGGGGCGTACATCTCCCAGAAGCTGCATGTAGTGGTGTCATGAGTACGACTCGCGTGGAATGTGCGCGAACCCCGAGCGAAGGAGGCGAGCGAGCGGACGCACAGGTCAAACGCCTTGCGCGCGAACGCCTGGAAGTCGTCGCTCTCCCTCCTCAGGCGCTTCTTGCCCGTCTCGACCGGAGCCGCAGCTCGACCTCTCCATCTGCGCGCGCCGCTTCGTTAGCCTCCGCAGCGGGAACGAGCGAGGGAGCGCAATCCACTTTCGCTCGGCGGGCTCTCCCTCCGCTGGTCGGATTCCTCCAACCGCTCGAGCCGGTCAAGCCTTGAAGTGTGCAATCCCGCCGTCGAGCGCAGGAGCGCGAGCTCCGACTCGATGCGCGCAAGACGCGCTTCGAGTGGCGAGGCGGAGGCGGAGCTGCGCGCGGGTGGGAAGATCAGTCACGCGCGCGCGGGACGGGCGCGCTTCCGGAGAGAAGCGCAGGATGAGAACGACGCACGGCGCGGGCGTGCTGCTCCCACTGCCGCCCTTGACCTGCATCCGCTTCCGGAGTTCGTCGCCGCTGATCCCCTCGAAGACGCACTCGACGCCGCTCTCCCTGTGTGCGCATAGCCATGTCAGTTGGTATATCTCCGCGCAGCCGCTTCCCGAAGCACAGCGTGCCAGCAGGACGGGGAGGCAACGCACCTGCATCGCCGGCACGGCCAGTTGTCGAGCCCGTCGCAGCGCGCCTTGCCCTTGCGGCAGTACAGACACGCCTGCAGTTGTCACAGCCGTCAGCGCCACCTCCCCGGCAGCAGAGCGAAGTCGCGCGACGACGCACCTTGGCGGACCTCCTCACCGTCGATGCGGGCTCGCCCGTCCTTGTGGGGACATACGACCCCGTGCGGGGCTTGCTCTCCGTCCCGCCGGTGTAGCTATGCGCCGTCGAGCTCTGCGGGCTCGAGACCTGCGACTGGGACGGCGCGCCAAAGGAGGCGGTGCCGGGGGGCGGGGGCGCGGCAGGCGGCGGGTGCTCGTGAGCGGGGTGCGTCAGGTAGCCGGCGGGGTGGTGGCCGTTGAGCTGCATCGCGCGCGAGTCCGGGAGAGGGACGGCGGGAGGAGCGGAGGCGCGGGGAGCAGAGCCGCGGGGAACTTGGGGGGCGCAGATGAGCGAACTCGCTCAGACAACACTGGGCGAGTGCAGTGGATGGTGCAGCCTGCCCTGGAAGTCAAGAAAGACGCGCTATGCGAAGGAGGCGGCCCAGCGAGCCGCGCTGCGCTGGCTGTCCTCCTCAACCTCAGCAAACACCGGCAACTCGACAGCTTCATCAGCTCTGAAGTGCAAGGGAAACGGGCAGGCGATTACAGTAGGGCACTCTATCAGACACGCGGGGAGAAGCGAAAACACACAAACAAGAGGGGAACCACGATCTCCGACATCCTCTTCCTCCCGACCACACCGTCCATCCTCGTCCCACACCGCGCTCCGCACCCGCCAGCACGCTCACATGAGCGCAGCCGCCCTTCTCGGGCTGTTCCGGCTCGGGATTCAGGTCCTTCTCGATCTCGGCGACGACGGCGTCAAACACGCGCGAGACGTTCTCGTTCGTGCGCGCCGACGACTCGATGAAGACCGTCTTGCCCCACGAGGCGGCGAGTGCGGCGCCCTCCTCGCGCGTGACTTGCCTGTGCGCGCGTTCGACATGTCAGCGGGAGGCGCAAGGAGGAGGGCAGAGGGATGCGCACCGCTGCACCGCCAAGTCGGACTTGTTGCCGACGAGTACCATCGGGACCGAGTCGCGGCCGGTGTAGTTGAGGATCTTCTCGCGGATGATGGAGCACATCTCGAACGACGACCGCGACGAGACCGAGTAGACGAGGATCCAGCCGTGCAGGCCGACGGCGTGGCGTGACGAGAGGATCGAGAACTCGTCCTGCGGGATCGTGCAGGTGTCAGCATGCGCGCACCGATCTACCTCTCTGCCGGGACTGCCGCTCCCGCCAAAGGAGAAGCGCGCGCTGCTCACCTGTCCCGCGGTGTCGATGATGTCGAGCTGGAAGTCCTGCCCCTTGTACTTGACCGGCTTGGTGAATGTGTTCTCAATCGTCGGGTAGTAGCTGTCGACAAAGTGCTGGTCGACGAACTGCACCGTCAACGACGACTTGCCTGTGCGCGGGCGAGCGAGCCGGGAGTGGGGGCGGAATGGTGAGCTCGTCGTTCAAGCGTACGCATTACGAGATGGACGCACCGACGGAGCGGGAGCCGAGGAGAGCGACCTTGCGTTGCTTGGGCCCGATGAGCTTGCCCGAGGGGGTGGTCATGGTGTCGGTGCTAGATAGGAGGCGGGTCTGCGCGCAGGAGTAGGCGATCAGCTCTGGTTCTACATACGAGTCCAAGTACCAGTCTGCACGTACGATTGACGGTGCAGAGCGGGCAGCGCGTGCAGAGGGCGGTGTTCTGCGAGTCCCGGGAGATGAGGGTCGGTCGAGGTGGTCAGCGCGCGTTCCTCCGGACCCGGGTGCGTCGGCTCGTGCGCGCCATCGCAGACCACGCAGCGCAGTGTGGTCCAGGTCGTGTGCGGATCTGGCGAGGCGGGAGTGCGGGTGGGCAGCCTCGATCAGGCGCCGAGTGGCACGCGGGTCGCGAGACGAGCGAACACTGCACGGATCGAAGCGGCGCTTGGATGGGCCTGTCGCGAGAGTCGAAGGCTCACCTCGGGCAGACAGTCGTGGAGCCTCGGTTGAAGCGAGGCGAGCGGTTCGGGGAGACGACGGCGCGATGCGATGAAGACGAGGCTGAGCCGCCGTACTTCCCGCTCCTCTGGCTGCGCAGATCTCTCTGTAGATGCTCTCAGCTACTCTGTTCAGAGCAGTCTGTCCAGCACAAACTCGTCCCGTGACAAGCGGCGACACCGTCCTCCCCTTCCGCAGCGGACTCGCCTCGCTCCCGCTCTCCCTCTCCCGCTCAAGCTGCGATAGTCTCGCTGCCGCTTCACCATGGTCTCCTTCTGCCAGACGATGCTCCAGCGCTACGTTCGTCCCCCTCCCACCCCTCCCCTCGTCTCGCTCCTCCTCACGCTCCGCGTCCGCTCCGCAGAGCGACGAGGTCCGTGTCGCGACCGACCACCCGTTCCTCGCCGCCGCAGGCAAGCACGAGCTCTCGAGCGCCAAGCTCAGCGAGTGGCTCACCCAGGACCGCTGCTACGCCCTGCACGGCTGTGCGTTCTCCTCGTCCCTCGTCCTGTACCGCCGGTTGACCCCGTCTCGGTCCTCCTGCATGCAGACCCCAAGTTCATCGGTACGCTCACTCCTCTCCGTCCAACAACCCCAGGCTAATGCACCGCACCCCGCAGCGGCGCTCATCTCGGCCCTCCCGCTCTCCTCCCCAGCGCACCAGCGCGCCTCGCAGTCGACGCTCGCCCTCCTCTCCTACGCCCTCTCCAACATCCACCGCGAAGTCTCCTTCTTCGACTCGCTCTCGCCGCGCTTCGGGCTCGACCTCTCCTTCGCGCCCGCGAGCGCGGGTGCTGGGAGGTTGCAGGGCGGGCTAATGCGCACCGAGACGAGGGCCTATGTCGATTTGCTCGTGGCGACGGGCGCGGAGGCGGGGAGGAACGGCGGAGGGATGGAGGAGGGGCTGGTGCTCCTGTGGGCGATGGAGAAGGTGCGTCACTGCGGCTGGTTTGCCCAGTGGTCCAGCGTCCGCCTCGCTGCTGGACTAGTCGGTCACTGTGAGTGCACACTAACGCTCTACTCTTCCGCAGCTCTACAACCAAGCCTGGCTCTTCGCCGCGACGCACACCCCATCCCCGTCCTCAACGGACGAGAAGACCTCCGCCGCGCTCACCGAGCTCATCGACAACTGGACGAACGCCGAGTTCGCCGAGTTCGTCGCCAAGTGCGAAGCGGAGGTCGAGAAGCTGCAGCTGAAGGAGGGGACGCCGGAATGGGCGCGGGCGGAGGAGGTGTGTCGCTCTCCCTCTCCCAACGCTCCTTCAATCCCGTCTGCAACCCGGCTCACGCTTCGAACCCGGGCAGATCTTCAAGTACACGCTCTACCTCGAGCAGCGCTTCTGGCCGGACCTGTAGACGTCCCTCTCTCGCAATCGTTCTTATACCCCTCGCTACCCCTCGCAATGTCGCAACTGAGCTCACCCGTCGAAGTGTACCAGCGAGCATGACCAGTCGATCTTCCGCGCCTATCGAGAGTACCACTTGTGTGTCTGTACAACCTCCCGTCATCTACAGCCCGCATTCACCGCTTCTCAGAGTCCCGTCTCAACCCCAGCTACCGCCCCTCCTCCTCTTTCGCCTCACCGTTCGCAATCGAGAGGCCGTTCGTACCGTCTACGAGCGCCGCAGCGAGCGCGAGCGCGGGCGCAGGCGCGGCCGCTTTGGGCGTGACCATCTTGAACATGCACACCTCGCGGACGGCGGCGTACTGTGCGCGGGGGAGGAGCTCGTCAGTCCCTCTCACGGGCACAGGGAGAGACGCGACTGAGAGCGCGGAAGAAGGGATACGGGCTAGAAGCAGGAGCAGGAGGAGAGGCACGCACATTCGGCCCGCCGCAGCGCGCGATCGGCACCGTCTTCGAGATGTCGACCTCGCCGTTGGTGAGGACGCGCTCGGCGATGTGTATGCCGACGACGCGGCCGATGACGACCTGTGCGTGAGCGGTGACGGGCGGAGAAAGGGCGAGGAATGGCTTAGCACGGTTGGAAGGAAGAGGCCAGGCGGAAGAGCAGTAGGCGCAAACGGCCGCGGCAACAACGGCAGGGAGCGCACTTGGGCCCGGAATAGAGAAGGAGGTGAGGAAGGGAAAGTAGGCTCACATCGACCGTCGCGCCGGGACTGTTGCCGGGGAGGCGGAGCGTCGAGTGATGCACGCATTCGAACTACGGCGGCGGTGCGTGTTCAGCAAGAGTTCATCGCTACAAGGTTCGGAGAAGGGGGACGCACATTGATCGGAGAAGCCTTCACGAACGGGCACTTGACGAGCGAGCCGTACCCCTTCTCGAGTCCCGCGAGGTCGAACTCGTCCGTCCCGTACGGCACCTCTGTCGCCGACGTGTTCATCTCCTCGCGGAGGTCGTACGTTGCTGCAGGTGCGCTGGAGTGAGTCTCCCGACCCCCTCGAGCAGAGGGTACACGACGGGCGCACCGAGGGACCAGCAGAACTCCTTCGTCCGCTCGGCGTTGACAACGTTGTCTTTGCGCTCGCCGCTCTCCTTCTCGTTTGCGGCGAACATGACGTACGGCGGGTCGAAAGTAAGGTGCGCGAACTGCGAGTACGGTGCGAGGTTCGCCGTCCCATCGGCGTTGAGCGTCGAGATCCAGCCAATCTGCGGACGTCGGCGGTCAGCTCGCGAGACGGCGTGCCTGGAGTGCTCAGCACGGCGCACCGGTCGAGGGACGACGCAGCTGCGCGCATGAGGAGGTCAGCTCGCTCTTCTTGTGAGGAAGAGTGCCCAGCGCACGACTTGAACGGGTCCTTCTTCAGCCCGTGCGCCGTCTTGCCCGGCTCGTAGTAGACCATCCTCGCGTGTTCGTGCTCGTGAGGTAGAGAGGAAGGAGGCGCGCGCAGGACGAAGCGCTCGAGGTCCCGCACGTGCGGATGTGGGGCGGAGCGCGATCGACGCGAGGCTGGGCGCGCGGCGCGGCGGATTTGAACTGGCGGGTTGCGCGTGAAAGGCGGCTGTCGCGCAGTGCAGCGAAGGTAGATCCACTCAGAGGGCCGGGTGAACGGCGGGGCATGCGGCAGTAGCGAGGACGGGCGAGGTGCAAGGGGAGGAGATGGCCCCCGCTTCCGTATCCTCAGCATACAAGCGTTGACGATGGACCCGCACCTTGAGTGCATGGTGTGAGCTGTACTGTCACCAGCGAGGATGCAGAACACTACGGACCGTCAGCGCATCAGCAGCAAGAAAGAATGGACGAGCTGACCTTCCCAAGTCCGTGGAAGGGCGAGTCGAATCACCCAACACTTGTTCGACGCGCGGGAGAAGTGGCCCAAGGTGCGTGTTGCTGGGTTCCTCCGTAGC
Organism: Rhodotorula kratochvilovae; assembly: GCA_019926025.1. Classification (NCBI taxonomy): domain Eukaryota; kingdom Fungi; phylum Basidiomycota; class Microbotryomycetes; order Sporidiobolales; family Sporidiobolaceae; genus Rhodotorula; species Rhodotorula kratochvilovae. Next base: position 1,003,332 of record JAHSUG010000003.1, on the reverse strand, counting down.
GTGGGCGACGGGAGAGAATGCAATCTACAGAGAGGGCGTACCTGGGTTCCTCCGTAGCGTGAGCGACGGGAGAGAACCCAAGCCGCGCGCGTCGCACTCCCCCCCCCTTCCTCGCGTCCGTCTCAGCCTCCTCCCCCATCTCCTCCTCTCCTGTCCGCGTCGTAAGGCTGCGGCCTTACAGTCCGCTTCACTTGGCCTCCGACACCCCTCTACTGTAGCTCGTGGCTTGTCGTTTGTCAGAGGGCAATAGCGGGCGGGTCGAGAGTCATTGTAGTAGAACAGCCGCGCAGCTGAAGCGAGCAGTGTTGGAAGGGGCGGCGGCGGAGGGAGTCGAGGGAGTCTGTTCTCTTCCCTCGTTGTTTACACCATACCCGTTGATAGGAAATACGGTCTGCTACCCCTCTTTGGTTAGTTTCCCCGGCGTCAGTGATGAGTCTTATTCTCCACCGTCTTCTCATCGTCCTCCGTCCTTCAGACTTCGAGGCAGACTTGAGCAAGGCGCGCATCCACCGCAACAAACGGCAGGTGGGTAGCGCGACTGGCTGCGCGACAAAAGTTGGGCTGCGAAGCAAAAGGACAGTGTCCGCGCCGTGAATCGAACACGGATTTCCACAGCATCGCAGCAAGAATAACCACAATGTGGTGCCCTGACCATTAGACTACGCGAACTTCACTTGTTGTCACGTGACCCGAAAATCCGGACAGGAGACACCCTAATCGCCTCTCTCGTTTCGCCTGTAGGGAGCACAGGGAGGTCCCAGGAGGGTAGGCAATGCACCTGACAACTCCCAAGCGCCCTCGTGCCGCCGACGGCGCGTGGTGAAGCGCGGAGCGGGAGTCGCGATCGAGAGAGCAGCGCCGGGTTTCCTCCCGCTCCACCACCCCCGCGCGAGACGCGATGCTGCTCCGCCTGCTCAGCGCGGCATTGCTGTGCACGGGCGCAGCGAGCGCGCTCCCAGACGAGACGGACTACACGCCCATCGCGCGTCGCCCTCCTCCCCACACTCGCCGCGCGTCGAGCTGACCACACGCGCGTGCAGGTCGTTCCACTCGCTGTGAGGGGCCCGTACCTCGGCGCGTACCTCACGGGCAGGCAGGACAAGTCCCTCGTTCGATGGACCCGCATGTGCGCCCTCCTACTCGTCGACTGATGAAGCTGACCTCGCTCTCACCTCGCTCTTCCGCCCATTCCTGCACGTCCAACCTGGCCAATGCTTCGACTTCAACCGACATGCGCAACCCGACCCTCTTCAACCGCGGCATCGCCACCTCCGCTGCTGCATTCCTCCGCCTGATCCTGCCTCGTTCCTCACGGTCTCGCACTTCCCTCAATCTTCGTCGCGCCACCGTCTTGCAGTTTTGGACGACCCTCCCGCTGGGCTGGAAGGTTGCTCAGGGTGGATGGGGAGACGTGGAACTGGATGGGCAACCTCACCGACTGTGCGTTCTCGCTGACCTCCCCAAATCGACCCAAGCTGACTCCGCGCACCCGCGCAGGGCCCGCCGCACGAAACGCCTCGATCCGTCACACCGCCGCCGAGACGGGCTTCACCCTCACCAACGATCCTCCTACCGTCGCGCTGCACGCCTCGTTTCTCTCCCCCATCACCCCCGCCGACCTCTTCCGCCAGTCGATCCCCTTCTCGTACCTCCACCTCACCGCCGAGTCGCTCGACGGGCACCGCACGACGTCGACGTCTACTCGGAGATCAACGGGCTCTGGCTTGCCGACGAGGAGGACGAGGAGCTCGACTGGGAGGCGCTCGAGCCGAGCAGCGGGCGCGACTGGGTCGGTGTTCGCTCGCGACTCAAGCACCAGCGCCCGTTCGAGGAGGCGTACAAGAACGACCTCTGGTCCGGCGAGTGGATCTCAACCGACCGCATCCTCCAGGGCGACATGTGGTATGCGGCTCGCGTCGCGCCCGGTTCGACCGTCCGCACGACGTACGCCGCCGGCGACGACGCCATGCGTACGCGCCGGCTCTTCGCCAAGACGGGCTCGCTATCCAGCGCGGCTAATACGACCATGCCGCGCCCGACCCGGACCCGCTCTACGTCGAACGCCTCGCTCGTCCTCGACGAGCCCGTCTTTGCGCTCGCGCACTCGTTCGGGCGCGTCTCGCCCGCCAGCCCGCCCGAGCACCGCTCTGCGCTCATCGCAATCGGGCACGTCCGCGACCCGCTCGTGCAGTTCATGACGGGCACGCCCGAACGCGAGCGCGTCGTCCCGCTCCGCCCGCTGTGGGCGTCGGCTTCCGCGACGCGCCGGACCTCCTCTCATGGTTCCTCGGCGACTTCCCGATCGCCAAGCGCATGAGCGACGAGTTCAACGAGAAGCTGTACGCCGATGCGCGCGCGGTCGAATCGCAGGAGTATGCGCACGTCGTCAGCGTCAGCACGCGGCAGGTGTTCATGGCGCTCGAGGCGGTGTGGGACGAGACGCAGCAGGGCGGGCGGGCGAAGGACGGGTTCGTCGCCTGGAACCCGGTGACGGGAGAGCCTGTTCCCGCAATGGGTGCGTTTGCGCTCGGCTTTCCTCTCCACGACGTCGCTGACGACCCTGCGCACGCAGTCATGCTCAAGGAGATCAGCTCGAACGGCAACTGCCAGACCGTAGACGTGATCGCGCCGTTCCTCCCCTTCCTCCTCTACGCCTCGCCCACCTCCCCCTCCTCCTCGAGCCGATCTACCGCTACATGGCGACAGGGCAGTACTCGCCCGTCCCGCCCGCGCACGACCTCGGCGACCACTACCCGAACGCGACGGGGCACAACGACTTCCTCTACCCCGGCCTGCCGATCGAGGAAGCGGGCAACATGCTCTGCATGCAGCTCGCAGGGATGCGCGTCGCCGAGCCTGCTGCGGCGCCGGTCCCGGTGCATCAGCGCGTCAAGGGCTGGGTAGGCAAGGCGTCGAGCTGGGCGGGCGCCAAGGGCGCGGAGGGCGCGCGCGTGGGGTGGGAGGCGGAGGTCGGCGATGGGAGGGACCACCGGCGCGAGGGCGCGCGGATGGCGCGTGAGCAGGCAAGGGAGCGGTACGCGCTGCTGAAGAAGTGGGCCGACTACCTCGAGGAGAGAGCCTGTACCCGGGCGACCAGCGTGCGTCCGCGTCTTCCACGATCGTCCTGCACGTCGTCGTTAACGCGCTATCGTGTTCACAGGAACGACGGACGACTGTGCGCCCCTCCTAGCTTTCCTCGCTGCTCCGCCTGACCTCCTTCTCGCACGCAGTCTTTGGGTCCGCGCCGAACCAGACGTCGCTCGTGAGCCGCCAAATTCGGTGGCGCGGCTTAGCACACGCTGCACCGCCATGTGCTGCTTACTTAGCGGCGGACGCTCACTCCACCCACCCTCTCTCGCAGGTCGTCAAGGGCATCATGGGCCTGCGCTCGATGAGCGAGATCGCCGGCGACCTTGGCGAGACGGCCGACCAGGCGTACTACCTCGTGCGTCGCCCTTTCCACCCTCGCAATGCCCAGCTGACGCGCGCGGTGCGCTGCAGGACGTCTCGAACCGCTTCCGGGACAAGTTCCTCGAGCTCGCAGTGTCGAAGGACGGCACGCACCTCCTCGGGACGTACAACAACCAGAGCAGCTGGGTCACGCACGTGCGTTCCTGCCTCGTCGACCTGCTCGGCGCGTGGACCGGCTGTCTTCACGTGCGGGGTTGAAGTCCTCGTGCAAGTTTTCACACTCCTGTCACGCGCGCAGTACAACCTCTACTTCGACAAGCTCCTCGGGACGAACGTCTTCCCCTCGTCGATCTACTCGATGCTCGACGCGTTTTACCCCTCCGTCGCGGGTGCGTCCCTCCCGTCCCCTCCCTCGCTTCCCTCGCTGACCTCCCCCTCAACAGAGCCCTACGGCCCGCCTCTCGACTCGCGCTTCCCCACCCGCGCCAAGACCGACTGGCTCGCCTGGGCCGCGTCCCTCTTCCCGGCGTCCTCCTCCCGCTCACGGCCAATCTTCCTCGCCGCGCTCGCAAAGTACCTCCGACAGGACCGCAACGCCGTCTTCGGGGACAGCATCACCCCGCAAGAGGGCTGGAGCGTCGGGTTCCTCAGCCGCCCCGTCGCGGGAGGGCACTATGCGCTCCTCGGCCGCGAGGTGATGGATCAGGCGCGGGCAAGGGCCGAGCGCGCGAGGAGCGAGCGCGACGCCCAGGGCATGTTTGCGCTTGCGCTCGGCGTCGGCGCGGTCCTCGTCGGGGTGCTGGTCTGGCGCGCGGTGGGAAGGTGGAGCATGCGCAGGAGCGGGTATGTCGAGCTAGGGGGCGCGGGTGCTGCGGGCGGACCGAGGAGGGCGAGCGACGGCGTCTGGCTCGCGGAGAGCCCGAGGAGCGTGTTTGAGCTGGCGGAGATGGAGGATGATGAGGACGAGGAGGACGGCGGCGGCGAGTGGGCGCGGCGGAGGGGCGGAGGGGGGTACGCCGGCCACGGCGAGGGAGGGGATCGCAAGAGGCGCGACTAGCGGCTGCGGGCCGATTGGTATGTAGCATGCAACGCACACCCGCTGTTGTACGGTCTCTGCTCGCGCTACGGAAAGTATGAGTGAACCTTCCCAAGCATGCGCTCTCCGCCACCCGCATGGCAAGCGCGACTGCAAGAAGGCACGGGGTACAATGCAAGAGCTCGACGAGACGCCGGTCATCGTGCGCGGGTCAAAGGAGGAGGAGGAGGAAGGAGACGAAGAGCTGCCCGGGCGGAGGGGAGAGGGGCGCTAGTCGGGTGAATGCGAAGGAGTGGAGGAACAAAACGACATGGAGGGGGAAAGGCATAGACGGATGAGGAGGCGGGGGAACGGTGTAACGACAGTGGATGCTGGCTGAGCGGGTGATGCGCTGACGTCGGAAGGGCCGCAGGTCGAGCGCTAGTGGTACAGGACGCCGAGGACGACGGCGAGCAGGGTGGGTGCGGAGGCGGGCGCTGCTCAGAACGGGGCGGTGTTCTCCGAGCCGAGCGTTGACGACTGGCCGAGGCTCGACTTCTTCTGCGGCGGCGCCTGGCTCGAAGCCTGGAAGGACGACGAGAGCGAGAGCGGCTTGCCCCTGCGGACGACGAAAACGATGGTCAGTCACCATACGCGTCGAAGCGGTGGAGAGCGCTGTGCCAGCGGGTCGGAGGCGCAGCGCTCACCCGGGCTGCAGGACACGGAGAGCGCGACGCACTTGTTGAAGTGACGCTGCTTGCTCTGCGCGAGCTTCTTGGTGCACGGCGAGACCATGTGGTCGGTCGGCGAGTGGAAGGACTGGCTGCAGGGCGAATTCGCGGGTTGGCGGAGTGATCGAGGTGTGGAGGACGGGGAGGCGGGAGGGCGACCGGCGAAGGTGAACAGGCGTGTTCCGCAGGGACGTTGCGGGGTGCATGCAGGACGAGCACAGGAATGTAGCCGGGGGTCGGGGTGGGATGGACGGGTCGGTGAAAGGAGTCGAGCCGGATGTTGAGTGACGGCGAGGAGGGTGCAGCAGCGGGCGAACGGCGGCGCCGGGAAGGCAGACGAGGCAGGGTGCGAGGGAGAGTGATGCAGGGCGGGTACGCGGGGATTGCAGGGCATCCGTCAGCACGAGGGTCCAGTCAGCGGGTGGAGGAACGGGAGGAGGGACGGACCCGCTCGCGGCCATCTTCTTCATGAGGAAACCCTTTGCGCCGAGGTTCATGGCCGAGTGGCCCTGCTCGATGGGCCCGGTGCCCTGCGGGAGCTGCGCCTGGTCCTGGGGAGCGACGTGCATGGGCTCGATGGGGGCGGCGGCGGGGGCAGCCTGGGCGGGGGACGCGGTGGTGAACTCGAAGGTCGGGGCGGCCATCTCGGTAGCTAAGTGTGGGTCTTGGTAAGGCAGCAAAGGGGCAGGAAGAAGCGAGGAGCGGAGTGGGCGGAAGGGGAGGAGGGCAACCCAGGTTGAACGACTCGACCCGCGACTTGGCCCCGCAGGTATCTCGGCTGGGCTGCTAGTGCTCTCCTATTCGTCTGCTCAGGCCAGTCTAGCTTGCTCTCAGATCCAATCGAGCTGTCGTGGGCGAGCTCTCCAAGCGAGACCTCCTCATCAGCTCCTCACTCAATTCGCCTCGAAGTCCCGCCGGGACAAGCCAGGTCATCTGAAGAAGGCCTAACAACCGGTTTTAGCTGCTCATGCAGCACTCTGCGGAGGGTTGAGGTGCGAGGTCTCGTCCGTGCTCGCTGCTCATCTCCCTCGACCAGATCCGCACCCTCGGCTCCTGCTGCCTTGCTGTTCGAGCCAGAGCTACGAGCAACCTCGCCGACAACACTCGACCCGCCACCGAGTCCCCCAACTCGAACACCGCCTCCCCCCGCCGGCTCCGCTCGCCCTCATCTCCCCCGCCGCACACAACGCCACCCCGCGCATCCCGCCACCCGATGCTCCGCTGGCTCGGCATGAGCGCATCCACACCGCCCGCTGACGACTCCGCCGCGTCCGCCGAGCGAGGTGAAGACGAGGTACCCGTCGCATCCACCTCGACCCTCCCTCCGCCGTCGCGCAAGCTCGCATGCCTCGGCAATCTCCCGCCAGAGCTCAAGCTCCACATCGTCCGCAAGGTTGCAGAGGTCGACATGGAGGGTATCGACGAGGACGACCCCGCCCCGACCGCCTGGATCGACGACGTCGAAGGCACCGGCGAGGACTCGATGAACGCCGGAATCAAGCGCAAGCGCCGTCCCTCGACGAACGAGGAGGACGGCTGGCGCGACGTCGAGGAGCTCGAGCTGGGCCCGGACGGAACCCCACCCCCGAGGCGCTCGCGAGGGTGCGGGACCAGTACACCGCCGACATGGAGGACGTGATGCGTCCGAGCGGGATCGAGGCGCTCACGCTCGTCAACCACGAGTTCAACGAGCTCGCCGTGCCCATCATGTGGCAGGTGCGCACCTCTCGCCTCTTTCTCGCACCTTCGCACCTTGCTGACCAGCCGTTCCCGCAGAACCTCGACTTTGAGGACCGCTCGAACGAGGCGATCCTCACCTGCATCCGCGACATCCTCCCCAAGCACGGCCGGCACGTCCGCTCGCTCGAGTTTGGCCAGGCCGACACGCGCATGATGGAGCTCGACCCGCCCTCGTCCGGCTACGACGCCGAGGACCCGTTTCTACCGATGCGGCGCGACCGCCTCGCCGTCGTCGAGGCGGCCGAGAAGCTCGCGGGTGTCTCGCCCGAGGACTACAACTCGGAGACGCGGCACCGGCGCACGCGCAGCCTCCTCGCCGAGGTGGTGCGGCTGTGCCCGCACGTCGTCCGCGTCGACTGCGAGGGGATGCCGCGCACGCGGCTCGACTGGGCCGACTCGCTCGAGGAGCAGGACCTCGACGACCGAAACGTCGTCTACGCGACGGACCACGCGCTCGAGGCGGTCAAGACGCACCTCGGCGCGCAGCTGACGGACCTGACGTTCCTCGTCAACGACGACAGCGTCACGACCGAGGCGCACGTCGCCGACCTCCTCCTCGCGTGCCCGAACCTCCTCCGCCTCGAGCTCGAGTCGTACGTCCCCTCGGGCTCGCCCGAGAACCGCGAGAAGCTGCACGGCGCGCTCGCCGCGCTCTCGCAGCTCGAGTCGTTCACGCACGCCGGCGGCGACTTTATCGACGACGCGTTCGCCGAGCGGGAGGACGTCGCATGGCCGCTCAAGGTCCTCGCGCTCGGCGAGTGCGAGGACCTCTCGTTCCCCGCGTTCTTTGCGTTCGTGCACCGCTTCGCCAGCACGCTCGAGTGCCTCGACCTCGACGGCACGCCGCACACCAACGTCGACAAGGACAACGAGGCGTTCGCCGCGCGGGCGGTCGCCCTCCCGCGGCTCGACACGCTCGTCCTCGCGACGCAGCACGAGGCGTCGTTCCTCCTCTCTGCGTTCGCGCAGTGCCCGATCCGCGAACTCAGCGTCGGGTTCTGCCCCGCCGTCGAGCTCAAGGACGTCGAGGCGTTCCTCGACCTGCACGTCGAGACGCTCCGCCGCATCGAAGTTGCGGGCGACGCGGCGCTCACCGAGGCGCAGGTCGAGAGCCTCGAGGTCCTTTGCCATGCGAAGGGCATCGAGTGCGAGCTTCTCGCCCCGGATGAGGATGACAGCGACGAGGAGGGCGAGAGCGAGTGGGACGACGAGGATGTCGACCAAGATTGGGGCGACACGGACGAGGAACCGGCGGCCGAGGAGGCATACGGGTGGAGCGACGACGAGCAGTAGAGCTTCGTGCGCTGTGAAACTTTGAATGCCGGAATGACCTTTCTGCGCAGTTGGCGGGATGAGAGTCGAGCTACAGAGTCGCAGGTGGCGTACATACCAGCGCAGAGATGGGTGCAGCGGTGTCGTGTCGGTCGCAGATCCGAAGGATAGCGCGTAGGCCGAGGAGAGGCGGAAAGCGTGTTCGAATGCAGGATGAAGCAAAGTGCACGAGCGCGGCACAACCTACGCGAGGGAAGCAGGAGACGCTCTGGACAACAGCAGGACCAGTAGGTAGGATAAACTTCGTCTTTGTTTCGATATGTGCGTGTTAATTACAACAGCACGTCGAGGGGGAACGTCGCAAAGCGATTTACTCGTCGTCGGCCGTGTCGGCGTCGGTCTTCGCGCCGCCCTTCTTGCCCATCTCCGACGCGCGCTCGCGGTCACCGCCGAAGCCTGTAGACGTGGAGCTCATCAGGATGCAGCGCGAGACGGAAGCCCGAAGGAGGGCGCGCCGGGGGAAAGGGCGAGGACTGCCCCTCCCCCCGGAGGACACGGCGACGACCAGCACAAGTGTAAGAGCGTGGTATGTACCGTGCTCCGGGTTCATCCGCTTGTCCGGCTCGCCGTTCTTCTTCAGTCCGTCTGTGTAGCGCAGAACAAACGAGCGAGAAGGTCAGCATGAGCGAGCGCGGTCGCTAAACTCGCGTACGCACTGTGCTCCGAGGGCTTGTAGACCTCGTCCGGCTGGGTCTGGCCGCCCTTCTTGCTGTGGGGTTGGCGCGGAGAGGTCAGTGCCAGAACAATGCGATGATGCGAAGGAGGAAGATAGGAGGAGGACAGGGAGACGCACCCCATCTCCGAGGCAAACTCGCGGTCGGCACCGAAGCCGTGCTCCGAGGACTTGCGGGCGTCGCCGTCAGACTGAGAGCAAGGCCGGTCGAGGAGAGCACAGGAGGGGGGAAGAGCGAAGAGGAGGAGATGCGCGTGTCAGTGAAGACGTCGAGGGGAGCGCCGGGACGGCGGGAGCGCGCACCATGTTGTGTATGTGGGTTGGTGGGTGGGTGGGTGTGGTGTGGGAGAGCGTGGATGAGCTTGCGAGAAGCAGTGTGAAGAGAAGAGAGAGAGGAGAGCGCACCTCGCCCCGCCTCTTATACCCGCCCCACACCTCCCTGCGATGCAAGCGTTTCCTGACGTCGCAAGGCCGGTCGAGCCCGGTCACAAGGTATCGCTGTTCATAGCGCGCGAGAAGGGGGAGGTGGGGATCGGGAGCTCGTCCAGCGAGCAGAAGGGCGGGCAGATCGCTCCTCTCCGCGCGCACCTGATGCGCCGAACCAACTGCAGCGGCTCCAGCGTCATGCAGCGAACGTCAAGCGCCCTTCCGAACGGGCAGCGACGCGGGCATCGAACGTCGACGAGTCCATCTCCGATTTGAGAAGGCCAAGCGTGAGGTCAACGTGAGGTCAGGCCACCGTCATCAAGGGGACCTTTTTCAATCGAAACGAACAGCGAGCGTACTGTAGATCGCGAAGCTGGACAAGCCATTCGAACATCGGCAGTGCGGGAGAGCGTCGGGACGGCGAAGGCATCGGAGGGCGACCTCCTGCGTCGTTCCCGCCCGCTGCGCTCACTGCACGCTCGATGAATGCGCAATGATATGGCAACACAGACGACAGCAGAAGCTCAAGAACACGTCCTCCTCCACCCTGCGGACTGCCGCACTCCCTTCGTCTCGCTGCACCTGTCCGCTCCGCCCACCTACGCTCCTCCCGCCGCTCCCACCGCGCCCACATCCTTCGCCGCCGCCCCGTTCTGCTGGCTGAACGTCGCCCTCGTCGGAGTCTGCTGGCTCGCGGCCCACGCCTCGGGGTCGCGGATGAACGCGTGCTGGAGGAGCTCCTTCGCAGGTGGGCGGTCCGTATGCTCGATCTCGAACGTCTGCTCGAGGAAATCGTCTGCATCGGTCGAAATGTCGTCGGGGACGGTGGGCGGCTGGAGGAGCCGATCTGCGCGGCGGGGACGATGGCGTTAGCGGGCGAGACGAGGCGAGGAGGGAGGAGCGGGACGGACCCGGAAGATCGCCTGCATTTGCGTGAGGTTCGCCCACGGGCGCGCCCGTGAGCATCTCGACGACGAGGCAGCCGAGCGACCAGATGTCGGCCTTGCTCGTGTAGGTTGTCTGCTTGACGACCTCCGGCGCCATCCAGTAAACCGAGCCTTGCAGCGACGGGCGATGCACCTTGGCGCCGGTGAGCAGGTCTGCGCGCACACGAGAGGGTCAGGTTCTGAGCGGTACGAGAGAGCGGACGTGCGCGACGTACTGTCCTCGACCTTCTTCGAGATGCCAAAGTCGGAGATCTTGATGTTGCCCTTGTTGTCGACGAGGATGTTGGCGCCCTTGATGTCGCGGTGGATGATCTCGCGCTCGTGGAGGTAGTCGAGGCCGGTGAGGATCTGCCGCACAAACTTGCTCACGAGCGCCTCCTCGAACGCGCCGTAGTTCTGCAGGAGCGCCGCGACCGACCCGCCGGGCACGTACTCGAGGAAAATGTTGAGGTGCTTGTCGTCCGTCGACGAGTCGAGGTACTGTACGATATCTGCGGGTGTACACGGGTCAGCGGGCGCCGAAGAGGCGAAATATGGACCGCGAGGACGCACTCTCGTGTTGCAGCACCTTGAGGAGCTCGATCTCGCGCTCGAGCGCCTCGCATGCTCTTCTTGCGCTCCTCGTTGTGCGAGTTGCCCGTCGGGAGCTCGACTTGCTTGACGGCCATAAGCGAGCCCATGATGGGGTTCATGCCGAGGTAGACGGACCCGAACGAGCCGGCGCCGATGAGCGCGCCCTTGATCCACTTCATGCCTGCGAACGAGAGAGCACGTCAGTGAGTCATCGTAAGCCCGAGAGAGGAAGCGCGACGCACCCTGCGGCTTGGCCGTGCCCGGCTCGTCCTCCTCCACCTCCTCGTCCTCCTCCTCCTCCTCGCTCAAGTCCTCCTCCTCGCTGAGATCGTCCTCGAAGTCGCTCTCAGCCGTCTCGCTCCCTCGTCATCGCTGCCCTCCGCGCCCGCCACGCTCGCGCCAGCTGACCCCGCTCGCGCGGCGCGTCTCGAGCTCGGCGGTCACCTCGTCGACGGTGATGACGCTCGCCGCGTCCGAGTCCTTGCTCCTGCGCTCCCAGAGGCTCTGCGCGCCAACGCTGAGGCGGCTCGAGCCGCTAAGGCGCGACATCCGCCGCGAGAGGCGCCGCGGCCTTCCGGCGTCGAGGTAGCTCGGCGCGAGCGACGACGACAGTGAGCGCGTGTCGGCGTGGTCGCCCGTCGTCGAGGTCGAGGATGTCGACGACGAGTTGAGCGCCATGATGGACGATTCGGGCGAGTCGACGTCGATCTCGTCGCGCTCGGCGGCTTCCTCGTCCGCCTCGTCGGGCGGGTCGAGCGCCGACCCGCTCGAGCTGCGCGGAGAGCGGTTGCCCTTGATCGACGGCGTGCTGGTGGGGAAGGGCACTCCGCCCTGCCCCGGCTCGTGATGTGCAGCTCGGCGGTCGACCCGTTCGACGACCCGCTGAAGCGGCTCATCTGCGCGCTCTCGCCCGCTCCGCCGCTGCTCACACTGTCAAGCGACGGCCTTGACGCCTGCGCTCCCAGCTCGTCCCCTTCGGGACGGCGGGGACCGGCTCGCCCGTGCGCGTGCTGCTCGCGCGGCTGGCGCGGCTCGCGACGCTCGCAGCCGAGTACCGCCGGCCCATGCGGTCCCCGCCGGAGGGGAGGAGCGTCCCGCCCGCCGCGGCGCTCATGCTCTTGCGGATGCTCGCGCGCACCTGCTTCGACAGGCGCTGGCGCTCGGCCTTGCCCGCGCCGCCTGCGCCGCCGCCGAGCGGGAAGAACTCGGTGAGGTGGTTCGTGATGAGCTCCGAGGGCGGGCGCTGCCCGAAGAAGTTGCGCAGCTTGCGCGTCGAGTCCGGTAGGAGCGACCCGTGCCGCTCGCGCCATGTCGACGGCGGCGAGTCGGGCGCGGTGGGCTGCTGCTGCGTCGCCGGGGCAGGCGCGACCTCCGCGCGGCGGCGCTCGGGCGGGGACGCGGCCGTGTGCTGGCTCGGCGGGATGCGGCGCGAGCTCGTCCGTTGCGGGGCGAGTACACCGCGCTCGGCTGCTGCCGCGCCGGACGCTGCTCCGCGCCCTGCGCCTGCGCCTGCAGGCTCCGCTCCGCAGCAGCATCAAGCTCGTGCTCTCCCGCGCCGTAAAAGTCGCGCGCCCAGTCGGGCGCCTCGAGCCCGCTCATGACGCTCACCGTGCTCGCGCGGTTCATCTTGGTCTTGCCCGCGCGGCCGGGCGACGCATGCGCCGCCTGGATGACGAGCACCTCGTCCGCTTCGTCGCCGCTCGCAGGCGGGCTCGCAGGCTCGATCCCCATCCGCGGGATCTCGACGCCGAGGTAGTTCGGGCTCGTTGGGCTGCTGCTCGCGCCTGCCGCGCCCGTCGAGCCGTAGGAACGGTGCCGCCGGGGCGAGACGACTCGGCGACGGCGGCATGCGACTCGCCGAAGACCCACTGGAGCTTGCGCCCACGCTTGTCGGCAAGCGCGGCGGAGGATGAGGGGAAGCCGGACGAGCCCGGCGTCGGCGAAGAAGGTTGCGAGAAGGACGAGAGCGCGGGCGGCGAGGTCGAGAGCGTCGACCCCGACGCGCCGGGCGGGAGCGTGTGGTGCCGCCGGACGATGAGGCCGCGAACACGCTCCGGCGCAGAGGCGTTCTGGCAGATTGTGTACAGCTCGTGCTCCGTGAGGAGGCGGGCTGCGTGCAACTCGACTGGTAAGCAAGCGGTCGAAGGGGAAGAACGACCGCGACGCACCTGCACCCGTGTTCTCCGTGACCCAAACGCCCCACCCATCAACGTCCTCGCCCTCCTTCCCGCCAAACTTCTTCATCACCCTAGCGAGAACCTCCCTCCCGTCCTTGGCGTCCGCAACGGCAAGCACGCGGGTCGTGACGCCGTCGGCGCTCGTGAACCGCACCGCCTTGCGCATGACCTCGAGGTTGCTCAGCGGCGCGGCGGGCGTCGGCGCCGCGGGGGTGGTCTGCGCGCGGACGGGCGCGGGCGGCGCGCGCTCGGCTGCCATTGCGGAGGGGAGGAGGCCTGCCCCGCCGCCGTAGGGTGCCCGGCGTACGGCGACGGCTGCTGTCGGGCGCGGGGCCGCACCGGCAAAGGACGAGCTCGACGCTTTGCGGTGCCCCGACGGCGAGCTGTACGACGGCGCAGCACGCGTCGAGAGCGAGGAGGTCGACGCGGAGGAGGTCAGCCCTGTCGGCTGCGGGGGTTGCGGCGGGAGGCCCGAGATCTCGCCGAGCCAGTTGGTGGGAGAGGGTGCGGCATGGGCGGCGCGGGAATTCGCGTGGTGGGCGGCGGGTGGGACGGCGGCGGGACCTGCCGCCCGGAGGAAAGGGTGGACGAGGCGGATGCAGGAGGGTGGAAGACGGCGCTGCGGGGGCTCGTAGCGCGGCTCGGCGGGCTGCGCTGCTGCAGCGGCGACGGCGACGGGATCGCGTTCGACTGTGCGAGGTGCAGCGGCGGCGGGATGCGGTTCCCGACCGAAATGTTGCGAGCGGAGTACGAGAGCGAGCCGCCGCGCGCGTTTGGATGGAGCCCCGGTGCGGCAATCGCGGGCGAGGAGGGGACAAGCGGGCTGCTCGGCCGGCTCGCTGCGTTCGCTGTCGCCGGAGCAAGCCTGCCCAGCGCGCTTGGGCGGCGCGAGAGCCCCCGCCTGCTCCGCCGGCGTGCAGCTGCGTCGCGGCGAGGTATTTGCTCCTGAGCGCGCGCACGGCGACGCAGATCTTGACCCTGTCGCCGACGCTGCGGACGCCCATCTCCTTGAGCGCGCTCTGGTCGACTTCGAGGAGGACGGCGCCGCGGATGTCGTTGGCGGCGAAGACGTCGGCGTAGGGCTGGGTGGGGAGCGTCGGGAGGGCCGCGGCAAGCCAGAGCCCTACGGCGGTGTCGTCCCAGTTGGGCAGCGTCGCATAGTCGACTCCGTCGCTGTTCACGCCCGGGGAGGCGGCGAACGAAGGGACGCTGGTGAAAGGCGGTGAAGCGAGGTGACTGGTGCCGAACGAGGTCCCTGGGCGCAGTGCGAGGTTGATTCCCGCCCCATTCAACGCGCTGCTCTGCAAGTGGCTCGGGAACGCCGGGCTCGACGGCGACGCGGCGGCGCTGGGCGATGAGGCGAAGGCGTGTGCGCCCGCACTCGCTGGGAGCGCAGCAGTAGCCATCCTGCGCGCGTGCTCTGAGCTGGTAGCACGCTCTGCAGCTTGCGCAGATCTGCCAGCGGCGACGTGAGCGAGCGAGGGACAAAGGCGCGGGACTTGTGTCGCGTCGCGCTGCGGGTCAAAGCAAAGTACCGCAACACGGCTTATTCTGCGGTATGCGCGCGTGCAATGCAGTTCACACCCTACTCGTGCAGATCCACGACCCCGCCAACCACCATGAGCCAGCTCTGCATCCACCGCTGCTCCCAGCTCTCGCCGTCCTCCCGAGATCCCGAAGTCCCCCCTGCAGCACCTCGCGCACCATCCTCCGTCTCGCACGGGTGCAGGAACCAGCTCGGCCGGCCCGTTGCGGGGTGATCCGCCTGCGAAAGGAACGGCGCCGTTCCCTCGACTGTCCGGGTCGACGTGATGGAGAGCACGACCGAGTGGAAGAGTGTCGAGTGCAGCACCTCGTTGAAGCTCAGGGGCGTTCCAGCTGTGCAGGAGAGGGAACGAGTGTCAGTCCTGCGCGGAGCGGCGAGAAAGAGGGGAAGAAGGGAGGGGTACGAACAGCTCTTGTGGGCCTCGAACCAGATAATGGGCACGCCGTACGTCGGCGAGTAGCAGATCGACAGGAGCACGGTGCAGAGCTCCTGCTGAGTGGGGGAGCAGCGGTCGTAGCAGCGGGATCGTCGTCCTCAGCGACGAGGTCCTCGACGAGGTCGTCAGAGGGTCGTGCGGCGGCGCTGCAGCAAGCTGGGTGGTAGAGACGCCGCAGCGGTGCACGCTCCAGGTAGCCCACGCCCGGTGTCCACTGCGAACGCGTTCGGGGTCAGCTCGCGGCGGAAGAGCGGCGAGGAGGGAGACGCACCCTGGTCGCGCCGGCTGTAGCCCATGCCCACGCGATTGCCAGCGGATAGCGCCCCGAGCCCGTCGAGACCGCGCTCAGTGCATGCCTGGTGGTGCCGGAGGGTGGCCTTAGCGGCTGCGTCGAACTGCACGCGGGTGAGGCGTCGAGGAGGAGATGAGGGCGGCTGTGGACGGTGGGGATCCACGGCGGCGGGACGGGTGGCCGGATCGTGGCTCCTTGGGTCGCAGGGAGCGCGTTCCGGTTGGGAGCACTTCGAGAGCGGCGGGGCGAACGTCCGGCAACGGGAGCGAAGCCGACCCCGCCCTCTTGCCCCGCTCGCTCGCTTGTCGCTCTTGCTCCTTCCAAGCACCGTGACAAGTCCAAAGTCCTTAGCCATGGACAACTCGCACCCCGTCGTCGCCTACATCGGCCAGGCGTGCGTGAAACCCCCTCCTCCCTGCGTTGCCCCCACCCGGCTCACCCGCTTCTCTCTCCCCTTCCTGACGCAGCGCATGGGCCTTTGTCCAGCCTCACTTCAGCCAGCAGGCCAAGGACCTCCTCACCACCCTCATCCAGTTTGTCGAGGTGCGCTCCCCGCCGCTTCCCCCACCTCCCGGGCTCGCTCTTCATGCTGACCCTTGCCGACCCCGTCCGCAGGAGGAGTGCATGCCCGCCGAGAAGCTGTTCCACGAGCAGGTGTCGACCGACCCCAAGACGCGCTGGGCGTCGTACCCGCGCATCATCGAGGAGCTCAAGGACAAGGCGAAGCAGCGCGGCCTCTGGCAGCTCTGGATGAACAAGGCCCAGTACGGCGAGTACGGCGGCCGCCTCAGCAACCTCGAGTACTCGGTCATGGCCGAGATCATGGGCCACGCGATCCGCATCGCCCCCGAGGCGACCAACTCGTCGGCGCCCGACACGGGCAACATGGGTACGCCTCGCCTCTCTTTCCCACAGCGAACCTCGCTCACCAGCCTCCACGCACACCCGCAGAGGTTCTCGCTACGGTAACAAGGAGCAGCAGGCGCAGTGGCTCAAGCCGCTTATGGAGGGCAAGATCCGCTCGAGCTTCGCCATGACCGAGCACGGTGTCGCCAGTTCCGAGTGCGTTCCGCCTTCCTCCCTGTCGACTGTACTATGCCCCGGGCCGAGCACCCTGGAGCGCAGGACTGGGCAGTGCATGTGCGAAGCGGTGACTGACCTTCCCAACCTTCCTTCTTCCCTCTCGCTCGGCCACCTTCTCCACCCACAGCGCCACCAACATCCGCACTTCGATCGTGCTCGACGAGAAGACGAACGAGATCGTCATCAACGGGCACAAGTGGTGGATCTCGGGCGCCGGTGACCCGCGCAACAAGATCCACCTCGTGATGGGCAAGTCGTACGTCGCGCCTTCCTCTCTCCTCCCTGTGGGAGCAGATGCTGACGACAGGACGAACAGCGACCCGAAGGCGAGCAAGTACAAGCAGCAGAGCATCGTCATCGTCCCGAGTGACACCCCGGGTGTCAAGCTCGTCCGCCCCATGCAGGTGGTGCGTCTGCTCTCCCCCCTCCCTGGCCACCCTGCGTGTGACCACGCGAGGGTGTAGCGGGATGCAAGACTCGAGACTTACCCTTCCTCCGCCTGCAGTTCGGCTACGACGACGCGCCCGAGGGCCACTACGAGGTCCTGTACGAGAACGTGCGCGTCCCGGCGTCCAACCTCGTCCTCGGCTGGGGCCGCGGTTTCGAGATCATCCAGGGCCGCCTCGGTCCCGGCCGCCTGCACCACTGCATGCGCTCCTCGGCCTCGCGAGCCGCGCGCTCGATCTCGCCCTCCTCCGTGCGACCGACGAGCGCAAGATGACCTTCGGCAAGAGGCTGTTCGAGCACGGCAGCGTTGTCCGCGAGCTCGCCGAGAGCAGGATCCAGATCGACCAGGGCCGCCTCCTCGTCCTCGCCGCGGCGCTCGTCGTCGACCAGCACCCCGAGCGCGCCAAGGGCGCCCTCAGGGAGATCGGCATGGCCAAGGTGTGTTCCCTGTCCTGGATCTCTTCTGCTGCAACCTTTCCGGCTTCAACGACTCTCGGGTTTGACTTCGCGCAAGGTCGGCGCTGACAGCCTCTCACTCTCTATCGCAGGCCAT
The DNA here is from genome assembly GCA_019926025.1 of Rhodotorula kratochvilovae. NCBI lineage: Eukaryota > Fungi > Basidiomycota > Microbotryomycetes > Sporidiobolales > Sporidiobolaceae > Rhodotorula > Rhodotorula kratochvilovae. Next base: position 985,950 of record JAHSUG010000003.1, on the reverse strand, counting down.
CATCCCCCGCACCGTCAACGAGGTCATCGACCGCGCGATGCAGCTCCACGGCGCCGAGGGTATCTGCCGTGCGTCTCCTTCCCCGTTCTCCCGCGTGAACGACCTTCCTAACTCGCCACTCTCTCTCCCTTCCATCCCCTTCCCTGTTCCTTCCTGCGCAACACACAGAGGACACCCCCCTCGCGCAGATGTGGGCGGGCGTCCGCACCCTCCGCTACGCCGACGTGCGTCCCCTCCCCCACTCCCCTCCTCCTTCTCCCGCTGACCCCGCCTCGCGCACGCGTACAGGGCCCCGACGAGGTGCACCTCGACCAGCTCGGCCGCGCCGAGCTCAAGCGCCTCCCCGTCGTCAAGGAGAAGTACGCCAAGGTCGGCGACAAGGAGCGGAGCCTGCTCGGCCAGGCGGGGTCGAAGCTCTAGAGGGTCGGTCCTACGGGCTGTCGAGGTGTCAATGCAGTGACTTTCTGTGCCGATCCGTGCGTGCCCTGGGGCGCATGATGGAAGCCGGTAGCGAGCAGAGCGCGCAGTTTTCGCTCGCTTCTCCCGTTCCGCCGGCATGTCGAGCTGCAAACCAGAGTCCCGATGCATACACCCGTCCATGCTGTTCCTACAACCCACAAAAGCCCGAGAAGCAGTGTTCTTCGTCGTCTGACCCGCCTGCTTAAACACCGAAGACTGCGCATGGGCAAGGCCAGAGTCAGCCTCCTCGCATGCAGGGGGAAGGGAGGAGGGGAGCAGCGCACCCTTGAGGTAGTTGACCTCGAAGTACGCCTCGGGGAACGCGGCGGGGTCGGCGTTCGCCGCCGCGCAGGTCTTGTACTTGGGGTAGACGGGGCCGGAGAGGGATGCGTCCTGCCAGACGGCTTGGTTGCCGGCCCAGTCGCCGCAGGTGCTGCGCGTGGAGTGGCGAGTCAGCATCGGCGGGAAGATGAGGAGGCGGGTAGGGTTGAAGCAGAGTCAAGAGGGAGGGCATGCGGAGGCGAAGGGCGCAAAGGGGGGACGAACGTGATGTCCTGCACGCGAGGAAGCGGTCAGCCTTCTCTCCGGACTGTATAGGGGAAGGAGGCGACGCACAAAAGTAAGCTGCTGGTTCCGGAAGAACGACCTCGTGTCGCACGTCGAGCCATCGAATGCCGCAACCGGCGTGCCCCAGGTCTTCCAGCGCGGCGCGCCGTTCTTGATGTCCGACGGGATCTTCGAGCGCTGCCAGCGCCAGATGGAGATGCTGCGAGGGCGGGCCGGTTAGCAATGACGAGGAGGACGAGGGGAGACATCACACGCACCCGGTTTCGGCGAAAAGGACGGCAAAGACGCCCCCGCCCGCCTTGTTAAACCCGGCGCCGTACGAAGATGGGTCCCGGTCGAACACCGTACAGCCTGCGCGCGCCAGCGTCAGCACTTTGACACGTCGAACGCCAGAGGAGGAGCGGGGACGAACCGTTCGAAGCGCCGCCCGCGTTGCAGTTATCGTCAACGCCAGCGGTGTCGCCCGTCATCTTGGTCGCGGGGTTGCGCATGCAACCAGGCGCGGTATCTGCAAGGCGACGAAGGTCAGTCCTGAGCGGAGACGCGGAGATGGGACGACGGACGCAGGGTGTACTGGCCGAAGGTGCGCGAGTTGACGCCCTCGAGGATGTCGATCTCGCCGCTCTCCGGCCAGGGTAGTTGTACTGTGGGGGGACGTCGGTCAGTACCTGTACAGCGATGGAGGAAGCTAGACGCACCATCCAGAAGGCGGGCCAAACACTCGGGCCGACGGGTGCGTGCTTGAGGTCGAGGATGATCAAGCTCCCCGGCTGGTACACCTCCTTGCTCTCGATGCGGACCGAGTTGCGCGGCGCGCCGACCGCGAGCTTGCTCGTCCGGTCGATCTGGAGGACCGCCGTCCCGCTGCTCGAAACCGAGACGAGCTTCTTCGCCGTCGCCGCCTCGCGCGTGAGGTACGTCACGCTGCCGTGCGTCGGGTCCGCGGCAGAAAAAAAGGTGAACTGGTCGAAGAAGGCCGCGCCGGCGTAGGTGCGCTTCAGGACGGGCGTCGCGGCGGGGGCTGTGGGGCCGGCGGGGCGGGCGCTTGTCGTCGCAACCGCCGCCTTGGTCGTGATGGCGGCCTTCGTCGTCGTCGTACTTACCTTAGCGCAGGTCGACCCGGCCGCGACATAGCCCGAGTTGCACCCTGCGCGGGTAGCAGGATAGGTGAGCTCCTCGCGCTCGTCTCCTCAACACAGTGCGACGCACCAAACGTGCACACCCCGCGCGCCTTGTTGCACGCATAGTGCGAGTTCTTCGGCAGCGCGTAACCGGCCTTGGCGCAGTCGGTCGTCGCGGCGCACTTGACGGTTGCGCGCTCCGCGAGGAGGGGGACGAGGTCGCGCTTCTTGACCGGGGTGGTGCGGTCGACGAGCGCCTCGTAGACGGGGTTGCTGGACGAGGAGGGTAGGCTGCGCACGGCTGGGCGAGGAGCGCGGAGACCAGGAGCGGCGCAACGAGGAGCGGAGAGATCATCGCGGTGGGGGTCGCTCAGGCGCAACAGGCGAGGCGCAGCAGGGTGCGCGCAGCTGCACGAGTGTGAGGGAGCAGGGAGAGCAGCGTCGCAGCGCACGCAGAGCCGCCAATCGAGCTAGAGACCTGCGGAGTCCAGACTCGGGGCGATCGCCTGTGCGGACAACCGCCACGGGGCAGGCGGACGTCCGAAAGGCGCGGGCGCCACCTTGGCAGGCGACGCGGCGGAGCACAATGCGTGGCGAACAGAGGGGGAGCGTGTGGTCGGGTGAAGCGTCGGAACGAGAGGAGGCGCGCGTGAGGAGGCGATGGTCGCTCGACTCGCGCGTAACGGTTGCTGTTTGGCGTACGGCCCTCGCCGACGAGCTTACGAGCACAGCGGGGTGCGGAGTAAGCGAGAGCGCGAGCTACCGCACTTCCTCCTCGCCCGACGAGGATCACGCTCAACCGCCGCTCGCATCGCCCCTCCCTGCCGCCAAGCACCTCACAAGGACAAGCCAGGCGGAGTGTGCAAGCGGCGGGGTTACAAAACAACGCGACGGCCCTCTCGCGCCTCTCTCGCGCGCAGGACAGCTCGCGCCGGCCTCCATGGTCGTCCACAACAGCGAGATACGTCGTTACACGCACTCTCACGCCTTCACGAGGTACTGGCGAGCCGGGAAGTGGATCGCCTTCTTGTGCGCGCGCTCAGTGGTCTGGGTGCGCTCGTGCTGCGAGCGGAGCGGGACAAGGTGGGTGTCAGCTCTCGAGCCCGCAGAAGTTGAGGCAGCCGCCCGAGACGCACCTTGGTAAGACGGCGGCGGATGGCACGGGTCTTCTTGGTGCGGAGGTCAAGCGGGAGCTTCTTGCCCTTGTAGAGCTCGCGGAGGTTGGCACGCGTCTTCTGGTTGATGACGGTGAGGACGCGGGCAATCGACTTGCGGACAACCGAGCTGCATGGGAGGAGCAAGGAATGGTCAGCGCGCTGTTCAAGGGGCGCGGAGGGGTTGTACGGTGCTGTGCAGGCGGGCGGTCCGGCGTGCGGGCGAGGCGGGTGAACGGCTGAGCGAGCGAGGGCGGCGGTCAAGGGTCGACGGTGGATTGTGCTGTATGCTGCGCGTGTCGAGCGTGATGCGACGGAAGGTGCACGGAGGAGGTTGGCGAGTCGAGGGGTCCGAGGGGTGTGGTGGTCGAGGGGGAGGTGCCGCATCTCGCCCGCCCTGGCCGCGCGAGCCGCCGCTCGTGCCCCGTCCAGCCGACCTGCTCGAGCGGAACGCGCCCATGCAGGCAGCGCGCGGACGGGCAGCAGTTCCCCCTGCGGGTCGTCGCAAACGCCTGCCCGCCCGCCTCCTCGCGGCAACGCGCCCTCCCGCGTCCGTGCCGCCGTGCGCCGGCCTCCATACGGCCCAGCAACCGCCATTGACGCGCGAGGGGCGTGTAGCTCACATGCGCGCGAGCTTGGAAGCGTTGCCGCCCGCGACCTTCTGGACGCGGAGCGAGACGAGCTCAGTCTTGAGCTCGTCGAGCTGCTTGACGAGCTCGTCGCGCTTCTTCGACTGGAGCTCGCTGGCGCGGACCTTGAGGCTCTGGGACGACATGCTGGCGACGGGCGAGCGGGGGTGAGGCGAGGAGGGAGGGAAGGGTTTTCGACGGCGCGGCGGGGCGAGGAGCGGGCGGGCGGGGGCGCGGGTGGGACGAGGAGAGAGGTCAGCGCTGGGCGGAGCGGGCTAGCACGCGCAGGAGGGCGCACTTGGTCGATGGGAAGTACCGGCGGGGGAAAGGCTCCCTCGCGCGCGGCGAGCTCGACTCCGCGACGAGGAGCAGCCGCGCGCTGCTGACGTGGCTTCGGATCCGGACTGGCGCGTTCCCCTCCTCCCGCTCGTTGTCCCTCCCCTCGCTCTGCTCCTCCAGCCTCCCCTTGCTCGAAGCCATGCTCGGCTGGTTCTCCCGCTCGTCGCCGCCGTCCATCGCCGTCCAGCAGCTCTGGGGTCCGTCCTGCTCGCTCGTCCTCCGCTTCCCGCTTGCTTACCGGTCCCTCGCTCTGCGCTCCCGCTCCCCCAGTCTATCCCATCAAGGTGCGCATCGTCCCCCCGTCGTCGAATAGGACAGAAGCTGACAACTCAGCCCGCAGAGCTGCCGCGGGACCAGCGTGCAGGAGAGCAGCTACACGGAGGAGGGCCTCGAGGTGCGTGCGACGCTGTTTGCGACTTTACAGCGTTTTCCTGACTGCTCCCCTGGCCTATAGTATGACCGGCAGTGGATGATCGTCGAGGCGTCGACGCACAAGTTCCTCACTGCGCGCACCATTCCCAAGGTGCGCCCCACCCGGCTATCGTGCCGCGTCGATGCTGACCTTCTGCGCCCCCGCAGATGGTTCTCATCAACCCGAGCATCAACCGCGAGAAGGACACGCTCGACATCGAGGTTCCCTCCGCCGCCGCCGACACGCCTCCGCAGACCTTCTCCGTACCGCTCGCCCACCCAACCACCTACCTCGCCGATCCGACGAACGACCCCTCTCTCGACCACGACTTCATCGTCTGGGGCAGCGAGCCGCAGGACGGGTACAGCGTCGGCTCGGACGAGCTGCGCGCCGCGCTCAGTGCCTTCATGGGCCGCGAGGTCCTCCTCATCCGCAAGGGCCTGACACGGCGGTCCGTCATGCACGTGCTCGGAGTCGTGCACAGCAACGGGCTCGACCCCGTGCTTGGGTTCGCCGACTTCTACGCCTTCCTCATCGGCAGCACGAAGAGCCTCGAGTGCGTCTTCCTGCGTTGCTCCTGCTTGTCCCCGTCGTCCACTTTCGTCTCGCGTCTTCGCTGCTTCTCTCCCTTATCAACCTACCCTCTACTGAGATGCTGACTACGTCCCCGCCTTGTCCGCAGCGAGCTCACCTCGCGTATCCCGTCCCTCTCCTCCGACCCCGCCTTCGACGCCTCGCGCTGGTCCCCCTCGGCAATCGCCTCGAAGGGCGGACTCGAGATCAACCGCTTCCGCGCCAACATCGTCGTCGAGGGGACGAGCGAGCCGTTCGAGGAGGACGGTTGGAAGCAGATTGTCATTGGCGAGGAGCCCGTCGAGGTCGGGTTCCGCTGCGCGCGGTGCATGCGTGCGTCCACCTCTCCTTCCTCTCGCCTCGGCATACTTTGCATGGCGCGTATGTCCCGCTCGAAATGAGCAGTCGTGCTGACCCCGCCCCGCTCGTCTCGCGCGCAGTCCCCTCTGTCGACCCCATTACCGCCAAGCGGGACAAGCTCCTCCCCGACGGCGTCATGAAGGACCGCGCCGTGCAGCGCCTCTCGGCGCCGAAAGTGTGCTTCGGCGTGCTCTCCTCGCCGAAGAAGAAGAGCGGCGGTGCGTCCCCTCCGTCCTCCTCCTCTGCTTCTCCGGGCCTGACGAGCGGAACACAGGTGTCCTTAAGGTCTGCGACGTCGTGCAGGTGCTCGAGGCGTACCCCAAGCCGAGCAGCGGACCGTACATCCGTGACGAGGACCGGATCGACTAAGGGCGAGCAAGAGGGCGTTTGGTGTGTTGTTTCTGTTCTCTGTACCGGCTGTACCGCTGCCCGGGCTGTATTGCGACCCCGCGAGGCTCTGCTGACTGTAGCGCGCCGGACGCCTTTCACGTCCAACTCGTTCCGATTGAGACCAGAGGGGGGGGTGCGCGCGCACCCCCCCCTGCTCGAGGCGTCTTTCGAGAAGTCGCCTCCTCCAGTTCTCGTCCCAGTGCGCTCCGCTCGCTCTACCCGGTTCAATGGGTGTCTATGACTGCAGCCAAGGCACCGACAGCCTCCCAGAGCCGCTTCTCGCGCTTCCCACGTCGCTCGCCTTCGCTCCTTGCGCACTCCCTCGACTGCTTTGTACGAGCACTGCCCTCGCTTCTTGCTCTCTTGATATGTTCCATATCTCGCCTCATCGCCTTCTCCACCTCTCTCTGTGGTGAACGCGACGACGGTGCGAGGGTGACGACCATGACCGCCGGTCACGCCCTCCCCTCGAGCGTGAACGAGGGGGCGGGCGAAGACGGGGGCGCCCACATCGCCGGGTACGAGGCCAACGAGTACACCGCGAAGGACGGGCGGACCGCCAAGCGCAAGCTCGACCGCCGGGTCGTCCCTATCCTCCCCGGCGTGCGTCCCTTCCTCCCACTCAATGTGCACCCTGCATGACTGACCCGCTTGCGCCTCGCAGGTGCACTTGTATGCGCCCCCGCATGGCCGCAACTGACGCATCCGACGCCGTTCCACCTCGTTCGCACCTTGGCCTCCCCTCCTCCCATCTCCTCCCGTTGCATCTCCCCTGCAGCTCGCACTTCTCAAGGTTCGCTTTCTCCCGCGCAGCACCCTCTCCCTTCACGACGCTCTCGGCACATTTGTCGTCGTCTTCGTCCTGCACTACCTTCTCGACGCGTCGTGTGCTGCTCATCCAGTGCGTTGAGTACGCCATTTCCTCACCTGCCGTCTCGCTCCTCGCCCTCCTCGCCCTATCCTTCTTCATCGACGCCTCGTGCTGACTAGCCGCTTTGCTCGCATAGTGCAAATCGCGTTCAGCGACGGCACGTCCCTGGAAGCGCAGCATGCGAAGGTGCATTTTCACCACCACCACCTCCTGCCTGAACCTCTCCTCCACCGACGCAACATCCCTGCACCCTCTTACGCCGTCTGGGTCCTCGGACACGCCCACTTCAGTTCCCGACCTCGCTCGTTCCCGTCCCCTTCCCTCGAACCCCCTCGCCCCTTCCCCGCCGTTTCAAGGCTTCGAGGACAACACCCACGACGCTCTGCTTCTACTGAGTCTAATGCCGCATCATCGTCGCGTTTACGACCCTCATCGTCTGTCGAGTCTCGGACTGTACGGGTACTCGCATGCTTCCGATCCTCATCTCCGTCATCCCGACTATCGATGGGTACGCAGCGTCATCATTTCGTCGCGGGAGCTGCACTGACGGCCGTATGTACTCGCCGCCTCCGCAGATCTGGGCGCAGGGTCGCTTTCTACCGCGAAACAGAGCCAGCAGTTTCTCGGGCATCTTCTTGCTGCGCGTCTTCGCTCTTTCTACGTACGGCGCGCGTCGCTGACTAATGGGCTTACTCACAGGCTGAGACGACGTGTGGCGCGCTCACCATGCAGAACGCGTGGGCGGGCTCGAGGACTTGCGGAGTCTTCCTGCGGCGCCATTCGAATCAACTTCAAGATCCGTCGTCCTCCGCCTCACTGCATCTCGAGGAGAGAGCTGTTTGCTCGCCCACCGCCGGCTACGGTCAGCGTCCCGCCGACGTCCCGCTTACAGTGCGGCGCCGGCCAGTAGTCCTCGCCGTCCTCTCCGCTTCTGACGGCGTGTTGCTTCCTGCTTGGAAACCCCTGCTTCTCGCACCTCTGGGCTCCCTGCTTCTGCCTCTGCACTGCTCGCTCTGAAGCTGACCCTCCAACTTGAGCCCGACCGTTCCTTGTGCGGTGATTCTCGTTGGCAGACTGGCAGCAGAAGGGCTTCCGCACGCTGTCTCCAGCTCTTTCCGGTTCGTCGGCTCTCTAGCGGTGTATTGCAACGGTGCAAGGCTCTGCTGACTGCAGCGTGCGCCCCGACGGCTTTCACGGCCAACTCGTCCCGGTGCGCGCGCACCCTGCTCGAGGCGTCTTTCGAGAAGTCGCCTCCTCCAGTTCTCGTCTCCGTGCGCTCCGCTCTCTCGACCCGGTTGCAGGGGTGTCTCTGACTGCGGCCAGCCCTTCCTCAGCTCACCGCAGCCGCTCCACACGCTCCTACGGCCTCATCAGTCCCACGCCCCGCGCCCCCCCCGTTCCGCCTCCCCCGCTCTCCCAGACCCCAAGAGTCCAAGCGAGGTCGTCGAGAAGGTGCCAAGGACCAACCCTGTCCTCCAAACGCCGACCGAAGGGGCCCTCCGGTGCGATTCTCCCCCTCTCTCCTGTCCCCCCTCGCCCTCCTGACCTCGCACCCCGCGCGCCCGCGGCTTGCAGACGAAGATGGAGGACTCGCAGGCATCCCTCAGCCTCCATCGCCTTACCCCTCTTGAGCACCTCCAGCCCGGCACCGTCGTCACGTCCGAGGGCGCACTCGAGTCCGTCCTCTCCGCCCTCTCCGCGTCGGGCAAGCCTGTCTCGGAACTGTTCGACGAGCTCGCCGACGTCTTCAGCACCGCCACGAACCGCCTGAGCCAAGCCTCCGACAACAAAGACGTCGCCGCGCGGACCTCCACCTCCTCGACTTGGCCATCAGGCCATAGCTCGAGGGCGAGCAGCTCGCCGACTGGCAGGCGCTCGCGAGCGCCGTTGAGGGGAGCGATGCGCCTGGTATGGGGCAGGCGGGCGCGTGGGACGTCAAGGCTTCCGCGCGGCAGAAGGAGTACGAGCACCACCTCGCCACCGCCGCCGCGCTCGTTGAGGCGTACACGCCCTGGGGCACGCTCGCGGCCGTCCCGTGGGGCAACGTGCGCTGGAGCGCCTCGGTCGACTTCGCCAAGACGCTCGTCTCGCTCGTCCGCTACATCGCTGACCTCACGGCGCAAAACGCCCCGGTCGACCCGCGGCCGACGCACGAGGAGATGGCGCTGAGGCTTGAGGACGTGAACAAGCAGGCGAGCTCGAGCGCGAGCGGCGGGTGGGGGCGGAAGCAGATGAGCAAGGCGCTGGCGGAGGCGCGCAAGGCGGAGAAGGACCGCAAGGCCGCGGTGCGTCCCGCTTTCACGTTTTGCTCTCGTTCCTGAAGCTGACGATCCTACCTTCAGACCATCGCCGCTGCCGCCGCCGCCGTCCCCGCCGTCGCCGCCGCCCCCGCCGCCCCCGCCGCCCCGAAGACTGCTCAGCCCGCCGTGCAGCCCGTCCAGCAGCCCGTCGCGACCACCCCGGCTACGCCCCAGCAGCTCGCCCCGATCCCCGCCGAGCACGACGTCCCGCCCGTCTCCCTCCCTCCTCGCCTGCCGCGCCGCCGAAGACCCGCACCGGCCTCCGCGACCGCTCGAACCTGCAGTCCGTCACCGCCTCGCAGGCGTCGACCACCCCCGCGCCGAAGCCTCTCGCGCGTGCGGGCGCGACCGCACCCCGCCCCCCTCGCCCATCCGCCCCGACTCGCCGCTCAGCTCGGCCATCTCGTCGCCCGACCCCACCCCTCCCGCCTCGCCCGCCATCCTCGAGCCCGCCTCGTCTGCCGAGTCCGCCCCCACCGACTCACCCTCCTCTGCGCTCTCGGGCACGCCCTCGGGTGCGGCGGCTGGCATCTTCTCGCACTCGAGCGGCAACTCGCCGACGCGCAGCGTAGCGTCGAGCGCCGCGAGCGCCGCGCACCCGTCGTCGCAACACACCGCGGTGCACCCTTACGAGGACGAGGACGGCGACGCTGACGAAGCGGCCTCGAGCGACGAGGAGCTCACGGACGACGAGGCGACGCGCGCTGCCCGCTCCCGTGCCAAGGGCAAGGGCAGGGCGCGCCGCTCGTCCGACGGCGCCATCATCGACGCCGCGCTCGCCGCAACGAGCGACGACGCGCTCGAGCAGGGCGACCGCGTCCGCGAGGACGATGCGCTACCCGTCGCTTCGACGTCCAGGCTGTCGAACGCGCTTCTCGAGCGCCCGCCAATCGCGGACGCGCCGCAGCACTCGCGTGTCCAGGTCAACTACGCCCCCGCGACTGATGCACTCGGCATCAACGCCTCGACCTCGTCCCTCACCCTCTGCACCCTCGGGTCGCGCGCGCCTCCCACCCTCGGCGATGACGAGCGCGAGCGGTACGGCCTCCCGCCGCTCGAGAGCGAGCAGGCGCTGCTCAAGCAGCTGCCCCGCGGCGATCTCGAGGCGCTGCTGGTCAAGGGGCAGGAGGTGCACGCCGTCGAGCTGAGCGGCGTCCTCGGGACCGTCGAGACGCTCCTCTCGCAGACGGAGCTCGCTCTTGCGCAGCGCGACGAGCTCAGCGCCCGCCTCGGCTCGCTCAGCATCGTCAACTCGGTCGAGCGCGGCAGCACGGGCTTCATCGAGACGTCGCCGCCTCAGCAGGAGGCGGGTCCGTCCACGGTTGAGGCGCCTGAGCAGACGGCGCATGCGTCTTTCGCCTCAATCGCCTTCTCGCCGTCGTCGTCGTCCGTCTCGCCGCATGCGATCCTCCGCGCCAACCTCTGCGCGCCCGCTCCGCCCATTGACGCCGTCGGCCCTCTCACGGCAGCCGCGTCGTCCGCTTCCACCTCCATGAGCCTCAACGCGCCGCTCGCCAAGCGCAAGACGGGCGTCAAGTACAGGGGCGTTGGCTACGGCAGCAAGCCTGCTGCTCCCCGCGCGCTGCTTGCGCCGACGAGCCTTCTCCCCGTTCGCCCCGCCCTCCCCGCGCGTGCCCCCCTCCCCCCTCGCTTGGGCAGGCGCCCCTTCTCCCTCAACCCCGTCACCGGCCCGCCGCGCCCCGAGACCCACTTCTTCCTCACCTTCTCGGACGCTTCGCCCGAGGCGCAGCTGCTCGACCGCCCCATCCCCGTCGCGCACCAGCCCTCGCACTTCGTCGCCGTCACCGACATGTCGAACTTCTTCTCCGACCGCCCCGTCGTCCTCGCGCTCATGCTCCTCGGGCAGGCGGCAACCGGCTCGGGGCTGCAGCGCGCGATGCGCTCCTCCGCGAGCTCTGCGCCGAGGGCAAGTCGGCCGAGGAGGCGTGGGCGCTCGTGCGCGAGGCTCGTCGACGCGCTCGGGCAGTACGTCGCGCTGGGACGCGCACGCGCCCTTTTCGCCGGAGACGGTCCGCGCGGTCGTCGCGTTCCCGAAGGAGCTCATCCTCCCCCTCGTGAGGGAGATGCTCATCCTCGCGGGGTCCGCAAGGACGTCAGGCAGGTGCGCGCGGAGCGCGCGGGTGTGCGCCCGCCGCTCAGGAAGGCGGAGATCGCGGACGGCCTCCCCCGCTACTGGCTCGCGGCAGAGGCGGAGGCGCTGCGGCTCTTCCCGCGCGGTCTTGTGCTCGGGAAGCTCTGGGAGAAGCTCTAGGGTAAAGAGGTCGAGGAGAAGCAGGACGAGGGGGAGATCGAGGTGAGTTGGCTTGTCCCGCTCGACCTTCCCAAGTTGCGACGGCGCGCTGACTCGGCCTCGCTTCTCCCTCCGCCCATCCCCCGCTACTCCATCACCGTCGAAACGTCTTCTTCGTCCCTCTCTTCACTTCAAAGTCCGCCTCGCACGACCTGCAGGAGCGCGCGTCGCCGATCGACCCGCTCGCCGGCAGCGCGTCGGAGCAGGAGGAGCCGCCGACGTCGCAGCAGCAGGGCGACGCGGCGATGGTCAGCCAGGAGATTGACACGACGGAGGAGGAGGCCGAGAGGGAGGAGGAGGAGCCGCAGCGCCGCGGCTGGTGGCGCCTCGGCGGGTGGGGCGGGGAATGAAGGGGAGGGGACGACCGCTTGAACGCTTGGTGCGCCGATGGGACGGGAGGGAGCGCTTGGGCCGTATCGAGCCCCTTTTCCATCGAGCAGTGCTGTTTTATCGCTTGCACCGCGCGCGCGCCTCGCGAGGGTTTCGCTTCTCCCGCTCGTTTCGCCCCCTTCTCGCGGACACGTGTAAGCAAGAGCAAGCCGAGTGATTTCACGTCGTTCGTTCGCGGCCCGTGCGAGCGCTACGCCACGACCGCCGCGGCCGTTCCGTCCTGCAAAATTCGCCCGACCCCGTCATTGAGCGCGGCGTCGCGCGCCGCGAGCGAAGTGACGATCTTGCCAGTCGAGAGTAAAGAGCTGCGCCGAAGCGCTCCAACATGCCTCGCGCATCGCTCAGCTATACCCGCTCGGCCACCCTCCCTGCCCGTGCCCGGGCGGGTACCCCTGCTGCTGCTGCGCGCGCCAAACGGCGCCGCGAACGGCGAGAGCCGGGCGGCCCACCGCGCTGCTGCTGTTGCTGGTTGAGTCCCATGAAGGCGGTCGAGAGGCCGGGCGAGCTGCCCGCGCCGGAGATGGGCGGGCGCGTCGGCGAGGGGATGTACGGGAAGGGCGGGATGTCCGCCGCGCTCGAGTGGTGCGCGTGCGGAGGCGGGGCGCGGCGAACGCCCCGCCGTATAGCGCTCCAGCGGCGGAGACGGGCGGGGGGAGCGCGTTGCCGGCGGACGAGGGCCACCCCGCAGCTTGCGCGGCGGGGCTCCCGTGCGTGAGGTTCGGGATGCTCTCGAACGAGCGGGGCGTGACCGGCTTCTGCTGTTGCTGCTGTGGGAGCGGCGCATGCGTAGGCGGCGGGAGGACGCCGCTCACGTTGGGCGGGAGGAGCGGCGAGCCGCTCAGGCCGGGGGTCGGCGCCCAGATCGAGTGCACCGCGTTCAGCGACGGCGAGCCGCCCACCGCAGGCGCGAGGAGGGACGGGCCCGCGGCGGGCGTGCCAATCTGGCTCGCCGAGGAGCTCAGGTTCGGCGCAGCGGATGGTGAGTGCGCTCCGCTCCCGCCGGCATGGAAGAGCTGCTGCCGCAGGTCGACGGGCGCACGCGCGGGGCTGCCGCTGGGGGTACCGAAGTACGACGGCGGACGAGAGAGGCCGGACGGAGGGCTGCAGGCGAGGCGAGCGGCGGTCAGCTGGTGCGAAGAACAGAGGAAAGAGGAGACGCACAATTGCCCCTGGGGCTGAGCGGACGACGACCTGCTGCCGGGGTAGACGATCTGCTCCTCGTCGTCATCATCCTCGTCGTCCTCATCGTCGACGTCGCTCACGCCGTCCATGTCGAGCTTGTCGGCCGCGTCGATCCGCATCGCGCGGTCGACGGGGTCGTCCTCCGTCGCCTGGTCGGCCATCTCGTCGTCCTCATCTTCCGTGGCGCGAACTCGCGTGTCCGCGCCCGGCGCAGCCTCGAACGAGACGTCCTCACCCGGCTGCGGCTGGTCGCGCGGGGTGAATACGTACGCGCCGTCGACGAGCGAGATGGGGGTGAGCTGCGCACAAGCACTCGTCAGCCTCGTTTCTCGGCCAAGAGAAGGAGAGCAACGCACCGGCGACTCGGCAAGGCGGACCGCGTCCCTCTGCCCATCCGCGACCCTCATCAGCTGCTCCTCATTCGGGTGCACGTCCCTCCCCACGCGCTTGATCTCGCCCGCGCCGCCGTCCTCCGCGAGGGGGCGCATCGCGCGCCGGAGCGGCGCAAAGCCCAGGAGCTCGACGTCCTCTCGAGCCAGCCGCCCTGGTCGAGCAACGCGGTCGGGAGCAGCGCCGGCGGGAACGCGAGCTTGACCGCGCTGGCATAGTCGGCGTACGCGGCCCAGAGGGCGTCGAGCGCCGCGCGGAGGTCCGCGAGCGAGGTCCGCCCCGCCGCCGTTGGCGCGGAAGACGAGCTCGCCCCCGAGTCGAGCGACAGCGGCTGCTGCGCCTCCTCGCTCCCGCCCGCGGCGGTTCCCGTGCTTGTGCGCCCGCGCGCAGCGCGCTTCCGCTCCGAGGCCTCTACACGGGCCTCGACGCGCGCGATGTACTCGAGCTGCGCGCCGAGCCACTTGGTCAGGATGCGGAGGGCGGGGAGCGCGCGCCGCAGCACGGCAGATGTTCTGCGCGGGGTTAGGCGCGGCGCCGGGCGCGAGGGAGGCCGAGTTCGAGGTGTAGAGGTCGATGGTCTCGGTTGTGCTGACGGTGAGGAGCGTTGTGAAGAGCGAGAGGAGGTGGACGAGCGCTTCGGGCTCGAGGTTGACGCGCGATGCAGCCGACTCGGGCGCAGGCGTCGACGCGAGCGCGGCGGTCGAGCCTGTCTTGGTGCGCGCCAGGGACGCCTGGCTCGCAGAGCGGGACATGCGCGCATCCCAGAGCGCCGAGAGCGACGTGACGACGATGCGGTAACGACGTCCGAGGTGAAGATGCGGTCGGTGAGGACGGTGCGGAAGAGGTCCTGCAGGCGGAGCGAGAGGGTCGGGAGCTCGGGGAGCCTGTGGGGGAGCCGCGGATCAGCGCGGCGCAAGACAGGCCCGAAAGAGGTGGACACACTTCTCCTTGGTAAAGAGGATACCCTGCAGGACGACAAACGCCGCCTTGAACTTCTCGCCCTCGTCGCCAGCCGGCTCGCCGCCCTCGGTGGAGAACCAGCGCGAGACAGCCTTGGCGAAGGTGATCTGCAGGTTCGCGCGTGCGGTCGTGAAGGGCGTGCGGACGGAGAGGGCGCGGTAGTAGTGGTAGATCGAGGCGAGCGGGTCGGACGAGTACTGCGCCAGGACGGCGAGCTGGTTCGAGGGGTTCCCTGCGGTTCGAGAGGATCAGGCGAGCCCTCCGGCGGGAGAAAGGGAGGCAGCGCACCGTTGTCGGGCAGGAGCAGCCTCGCCTGGTTGTAGCAGTCCGCCGCCTTCGCGTAGTTCTTAACGCGCTTCTCCGCGCCCGCGCCCTGCCCGCCCTTCCCGCCGCGCCTGCCGCCTTCCTTCTTCCCGCCAGCCGCGGTGCCCGCCGGCACGCTCGCCTCGTTGTACAGCTCTGTGTACCGCGCGAGGTCGCCGTAGCAGATGAGCGCCTTGTGCGCGAGCGGGAGGACCGCCGCGCGGCGCGCGCGGCGCTCGTCTTCGCTTAGGTCCTCCTCCACCACACCGGCCGCGAAGGACCCGCCGCGCTCGCCGTCGCTCGCGGAAAGGAAATCGCTCCGCACGATCCCGACCGCGCGGAGCTCGTCCGCCTCCTCGGGCGCGGCCGCTCGCGAGCCGGCCGCAGAGCGTGCGCCAGAAGTCCTCTTCCTTGGTGAGGAACTGGCGGAACGCGTGGATGAGCTTGCGGCGCGCGACGGGACCGACGGCGGCGGACTGGACCTCTCCGCCGCCGCCGCCATTGCGGCCCTTGTTGCGGTGCGCCTTCGGGGCCGCCGCGATCTGCTTGTCGAGAGTTGCGAGGCGGGCGCGGTACGACTGGATGAGGGCGTGCGAGGTGTCGAGCCAGAGAAGGTTGAGGATGTCGAGCTGCTGGCGGGATGACGAGGAAGAAGCAGCGGTGGTTGATGCGCGCGCCTTGAGAGCGGAGCCGGACGAAGCGAGTCCGTCGGCGGTCGCTGTGCGCTGGAGGGCCGAAGGGGACGGTTGCGAGAGGGCGGGCGAGAAGATGACGCGGAGGTAGGCCTTGCGGAGCCTGCAAGTGCGGAGAACATCGTGAGTAGCGCATTCGAGCGGGAGACTGAGGAGGAGGAGGAGGGGACGGACGATTCGCGCTGGAACTCGACGTCCGGTCCCAAGGTTCCCTGCGCTTGAGGATGCCCTTGAGCTCGAGGGCGAGTCCCTTTGCGTCCCTGTTTGCGCGATCATGAGGAAACGGGTCCGTCAACTCGAGAGCGTCAGGCGAGGCGACAAACGGCGGGAGAAGCGGGCGGACCTGATCTGGGCACTGAGCCCCGTCGTGGACGAGCTCCTGTCGTCCCTGGACCCGGTCCTGCCCATCTGGTGGGGCGGTGCGGCGCGGGAGGGCGCGGCGAGATGAGGCGGCGGATCCATGACGGCGCAGGGAGCGGGAAAGCGGGTGGGCCGAGTCTAGTCGACGGTCAGCATTGCTCTCGGACAATCTGTCCACACAACGCAGCGAGAGGGAGCCGAGGAGGGAGGAGCGCTGCCCCTTGTCCTCGTCCCTCCTCCGCTGTTCTGCTCGCACTCGCTCTGGGCGGATCTGCTCGCGCTAGACTGCTCCAGACTCTGCCTCTCTACGGCGCCCAGCCAGTCCCACCTTCACTGCTTGCCGTCACGTCCTTCCTCGCCTCTTCCCCACCCCGGCACTCTTCCCCCGCGCTTCCCCCGCTACGAGCGTCTCGAAGACCGCAGGAGCGATGCCCAAGGCGAGCAAGAAGCCCGCACTCGCCCCCCATTCGAGCGAGGTCGACGAGCTCGCGGACGACGCCCCTCTCCAGCCCTCACCGCCCCGCCGAGGGCGTCTCGCTCCCGGCCCCAGCAAAGGCTGGACCGCCGCGCGCCCGCCCAGCAGCAAGAGCACCAAACCGAGCGTCTCCCGCAAGACGAGTGCGGGTAAGGCGAGCGCTTCGAGCAAGACGGCCTCCTCGACCAACCTTGATCGCTTCCGCTACGCCGGCCCATCCTTCACGAATACGACCCGGCTCGACGAGAACATCGCCAGCGACCGTATGAGTACCAGCGGAGCGTCGCCCGTCAAGCGGCCGCGCCCGACCGAGGAGAGCCGCAGCGGACCCTCGACCAACGCAGTCTCGGGCAGCAAGCGCCCCCGCACCGCTCAGCCGGCGGCACCTCCGCTCGTCAAGCCTCTCCCCGTCAAGGGTAACAAGAAGGCCGTAGACGAGGACGAGGCAGTCTTCTTTCTCCCCGAGCTTGACGAAGACGG
Organism: Rhodotorula kratochvilovae; assembly: GCA_019926025.1. Lineage (NCBI taxonomy): Eukaryota > Fungi > Basidiomycota > Microbotryomycetes > Sporidiobolales > Sporidiobolaceae > Rhodotorula > Rhodotorula kratochvilovae. The sequence continues at coordinate 969,232 of JAHSUG010000003.1, read as the reverse complement.
CGAGCCCATATTCCCCGACTCGCCCGACCCGCCCGCTGGCCCTCGCGCCGGCGCCGCCGCCGCCTCGCCCGCTCGCTCTCCTTTCAACCCGCGTCGCACTCTTCACCCGCACAAGCACAGCACTCGCCCTTCCGCCCCGCCGGCACAAGCGCGCACATCCCCCGCTCCTCTCCCGCCCACGCTTCGCGCCCCGCCTCCTCGGCCACCACCGCGCGTTCGACCCCCGCGCGCCGCCCGCCCTCGTCCATCGACCTCCCCGACGCGCTCGCCGCGCGGGTGTACGCACGCGCGTCGCCCTCTCCTCCCGGCGCCGTCGGCGCACGGGCCGAGCGCGTCCGCGACGCTCGGCATCGTCGGGAGGTCGAGCTCGCCTTTCGTCCCGCTTGCACTGGCCGCAGGCGGGGAAGGCAAGCGCGCGGCTCGCAGCGCTTGACGAGCGTCCAGCGCGAGGAGGTGGACGCGCCTGTGCGGGGCTGGAGATGGACTTTGAAGAGGACGAGCGGGACGAGGACGCGCTTGAGACTTGTGGCGAAACGATAACACAAGTAGAGGAGGACAAGGCGGCAAATCTGCGCGCGAGCGAGGTCCAGCCGGCGCAGCTCGAGAAGATGGGTGAGGTGGACGTCGATGACCCGGACAAGACGCTGTGCGTTCGCGACTCTCGCCCTCTCCCGCTGCTACCTCGCTTACGTTTCACCTGCAGCGTCGACGTTGCCCCCAACCCGATCGAGAAGGACGCCCCCGCTCCCTCGCCGTCGGCGAGCAACGCCTCTTCCCGCGTGTTTGACGACCCCTTCGCCAACGACGTCCCCATCGGCCCTCCCCGCCCGACGCCACCTCCTTCCTCCGCTCGCCGACGCCCCCTCTCCCTCTCCAGTTCCCCGCGCCCGCGCCGCACGTCCCCTCCCCCGCTCCCGCCGCTCCCTCCGTCATCCCGAACCGCTTCTACCGCGCAACGACCCCTCCGCCCCGCCCGCCGGGGTACCGCCTCGTCCCTCTCACGGCTTCGGGGCTCGCGGAGCACGCCCGCGCAGTCGCGGATTCGGCCGCGACGAGCGCAAACACGGGGGAGACGGCGTTCCTCCGTGGGGAGGTCGCGCGCCTTGTGGGAGAGCTCGAGGCGAGGGATAAGCTGCTCGGTGACAGGGAGAAGCGCGGCGAGGGAGGCGAGCGGAGGGTTGAGCGCTGGGAGGAGAGGGGGAGGGAGTGGGAGGAGGAGAGGCGCGCGTGGGAGGCAAGGGTGGATGTCCTCCGCGAGGTGAAGAGGGGCTTGCTGGGGCAGCTGGAGGAGGAGCGGGTGCGGGTGCGCGAGCTGGAGGCGAGGCTGGCGGCCCTCGAGGGAGCGACCGGCGCCGCCGAGCACATCGAGCGCGCGGAGACGGGCGATGGGTCGCCGCTCGCGCTTGAGGAGGGCGGCTCGGTGTCGCCCTGCCCCGAGCAGGGACCCGAGGCGGCGGAGGACGAGGTGGACCAGCTTGACGACGAGTCGGAGATGCCGCTCGACCCGCCGACGCAGGCGCCGGACGAGGAGGCGGCGCAAGTCGTTGAGGAGGAGGCGTGTGCGGACGACGCGTAGCCAGCTTTGCATTGCTTTCCATTCCCCTCGCCGATGCATTCAAGCGCGCGCGGCGGGGACGAACGTTGCGGTGCCCTGTGAGTTGACGGACGAGTCGGGGGAGAGAGAGTTCGCTTGCTGACTCGTCCGTTTCTGCTTCGCCTGTCTTGCTCGCGCGCCCGCATGCTCGTCTAGCCGCCCAGATGAGCTCCGCGCCGCGCAAAGGCCCGCTCCCCATCAGCTGCGACGCGTGCCGCCTCCGCCGCGTGAAGTGCGCACGCCTCCCTCTCCAGCCCGGCTCCTCGGCGGGAAGGACGGGGAGCGCGCCGCAGCCATGCGAGGGATGCGCAAAGCGAGGTACGCGCTCAACCGGCTCACCGGCGCGAGCGCAAGGCTCACCTCCGTCTTCATCGCTCGACAGGGATCAACTGCGTAACTTCGGGTGGACAGCTCCGTGCGCACCGCTCTTCCTCTCCACAGTACCACCGAGCTGACTGCTTGACACACAGCGAACAAGCCGCGCTCCGGCCCGCGCATCGAGGCGGCAAAAGCGCACTGCGGCACCGCCCCCTCCTCGCTCGTCCTCTCCGCGACGAGCACGCAGCAGAGCCTCGTCGACGACACGCTCGCGGGAGGCGTCGGGTATGAGCTGCTTAAGCTGTACGCGGAGGCCGGCGGAGGGTCGGGCATGCCATTGTTCCCTCCGCCGATGCTCGACTACATCGGCTTGATGGGACGCTTCGAGGCCGCGTGAGTGCCTCCCTCCTACTCTCCAGTACTCTACCCGGCTGCTGACCATCTTGTGCGCAGGGGAAGGCAGCTCCCGGCTCTGACTCCAGACGACCAGGTGCGTCCCGGTCCCTCCACTCTCGCTTGCTCCAGCTGACGGCAGCATTCAGCTTCTCTGCCGCATCGTCTTCGCCGCCGCCGCGCCGCACTGGGCGTCAAAGGCTGCTCCGGCGTCGTCCATGCCGCAGCAGCTTCTCGAAGCCGCGCAGTCGAGCGCCGACCGCCTCGCTATCTGGCGCAAACCAACCAGCACCCACGCGACGGCGCTCGTCCTCCTTCAACAGGCCGCCGGACGAGGTCATATCGTCTCGCAGGATGCGTTCGCGTACCTCTCGAGCGCGCTCGCGCACATCCACGTCCACAAGGTGTGCGACCCGGCTGCAGCTGGCGGCACGCGCGGCGAAAGCGCGCCGTCTCTCGTTTGGGTGGCCACGGTGTTTGACGCCTGTGCGGCAGTCGAACTTGGTACCCCTCCCGTTCTGTTCGCTTTCGCCTGCTCCTTTTCGGTCGCGGCGGAGCTGACCTGACTTGCAACCGCAGGTCCGACGGCTACTACGCCGAGTTCTTCCGTAGAGGCAACAAGGTCAAGCTGACCTCGCGCACGATGCTCGAGAAGGTCATGCGGATCGACCCATGGTCGACGACCATCTTCCTCCTCCACCACCTCCTGGTCGCGGTTACGCTCCTCCGCCGCGTCGCGTATCTGCTGGACCAGAGCCGCGACATCGAGCAGGGTCAGCAGCGCTGCGGCGATTTCGAGGGCGTGCGGAAGAGCATGGACAATGTGTATGCGTGGGGCGCGATGGCGCTCGACGTTGCGCGCACTGCGGAGGATCCGTTCCTGCGCACAATTATCGGCGTGCGCGTGCCTTCTCTCGCTGCTGCGTGACCGCAGGCTGATGTTTCACAGCCCGCAGATGTACACCCACATTGCTTACGGCTCGACCGTCTTCGCCGAGCTCGCGGTTTTCAAGCTCTTCCAGCGCATCGTCGAGAACGACGCTGTGAACTCGTCGCCCGCGTCTCCCGAGGGCGTCGCGGCGCTCGGTGTAGATGAAAGGTACGCGCGGCTGCAGCAGTCAGCGTGCGCCTACCTCCGCGCAGCTCGGGTGCGTCGCGCTCCTTCCGTTGCTCCCTCGCATCGCTGACCCGGTCCTCCACTCTCAGCTCGAAGCGCCCGCGACCAACTTTCTCGCCGTCTTCACCGGCTCGCTGTGGTCGACATCGCGGCTGTGCGAGCTTGCGAACGCCGTTCTCGCGACGTCGGCGTGGCAGGAACAGCTCCACCCAGACGGACCGAGGGACAAGCTCGCATCGCTGACATAGCGCGTCACTCATTCTCTTCTCGTAGACCGCGCGCTAACCTGCGCGGCGACACGCAGCCTGCACGCCGCACTGTACGCCCTCCACTCCGCCTATCCCGAGACGCCCACTCTCGCCGAGACACTCGAGGCCGTCGCGCAGGAGAAGCGCACGCTGGACGTGCTCCTCGGACGTACGTGTTCCCTCGCTCTCGTCTACATTGACGGGCCGCTCGCTCACATCCAGTCGCCGCCGCGCAGCCGCCTCGCTCAGCCTCGCGGCTCCGCTCAACCCGCGCAGCCCTCCCACTTCAGTCCCCGCCGCCTCGCCTTCGCTCGCGCGCATCAACTCCTGGACGCACCTCAACGACGCGCACGAGGTGCTCTGGGTCGACCCGCACGCCGATCAAGCTGCCGGCGCACCTGAGCCGCCTGCGGTTGGCGTGACGGAGCTCACACCGTCGCCTCCGCCGCGCACGAGCACCAGCAACACACCTCCCTTCGTCGCCGCGCCGACCCGTCCGGCCCGCCGGCCGCTTCTGTCTCTGAAGACGCCTTCGCCCCTCCCTCCGCCTCCTCCCACTTCGCCTTCGACACAGACTTCGCCCTCCTAGACCTCCTCGCCGCGACGTTCGACCCCGCCGCGGGTGTATCACTCCCAGACCCCGATGTCACCACTACCGCCGACCCGCTCGGCGCCTTCATGCCCTTCCCCTCCGCCAACTCGTCTTTCGCCGTCGACCCGACCTTCCTCCCCTCCGCGTCCGACGCGCACCCGTCGGACCTGCCTCCGCAGGACGTCTGGCCCCCGGATTGGGCGCAGCTCGCCGCCTCGATGGACGGCGCCTTGCCCGACACGCTCGTACGCGATGCCAGCGGGATCGACTGGCCGTCGCCGTTCCCTCCTTCTTAGCAGTAGTAGATCCCCCTCGTCGTATCGTTCTGTTCTCTCTGTGCGCAGTGGATATGCTCGGTGTGCCGTAGAAGGTCGTCATAGACGTTGTTGCGTTCCGGTCTCTCTGTTGCGCCAGAGAAGCTCGATGCGAGACGATGCAAGTGATACAGGCGGTCCTCCGACCGATGAAGCACAACAAGCTCTCCCAAGTGTCTACGGGCGCACTGTCCGTCCCCCTCATTCACCTCGCCCCTCAGCCTCGAGCAGGCCTTCCCGCCTCCTCCGCGCCCAGGAGCCGCCTACACCTTGTCGGTGCTGTCGCCGCGCCCGAGCGGCTCCATGCTGTACCCGCGCTCGCCGCGCAGGCGCTGCTCCGTCGGCGAGGCGTAGAACTGCTCCTCGAGGGGGTTGACCGTGTACAGCGGGTGGGTCGCGCTGCGCTCCTTTGCGTCAGCGGAGGTTTCTCAGACGGGACGGGGCGGAAGCACTTGAGGAGGAGGATGACGAGCATCATCGGGACGCAGTCGGCGAGGATGAGAGCGATCTCTGTGCGTGCAAAGGGCGAGAAAGGGGCGAGTCAGGAAGGTCCCCCAGAGGATAGAGCGGAGCGGACGCACGTGTTTGCGAGATCTCGCCCCACAGCCCTTCGGCGAGCTCGGCGGTGCGGTAGCAGCCACTGCGAAGCGGGAGATGAGGTCAGATGCGCAGGCGCAGGGAGAAGGGCGAGCGGGGGCGGCGCACCGGATGATGATCAGCCCCGCCATGACGAGCGTCCCCCAGAAGACGGCCCCGGTGCGGGACTTGAGGCGGAGGACGTGCCGCCTGGGGTGAGTGCGGTTGAGGCGGAGGAAGTAGAGGATGAAGACGGAGAGGAACGCGAGCGTCGTGATCAGCTGGAGGATGATGCCCGCCAGCATGATGTTGCAGCCGGTATTGAAGGTTTCCTGTGGGGATGAGAGTGCGTGAGCAATTGGCGGAGTGAGGAAATTTGAGAGGACGAACAGTCTGGTCTGTGATTGCCGCCATCGCCTGTAGGGGAAGCGTCAATACCCCTGCGACGAGCCTGTTGTAGAGAAGCAGCGTACCCCACCGGCAGCTTGAATGACTGCGGATGAGAACGTGGTTAGTGACGATTCGAGCGGATCAGGGGATGATTAAGGACGATTCGAGCGAAAGAGGGAGAGGGCCGACGCACCGAGCGTGCTGAAGTCGACAACGGCGAAGGTGATGAAGTATCTGCGCGCACCCGAACGCTGCGGTCAGCGAACAAACTTGCACGGGAAGCGAGAGAGACGCACCCCCGCGGCTTCATGAGCGGGAGGAGAGACGGGTCCTGGACGGCGGCGGTCATGCTGAACAGCGAGTCTGTGCGCCAGTGGTTCGTCAGTTGTAGCGTGGGGCGGAAGAAGGGAAAAGAGCCGCACAGATTGCGGCGGAGAAGAACGTCGGCGCGATGGTGAGCACGGCGAGCTGCTCGACGTAGCTGCGGGGCGGCTGACATCAGTCCCGATGAAACGTGCGAAGCGAGACGAAGACGCACCCGAGGGTGATGTCGCTCGCAGCGAGGCAGCGCTCGACCCAGCCGAACACCTGAAGCGCCGCACCGAACAGCACGACGGAGTACGACCAGCGCCGTGACCTGACGAGCTGGTAGAGGTGGAAGAGGAAAGAGACTGCGAAGACGGCGATGGCGAAGATCGCCCATCCTGTCGAGGGAGCATCTGTCGGAGAGGGGAAGTCAGCGAGTGCGAGGGGTCGCGGGGTATGAAAGAGCGCGCACAGCCGTAGCTGTTCACCTTCTCCCAGACACGCTTCGCCTCGAACGCGAGCGTGACGTTGGTGCTGCTGTACTGGCAGTTGGCAGCCGCGAACGCCTGCTCAAGGTTGATCTCGTTCGTCGCCTTGTGGGCAGCCGACTGGACTAGGGCGGTGAGCGTCGAGTTGCAAGCAATGGCGGTACTCGAGGTCGGGATCTCGAAGGGGAGAGGCATGACAGCGGTAGAGGGTGCGGCGGGGCGGGAGCTCCGAGAGAGGAGGTGCGGCGACGAGGAGGAGAGGGAGAAGAGAAGGAGCGGATCTCGCGGCACGCGTGCGGTGCTCGACGTGCTGCACAGCCTCCGTAGATCCGGAAGAGCCCTGGCAGCGATCACACAGGAGCGAACGCTGTGGGCACCGGCGCGGAGGGTGCGGAGGGCATCTCGGAAGAAGGGGCAGTGCGCGAGAAGAGGCGCGAGTGTCCGGCGGTGGCGGTGCTGCGTGCGTGCTGACTCGTCTGTAGCTCAGGAGAGCAGCGGCACGCGGTCCGGAGCAGGCCACTGCGCAGGGAACAGCTGGTTCGAACGGAGGACACGCGGGGGCGGTCGCGCCCTGCGCCCACGCTGCGTGCTCGACAAGCAGCGTTACGAGCTCGGGATAGCACTGACCCAGGAGGCGCAGCTGTCGCTGGTCAGCTGCAGGAGGCGGTCGAGGTTGACGGTCAGCGGAGGAACGGCCGATAGCGGAAGCGATGGCGCGCTCGCCGCGCTACAGCAGTGCATTGCGGCGCACGCCCCTGCTCCAGTGTGCAGTGCTTGGACTGGTCCGACCGAGCGTGCGCGGGAGGGCGGCGTCGAGGGTGCCCGCTGTCCCGCGCCGGGTCCAGGAGAGGAAGCGAGGCGGATGAAGGAGAGACGCGGGTCTCGGGAGAGGGCAGCGAGCGGGCAGGCACTCTCGCAGGCTCTCTCCCGTGCACTCGAGCGGGACTCTCGGCGCGATCGAGCGACGCGCGGAGAGCAACCTCGCCCTCGTCGTCCTCGTCGCCCTCGAGCGCATCTCCGCCCGCCTCGACGCTGCGCTCCTCCTGAGAGCTTGCAGCAGCTCTGCTCCCAAGGGGCACGCACAAGCCGTTCATCGCAGCTACCAGCGCGCCACTCGCGCTCGCTGCACCACTCGTCCAGCCTCCCTCCCTCGTCGCGTTGAAGGAGCCGGGGCGATGGAGCTCCCGATTACGAGTGCAGGACGGCGGTCCTCTGTCCTGATGGATCAGAGTGCGTGCTCCTCCCCTCCTTGCCGGACCACCCGCGCTGACCGCTGCTGCTCCCCACCCAGGCGCTCCTCCCGACGCCTCGCGCATCCCGATCCCGCCGTCCCCCCTCGTCGACCACTTGACGTCCCCGCGCATTGCACAGACGCCCCGGCTAGGCGGCGGGTCCATGTCGCGCCATCACCGCAAGAACTCGGCCACGAGCGCCTACACCGGCACGCCCGCCGCGAGCTGGACGAGCTGGTTTGGGTTCGGTGGCGGAGGGAACGCAGGGCGCGACGCGCGCGACAAGGGCACGCTGCCGACGTACGGCAAGCGCGCGAGCATGACCCCGCGGCCGTTCTACACCGAGAGCGCCCGCGGCGGGGCGACGAACCCGCTCGTCCTCGTGCGCAACATCGTCCTCCGGCCGATTTACGTTCTTGGCCGGCGCGGCCCCCTCGTCCCCATCGTCGCCTTTCTCCTCTTCCTCCTCTTCTACCTGTCGTACTCGACCTCGCCTTCGTCGCAGTCTGTCAAGCTTCGCGTGCAGGGCGCCGTCGGGCCGTACATCCCGCAGCGCGCGGCGGACGCGATCCGATGGCACGGCGGAGGGCACGGCAGGCCCCGCTGGGGATGGACAACCTCCTCGGCGGGGCGGGCGGGCCCGCAGGCTCAGTCGGCGGTGTCGCGGGCGCAGGAGGGCGCCTCCCGCCGCCCAAGGCGCCGTCTGCCGCACGCGCGATGAGCCCGGAGGACCTCCCGCCCATCGGAGTCGACAGCCGGCTGGTCCTCGAGGAGGTAAGCCGCACCCGATCCCGGCGATGATGAAGCGCGCGAAGCAGCAGTGGGCGCAGCTCAAGTCGCGGCAGAGCAGGACGTTCGCCGAGGCGGTGAGCGAGTACAAGCGGCGACATGGGCGGAATCCGCCCAAGGGCTTTGACAAGTGGTACGTCCTGCGTCTGTCCTCGTGTCTGTCGCGCTCACCCTCGCTCCCGCAGGTATGCCTTCGCCCAGGCGCACAAGGTCCTCCTCATCGACGAGTTCGACCTCATCGAGAAGGACCTCCTCATGTACCGCGCGTTCAAGCCGCGCACGCTCCGGCGGCGCGTTGCGCATCTTCCCGAGATCATGGACACGACGTGGACGATCCGGGTCGACAAGGGGCGGGTCCTCCGCGAGGGCCCGCTCGCGCATCACGACCGTGCAAAGGGCGTCGAGTCGCTCATGAGCCGCTTTGCGGGCTTCCTCCCCGACATGACCATCATCTACAACGGGCACGACAACGCCCGCATCGCCGTTGCGGCGGAGGAGCGCGCAAGGCTTGAGGGCTTGGCCAAGCGCGGCGAGTGTGCGTGCACGCTCTGCCCTCTCGTCTGATTTGCTCGTACTCACCCCACTTGCGCGCGCGCAGACGACGACGACGAGGAGCCGCCGTTCGACCCGAAGGAGCGCGGACCGTTCCCGCAGTGGGGTTACCCGATCTTCTGCCCGCCGGGCAGCCCGGCGCGCGAGCTCGGCTTCGAAGGGTACGGCTACCACGCGCCGCTCGAGTCGACGGGGTACGAGATGCCGCCGCACCCCGAGGGCGCGGTCGGGTCGCTCGTTGGGAACTTCAAGGGGTACATGGACGTGTGCTACGCGCCGCACTACCGCCACACGCACGCGACGACGTCCTGGGTCTTCTCGCACCACCCGACGCCCGTGATCCCCATGTTCACGCCCGGCGTGCAGACCACGTTCGGCGACGTGCACGCGCTCATCGTCGAGCAGCTCGAGCTCGAGGCCAAGCACGACCCCTCGTGGGAGGAGCGACCGTTCACTTCTTTGCAGTGGCGCGGACAGACGTCCGGCCCGCTGTGGGAGTCGCTCACGCCGTGGCGGACGTCGCAGCGCGCGCGGCTGCACCTCCTCTCGCACCAGGAGGACGGCACGCGCAACATCACCGTCACGGACGAGCGCGACCTCATGCACGCCGTCGAGGTGCCTAACTACCGCGTCAACCCGCTCTTCCTCGACACGGGCATGGTCGGCCCCGCCGTGCAGTGCGTCCAGGAGGACGGCACGTGCGACAAGATGTTCGAGGTCTTCCAGGGCTACGACAAGCGCATCTCGTTCGACCGCGCGAGCCTGTACAAATACGTCCTTGGTGCGTCCTCTCCCTTCGCTCCTACTCGACCCTGGTGCTGACTCGCCAACTCGCAGACATCGACGGCAACAGCTGGTCTGGCCGTTTCCGCCGCCTCATGCTGTGCGTTCTTTCCTTCTCGCTCACGAAGAGTTAGACCTCACGCTCGGAGCGCAGGTCGAACGCCGCGGTCGTCAAGGCGACCATCTTCCCCGAGTTCTGGACGGTGCGCTCCTCCTCCTCCTTCGATTCTCTGCTTCCCGCTCACACTCTCCCTCGCAGGATTGGGCTATCCGTACGTGTACTCTCCTGCGCCGCCCTCATCCCCTCTGACCCGCTCCACCGTTCGCAGCCTGGCTCCACTTCATCCCCATGCAGGTGCGCACTCCCCCCTTCTCCTCTCCCTCTCAGCGCTGACCCCTGCCTTCTGCGTAGGTCGACTACGCCGACATGTGGGACATTATGGCCTTCTTCCGCGGCGGCATCACGGGCGAGGGCGCGCACGACGACCTCGGGAGGGAGATCGCGCTCGCGGGCAAGGAGTGGGTCAAGGAGTGCTACCGCTGGGCCGACCTCGAGGCGTACCAGTTCAGGTGTGTGCCCTTTCTCTTCCCTAGACGGGTATGACGCTGACGCGCGAGAGAAGGCTCCTCCTCGAGTATGGGCGGCTCTACAACGACGAGGACGAGCCCGGCTCGAACGACTTTACGGGCGACACGTGCGTCTCCACGCCCTCTCTCTTGCTCTCCCGCTCACCTCTCGATGTCCCCGCAGGTCCATCGAGCCGAAGTGGAACGGCCTCATCCGCCTCGAGTAACCTCCTTCGCCCCCCCCCCCCCACCCTCCCCTCGCCTCCGCCTTCCTCCTCTCCTGCTCCACCCCGCACTCCCGCGCATCTGTTCACACGCATCCTCACGAGCACATCCTCGACGCGCCCCGCCGCAGCTAGACGTATTCCCGCATTCCGAGCCTCTTTCGCAGTCCGCTCTCGCTTCGCCGCGAGGGAGAGGAGGGAAGCGTCTGCGTTTCACCCTGCGCATTCTCCGCTCCTCCTCCGCGGACGACCATCAAGCGGGACAAGCTAGCGAGATAGGAAGGGGCGAGTGGTACAAAAGCGCGAAGGGGGATATAGCGAGGGGAGAAGAGCGGGAGGGGGAAGGTCGACCTGCGCCTGTGCCCGCGCTCGAGAAAGTCACGCTGCCGGCGAGATGGTCCGTGCGCCTCGGAAGGCGACTAGCACGCCTGCGCGAGACCGGCGAAGAGCGCGCCGAGGACGAGCGCGGCAACCGAGACGTTGAGCGTGCGCGGCGCCGCGGCCGTCTGCCTGTCCGCCTGGGGCGAGGACGTCGCGGACGGGTCGGGCGAGCCCGCGTCGCCCGAGGCGGCGGTCACGATGGGCGAGGAGGGCGACGCCGCGCTCGAGGACGAGTTGGCGGAGGCGAGGGCCTGGGCGTTGAGGGCGAAGTACTGGCGCGTCATGAGTGTCGACTCCATCGCCAGCGGGAGCGCCCAGTCCTCGAACTGGTCGGTCTGCGGATGCGTAACGAAAGCGAAAGTCTGGGTGAGCGCGGCTCGAACGCGTCGGGGGGAAGAGCGAGACGCACCGAGAGGTTATCGCCCCAGCTCGCGGCGTCGGGGAAGTCGGCCGTGATCTTGACCGTCTGGTCCCACATCATCTGGTTCTCGGGGCTCCTGCGTGCGCACGCGTGAACGGTTAGCAGGGCGCGTCAAGTCGACCTTCCTAAGCGAGGCGGGACGCACTTCTTCGCCCAGTCCTTCATGTAACCGCCGAACGACGACTTGCCGTCGAGCGAGACCTGGCCCTGCGAGCGGATGGTGAGGTGAGCGAAGCGTGGCCGGCGCGGAGGTGAGGGGGACAGACGTTGATGAGGCCCTGCGGGTGCGCGCATGTCGGGTCAGCGCGCTCGCCGTCCCGCTCGCGCGCGAAGAGGAGGAAGCGCTACGCACGAACATGCCCATCTTGCAGTGCATCGCAACGGCGCAGTAGTAGAAGACAGTCTTCTCGTCCTTGACCTCGACGGGGAACTTGAACGTCGCGTTCTGCATGCCGCTCTTGAACGCCCCGCTCTCCTTCGTCGCGTTGCAGATGCTGCCCGCCGACGACTGCGTGACGGTGTGCGGCTGCGCGCGGGGAGCGAGGCGGTCAGCTCGCGCCTGGGAGAGGGGTGTCGCTGAGAACGCACGCCCGCGCCCCAGACGAACTCGATCGTGTCGCCCGGCTTGGCGGCGATGTTGAAGGGTACCATGCGCTGCGGACGGGCGGCGAGCGAGGGTGAGCAGAGCCGATCTTGCGCGCTTGAGAAGGTCTTGGACAGGAGCGGGGACGTACGAGGTCGCCCTTCTTCGGCGCGACGACGACCTGGCCGGGCCCAGCGATGACGTCGGTGCCGTTCGCGGGCGGGGCGGCGGCGCCGGGCGCAGCAGCGGAGCCGCTCGCGGCGGGGGGAGCGTAGGCGTTGCCCGAGGCGGCGTACGGGTTGGCGCCCGCGTCGGCGGTGGCGGTCTCGGCCGGCGCCGCGAGCGTGTTGGCGGCGGACGAGCGGTACGAGCAAGTCAGTACGGAAGCGAGGGAGGTGGGGCGAGCGGAGGTGACGTACAAGCCTTGCACTGCTGGATGCACGAGTCGTACGCGCTGCCGCCCCAATCGCCCGCCGCGGCAGTCTCGGTCGGCGCCCAGTTCGTCGTGTCGTACGGGACGGCGTCGTACGTCGGGGTCGCGGCGTCGGCCCAGCCGGCCGCGGCGGACGACGAGGTCCAGGCGGAGGCGGCGCCGTCCTGCGGCGCGGCGGAGTCGGCCCAGCCGCTGCCGCCGCTCGAGTCGCCGTACGCGCCGTATGCGCCGCTGCCGGCGCCCGAGCCGTACGCGTTGTGGTCGCGCTTGACCTGGGCGAGGTGGCGGCGCTTGACGAGCGAGTCGGGCGAGCGGTGGCGGTCTGCGGACGATTCGCGCGCGCATCAGCGCGGACTGCGTTTGTGGTTGCCGCGCGCATGAAATCGGGGTGGGCGAGCGGAGACTGACCGAGAGCGAGCCCGAGCGGGGCGAGGAGCGCGAGCGAGACGAGCGAGGCGGGGAGCTTCATCGCGCCGGGCGTGGGAAGCGGGGCTGGAGGGCGGGGACTAGGGGTGCAGGGGGAAGGGTAGGAGAGCAAACAAGGGGCGAGTCGCGTCAAGCGAGGAACGAGCGTTGACTGCGGGGGCGAGCGGGAGGAGGAGGGAGAGGGGAGACGACGGGCGGGGTCAGGACGGCTCGCTGTTTACTCGAGAGGGTCGGGCTCACCCTGCAACGGAGAGACTAGCTCTTCGGGGGAGAGAAGGGGCGAGGGGGTGAGGGGAAGGAGGGAGAGAGGCGGCGGCCGCTGCGAGGCGCTCCAAGCCCGCGACTTTCGGATCCCGCCCAACGGCTCGCCCTCCCGCTCGAGCGAAGTGCGCGCTTTCTGCGAGGCGGTGCAAGCTCGCCCGCGACGAGGAGAGCTGCGGGACTGCGCTACAGAGCGAGGCACTCCAGGAGGAGGACAAGCGAGGGCTTGGCGCGGGAGGGATGCGCGTGAAGACGGCGCGTCCTCGCCACGGCTGTCCTCTCATTGGCAGCGTAACGACTTGTGCAAACGGGGCTACAGCGCGGACGAGCGCGGTACAGGCGCGCCCTTCCGCCCGCGAAGCGCTAGGCCGGGTCGAGGGGGGCTCAACAGGTCGTTCTCACCATTCTGCATTCTGCGAGCGCGGGTGCTGCGATCAGCATCTTCAGCAAGACGAAACGGGACGAAAGCCGCACCTGGTAGCTGGCGGTGCGCCCAGAAGTCGCCGCCGACCTCGAGGAACGCGTCGAAAGGCTTGAAAGACGGCTCCTTCGGCATCGCCCCCATGGACTCCACCCGCACCTGCCCGATTCACGTGACGCCTGCATGGGGCTGCTCAGCAGGTCTTGAGGATGTATGCGTTTCGAGACCATAGACCGCACCGCCGTCCAGGACAGGCGCCTGCGAAGTCTTCGAGCGACGACGGGCACTGAGCGCTCGCGCATAGGGCGTAGATCAAAGCCGCTGTCGATGTGGCCTGAGAGCGCGCAGGAGAGTTCACCACAGCCCGCAGCCGCGCAAGTCGGGAGACTCAGGAGGAAGGGAAGCGGGTAGCAAGGTCGACTCGTGGACTGATGCGCCGCGCGCCGCCCGAGCCACGCCTTTCAGCCTTTGGAGCAGGGACCAGAGCAGAGCTGCAGGCCGTCGAGAAGGGCCGAAGCTCGAGGTGGCGCGATGAGAGCGAGGAGGCGCGGGAGGCGTCGACAGCGAGCGGCAAACGCAGCGCACGGCAAGAGACCCTCGATTCGATGCGTAGACGCTCTCCGCTGCCCTGCAGAGCCCTCCAAGCCGTGGAGCGGTGAGGATCTGGTGGTCGAGCCTCATCGCGCTGAGTGAGCGTTCGTCCCTCTCCCCGCCCACCTCGCACCGCTAGACTCTCCGCTCTCTCCAGCCTCCATAGACCATGTCCGAGGTGCGCCCAGCCCTCTCAGCTTCCCCGAACCGCGCGCGCTGACCTCCCTCGCGCGCACCGCTCGCCCCACCTCGGCAGTCGACCTACAAGTTCAACGTTGTGCGCCGCCCCCTCCCTACTCCCGTGCACCGCGGAGAAGGCTGACTGAACGCGCGCGAGCAGAAGATGACCTGCTCCGGGTGCTCCGGCGCGGTCGACCGCGTCCTCAAGAAGACGGAGGGTGCGTCCGCCCGCTCTGCTCGCTCGCTTGGGGGTGTCCGCCTCTCCTCCAAGCGCCCCTGCACCACGCAGCGAGCTGACTCACCGCCGACCGGCTCCGCAGGCGTCAACTTGTACGACATCTCGCTCGACACGCAGGAGGTCATCGTCAAGACCTCGGTCCCGTACGAGGACATCCTCGCCAAGATCAAGAAGACGGGCAAGGAGGTCCGCAGTGGCGAGGTTGTCTCGGCCGAGGGCGCGCGGGTCGCGATGGCCGTGTAGAGCGCGTGCAACGGGACGGCGCTGGACGCCGGGGTTCGCTTGTTCCGGAGGGGTTCGGGCGCCGAGACGTGACGGAGCGGCTGTCGATGGGATGCGGAGGGCATGGGCGACGCGGCACTGCTGGTCAGACTCGCGGGGCGGCGCTCGTCGGTTACCGCTGGCCGCTCGTTCGCTCGCGTCTCTGCTCTCTGCATGACACCCTCAGGCGAGGAACCCGCGAGCACAGCGACAGCCCTACCACCTCCCTACCCGTCCTTTCTCCTTCCCCGCTCCTCCCCCTCCCGCTCCTCCGCCTTCCCCGCGAGCAGCCACACCCCCAACCCCAGCAGCATCGCCGCCCTCGCCTTCCCGCCCAGCGCCGCCTCCCCAAGGGACAGCGTGTCCGTCGGGTTGCCGAGTAGCGCGGCGTACATGCGCGGGAGGACAAAGAGGTCCTTTGTCGAGACGAGGGCGAAGACGGGGAGAGGGGCGCAGGTCTGCATTCCCCGAGCGGGTGAGCGGGCGCGGCATGATAGAGGAGGGAGAGCGCACATGAACGAGGTGCAAGAACGCGCTGAGCCCTGCAAGCCCGCACAGCGCCATGCCCGCTTCTTGCGCCCAGAAGCCGGGCTCGAGGAGGAAGGCGTGGTGGTGCGAGCGGCGGATGTCGGAGAGCTCGGTGGAGACGAGGGTCGGGAGCGCGAGGAGGAGGATGGTGAAGAGGAGGTGGGTGAAGAGCGTAGGTGGAGGGGCGGGACTGCGGGTTATACGATGAGCGTGCTCAGCGAAGGGCTAGCGAAGACGGAGGTACCGGTTTCTGGCGTCCTTCTCGTCCTCCTCAGCAGCTTGCACTCCTCGAGCAGCGTCCTCCCGCCCCGCCTGTAGCGCGAGCACCCACCCCGTCGCGCCCGCCGCCCACCCCAACGCGACGGGCCACCCTCCCCTCCCCGCCACCGCCGAGACACCCTCCCCCGCAACGAACACCAGCCACAGGAGGATGTAGGCGATCCTGTCCTGTGCGTGCTCGAGTGGCGCGGGCACGAGCCGCCGCGGGAGGACGAGCGCGAGTGCCGCGCAGAGGACGAGGGGGAGGAGGCGCGCAAAGGCGAAGAAGGAGGGGTCGATGATGCGGTGTGCGCGGGTCTCGAGAAGGGAGGCGAGGGTTGAGAAGAGCGCGGCGGAGAGGGTGAAGGGACTGAGTGCGGATTGGAGGAGGGAGGGGAAGCGGTCCAGGTGGGAGGAGAGAGGCGAGCGCGTCGAGGGCTCGGGATGTCGGTCCCGCCTGCGAGCGCTCGTCGGCGGGTTCGTCGCCGCTGAATCGCTTGTGCGACGAGGCTGAGCGCTACGACGCACGCGAGCGAGATGAGGAGGTGGAGCTGGGTCGCGACGAGCGGGTGGGGGAACCTGCGGGAGAGTGTATGTGCACTTAAAGAAGCAGAGGATCGAGTCCGGTGACGCACCTGTACTCGCTCGAGCTGCCAATGACGGCCGCAGTAACCGCTGCAGCTGGGGAGACGGCGAGGTAGAGGCCCCCCGCTCGGAACGGAGGCGAGCGAGCCACCCGACGGAGCGCAGCGAGTACGGCGCGCATTCGCAGGGTAGCAGCCATCTTTGTGACTGCTCCTGCGCAGCCTCAGCCAGTCTAAGCTCGAGGCTGGAGCGTAGTCGCGGCCAACCCCGCTCATCTCGACGAGGCGAGGGTTGGCTCCGCTCCGACTCGCTCGCTCGCGCAGGATGGCGCACTTGGGGCTCAGGAGTGCAGCACGCACCCTCTTCGGCAGGATAGCGCATCCGCCCACCCACCCGCTGCCCTTCTTCACCCCATCCGCCCCGTCCCTCCACCTCCCTCCGGTCTCGCTGCCCGCAACAAGGCACGCGCTCGCCACCTTCACGCCGTCCTTCCATCCGACCGCACGCGCCCAGCCGTCCCAGGCGTTCCTTGCCCTTCGCCACGCCTTCCGGCACCCTCCACCCCTGCGCCCCGCGACCTTCGCCTCCGCACGCCGCTCCTTCTCCTCCAGCGCGCTCCTCCGCGGCATCAGGCCGTACTACGGCCGCGGCGGACGCGGCAGCTCGTACGGGCGGCGGAGGGACCCCAACTGGCGAGACCGCATTGACGACCTCCCATCCCAGTACATCGTTTATGGGCTGATCGGTCCGCATCCTCCCTCATCCTGTACTTCCACGAGCCGCGAACTGAGACGCCGCGCGAACAGGCCTGAACGTCGCCGTTTACCTCGCCTGGTCGTACGGACAGCAGCTCGCGATCCGCTTCAAGGACGCGTCCTGGCTCCGCTTCCTCCAGCGCAACTTCACCGTCTCGTGGCACAACATCTCGCAGGGACGCGTCTGGACCCTTGTTACGTCCGCCTTCTCGCATGAGGGCACTGGCCACATCCTCGTCAACATGCTCTCCCTCTTGTGCGTCGTTTCCCCCGTCTCTGCGATGGACCTGACGTCGTCCCCACAGCTTCATGGCTCCCGCTGCGATGGCGATCCTGGGCAACAGCGCCTTCCTCGGCCTGTACCTCTTCGCCGTGCGTCTCGTCGCGCCTCTTGCAGAAGCAGCTTGACTAACGCGTCACGCGCGCACAGGGCGTGAGCGCGTCGACCTTCTCCCTCCTCGTCAACCACTTTATCACGCGCAACCCGTTCTACGCCGCGCACGGCGCCTCGGGCGCAACCTACGGCGCCATCTCGTTCTTCGCGTGCGCGTTCCCGCGCGAGAAGTTCCTCCTCTTCTTCGTCCTCCCGTCCCGGCGTGGCTCTGCGTCTCGGGCATCTTCGCCTGGGATGTACAACGGGTTCTGGCGTCGCGGCGGGATGACCGACTCGGCTGGTCGTGCGTCTGCCCTCTCCCTCCTGTCCTCTCGCTCGAGACGTGCGCTGACCTCTGCCTCGTCGAGCAGACGTCGGCGGTGTCCTCGCGGGCGTCATCTTCTTCCTCCGCAAGATTGGCCGCATTTAGAGCTGCTCTTCTCCTTCTCTCCTCCTCCCGCTGTATCCGCACCCCATGTTGTCGTCTTCCTCACACCCTCCCCCTTTCGCATGCAACTCATCTCCATTCCGCTCACTCTCGCTCACTCTCGCCGGTGCATATCGCCGTCCACGCGTCCGTACTGCTTTGCGCCTGACCCCGCCGGCAAGCCTCGCCCTCGAAGGGCCACCCACAGCTCTGCACTCTCGCGCCCACGCGGCAAAGGAAGCGCACTGTTTCGTTACTGCTCGACAAACCGGCTGCTCCACAGCTATGTACAGCTCCCTCCCACTCAGACGAGCCTCTCCCCGCCATTGTCACTCGGCGCCGGCTCGCCCCTCGCCTCCTCCGCACTCGGCTCCGTGAACGTCGTGCTCCCCTCGGCGACCTCGCGGTGCTTATCGCTCAAGTTGACGAGCTCGTCGTGCTTGAGGTGCGGCTCGAAGAGGCCCTCGCGCTGGAGGCGCGTCCGCGCGGCGAGCTCCTCCTGGTGGTTCACCGCCTTGGTCTGAAGGCCGCTGCCGTGCCCCTCGCCGATGTTGCCGTGGGTCTTGATCGTGCGGAGGCCGGCGTCGCCGTGGAGCTCGTCTGCGGTGAGGACGGATGAGAGGAGGAAAAGGATGGGGAGGAGCAAGAAGGAGGGGAGGAAGAGCGCAGAGGCAGAGGTCAGCGACTGTTCTATCGACGCTGCGAGCCCTCCGCCGTCAACGGAGCACCGGCCGCAAGAGCGCCTCCTCGGAAAGAGCGGAGAGCGAGCGCACCCCAAAGGCCCTCGGGCGGGTCGTGACTCGCCGTCACGCCGACGGCGGCATCGTGCTCGCCCTTGCCGAGCTCCTCCTCCTTGTTGGGCCAGGCCGCCTCGGCCATGCTCTTGACGCTGTCGATGATGCCGGACATGGTGGTGTGGAGTGCTCTGCGGGTCGGAGACGGTCAGCAACGCTGGGAGAGCGGAGAGCGTGTCATCCAGACTGGTGTCGTGAGGACTTACGAGTTGTAGGTGGATGTGGGTGCAGAGAAGTGCAGGATGCAGAACCAAGGCAACGAGACAGAAGGTGGGGCATCCCTCACCCTCCTCGATGGCGAAGCTCCCTGACCTCATCAGCCCTGCGAGGCGCCACTTCGTCTGAGCCGACGACGGCACGGCCGTGATCACCGCCGTCAGGGAGCGACGCATGCAACGAGCGCGGTATTCCGCCGTTGCGGCCGAGAATCGCGCGAGAGGGGGACGACGCAACTCGCCCAGGCGAAATCGCAACCCGTGCTGGAGGTGTACAAGCGCTTCGCGGGTTACATTAAGGACAACAGGGTGTCTATATGCAGCGATAGAGGGTCCTGCGTGCGTAGATCATGACGAACAAGGGATGTCTAGCTCGCGAGTTGCTCCTCCTCCACCTCCTCCTCATCCCGGACGTTCTCCCTCCTCAGCCTGTGAACGCGCTGTCCTCCAGCTCGACGCCAAACTCCTTGCGCGCCATGTCCTGCGGGCGTTCATCCGAAGTCAGCAAGAGCGCGAGGAAGAGGAAAGCGAGAGCGCCGCGCACCGTGACTTGTTTCTGGAGCAGGTCCTCGAGCCCCTCGCCCTTCCCGCCCATCCGCTCTTGCACCCACGCCCTAACGCGCGTGAGCACGAACCCAACGTCGACAAAGACGAGGACAACGCGGAAAATGACGAGGCGGAGCTTCTCGAGCGCATAGGTGCGCAGGCCGAGGACGCGGAGCGTGTGCTCGTGGTCGGGCGTCGAGAGCGCGAGGCCCGTCGCGGCCCAGTGCGCGAGGATGTTAATCCGGTTCGTTGGCGAGCCGACGGCCTGGTTGTTGCCCTGCATCATGCTGCGCGTGGTCGACAGTCGTCAGTCCCGATACGCGACGCAAGGGAGGAAAGGGCAGCGCACCGCATGGCGCGCGTGACAAAGATGAGCTCCCTCGGGATGAGCTCCTCCGACTCGAGCATCGTCTTCAAGCGCTCCTTGAGCGTCGCCTGCTGCTCCTGCCGCGAGACGACCTTGCCCTCCTCCTCGGGCTTCTTCTTCCGCAGGCGGTGCGGGCGGAGGAGCGTGAGCGACGCAAAGATGTCGGCGTTCTGCCGCCGGATGCCCCACTTGACGGCGATGTCCTCGATCGACTTGACGTCCCCGACGAAGAGGCTGCGCCACAGGAGGCAGTACTCGTGCCGGAACGACTCGGGCAGGTCGACGTATAGCCCGTGGTCGATGAGGACGACCTGCGGTTGCGAGGGGTGCTGCGGATGCGCGCGGACGAGGATGTTGCCGGGATGAGGGTCGGCGTGGACCTGCGGGCGGAAGCGTGGTCAGGGCGACCGGGATGAAAGACATGAAGGAAGAGACTCACGAAGCCCCACTTGAACACCATGGCCGAGAAGAGCTCGGTCGCCGTGTCCATCACCTGCTTGAGCGAGAGATTCGCAGCGGCGATGCGGTCCTTGTCGGTCAAGCGACACGCTGCAACGTAGCTGTGCGGCCGAAACGAGTTAGTCGGTGCAGTAGATCGAGTAGGGTTCGGAATGAGCGCACTCGGCAGTCATGATACTCTCGCCCGTCCAGTTCCAATGCACCCGCGGGACCATCGCCCGATCCCGCAGCGACGGCTCGTCCGCAAGGTATCTCGCCGTGCGCTCCGCGTTGTCCGCCTCGTGCTTGAGGTCCGCCTCCATGCGCATCTGGTCCGAGACGTAGCGGCTGATGAACGCGACGGGAAGGTCGAACAGCCGCTGGTACGTCCAGAGGAGGGCGCGGTAGCAGAACAGGTCCCTGCGTGCACGGGAACATCGTCAGAATTCTCCAACTGAACCAGGCGCACGAATGAAGAAGAGAGAAACGCACCACTCCATCTGCTTCGGCACGGCCTCCTTCCGCACCTTGACTGCGACCCACCCCTCGCCCTCCTTCCATGGCCGCCCCTCCTCCGGGCGCAATCGCGCGCGGTGCACCTGCGCAATCGACGCGGACGCGAGGGGCGTGCGGTCGAAGTGGTCGAACGCCTCGTCCGGGTGGAGGCCGAACTCGCCGCGGAAGACGCGCACGACCTCGTCCCACTCGATGTTCGGCGCCGAATCGAACACGCTGCCGAGGGCGTCTCGGTATGGCTTGGGGAGGATGGCAGCCTGGATGGCGAGCGCTTGGCCGAGCTTGATGTACATGCCCTTGTTCGTGTTGATCAGGTCGGCGAGCCTGCGCGCGGTGCGCTCGTGCAGCGCGTCGACCTGGTCGGGCTTGTCGGCGTCAAAGTTAAGCTTGAAGTCGGCGGCGAGGGTGATGCCGAACGCGGCGGTCCGGAGGCTCCTCGAGATGGCGTCGGCGTTGAACTCCTTGTCGTACGCGAGCAGCCCCGCCGTTGCCAGCCCCAGCGCACCCGCCACCTTCCATCTCTTACCGCCTGTTGCGCGCGGCCGTGCGGCCGTGCTGGCGAGTCGTGTGGCTGAGGTCGAGGGCGAGGTGGGGAGGGGAGAGTAGCGAGGAGGCGCTCGTCGGGGCAGTGCAGTAGCCCAGCGTGTTGCTCCTACTCGGTTGAGCATGCCTAGCGTGTGACAAGGCTGCAGATGTAGGGATGGAGGAGAACGAGCTTGCTGCCTGACGACGCTCGCCGGCGACGATCGACGGCAACGAGTCGGCTTCGCTCTCACCACTCGCGGTGTAAACGGCGGATGCTGACGGCAGTGGTCGGGAGCTTACGACCAGCTTGCACGCGCGCAACCCTGCGATCGGAGCACCGTCGCGCTTCCTCGGCGCTTCATCAGCTGCCCCGGCTCGACGCCGCGTTCAGGGCTCGGCTGGTCTTGCGCGGCCGCAGGTGCGGGGTGTGAGGATCTGGTGGAGTGCCCTGTGCCGTGCGCGTGCGTGTACAGCCACGGCTCATCCAATATCGGCGCTGCTCCACCTCCACTTCCGACGCTTCCCCGCCCGCTCCCTCGGGCTCTCCTCTCTCCTTCACTTCACACGCTTCAACGCCCTTCGCACGCTACCATGGACAAGCTCTTCGCCCCCGCGCCCGCGCCCAAGACCCCGCTTGGTCGCTACCGCGTGCTTGGCCCGCACTGCGGTCTCCGCGTCTCCCCCCTGCAGCTCGGCGCCATGTCGATCGGGCAGGCGTGGGAGGAGTTCATGGGGACGATGTCGAAGGAGGAGTCGTTCAAGCTCCTCGACGCGTACCTCGAGGCTGGTGGTAACTTCATAGACACGGCGAACAACTACCAGGTGTGTACTGCTTCTTCTACCGCTTTGCCGCAGCTGCTCACACCCGTACCTACCCCCAGAACGAGGAGAGCGAGGCGTGGCTCGGCGAGTGGGCCGAGTCGCGCGGCGTCCGCGACCGCATCGTCATTGCCACCAAGTACACGACGAACTACAAGACCTACGAGCTCGGCAAGAACGAGGCCCTCCAGTACGGCGGAAACGACAAGCGCTCGCTCCACATGTCGGTGCGCGACTCGCTCAAGAAGCTTCGCACCGACTGGATCGACATCCTCTACCTTCACTGGTGGGACTGGACGACGTCGATCAAGGAGGTCATGGACTCGCTGCACATCCTCGTCGAGCAGGGCAAGGTCCTTTACCTGGGCATCTCCGGTGCGTCTTTCGCTCCCCTCGGAAAAGGTCACCTGGCTGACCGCTTCCCCCACAGACACGCCCGCCTGGATTGTCGCCGCCGCGAACCAGTACGCGCTCGACAACGGCAAGACGCCCTTCGTCATCTACCAGGGTCGCTGGAACGTCATGCTGAGGGACTTTGAGCGCGACATGTGCGTTTCTCATCCTCTCCTCCCTCTTTCGTCCAGATCCGCTCTTTACCGTCTGCTGCTTCGCGGCGCTCTCGCTGACCATTTGCGCGACGCCTTGCTCTTCGCGTTATGCAGCATCCCCATGTGCCGCCAGTTCGGCCTCGCCCTCGCACCGTGGGACGCCATCGGCTCGGGCCGCCTCATCACCCAGAAGCAGCTCGACGAGCGCGCCGCGTCGGGCGAGCAGCTCCGCCGCGGCGGGAACGACCGCAGCGAGCTCGAGATCAAGTACTCGGAGTGCCTCGCAGAGATCGCGGCAGAGCATGGGATCGAATCGGTCACGGCAGTGGCGCTTGCTTGTGCGTCTCTGCTACTCCTTCTTCTGATCGTTCGCGTCAGATAGCTCACACTGCGACCCTCCCACAGACCTCATGGCACAAGACGCCGTACGTCTTCCCCATCGTCGGCGGGCGCAAGATCCAGCACCTGCACGACAACATCCAGTCGCTTCTCGATCAAGCTCACGCAGGAGCAGATCGACAAAATCGACTCGGTGCAGGCGTTTGAACATGGCTTCCCGCACAACTTCTGCGGGACGGACGCGACGCTCCCGCCGTCGCAGCACCAGCCGCAGAACTTCCTCGTCCCGTCGCAGGGCACGCTCGACTATCTCCCGGCCCGAAGCCGTTCGGCAAGGCGTAACCGCTTCACCGTCTGTCCGCGTTTCGATCCCCTCGAGTCCAGCCGCGCTCGAATCGACCCCTTCCTCCCCTCGGATCCCTTCCCGCAGTCTCTCGAGTAGCAGTTCTTCCGTACCAGCGGTGCAAAGTAGAAGATGTGCACACTATCCAGGACGTCGTCTCTTCGGCGCCTCATTCGTACTCCCTTCATTCCCTCCGCTGCAGACGAGCACTGCCCCTCTTCACTCCACCACCACCTCAAGCAGCCACGCATTGCTCAGCCGCTCGTTCGGCGCGTTCAGCCCGCCCTGCAGCACCGCAGCGCTCCCGCCCGCGCACGACCCGGCGCAGCGCGCGCTCTCGCTCACGTCGACGGTCTGGAAGAGCGGGCACCCGCCCGCAGTGTAGGGGCAGGTCACGACGGGACCAGCGGGCACCCGCCCGCGGTGTAGGGGCAGGTCACGACGGGACCGGTCGGGAGAGGAGGCGGCGCTGAGACGGCTGCCATGGCTGGAGTGCATTGAGGACGAGTCGAGCCGAGGCGAAGCGGCGCGAGGCAGCAAGACGGTAGGGTGAGCGACGGAGAGGGAGGAGGGAGAGAGTCGGGCGAGAGAGGGAAGCGCCGAAGCCTTCGCCTGCCTTCGCATGCCGCTGGATCGTGACTTTGCGAGTCTCGACTCGCTCGTCCCTGCTCCTGCCGGAAGTCGAGCGCGTGCAGCTGCGAGAGACGGCCCGAGGCGGGACAGCCCGCGTGCAGGTAGAGGGTGTTCTGCGGGCACGGGAAAGATTGCTTGAGGACCTGCTCTGCAGGGTAGAGCGGATTCGAGAGAGGGTACGCACGTCCAGCGCGGCCATCGTGTGAAAGCTGCGCGGCTCGGGCTGCTCCCCCTGCGTCTGCAGTTCCTCCCACGTCCCGCTCTCTGGGCTGAACGACCGGATCCCGCGTTCGCCCGTGTGCGCGTCCATCGCCTTGGCGCCGCGGCCGCCCCACAGGTAGAGCTTGTCGCCGCTGGTGACGAAGGTCGCACCGACGCGGGAGGACGGCCAGGAGGCGGAGGAGGCGGACTGCGCGGGGAGGCTGCGGCTCGAGCCGTCTGCAAGACGGCCACGAGGTCAGGGCTGGAGAGCGGAGCGAGAGCCCTGTGTTCCGCACCCTGGAGGTTCAGCTCCGTCACGCTAGCATCGACGGGCGTCCTGGGCATGAGTTCGCCGCCAAAGATGAATGCCTTGTCGCCGTGCACGGCGATACCGTGCGAAGAGCGCTGGAGCACGTCGACCGAGGCAAGGGGGCGCCAAAGGGCTTTGAGGGCAGGCATGGCGGGCTCGTGAAGCGTAGGAGGACCAGAGTGGTACTAGTCGAAGCACGAGCGAAGAGGTGGGGGTCGGCGGGGTCCTCACGACGCTGATCGCTGCACGATGGGGTCGAGCGGGAGTCGAGCGCGGAGAGCAGAGACTGCAGAGCTCAGCGGGTACAGCAGAACTAGCGGAGGCGTGTGAAGCGTCCGAAGGAGACCCTCGTCCTCCTCTCCCGCCGCGGACGAGGGGGACTCCGCCATATCGAGCTCTGCGGGTCTGCTCGCGCACCAGGTCTTCAACGGAAGGCTGCAATCGTCGCATTCCATGGCCCGATACCACAGAGGGCCCGCTTCGCCAGCATTCCCCTCCCCCCACCCTCCCCTCGTCCCTTCCAGCCCGCGCCTCCCTTCTTGGACGACTGGGAGGCGCGCCTGTCTTTTCGCCCTCCTTGGTCTCCTCCGTCGCACCCGCAGCCCGCCTCGTCAAGCCGTCGCCCTTCCCCAACTTCATCAGCTCGCACACTGTCGTCCCCTCCTCCCGCGGCATGCGGTCCCTCGACGCTTGCCGGGGCACGCGCAGCCTGGACGAACTCCGTCTACGAGCCGCGGCGAGGATAGACCATCGCATCCAGTGGGTAGCTGCGTTTGCCGGCGCTGCCGCGGCTCCGCTCTCGCTGTTTCTCCTCCGGTTCTTCCTCGCCCCTGAACTGTCTCGCTCGAGCTCGAACGCTTCGTATGGGACTCGCTGACCGCGTACGATGGAGGCCCACCGCCACTCGCCCTGCTTTTCGCGGGCTTGCTCCTCCTCCTCCCCCTTTTCTCCCCCTCTTCCCCACTTTGCCTACCTCGCTCCCCCGACCTTCTGATCTTCGCTGTCCCGCCATCGCTCGCGCACGATCTCGGCAGGAGCAGGGACGAGCGAGTCGAGACTCGCAAAGTCACGGTCCGGCGGCATGCGAAGGCAGGCGAAGGCTTCGGCGCTTCGCTCTTCTCGCCCGACTCTCTCCCTCCTCCCTCTCCGTCCCTCACCCTACCGTCTTGCTGCCTCGCGCCGCTTCGCCTCAGCTCGACTCGTCCTCAACGCACGCACTCCAGCCATGGCAGCCGTCTCAGCGCCGCCCCCCATGCCCACCGGGCCCGTGGTGACTTGCCCGTACACCGCGGGCGGGTGCCCGCTCTTCCAGACCATCGACGTGAACGAGAGCGCGCGCTGTGCCGGTTCGTGCTCGCCTGCACCGCCTCCCGCGCCCTCGCCGCGCCCGACACCCTCCACCGCCGCGACGCCCTCGTCCTCCTCTTCCGCCGCCAAGCGGCCCGCGCCCTCGTCCTACTCCTACAACGAGGCGCTCCTCCTCAGCGAGCTCACGGGCGACATCGGCCTCCCGCTCCCGTCGGCGCTCCTCAAGCAGGACTCGTGGGCAGGCTACCTCGACTTCGGTATCAGCCCCGAGGCGCTCGAGGTGCCGTTCCTCGCGCCGCTCGCCGGGCCCTCCTCGGGTCTCACGCCGCCCGCCACGTCGCTTCCGGCACTACCGTCCGCGCCGGCGCCCAAGCAACAGCTCTGGGACCTGGAGGACCTCATCCCGGCGGGCCACAACCAGAAGCGCATGCGCACGACGCCCCCGCCCGTCGCATACACCGGCGCCGCCGCGGCGCAGGTCGAGTACCCGAGTGTGGACCTCCCTGTCGGCGCGCGCGAACAGGCGCAGGCGAGCACTTCGGCGTCGCCCTCAGCGAGCGACGAGGAGACCGAGGTCGTGACCGTACGTCTCTCCTCCCTCTCTCGCTCTCCTGGATAACGTAGGCTGACCCTCCTCCCGCTCGCAGCCGTTCATCTCGAAGCTGTCGTACCTGCTGCAGCACCCCGAGTACGAGCCGTGGGTCCGCTGGGACACGACAGGGCAGTACCTCCTCGTCGCGCACACCAAGCCGCACCTCCTCCACATCCTCGAGCGCTTCTTCCGCCACACGGTGACGAGCAGCTTCATCCGCCAGCTTAACGTGCGTCTCTCCCTCTCTCTCTCCCTCTCTCCCTCCCGCTCTCGCCGTGCTGACCCGCCCTGCCCACACTGCAGATCTACGGCTTCAAGCGCGCCTCGACCGCCCAGCTCCTCAACATCCTCGACGCGACGCCCTTCGCCTCGTCCGTCACCCTCCCCGATGGCACCCTCGAGTCGTTCTCCGCCGCCGACTTCTCCGCCTTCCACAACCCGCTCTTCTTCCGCTCGCCCGCGCCAAACGGCGCACAGTGCCGCCTTGGCGCGCTCAAGCCCATCACGAAGGAGCGCGGGCCGCGTAACAGGAGCAAGAAGGCGCAGGCGTCGCGCGGGGGCAGGAAGGCAGGGTCGGCGTCGCCGCCTGAGTCGCCCTGAGGAGGAAGAGGAGGTCGTGCTCGCCCCCCCGTCCCGCCGTTGTACCTAGTCTTCTCCGCATTTTCGTCGTCGATACCCCCGCTGTGCAGTCCCTTCACCTAGACGCCGTTTCATGTTGTGTGTAGTCTCTCAGCTGCAGCCCGCTTGGTTAATTCGCTTTGTCCTCGCTCCTCCTGTCGCTGTCGCCGCCGTCCGCGTAGGAGCAACGCGGATCGAGACCGACTGGATATAGCGTTGACCTCCCAGGCGGGATCTTCTCGCTCTCGCTCTTCCTCAGGACACGTCGCAAACAGCGGAGCGAGAACAAGCCTTTTTGCAACGACACGACAGGGGCGTACGGTCCAGGACTCGGAAAACGGGAGAGGGAAGGAGAACGGGGAACAAGGAAGGACAGGGAGAAACGTACAAGGGAGTAGAGTCGTGCAAGAAGGGAAGACGGAAACACATGTACAGCGAGAGACACGACAGGAAGGCAAGCGCGGCGAGTGACCCTGAAGAACCCCGGGGCAACAACAGGCGATCCGACTGCGAGGCGGGAAGGAGGCAAGACCCAGGAAGCTAGTGCGCCTTGACGGCGTCGACGCGGCGCGGCGCGCCCGTGAGCACGACGCCCTCCATGCCGACACCTCCGGACGCGGCGCTGCCCGCCGACCAGCTCGAGGGCACGAGCGACGGCGCCGCCGCGGTGCGGCGCGTCGGCAGCGCGCGGACCTTGCGCGGCTCGTGCGCCGCCGCCGAGTACGACGACGAGTCCGAGTCGCTCCCCGCGCCGGCGACGGGCGCCGGCTGGCGGTACGCCATCGGCTGCGCGATGGGGAAGCCGCGCTCGCGCGCGCCGCCGCCGAGGACGGCGGCGGACGAGTGGCCCCTGCTGAGTGCGGTGCGCGCCGCGGCCGTGAGCGGGCCGTGCGCGCGCGCGCCGGCGGAGAGCTGCGCCGAGGAGGGCTCGGAGAGGAGGGCGTACTCGGACGCGGCGCGGGCGAGGCCCTGCCGCGAGTGCGAGGACGGGACAGCGCCGAGCGGCTCGGGCGGCGCGGGGGACGACTGCGGCGAGGGCGACGGCGAGAGGGTCGCGAGACGCTCGGTCCAGCGCTGGAAGTCCTCGGCGCGGAGGTGCAGCTGGAACTGGACGACCTGGAGGAACGCGCGCTCGTTCTTGTTGATCTCGCCAACGGCGAGCCCGGAGATCTTGGCCCACGCGCGGTTCGAGTAGTTGCGGTCCTGGAGGTACTTGCTCGCCGAGATGAGCGCCGCGAGGAACATGCGTCGGCCGCACAGGACGGGCGAGTTCTGCGCCTCGACGAGCTCGGAGAAGCGCGAGCCGAGCTCGCTCGCCAGCGCCGACGTGCGTCGCGTGCGCGGTGTCGAGCTCGTCCGACGGCGAGCGCGGCGGAGACGGGTACGACGACGAGGTGAATGCGCCAGGCGCCGCGCGCGCCTTGACCGCCTTGAGCTCCTGCTCGAGGCGGACCATCTCGCCGCGGCTGGCATCGGCGCGGGCGACAGCGTCGCGGATCTCGCGGCGCGACTTGTGGAGGTAGTAGAGCGCGAGCTGGAGGGTCGAGCACGACGTGCGCGAGCGGCGGAGGACCTCCTTCACGAACCACTGCAGCGGGAGGACGCCCGGTCGCTCGCTCCGCTCGTCGAAGACGGCGCGGGCGAGGCCGTCGACGGGGGCGAGGACGGGCCCCAAATCGACTCGATGGCGAGGACGGACGCGCCTGAAAGGAGCGGGAGAGGCAGGTGAGCGGGAGACGGAAAGGAAGAAGCGCTCGCGCGTCGGCAGGGAAAGCTCACCAACAAGCCCGCTGACGAACCGATCCTTGTCGTTGCCATGCTGCTGCGGGGCAGTGGCGGACGGCAAGGTCGAGTCGGTGTGGCGGCGCCCGAGGCCGCCAACGGACGAGAGGCCCGCGGCGCGCGCGACCGCCTTGGCAGTCAGGTCATCGCGCTTGACGAAAGACGACCTGCCCGCGAGCGAGGGGAGCGTCGCCGCGCGCGAGGGGCCGGCGGCGGCGCGATGCAGCTCGTCGACGCCCTCGGGCGATGACTCGGGCGTCGAGTAGTGCTCGCCGTGCGCGCCGAGCATCGGCGCAGACGGAGCAGCCCACGCCGCGCGCTCGGTGAACGCAGCGAGGTGCGCGTCGTCGGCGTCGGGTACGGGCACGCCTGCTGCGCGGGCGTCGGCGGGAGGGCGGCGCCGCCACCGCTGACCCAGTCGTGCACGGAGGAGCTGACGGCGGCAGTGCGGCGGGAGGTGGAGGATGAGCGCGCGAGGGGCGGGCGCTGCGACGGCGAGACGCCGCGCGTGCGCTTGGCCTCGGGGAGGCCACGCTGCTCGGAGGTGTGAGAGCGGGAGCGGGCGAGGTAGAGACGGTGGGCCGCGTCCGAGAGGGGCGGGGCGTCGGCCTCGGGGGAGGAGTAGGGAGGGGTGAGGAGCGAGGTCATGGTGGAGGATGGGGGGGGGGGTGACGCTGGAGGGGCGGTGCAGGGAGGATGTGGCGGAGGATGCTGGTGCGAGAGAGTAATGCAGCCTGCATTGTGCACGGCAGGAAAGCATCGTACGAGCGGGAGAAGAGAGGAGAGGGAGCGTCAGTGAGGGACATCACGGGCAAAGGCGGGCCGGGAAGACAAGGGGCGGTGCGAGGGGACGGGAGGAGAGGATAGGAAGGTCCACGCACAACAGCCTAGTCACAGTCTCCGAAGCGGCAGCGTCCGTGAGCGTCGCCGGGCGAAAGGGAGGAGCGCTACACCCTCGGTGGGAGAGAGGGAAGGGCGCTTGGGGCGAGTGGGGGGATAGGAGGCGGTGCGGGTTGTGGTGGCGGAGGCGGCGTGACCGGTGGCGAGGACGACCTGGGACGTAACAGGCGGGTAAAGGCCTGCAAGAGGTTTCGAGTGTGCGAGTGGATGCTGAGCGTGTGCGAGAATGGCGGGGGTTGCGACGAGTGGCGTTTGGTGGTGGTGGTGCTGGTCGGGAACGCGACGAGTCGAGGTGGGGAGGCGGAGAGCACGCTCAGCAGTGCTTGCGGATGGACTTGAGGGCGGTGAACATGGCGAGTGGGTGGCAGTGGTGGCTAAGGCGAGAGAGAGGAAGGAGACGGCGAGAGCGGGAGGGGAGACGCCTCGGAGTCGACGCCGAGACGAGGAGGGGGCGGTGGCGGCGACTGCGCGCGTGAGTCGCGAGACGGGCGACAGGGAGAAGGGCGGAGGGTGACTCCTGCGTCCAGTCGAAGCACGCGAGCGCCCAGCAAGGCGTCAGTTCTCCCGCCCGCGGGCACTGAGTCGAGGCGGGTGACTCCAGTCAACGCACCTCGAGGCGAGCGGGGGAAGCGAGGTCTCGGCCGGCGCTTCAGCTCGACTCAGCCGCTGGGCAGTCAGGGCGGCACGTCAGTCTCGTCGACGCTGTCGCGCTGCACACAGGGAGCCCACACACCGGCGAGCACGGGCGGCGGGAAGGGCGGAGGCGCGGAGAGGAGTGGCCTCGCGGTGCGCTCGTGCGGGGTCGCGGGACGCCGGCTGCGCTGCGTGTCCGAGGGGGCTGTTGGTCCTCGTGTCGGACTGGAGAGCTGTGGCAGGCAGCGGGCTGGAGAAGGAGAGCTGCTCCGACTCAGTCGCCGTTGAGGAAGGACGGCGAGCGATTGCGAGCGAGCCGCGAAGTGGGGTGCGCCCCGTCGGCTCTCGCGCGAGATACGAGTCAACCTCCCCATCTTGGGCGCGCCTGCACACCTGCCATTGCAGCTCTAGAGGATCGCAGCCGTGCCCGCCTTGACCTCGGCCTTCCACCCCTGGATCCACTCCTCCCCCTTGGGGCCCTTCGGCACGCCCACCATCTCGAGCGCCCAGCCCTCCTTGAGCTCCCACCCGTCCTGCGGCTCGCCCGCCCGCGCCTGCCCCGCCGCCGCAAGCACCTTGCCGAGCGTGAGCTTGGCCCCGATCTTGAGGACGCGGCCGCGCGCCGTCGCGAGGTAGAGCTGCACCGCGCTCGGGTCCTGCTCCATCGACTGCAGCGCGTCGCCGAACGTCGCCTGCTCCGGGAACGCCATGATCAGGTCGCGCGTCGGCGGCGAGGCGAGCGGCAGGAGGAGGAAGACGGGGAAGACGAGCGGCGTTTCGGGCGGCGCGGGCTGCCACGGCACGTAGTCGGCGGACGGCGGGGAGGGCGGGAGGAGCGGGATGGTCGGCAGCGAGGAGACGGGCATGATGTCGGGATCAAAGTGTGGAGGCGTCACGTCGGTCGGGCAGTCAGCGAAAAGCGCCTTCTTCGCCGTCGGTCGGGGGAAGACAACCCCACGTTGCTGCGCTCAGCCGTGTCAGTCGGGACGGCTCTGCGAGAGGGCAGGACAGCACGCACCGTCAGTGCCAACACCAGCGCCGCATCGCCCTCGCGTTTCCGCCGATCCTTCTCCGCCTTCTCCGCCTCCTTCCTCTCCCTCGCCGCCATCTTCCGCTCGACCTCCTCGCGCCACTTCTTCCCGACGTCCTTTTCCTCCTCGCCCAGCTCCTTCTCCAGCAGCGCGAGCCGGCTGAGCGCATCGAGCGCCTCAGGCAGCTTCTCGAGCGCAGAGAGCGCCCGCGCGCTCCGCAGCAACGCCTTCATCGTCGTCCGGTGCGACGCGTCCGACGGCGGGTCGGGATAGCTCGCGTTCGTCTGCCCGAGGACCTGCGAGCAGTCCCTCAGCGTTGCGCCGAAGTTGGCTGTGCGTGCGCAGCCAGGTCAGTCTCCGAGGAAGCGAGGGAAGAAGGGAGAGCGCCCGCACACAGCTCGAGGTTTGCCGCCGCGCGGTTGGACCACAGCGTCCTGCGCTCCTCGATGGGGAGGTCCTTGCCGACCTCGTCGAGCGCGCGGGTGTAGAACCCGACGGCGTCGCGGAACTTGCGCCGCTTGAACAGGTCGTTGCCTTGCGTGCGGAAGTTCTCGGCAATCTCTGCGGGCGAGCACGACTGTGAGTGACCAGCACACGCACGCTGGAGAGAGAAGAGCGTACCGGAGGGGTCGCCGTCGTACGCGAGAGCCTGGAGGGCGGCGAGGGTGTTGGAGGGGTCCGTCTCGCCCGGCTTGAGCTCGCGCGGCTTGACGGTTCCGCCGAGGGACTCGGGTAGGCTCTGCATGAAAAGCGGGACCGCATCGAAGCTGGCGAGGACGTCGGCGGCGTCTGTCGGGGTCGGGCTGATGGGAGGAGAGCGGAGGCGGGGTCAGCACGGATGGGGGAAGTGGCGCGGTAGAAAGTCCCTGCGTACGCGGCGGGAGGGTCTGCTGCTGGCTGCATCGTGGCAGAGTGTGCGCGTGCCGAGAGAGATGAACCGAGTCGGCGGAGGAAAAGCAAGGGAGGGGTTGGCTCTGCTCCCACCCGCTGTGCTCTGCTGAGCGACACTGCATGAGCCTGAGGAGACTCGGGAGTGCCCTCGTGCGCCTCCCCTGCACCTGCAGCTACTCGTCAAGGCCCTCGCCCTTCTCCCCCTTCGCCTCGACCTCCGCCTCCACCCTCGACGACCCGCTCCCAGACTGGAGCGAACTCGCACCCGAACCTCTCCGGAGTAGCAGGAGCAAGGGCAAGGGCAAGGCGGCGCAACCGCGCGAGGCGAGCGAGGGCCACGAGCCGGCGCGGCGCGTGAGGCGACCCCACCTGTCCCCGCCTCCAGTGCCGCCGGAACCGCTGCCGCCGCAGGTCAACCGCGACAACCTCCGCAGGCCGCCGAACGAGCGCACGCAGGTCTCGCCCTACCTCCCGCTCTTCACCCGCGAGCGCAACTTCCTCCTCACCCACCTTCGCCAGGCGCTCTCGTCGCGCTCGTCCGCGCGCACACGCTCCTTCCGGCACTCTCGCAAAGAAGGCGGACGCTCCATCGGGCGTGGAATCCCGATGCCGTCTGGTACGCGCTTGCACGCGTCCTGCGCTACCCCGACGATGTCCCCGCCCTCCCGCACTCGCACTTCCCCAGCTCGACCCGCGCGCCCCTCCCGCCTCCCTCCGCCTACTCCGCCGACCCCTCCTCCTCCTCCGGCTTCTTCACCACCGCGCGCCCGGACGGCGGCCCTGCGCCAGCGCTCGCGCAGGAGGCCCCTCTTGACGCGAGTGGGCGGCGCAAGATCGCGCTCACGCTGCCCGAGCTGCGGCGCGCGTTCGCCGTCTTTGCCTCGGCGCGCCCGCGCACGCGCAACGGCCTCCACAGGCTGCTCGTCGTCGCCGAGCTCATCGCGCAGAAGGCGCCCTCCGCGCCGTCGAACGCCGGGGCCGAGGAGCACGTCCTGCCCGAGGGGCTGCACCAGCTGCGCGGCGGGGGCGCAGGCCTCCGCGATAAGGACTGGCGCGCGCTGCTCCTCTTCGTCGGGGCTTGCATGCGCGCGAGCCGCGCAGACCACGAGGTCAAGCACGCGCTCGACCTCTTCTCGCACTGGCTCAAGCTGCGCAAGGGCGATAGCGAGCGCGGGCGGCGGCCCCGGCGCACCACCGGCACGGGCGCGGGGAGGAGCGCGGCGGAGCAGCAGCAGATGTACAACGCCGTGCTCTTCGTCGCGGGGCGCGCGCGCATGTGGGAGCTGTTCGAGCAGGTGCTCCGGCGCATGGGCGACGAGGGCGTCCAGCCCGACTATGCCACCGTCGTCGAGATGATCCGCAAGGAGGACAAGCGCGGCGCGCCCGCCGCGAGCGCGTGGCGCATCTTTGAAGACGCGCTCGCATCGCGCGCGGCGCCGGACGGTGTCGACGCCGTGTGGGCTGCGATGGCGTGGGTGCTCGCGCGACGGGGAATGCTCGACGACGTCGTGCGCCTGTACGAGGCGATGCAGGCGGGTGTGCCCGTCGCGCTCGACTCGCTCCGGCCGACGGGCGAGGACGGCCCGCTCGCCGAGCTTCTCCCGCCGAGCCGGCCCTCTCTTATCGTCCAGCCCCCGCCACTGAGCGACCGGGTTTACACCGCGCTGCTCAAGGCCTTCGCCTACCGCGGCGACCTCCCCGGCGCGCTGCGCATCCTCCGCGACCTCACCGAAGCGGGCGGCGTCATCTCGCCATCGGTGCACCACTTCGTCCCCCTCTTCCACGCGTTCGCACACCACGGCATCGCGCCCTTCTCCGCCGCCGCGGGCGTGTACGACGTCAACCCGACGACCATCCGCGGCGCGCACCTCGGCGCGCACGCCCTCCGTCGCGACGCCTCTCCTCTCGCGGCCCTCTCGCGGACTCGCAGCTCGCCGAGTACGAGCGCGAGCGGCGCAGGGGCGGGAGCGAACCCGTTCACGCTCGACGCGCTCGACGCGGTCCTCGCGTCGTTCCTCTCGCTCTCGGCGCCGTCCTCGTCCGCACACGCTGCGCTTCCCTTCCAAGGCGCACGGACGGCGCCCTCGTCGAAGGACTTGTGGTGGGTCCTCTTCGCATTCGACAAGCTCTCGGGCGGGGACAGCGAGCTCGTCGTCGCGGTGTACGACGCCCTCTCGCGCAAGTTTGGCGATGAGCAGGCGGGGTGGACCGGATGGAGGGAGGACAAGCGGACGCCGAGGCTGGTGAGGACGCACAAGGAGCGGATCGAGGAGCGCAGGAGGCGCTGGGAGGAGCTGCAGTAGCCGCTGGAGCGGGGTGTAACTCGCAAGGACGGGCCTTCACAAATCGCCGCAGCTGGTGCGCTCGCCCGCTCGTTCGGTGCGCATCACGGCGCACCCGCAACGACCTGCCCGCACGACTGAACAGGGCGTCCGCCCCCGCCGTTCGCGTCCCCTCGCTGCCTCCTTCGCTCGTCCCTCCTGCAGCCGAAAGTTGTCGGG
The DNA here is from genome assembly GCA_019926025.1 of Rhodotorula kratochvilovae. Classification (NCBI taxonomy): domain Eukaryota; kingdom Fungi; phylum Basidiomycota; class Microbotryomycetes; order Sporidiobolales; family Sporidiobolaceae; genus Rhodotorula; species Rhodotorula kratochvilovae. Next base: position 934,777 of record JAHSUG010000003.1, on the reverse strand, counting down.
CCGGACGGCGCTCGAGCGGTGCCGAGGGGAGCGCGGCATCGGATGTATGTACGCTCGGGAGCGAAAGCATCGCGTCCCCTGGCATGTACGAGCGGGCGGCGATCAAGCGCGAGATGAGGGCGGGGGAATACGAGGAGGAGCGGGCGGCGATGGCGCACGCGGCGCTTCATTCGGTGCGTGATGGAGCCCGCGCCGTGCAATTAGGGTGCGAGTGCGGCCCGTGCAAGCCCGCTCGCGCCTGTCCTGCGTGCTGGCGGAGTGCAACCCCGCCTTGCCCCCTTCTCCTCCGCTTTTCGACCCCGCATCTCCATCTTTGCCACGTGCAGAATTGGCACTCTCCGACCTTCTCGCTAGCGCGTCTCGCAAGGCCCCTCCTTCTCGCCACAAGCCCGCCCATGCCCGTGCACGCTGCCTGCTGCTCTCCCGCTGCCCCTCGTCCTCCTCGAGACTGTCCAGCTGCTCCGCCGCCGCGCTCCCTTGCTGCTCCACGCGGCGATCTACCCGTTCCGGCCGGTAGGTTCATCGCCATTGTCCCGCACTGTGCGGGGGGCGGTGCTCGCGCTCGCGCCCCTCCTTTCGCGCGCTCGTCCCGCCAGCGTGCACTGACCGTTCGCAGCGTCCGCAGGCTCCGTGCACGCGCAACGACTCGCGACGATCCTGCTGTCTCCTTCTCTTCCTGTGTGCTCTCCCTCTTGAGGCGCCCGCAACCCTCCCTCCCGCCCCACCGGTCGTCCTCTCGACCGCCGTCGACCTCGCTTCCTTTCTCCCCTTCGCCCCGCCACCATGGGCCTCTTCCAGCGCCGCAACAACGCCGACGAGGAGCCGCGCCAGCCGTTCTCCTGGCAGCTCCGCGCCAGGCGTCGTCGCTGTGCGTCCCCTCCCTTTGTCCGTGCGAAGCCCCACCGCGCTCCCGACGCTGACTCGCTCGTCGCCACCGTCTTGCAGCGCACCTGAGGACGTCTACACGAATGCAGACCTCGACCCGACGACGGACCCGGCGCAGAGGACGTGGGGATACGGCACTTGGGTGCGTCTTCCGCTTCCCGAGAAATGCGAGGGGTCGTGCGGCGCGCTAACCCCGTCTCCTCCCTCGCCTCGCACGACCGCAGTTCTCGTTCTGGGTGGCGGCGTCGCTCGACCCGGCGTTCTGGCAGACGGGCGCGAGTCTGATCCCGCTCGGCCTGACCGTCGGCAACGCCATCGGTGCGTTACCTGCGCTTCGTCCTCCTCCGCGCTCCTCCCGCTCACGAGCTTCGCACGCGCAGGCATCGTCATCCTCGGCAACTGCGTCATCGCCGTCCCCATCATCCTCAACGGTATGGTCGGCGCGAACCTCCGCATCCCGTTCCCCGTCGCGGCCCGCGCCTCCATGGGCTACTACCTCTCGTACTTCGCCGTCATTTCGCGCGCCTTCCTCTCGCTCATCTGGTTCGGCGTCGAGACGGTGCGTTTTGCGCTCTCTTGCGGACCTCGGGCGCGCGCTGACCCCGTCTTCTCCTTGCCTCGCTGCCCTTCCTGCGGTCCTGTCTTTGCACTCGCAGTACAACGGCGGCCTCGCCATGACCCAGTTCCTCCGCGCCATCTGGCCGTCGTACCAGAACATCGCGAACGCGCTCCCCGAGTCGGCTGGCAGTACGTCTCGCTCTTCTCCCGCTCGCCCTCTGCCCGTGCACGACATCCATAAACACCTATTGACACCCATCGCGCGCGCAGTCTCGACCCGGACATGTGCTCATACTTCCTGTTCTGGCTCATCCAGCTCCCCTTCTTCTTCCTCAACCCGAACCAGCTGCGCTGGGCCTTCCTCCTCAAACCGTCGTCGTCCCACCACTGCTCGCGACGATGGGTGCGCTCGTCCACTCGGCGGGCGGCGGCGGCCCCCTCTTCGACCAGCCCAACACCGTCTCGGGCCAGGGCTTCAGCTCGGCGTGGCTCATCGGCTTCGCCGCCCTCCAGGGCAACTGGGCGACACTCTCGGTCAACTCGTCCGACTTCACTCGGTATGATTTGGCTTCGCGCAGCTCCGGAAGAGCGTCACTCACCCTCACCTCCCGCAGCTACTCCAAGACCCCCGCGCTCAGTGGTCCCAGGCCCTCGCCATCCCCATCTCGGCGCTCTTCGTCACCATCTGCGGCATCCTCGCTGCTTCGGCGTCGATCCCCGTCTACGGCCTCGCCATCGAGGACGCGTACTGGTCGCCGTACGTCCTTTCCCTCTTTCTCCTCTCCCTTGGCTTTCTCGCCATCCTTGAGTCGCGTTGACGCTTTGCGCACAGGTTCGACATCATGGCGCAGTGGAACAACCGCGCCGCCATCGCATTCGCGGCTCTCGCCTGGATGCTTGCCGGCGTGCGTCTCTTCTCGCGCTGCCCTCCTCTTCGCTTACTGACGGTGTGGTATGGTGTCGCAGATTGCTGCCAACATTACCGCCAATTCGATCTCGTCGGCGAACGACCTCGTTTCCATGTGCCCCAAGTACATCAACCTCACCCGCGGGCAGATCATCACGGCCGTTCTGGGCGGCTGGGCCGTCGCGCCGTGGAAGATCCTCGCGTCGAGCGGCACCTTCCTCACCTTCGTCTCGGGCTACGCCAGTGCGTCGTCCGCTCGCCCGTTCTCACGCCTTTTTCCGTACTGACTTCCCTCTCCCACTCGCACAGTCTTCCTCGGTCCGTTCGCCGGCCTCCTCACCTCGGACTACTTCCTCGTCAAGCGCAAGGCGTACCACGTCCCCGAGCTGTACGACCCGCGCGGCATCTACCGCTACTCGGGTGGCGTCAACTGGCGTGCGGCGGCGACCCTCGTCCTCACCGTCGTGCCCAACCTCCCCGGCCTCATCCACGCCATCAACCCCGACATCTACATCGGCAACATCGCGTGGTGGTACGCGCCGGGCTTCATCGTACGTTCCTCGCTCCCTGCTTCTTCTTCCTGCGCGTCAGTTCCTCGGGGCGCTCCGAAAAGCCTGCCTCTACACCCTCCCCCCCGCCACTGACGCTCGTGGACACACACAGACTGGCTACATCCCCGCGGTCCTCGTCTTCTGGGGCCTCAACGTCGCCTTCCCCCACCATGCGACCCTCCTCGCCGAGGCTGTCTCTGCGGAGGGTGCGCCCCCTCTCGCATCTCCCGCAGACTGCGCGAAACTGACCATCTGGCTTCACAGACGTCGACCTGTCGGTCCCGCCCGCGTTCGATGACTACGGCACGAAGAGCGCCGAGGGCAAGGACGCGTACGAGATGAACTCCGTCTCGGTGCACGCCTAGTCACCCTCCTTCTCCCTCCCTCTCGCACACTCGTTATCACCCGCACTGCCCCTTCGTTAATCTCGCACCCGCTGTCCCCTCGTACGTAGATAGCCCTCGCTCCCTCGTCCTCGTCTCCCCGCCTTCTGTTCGCTTGGGTCCCGTCTGGTGCGCTGGCGCGCCCGGACGGTTATCAGGAATCACACCTTTTGTTCGGTTCACTCGAGCTTATTGCAGCATGTGCGAAGGAGCGAGACGCCGCCTTCAGGCGAACTTAGGAAGGTCGCTTGAGGCGCGACGGCATCGCAACGCTTGTGCCCCTCCCGCTATAGGGCACGCAGCAACCAGTACAACCTGCTCCTCTGCAGGAGTGACCAACACGCTGCTTGATGCTGGATGGTCACCCCCTGTCAGCGTTCCGCCCCGCCTCGAGCACCGCCTCCTCCTCGCCTCCTGTCTCCTGACCGAGGGCTGAGAGAGGAGTGCTCTGCTCATATGGTGTCTTCCGCGGTCGCCCTCGGAGCATCGGCCGACCCGCTTCACCCGCCCTAGTCCTCTCTTTCCTCCCTCTCCCCCTGCCCGCCCCTCGCGATGCCTTCCCGCGTGGACAGCAAGCACTGCACCGTCCTCAACCTGGGAGACGCAGGTGCGCGACTGGTGGACTCGCTTGATCGCGTGAACCGGAAGCACTACGCCCAGGCCGACGGCGGGCACTGCAGGCTGGAGTACGGGCTGGCGGGTGCGCTTCTCCTCCTCGTTCTTTCTTCTCGGTTCCTGCTGACACCTCCGCGCGGTGAGGCCTCGCGGCCGTCGGCATGTGGATCAACGAGCTCAAGGACGAGGGGAAGGCCCATCACCTTGCGAGCCAACTCTTCATCCCAACGACGCATGCTCCGTTCGTCTGCGTGCCCTCGTCCTCTGCTGTACGCGGAACTGACATTTCTCCGCAGCGTCCGCGTCATGCCGTTGTTTCCGCAGGCGCAGTGGTACCACCTGTCCGAGGATCAACACCGGGTAATCGTGTGGAACGACGAGGCGGAAGTCCAAGCCGAGCAGCGAGCGGTGCGTCTCCGCTTCTCTCTCTTTCGCGCTCTTCCACGAACCTTGACCCGTCTCACTGCGCAGGTGAACCGCTTCCTGTCGGTAGAAGTGGATAGGGTCCCAAGCGAACGTACAAAGGCGACTTGAACGAAGAGTGAAGTGCAGAGGAGAGAGAGAGGAGAGCTCCGAGGGAGCTCGACTACGGCGAAGAGTGGCGAGGGACATCACGAGGGGGATGACGAGCTACATGACGACGGGGATGACGAGGGAGCGGCAAAGGGACATCACGAGGAAGGAACGGAGGCAGAGTGGCGGGAAACAGGGTTGTGGCAAAGCAGTACAACGAGGATGAGGCGAGGGTGCTGATGAGACATCGTTCAGCGCGGAGGGGCGCTTCCGCCGATACTCCTCCCGCCCCAAGCGCTGAGAGACTTGAGGCCCATCGACGCCCGGTGCTGCTCGAACTTGGCCCGCGAGAGCGGCTTGGTGAGCGTGTCGGCGACCATGTCGTTCGTCGAGGTGTAGACGAGGTCGACGTCCCTCTTGGCGACCCGCTCGCGGACGAAGAGCTGCGCGACGTCGAAATGCTTGGTGCGGCCGTGCGAGGTCGGGTTGCTGGCGATCGCGATGGCGGCCTGGTTGTCCTCGAAGATGGTGGTCGGGCCTGCGGGCGCCTCACCGACGTCGAGGGCGAGCTTGCGCAGGGCGAGGACCTCCTTGGTCGTGTCGGAGGCGGCGACCAGCTCCGACTCGGTCGTGGACGTTGCGACGAGGGTCTGCTGCTTGGAGCGCCACGATACGACTCCTCCGGCGACGAGGATGGCGTAGCCGCCGACGGACCTGCGCGTGAGGGGGTCGTCCGCCCACGAGGCGTCCGAGAAGGCGACGAGGTCGGTCGAGACGCCGTACTTGTAGAGGATGCCGAGGTCGACGGTGTTGGAGAGGTAGAGGAAGATCCTCTTGACGGCGAGCCAGTCCTGCTCCGAGGGCGCGACGACCTTCTGCGCGGCCGCGCGGACGGCGACGGCGAGATCGACGCGGACGTACGTCGAGGTGAACATGAGCGCGCCGACTGCGGACTGGTAGAGGGTGATGTCGCCGAAGGGCGGCGAGTTGTCGACGGCGGGGCGGTCCTCCATTGGCGTGGAAGCGCGGGCGCGCGACGGGACGACGAACCCGAAGCGCTCGAGGATGGAGGCGACGTACTTCGAGTGGTGGATGAAGATGCCGTCGGCGAGGTGCTCGACCTGGATGGAGAGGAACGTCGAGACGGGGCCGAGGACCTTGAGCGTGTAGACGCGGTGGAGAATGTCGAGCTCGCGGTCGATCAGCTCCTTCGACGGCGCGAGGATGAGGCCGTCGTCGACGTAGATGGCGACGATGATGAGCGCGCCATTGACGACCTTCGTGAAGACGCAGACGTCCGAGTCGCTGCGCTTGTAGCCCTCGCGCGTCATGAGCGCCTCGAGAGCCTTGTGCCACTCGCGCGGCGCCTGCTTGGTGCCGTACATCGAGCCGATGAGCTTGAGGACGTGCCCGTTCGCGACGGCGCCCGGGTAGCCTGGCGGAACCTTGATGTAGACGTCCTCGGTCATCTTGCCGTTGAGGAACGCCGTGTTGAAGTCGAAGTGAACGATCTCGAGCTTCTTGGAGGCGGCGAGGGCGATAAGGTAGCGGATGGTCGACGAGCGCACGACGGGCGCGAAGGTCTCGTTGACGTCGATGCCAGGACGCTGCGCGAAGCCTTGTGCGACGAGGCGGGCCTTGTAGCGCGTTGAGCCGTCCGACGCCGTCTTGATCGTGTAGACCCACGTCGTGCCGAGAGCGTGAGCGCCTGCGGGAAGACGGGAAGGGAGGAGCACCTTGTGTGCTTCGAACGCATCGTACTCCTCCTGCATCGCGCGGGCCCAGTCGCGGGCGTTGGACGACGAGAGCGCCTCGGCGTACGAGCGCGGGATGTTGGGGATGGCGACGCCCACGAAGAGCGCCTCCTCGTCCCACTGGCCGTCTTGCGGCTCCTCCTGATCGACGACGAAGGCGATCCTGGCGTAGATCGTCGACGGCTCGGGCTGAGCGAGGTGGCCGCGCGTCCTGCGGCGGCCCTCGAGGATGTTGCCGGCGTCGATGTTCTCGAAACGGCCGGGGTTGGGCCCCGAGCGGACCTGGACGTACTCGTAGCCGTCGTTAGGCGGCTTGTCCTGCGCGGGAGGCGGCTGCGGCGCCTGGTTCTCGTCGTTCTTGTCCTGCTCGAGCGCCGACGACGGCGGCGACGACGTGGACGGCTCGAGCCAGACCGTCGTGTCCAGCTCAGCCTCCTCGCGGCGGCCGAACGTTGCGTGCCGCGTCGTGACGATCTTCTTCTTGTCCTCGAGCCAGACCTTGTAGTTGTACTCGCCGGCGTACCCGACAAAGACGCCCTTGACGGCCGAGTCGTCGAGCTTCGCGCGCTGCGACTTGTCGACGTGTGCGTAGGCGACCGAGCCGAAGGGGCGGAGGTGCGAGACGACGGGCTTCTTGCCCGTGACGAGCTCGAAGGCGGTCTTGCCCTGCAAGCGCGGGTGAATTGTGCGGTTCGAGACATACGTTGCGACCTCGAGGGCGAGAGACCAGAAGCTCTTCGGGAGGTTGGCGTCGCGGAGCATGGCCTTGACGAGGACCATGAGCGACCCGTTGAGCCGCTCGACCTGCGCGTTCTGCTCGGGCGTGTACGGCGCGGTCGTCTCGTGGAGGATGCCGTTGAGCTTGAGGTAGGCGCCGAACGTCGCGTTGACGAACTCGCCTCCTCCGTCGGTGTGGATGCACTTGACCTTGTTGCCCGTGAGGTTCTCGACGCCGACGCGCCAGTCGTGGACGATCTTGAGGACGTTGTCGGCCTGCTTCGACGAGAGCGCGAATGACCACTTCGCGGTGGTGTACTGGTCGACGATGGCGAGGTAGATGTGGCGACCGTCGTGGTCGTCGTGGTCTACGAAGCCGAGGTCCATGAAGACGCGCTGGAGGACCTTGTCTGCGGGCGAGGAGGTCGCGGTGAAGGGCGAGCGCTTGGACTTGGCGATGATGCACGGCTCGCAGTCGTCGACCTTCTTGTCCGAGAGAACGAGGCCGTTGACGACGCCCTTCGACGCGAGCTCGAGGATGGTGGACGGGGTGAGGTGCCCGTAGCGGCGGTGCCAGACCATGAGCGGCGCGGCCGCCGTCTCGCGAGTCGACGAGGCGAGAACGGGAGGAGGACGTACGAGGCGGGCGTTGACGACGTAGCCCGACCCAGCGATCGTGTCGAGGATGACCTTGCCCTTGAACGAGACGACGCCGATGCGGTCCTTCGAGCTGAACGAGATGTCGGCGCCGTGCTTGGCGAGCGAGTCGACCGAAAGGAGCCCGTTGACGGCGCCTGGGAGGTACATGACCTTGGAAAGCTTGATGTGCTCGCCCGTACCGTTCTTGAGAGTCGCCGTACCGTAGCCCGGCGAGACGACGACGCGGCTGTCGGCGATCTCGATCTTGTGGCCGTGCTGGACCCAGTCGGAGAGCGCGTCGCGGCGGCCCGTGAAGTGGCAGCCTGCGCCCGAGTCGATAATCCAGTCTTCGTCCTCGAGGCGAGCGTTGAGAGCGCGAGGCCCGACGAGCATCTGGACGCCGAGGGCGTACGTGACCTGCGGGGACGACGACGACGACGACGAGTCGTTCGTCTTGGAGGCCTTGCTCTGGCGCGCAGCGACGGTGGCGGGGGAAGGGGCGGACCTGCACTCGTTGCTGTGGTGGCCCTTCTTGCCGCAGTTGTAGCAGAGGTCGTTCGATTTGTTGCGGCGGGTCGTCGGCTTCCTGCCGTTGTTGCGTGCGGCAAGAGCGGCGGGGTTGCGGCGCGACGACGACGAGTTGACCGTCTCCTTGCGGCGGAGATCGCGGCGGTCGGCCTCGGCGATGAGGCGCGCGACGACGTCGTCCTTGCTCATCTTGCTCGAGCCGTCGAGGATGAACGTAATGGTGTCCCACGACGAGGGGAGTGACGCCTTGACGAGGACGACGAACGAGACGTCCGAGATGGGCTCGCCGATGGCGGCGAGCTGGAGGGTGAGCTGCCTCATGTGCGCGAGGTGGCGCTCCATCGACTCGCCGTCGACGTAACGCGCGGAGTGGAGCTGGGAGAGGAGCACCTGGGGACCGATGTCGCCTTGGGGCTTGTTCTCCTTCTCGAGTAGTGCCCAGTAGTCGTTGGCGGAGACGTCGTCGTCTCCTAGGCGGAACAGCACGTCTTGCTGCTCCTCGTTGATCGTGGCCATGATCTCGTACTTGGCCGCGTCGTCGTGCTCGATCCACTGCTTGAGCGCGGCAGTGTCCGAGTCGGCGGGCATCTCAGCGTCGCCCGAGACGATGGCCCAGCTCTTGGTCTTCTTGAAGTAGAGCTTGAGCGCCATCGACCAGCGGAGGTAGTTGCCCTTGCCCGTGAGCTTGGGGACGCCGAAGAGCGCGCGGCCGTTGCCGCCGCTAAGCGGCGTGTCGTTGTTCGTGGAGCTCATAACCTGTCGGTAGAAGTGGATAGGGTCCCAAGCGAACGTACAAAGGCGACTTGAACGAAGAGTGAAGTGCAGAGGAGAGAGAGAGGAGAGCTCCGAGGGAGCTCGACTACGGCGAAGAGTGGTGAGGGACATCACGAGGGGGATGACGAGCTACATGACGACGGGGATGACGAGGGAGCGGCAAAGGGACATCACGAGGCAGGAACGGAGGCAGAGTGGCGGGAAACAGGGTTGTGGCAAAGCAGTACAACGAGGATGAGGCGAGGGTGCTGATGAGACCTCGTTCAGCGCGGAGGGGCGCTTCCGCCGATACTTCCACGTCAACGCCTTCTCTTTCCCTCGCGCTCTCCCCACTGGCGAGGATGTGTACGGACGTCCTGTCCTTCCCTACAACTCCACGCGTCTGACGTGCTGTGCTCGGCAGATCTTTGACTTTCGACGTCGTCCTCGACCTGTCCGGCCGGGGGCCTTCGCCGCCTTCCCGCGACTACCACGCGTACTTCGGCCTGACCTCGCGCCTCTACCCCGGCCTGGTCATCCAGTCGGGCCCGTACCTCCTCTACAGCGCACTGAACGTGATCCGCCTCACCCGCGATCGGCAGATGAGCCGCGAGGTGCCCATGCGCGAGTGGGACGACCACGCAACGGTGGTCACCCTTGAGGTGCTCAGCCTCTTCCTTGTGGCGCGGCTCTGCGACCTGCACGGCTCGGAGAAGATGTACCTCAGCGCGCGGGACTGGCGCACGTTCGTCTCGAGCGTCGACCCCGAGGCGTACGGGCACGCGCGGAGCTTCATCGCGGTGGGCGCACTGAGGGAGGGGGGCCGGACGGCGCGGCAGGCGGCCAGCTGGATCGTCGGGCAGGAGGGGCGTCACGGAGGGCGTGACACGCCGCCGAGCGCGGCGGACGAGCAGCGGCTGGCGGAGGAGATCGATGAGGCGCTGCGCTGGGTCGAGGGGTTCTTCGATGTGCGTCCCGTCTCTTCGCTCATCCTGTGCTTACGGTTGGCGGCTGAGATGAGCCGCGATACTGACACCCTTCGCCGCGCTGCCGTCCACAGGTCACGCCAGGCTCCGTCAGTCCCTGCATCCTCCCTCCTTTGCCCGACACGGTGCACTGACGGCCTATCCGTCGCACAGCTGCGCATCACCAAGCCCGCCATCCAGCTACGCGCGCTGGGCAAGGCTTCGTCGCCGTATATCCCGCAGGACCGCCGTCTCGCGGCGCAGTTCTGAGCGGCCTGTCGCAGCGCGGTGTGGAGGATAGAACGGCGGCGACGCGTGGCGCGGTACAGGTTGGGCTAGCGAGTAGAAATGCCACAAAAGCTGTTGTCTGCGCTGTCTCCAGGCTGCAGCGAGAAGCAGAAGCGGGGGAAAGCAGCGAGCATCGGGAGAAGCCGAGCGCGATGCGGTATACAGAGCGCCGAACGAGCCCATAGGCGACCAAGCGGTAGCGAAGCAGTCCAGCGTAGCGCGCGTCACGGCGTCGCAAGCCGCACGACCACGTTTTGCGAGCGGGATACGCGTGCCGGAGGAGGACGCAGCTGATGAGGGAGCTCGAGGAGGACACCTCGCGAGCAGCGACCGGTTCCTGGAGGCGGCTTAGAAGCTGTGCACGGTGAACTCCGCTGAAGCTCAAGCCTGCACGCGAGAGGCGGCGGGATGACGGAGCACGAGGCGGGTCGACGAAGGCCGGCGGTCTCGCTCTTCCCGCTCACCGCCAGCAACCACAAGTCCCGCTAAGAGCGATGCAGTCCGCTCCACGCCTCCTCCGCACCTCGCTCCTGCGCCAGGTCCCGCGCACCCAGGCGTCCCAGCCCGCGCCCTTCGCCACCCCCTCCTCCTCGGCGCCGTACTCGTCCTTCGCGCCGTACGCCCCCGCCCCGTACGCCTCCTCCAGCGCGCCGTACACCCCCGCGCTCCGCTTCCCGACGAGCGACGTCCGCGGCTCGTCCTCGCGCGGGTTCGCGAGCAGCGCACCGGCGCAGGCGACGCACTCGAGCGACAACAACCCGTTCCAGGACACGGCACCGCTGTTTGAGCGCGTGCAGCAGAGTCCAGAAGTGCTCGCCGCGATCGAGAGTGCGCCGCCTCATCCCCTCCTCCTCCGCTCGAACAGGCGCTGACCTTCGCGACTCTGCACTCCTCGTCCTCTCGCACCGTGCACGAACAGACATGGCCCGCGTGACGCGCGAGAAGACGGGCGTCGACCTCGCAGCGGGCGACAAGCCGTCCATGAGCATGATGCTCAAGCTGGCGCGGTGCGTCTTCTCTCCGGCCCTCCCCAGCTTCGGCTGGCCCCCGCGCCAGGCAATTCGCTGACTCCATCCCTGCGTACAGCGACCCCGATCTCCGCGCCGCGGCCGAGGCGCTGATGGCCGCGCTCCGGGGCGCAGGCGTCGAAGTCGACCCGAAGGTCGCGCTGCAAGCGCTGCAGATGATGGGTGGCGACGGGTTCGACAAGCTCAAGGGTGGACTCGAGGGGTACCACGAGAAGGTGCGCAAGGGCGAGGGGGAGGACGGCGAGGGCGAGGGGAAGAAGTAGGCTGGTTCCTCGTGCCCGCGCCCGGCTGTACACATTCTCGCTCTCCTCTCCTGTGACCACACTAGCAATCGTCTCTCCCACCCTTTCGCGCGCGCGCGCGGGGCAAAGCGTACGTCCCCGTCAGCAGAGCAAGCACGCTACTCCCCCTCGAACCCCTCGATCCTCCTCCGTCCCTCCCACTTCCCCATCCCCATGATGCGCGCCAACCCCCTGTGGCACTCGACCTGGAACGGCGTGTAGGGCACGCGCTCCCCGTCGACCGAGATGAAGCCCTCCTTCTTCCCGTCTGCGGGCGGCGGGAACGAGAGCCGGTAGGCGCTGCACTTGAGGTAGGTCACTGAGGGGAGGGCGAGGAGCCCGCCCGTCGCGGCATTGTCCATCGCCTGCGCGCACGCACGCGGAGTCAGCGAAAGACTTTGGAGGGGAAGGAGGGAGGGGCGCACGGTGAGAGCGGAGAGGGGCGACATTGGCGCGACGAGGACGAGGTCGAGCAGCCCGTCGCTCGGATCCGCAGCGGGGAAGAGCATCACCTTCGCGTGTTCCTCGAGTCAGCTTGATCCGTCGGAGCGGAGAGGAAGCGAGACGCACATCCTTCGACACGAACGGGACCTTCCCCCCATAGGCGAAGAAGACGCCCCCCTCGCTCAGGTCGAGCGTGTACCACCCCTCCTCGTCAAGCTCGCCATCGGCCGGGAGGCGCTCGAGCGTCCGTACCGCCTTTGGGAGGGGCGCGTCCGCCCCGCCCAGCTCAAGGGGGGGCATATCGTCCTCCCACCCCCGCTGCCGCCCTCCTGCGCGGGTACGTCTCGCGCGTTGTGCCGCCTCACGAGCGCAGCCTTGCTCCCTGCGCGGGGGCGACGCACACGTCCACGCGGCAGGGGTACCGCCTGCGCCCCACAGCGCCCTGCACGTACCCGAGGGTGAAGCGCGCGTCGCCCATCCAGCGGAGGTGCTCCGTGCCGAGGTCTGCTCCTCCTCCTCGTCAGCGTCGGTCGAGGTCAGAGCGGGAGGCAGAGACCGCACCGAGGTCTGCCATGAGGCCGAAGGCTTGCGTCAGGAAGGTGTACAGCCGCGGCTGGCCGGGCTGCGAGAGGGACGAGAGGTCGAGCGGCATGGGCGTGCCTGCGCGGGAGGCGAGTGAGCTCTCAAGCGAGGAGGGGGTGAGAGGGGAAAGTACCCACCCTTGAGCGCGACGAGCGCCGCCCACCGCACGTCTGCGACGCGCTCGGGCCCATACAGGCTCGTAGCGAGCGCGTTGCCGCTCCCGCACGGCACGTGCACGACGGGCGTCTCGCGCAGTGCGCGCGCGCCGCTGCCCGGCTGGGAGGCGAGCCCGTTGAGGAGCTCGTGGACGATGCCGTCGCCCGAGAGGGCGACGAGGGCGTCGAAGGCGGAGGGGTCGTGTGCGAGGGCGAGGGCACGGGCGTTGGTGGGGAGAAGGGCGCGCCAGTGTCTGTGCGGTCAGGGCGTGAGCAGGGGGAGAAGGCAAGAAGGAGAGGGCGCACAGGAGACGGTGTACTCGCAGCCGGCCGCGTTGAAGACGGGCTGGACCGCGGCCTTCCAGACGGCTTTCGCCTTGCCCTTGCCGCCGATGGGGTTGACGATGCAGTGCAGCCGGCGGCGGCGCTTGACGCCTGCATCCGGGAGTGTCGCAAGGAGAGCGGAAGTCAGATATCGCGTCTCCGGCTCAAGACGAGCATGCCCGGCACACCTGCATAAGCGCGCGCCTCGAACTCCTTGCACCAGTCGTCGACTGCGCAGCGCTTGGCCTCGCCATCCGCGCCTGCATGCGCTGCGCCGCCGACCTCGTGCACGGTCGCGGTGAGGGACCAGAGGCGGAGGGGCGAGGTCGGGTCGCCCTTCTTCGAGGGGACGAGGGCGGTGAGGGTGAGGGTGCTGTGGTGCTCATTCGAGAGGGCGGCGGAGGACGAGGGGTCGAGCGGCGGGTGTGTGGCTGTGGCCGAGAGGAGGTTGAGGTACGGGATCGAGCGGGTCGAGGTGGACGAAGCTGCGTGTGGGCCCGGGAACGCGTCAGGTCTAGTGCTAGAGGAACGGAGGACGGAATGCGCGGACGGTTCCCGAGCTTGAGCGAGTGGAGCGTCCCTGCACGGCGGGTCGGGAGGGGACGAGGTGGGGGGAGGGACAGATGAGCGAGGTCAGCGTCGTTTGGCACGGGGCGAGCGGGAGGGTGGTCGCACCTGCGCGCTGCTTGAGTACGACGAGGCCCTCTTTGTTCAGGGCGAGGTTGAGCGGGCGGGACGAGGCGCGGTCGACGGCGAGGAGCTCGAGGGGGAGGAGGTCGCGCGCCATGGGGGAAGTCGGGACGGGCGAGTAGGCGTCTGAGCGGGTGGAGCGGGGCATGCAGCAGTCGAGCACTCGCATCCTTGAAGCTGAGCAGCGTCGAGGGGGGAGCCCCTCGTGGAGACGCGTCCTGGTTAAGTTACTCCTGCTTACTCTCGCCCTTACCAAAGACGACTCTAGCCAGAGCCTACTGCACTCTGCACAGCATGGCAACCACCACCCCGCTCGCTGCCATCGTCAAGAGCGTCCTCTCGGGCGACACGGCACGCTCCCCCTCCTCCCCTCCCCCTCCCTCTCCTCGCTGCACAGACTAACGCAGCGATGCGCGCCCGCAGCTCGTCCTCCGTGGCCCCGTCGTGCAGGCAGATGCCCTCCCCAGGTGCGCACCCCCTTCTCCCTCGGCTCGCTGCGCACCCCGCCCCGCTCACCCTCCACCACGCGACACCCCCGCCCCGCCCAACAGGGAGAAGGTCCTCCACCTCGCAGACCTCACTGCCCCGCGCCTCGGATCTCGCGACCGCGACGACGAGCCCTGGGCGTTCGAGTCGCGCGACTACCTCCGCGCCCTCGTCGTCGGCAAGGAGGTCTCGTTCACCCTCAGCTACACCGTCCCGACCTCCAACCTCGAGTTCGGCATCGTCTACGCCCCGAGCGCAGACGGCTCCCAGGAGGACGTCGACGTCGCCGCAGAGCTCGTCCGCGCAGGCTGGGCAAAGGTCCGCGACGCGCCCCGCCGCGACCAGGCCAACGGCGACGACGACGAGTCGGCAGCCACCGCCCAGCGCCGCGCCTTCCTCCGCGACCTCGAGGATGAGGCAAAGGTCATGGCCCGCGGCCTCTGGTCCGCCGACCGCCCGCCCAAGCGCCGCGTCGACTACATGATGCCCGAGGACCCCGTCGCCTTCCTCGCAGAGCACAAGGGCAAGCCCCTCGACGCCATCGTCGAGGGCGTCACCAACGGCTCCCAGGTCCGCGCCCGCCTCCTCCTCTCGCCCGAGCACCACCAGATGATCAACCTGGGCATCGCCGGCATCCGCGCCCCGCGCTCGGGCAACCTCTCGGGCCGCGAGGACAACCGCGATGCCGAAGAGGGCGGCGACGAGGCCCGCTTCTTCGTCGAGAGCCGCCTCCTCCAGCGCCTGATCAAGGTCACGCTCCTCTCGCTCCCGACGCCCGCGCCCGCCCCCTCGTCGCTCAACTCGTCCGCCCCGCCCGCCCCGCAGCAAGTCAACCTCTTCCTCGGCACCGTACACCACCCGGCCGGCAACATCGCAGCGCTCCTCGTCTCGGTCGGCCTCGCGCGCATCGTCGACTGGCATGCCGGCTTCCTCGCCTCGTCCCCGACGCCGACCATGATGTCCGAGCTGCGCCGCGCCGAGGCCGACGCGAAGTCGCACCGCCGCGGCGTGTACAAGGACCTGCCGGACCCGCGCATCGCGGCGCAGCAGGCCGCCGCGTCCGGCCGGAGCTTCAACGCGGTCGTGACGCGCGTCTGGGGCGCCGACATGCTCTCGATCGTCAAGGACGGCGAGAGCGCCGAGCGCCGCGTCCAGCTCGCGTCGGTGCGGCAGCCGCGCCCGACGGACCCCAAGGTCGCGGGCCTGCAGATGGAGGGCAAGGAGGTCCTCCGCAAGCGCCTCATCGGCAAGCCCGTCAACGTCACGATCGACTACAAGAAGCCCGCCGAGGGCGAGTACGAGGAGCGCGAGTGCGCGACGGTGCGCCTGCCCAACGGGACCAACGTCGCCGAGTTCCTCGTCGAGCGCGGCCTGCTCGGCGTCCTCCGCCACAAGCAGGCGACGACAACCGCTCGAGCGACTACGACCGCCTCATGGCGGCCGAGGCGCGCGCGATCGAGGACAAGAAGGGCCTCCATGCGGGCAAGGACGCGCCCGCGCCCCGCATCGTCGACGCGAGCGAGTCGGCCCACAAGGCCGCGCCGTTCCTCAGCTCGTTCAAGCGCCAGGGCAAGATCGCCGGCGTCGTCGACTACGTCGCGTCCGGCTCGCGCTTCAAGGTGCGTCTCGCGCCCCTCGCTCGCACGCTCTCCTTTGCCCGCACACCCGCTGACCCGCGTCTCGGCCGCGACAGATCTGGTGCCCGAAGCAGGACGTCAAGCTGACGCTCGTGCTCGCGCACATCCGCGCGCCGCGCACCGCCCGCAACGCCAACGAGAAGAGCGAGCCGTACGGGCCAGAAGCCGCCCAGCTCTCGAGCCGCCGCCTCTTGCAGCGCGACGTCGAGTTCAGCGTCGACGCGACGGACAAGAGCGGCGGGTTCATCGGTCGTGTGCGTTCCCCATCTCTCTCTCGCTTTTCTTAGAGGTGCCGGAGGCTGACATGGGGAGAGACGACGAGCAGCTCTCGTACAACGGCCAGGACGTCGCGACCATGCTCGTCCGCGAGGGCCTCGCCAAGGTCGACGAGTACTCCAACTCGAAGGAGCTCTGGGCCGCGCAGGAGGAGGCGCAGGCCGCGCGCCGCAACGTGCGCCCCTTGCCTCCCTACGCTCCCTCGCCCCCACTGACCCGCGACCCCCCCGGCGCGCGCAGATCTGGTCCTCGTTCGACCCGGCGCAGGAGGCGCTCAAGAACGGCGCTGCGAACGGCGCGGCGGCGGCGGGCCTGCCCAGGCGCGCAAGGAGTACATCGACGTCGTCGTCAGCGAGGTCCGTGGCGGGACCGAGACGGTCCCGTTCTCGTTCTCGGTGCAGGTCCTCAAGGACGGCGGTGCGCGCCCTTCCCTCTTTCCATTCTTTGGAGAGCGCGCTGACGGGCAGAGGAGGAGCAGGCATCCCCGAGCTCGAGAAGCTCATGGGCGACCTGACGCTCTTCCACCAGGAGGCGGACGTCATGCCCGCGGGCTTTGCGCCCCGCTCGGGCGAGCTCGTCAGCGCCAAGTTTACCGTCGACGGCGCGTGGTACCGCGCCAAGGTCCGCCGCGCGAACCCTGCCAAGAAGGAGGCTGAGGTCGTCTATGTCGACTGTGCGTCACACTTCCCGCCTCTGGAACTTGCGAGGCTTACGAGGTGAGCATGCACCCGCAGACGGCAACACGGAGATCCTCCTTCTCGCGCCTCCGCCCGCTCCCGGCGCAGTTCAAGGCGCTCGAGGGCCAGGCCAAGGACGCGACGCTCTCGTTCGTGTCGCTCCTCGACTGGCGGACCGAGTACGGTGAGGACGCGCGCGCTGCTCCGCCGGCGAGGGCCAGCAGCTCGTCGCCAACGTCGACGCGCGCGAGCCCAACGGCGTCCTCAGCCTCTCGCTGTTCGACCCCGCCGACCCCAACTCGCTCGCGAGCCAGGGGAGCTCGATCAACGTCCAGCTCGTGCGCGAGGGCCTCGCCCGCATCGACCGCCGCTCGCGCCTCCGCGAGGCGTACCCCGAGGTCGTCAAGGCGCTCGACGCGGCCCAGCAGGAAGCTCGCAGGGGTCGCTACGGCGCCTACGAAATGGGCGATGTACGTCTCGGCCTTACATCTCGATTTGTTCGTACCGTGCTAACCCGTCGACGTCCGGTTGCAGATCCTCGAGGACGACTGAGCGCCTCGCCCCCCGCCGATCCGCCTTGCAGCAGCGCCTTTCCCCTCCTCTCAAAGCACACTCCGCATTCCCCTCAGAGCAGCAATCCCCCTCTCTCCTCCTTCGCAGTTTCGTCGTCCAAAAAGCGTGTCTCGTCTCCTCGGCGGGCACGGGTGTCCCCCTCTCTAGGATCCGTAGCCGCATCGTGTTACCCATCTGTGCCGTCGCAATGCACTCGAACGCATCGGGCTGTCTCTCCCTGTGCAGTCGCGAAGACCGGCCTTCTATCCCTCGCTCTCGCTCCACCACCTTCACGAGTCTGAGCACTGCCACCCCGCGCGCATGCTCCCGCTCGCCCCGAGCCCCGCCCTTGCGCGCCTGTCGCTCGTCGCAAGCGCGGCGCTCGCGTCGTCGTCGTCGCCGGCGGCAGCGCACTCGGCCGCGGTGCGCACGCCGGGCTTGCTCCTCCCTGCGAGTGTGGATGCCCGGCTTGGATCGACTGAGCAGGAGGGAGGGGCACTTTCTGCGCGCTCGGACGCGCACAGGAGGGCGCTGAAGCGGAGGAGGACGCGGGGAGATGAGCGGAGGAGAGCAGCGCCGAGGGGAACGCGGCGACGGCACGGGCGAGGCTGGCGCGCAGCGAGGGTCCCTACACGGGTGCACCAGCGGTGCAGACGCGCTCGACGCCCCGCCCGCACCCGAGAAGCGACTGCGCCTCTCCTCCGGCTCTCCCCAACGACGCACGTTCGGCCGTCGCCTCGTCGTCTACGCCCCTCCTGCGACGAGCAGTGCCGCTACCGCCCTCCGACATGCAGTCGACGCGCTCGCCTTTGTCCGAACAGCGTTCGAACGGCGCGAGGGCGATGTCGACCACTTGCACCGCCCGGCGACCTCATTCCGACGAGCCTGCAACGCCCGCGACGCCTCCGCCAGCGTACTCGAACTGCACACCGCCCTCTTCCTCTCCTTCCGCGCCCGTCGCCCGCCGCGCCCGCACCTCGCCCCAGGCGCGAGCGAGCCGCGGCCCTCCCCTCCAGCTGAGAAGGCCGACCTCTCCTCCTCCTCCACGGCCGCATCCTCCTCGACTGAGGCGCCCCCCGCAACCTCGCCACGACGAAGCAAGTCGCCCGGCCCGCCGCGGCCCGCGAGCCCGTACGGCGAGATCAACGCGCTTGTGCGGCATCCGACGCTGTACGACCCGGTGCTCAAGCCGCGTTTCCCGATTGTGCTCTGCCACGGTGCGCTGCGCTCTCTCCCGCATGTTGCTGAGGATAAAGCTGACAGAGATGAGCAGGCCTCTACGGCTTCGACGTCCGCGGCCCGGGCTTCTTCCGCCTGCACTACTGGGGCGACCTGCTCAAGATCCTCCGCGGCAAGATCGGCGCAGAGGTCTACGTGACGGCCGTCCCGGGGTGCGTGTGCTCGCTTGTTGTGCTGAGAATCGAGCTGACGAGGAGCGCGCAGGACTGGCTCGGTCAAGAACCGCGCGCATGTGCTGCACAAGGCGCTCGAGGACACGCAGACGCTCTTGAACCGCGACATCAACTTTGTTGCGCACTCGATGGTGCGCTGCGCCTGCTCTTCACATCAGCGACTCGGGCTAACCGGGTCGCACGCAGGGCGGCCTCGACGCACGGTACCTCATCTCGAACATCCGCCCCACGCTGTACCGCCCGCGGTCGCTCACGACGGTCTGCACGCCGCACCGCGGGTCCGAGTTCATGGCGTGGTGCCGCGCCAACATCGGTATCGGCACCGAGTACGAAGGCAACGAGGTGCTCAACCTGCGGCCGTCGGTCTCGGCGTCGCTCGACGAGCCGGACGACGCGTCGATCCCGCTCCCGTACTCGCTCAAGGCGCCGCTGCTCTCGCGCGAGCAGGTCCTTGCGGCGAAGAAGGCGGCTGAAGCGGCGAAGCAGGCCGACAGCCAGGCGGAGAAGGCCAAGAAGGACTCGACGCTGCACCTCCCGGGGCTGCCGTTCAACCTCTCGGCGAGCGTGACGGGGTACCTCCTCGACCTGCTCGACTCGCCCGCATACGCCAACCTCGCGCCGTCGTTCCTCCGCGACGTGTTCAACCCCTCGACGCCCGACCGCCCCGACGTCAAGTACTACTCGATCGCGGCGCGGACCGAGAAGGTCCCGATCTGGCACCCGCTCTGGCTCCCCAAGCTCGTCCTCGACGGCGCCGAGCGCGCGCGCGTCGCGCAAGGGTGCGCCGCCCCACCCGAGTGGCGCGGCAACGACGGGCTCGTCAGCCTCGACTCGGCGCGCTGGGGCGAGTTCCTCGGCACATTCGACGCGTGCGACCATTGGGAGATGCGCGGGTCGAGCGGGCTGAGCTCGGCCGAGGCGAGCAAGGCCGCCATTGAGGAGGCGACGCGGAGCGAGATCCGCGACACGCGCGAGCCGAGGGAGGGAGGGCGCGCGGAGAAGGTCGCGGGCGAGCCGGGCGCGGACAACAACGGCGCGAAGGGGAAGGGCAAGGAGGGCGGCAAGGAGAAGGACAAGGGCTGGCAGTGGCAGGACGTCTACGCCCTCGTCGGCAAGCTCGTTGGCGCCGGCAACGGCAGCGAGAAGAAGAAGGAGGCGGTCGAATCGGCCGTCAAGGCCGCGGCGCCGTCCCCCGCTGCGGCCGAGGCGGCGATCAAGCGCGAGGAGGACAAGGCCAAGAAGGGCGAGGCGAACGATGCCGAGGGGCTCGCCTCGGCTGCGTCGTGGATAATCCGCCAGCTCCCGGGCAACTCGGTCGGCCCCTCTTCCTCTTCCTCCTCGGCGGCCTCGGCGACGTCGGCGCCATCCTCAGCGACCTCGCCGGCGGGCGGCCTCTCGTCGGCTGCCGCGAAGGTGATCTCGGCCGCCTCGTCCTCTGCGCCCTCCGCTGCCGCCCTCTCGTCCGTGTCGTCGACCGTGACCTCGGCAGCAGCGACCGTCGCGGACAGCATCGTGCACAACCCGGCAGCGCGACTGCTGTACGGCGCGCCGGGGCTCTCGTCGTCGGCGTCGGACAAATCACGGGACGCACCACCACCCGGCAAGCCCGACAAGTTCTCGCTCGAGAAGATGGTCGTCGCGCTGTGCCGCAAGCTGCACAACGATGGATTCTGAAGGAGGGGAGGCGTAGGAGCAATGTAGAATAGTATCGATGCGGCGCAGCAGTTGGACTTCCTCGCAACTAGATCGGCGTTTCTCGCCCTCGTCCTCGTCCACACTCTCGTCCCTTTGTACGCGGCCACTGCTGTGTAGCGCTGCCCCGTCGAAGTCGAAGAAGTGGGCCTTCCGCTCGTGCCGACGGGTGTTTGAGCTTGTCGGCCGGGAGGACGTCGCCGGGCTCGCGGAGTCCGAAGTCCCTCCTCTCCGCGTCTCCTCGCTCTTCTCGCTCTCCCTCTCCACGAACGCCCGCCGGACACGGTCTCCGCCCCCGCCAGCACCGGCCAAGGACCTGCCCACCGCGCCAACCACTCTCCGCGAAGGGCGACGTTTCGCCTGCGCTCGCTCCTGCCTCCGCCGTTCTTCCTCTCGCCGCTCCGCCAAACGACGGCGGCGATGGCGATGCAGGCGGCGCCGACAAAGCGCACGAAGGTCTGGCTCGACTGCGACCCGGGGAGAGACGACCTCGTCGCGATCCTCCTCGCGCTGCACTCGCCGGGAATAGACTTGCTGGGTCTCTCGTCGGTGCGTGCAGCTTTCTCTGCCTCGTCCGGGCGACACAGCTGATCCGTACGGCTTGCAGGTGCACGGCAATGCGTCCATCGAGCACATGAGTGCGCTCTCCTCTCCTTTCCCGCGGGCATCCTCTGCGCGCTCCCCTCTTTCCACACCGCTAACCCCTCTTGCGCAGCGTACAACGCCGTCCGAATCCTCTGCTCGTTTGGAACGCCAGAGCAGGTCGCGAGGATCCCGGTGCACAAGGGCGCCGCGCGACCGCTGCTGGTCCGCCCGAAGGAGGGCGTGAGTGTACATGGCGTCGACGGGCTGGGCGGCGTCGAGGGCCTGCTGGACATGTCGTGCGTCGTCTTGCGCTCCCTCGCGCGGTCACAAGGTGGAAGCTGACCTCCGCATCCGTGCAGCGATCCGACCGTCGCGGCGAAACAGGCAGAGGCGCTCAAGGGCAATGCCGTGCTGGGCATTGCGGACGCATGCCGTGCTCTGCCCGACGGCCAGAAACTCACGCTGATCGCGACGGGGTCGTACACGAACGTCGCGCTGTTCGTCTCGACGTTCCCAGACCTCCTCGTCGAGAAGGTTGACCGCATCGTTATGATGGGCGGCGCCGAGGGTCGCGGGAACAAGAGCCCCGTTGCGGAGGCCAACGTGCTCTGCGATCCGCACGCTGCGGCAATCGTGTTCGACTGCCCGCTCCCCGTCGTCCTCTGCGTGAGCTGGAGCCTTCTCAACTTGCCTCTCTTCCCCTCAACACACGCTGACCCACCCCCTCTCCGCCCGCAGCCCCTCAACCTAACGCACACCGCGCTCTTCACCTCCGCCATCCACCGCCTCCTCCTGCAGCCCTCCTCCGCTCTCCTCCCGCCCTCCCCTCCACTCACGCCTGGCGCGGCCCTCCCTCCCGCACAAACCCCCCTGCGGCACACGCTGAGCACGAATCTCGCGTTCTTCGCCGCGGCGTACAAGGCCAAATACGGGATGGAGGGCCCCCCGCTGCATGATGCGCTCACCGTGGCGTTCGTTTCGCACCCAGAGCTGTTCCAGGGTGTGTCTCTGCGGCGCGCTTCCCTCCCCTTAGCCTCGTGGAGTCCTTAGGCGAACAGAAGCTGACGACTGGAGTGGGCACAGGCAAGCGCTACCGCGTTGACGTCGAGCTGAGCGGGACGCACTCCCTCGGCGCGACCGTCGTAGACTTGTGGGACGTGCGTCGTCTCCCCCTCGCTCGCCCGGGCCGACCAAACTCACCCTTCCGCGCTCACGCAGTACAAGAAGGACGTGCTGGACCCCTCAGAGTCGAACTGGGGCCGCGACGGCAAGAACGTTTTCGTCCTCGAGGAGGTCGACGTCGGTGCGTTCTGGCGGGACGTGTTCCTCGAGACGGTCGCGCGCGCCGACGAGGTGGTACCGATCAACGAGGCGTGCAGGCGGGAGATGGCGGCGGTGAAGGGGCGATGACAGTTCTGGGGTGGGGTGGAGGAGCGTGGTAGTGGGCGGGCGGCGTGTTGTCCTGTTGTTACAGCTTGCAAGACTCTGTGATCCCTTCCGCAGTCCCTTATAGAGATGTCAAGTTGAGAGCAGGGAGAGAGCAAGGACTGAATAGATGCGAATGCAGCACGACAAGAACGACAACAATACGAAGACGACCCCACCGCTCCGACTCATAATGCAGCGACCTCTACCTTGATCGCGCACGCCCTTACCCGGTTGACCCACTGCGGGTACTGCGCGCACGCCCTCACTGCGAACCGGTCGCCCGCCCTCGCCTCGCGGAGGAGCTCGCGCGCCTCGTCCGCGGTGCAGCCCCCAGGCGTGGCTGTGCACCCGTTCCTCCCGAGCGCGAGCATACTCGTGAACGGCACAAAGTCGGCCGTCGAGTGCAGGTTCGAGTGCAGCCTGAGCGTGCGGTGCGGGGCGTAGGCCGTCCCCGGCGCGACGGTCGGCGGGTCCCCCCGCTGTGGGAGGTTCTCCATCCCTAGGACGGGCGGGAGGGCCGGGTGTAGAGCCAGGAGGGACGGCGCGCAGGAGGACGAGCTCGAACCACGAGGAGGAGGCTTCCCGCATGCGGTGGTGTTGCGGGAAGGAGGAGAAGCCTGCAGGTGGTGCGCGCGAGGATCAGTCTCGCGTGCAGCGTCAGAAGAGCATGCGAGCACACCCTGGTCCCGCGAGTCGGTCCAGACGGACACGCGGCGGACGAGCTCCGCTGGCGCACCCGGGATGTCGGGCAGCGGCGGCGTGACGAGGCGCGTCTGGACCGTCCTACGGCCGTGCATGCCCGCCGAGACGACGGTGTCGCCCGTCCAGGAGCGAGTGACGGAGGGCCAGTACTCGCTGTTGCGCGCGCGGGGGCAGAGCGTGAGCTGGGTGCAGAGCGAGGCCGATGTAGGGGGAGAAGCGCACGCCAACTCGACGATCTGGAGTGCGAGCTCTGCGGGCAGCCGGGCGTGCTGCTCGAAGATGTCGAGCACCTTGAGCACGTCGTCGTACGTGGGCGAGAAGTCGCCTGCACCTCGCGAGCCTGAGGAAGCGGTCGAGGGCGCCGTTGCCCGCAGTGCTGCATCTACGACTGCGTCTCCGACGGCCGATACTGCGTTGCCCATCTTGCACGTGCTTCGTGCACCTCAGAGGCGTGTGTTGAGCGGGATGAGCGAGTGCGACGGGGTGAGGCGGAGGGAGAGCAGGAGGAGCGACGATGCCTCGCAGCGCAGTTCTGCCAGGACAGGACGGGCAGAGGCAGCGAGTGCGGGCAGTAGGAGAAGCGCAGCCCTTTCCAGCTGGGGCAGGGCGGGAGCAAAGAGGGCGAGTCTCTGGGGAGGACTTGTGCGCGGGAGGCGGGCGGGCCTCTCTTCTCCCTCGGACCCAACTCCCGCTTGCCAGGTGAGCCTACTGCTGCCGCGAGTCTGCCCTGCCCAGCTCCACCCGCCGTCCCACCCCCCGCAGCCCTTTCCCCCGTCCGAATTTCCCCTCGCCGTCGCGCCGTCGCAAACTCGACCCTCGCGCTCGACGATCCCTCCCTCGCCTCGACGCGCCCTGTACGCCCTCGACGACGCTTGCATCCGCGCTGTCCGTACTGCTGCAGCGCCGCACGAATGCGCGCGTAGCGGATCGAGCGCGACGAGGGGCGGGATGCGGTCGCACGGGCGGGTCGAGCAGGCGCTGCGACGGCTGGCGTCGATGCAGGCCGCTTCCGTGATGGCGCTGTCCACCCCTGGGCTAGGGCCATGCTGGCCGGGCTCCGGCAGGCGCGCTTGATGCGGGACGACGGCGGGCGGAGCCGCTGAGCTCGCCCAGCGACGGCGGCGAGGAGGAGCACCGCTGCGTACCCTGTCTCTCTCCCGAGCGGCGAGCTGACCTCTGCGCTCTCTCCGCGTGCTATCCTTGCATCCGCCGACTTGCAGGACTCGAGCACGGTACGTCCCGCCCCATCCGTCGCCCGAACCCGCCGCACCTCCCTTTCCTCGTACAGTCGCGCTGACCTTGTTCGCGCCCGCCCAGATGGTCAACGTTCCCAAGACCCGCCGTACCTACTGCAAGGGCAAGCAGTGCCGCAAGCACACCCCGCACAAGGTTACCCAGTACAAGACTGGCAAGGCCTCGCTCTTCGCCCAGGGCAAGCGCCGTTACGACAGGAAGCAGTCTGGTGCG
Organism: Rhodotorula kratochvilovae; assembly: GCA_019926025.1. Taxonomy (NCBI): domain Eukaryota; kingdom Fungi; phylum Basidiomycota; class Microbotryomycetes; order Sporidiobolales; family Sporidiobolaceae; genus Rhodotorula; species Rhodotorula kratochvilovae. Next base: position 910,303 of record JAHSUG010000003.1, on the reverse strand, counting down.
TCGCGTTTCGCAACCAGGCGCGTGCCGAGCTGACCTTGTCCTCGCGCGCAGGCTACGGTGGTCAGACCAAGCCCGTCTTCCACAAGAAGGCGAAGACGACCAAGAAGGTCGTCCTCCGTCTCGAGTGCACCGTCTGCAAGTACAAGATGCAGATGGCCCTCAAGCGCTGCAAGCACTTCGAGCTCGGTGGTGACAAGTGCGTCCCTCGCGCCTCTCGGGTTCCTCCTGGTGGTGGTGGGGGCAATGCTGACGCTCCCCCTCCGCTTCAACAGGAAGCAGAAGGGTGCCGCGCTGGTGTTCTGTGCGTTCCCGTCTCTCGCTCTGCTGGAGTGCGACCCCGCTGACCGCGCCTCCGCTCCGCGCTCGCAGAGGGTGTGTACTAGGATGCACCATGCAACTTCGTCCGGTCCTGAGCTTGTCGTACCTCTGCGTCGCGCGTCGAGCTCGCGGGCGCGTCGCGTCCCGCGGGCGGAGAGAGAGAGAGAAAGGCGGCGCTCTTGACAGACGATGCACGCGCGGAGGAAGCACGTGAAGATCGCGCGAGAGCACAGTCGCGCCTCGTGCTCGATGAGGTATGTTGAGGAGTGTCGTAGTGAGTGAGCGCGACGTGATCGACATGCGCGTAGCTACTGGGCGAGCGCAGCGTCCCAATCACGCTCGACGCAGACGGGTGCGACGGGACGAGCTTGATCGCGGCTTCGCTCCTCTCGCCGTCGCATGCTCGCACGGGCAGCCCGCTCTCTAACCCGCACTGCACCTCCTCGACTGCTAGCACGCACGATGGCCGCCCCCGACGCGCTCAAGCGCGCGCACTCGACCTCGCCTCCTCCGCCCGCTCCTCCCGCCGCCGCAGCTGCCGCCGCCGAACACCCCGACTCGAAGCGCGTCAAGCTCACCGTCGAGGACCCCGTCTCCGTCCCGCCCGTCCTCGTCGAGGCGCCCGTCGCTGCCCCTGCAGAGGAGACCACCAAGCCCGCCGCGAGCACCTCGCGCGCTGCGCCCACAGGTGCGAAGGCGAAGCAGCCGCGCAAGCCCCGCATGCGCAAGGGCAAGGCGCCCAAGCCCGGCGGTGCAGAGGAGGCGGGCGCGTTTGACGTCCTCGAGCTGCTGGGCGAGGAGCGCGTCGCGGAGTACAAGCGCTTGCAGGAGGACGAGGGGAGGGACCTCACCGCCGAGGCGGAGCGGGAGTGGGGTAAGGGTGCGGAAGGGAAGGACCTCGAGGTGGATGTCGTCGGGTGGAACGACCACGGTGCGTGCGCCTTTCCTCCTCGCCAGGAAGCCTCCGCTCACTCGCTTCCCGCAGGCGATGGCCTCGCGCTGCTCACGCCCGCCGGATCCGACAAGCCGACCCGCCTCGTCAGCATCCCCTTCGCGCTCGAGGGCGAGCGCGTCCGCATCCACGTCCACCGTCACGAGCCCGACTACTTCCTCTCGCACGCCGACCTCCTCGAGATCCTCGTTCCGAGCCCGCGCCGCCAGGCTGAGGTGCAGGAGCTCCCCGGCCGCGTGTTCGACGACAGAACAAGGCAAAGCTCGACGACGTCAGGCGCAAGTTCGGCAACCGCGTGCAGTGCCAGTACTTCGGCGAGTGCTCCGGCTGCCAGGTGCGTCTCGCTCGACCTTTCCAACCCCACGGGCGGAAGTACTGAGTGGCCGCCCCCGCCCGCAGTACCAGCCGCTCGCGTACGAGGAGCAACTCGAGATGAAGCGCGAGGTGGTTCGCCGCGCGTTCGCCAACTTCTCCGGGCTCGACGCGGCGCTCGTCCCCGCCATCGGGCCGACGCTGCCCTCGCCGCTGCAGTACGGCTACCGCACCAAGCTCACGCCGCACTTCCAGGTGCCGCCGACGCAGAACCCCAACAAGAACCGGCGCAAGAAGGCGCCTGCTCCTGCCGAGGACGAGGAGAAGAAGGAGTGGGAGATCACGATCGGGTTCGAGCAGAAGGGGCGGAAGCGCATCGTCGACATCGAGGAGTGCGTCATCGCGACGCAGGTCATCAACGATGCGATGGTCGGCGAGCGCGAAAAGGTCAAGAGCAACATCAACGCGTACAAGCGCGGCGCGACGATCCTCCTCCGTGACTCGCTCCCGCCTCGCCCGGAGGAGCAGAGCGTCAAGCCGGCGTGCTACACCCCGTCGAAGGAGGCGCACGTCTGCGTCACGGACCACCACGAGACGGTCCGCGAGCAGGTCGGCGAGATCGAGTTCGTGCGTCCGCTTTTGCGACTCTCCCTCGTGCCGTCAGCGATCCGTACTCACCCCACGCATGCCCCACAGTTGCAAAAGGCCGGCTCGTTCTTCCAGGTGCGCAGACGCGCTACTCCTCCCTCTCCCGCCCCGCTGACGTCCTTCTCCCGCAGAACAACTCGTCGATCCTCCCCTCCCTGATGGACGCCGTCAAGGCCGTCATCGGCCCGAAGCCCATCGACCAGAAGCGGTTCCTCGTCGACGCGTACTGCGGCTCGGGCCTGTTTGCCATCTCGCTCGCGGACCTGTTTGACCGCGTCGAGGGCATCGAGATTGACAAGGCGAGCATCGTCTGGGCCAAGAAGAACGCCGCGTTCAACCATGCCGAGGGGCGGGGGGAGGTCGGGTTCCGGGACGGCAAGGCGGAGGACATCTTCGGCGTGCGTTGCGCGGCTCGTTCCCAGCTTCGATTCCTCGCTGACGCTCGCGGCATCGCCGCCTACAGACGATCGACTTCCCGAAGGACCAGACGACGGTCCTGATCGACCCGCCACGCAAAGGCTGCGACGACGCCTTCCTGCAGCAGCTCCTGCGCCTCAAGCCCGCGTGCGTGATCTACGTCTCGTGCAACGTCCGCAGCCAGGCGCGCGACATCGGCTGGCTCCTCAAGCACTCGGCCGAGGAGGAGGCGCGCACCGTGAGCGGCAAGAAGGGGTATTGGATCGAGAGCCTCAGGGCGGCGGACCTCTTTGCGCAGACGCACCATGCCGAGGGGTTGGCGATCCTCCGGAGGGAGGTGTAGACGGGGCGTGGGACGTAATGCAGCAGAGATGGAGCGCGACTAGTGTGCGGGAGTCGGGCGGGAAGAAAGACCGACGGTCGCATGTCGAGGAGGCTTCGCCCTCGCGTCCGCGCCAATATCGCAATTGCTCTCGCAAGTTGCGGCTGACGGAGAAAGGTGAACGAAGTCTATGATGACAGAACCAGCGCCTTCCCCCTCCCTTCGCCGCCTCGCCCGCATGCCCTCCCCTCCATCGGCTCCCCCGCTCACGCGCTCGGCGCATCCACGCCGCCCTCCTTCTCGTGCTTCGCGAGCTCGAGCTCCTGCAGCACCTGGCTCCGACCCTCGGGCGTTGCCGTCGCTGCCGCCGTAGCAGCGGCGGGTGCGGGCGCCGTCGACGCGGTGTCCAGCGTTGCGCGGAGCTTCGTGTCGTAGGCCGCCTTCCATGCGCGCATGGCGGTTTCGGAGCTGTGGGGGGTGATAGTGTCAGCGGCGGGGACGAGTATGAGGCGGGAGGGCAGGAGAGGGGGACGGACGGGACGGTGCCCTGAGCGGCGAGTTCTGCGGGCGGCAAAAGGCATCGTGAGCCGTCTCGTTGCACCTCATTTTCAAGAAGCGGCCCTGCGTGCGAGATCACCAGGAACGCAGGGAAGCGGGGCGGAGACGCACCATTCCTCGCCATCGTCCTCCACCGCTCAGACTGCACGCGGTGGTTCGTCTCCCACTGCAGCAGGTAGTGGTCTGCACGCATATTCCGCATCAGTACAGCACGCGGAAAGCACAAAGGGGAGGACGAACCGGCGTGCGTGACCATCTGAAGAGCGGGAGAGGAGGCGCAAGGTCAGTTCGAGTCTACGCGTCGCGCCTGCTAGCTCTCGTCTAGCCTGCGAGTACGTACACCGAAGATGGCGGCCCACGAGGCCAAGAAGCTGCAGAATGCGGTCTGGTCAGCTTCCGTCTCGAAGGAGAGGAAGGGAGGTAACGCACGTCTTGCCCGCCAGCGTCTGCCGCTGCACCCAGGGGAAGCTGCACGCCGCGTAGGAAGTCAGTCTCCGCCATTCCTACGCGACAGAAGCGTGAGAATGGTGAACGCACCGCCAGTTTGCCCTGCGAGGGTGGCGGTGCGGACGATGGTCAGCTCCTCGCGCTACAGCATCCGAGACGGCGCAAGATGAACGCACAGCGCCATGAGGGTTCCGCCGATGAGTGCGCCCTGTACAAGCCACCGAAAGAGCCGAAGTCAGCTTCATCGACGCCATGGTCTCCTCGCGGCGATCCCCTCCGAAGCGGCGACACGGCGCAGCGGAGAGGGCAGGGCGGGAGCGAAGACTCGCCTTGATGAATCCCTCGCGCGCTCCCATCACCTGCAGGCGGTCTGCGCGGAGGGGGACGAGGTCAGCGCCATGTCGGGCGAGCGAGGATGAGGACGAGCGAAGTGGCGGAGAGCGCACAGGCAATCTCCTCGTCCTCTGCGCCGTGCCTGTCCCTCGTGGAGCCGTAAGCAGTAGACATCGTGTGCTGGAGCAGTGCGAGTAGTGGGGGGAGGGAGAGGCGAGGGTGCGGCGCCGCGAAGGTCAACGCCCCCTCGCTGTCTTCCGAGGGGCCGAGCCTTATCGTTTTCCTTCCGCCGCGGGAGAGCACAGCAACCATTGCAGCGACAACATCAATACAGCGAAGAGGGAAGGCACATCAGGGATTACGAGCGCAAGGAGAGAAGGGGGAGAAGTGTCTGTTGTCGCCGCCAGCGCCGCTTGTCCTCCTCCTCGCGCTCAGATCACCGCCCTCATCGCCGTGAAGCACCCGATGGACTTGGGCTTCTCGAGCTCCTCGCCCGTCGATGGGTCGCGCCAGATCCCGTCCGTGTCGACGCGGCCGTACTTGTGCGTCGACTGGTTCGTCCGCAGCTGGTCCATCCAGTCGGCGACGAGCTGCGGGTTGTCGACGAGGATGTTGGCCTCCTGCGAGTGCCAGAACGACTGCGAGTCGAGGTTGCCGTTCCCGACGATCGCGCACTGCGCGTCGACCGACATGAACTTGATCTGCGGGGGCGAAGGGAATCAGCGGGCGCGCCAAGAAGGATGCGTGGCGAGACAACGCACGTGGCAGTTCCGCGACTTGTGTACACTGCGAGCGATGAGACCGTTAGCGTGTGCTGGGAAGGGGAAAGCAGCGGGAGAGGCGCACGCATTGAGCGGGCGAATCTGGTCCTTGCCTGCGGAGCGTCGCTTGTCAGTCCTTGCTCATCCTTGAGGAGCAGAAAGGCACGCACCGCAGTACCAGTACACGTGGAGGTTGCCCTCCTTGCCGAGCTTGCGCAGCTGCCCGTACAGGCGGAACACGACCTGCTCGTTCGTCCCGCCCTGGAACGGGATGCTCTCGCCCTTGTCGTTGAACCCGAGCCCGAGGAAGAGCGTCACGGGAATGCCCTTGCCGTCCCGCCCGCCGCGCGAGCACGCCTCGACGACGCCGCGCACGATCGGGGCGGCGTTGAGCGTCGGGGTTTGGCTGCGAGGTACGAGGGCGTCAGCCGCGAGTTTCCCGCCATAGGGAAGGGGAGCGACGTACATGAAGACATTCTTCTCGGCATACTTCAGCGCCGCGAGCCATGCCGCCGCTTGCGGGCAGCGGATGTCGTTGTGCCCGGGCGAGCCGTGCGGGCGGCGGTTGACGAGGCAGATCGCTGCGCGCGCTCGTCTAGTCAGCGCATACACTAACGAGAGAGCAGAAGACGACGCACGGAAAGCCTCGTGCGCCTTGTGGAGCATGTGCGGCTTGAAGTCGTGGATGAGCTTCTCGTCCTGGATCGCCGCGTCGATCTGGTTGATCGCGCCGGCATTGAGCGCCTTGCTCAGTGCACGGAGGCGTGCGCTCGACGCGGTGCCGTTGTTGGCGCTTCCCGGCGAGAGGGACGCGTCGGCCGGCGTGTCGGGCGAGACCTCCGACGGCGTCGAGTGCGGGAGGGTCGCGCCCGTCGGCGGCGGCGCGGTGGGGTCGTTGAAGCCGGGCGGGTTCGGGTCGGACGTCGCCGAGGAGGCGGGTTCCAGACCTGTGGGCACGAGGTCAGCCGAGTCCGGAGGATTGTAAGCCAAGAGAACGTACCGTTGGTTCGCATCGCGACCGCCGCTTTGTCCCAGTTCGACGTCCCCTCCGCGACTTCCGCCGTCCCGCCCGCTTCACCGCCAACGACCGTCCTGTCGTCGCTCCTCTTCGAGCCGACCTCCACCCCGCTATCCGCGACGCTCTCGCCATTCTCGGTCGCGGCAGTCCCCGCCGCTATGCTCGGCGCGCCCGGCCCCGCCGCCGCCGTAGGCGCGTGCCTGTGCCCGTCGATCATGCTCGACATGCCGAGCGCGAGTCGCGCCTTCTCCTCGCGCGCCTTCTCAACGAGCTGCGCGACGAGCGCCGCGAACTTGCCGTCGCCGCCCTCGCCCGTCCCCGCCGCCGCACCGCCCGCCGCCCCCGCTGCCGCGAGCGGTCCGTCGAGGTGCTGCTGCTGGTGCGGATGCGCGTGCCCGCCGAGCCCGAGGCCCGCGAACGGCCAGCCGTGCGGCGTCAGCGGGCCGCTCTCGCGGCGCCACCACTCGGGCGGGGCGAGCGATGCCGTCTGCGCGCCCTTCTTCGCTTCGTCGTCCTGCCGGTTGAGGAGGATGCGCGCCGCCTTGGCCGCTTTCGCGACGTCGATGTTGGCGAGGTACGGGTTCGCATCGGTGAAGGTGTACGGGAAGAGGTTCGGGTCGGTGGTAGGAGAGGGGGCCGTGAGGCAGGGAAGGGTTGGGGACAGCGATTCGTGCCAGCTGATGAGCATGTTGTCGTAGAGCGAGTCGACGACCGGCCCTTCGAGGTGCACCATCATCTGCGGGAGGACTTGTTAGTCTCGTTCGGTTTGACCCGACGCTGCGAAGCGCACCTCGAGGTTCGGGCGGTCCTGGATGTTGTTCGAGTTGAGCAGCGCGACCTTGCGGTCAACGACCATCGCCTTCTGGTGGAACGTGCCAAGCAGCGGGCGGTGGAAGTTGATGACCTGGAGCGAGAGGTTCGGGACGTCTTTCGGGTGAGGGAGACCCAGCGGTGCCCAGGTTTCCGGCGTGACCGTGACATGGTTGCTGCGATAGCGGAACAGGTGAGCGGTGTCTCGATGGGCGGGCAAGGAGGAACGCACTGCCAAAGCTGCTGCACAGCACCGCGGTCCCACATGATCTTGACGACAATCTTCTCCCCCTTGCGCTCTCCTATCCGCTTGTTGAGCTCCCGCAGGCCCTCCGACACCTTGTTAACCGAGTCGGACGGTCTGCGAGCGCGAGGAAGTCAGCTCGACGGACTCGGGATGGGCGGGAACTGCACCACGACGCACTGCCAGTAGTCTGCGGAGCGGCATCAAGCTTTCAGCACATGCGAGGAACGAGATGAGGCGGCGAGACGCACTCGTGACGAGGAAAACCTCCTTCTCGGCGAGAACGACTGCCGGAGGCGAGGAGAATCAGCTCCGGCTGGACCGCGATAGTGAAGGGGACATAACACACTGCAGTCGTGGTAGTGCTGCATGATGTCGGGGATGGTCGAGACGATGCTGAGCGGGATGGTGCCCTGCGTGCCGATGAGGGCGGGCGAGACGTTGCCAGCGAGCGGGTCGCGCGTGAGGCAGGTGAGGACGTCCGAGTACATCTGCGGAAGCAGTACGGACGCGGGCCACAGTATCAGCGACTGTACCCAACAAGGAGGAGAGCGCCTCGGCCGCATTGACCCCGTCGGCATCGACGCACCTTGAGGAAGAGGTCACTCGGGCGGTGGGGGAAGTTGCCGCGCGCGTCCGCCTCGTCGAGCTCCTCCTGCGTCCATTCACGGCCCTGCGTCGGTTGCTCGAGCGCGTCAGCCAGCCGGTCCGGCATGAGATCGCCTTCCGCTTGGCAACTTGGGACGAGAGAGGAGGAGGGGGAGCGGGCGCACGTATTTGAGGTCGCGCTTGATGAAGAAGCGGCGGTAGGCGCGCTGTGCGAGGTTGGGCTTGGGGAAGAGCTTCCTCGCCGCCTGGCCCGGAGCGACGCCCGCCTTCCAGCGCAGTCCGCCGTCGTGCGGGGGGACGGCGCGCTCCTTGCCCTTGCCATGCTCGGCGGCGCGCTTGGACTGGGCGAGGGCGTGAGTGACGGTGCGCGTGCGGTCGTGCATGAGCTCGAGCGGCGGGAACGGCACCGGCTTGGCCAGCGCGAGCAGCGACGCCGGCGCGTCCGCAGCGCCCGTCCGGGACGCGGGCGGGAACGACGACGATGCGGGCGGGGCGGGGCTCGGTTGCAGCGGGCCTGTGTGTGCGGTCTGAGGCTCTGCAGCCATCGTGGCGCGGGAAAAGAGCGGAGACGGCGAGGGGGAGATGGCGGAGCAAGGCGGTGCAGCGACAAGAGGCGCGGTGGCCGAGGCGACGGAGGCAACCTCGCGCTCAGCCAGACTGCGACCTCGAGGCAGCCCAGGAGGCACTCGGAGACCGCACCGCGCCGCCCATCAGCGCAGAGAAAGGAAGCGAAAGGAGGCCTCTCTCCCTCCTGTCGCACACGAGGCGACACCCGCAGACAACTGACCGCGGTCGATACGCTTGCAACGACTAAGATACAATAATAGGCGTCCCGACGACACAGGGGACGGATAGCGACGTCTACTGCGAGCCGAATTGGATGGAGGGTGCAAGAGCGCCCTCTTCGATACGAACGCGTCGAATGGTCTACCTGCGCGACGGGTAGAGGCACGGCCTCAGCACAGGTTGGAGAAACATGAGTAGGACGTGGTCGTACCGGTGAAAAGAGGGAGAAAGTCCTCAGGAAACGATGAGCAGGTTGTGGACTGCGGGCGAGGAGGAGAAGACGGTCAGTCGTCCGCCCGCCCAGAGAGCAAAAGGAGCACGCACTCTCGGTGCACCACGTCTCTCCAATGTCGATGACGCCCATGCGGCCCATCTCGTCCTCGTTCGGGTCGTCGAGCGCCTTGACGCCCGCCTCCTCGACCGCCTCGTGCAGCTCGATGATGGCCTCGAGCGACTCGGACTCGGAGCCGATGAACGTGCCGAAATGCACGCCTGCGTGTGAACCGATGTCAGAGAAGGTCGCGAGGAGGAGAGAATGAGCGAGCGCACCGATCGTGTTCCGGCTCCGCACGTCGAGGTGAATGTCGCGAGGTGAATGTCGACCGCGTCGGCAGGCGACCCGTGCAGCGCGCTCGAGATGTTCTCGTGGTGCAGCTGCACGAGTGGAGCAGTCAGTACGGTAAGTAGCACAGCGGGAGAACGGGAGAGCGCACCCGCAAGCCAATCGCGGAGACGAAGCCCAAGCTGCCGCCGCGCCAGATGGGCACGAACGAGACGTCGAAGGGCCCGAACTTGAGCCCGATCTCGTCAAACGCGGGGCACACAGGGTGCTCGCACTTGCGGTGACGGCGGTAGCCGGTATCGCTGCGCGCGCGCGCGAGGGTCAGCCGCTGCGGGGACAGAAGAGGGGGAGAGCGCGCCGCACCCAGCATGGAAGATCGCGCCCTTGCGGATCACGCGCTTCGTCCACCGCCCGTCGTGGATCGCACGCCCGACCTCCGAGTCCGCGCGCAGCGCCTTCGCCGCGCGGACCCGCTCCCGCTCCTCCGCCGCGAGCTTCTCCTTCTTGAGCGCGGCGGGCCCGATCGCCAGCTCGCCCGGCGAGCTCGTCCCACTGCCGCTACCGCTCCCGCTCGGGCTCGCGTCGTCCGCGACGTCGCCGTCGCCCGGTGCAGGACTCGCCTCGTTCTCGAGCGCGCTCGCCTGCCGCGCCGCGCGCAGGCTGCTCGAGCGTGAGAGCGGGCTCGGTGTCGCAGGTGCGGACTGGCTGCTCCGCCTTGCGGGCTGGGGCCGCTCGGCGCTCGAGAGGCGGCGCGTGAGCGACTTGGAGAAGGACGAGCTGCGCTGCAACATCTGCGAGACCGAGCTGCGCCGCGAGGGCGACGTGTCGGCGCTGCGTGACGGGCTGCGCGTCTTCGGCACCTGCAGCGGCGAGATTGCGTCGGGCGAGACAGGTGCGCTGCTGGCGGTCGGCAGCGGTGACAGGCGCGGCGAGACGTCCGTCGGCGACGCGCTCCCCGGTGCGAGGAGCTGCGAGCCATGTTGTGCCGGGGGCTCGAGGTGAAGATGCGGGTTGTGTGCGGGCGCAGCCGAGGCCGACTCGTCCTCCTCCTCTCCGATCGCAAAGTCGCCCTCCTCCGGCTCCTCAACGAGTACCGAATTCGCCGCCGTCGAGAACGGCGCCCCGGCCGGGTCCGCCTCCGGCGCCGAGACGAACGAGTCGGTCGATGCGGTGATGGACGAGTCTTTCGTCTGCCCATGGTGGAAGAACGGCGAGGGGTCTGGCGGGCCAGACTCGAGCAGGTGCTCGACGACCCACCCGCACCACAACGTCGAGCCCTGGTCGGCGGGAGAGCGGCCTGTGCGCTTGCGTGTCACTATACGTACCGCGATAAGAAGAGAAGACGGCGCACCCGAATTGTGCTGTGCCGGCACGCACGTGAAGCGGATGCGCTCCTGCTCCCGCGCCTGATCGCTTTGCAGTGATCTCGCGCGGCTCGACCTCCCGCTCTCAATCCCGTCACCTTCGATCGTGTCTGGCGGGCTGGGCGATGCGAGCGGAGGCGGAGCGAGGCCGAAGTCGGAAGGGGTGAGGTCGACGTCTTCCCACCAGTCGAGCTCGTAGATCTGGGAGAGGGGAACGCCGGTCGTGAAGAACCACTGCTTGTTGCCTGTGCGCGGGGAGGGGTCAGGAATGCATAGGGTGATTGGCAAAGAGCGGGACGAACCGAGAGGGACGAAGAACTTGACGCGCGGCCACTTCTCGAGGACCTGCTTGATGCTCGTCGCGTCGAGGTGGTCGTAGCTGTCGGTACGCAGGTCAATGACGCACTCTGGATAGGGCTCAAGCGGGAGAGCGGGACGCACTGGTTATGGCTGATCAGGACAGCGTCGACGCCGGGCAAGTCCTTCACACCGCACGGACTCGCCTTGAGCCTGCCAGGGCCGGTGTATGCGGTCGGCCCCGCGCGCTCGCTGAAAATGGGGTCAAACAGGAGCTTGAGCGTCGTGCCCTCCTCCTCGCCGTACTGGTCCTCCTCCTGGACAGCACCCTCGCCCCCGCTCCGCACGTCCCCCTCCTCCGGCTCGTTCTCTGCGCTGCGGCGACGCAGTGCTGCAAGCGGGTCGGGCGGGATGTCGAGCGGGATCTGGACGAGGGCGGCGGCGTGCCCGAGCCAGGTCGACCGCGCGAAGCCGACCTGGGAGCCCTTGCCGTCCTTCTCAGCCGCGGCGCGCAGTTCGCGGACCTTGGCGCGGCCCCAGTCGCCCGGGTCGAGGACCTTGAGCTCGCGCGCCTTCGGATGCTTGCTGAGGTGCAACTTGGGCCAGCCGAGCCACGCCCCGCCGAAGAGGAGCTCCGACGCGGTGGGCGCAGAGGCGCTGGGCCAGGGGTTGCGGAAGCTGAGCGTGCCCGTCAGCGGGTGCACGACGTGGTGCGGCGGCCGCTCGGCCGGCGGCTCGTCGTTCTCGGGCGGGATCATCGCGGGGACCGTCGCTCGGGAGGGGAAGCGCGACGCTGGCGCAGGGGCGGGTGGGCGCAGGCGGGCGGGTCGGAGGGTGCTCGCTAAAAGTGTGCGTCGGCAGCAGCAATGCAGGACTCGCAGTGAGAGGACGTGGACGGGAGCTGAGCGGGAGCGTCCTCATCATCAGCCGACTTCGGGGCACGTGCAACTTTGCACCCTCTCGCGCGCTGGTCTGGCACGACCACGACGAGAAAGCGAAGGACGAGGCGGGACGGAAGGAGGCAAAGCAGCAGCGAAGGAGGCAGGCGCGAGACGAGGCGGCCTCCTCCCGACCTTCCGGTCAAGCTGCGGGATGGCTCCGACCGCTAAGCCGCCGTAGTGATGACAAGGTGCACAGCTCTACACTCGGTCTATGCAGCGTGGAGGACGAGGAACAACAGGGAGTCGCGGGGATTCGGCAGAGGCACGGGCTATGGGCGCGTCGTCGGTCGGCGGGGGCGGGAGGACGTGCGGCGCGCCGTGCGTTGTCGGTCGCAGCGAGTTGTAGTGCTGCGGATGTGGGAAGGGTTAGCGGCAGTGGAGACGGACGCACGTCAAGCCGGTGTAGACAGGGTATGAGGTGGAGGTAGAAGGAAGCGAGGAGCTCACTTCGCCAAGTCCGTACATCTTGCGGTGGTAACTGCAAGCGACAAGGGGTTGACCAGTCAGTACGCACGGTTACGAGCGTTTCTATGCAGAGTGGAGGTCGAACTCACGAGATCAGGATCGCGCGCTCCCTCGGGAAGTCGGAGCCGTGCTCGACCATCTCCGTTCCCGCCTGCACGACGATGACCGGCGCCTGGTAGTGCAGCGACAATGCCCGAATCTGCAGATGGGAAGATAGAAGACCGTGAGCGGAGAGGTCGACTGAGCGAGATGGACATGAGGAAACGCACCTCGGGCTCGCCGCCCCACTCTGCCGTATTCTCGACCGTGTCGCAGTACCGCGCGAACTCGGCTGCGCATGAGTCGCAAGCTCGTCAGCAGAGTGTTCGAAAGGTCCCACGCACGCGGAGCGGCGGAAGGTGCGCGAGAGGACCAGAAAACGCACTCGGGCTCATCATGTTTTCCGGGTCGATCTCGCTCGGGAGGAACGGGAGGAACTCGTCGGGGTGTGCGCGCATGTAAGCGGCGGCCTTCTTTCGCGTGTCCTGGTACGTCTCCTTTGTCGGCTGCGAGCGCGCGGCGGTCAGCGGGAGACGCTCGACGTGCGCAGCTCAATCGGTGTTGGCGACCGCGAGGAAGCGTCCGGCAAGTACCACACAAGTGGAGGAGCGGACGTGAAGACGCACCGACAGCTTGAGGAAGTTGGCCTGGTCTGCGATCGCCGAGTACATGCTGCACCCCCGGGAACGCACCGTCAGCTTGGCTTCACCGCTCCACGGAGCAGGCATTGACGCACCAGTGACCATCGGGGTCGATCTCCTTGACCATGACCTTAAGCTTCTGGCACTGGCTGTCGATGGCCTGCTTCTCAAGCTCGACGGAGCGGTCGTTCTCGGCGAGCACCTCGGCTTCGGCGTCCCGCCGCTGCTGCTCGAACTCTTCCGCCTTGCGGAGCTGCGAGGAGGATTGAGACAGCGTCAACACCCGGTAGCCCGCGAGCGCACAGGCGGACGGAGGGGAGCGCACCTTCCTCGCGTGCTGGCGGTTCACCTTGCGCTCGCCGTTTGCGCCGTCCGAGTTACGATTCGGCAGGAACGCATCCTTGAGGTCCTCCTTGAAGCCGTGGAACCTGTCGCGCGTTGACGTCCCGGAGCCATGGCTGCTGGTGGTCGAGGCGGCGCTGAGCGGGGTGCCCTTCGACGCTGCGGCGGGCGCCTGGTCGGGCACGGCGGTCGCGACCTCGTCGGCTTCGAGCTGCTCGCCAAGCTGCTCGAGGAGCTGGTCGGCAAGATCGAGGACGGCGCCCTCCTCGACGGGGTCGGGTCCGCCGCTCGAAATGACGTTGAGCTCGTCCTGCTTGGCCTTGTACACCTCCTTGATGAGCTTGCCCTTGCTCTTGCCCTTGCCCGCGCTCTTGGACGGCTTCTTGAGTTTGCCCCGCGCGAGCAGTGGGTTCAGCGCGGGCGGCGTTGGCGACGTCGAGGCGGCGGCGTCGACGATGGTCTGCGTGTTGCGCGCGTGGTGCTCTGCGGCGGCTGCAGACGAGTCGGCCATGCTAATCGAGCGTTCTAGCGTGTGTGTGAGGAGCGACGCGGTGCTCTCTGCGAACTTGGCGGTGACGGCGAGGCGAGCGGTGTCTCTCCTCGATCCTGCATCTCTGGCTGCGTTTCCTCACACGCGTGCTGTCCCTCGACGTGGATGCACTGCACTGGCTGCTCGACCGGATCAGCGCGGATGTTGTCCATTTCCTTGCTTCGGCAGGACGGCGTGAGAGGGGGAAGCGGGACGCGGTCAACCAATCGGCGCGTTCCGAGGCGGCGAGGATGCGCGGGAGCGGAGCCGAGCGGTCTGGATGGCGGCCGGGAGAACGGCTCGTGTGCGGAGTCCCCCATCGTCCCCCTCCCCCGCCGTGCCCGCCCTCGTCTCCTGCTTGGCTCTGCTTCCTCCTGCTCACTCACACGACTGGCTACACCGCACTTCAGCGCCCACCCCCGCCCAGCAAGTCGCCGCCAGCCAGCTCCGCCCTGTCACCTGCTCCGCCTCGGCTTCCCTTCCCTCTCCCGCTCTCCCTCCCGCCAGCAACGTCTGCCAACGCAGCCATGACCGACTTCCTCGCCGGCCCGCTCCTCGAGCACCTCACGTCGGGCTACCTCCCCCTCGTCCTCGCCGCGCCCATCCTCATCGCCGTCCTCTACTGCGTCGTCCCCCACTTCACCGCCCGCGCCGGCCTCCGCAAGTACAAGGGTCCCGCCGCCGCTGGCTTCACCCGCTGGTGGCTCGCCAAGCAGGTCCGCCGCGGCAACCGCAGCGAGGTTGTCCACAAGGAGCACGAGAAGCACGGCAAGTTCGTCCGCATCGGCCCCAAGGAGGTTTCCATCAACGGTGAGTCTGCGCGCTACTCCATCTCCTCCTTCCATTCTTCCCGTTCTGCTGTCCCTTCGAAAAGGTCCCGAGACTGACAGCCGCGCGCCAACGCAGACCCCGCCGCGCTCCCCATCGTCTACGCCCACGGCTCTGGTTCGCTCAAGACCGACTTCTACGACGCCTTCGTCGCGTCGAAGAACCGCGGCCTCTTCAACACCCGCGACCGCGGCGAGCACACCCGCAAGCGCAAGATCGTCTCGCACACTTTCGCTCCGTGCGTGCCATCTCCCGCGTCTCCTCCTCCGCACCGACTGACACGCGCTTTCCCGCTGCACAGGAAGAGCGTCCGCGAGTTCGAGCCGTACATTAACTCGACGGTCCGCGCCCTTCTCCGCAAGTGGGACGACCTCTGCGACAAGGCGGCCAAGACCCCGTCGAACAAGTATGGTGACCGCTGCAAGGGGTACGCCGTCGTCGAGACGCTTGACTGGTACAACGCGCTCGCGTTCGACATCATCGGTGACCTCGCGTTCGGTGCGCCGTTCAATATGATCGAGCGCGATGGCGCCGACACTGTTGCTATCACCAAGGAGGACGGCTCGGTCATTTGTGCGTCTTCCTCCGTTGGCGGCCATGATGCCCAGCTGATCACGCTCCCGTTCGTGCAGACGCTGGCGGCGTGCAGATCCTCAACGAGCGCGGCGAGTACTCTGCGACGCTTGGCAACCTCCCGCCCTGGATCCGCCCCTACATGAAGGTGCGCCTTTTCCTATTCCGCTGTGCACGTGGAGGAGCGTTTCGCTCACACAGGCATTGTACCTGCAGTACGTCGACCCGTGGTACGCCCGCGGCCTCGCCTCGGTCAACAACCTCACCGGCATTGCGCGCACGCGTGTCAACGAGCGTCTCCAGAACGGCGCCGGCGACCGCAAGGACATTCTCTCGCACCTCCAGAACGGCAAGGACTCCGAGGGCAACCCTATGGGTATTCCCGAGCTCACCGCTGAGGGTGCGTCTTGGCGACTCCTCTGCAGCGTTCTCTCCACGCCAGCATGCTGACTCGGTATCCGCGCACGCAGCCCTCACGCAGCTCATCGCCGGCTCCGACACTACTTCCAACTCGTCCTGGTACGTCCCGTCGCCCTACTCGCTGACCTTCTCAAACCGGAGCTCATCTTCGCACTCTCGCAGCGCCATCATGTACCACATCGTTGCGAACCCGCACGCGTACAAGAAGCTCCGCGAGGAGCTCGACTCCACGTTCGGCCCCCGCGGCATCACCGGCGTGATGGACTACGACGACGTCAAGGCGCTGCCGTACCTCGGCGCGTGCATCAACGAGGCGCTCCGCCTGCACTCGACTTCGGGCATGGGCCTCCCGCGCCTCATGACTCAGGACGTACGTCGCTCCACCTTGATCTTGTTGCCAAGACGAAGCTGACCCGCTTATGCACCGACAGACTGCCGTCTGTGGCGAGGTCTTCCCGGCTGGCGTGCGTCGGCCTTCCTTTCTGCCCGTTCTTCCAGAAGCAGCTGATACCACGGTGTCTTGCAGACCATCCTCTCCGTCCCGTCGTACTCGATCCATCGCATCAAGGAGATTTGGGGCGACGACGCCGAGTCGTACCGCCCGGAGCGCTGGCTCGTTTCGGAGGAGAAGACGCGCGAGCTCGAGAAGGCGCTCAACATCTTCTCGTACGGCCCGCGGTCGTGCGTCGGCCGCAATGTCGCCATGATGGAGCTCTTCTGCTTCATCGCCACCCTCGTGCGTCCAAGCCCGGTCTTGCTCCTTCTCATGCACGAGGCTAACTCTGTCGCGCGCTCGCAGAACTTCCGCTACGACTTTGTCCTCGCCGAGCCGGAGAAGGGCATGCCTTGCGTCGAGGGCTTCCTCCGCAAGTGCGTCGCCTCTCGTCTACGCTCCTGTCGGTCCCTGCTGACCACTTGTCCTCCCGCAGGCCCACCGGTGTCCTCATGGGTATCAAGAAGCGCGAGCCGACCTACTACTGAGCGCCTCGCCCCGCCTCGTGTCCAGTTCCTCTCGTCTCGCTTTTTGTGGACGTTCTCCCGGTCTCCTCTGCAGTACCCCATTCTTAGCATGTTCTCCCACACACAGCAGTATAAAACACGGTCCGTTGCTCAATACGATAACCGCCTCGTTCAGCAGTATCCCCTGCTCCGGTTCGTGTGAGGGAGGGATTCGGATGAGCTGAGAGCGGCGCATGGTGAGTGGCCACGCACTCGCACGCATGCACTGAGCGTTGAGCCGCCCCCTTACTACTACCCAGCGACTCGCGGTGAGCTGTGCGGTAGACTGAGCTTCTTTGCGACGCGCGACGACAATTGGGACGCGAGCACGCGCATCTTTGGCAAGTGTTCTCCTCGCACATCGCGCATCCTGCCAGTTCGTGCTGGGTCTCTCGAGCTTCGTCAGGAGCCTCCGCAACAAAACACCGCAGGAGAGCCTCAGCAAGCAGCTGGAGGGCGCAGTTGGGCGCAGCGTGTGCGAGCTCGAGCTCAGGACGCCTTCCGACGGCTCCCCTCCGAGTTAACGCGGTTCAGCTCTGCACCGTCGAGCTCAGTGTCGCACTGCTTGTGCCCCGCAGCAGACAGGACATGCGAGGAAGCGGTGCAGGGGTCTCGCATCCGCGGCTTGCCTCGCTCGCAACGTTTCGATCTGGACCGGGCGGGGCAGCTCGAGCTCGACGCCAAAGCGCTCGCCCTCACTTGCTGTCCCCACTTGTCCCGCTCGCGTTCTCGTCGAGCTTAAGGCGCAGTCGCGGCTCCTTAGACGTCCCCCAGCCTCCTAGACCCTCTCCGCGTCCCTCCACCTCGCCTCGCGCGCCCCTCTCCCCCCTCCCACACGTTTCGCCTCCCGATTGTTGATCCTTGATGGCGTGAGTCCTCCTAGGCGCTGTACGAGTCGCGCGCGTACTAACCCTTTGTGATATTCGCAGCGAGTCTGCTCCCCCCGCCTCGGCGCTGCTCCAGGCGCTCTACGCCGCGACGACCCGCTCCGCGCGCACCACGGCGGCGTCCGCGCTCGCCGCCCACGTCGTCTCGCACGGCATCCGCTCCCTCGTCGCCGATGCCATCCTCGAGGACCTGCAGCGCGCGGCCTGCGCCAAGAGCCCGCTCGAGAAGGAGGGCGCCATGGTCGCGTTCGACGAGCTCTTCCGCAAGACGGGCTCGGCGCTCGGTGCCGTCGACCCGTACTACATCCCGCTCCTCCCGTGCATCCTCGACAACTACCAGGAGGCCGGCAAGACGGGCAGCATCAAGGACGCCGCCGAGAAGGCCGCCAAGCAGCTCCAGCGCCTCCCGCCGCCGGAGCTCGCGCCGCTCATGATTGAGGAGCTCTTCGTCTACATCGAGGGCAACGGCAAGTGGCGCAGCAAGGTCGGCGCACTCGAGCTCATCGCCATGTTCGCTATCACCGCGAAGGACCAGGTCGCTGAGCGCCTCGGCGACTACGTCCCGCGTCTCGTGCCCGCCATGCAGGACACCAAGTCCGAGGTGCGCCGCCCTTCTCCTTGTACAGGCGAGTTTGTCCTGACCTGTTCCGTTCCGCACAGGTCGCTACCACCGGCGAGAAGACCGCCGTGGCGCTCTGCAACGTTCTCACCAACCCGGACATCCAGCCGTTCACGGGCGACCTCGTCCGGTGCATGGCCGACCCGACTACCGTCCCCGCCGCGATCAAGCGTCTCTCGTCGACCGTCTGGGTGCGCGAGATCGACGGCCCGACTCTCGCCGTTGTTGCACCGCTCCTCAAGCGTGCCCTTGCCGAGAAGGGCAACGTCGTCCAGCGCCAGACCGTGCGTCACGCTGCTTCCACTTTCCAGCGCCGCTTTACTGACCTCTCCGCACGCAGGTCATCCTCCTTACCAACCTGTTCAAGCTCGTCCGCTCGCCCGACCTCGCCGGCGCGCATGCCGACGCCGTCCTCCCCGGCATTGAGCGCATCATCGAGTCGGCCGCGTTCCCCGAGATCCGTGCTTTCGCCGAGGCGGCGAAGAAGGCGGTCGACAAGTCGATCATCGGCGCGTCGATCCCTGCCATCGACCACCTCTCGGAGGCGCTCGGCGACGAGCGCACGGCCTACACGCAGCTCATGGCTGTCGTCGAGGAGAAGACGGGCGAGAAGCCGGACGCGTTCGTCGAGCAGTCGATCAAGACCGCCGCCTACGCCGTCTCGCAGCTCGTGCGGAAGCGCGCGCTCGGCGAGAAGGAGTGGAAGGACCAGTACGTCGCGCCGTACATCGCGCACTTTGTCGGCAAGGAGGCGGCCGCCGAGATCGCCGAGGACCTTCTCAAGAAGTGGGTCATCATCGACAAGGAGCGCAACCGCGTCGAGGGCGCCGACGACGACGACGACGAGGAGGGCGAGATCCTCATCGACCTCCCCTTCTCGCTCGCGTACGGTGGTCTCCTCCTCCTCAACCACACCGCGCTCAAGCTCCGCAAGGGCCACCGCTACGGTATCTGCGGTGCCAACGGATGCGGCAAGTCGACGCTCCTCAAGGCCATCAACCGCAAGCAGATCGACGGCTTCCCCGAGGACATCAAGGCGGCGTACGTTGAGCACGACATCGAGGGCGACGAGTCGGGCATCACGGTCCGCCAGCTCATGCTCGACGAGCCGCGCATCAAGGCGACCGAGCAGGAGATCACCGACATGCTCGAGGAGATGGGCTTCAGCAAGGAGCGCCAGGACGTCTCGATTATCTCGCTCTCTGGTGGCTGGAAGATGCGGTGCGTTGCGCTCTCTGTCCTCGCGCGATGGCATACACTGATTCTCTCTTCTCCACAGCGTCGCGCTCGCCCGCGCCATGCTCATGAAGGTCGACCTCCTCCTCCTCGACGAGCCGACCAACCACCTCGACGTCCAGTCGGTCCACTGGCTTCAGGATTGTGCGTATCGTCTCTTTCTTTCCGCGAGCGTGCCTGACCCGGCTCGGGATCCGCAGACCTCAAGTCGCAGACCCGTGTCACCTCGATGATCATCTCGCACGACTCTGGCTTCCTCGACGCGGTCTGCTCGAACATCATCCACTACCACAAGAAGCAGCTCGTCTACTACCGCGGCAACCTCGCCAAGTTCGTCGAGAAGTACCCCCCTGGCAAGACGTACTACACGCTCTCGGACGAGGTCGTCAAGTTCACGTTCCCGTCGCCCGGCTCGCTCATGGGCGTCCGCTCGCGCACTCGCGCCATCCTCAAGATGACCGACTGCACGTTCACGTATCCGGGTGCCGCCAAGCCGCAGCTCTACAACGCCAGCGTCGCCATCTCGCTCTCGTCGCGCGTCGGTGTCGGTGCGTCGCGTTCCCTCCGCCCCTTCTCGTCCTCGCGCTGACACCTCGTGCAGTTGGCCCGAACGGTGCCGGCAAGTCGACCCTCATCAAGCTCCTCACGGGCGAGACCCTCCCGGACTCGGGCCGCGTCGAGAAGCACCCGAACCTGCGTATCGCCTACGTCGCGCAGCACGCGTTCCACCACATCGAGCAGCACATCGAGAAGTCGGCGGTGCAGTACATCATGTGGCGTTACCAGGAGGGCGTTGACAAGGAGCAGGCGCACAAGGCGTCGCGCAAGCTCACCCCCGAGGAGGAGGCGCAGCTCCGCGTCCCCATCGTCGCCAAGACGGGCGAGGAGCGCTTCATCGAGCAGATCGTTGGTCGCCAGAAGCTCAAGAAGAGCTACACCTACGAGATCAAGTGGGTTGGCATGCACCACAAGGTGAGCTCCCGCCTGTTCTTCCCTTCCCTCCCCGCAGCGACGGACTGACGCTGTTCCCTTCGCGCGCAGTTCAACGCGTTTGTCCCGCGTGAGCGCCTCATCGACCTCGGCTTCAGCAAGCTCGTCCAGGAGTTCGACGACTTCGAGGCGTCGCGCGAGGGTGCCGGTTCGCGCGAGATGTCCGTCAAGCTCGTCCGCCAGCACCTCGAGGGCGTCGGCCTCGACGGCGACATCGCCGAGTACAATGAGATGAAGGGGTACGTCCCAAGCTCCCCACTCCCGCCGTCGCTCGACCCCGTGCTCACCTCCCACGCGCCCGCAGTCTCTCCGGTGGCCAGAAGGTCAAGGTCGTCATCGCCGCTGCGATGTGGTCCAAGCCGCAGTGCCTCGTCCTCGACGAGCCGACCAACTTCCTCGACCGCGACGCGCTCGGCGGTCTCGCCGTCGGTATCCGCGAGTGGGAGGGCGCCTTCATCTGTATCTCCCACAACCAGGAGTTCATCGGCGCGCTCTGTAGCGTCCGTCCCCCATGCTCCTCCCTCCACGCTGCTCCTGCTAACCCGCCTTGACACCGTCCGCAGGAGATCTGGAACGTCGAGAACGGCCGTCTCACGCACAAGGGCAAGGCGTCGGTCATCGACAACGCGTTCGACTCGCAGCCCGGCTCTGCGCGCGACACGCCCATCGGCACCCCTGACGTCGCGACCCCCGTCGACACGCCCGCCGGTTCGGGCGACGAGGAGCGCGCAGCGGCAACGATCGAGGGCGCCGAGGAGGAGCTCAAGTTCAAGGCCGCCAAGGGCCGCAAGAAGCTCACTCGCAAGCAGCTCAAGGAGCGTGAGGACCGTCGCCGTGCTCGTACCCGTGCGTCTTCCTCGCTCCTCTTAGCTTGAGCTCCCGCTCACCGCACATCCCTCCGCTCGCAGTTGCCTTCCTCTCGAGCACCATCCCTGGTGCCGTCCGCGAGCCGGACACGGACGACGAGAACGACGAGCACGAGAAGCAGAAGCTCGTGCGTCGAGCAACCTCCCTACCTCCCTCGTGCTTGTTGCTGACCCCTGCTCCTCCCCACAGCGCATCCCGTCGAAGAAGGCCAAGAGCGGTACCACGACCCCGACGCTCGCGGGCATCAAGCGCGCCGGCGTCGTCACGCCCGCGTAGGCGGTCCGTTTTCGCCTCGCCCCCACCCCTTCCTTTTCTTGTCTCCTGGCTGTTCCAGCGGTGCACCCTGTTATACCTTTAGACGGTCTCCTTTCCTTCTCTCTCTTTGGTCATTCCTGCCTCCCCGTTGCTTGGCGTACGCTCCCTCCGTCGTTACTGCATACCATAGATTTCGCGGACACTTCACCTCGTGCGACCAAGAGAGGGGAAAGCTGCATGTTGTGCCCGCTTCTGCCACACCGTTGCCTCGAGAGCGAAATGGGGACCCGAAAGTCGCAAAGAAGCGAAGGCGAGCGGGCGTGGCAAGCGAGCAAGGATGGCGCTGCTCTCCCACGACAAAGTCTCCGCAATCTCGTCGCGCACAAGTGAAGAGAATATACGCGTTTGCACGCCAGCGCTGTCTACGGCAGCCCTAGAAATGCTTCTTGTACTTGGCCGTCCGCATCGCCGGGTCCTCGAGCTCGGCCGCGAGCACCTCCTTGAAGCGGTCGAGCCACTCGCCCGGAACGGGCGTCTTCTTCTCCTTGCCTCCGAGCCAGATCTCGATGCGGTCGCCTCGTGCGCGGCGCGACGCGACGACACCGTTGATCTGCCCCTCCTGCGGCGGGCCGGGCGTCGGCGGGCGCTTCGAGCCGGGCGACGGGCCCTCGGTCTGCAGCAGGTCCGAGGTGCCGAGTTCGAGGGCGGCACCCGCGAGGAGGAAGACGAGGCGCTCGTAGATGCTGTCGAACAGCGCGGCGGAGGGGGAGATGGTGATGCGGCCACCCTGCGTGCGAAGGGCGGCGTCAGTAGCCGCGAGAGTGGAAGATGCGTCTGCCGCGGCAGGAGGGCAAGCTTGAGAGTGTGTAGCACACCTTCTCGTTGTACGGGTCCTCCCATGTCGGGTTGATGCCCGAGCGGAAGAAGTGCAGGTTCATGCCGGGGCGGCTGAGGCCGAGGCTGTCCGGGTCGCCCGCCTTGGCGCGCTTCGACTTGGGCGCCTGCTTGAACGCCTTGTACGAGCCGCAGAGCGCCGGAACCGTCGTCGCGGTGAAGATGGGGTTGATGCCCTCGTGATACGCATCCTTCGTCGCCGCCGCCGAGTTCGACTTGCTCGCGCCCGACGTGTCCGAGAAGAAGAGAGCTGCGCGCGCGGGTCCTGGGTCAGTACGGAAACTCGACTGAGGAGAGGAAAGCGATGCGGACGCACTCCAAGAAGCGCTGAGGGGGAGCTCGCGCGGGTACTCGGCGACCCGCGCCAAGTTGGTGCGCACGGCCTCCTGCTCCTTGGGCGGGAGCGCCTCGAGGCCCTCGAGGAGCTTCGCGAGCGGGGCGTCGCTGCCCTCGCTCACCACCGGCGCGGCGGGCGCGTCTCCATCCGCCTTCGCCGCGTCGCCGTCCTTCTTCTCGCCCGCCGCGTCGCTCTCCGCCTCAGCCGAGCCCTCGGCAATGTCCTCCAGCGCGCCGTTCGCAGCGGCGTCGGCACCCGCCTCGCCGTCCTCCTGCTTGGGCGCAGGCGCCTCCTCCTTGTCGCCCTCCTTGTCGGCGGTGTCCTCCTCCTTGGCCTCGGGCTGCTGCGGCGTGAGCTCGCCCTCGGCGGGGAGGTCCTTGCCCTTGGGCGTGGGCGAGGTCGGGGCCTCGGTCGGGAGCTCTGCGCGCTGCTGAGTCGGCGAGGTCGACGGCTGCGGCGAGACGCGCTCGATCTCCTTGGTGTGGTGCGCGACGAGGTCCGAGACGCGCGTGGCCTGCGGGGACGACATCCTGGGCTGTAGGGGCGGGTGTACAGGGATCTCGGGTATCGAACGGAGCGAGAAGGAGCTGAGATGAGGGCGTCGAGGGAAAAGAGAGGGAGACGCTCCCCGCCGAAACACGACCCCGACACTCGCGCGGGGGTTTCTTGCAGCCCGGCCAGTGCACTCCTTACTGCTTCATAGGGAGCTGAGTCAGGTGCGTAAAGCATACGGACGAGTGCGAGGTGACCTCCTCATCAGCTCGCGAAGGGACGCACGGCTATGCACTGCTCCGTTGCGCACGATAACACCCGGTCGTAAGGACGAAGCAAACTTCTAGACAAGGGCGGCGAGGACAGGAGGGGTGGGAAGGGGAACTGCGAAGGGACGAACGGAAGGACAGAACGACGACGACGGCGAGAGGAGAAGGCCCGGAAAGCGGAGAAACGGCTGCGAGTAACGACGGTGGATGTGGCAACAAGGCGGACGGAAACGTAAGGCGTGAGGACCGGGGGACGAATGAACCAGGGGCGTAAGAGGCGGAGGAGGGGAAGGGGGGAAAGGACGGGCAGGCGTCGTGATCTGCGGTGGGAGGGGAAAGGTACTGATGCGTGCGGGGGACCGAGGCGAAGATGAAGGCGTTGCGATGTGCGTGATGCGAAAGCTGCGCGACGAGGCTGAAGAGGAAGGGCGGGCAGGGACGAGGTCGACATCGCGTGAAAAGTGGCGGCGGCGGCGGAGCTGAGGGGACGGACTCGACGCGTCTACGCGGTCGTCGGCGTCGACGGCACCGGCGTCTCGGGGTCGCTCGCCTCCTTCACGACGGCGTCGCCGTCCCCGCTCCCAACCTGCGCCTTTTCGCGCCTGTGCCCCTTCATCTTAACCGGCGCGTCCCCGGACGCCTTGGGCGTTCCCGCAGGCGTGATGCCCGGCGTCGGGAGCGGCGACGGCGCCGGGGTGTGCTGGAAGCCGTCCTGGCCGTCGGGCCACGGCGACGAGAACGCCTGACCCTCGAGGTCGAGCGAGGCCGACTCGCGCATCGAGCGGAAGTTGGCGTTCTCGGCGTTTCTGCGGGAGTAGCAACGCGTGAGCAGCGGGGTTGGGAGAAGAAGAAGGCGGGAGAGAGACGACGCACTGCACCTGCGGGACGATGGGCGGCTTCTGGTGGCGGAGCAGTCCCCAGCTGATGCTCGAGAACCACTTGTGCTGCTTGACCTCGCTCGCGCCCGACTGGCTCCCGAGGCGGCGGTGCTCGTCCTTGCAGAGGAGCTTCTTGATCAGGCTCTTGCAGAGCGTCGTTGTCGCCGGGTGGTCCGGGAAGCCCGGCTCGTTGCGGAGCACGTTCGAGAACGTCGCGTGCCGGTTCGCGCCCTTGAAGGGCGTACATCCGTACAGCATCTCGTACACGAGGATGCCGACCGTCCACCTGCGTGGGAGAGAGCCAGTCAGCGCCCGTCCGAAGTGGAGAGGGCGAGCGCGGGGCGCACCAATCGACCGCCGAGCTGTGCCCGCGGCCGTTGATAACCTCAGGGCAGATGTACTCTGCGGGTCGCTCGTCGCGTCAGTCTCGCCCTTTGTGGAGCGCACCGCGAGGAACGCACCCTCGGTCCCGACGAACGAGTTGGTGCGGAAGTCGGCAATGCAGCTCTTGGTGTCGACGAGCGGGACGCCGTTGGGCGTGAACATCTTGATCCCGGCGGGCGCGCCGCCGCCGCCGTTCGGGTCGGCCTGCTTCGAGAGGTCGAAATCGGAGAGCATGATGTGGCCCGTCTCGTGCAGGAGGATGTCTGCGCGCGCGAGATCGAGTGAGCAATGGAGCGAGGAGGGCGAGAGAGGGGGTCGCACTCTCGGGCTTGAGGTCGCGGTAGATGAAGCCCATGAGGTGGAGGTACTCGAGCGCGGCGACGACCTCGGCGGCGTAGAACTTGGCGTCCTCTTCTGGGAGGCACTTGCCCGGGCGAGTCTGTAACGCGCGGAAGAACTCGCCGCCGAGACAGTACTCCATGCCTGCGAGCGCAAACGGGTCAGCACTAGCGGCAGCGAACGCGGGGGAGCGGTGCGGACAGAGGTAGAGATAGTCATCGGACTGGAAGGAGTGGTAAAGCGTGACGATGAAGGGGTGGTTCGAACCGGCGAGGATCTCCTGCTCGCGCAAAGGAGGTTAACGGGCGGACGAGGAAGGAGACGAGCGCCAACGCACCTCCTCCGCGAGCGCGCGCTTGACCTTGTTGCGCTTGATCATCTCCCGCTTGCTGAGGACCTTCATCGCGTACAGCTTGTGCGTCTGCTTCTCGCGGACAAGGTACACCTTGCCGACGTCACCCTTGCCGAGCAGGCGGATCTTCTGGAAGCTCGCCGGCCCGACCTCGAGGTTCCGCACGCGGATCGACGAGCTCGAGTACGTGCGCCGGAACGCCGCGCGCGGAGAGCCGGCCAGCCCGCCGTTGTTGAGCGAGAGGGCGGCGCCACCTGCGGGGGACGGCGGCGCGAGGAGCGCGGACGACCCGAACGAGGGCGACTTGCCGCCACCGCTGCCGCTGCTCGGCGCAGAGGACCCCGCGATGTGCGGCGTCGAGCGCGAGCGCGTCGGCGAGCCCTGCGAAGGTTGCCGCGCCATCTTGGCCCCGCCCGCGCCAGGCAGGGACGCGGTGCTCCCGCCGCCGCCGACCTGCAGCTGCTGACCTGCACTCGAGCGGCCAGAGCTCGCGGACGACTGCGCGCGGTCGGACGTCGACGACTGCGTGCTCGAGGCCAGCTTTGGCTGCGAGGCAGTCGACTTGGGCGTGCTCGTCCCGAACGAGACGCCCGAGTCGTGCAGCTCGCCGACGGGGATGACGCCTGTCGGCAGCGGCGGGACGGCCTCGTCCTGCTGTGCGGACGGCGAGAGGAACGCGTTCTTGGCGGAGGGGTAAGGGAAGTTCTGGCCGGAGGACGAGGCCGACGACGACGAGCCGAAGAGCCCGCCGCCGAAGAGCGCCTTGGTGTTGGGCGCAGAGGCGACGCGGCGGAGGAACCGGGCGGCGGACGAGCCCCCGCCGCCGCTCGACGAGGTGGTTGCTGCGGGGTTGCTCGTGATGCGGAACCCGGCCTGCGTCGGGCTCGCCGTCTGCGGCGGGCCGTGCGTCGACCCGCTGCGCTGCCGGCCGCGCTGCGAGCGCGACAGCGAGCGGTACTTGTCCGCCTTTCCGCCGCCGACCTTGCCGCCGATCGACTTGCTGGACCGGAGGTTCTCCTTACCCGCGGCCGCGCCCTTTGCGCTCCGTGCGCTCGGCGCAGGCGAGCCGACTGCTGCGCCTCCAGGCGAAGAAGCCGCGGCGGCGGCAGCGCCTTGCGAGCCAAAGTAGCCGTCCTTGGTGGAGAGGGCGGGGGAGCTAGCGTAGGCGCTCGGAGAGCGGGTCACGCCGGTCGCGGACGAGTTTACGCTGGCCGAGTAGAGGCCGCCGTGCTTGAGAGCGTTGGCGGCGAGTTCGGGCGAGAAGAGGTCAGACCCCTGCGCATGGTCGAGCGCAGGCGAGGCGGGGGCGGACGAGTCGGAGGCGGAGGGGGTGCGGGCGGCGTGCGAGCTCTTGCGCGACAGGCGCCCGACCATGCGCTTCCACGGGGACGCGCCGGGCGAGGAGCTCGAGCCAAGGGCGGGGCTGTGTGCGCCGACGAGGTGCGACGACGAGGACGACGCGAGCGAGAGCGACGGCGTCGAGTCCATCGGGGCGGGGCGGCGGGCGGGCGGGGGGTCCGCACAGCGGTGCGGTTCTGCGTGGAGAGGTGCGCGCGCTCAGCAGCAGCGGCGGCGACGAGGGAGACGGGGCGGAGCGCAACGACGGCGAACCGGCCTCACCCCGGTTTCTCCCCCTCTCCAGGATGCTTGAAGGCTGAGCTAGAGCTGTCTACTAGAGTTGGAGGACTCGATCGAACCTCGCCGTTCCTTCCCAGGGTGCGTTGCCGTCGAGAAAGATGAGGGTTGTCTCGCTTCCGCCGCTCCTCGTCGTCGCTCTCTGTGATGTTTGACGTGTGTCCATTGTGCTCAAATGGCTGTTACCGGGGCGCTGTCCAGCGCCACCGCCACACCAGCGGGTTGCGGCGGGGTGCTTCTGGGCCATCGCGCCATCGGGTCCGCCTTCGCGCGCGCCGCTCCGACATTTCCTCGCTCCTCCCTCCACCCGCTGAGATGGCTGCGCTCCAGTCCGTCCACGAGCTCGTCGAGCGCGACGCCCTCAAGGCCGCCCAGGCCGTCTTCGCCTACGACTCGACCCCGTCGGCGCCGTTTGGCCAAACCCTCGCCGCCGCCCGCGAGCAGGGCGATGCCCGCGTCTACCCTATGCAGGTCCGCGCCGGTGCAGGTGCCTCTCTCGTCGGCTTCGTCGAGGCTGCCGCCTTCACTAGCAAGGGCGCCGACCAGAGCAGCAAGCCCGTCGCCGTCCTCGGGTCGACTGCGTCCTTCCTCGCCCTCGTCCCCTCGCTCCTCGCCCTCCCCGAGCCGACCAAGCGCGCCGCCCTCAACATCCACGTCTCGGCGCAGACCTCGTCGCTCGCCGTCGACGAGTCGGGCGAGCCTACACTGACTCAGGTTCCCGACCTCGGCGCCGTCCTCGAGGGTGCGAAGCAGCTCCAGGAGGGCGGCTGGAACGGCGCCGTTGTGCTCTCCGAGACCGCCGAGGAGGCTGTTCACGTCGCGACCGGCGTCGCCAAGGGTGTCGCCGCTGCCGGCTTCGACCTCGTCGCCGTTTTCGACGGCCTCACCGCCGGCCGCCAGCTCGCGCCGCTCGCCGCCTCGCCCGCTATCGCGGCTGGCAAGTCGCTCGAGGCCACCCTCTCGTCGGCGTTCCCGTACTTCTCGTACACCGGTTCCGCCTCGGCGTCCAAGGTCCTCGTCCTCCCGGCGTCGACCTACTCGGCCGCGGCCAAGGCCGCCATCGCCGCCGCGAGCGTGAGCGACGTCGGCGTCCTCTCCGTCCGCGTCCTCGCGCCGTGGGATGCCGAGGCGCTACTCAAGGCCGTCCCGCAGTCGGCCAAGTCGCTCCACGTCTTCACCGAGGAGGGTGAGGCGTCCGGCCCGCTCTTCGACGAGGTCCTCTCGTCGGTCCTCTCGGCCGGCTCGTCGCTCAAGGTCCGCGCTCTCCCCGTCCCGACCTCGTCGGTCCCGACCGTCCAGGACTGGGCCGCGCGCATCGCCAAGCTCGCCGGCGCCGCCGCGCCCGCCTCGCTCGCGGCGCTCCTCCCGTCGCAGGCCAAGCTCGCCGTCTTCTGGGACGTCGACGCCAGCAGCGGCAAGACCGAGACCGTCCCCGCGACGCTCGCGCGCACGTTCGCTGGCGCCAACACGGGCGTCTCGGCCAAGCTCGAGGTCAAGTACGACAACTTCCGCCAGGCGGGTCTCCAGCAGGCGGCGCTCCTCCTCGAGAACGCCGGCCAGGCTGCGCAGGACGTGACGCTCTCGTCGATCATCGAGACGTCGGCGCCGTCGCTCCTCTTCGTCGGCGCACCGCAGAACGTCTTCAAGGCATACGCGCCGTTCTCGCCGTCAACCGTCAGCAAGGACACGCGCATCGTCGTCGCCGGCAACTGGACGCAGGACGACTTTGCCAAGAAGCTCCCGTACGCGCAGCGCAAGGCGCTCGTCGAGCTCGCCGACGGCGGCAAGGGCCACGTCTTTGCCATCGACGCCGACAAGGTCGCCAAGGCGCAGGGCGTCTCGGCCGCCGCCGTCGCCGAGATCGTCTTCTGGACGCTCTACCTCCCGGCGACCATCTCGGCCAAGGAGCTCGTCACGCTCCTCGCGCAGACGCCGACGTTCGCCGACTGGCAGGCGAGCAAGCTCGTCGAGGTCAACGGCGCCGTCCGCAACGCGCTGACCAAGATCGAGGTTCTCGCGTCGTGGGCCGACGAGCCCGTCGACGAGGAGGGCAACAAGGTCGAGCAGCCGGCGCCGCTCCCGACGCAGCTCGTCGCGACCGCCGCCGCGCCCAACCCGGACCGCACGTTCTCGGACCCGGTCGCGTCGATCGCCGGCGACGACCAGAAGAAGGCGTGGCACCATGCCGCGCACCGCTTCCTCTTCCCGGAGGCGTTCGCGCTCGAGGGCGCGTTCGAGGAGAAGCTCCGCCCGGACCTCCCCGAGCGCAACTTCCTCATCACCGTCACCGAGAACCGCCGGCTGACGCCCAACACGTACGACCGCAACGTCTTCCACATCGAGTTCAGCACCGAGGGCACCGGCCTCAAGTACGCCATCGGCGAGGCGCTCGGCATCCACGGCTGGAACGACGCCGACGAGGTTGCGTCGTTCCTTGAGTGGTACGGCCTCGACCCCGAGGCGGTCATCTCGGTCCCGTCGCGCGTCGACCCGGCGCGCGTCGAGCAGCGCACCGTCTTCCAGGTGTTCCAGCAGAACCTCGACATCTTTGGCAAGCCCGGCAAATCGTTACGAGACGCTGTCCGCGCTACGCGTCGAACAAGAACGAGGAGCGCGCGCTCCGCTTCATCGCGTGCCCCGACGGCCACTCGACGTTCAAGAAGCTCTCCGAGATGGACACGGTCACGTACGCCGACATTATGCGCCAGTTCCCGTCGGCGCGCCCGCCCGTCGAGGACCTCGTCCGCGAGATCGAGGAGATCAAGCCCCGCCACTACTCGATCGCGTCGTCGCAGAACTTTGTCGGCGACAGCGTCCACCTCCTCATCGTCACCGTCGAGTGGCAGACCCCCAAGGGTGCGTCTCTTCTCTCTCGTTTTCCTTTGCTCCTTGCTCACTCCTCGCGCCCGCAGGCTCGCCGCGCTACGGCCAGTGCACGCGCTACCTCGCGGGCCTCAAGCCGGGTGACAAGGTCATGGCGTCGGTCAAGCCGTCCGTCATGAAGGTGCGCCTCGCTCGCTCCTCTCTCTCCGCGGTCCGGCTGACTCGCCCGCTCTGCGCAGCTCCCGCCCCTCGACACGCAGCCGGTCGTCATGGCCGGTCTCGGCACGGGCGCTGCACCCTTCCGCGCCTTCATCCAGGAGCGCGCGTTCCAGCGCGCGCAGGGCAAGGAGGTCGGCCCGCTCATCTACTACTTTGGCTCGCGCCACCGCGCGCAGGAGTACCTCTACGGGTGCGTCCATGTCCTCTCATTCTCGCCGCGCCGCGCTGACCTCGCCACCGCGCGCATGAGGAGCTCGAGGCGTACTTCCAGGAGGGCGTCGTGACGCACATGGGCCTCGCGTTCTCGCGTGACTCGGACCAGAAGGTCTACATCCAGCACAAGATGAACGAGGATGCCGAGCTCCTCGCCAAGATGCTCGACGACGGCGCGTTCTACCTCTGCGGCCCGACCGTACGTCCCGCTTTTCTCCTCGCTTCTCTACCTCGCTGACGAGCGTCCGCGCGCGCAGTGGCCCGTCCCCGACGTGTACGAGGCGCTCATCACCGCGTTCACCGGCGCGGGCAAGACGGTCGACGAGGCGGCCGAGTACATCGAGTGGCTCAAGGAGGAGGAGCGCTTCGTCCTTGAGGTCTACTAGACGTGCGCGACGCTAGAGCGCTGCGTCTGGGCTCGGGCGTGGTGGGGCGTGTTGAGGGAGAGGCGGTAGATGCTGAGTTGCTCGGAACTAGACGCGCCCTTTTCTCCCTCTCGCTTTGCGCGGTCCTGAGCTGCGCTCACTTGTGCTCCGCTGCATGGCAGCCGTGCTCAGTGTGGAACGCCTCGGAGGAAGAGCCTCTTGAGCAGCTCATGTTGGGGTTGTGGACGTCAACCCTCTCTTCCGCCGAGGACAAGAACACCCTCCTCCCTTTCTTGCACTGGACACTTCTGCAGTGTCCTTGCTTGCGCTCACGTGTTTGGCAGAGCCGCTCGCGCTTTTCAAGGTGGAAAGAAGGGGAACTGCCAGCAGGGTTGTCAATGCCAACCATCTCCTCCTCGACACATTGCTCTCATTTGCCCCTTATCCCAGTCTTTGCGACAGCTGTAATGGCTCAGGATGCACCTCTCTTGGCCATGACGGGAGGGCGACACCGTTAGGTGTGCAAAAAGAGGCTCTAGTGCCCACCTTTTCCTCCTCATCACGACGTCATTCCTGCTCTGGCGGTACAAAAGATGAAGCCCAACGCGGGGCTCGAACCCGCAACCTTGTGATTGGCAAAACGCGGAGGTTAGAAGTCACATGCGCTACCGATTGCGCCAGTCGGGCGAAGTGGGCGAGCCGTTCCCGAGTGACAAGACACTCCGGCGGAGGAGATAGAGAGGGTATTGAGAAAAGGGAACTCGAGCGCGTCTTTTCTCGCCGCGCTGCTGCTCGGAGTGGTCGCCCTGGCCTCTCTGAAGCTGCCGGAGGCGCTTCAAGGACGTCAAGTGGGCGAAAACGGCGAGATGAGGCGGTCTTGTTGCTGCGACCGTCCGCCCTCTCGTCTCCTTCCTCTCTTCCAGGCCGCACCGGCAAGGGAAAACAGTATAGAACGACATGCAACATCGCCTGCGCTATAGTACGTGAAGTAGCGGAGGAACAGGAGCACCCAAGGAGCACCATGCGGACTTGAGAAGGTCGAGCGTGTGCGTCCCTCTCGCTTCGCCCTCTCTCTCCAGGCCAGGCCCCATTCTGCGCTCTGTCTCTGCCCAACAAGCGAGTTTACGTGCGTTGAAGCGAGTCTGCGGAACAAGCGGAGCTGTCCCCCGCTTGGCTTCGGGTCCTTTGGCTGTCTCGATGCTCGCAATGAAGGGACGGTCCGCCGTGGGTCCGCCGCATCATCGACAGGCGCTGCATCAACCGCGAGCTGCTCTGCAGACTCCTCGCTGTATCACATTCACACCGCACTCACAATGATGTGGGATCCTCTGGAAAGAGACAACGTTGCGGCGGTTGTCGCACTTCACGCTTGCCCGTGGTCCCGTCGCGAGACTCGAGCTGGCCCCGAGGCGGCCCTGAGCTGAGCTCGGGCCCGATTAGCGCTAGTCTGCAGATGGTTCTTCAGGTGGCTCCCTTGGTGCGACACCCGCCTCGTCCGTCTCGTCGATGTTGCGCCCGAGGCCTTCCGCTACTAAGCCCTCGTCCCGTCCTTCCCTCCTCTCACACAACGCTGACCATTTTGGGTTGCCCATCCCTCGCAGACGCTTGCAGTGGTCAAAAAGGAGAACAACAAGACAATGTCGACCGCGAACTCTCGGCGGATGTTGTCAAGCTGTAGCCCGCCTCTCCTTCCTCTTCTCTAGCGCTACTCCGCCCGCTCCTATTGTTCACAAATCAACCCTCTGCTTCGGTTAGGCATGGAGCTGTGCTTGCAAAACTTGCACATCACTAAGTCTTGCACTTCACTGAGGTGGTGCTCCTGCACTCGGGAAGGTCACTTGCAATCAACGGCAGCAATGTTGAGCACAATACACTTTGCACTTCAGAGAGGGAGCGTGTGCCGCAACCTCTCTGTGAATACAAGGCAGGGATGACACCAAGACGGCGAGCTGGCCGATTGAGCTCATCGACACCGAGGCCGGCACGTCTCTTCTCTCTTTCACTCCCTCCTCGACGCTCACCAACGCTCCCGCTTGCGCACCTGCAGGCCAGAAGTGCTGGAGGAAGCTCAACTCGCAGAGGCAGGCGGCCCTCGCGGTCCGCCTCACGACCGTCAACCCGGACGTCCGCCTCAAGGAGATCGCCGCGGGTACCAAGCGCATCAAGCTGGGCGACGCCGCGTGTAAGCAGTGGGGCATCGAGATCAACCCGCAGCCGATGGAGGTCATGGCGTGCGAGCTCCCGCAGCCGCGTCTCCTGTACAAGCGTGCGGCGCCTGACTCTTCCTCATCGCCGTCAAGAACTGACGCGGTCGTCCTCTCCCCGCGCCCGCAGTCTCGTCCACCCCGAGAACGGCTGCTGGAACGGGCACGGGGTGACGCTCTACAACCCAATCGTCATCGAGCGCTGGTACTGGTACGCCCTCCGCACCCGCTCTTCTTCCCTTGCAAGCATGGACTGACCTTATAACCGCCTGCACAGGGTCGTCATCGTCGTACGTCGGTGCCCACTTGCACTCGGGCGCCTCGAGACTAACAACGCATCTGCCCGCAGTTTGACTCGGAACGCTCCTTCGCGTGCAAGGTGTCGGAGCAGTGCATCATCAACCTCATCGACGCGTGCTTGAGCATGGGCATCAAGATTGCTGACCGGCGGGCCGAGATCCACTACGCTCTGCTGGCGGCGCGCCGCCGGCGTTCATGCGCAACAAGAGTGCCGACATGATGACGAACGAGGGCGGCCCGCCGCAGCTCATCGTCTGCTTCCTCGAACAAGCGGGCGAGACCTCCCGGCGTGCGTGCACGTTCCCTCGCTCACATCAACTTGAGAAGGTCCCTCCTGACGGCGTGTTCCTCCATGCCCCGACCCCTCTCACCACCGCTCTACCCTCGTCCGCTTGCAGATCAAGCGCTTCGGCGACCAGGAGTACGGCGTTGCAACTCAGTGCCTTGCGAGTCTTGCACTCCACAGCGCCGCGCGCCCCCACTCGCTCTCCGCGCTCGACCCTCCCTTCGCCCCCGTGCTGCCGTTCCTCGTCCTCTCCGCCTCCGGTATGCAACTTGCGCTCACAGTGTCGTCCACTCCGCCAGATCGAGACCACCACACAGAAGCTCCCGCCGTCGTTCTGTTTCCGCATCGCCCTCAAGATTAACGTCAAGATGCACTGCTGCTAGGCCCGCATCCGCTTCCCTCGCCTCCTCGCTCGTCAAGTACTCTAGCTGAGTCCCCTTCCTCGCTCTTCCTCTTTCTCGAACGTTCGCTGCCCTCTTTCCCTTCGCCCGCAGACCACCTACCTCCATCGCCGCTCAAGAGGCGAAGCCGGATGTTGGATGATTGAGCGAGGGACCGGCCTCCGTAGTAATCCCCTCTTGTCCTTAGCGATTCGCCTCCCTCCTTTCCTTCCGCTCAGGAATCTACACTCGAGTCACTGTTACTTCGGCGAGTCCCATCTTTCCGGCGTACGATCGAGCAGACCGCCTCTTCTCGCATTGCGCTTGAGGAGAGTGCGCTCTGCAACTGCAGCGTCAACTGGATTCTTGTGCCCGAGGCCCGCGGTCCTGCCGCGGTCAACACGGTGCGCTTTTCACTCACTATAGCACGGAGACAAGGCTGACGCACTCGATGAACGCGAGCAGATGGTGCGTCGCTCGCCCGACGTCTGCGCTTGCCGCCTGGCGGACCACTTGCACTGCGGTGACAGCACCGAGTCGTCCCTCGCCGTGTGCATCCATGCTGAAGCGCCTCGTCGAACTCTCGCAGATCCTCAGCGGCAGCGTCTCGCACGCCCCGGTTGGTTCACTCGCCCTGTTGGTCGCCTTGATCATGGGGTCCATGGACACAATTCACAGCACGTACGGCTCGCCGGTCACGGTCCACCCCGGTGCGTGGCCCTCGCGAAGCCGCTGCCAGTGTGCAGCTGATCTTGCGCTCACCGCCCGCAGCGCGTTTCGAGATCGTTGCGAGGACCGAGGAGATGGCCCTCAAGCTCCTCCAGCAGTACCACACCAAGAATGGTGTCCCACCCGACCGCTTCGTGAGTCTTGGTGCTGGTTCCTCGGCCGCGTTGTCGCGCCCGCCGGCACCTCGTTCCCAACCTGGAGTCGGCCTCCGCAACTAACCCTCGCTCCACTCGTTTCGCAGATCTTCCTGCGCAAGGGCTTTTTGGAGGGACAGTTCAGCCATGTCATGGTCACGGAGGTCGTCGCCATCCGCCTCGCCTGCGCGCGCTTCAACCCCGCGTACAAGCCGTGTGCTCTGTTTCGCCTGTTTGCAAGTGAGACGACGCTCACCCACGGCTCGCACAGCACCATCACCTTCATCTGCAGCAAGACTGACCGGATAGTCTTCGTCGATGGACGGCTTCAGCGCCGACCCGCAGTCGCGCAATGTCAAGCGCAATGTCAAAAGGCAGAGTGCTCCAGGCTCCTTCCCTTGCCGCCTCCGTATCACATTCCTCTCACTGACCAACACTTTCGATGCACAGACCGTCGCCGACACCGGCGTGACCAAGCCGTTCTTCTTCGACTTGTGCGCCTTCTGACGCTCACTTCCCGCCTACTCACGCTGACCCGCCTTCCGCGCGCAGCTATGTCAAAGCGCGCGAGCGGCGTGTCTTGTCCTCCCCGTCGCGGTGTCGACTGGCCCTCAGGCGTCCGCCCGCGGCGAGCACTACACCGTCCTTGTCGACGAGTCGCACTTCACGGCCGGCGAGCTCCAGTCGCTTCGTGTTCAACCTCTCGTTTACATCGCGTGCGCGACAGAAGCTATCTCAGTCGCCTCACCTGTGCAGTACACATCGCGCCGTCGTCCTCCTGTTCCTCCGAAGCCGAGCTGGCGTGCGAGGGGGCAGTCTGCGCGCATGCAGATCCTCCTCAAGCGCGGCGGCAGCAGCTACATGGCGGAGCCGGGATGGCCGCCCTGTTGCGGTGGACGCGTGCCTTGCCCAGGTCTGGCTCGAAGTTTGAAGGACGGAGGACAATGAGAAGACAGTGGAGTGCACGCTACGAGTACTACGAACCTGAAGGACGGAGGACGATGAGAAGACAGTGGAGGAAGAAAGCAAGGAGGGAGACCCGCGAGGGGCGGAAGACTCGGCGACGGCGTCTCAGAATAAGACTCATCACTGACGCCGGGGAAACTAACCAAAGAGGGGTAGCAGACCGCATTTCCTATCAACGGGTATGGTGTAAACAACGAGGGAAGAGAACAGACTCCCTCGACTCCCTCCTCCGCCACCGCTTTCAACACGCCCCGAGCGTGAGGCGCGTTTCCGAGGACGCGCTCGCGCAGTACCAGGAGAGGCTGCAGGTGCGCGGACGCTCTCGTGTTCTTTCCTGGGCGGAATGCTGACGCTTGCTCTACCTCCACGAGCAGCCGATCCACATGTGCCACGACGAGACGCTTTTCTACCTGTAGAGCGTTTCGACCGGAGTCCGCCCGCCCGCTTGTCCCCTCTTACATACCCTCCCTCGCCGCGCGACCCGACCTTCCTCCCGCTTGTCGTACCCTCCTCCGCAGTCTCCCTCGTTCCCTGCATCGTATGCCTCGTTCGGACATAGTCGCGCCCTTTCGAGTGAAGGGCAAGCGGGGGAGAGCAGCGCACCGACATTCTCAAGACAGGCTTGGCAATGAATCGGCACTTGGTTTGTCTCTCGCGGGGCTGCTCTTAGAAGCTAGAAGCTGAGTTGGCCAAGCGGAGCACAGACCACGCAAGGCCACGAGTCACAAACTGCGAGCGGCGTGCGAGAGCGATGAGGAGTGCACCATGCGTTGCAGTTCTAGCGCAGAAACCAATTATAGCGCCTCACCCATGACCACGGGCTACACCGTGGTCCATCATAGCCGGGCGAGGAAGACGGGCGAACCCGTACGAGATGGGGAAGATGGCCCGATGTGTGCGAGAGCGAGGAGGAGTGAGGGGGGCGGGACGGACGGGCAGAGGGGTCCCCGGGCATCGAGATGGTGCCCAGGGTCAAGTGCTGTGTCCAGTCGACCGCATCCGCAACCGTGAGGACCTCGTGCTGCGCGAGGTTGGCGGGTGAAGTGCGAGACGGCGTCGGGTTGAAGCGGTGCGCGTGTGCGCATACGTCGTTAACGACGATGACCACAGTTGTCGACGATTCTGCGGGAGAGGCGGCTGCGGATGCACGGGATCGGGTTCGTCGAGGATTGGAGGAGGGTGAGGAGGAGCGCGTCAAGGGCCAGCGTTGTCGCGGGGAAGGTGGGCTGATCGTCTCGAGCAGCTGCTCGTTGGATGCGGCTCATCAAGCGCGGGAGAACGAGGGCAGGTAAGAGGTCGTCCTGGTCGGCGACGCAATGCACGCGCATGGCAAGGAGGGAAGTGTACATCTGGTAGAAGCGGCGCCAACGAGGAAAGGGCTGAGAAGGATCCGTCAGAAAGCGACGACTAGGGACGCTCGAGGCGCGAGCGGAAGAGGGCGCACCATGGCGAGGTGAGAACACCCTGGAAAAGCACATCGTCGAGGAGAGTGCGCGCGAGACGGCGGTCGAGGGCCTGCGTGTCTGCACGCCGGAAACAACGACTGGACATGAGGCGACGTCTGTATCGGACGAGCACGTGGTGATGCGGTTGGTGGCCAGGTCGGGGGATGGGAAGCAGGGGAGGGGAGCGAGGGAGGGGAGCAGGGGAGGGGAGCAGGGGAGCAGGGCGACGTAGAGTTGGGGACGGGAGGGACGCTCTGGAACGCGCTGGTGCGATAAGAGAGTGACGGAGCGCGTCGAGCGCCGGCGAGGGCACCTAGAGCGGAGGACATGATGAGGCGAGAGGGGAGGGTGACGAGGCGGTGGGGCGTGTACGACGAGCAGGAGGTGGCGGCCCTATGGATCGGCGTCGCGACAGAGGCATTGACAACTTGAGGCGCATCGCCCAGGTCGGGGATAGAGGAGGAGGGGCGGGGGCATTGGGGAAGAGCAACGGCGGTGCGACCAGGAGGGGGTAATCACGACCTTGGTGTTGACTCGCGTGAGCGGCTGGGGCAGGGAAGCTAGCCGATGTCGTCCGGAGCTTCGAGGGCGAGTCTGTTCTCGGAGGCTCTGAGGAAGCGAGTGTCTCGTGGGGAGAGCCAGTGAGGGCAGCGGGGGGTGGTGAGGGCGGACGTGGAGGCCAGCAACGGTGCGAGGGGGTATGTCTGCGCGCGTCGAGCAACCGGGGTCGTCAGTGAGCAGCCGAGAGGGAGAGATGGTAGGGAGAGAAGGGCCCGAGGGAAAGAGCACGCACGTTGTGAGAGCGCGAGGACGGGAGCACACACAACATCGAGCCAACCAAGGAGGCCGGGCAGGTCCATCCTGAGACCTGGCAAGCCGACGAGCTCGCTCGCAGGGTCCTTAACGCTACGGCCGGAACTGCGTGTGGGCCTGGTCAGCTTGGCGAGGGCGGCAAGGCAATAGCGGGCGGGAAGACGCACCCTGGAGGGCGCGATAACGACCATGGAGGAGGACGGCGTACGAGTCCTACCCGTGGATAAGCTCCGGGCGACAACCTGGAGGCAGCGTAGCGCATGGCGAGCCAGAGAACCGTGACCACGACGACCTCCCCGGATGACAACAACGACGACGACGACGGAGCGCGCAAGGCAAGACGCGGGGTAAGCGGGAGCTTCGAGGAGGGCGAGCGTTGGAGTGACTGCAGAACGCTGCACCGCTCGCGAGCAGCTCGAGCGGGAGCGACACGCAGGGACGAGCGAGAGAGCGGACGGGGGAGGGCCCACCTCGTCGATGTCGGCCTCACCGCCCGCACCGCGCGCTGGGGACCGGCTGGGGAGATGCAGGGCTGGAGAGCCTCTGTTCCTCGTTGGCTTCCGACTCGCAGCCTCCCGCGAGGCGTGCTCGCTGTCCCTGCTCCGCCAACACCGCCTCGCTCCACCTCGTCGGCGATCAAGACGGGTACCGCACTGAGGCTCGCGTGCGGCTCTGAGCGGGGCTGCTGGCTTCGCCCTCGCTCCGCAGGCTGGCACTCGCGCGCTCTCGGAAGCCGTTGTGGTCCTTCGCTCGCTCCCGCTTCCTCGCGCCCCCCCTGGATCCAGTCAACGCTGCTCTCTCCCTCAAGCAGGGCGGGTTCTTCCGCGCTCTTCGCACGCGGCGAGGGCGTCTGGAACTGTTGAGCACTCCACGCCGACGACGTCGCCAGGACTGTTAGTTACGTCCCCTCCTTCGCCTTGGCCCCTGCGCTGGCGGAACCTTGCTGACCTGCCGCACGCAGGTACTTTGTTCCCGCCGCTCTCGCCAGCGTTGATCATCCGTGCGGTTGATTGTCCGCGTTCCTCCGTCCCTTCGCCTCGTGCTCCCTCCTTTCGCTGCGCACTGTCAGACCCCTCCTCTCCCCCACCGTCCCCTTCGAGCTGGCTCTGCCACAATCCAGCGCTCTACAAAACGTGGGCGAGTGCTCAATCTGTGCTCGTCAAAGCCTTGGACGAGCGATGCGCGCTTTGGGTTCTGGTGCGTCTCTCCCACGCGTCCTGCTTGCGCTCGACTGGCCCGCCTCCCCACCCGCAGCTCGGCGCTTTCTCCATCTTCACTTCACCTCATGGATGTACAGTGGATTGAGGGTGTCCACGGAAGCGTCCATCCAGGTCGTCCTCAAGTCGCGCTTCTCGAGGCTGTCGTGAGAAGCGGCCAAGCCAAACGGTCGGTTTCTCGGGCGCTTGCTTCCCCCCCTTCCTGTTCCCGAGATGACCTTGCAGGTGCGCTCGGAAACGGCGTTGGACCTTTGACCGCGCTACCACAACGCGCATGCCCACCAGCTCGCCAATCCGTGTACCCGCACGGCGTCCCTTGCCCTCGCCCGCGCACTCAGTTCTCGCTCTCGTGCATTCACCGCAAGCGTCCTCTTTGGCGTCGCGAGTACGAGCGGGTCATACAGCTGAGAGAGGCAGTTTGCCGGCGGGTTCTGCGGTCGTCATCAAGAAGTGCATTCCTTCCTCGCCTCTTCCTCTGCTTCATCGTCTCAGCGCATGCGCTAACTCCCCCTGCGGCCCGCAGCAGGCCGCTGATGTGAGCCATGCGCTCAGGAGATCCGTCAAGCACGCCAAGCGTGTACTGAAGCAACACTCGTCCAACATGCGACACCCCAACCCGTTTGTGCGTTTTCGCCTCAAGGTGCGCTTTTTCCCCACTGTCCTCTCGCAGATATGGGACAGACCATGCAGGGACGCGTAGTCCTATGACCCCAGCTCGGCTTGTTCAGGGGTCGAGCCGCAGCACCCTCGGCACTGCCCGCTCACCCAGGTCCTCGCTCAGGCCCGGGAGGTCGCTCGATTGCCCAGTCTCTCGTTCCACCTCCCCTCCCGCAATCCCGCAGCGCCGGTCGTCCTTGTGGGCGCGGCAAACGTCGAGTAAAGAGGAGAAGCAGGCGATTTTGTCCGGGTCGGCCCATCCAGGTCGAGCTCTTCTTCGAGGGTCGCCAAGTCGAGTACCGCAGTGTATCCTTCATCTCCCGCGCCTTTCGAGCAGCGAGCACAAGGTCTTCTCTGCGCAGCGATCACCATCATCGCACGGGCATCTGCAGCGCATCCCGGGCGTCGGCCTCGTCTTCGGCATGTCGGCTCACAGCGGCAACGCATGGCTTGCGCACGGCGTGGGTCTTCCTTCCTCCCTCTCTCGATGCGCTCTAACACCTTGTTCGTCCCACCCACAGGTCAAAGGAGCGCCACCATGTCTTCTCCTCCGGCGCGTTCCAGCCTCCGAAGTCTGCAAAAGCACACGATGGACGTGTCTTGTGGATCACGAAGAGCGGCGAGGAGGCAGTGGAGGGTCATGCCAACGCTGCTTCCAACCAAGATACGGAGTGCAACGCTCCCGGATGACTCTAAAGCACGCGGGCAGAAGGAGAGAACTCGAGGGCATCACGTTGCAGTGCAAGTATTCGATGCAAGCACAACCACCGGAGCCGAACAACCACCTGGTCAAGCACAAGCGCGCGTCCACCCCCTCACGCAAGGCCCTCCATACCCGCGCCCGCGTCCGGCGCCCCGCTGACGCTGCGGCTCTCGCCGCCCTCACCCCCGTCGTTGTTGAGAGCCGCCCCAGCCGCGTCGGGACAGATGTTCTGCACCTCCCAGGAGCGCACCAGCTTGCAGATCTCCTGGAGCTCGTGGAAGACGCTTCAGGACGCAACATATCGTCAGTGTCCTGCAACGGGACACGAGAGAGAGTGGGCGAGGAGAGGGGGCCGACGCACTCTTCAAGGAAGAGCGACAGTTCCGCCATGGCCTTGAACTCGGCGTCCATGGACTTGACCGTCTTGTCGAGTTTCTTCGCGAGCTTCTCCACGCACTCGTTGAGCGACTCGGGCCCCTCGACCGCCTTGTCCCACATGGTGAGCTTCGCGGCGACCCGCGTCCCGAGCAACGGCGGTTCGAGCTCCGCCTGCTCCGCGACCGGGCCCGCCGCTGTGCACAGCGTCTGGAGGACGGAGCGCTGCGCCTCCGAGAGCTGGGGCGCCGAGTGAGTCCGCTCGGCGCGCGGGTTGTGCGTCTGGAGCGCCTGGGGGAGCTGCGCGGCCGGCTCGGGCACTTTCTGCAACGCCGCAGTCGAACGGATGCGAGCACGTCAGCTCGTCTGTCCAATCACTGACAAGAG
The DNA here is from genome assembly GCA_019926025.1 of Rhodotorula kratochvilovae. NCBI lineage: Eukaryota > Fungi > Basidiomycota > Microbotryomycetes > Sporidiobolales > Sporidiobolaceae > Rhodotorula > Rhodotorula kratochvilovae. Next base: position 869,118 of record JAHSUG010000003.1, on the reverse strand, counting down.
AGGAGCAGGTGCGCACCGGCAGTAGCTGCAGCGCTTTCATGTCATTGACGACGTTGTCGACAGTCGATGAGAGCGTCTTCGTTTCGTTCTCGAGGATCTCAAGCGACTCGCGGATGCGCCCAAGCTGCGGGAGTGGCGGACATGAGCGCTGCGGCGAGGACAAGGAAGTGAGAGTGAGACGCACCTCGGTCGCAAGCTTGCCACTGTACTGGGGAGACAGTTTGCAGGGGCGCACTCTCCTCAGCGCGATGCGAGAAGAGGCGGACTGCTCGGGTTGGAACTGCGGAAGCGGTACGCGCCGTAGTAACAGTGACTCGAGTGTAGATTGCTGAGCGAGGGGCCGGGAGGGGATCGCTACCGGACAAGAGGGGATCGTGCTACTCCGGACGAGGCCCTCGCGCCATCACTCAACCCCCGCATTCGACCTTGACCGTCCCGACGAAGGCAGGGGGTCTGCGGGCGAGAAGGAGAGAGGCAGCGACGTTCGATAGAAAGGAAAGCGAGGAGAGGGACTTAACCGGGTCCCTCGACGAGCGAGGAGGCGAAGGACGCGGACACGGGCTTAGCACCCACCCCCCTTAGAAAGGAGCGCAGGGGAGAGGAGAAGAGGGCGGCGACCCGCGCACGGGTACCTCGGGCGGACTTGCGCGGGGCGGTGGGTGCCTTGTTGCGCTGGGAGGCCGGCTGCGGCGCGCGGCGTGCGGCCTTGGCCGCCTCGTAGTCGTCGACGAGGTCGTTGGCGTTGACCTTGAGCTCCTCGGCGTCGACCCAGTCGTCCCAGCGCGCGGCCCAGCCGAGCCAGCGCACCTTGTACTTGAGGCGCCCGCGGACCGTCTTGTCGCCGACGATCTTCTCGACCTCCCACTCGGCGTTCGGGTCGTCGGTCGCGCCAATGGCGGGAGGCGGACTTGCGAACGCGCGGGAGGGGAAACGCACATCGTCGTTCGGGTACCATGGGCGGATCTTGGAGGCGTGGAGGCGACGATGAATCTTGATGTACGACGGGAGGTTGAACGTGTAGGTTGACGTCGCGTCGTCGACGCCCACGATGTCGAACGGTCCGATGAACTTGGGCAAAAACTTGCCGGCGAGCGCCTGCGGGAAGCGGAGCGAGGCGGCCGAAATGTACGCGCGGTCACCGACTTTGAAGCGCCCGAAATCGTCGCGGCGGTGGCGGTTCTCCTGCACCGTCATCGCGACTCGCGCGGAGATGATCGCGTCCGTCGCGACGAGCGCGTTGGTGCGGGCGCGCTCGGCGAAGTCGTCGGCGACGGAGTCGCCCGAGGACGCGACGACGAGGGGGATGAACGACGGGACGAACCCGTGGACGACTTCGAAAGGCGAGAGCCCGGTGGGCGCGGAAGTGGCGCTGTTGATCGCAAACTCGCAGGCGGGCAGCAACGAAGCCCAACTACGCGGGTCGTCCTCGCCGAGCGTGCGCAGGATTTGGCCGACCGTCTTGTTGGTGACCTCGGCGCGCCCGTCCGTCTGCGGGTGCGCCGATGTCGACATCTTGAGCTTGACATCGAGGATCTTGTAGAGCGAGGACCAGAACGACGAGACGAACTTGGGGTCCCGATCGCTGACGATGGACGTGGGGAGCCCGAAACGAGCGACGACGCTGCGGAAGAAGCGCTCGGCGACGTCGCTCGCGGTCGCCGTCGAGGCGAGGGGGACGAGGATGACCATCTTGGAGACGTAGTCGGTGATGGTGAGGACGCTGTCGACCGCCTCGCCGTACCATTTGACGGGCGGGAGCCCGACGACGAAATCCATCCCGACCTGCACCCACGGACGCGTCGGCGTCGCGAGCGGGTGCAAGAGGCCGAGCGGGCGCTGCGTCGTCGACTTGTTGCGCGCGCATGGCTCGCACGCGCGAACGTAGTCGTTGACGTCCCGCGCGAGGTGCGTCCAGAAGAACGAGCGGCGGACGGCGGCGAGCGTCTTGCGGAAGCCGAGGTGACCGACTGAGCGATGCGACGACTCGATCGCCCACTCGACGAAGGTCGGTGCCGCCGCGGTCGGGTCGGAAAGTGCCGCGACGGGTACGCGTGCCCCCGTCGGGAGGACGAGCCAGAGGCGCCCATCCTCACGGAGGAAGACGAGGCCGTCGCGAACGGCGAAGTCGGGGTGCTGAGTCGGGACGTTGAGTACTGTCTTGCAGAGCGAGTCGGTCGCTGCGGACGAACGAAGCCCCGCGAGGAACGGCGCGGGCAAGGAGGTCATCATCGCGTTCTCCTCGTCTCGGGGAGTGGGAGAAGAGGAGGAACGGGACGCAACTTCGGGCCGTTGTCGCGGGCGCGCGAGCGCCGCGACGAGACCGGCCATAAGCATCTTGCCGTTGGCCGAAAGCTCCGGGTTGAACGGTACGTTGTCGTCATGAGCCGGGGCCGGCTCGATCGCCGAGGGGAGCGGTGCGTTCTCGAGCTCGGCGAGGCGGGACAGCGAGTCGGCGATGGCATTCGTCTTGCCGGGGATGAATTTCCACCGGAAGTCGTACTCGGCGAGCGTTTCCCACAAGCGCACATGCCGCCGTGTCTGCTTGGGCGGTTGGTCCCAGTACGTCTTGAGCGGCTCGTGGTCGCAGACGACCGTGAAGGGGAAACCGACGACGTGCTCGTGCATCTTCCGGCACCCGACGAGGACGGCGAGAAGCTCTTGGTCCGTGGTTGAGTAGTTGCGTTGCGCCGGGTTGAACTTCGACGAGAAGAACTTGACGGGCGTCGCCGTCTCGTACGTCGAGCCTTGGCCGAGCCAGCCGCCGCACCCGTACATGGATGCGTCGGTAACGAGGAAGAGCGGCTCGGCGCCGGAGTCGACAGCGGCGGCGTCGAGGGGGCGGAGCACCTGCGGGACGAGGGACTTGAGCAACTCAAACGCCATCTCGCACTGCGGCGTCCAGTCCCAATCGACGTTGCCCGTCAACCGTGTCAAAGGCGCAGCGATCTCGTTCACGCGGGGCAAGTGATCGCCCATCCAGCCGACGGTGCCCATAAAGCGCAAGACATCCTTCGGATTCTTCGGCGTCGGCCAGTTCTTCACCATCTCCCACTTCTCCTGCACCACGTGGAGCCCTTCGTCGTCGATAACGACGCCGAGCGCCTCGAGCGACGGAGCGAGGAACTCCACCTTCGAGCGGGAGAGGAAGAAGCGGAAGTGACGCAGCGTTGTGAGGACGATCTTGAGGTATCGGAGATGAGCGCGCGGGTCTTCGAGTAGACAAAGACGTCGTCGTAGAAGACGTCGAGGAAGCGACCAATGGCCTTCTGGAACATGAGGTAGCACACGCGGTGCATGGTCTCGGGAGCGTTGCGGTCGCCCTGCTGCATCACCCTCGAGACGAAGGTGCCGTTCGAGGTCACGAAGCCCGAGAGGGGGACGGAATCAGGCTCGAGGCGCACCTGCTCGTACGCGGCCTTGAAGTCCAGCTTCGAGCGGTACTTGTGCGAGGCGAGGCGGCGGCGAACGAGCCCCATGTCCGGGATGGGCGAGGCGAGAGCGACCGTGTTGAGGTTGCGCGGCTTGAGGTTGACGACGAAGCGTGCCTGCGAACGGTCGTGCTTCGGCACTGCGAACATGTTGCAGGCTGAGTCGAGCGCCGCCGGCGACCAGAAACCCGCGTCGACGAACTTGCGGAGGTGCGCGGCCCACTGCGCCGCGTACCGCTCCGGCATCTTGATCGCGAAGGGCCGGACCTTCTTTTCGACGTCGATGAGGTCGATGCTGTGGTTCATGGGGCGGAAGGGAGGAAGACCCGGCAGGTCATCGACGAAGACGTCGTCGAACTCGCAGAGGAGAGCCGAGAGACGCGCCTGGGTGTCCTCGCTCGTCAAGTCCTCCTCGGCGGGGTCGTCCGTCTCGTCGTCGATGAGCGGGTTGTGCGGTTCCACGCCGACTCGGTCAAGGAGAGGGTCGATGGTCTTCGGGTCGACACCGGCCTTGAGGGCGCAGAGGAGGAACGACTCGAACTCGTCCGTCGTCATCGGCGAGTTGACGAACCCGAGGTCGACGAGGTTGCGCTCGGGCTGCTCGACGAAGACGCCATTCTCGAAGTCGTAAACCGCGGACGACGGGAGCTCCTTGGCGACGTATAACAGCGACGACGACGATACGGCGGTGCCCGAGTCGCGAAGGAACGGTGTGCCAAGGATCGCGTCGATACCGGGCGGGAGCGGTGCGACGAAGAACGAGCGGTCGGCCAGCTCGATGGTGCCGACCTGGAGATCCGAAACGGCGAACAGGCCGAGACGGACGCCCTCGCCGTCGGTCGCGAGCGACGCATGGACGGGCGCATCGAGGCGCCGCACGTCGAGCTGGAGGCGGTGGACGAGGTCGGGCGAGAGCACGTCGGCTTGAGCGCCCGAATCAATGAGCGCGGTGCCCGCAACGCCACCGAAGGATGCCGGCGCCGTGAGCGGGTCGGGAGCGACGACAGGCGGCGACGGATGGGCGGACGAGGCGGGACGGCGTGATGCCCGCTTCTTACGCTTCTTGGTCGACTTGGCCTCGCTGGTCTCCTGCTCGCCGCCTCCCGAATCCGAAGAAACAGGCATAAGACGGCGTTGCAGCGACTCATGGGGAGAAGACTCGTCCGAGGATGGGCCCGGCGACGAGGAGGAAGACGATGTGGGGAAAGACGACGAAGAGGCGGTCGAGGCGGTGGTCGATGCGCTTAGCGGAGCGATGAAGGGCAGCGTTGCGTGATCGACCGAGGTGGCCGTCCCCTCAGAAACGAGAGCACTCCGTCTCAGGCGCGAGGCCTCGGAAGGTGCGAGAGCTTCATCCTCGGGAAGGGGAAGAAGGTGAGCCCGGGAGCGGGACGCGCAGAGCGGGCATGCCTCTACGCGTCGTCCCCATTTCCCGACGAATCGGAAGACGGGGAACCCTCAGTCGCGACATTCAAGTCGGACGTCACCGGGTCGCTCGTCGCGGGAGAGGAGGACTGCGAGAGCGGGGACTTGCCCATCGACATGCGCTGGAGAGCGGCGATGATGATCACGTCGGGATCCTTGCGCGACTTGGTGCACGCCTTCGACCAGTGGCGGCCGACCTCGCCGCAGTTGTAGCAGCGCATGTCGCCGCTCGTCGCGGGCGCCTTCGGGTCGTGCCAGTCGTTCTTCGAGCCGACGGGGTACTTCTGCTGCCACTCGCGGGCGGCCTTGAGCCAGTTGGAAGGCGGCTTGCCGGCGGGCGACAACGACGAGGGCGAAGCCTGCCGGGGCGAGGCATCAGTACCCGATGCCTTCCTCGAGGAGGGAGAGGAAGACGACGTAGCGGGCTTGTCTGCGCGACGGAAAGAGGGAAGCGAATCCGTCTGCGCGGCGATGTTGACGACATCGGCAAAGTTGGGCTCGCCGAGGCCGAGAGCCTTGCGGGACGCGATCTGCGTCTTGACGAACTCGAGGACGTTCGAGTGCAGGCCGACGAGGAAGGTCGACTTGCGATCGACGTCCGAGATGAAGCGGTCCATGCACGCAGTCGCGAGGGCATCAACCCTGGCGCCATAATCGCGAGCCCGGAGCGCTCCTTGCCGCGTGTTGCGGTACGCGGAGAAGGCCTTCTCGGCGGCGGCATCGTCGGTCCAGTGAGCGGCCACGGCGTCGAGGACGGCGCGGAGCGAGAGGAAGGGGACGCGCGCGTTCGATGCGTCGAACCAGAGCTGCGGCGCAATGCCGTCGTTGCCGGTCTCGGCGGAGATGAGCGAGCGAATGGCGTAGAAGATCTCCGGGGTTGTCGACTCGCCGATCGCCGTGTCGAGAGCGACGCCGTGAGACCCGAGGTAGAGGGTAACCGATCGTGCCCAATTCTCGCGCTCCTGGTAGTCGAACTTGCCCGTCCACGCCTTGGGCTCCTTGACCTTCAGCTTGACCGTGAGCTGGACCGGCGGGGACGAGGTTGCGCGGCGCGCGGGAACGAAGGCCGGGTCGACCTTGACCTGCGGCGGGATCGAGCCGGTCCTACGCGCGTACAGCTCCTCGTACCGGCGAGCCTCGGCGCGTGCCTGCTCCATCTTCCGCCGGAGGACCTCAGGTTCAGCGTCCGCCGCCGACTCGAGCGGGGCGCTGACGCCATGCGCGAGCTCCGACTGGAGGTCCTCGGCCTTGAGGCGTGCCTCCTCACGCGCCCACCGCGCATGCTCTTCGCGCTCGAGCGTCTCGCGCCGTGCGCGCGCCTGCTCCTCGAAGCGAGCGCGTGCAGCACTGCGCCGTACCACCGACCCCTCGGACACTCCGGAACCGGCCTGGGAGGCTGGTACGTTGAGGAAAGAGGGCGGATCGGGTGCGACGGAGTTGTCGGGCTCGACGGAGGCGATCGACGCGGCGAGCGAGGGCGAGTGGTGGGACTCTACGCGCACGCCGCCGGCCCAGACCAACGCCGGGTCAGACCGGTCGGAACGAACGGTAGAGGCATGGCCGGGCGGGTCCTCGCTGGGGAACGGGGCCATCGGAGGCGGAGGAGGCGGCAGAGGCGGGGGAGGCGGAGGAGGAGGGACGGAGGTGGACGTGCGGGCGGAGCGGGCGGTGAGGAAGGTGTCGAGATCGCTCTGTGCGTACTCAGGATCTGCTCCGACGAATCGGGGCGAGCGCCGGATGCGAGAGACGGTAGGGAGGGGTAGGGAGTCGGAGGAGGAGGAGGAGGATGAGGACGCGTCGTCGCCGGCGGAGGATTTGGCCGGAGAGGGCGAGACTGCGCGGGTGGTAGAGCTCTCCTGCGAGGAGCTCGAGGAGGGAATGATGGAGGAACTCGACTGTTAAAAAAGTGCAGGGGCGCACTCTCCTCAGCGCGATGCGAGAAGAGGCGGACTGCTCGGGTTGGAACTGCGGAAGCGGTACGCGCCGTAGTAACAGTGACTCGAGTGTAGATTGCTGAGCGAGGGGCCGGGAGGGGATCGCTACCGGACAAGAGGGGATCGTGCTACTCCGGACGAGGCCCTCGCGCCATCACTCAACCCCCGCATTCGACCTTGACCGTCCCGACGAAGGCAGGGGGTCTGCGGGCGAGAAGGAGAGAGGCAGCGACGTTCGATAGAAAGGAAAGCGAGGAGAGGGACTTAACCGGGTCCCTCGACGAGCGAGGAGGCGAAGGACGCGGACACGGGCTTAGCACAGTTCCTGCAGCAGGGAGCTCTTGCTAGCCCACTCCAGAGAGACGGAGAGAGAGGTTGGATTCCGAGAGGGAGACGGGCGAGGGCGGTCTAGACAGGATCTACCAGCACCACCACACCGCGCATCTCGTCGAGCCGCTTCTCAAGCTCTCGAGCCCCGTCCCTGCGCCCTCCTTCCCGACCTCCATCTCATCCTCCTTGTCGCGCACGGCCTGCTCGACCTTGTTGCCCACGTCCTCCAGTTCCTTCCCCACGGCGGCGACGCGCGTCGCGTGCTCCGCGTCCGTGCTCGCGACCTTCGCCGGAAGCCCCTCCTTTCCGCCGTCGGGTGCGTCCTCGCTCGGACGCTCCAGACCGGTGGCTGCCGCGCGGTCGACGCGCGCCGTGAGGTCCCGGACTTCGCGCTGGAGCGCCTCGAGCTCGCTCTGCGCCGCGAATGGCGCAGGCGGGTGCGCGAGCGCGGATGCAAGGGCCAACGAGCCGGGGCCGTGCGCGGGCTCATTGACTGCTGCTCTTGCTGCGGCGCCGTGGTCTCGAGCACACCGCGGCGCACCCTGACGGCCTCGAGCTGCGGGCCGCCGTCCTTGCGCCGGCGCTGCCTGTCCTCGACGGCGAAGAGGGGCATCAGGAGCGAGCCGTCGGCGGCGACGGGCGTTGGGTGGGGGAGGAGCGCGGATGAGGTCAACGCGGCGGGCGTGGCAGAGGACGAAAGCTGCGGCAAAGTGTTGACGAGGTGCTCGACGGTTGCGTAGAGCTTCTCGATCCTGGTGCGGACGTCTTGAATGCGCTCGTCCTGGATGCGCGCAAGGTAACCCTGCAGTGTCTCATGCAGGAGCTCCCCGACGCGACCGGGCCCGGCATCGATGACGCGCTGCAGGAGGGATAGGGGTGCGGGCGTGTAGGCGGGCGAAGGGCGAGGGGCACTTGGGAGGCGCTTGCCGGTGGGGGAGGGCGCGCGGGGTGCCCGCGTGAGACGAGGGTGCAGACTGAGGAACGGAGGCAGGTAGCGGCAGGAGGGCCACTGGTGGGGGTACGGAGCAGGGTGGGAGGGTCGGAGGAGGGGGAGGGAGCGGTTTCTTGCGGGTTGAGTGGGGATGAAGACCTCTGAGTGCGGCGTAGGGTTGTGCTACGCATATCTACGGTTCTCCTTGTCCTCTTCGGAGCACTGGATGCGCGAGAGTGAGGCGAGACACTTGGGCGGAACAAACTGCGAGGGAGCGGGACCCGCTTGGCTTCCTCCCCACCATCGCTACCGCGCAGGACAACGCGAGTACACACAGCCGCGTGCACCTTAGGCTCAGCTTCACCCCTCGGACCGCCCCACGGACCACGATGCCGTTCTCCCGCCACCTCAACCCCGTCCCGTCCTCATTGCCCCCGCGCCTCCCGCCCGTCTCCCTCGCATCGCGTCGACTCGCTAGGCCACCTGCGCTCTAAAGCGCCCTCTCAAAGCATGCCCCCGCCCCATCATGGTCCCAGCCTGGGTGTAGCGGCGGTCACTCGACTCGGCCAACTCGGGAGGGGCGTGTGCTGGAGTGTCCGCGATGGGTATGCAGGTACGTCCCTTTGCCACGCACTTTTTGCTATCCCGGTTCTGTGGAGCGTGAGCCACGGGGCACGCTTTGGGTAATGGTTGGGTGCGGACGTACGTGCCGCACTTGCACGGGTGGCGCGGCGGCCCTGGGGAGGCTTACCTCTCCACGGCAAAGGACTGACACCGTGCAGGCGATGGACGTTGAGGAGCCTGCCACGGCTGACCCTAAATACCGTTACAGTCCCGCCCACTCGCCTCGCCGCAGCCTCCTCCCCTACTCGTCGCAAGTACCTGCTCGCTTTGCGCTTTGCTTCTCGCTCTCCCTGCGTGCGTGATTTCCGGCTGATTCTGCTTCCTGGCGCAGTATTCAGCCGCTCCGTCCGCGCCCCAAACTGACTCCCTCCACACCCTGCCTTGCCCCTCCCTCCCTCGCTGCCACACGAACCCATTGCTTTCTCTCCGCGTGCAGAGAACAGAACGCCGAGGTACATCCACACGGCCGAGAAGCTGTCAGCCATTGGCACGGTCCAGCAGGGGCTCGTCCACCCGGACGTGATCACCTCAAACATTTTCTTCCGCTCGCTGAGCTGCGCTGCGCTCGCGGCCTTCTCCTCGCGGTGCGTCTGCACTCTTCTCCTTCGCTGCTCTGCTGACAACCTGACTCTGCTCCTGCGCGCGCAGAAACCACAACTGGATCGCACGCCGCCTCGTCGAGATGAACGAGCAGGACCGCTACAAGCCGTGGGACTCGCTCGACGCCAAGCAGGAGGATTCGCAGGACCTTGACATCTTCAACACGGCGCGCAACATCAACTGCGGCTGGCGCGTAAACGTCATCCTCCGGGTGCGCCCGCCCCCTCTCTTCCTCTTCCTCTTCCTCTTCCTCTTCCTCTTCCTCTTCCTCCTACCAAGCCGCACTGACGCTCGTCCGCCGCATGCCCGCTCGCAGGACTACATCCGCATGATCCTCAACATCTCGCGCATTGACTCGACATGGTCGCTCAGCCCGAAGGGCGAGATCAGGATCCTCATCGGCCGCTTCCGGCGCGGCGAGGACAACCACATGTTGATCGAGTTCGACAGTGCGTACTCTCTCCCCTCCAAGGTGAGCGTCGCTGACGCTTCAAGCAAGTGCAGTGCCTTACAGCCGACGAAGAGCCCGAGCAAGAAGGATGTCAAGTGGCTCGAGGGTGTCATGAAGTGCTGGAACGGCGGCAAGGACTTCAAGAGATGCACTTCCCTCTCTTCGCCCGCGTCGACCATGAATGACGACCCAGTTATGTTGCTCCCCGTCCTGCCCCCGCAGAACACCACCGCTCCCGCCCGCAGCTGACCAAGCACGACTTCCTCCTCGACCTCCTCGCAACCGAGGCGGTACTCGATGACATGGGCGTTCGGCGACAGGGGCAACGACGGGACGAGGACATCGCGCTGTACATGGCGCCGCTGCTCCGTCAACGAGTGCGTGCCTTCCTCACCCTTATACCTCGCTCTTGCGCCCCTGCTCACGCTCCTTGCGGTGCAGAACCCGCCGCTTCCTCGGCCTCGAAGGCTACAAGTCGCTCGAGTCGTGGATGATCTTGTCGCCGACTCGAGGAGGACGTCGCGTCGCGGCCGAGAGGCTCTACAAGCACATCGACAACCAGATGCTGTACCCGGGCTTGATGGCTGAGCAACTCACGCTGATCATGAAGGGTGCGTCCACCTCCCTCCTCCTCACCCTCTCGGACTGACATCCTCCCCCCGCAGCATTCCCCGTGCAATCTTCTCGGACACGTGATTCTCGCTCAGCTCAAGGTGCACCGTGCGTTCCCTCCCAGCTCTTCCCTCACGCTCATGCTTGTGACACGGCGCTGACCGCTCCTACGTCTTGCACATATCCAGGAGGCGCACGGTGTTGACCACGAGGGCAGGCAGTTTGGGAAGGTAGCGTAGCGCGCGAGGCTCTCAAAGACGGCCCTCCCCCTGTCGCTTGCACTGCATTGGAGCAGGTTAAGTAGTCTTTGCAGTTCAGCGCGGATGGATGAGCTCGCGTCGCGGCGGGGGCGGAGCAGTGAGGGCCGCGCGAAGAGTGGTTGCTGCACACCCTCCCGTGGCATCTCGGGAGGGCCCATCAGCACACGGGGGCTGCGTAGGCGCAGGGAGCTCTACACTGCACGTGCTGAACCGCTCGCTCGTAAGATGAGGTCACGCTGTGCCCGGCCGTGTGGGGCGGCGAGGCTTCGTCGCTCCCTTCTGTTCCACCCGCCTCCGCGCTCGCTGCAGGCGCACTGATTGTAACCGCCTACCCTATCCCAACAAGCACCCACTCGCTGCCTCCCCCAGCCCTCCTCTCGCACCGGCGCTCGCGCCAAATCCCCTCGACCTCCTCGCGCCCCCTCGCCGTTTGCGCCTCCGGCCCCCTCGCTCACCCGTCCCTCCATTCGTCTACGGCACTGTCGGCCACCTCGCACCTCTCGTGTGCGTCTCTCCTCCTCTGCTCTGCGGAACTCCCCCTGGCACCGCCTCACAGGCGTTTTCACATGCTAATCCCGCCCGCCCGTTCGCAGGATTCTCCACCTTCGCCTCCGCGCCGGGTGAGCTCCCGTCCATCTCTCCTGCAGGCAGGAGACAGAGCTGACCGGCCTCGCGCACGCACACAGTCGCCGAGGGCCTTTTCGCTGAGTCTTCATGCCTCGCGGGGCTGAGCGGCGATGAGATCCACCAGCTTGTCTGGCAGGACAAGCGCAAGTATCTCTGTTCAACCCTCATCTGTGCCATGGTGGCTTCGCCGCCTCAAGACAAGGCAGCGCACCTCGCACTCTACGAGCCCGACCTCCTCTTCTCCGCGCTTGATGAGTCGAGACCAGCACGGGCCCGCACGCGACCAGATTGATTGCTGTTGCTCTCCGTGGTGGCCGCCCAACGCGGGAGGAGGTGCGTCCAACCTCTTCTCCTCCAAGACGGTGCTCGCACCCCGCGCGCCGTTCAAGAAACCCTCCGCGCTGACTTGCCCTTCATGCGTGCAGTTCCGCGCCGACGTGATCAAGGCAGGCACGGACGCACTCGCCTACGTCCAACTCGCGACGCGCGTGGCGACCCTCGCGCCTGAGCACTCCGCCGAAGGCACGCAGGAGCGGGCCTACCTGCGGGTCGGGGCGACGATCCGTGCCACGGAGCGCCCGGCTGCATTTCACGTGCGCACCCTCTCTCCCATGTGCTTGTAGCATCAGCCAGTGCCGACGCCAACAATCACGCGCGCAGGAGCACGAGGAGGTCAAGGCTGTTTACCTTGAAGGACGCCACCCCGCCGCACTCGTTCACGGCGCCGGGCGCGTCCTCGTCAGCGCTCTGTCCCAGCTCAACGCCCAGCAGCTCGAGCATTTCGGGATCTCCAGGGCGACCTACGGCTTCTGTGCGGAGCAGCTGTGGACTGAGGTGCTCAAGCTTGCGATGCGGCACACGTGCTCGTTCAACTTCGATTCGTACATCGGGATCCCGCCCGACTACGTCGGACTCAACGTCAAGCCGGGCGGCAAGGAGGGACCGGCCGACTCGCTCTACGCGCCCATCCTGCGCTCTGTCGTCGCCGCTGCGTCGAGCTTCGTGTTCTTCGACTTGCTGAGGAGCTGCGCGGGCATCCCCACTTCGATCGGCAAGACGCCGACGGCGCTCAGCGGCGCGCTGATCCTCCATTCGCTGGGTGTCGCGCGTTGAGCGCGGCTTCAGCCTCAGGCGGACTGCCCGAGCGTCCTGGACTGGCAGTTTTACCTCCACCCGCACGCGTTTGAGGGCCTTGTCAAGGACGCCAACGTCGAGCATGGGACGTGCGACTTCGAGCTCTGCATCCGCAAGGTCGGCGAGGGCAGGCCCGCCTTGACGCTCCCCAGCCGTATCGGGTTCATCAAGATCGACTACGTGGGCCGCAAATACTGGCTCGACCTCGACCTTCAGGACATCGCTACCGAGTCGAAGGACCAGATTGCCGCTCTGTGCAACCTTGGCCTGAAAGACGACTCGTGGTTCGAGCCGCCGGACGACATGTCGAGCAACGAGGGCAAGTATGCGACGTAGTGGTGCATTGTGCGCTCTCTCCCTCTCCGGCATTGCGCTTCTGCAGCGTTATACGTGTACTGAGGCAGTCTGCACATCCCAGCCGCCCTTTCTCCGCTCCTCCTCCCACCCCTCCCACGCCTCGCTCCCCTCCCCCGCCCGTCACTCGCCTCATTCCGCTCACTCGCCCTCGCCCACCGCCATTGCCTCGGTCACTCTAACCTGACGGACACATGCTGGGAAGAAAGGGGTATCTGGCCAAACGCGCCGTGCAAAAGAGCGGCACTCTAGTGTTTGGAACTACATAGACGCTCCTTTTCTCCCTCTCACCTTGCGCGGTCCTGAGCTGCGCTCACTTGTGCTCCGCTGCATGGCAGCCGTGCTCAGTGTGGAACGCCTCGGAGGAAGAGCCTCTTGAGCAGCTCATGTTGGGGTTGTGGACGTCAACCCTCTCTTCCGCCGAGGACGAGAACACCCTCCTCCCTTTCTTGCACTGGACACTTCTGCAGTGTCCTTGCTTGCGCTCACGTGTTTGGCAGAGCCGCTCGCGCTTTTCAAGGTGGAAAGAAGGGGAACTGCCAGCAGGGTTGTCAATGCCAACCATCTCCTCCTCGACACATTGCTCTCATTTGCCCCTTATCCCAGTCTTTGCGACAGCTGTAATGGCTCAGGATGCACCTCTCTTGGCCATGACGGGAGGGCGACACCGTTAGGTGTGCAAAAAGAGGCTCTAGTGCCCACCTTTTCCTCCTCATCACGACGTCATTCCTGCTCTGGCGGTACAAAAGATGAAGCCCAACGCGGGGCTCGAACCCGCAACCTTGTGATTGGCAAAACGCGGAGGTTAGAAGTCACATGCGCTGCACGTGATGAGCACACTTGATGGGACCAGGACGTTGAGGGCAAGAGTGTGAGGCCATGGTTCCAACGGGTAGCAAGCGCAGCAAGCACAAGAGACAGTGATGAGCACCTTGATATCAAACAACACGAGAAGCAAAGGTAAGAAAGAAAAGGAAAAGAAGGGGGAAGCACGGTGCACAGTTTGCAAAATGTGCGCTGTCATGCTTCTATCCAACTACAGTTTGAGCAAGAAGACGGAGACATTGGACTTAGCAGGTTCTCACAAGAGCGAGTGTTCCGTAACAAGGCTCCTGTACCATGTAACGAGCTCTGGCGTGAGTTTCCACAGTGATAATGAGTGGCAGTGGAGAAGCATCAAAGTGGCTATGAGGAAGACTGAGACGGTAAAATAATGATAGCCGCAGGCGGGGACGTTCTCCCAATAGTCCCCGTCCCGGGCAAGTGCTCTTTGAGGCGGGTAAGGTGGGCGAGGCAGGCGAGTGTGGCGTCGGTACCACCCATGGCAGTGCTGAAGAGGACGTAGGCAAGAACGGCGTCGAGAATGCCGTCGCCGATGTCACTGTGGTATGCCGAGACTAGAGGCCGGGGACGGCGGTGCACACAAGTCAGACACAGGGAACAAATGCAGGTTGTTGGAACAGGTGGCATTGGAAGGCAGGTGAGCCTATCGAGGAGGCGGTAGGAGCCCCACACGAGCTTGAAGGCATCCCACATCAGGTAGGAGATCTGTACGCACAAATGTGAACGTGTTCCAAGGGGAAGGGCTAGCGGAGACGCACGAGGATATCTGAGGAGCGGTTTGTTCTGGTCCTCCACAGGGCTAAGCCTGCCACCCTCGCAGACGAGCGGATACCTTCTGCATACTCCAGCCCTCGCTCCCCCGTGACGACCACCCTGGTGAGCCCTGTCGAAGGTGAACAATGACAATGACAATGACGTACAGGGGGAGGACTGTGCGAAGGAGAGCGTGGAGGCGGGCGGGGCTTTCACGAGAGCATTGCCTGCAGCAAGTCGGGAGCCTAGCAAGTGCCCACAGGCGCCTCTAGCGAGAGCGAACGGAGGGGACGAGCGAGAGAGCTACGGGGGAGGGTTGGCGTCGTCGGCACCCCTCCCGCCGCCAGCACCGCTCGCTGGGCGCCGCTAGCTGCACTCCGTATCTCGCCGGACACGAGCTCGCAGCCTCCCACGAGGCGTGCTCGCTCTTCTCCTCTCGTCGTTCAACAGCGCTGCTGATGAAAATGCGTACAGCGCTGGAGCTCATGGGCAGCTCTGCATGGATTGGTACGACGGTCGTTGGAACGATGCCGACCAGCCGTGTTGGAAGCGGTGGCGGAGGAGGGAGTCGAGGGAGTCTGTTCTCTTCCCTCGTTGTTTACACCATACCCGTTGATAAGAAATGCGGTCTGCTACCCCTCTTTGGTTAGTTTCCCCGGCGTCAGTGATGAGTCTTATTCTGAGACGCCGTTGCCGAGTCTTCCGCCCCTCGCGGGTCTCCCTCCTTGCTTTCTTCCTCCACTGTCTTCTCATCGTCCTCCGTCCTTCAGGTTTGTAGTACTCGTAGCGTGCACTCCACTGTCTTCTCATTGTCCTCCGTCCTTCAAACTTCGAGCCAGACCTGGGCAAGGCACGCGTCCACCGCAACAGGGCGGCCATCCCCGGCTCCGCCATGTAGTCGTCGTCGCCGCGCTTGAGGAGGATCTGCATGCGCGTGCAGACTGGCCCCCCTCGCACGTCAGCTCGGCTTCGGAGGAACAGGTGGGAGGACGCACGGCGCGATGTGTACCGCACAGGTGAGGCGACCGAGATAGCTTCCGTCGCGCACGCGTATGTAAACGAGAGGTTGAACACGAGCGACTGGAGCTCGTCGGCCGTGAAGTGCGACTCGTCGACAAGGACGGTGTAGTGCTCCGCTGCGGGCGGACGTCTGAGGGCCAGTCGACACCGCGGGACGGGGGAGGACAAGACACGCCGCTCTCGTGCGCCTTGACATAGCTGCGCGGCGAAGGCGGGTCAGCGGTGAGTAGGCGGGAAGTGAGGGTCAGAAGGCGCACAAGTCGAAGAAGAACGGCTTGGTCACGCCGGTGTCGATGACGGTCTGTGCATCGAGTGTTGGTCAGTGAGAGGAATGTGATACGGAGTGCGGGCAAGGGAAGGAGCCTGGAGCACCCCGCTCTTGACATTGCGCTCTTGACATTGCGCGACTGCGGGTCGGCGCTGAAGCCGTCCATCGGGACGAAGACTATCCGGTCAGTCTTGCTGCAGCAGATGAAGGTGATGGTGCTGTGCAAGCCGTGGGTGAGCGTCGTCTCACTTGCAAACAGGCGAAACAGAGCACACGGCTTGTACGCGGGGTTGAAGCGCGCGCAGGCGAGGCGGATGGCGACGACCTCCGTGACCATGACATGGCTGAACTGTCCCTCCAAAAAGCCCTTGCGCAGGAAGATCTGCGGAACGAGTGGAGCGAGGGTTAGTTGCGGAGGCCGACTCCAGGTTGGGAACAAGGTGCCGGCGGGCGCGACAACGCGGCCGAGGAACCAGCACCAAGACTCACGAGGCGGTCGGGCGGGACACCATTCATGGTGTGGTACTGCTGGAGGAGCTTGAGGGCCATCTCCTCGGCCCTCGCAACGATCTCGAAACGCGCTGCGGGCGGTGAGCGCAAGATCAGCTGCTCACTGGCAGCGGCTTCGCGAGGGCCACGCACCGGGGTGGACCGTGACCGCCGAGCCGTACGTGCTGTGAATCGTGTCCATGGACCCCATGATCAAGGCGACCAACAGGGCGAGTGAACCAACCGGGGCGTGCGAGACGCTGCCGCTGAGGGCCGAGGAACCAGCACCAAGACTCACGAAGCGGTCGGGTGGGACACCATTCTTGGTGTGGTACTGCTGGAGGAGCTTGAGGGCCATCTACTCGGTCCTCGCAACGATCTCGAAACGCGCTGCGGGCGGTGAGCGCAAGATCAGCTGCTCACTGGCAGCGGCTTCGCGAGGGCCACGCACCGGGGTGGACCGTGACCGGCGAGCCGTACGTGCTGTGAATTGTGTCCATGGACCCCATGATCAAGGCGACCAACAGGGCGAGTGAACCAACCGGGGCGTGCGAGACGCTGCCGCTGAGGATCTGCGAGAGTTCGACGAGGCGCTTCAGCATGGATGCACACGGCGAGGGACGACTTGGTGCTGTCACCGCAGTGCAAGTGGTCCGCCAGGCGGCAAGCGCAGACGTCGGGCGAGCGACGCACCATTTGCTTGCGTTCATTGAGCGCGTCAGCCTTGTCTCTGTGCTATAGCGAGTGAAAAGCGCACCGTGTTGACCGTGGCAGGACCGCGGGCCTCGGGCACAAGAATCCAGTTGACGCTGCAGTGCATCTTGACGTTAATCTTGAGGGCGATGCGGAAACAGAACGACGGCGGGAGCTTCTGTGTGGTGGTCTCGATCTGGCGGAGTGGACGACACTGTGAGCGCAAGTTGCATACCGGAGGCGGAGAGGGGACGAGGAACGGGCAGCACGGGGGCGGAAGGGAGGGTCGAGCGCGGAGAGCGAGTGGGGAAGGCGCGGCGCTGTGGAGTGCAAGACTCGCAAGGCACTGAGTTGCAACGCCGTACTCCTGGTCGCCGAAGCGCTTGATCTGCGAGCGGACGAGGGTAGAGCGGTGGTGAGAGGGGTCGGGGCATGGGAGGAACACGCCGTCAGGAGCGGGACCTTCTCAGGTTGGATGTGAGCGAGGGAACGTGCACGCACGTCGGCGTAGGTCTCGGCCCGCTTGTTCGTGAGGAAGCAGACGATGAGCTGCGGCGGGCCGCCCTCGTTCGTCATCATGTCGGCACTCTTGTTGCGCATGAACGCGGCGGCGTCGCCGCCCAGCGGAGCGTAGTGGATCTCGGCCCGCCGGTCAGCAATCTTGATGCCCATGCTCAAGCACGCGTCGATGAGGTTGATGATGCACTGCTCCGACACCTTGCACGCGAAGGAGCGTTCCGAGTCAAACTGCGGGCAGATGCGTTGTTAGTCTCGAGGCGCCCGAGTGCAAGTGGGCACCGACGTACGACGATGACGACCCTGTGCAGGCGGTTATAAGGTCAGTCCATGCTTGCAAGGGAAGAAGAGCGGGTGCGGAGGGCGTACCAGTACCAGCGCTCGATGACGACCGGGTTGTAGAGCGTCACCCCGTGCCCGTTCCAGCAGCCGTTCTCGGGGTGGACGAGACTGCGGGCGTGGGGAGAGGACGACCGCGTCAGTTCTTGACGGCGATGAGGAAGAGTCAGGCGCCGCACGCTTGTTAGGGAACACTCGCTCTCACGAGAATCCGCTAAATCCAATCTCTCCTTCTCCTCGCTTGAACCGTAGTAACTTCCCTTCTCGCTCGCAGACGTCTCCCACCCTCCTTTGTCGGCGTCCTCCTCAAGACGGTGGACAGGCGCGGAGTTAGGCGGATGGATGCATGCGGGCGGGAGGGTCGCGGCGGTTGTGTTCCCCTCTCCGTTTCTCTTCTTCACCTTTTTAGCTTCTTGCGTTGTTTGAGAACGAGACGCACATCACTGTCCCTCGTGCTCGCTACGCTCGCTACCCGTTGGTTCCCTGGCCTCACCGCTCCTTCCGCGGTTCGACGTCGGTGGCCCCATCACTTTTTTGACAGTCCCGCACTTGTCTTAAACATCCTCCTCCGCCATCATATCCTCCCTGCACTCCTCCCAACCCGCCGAGTCGGCCGCAGACCGCGACCTCCCCACCGACGCCGGCTCCTCCACATCCTCCTCCTCATCATCCAACATCTCCTCGGCATCCCCTCCGCCGCCTCCTGTTCCTCCTCCTGCACCATCTACTCGTCTCTCCAAGCGCCTGCAAGGCCGCTCCCCTTCCCACGACCTCAACGACTTCGACGAGTTCCACTCAGCCCGCCAAACCCTCGCTCGCTCTACCCGCACCCGCAACCTCGCCTCCCTTCCTCCGGACGACATGGTCCCGTTCCCGACTCGCACCACCACCCCTGTCGCCTCCGCATCCGACCCGGTGGCCGCGTGGGCGGCCGGCGACCCTCCGCCTCGCGCACCTGGCGCCCCGTCGTCCGCGGCGTCGCGCAACTCGGCGCGTTCGGTAGCGCGGCGGACCGCAGCAGCGGAGGTATTGCGCGAGGAGCGAGCACGGCTGGAGCAGCAGGCAGAGGAGCGCATGGCGTTCCTCGAGGCCAAGATGAAGGAGAACCTGGATTTCCAGGACGCGCTTTCGCAGGCCGACGCGCTGACACAGGACGACGTTCTCACACAGGATGGGGTCGAGTCCGTCCCGCCGTCCAACGTTGGCGTCGAGGTCCCCTTCGTCAAGATCGAGTCGGCGCGCGTCGGGCCTTCCGCCTCCGCCGCTGCCGCCGACCCCGAAGTCGTCCGCCGCCGCATCGCGCAGCTCGACGGCGAGAAGGAGACGCTCCAGCGCATCCTCAAGTCGCGCATGCCTGGCTACCAGTTCGTCCCGTCGCCGTCGCCCAGCCTCGCCACCGTCGCCATCAAGCTCAAGGTCTCGACGCCCGAGAAATGGAAGGGCGATTTCGACTACGTCAAGCGCGAGGCATGGATCAAGACGGTCAAGGGTTTCGCGGCAGGAATCGGGCTCGACGAGAACGCGACGCTCGATGAGTCCCTCACTCCTTACCCTTTCCACCTCGTCCGGAACCTCTTCTCGTCCGAAGAGGTCAACGGCATGAGCGCGCTTACGTGGTTCGACGCCGCCCAGCGGCGTGAACCTTTCTCTTCGCTTTCGCAAATCTTTGTCGCGCTCCGCGATCACTGGCGGGACGACCAGGCCGCCGAGACCGCGCTGCAGCGTTTCCGCGCGGTCAAGCAGGGCGGGCTTCGCGCCCGCGACTTCGGCACCAAGGTCGAGACGCTTGCCAACCTCTGCTTCGATCGCAACATCGACGAGCCGGACCGCATCGCGACGTTCATGGCCGGCCTCAACTCGACGTACCGCGACGAGGTCAAGAAGCAGCTGGCGAAGCTCGCTTCGCTCGATCGCTCGCCGACCAAGCTGCAGGACTATATCCGCATCGCCGCGAGCCTCAACGGACTCGACACTTTCGCCGCCTCGCTTTGCAAGAACTCGCCGGCGAACCCCGCCTCTTCCTCTTCCTCCTCTCGCAAGAACTCAAGCGCTGACTCTCCTCGCTCCAACACGACCGCAGCATCGTCGTCGTCGTCGTCGTCGGAAGAGAAGACCAAGAACTGGCGGCAGCGCGCGCAGGACTGGCAAGCCAAGCACCCGCTCGCGTCGAAGAAGGACTGGTTGCGCAACTCGAACACCTGACCACTTGATGCACTGCTACAACTGCGGTCGCCTCGAGAAGCACTTCTCGACCTCGTGCACGGCGTCCAGGGCGGATCCCGGAACCGTGACCATCGCGGCTCTCCGGGCAAAGCTGAGTCGTTCCAATTCCTCTCCCGCGATGATCGAGGAGGTCTCCGAGTCCTCAGGCGATGACGAGTCGGCAAAAGAGGACGGCGCGTAAGGGGGGGCATCCCTTGCGCGTCGCCCGATGACTTTGCCCGTCTCCTCCCGCTTTCCCATGAGGATTCTGAGCGCGCTGCGTCTGAGGCTTCGTGCCTTTGTGGACTTGTTGCAGCGCGTCTCGCTTCTGAGGGGCGGGAGCTCCCGTCCCTTTCCGTGCTTTGCGAGCGAGTCGCTGACGCTCTCACCCCGCGTGCCGCAAACAGCTCGACTACCCCTTCCCTTTCTCCGTTCGCCCGCAGATCCACCACTACGTCGTCGCCGTCAACATCAACGTCAACTGCGAACTTGTCCCTCCTTGAGCTGTCCTGTCCGGGTGAATCCGTGCATGGGACGTGCTCCGCTGCAAGGAACGCTCCTTGCACGCTCAACGCGTGAGCTGTTGGTCCAGTGCATCCGGCACTCTCTCGGGCAACATCACCTTATGTACCGCTCTCCTGTTTGAAAGAGGATCTTTCAAACTGGTTCCTTTTACCAACGGTCAGGTTGCAGTTAAGAGCGGTGCTGCGGCTTGCATCCGCACCGTCAGGTCCGGGTGAAGCCGTGCACCTGGCGGGTATCCTTCCCGAGCGCGGTCCTGGTGATGCAGTCGACCGCGCTCCCCGCGCAGCTCTCTCCTCGGGTCTGGGTGATACCATCGACCCGGGCGATGATCCTGTTGCGACGAGTGGTCCGGGTGAAGCCGTTGACCACTCGGGGATTTCCTCTCCTTCCGCCCCGCCTGAAGGTCTCGGTGACTCGATCGACCCAGCTGCGGCGAAGAAGAAGAGGAAACGGCGGCCGAAGAAGGCCAAGCCGGTCGTAGAACCTGTCATCGCATCGCGCCCGTCGATAGTCGACGCGGTGCTTGACGAGGTTCCTGCACAGGCTTTGGTCGACTCAGGCTCGCAGGTCGACGTACTCGACTCTGCGTTTGCACTTCCCGAGGGCTTCGCCTTGCGGCGGCTCGTAGCGCCTGTCCACGCTGATCTTGGCTCGGACGGGCACTCCGTGCGCCTCGCGCTGTACACCGCCGTTCCCGTCTCGGTGGGCCCTCTTGCCTTCGAGACTCGCAGCTTCTTCGTCGCCTCGCTTCCGCCCGGCATCGACGCTATCCTCGGCCTGCCTTGGATGCGCGATTCGGGAGTGGCGCTCTCCGCGGACAAGATGTTCTTCGTGTCCGACGGGCCAAGCGAAGACATCTACGACTTCACGACCGGGCGGTTTGCCCTGCAGCCTCAGAGGAACTTCGACGACCTCGAGTTCGTCAAAGAACCGATGACGGCCGAGCAGCAGCACCGCTTCGCCCTTTGCGCTCTCGTAGCTGGCGTTCCGGGATTGGACGAGTACGTTGGAATCGAGCCCCACAATCCTCTCCTCGATAACGTGGAAGACGACCCGTCTCTGCCGGACTTGAGCGAGGAGGAAGCGAAGGACGCGATCTCTCAGCTTCGCGCGCGATTCTCGGACGTTTTTGTGAAGGACCTGCCTGACGCTCTTCCGCCGTCCCGGCCGGTGAACCATGACATCAACGAGGTCGTTCAGGGACTGAAGGTTCCCCCTCGAGTCATGGGGATGCCGGATCGCTACCGGAAGCAGTGGACGGCCTACCTTCTCAAGTTCGTCGAGACGGGGTACTGGTGTCCGAAGGCTCTCGATTCCGCGTGCGGCATGTTCGCCGTACCGAAACACGATCCTTCGCAAGCACGCTTCGTGATCAACCTGAAGCCGCGCAACGCCAACTCCGTAAAGACAGCGTCCCCCATTCCAGACATGCGTGGTGTTCGCACCCGCATCGCCTCGCACCCCTATCGGTCTAAGCTGGACTTCAAGAAGGCTTATGAGCAGATCCGCTTGAACCCGGACTCTGTCGACCGCTCGGGGTTCGTGACGCCGAATGGCACGTTCGTCTCGCGCGTTATGCAACAAGGAGATTGCAACGCTCCGGACACGATGCACCGAGTCTGCTACCTGATGTTCCACAAGGCGATGGGCCGATTCCTTGACTCGTTCTACGACGATGTCTTCGTGTACTCGCGCACTCGCCGGGCTCATCTCCGCTACCTCGAGATCGTGTTCCAAACCTTGAGGCACTACAAGTTCTACTTGGCCGATGACAAGGTCGAGCTGCTCACGTCCCGCATGGAAGCGCTCGGCGCCATCATCGATGATGAAGGGATTTCCGTCGACGCATTGAAGTGGGACGCGATCCGGGACTGGCCCGTCCCTCGCAACCCGAAGGACATCCTCCGCTTCATGGGGACGGCTCAGTGGATGGCAGATCACCTCCCGCACCTGAACGAGCTCGCATCGCCCTTGACCCGCCTGACGGGCAAGGTGGATTGGGACTGGTCTCCCGCTTGCGATGCAGCTTTCGAAGCGATCAAGTCTCTCGTACCGTGCACTCTCAGTCCGCTGGACATGGAGAAGCTCGAGTCGGGGGACGAGCAGATCTTCGTCTTCACCGACGCTTCGAAAGTCGGCTGCGGAGGATGGATCGGCCAAGGCCCTTCGCGCGAGTCGGCTCGCCCGTTCCGCTTCCACTCGGCGAAGTTCAACCCGGCTCAGCAGCACTATTCGACCACGGACCAAGAGCTGCTTGCCGTACTCGATTGCTGCGTCAAGTTCTGGGATCACCTTGTCGGCTGGCGCTTCACCGTCGTCCTCGACCACGAGCCGCTCAAGACGTACTGGAGCCAGCCGCCCAAGCAGACGAGGCGGCATGTCCGGCTGTGGGAGACGCTCGCCCAGCTGGATTTCTCGTGGGAGTTCCTCCCGGGCCGCGAGAATGTCATCGCGGACTCGCTCTCGCGCCTTGCGGAGCTCATGATCTCGGAGGGGACGCTTCGTCTTCCCGTTGCTAATGAGCCTGCGCCAGATGCAGAGGACGATCGCCCCTTCCCATCGGACCTCTCGCCCCGCGTCAACTTCACCGTCGCCGTGTTCATCTCGGCGATCCGCGCGTCGGCCTCGGCTTCGGGTCCGTCCTCCCCTCCTTCTCCCCGCGGTGCACTCTCCGTCGTCAAGACCTTCCTCCCCGCGTCGTTCGTCGAACCACTGCCCGGGGCGACGGCCAACGACGTCCTCGGCAAGAAGGTCCTCGCCAATCCGGACGACTTCCCGGACTTCATTGTTGCAGACGGCGCTCTGTTCCGCGACGTTGACGGCGTGAACTGCCTCGTCGTCCCGAAGGGGCGCACCACCGGCGCGGACGAGCCCGGTGCTCCCGCGCCAACGTTCGTCGAGGCAGTCCTCAAGATGGCGCACGAGACGGTCGGGCACCTCGGCGCCGCGAAGACTCTTTCGTGGACCCGCCGGTTCTTCTGGTGGCCCGCGATGCACGCCGACGCGGTCGACTACTGCCGTCAGTGCGAGCCGTGCACGCGCGGCAAGTCGGGTTCCACCAAGCCGTTCAGGCGGCTCCATCCCCTCGACACGCCCGCTCGCCCGTGGCTATGGGCGGCGATGGATTTCGTCGTCTCGCTCCCGCCGGTCAAGATGGGCAACCAGGTCGTCGACGCCGTCCTCTCGGTCACGGACCCGCTCAGCAAGATGGTCGTTCTCCTCCCGCTCCCGTCAACTGCCACGGCCGAGGACGTCGCGGCGCTCTACTACGACGGCATCTACAAGCGGTTCGGGATGCAGGCGGCGATCGTCAGCGACCGCGACCCCAAGTTCACGAGCAAGTTCTGGTCCGCGTTGCACAAGAAGATCGGCACGTCGCTCAAGATGTCGTCCTCGGCTCACCCGCAGACGGACGGCCGCTCCGAGGTCACCAACCGCTCCGTCGGCCAGATCCTCCGCGTGCTCTGCGAGGACTGCCCCAAGGATTGGCTCGCGAAGCTCGCGACCTGCGAGTTCGTACTCAACAGCGCGCCTGCCGCCGCTACGGGCCTTTCGCCCTTTGAGGTCCTCTACGGCTTCCTCCCGACGCCGTCGCCGGTCGACGCGTGGGCCGCGAGTCCGCACCTCGTCGCTGAAGGTCGTGCGCAGCTCGCCCATCTCGACTGGTTGCGCTGCACCGACGCCATCATCGCCGCGCGCGTCGAGATGGTGCACCACGCGAACAAGAAGCGCCGCCTCGACTCGCCCAAGTTCGCCGTCGGCGAGAAGGTGTACGTCTCCACCGTCGGAATGCGCTTCCCGCCGGGACTCTCGGGCAAGTTCATCCCCAAGTACGTCGGGCCTTTCAAGATCCTCGGCGCCAACCCGGCCAAGTCGACGTACGATATCGAGTTCCCGCCGCACCTCAAGCTCCACGCGCGCATCCACGCATCCAAGTTGCGCCCTCACGACGCGAACGACGACTCGCGTTTCCCGTCGCGCTCCCTTTCGCGTCCGCCGCCTGAGGTCGAAGCGGTCGATGGGGCAGAGCCCGAGTGGCTACTCGAGAAGGTCGTCGCCGACAAGGTCGTTCGCAAGAAGCGCGTCTTCCGCGTGCGCTACCTCGGGTACTCGTCGTCCGAAGACGAGTGGCGCCCTGAGGCTGAGCTTCGCGAGACCGCGCCCGACCTGCTCGACGCGTATCTCGCGCAGGTTGATCTCCGTGCGGCGCCACGCCCGCGGGGCCGCAGGCTCGCCGCGTCGTCGCGGCGTTCCTCTCCTCCCTTGCGCGACCGCTGGTCGCGCCTTTTGGGGGGGGTGGGTGTTAGGGAACACTCGCTCTCACGAGAATCCGCTAAATCCAATCTCTCCTTCTCCTCGCTTGAACCGTAGTAACTTCCCTTCTCGCTCGCAGACGTCTCCCACCCTCCTTTGTCGGCGTCCTCCTCAAGACGGTGGACAGGCGCGGAGTTAGGCGGATGGATGCATGCGGGCGGGAGGGTCGCGGCGGTTGTGTTCCCCTCTCCGTTTCTCTTCTTCACCTTTTTAGCTTCTTGCGTTGTTTGAGAACGAGACGCACATCACTGTCTCTCGTGCTCGCTACGCTCGCTACCCGTTGGTTCCCTGGCCTCACCGCTCCTTCCGCGGTTCGACGTCGGTGGCCCCATCAACGCTCGTACAGGAGACGCGGCTGCGGGAGCTCGCACGCCATGACCTCCATCGGCTGCGGGTTGATCTCGATGCCCCACTGCTTATACGCGGCGTCGCCCAGCTTGATGCGCTTGGTACCCTCGGTGATCTCCTTGAGGCGGACGTCCGGGTTGACGGTCGTGAGGCGGACCGCGAGGGCCGCCTGCCTCCGCGAGTTGAGCTTCCTCCAGCACTTCTGGCCTGCAGGTGCGCAAGCGGGAGCGTTGGTGAGCGTCGAGGAGGGAGTGAAAGAGAGAAGAGACGTGCCGGCCTCGGTGTCGATGAGCTCAATCGGCCAGCTCGCCGTCTTGGTGTCATCCCTGCCTTGTAATCACAGAGAGGTTGCGGCACACGCTCCCTCTCTGAAGTGCAAAGTGTATTGTGCTCAACATTGCTGCCGTTGATTGCAAGTGACCTTCCCGAGTGCAGGGAGCACCACCCTCAGTGAAGTGCAAGACTTAGTGATGTGCAAGTTTTGCAAGCACAGCTCCATGCCTAACCGAAGCAGAGGGTTGATTTGTGAACAATAGGAGCGGGCGGAGTAGCGCTAGAGAAGAGGAAGGAGAGGCGGGCTACAGCTTGACAACATCCGCCGAGAGTTCGCGGTCGACATTGTCTTGTTGTTCTCCTTTTTGACCACTGCAAGCGTCTGCGAGGGATGGGCAACCCAAAATGGTCAGCGTTGTGTGAGAGGAGGGAAGGACGGGACGAGGGCTTAGTAGCGGAAGGCCTCGGGCGCAACATCGACGAGACGGACGAGGCGGGTGTCGCACCAAGGGAGCCACCTGAAGAACCATCTGCAGACTAGCGCTAATCGGGCCCGAGCTCAGCTCAGGGCCGCCTCGGGGCCAGCTCGAGTCTCGCGACGGGACCACGGGCAAGCGTGAAGTGCGACAACCGCCGCAACGTTGTCTCTTTCCAGAGGATCCCACATCATTGTGAGTGCGGTGTGAATGTGATACAGCGAGGAGTCTGCAGAGCAGCTCGCGGTTGATGCAGCGCCTGTCGATGATGCGGCGGACCCACGGCGGACCGTCCCTTCATTGCGAGCGTCGAGACAGCCAAAGGACCCGAAGCCAAGCGGGGGACAGCTCCGCTTGTTCCGCAGATTCGCTTCAACGCACGTAAACTCGCTTGTTGGGCAGAGACAGAGCGCAGAATGGGGCCTGGCCTGGAGAGAGAGGGGCGAAGCGAGAGGGACGCACACGCTCGACCTTCTCAAGTCCGCATGGTGCTCCTGTTCCTCCGCTACTTCACGTACTATAGCGCAGGCGATGTTGCATGTCGTTCTATACTGTTTTCCCTTGCCGGTGCGGCCTGGAAGAGAGGAAGGGGAGACGAGAGGGCAGACGGTCGCAGCAACAAGACCGCCTCATCTCGCCGTTTTCGCCCACTTGACGTCCTTGAAGCGCCTCCGGCAGCTTCAGAGAGGCCAGGGCGACCACTCCGAGCAGCAGCGCGGCGAGAAAAGACGCGCTCGAGTTCCCTTTTCTCCATACCCTCTCTATCTCCTCCGCCGGAGTGTCTTGTCACTCGGGAACGGCTCGCCCACTTCGCCCGACTGGCGCAATCGGTAGCGCATGTGACTTCTAACCTCCGCGTTTTGCCAATCACAAGGTTGCGGGTTCGAGCGCTTTGCGAGAGGTTGCCCCGACCTCGAGGGCCGCCCGTCCTCGCCGCGACGCGTCTCCCACGGCGGCTGCAGAGCACAGTCGCGTGCGCAGACGGTGTACAGAGTGGTAGAAGACGCAAGCAAGCGGAGAGCAGTCGAAGGTGGAGCGGGGTCGAGGTCGAAAGGGCGGACGAGACGCAGTCGACGAGACGGGCACGCCTTTCCCGCCTCTCATTGGGCGGACGCAATGGAGGGCAATACAACTGCATTGTGGTGCTCGGCCCGCCGCCTGTAGCGTCCAGACGATGCAGATCTGCGCAGGGAAGAGGCAAAGAGGGGAAGGGCGAAGGAACGGGGGAGGGTACGACATGGAGAGCGAGTGGCGAGTGTGGCGCATGGTCGACAGAGCGAAGA
The DNA here is from genome assembly GCA_019926025.1 of Rhodotorula kratochvilovae. NCBI lineage: Eukaryota > Fungi > Basidiomycota > Microbotryomycetes > Sporidiobolales > Sporidiobolaceae > Rhodotorula > Rhodotorula kratochvilovae. The sequence continues at coordinate 842,066 of JAHSUG010000003.1, read as the reverse complement.
TGATGTGCGAGGGCGGAGCGGAGGTGGCAAGAAGGAGCGGCGGGAAAGGAGGAGGAGGGAGGGGGGCGGGCGCGTTGGAGAGGGGCGGCGGCGGCGGCGCCGCAGCCTTTTTGCTGGGACTGGGGAGGCGCGGATCGGGTGTAGGAGCGGGTATCGTATAGTCTTGGGTATCCAGCGGTAGTGAGGGCGGAAGAGCGACGCGGTGGCGAGAAGGCGGGGCGCGACGCGTGGAAGCCGGGCGATCAGCCGAGCACTGCGGGCGCGCGATGTCGGTAAGCACACTGTATCTCTAGGGCTCGAATAAGAACCGCTCCGCAGACGTACCGTACATCGACGCCCAGCAGAAGAGGCCGAAGAGGACGGGGAGGCTGAGGTTGTCGTCAAAGCCGAAGAAGTCGATGGCCTGCAGGGTAACAAGCGTCAGTGAGTCGATTTATGAGAGCGAGGGGCGCGATCATGGCGCGTCTCGCAAGCGAAAGGAGCGCGACTAACCTCGGCGAGACCGGCGGTGAGGCCGTTGACAACGACGAGCGTGCTCAGGCCGAGCGTGCTGCGCATATGGATGGTGCAGTAGACGGACGGCGACAGGGTGAGGACGGAATGGGGAGTAGAGAGCACAGTCAGTCCCCCTTCGAGCGCGCACACGAGAAAGGAGACGAAACGCACCTCTGCGGGTTCGGCAGCCGCTTGATGCCCCAGCTCGCGAGCGGCGCCTCGTTCGCCTTGCCCCTCCACACGCTCGCCATCCGCGCCGGGAGCCAGCTCACGTCGGCCTCGTCGCCGAGCGCGGCCCACCGGCTCCAGAAGACGTAGCTCGCGACCATGCCGACGACGACGGCGGCGAGCGTCCCTGCGAGGGACTTTTTGGCGCCAAAGAGGCTGCCGGCGAAGGGGAGGCGCGGGGTGTAGCGCCCGAAGAGGCGGCCAAAGACGGACGCCGAGGTGTCGCAGAGCGAGAGCATGATGATCGAGAGGACGGCGATGTCTGCGGGGGAACGCGTCAGTGGCTGCTCGTGTGTTGGTAGACCGCCTTCGAAGCCGCTGCCCGCTTTAGACGGGCGAACGAGCAGACGTGGACGAGCAGGACGCACCCCGCGGGTAGAGCGACAAGCACCACAACACGCCGACGAGGTAGTAGATCGTCCCGTTCACCGCGTCTGCGGGTTCGAAAGTGCGTCAGCGACAGTGTGAAGCACGCGGGACGGACAGGAGAACGCACGCCGCTCCGACTCCCTCTGCATTGACGGGACGAGGCCGGGTCAGCGTTATCGCTCAAGGCAGCCGCAGCCGCAAAGGAGGGTGAGTGACGGCGCACCATGAAGTAGCCGAGGGCGTTCTCATACGTGCGCTCGAACCAGGTCAAGCGGAAGCGGAGGACATCGGCGGTGCCGACGACGGTGGTTGCCACGGCGAGGACAGAGAGGAGGCGGGGGACGTCCTGGTGGGAGGTCCAGAGGTAGAGGACGATGCCTGCGATGCTCGAGTGGAGCAGTTTGCGCGGGATCTGCGGGAAGGGAGCGAGAGGAGATGAGCGACGAGGATTCGCGTGAGAGCATCGCGATGAAGCCACTGCGCACCTCGAGCCTGCGAGCGCGTGTGCAGGCAAGTCAGCCGGGGTCCTGCAAGTGCAGCGAGAGTGGACCACGCACCCAGAGCGCCACCTGCCGCGGTCGACGCGATCCGGCGCGAGAGGCGACGACGAGCCCGAGAGCGGGCCAGCGGGCGGCGCCTTGACGTGGGGCTGCGCGCCCTTGTCTTCGCCGGTCGTGTGTCCGTTCTGGGTGCGTGCACGCGAGCGCAGTTCCATCCTGACTTGGCGGGAGGAGAGGGGACGGGGAGAGGAGCGAGCACCCGACGCAGCTTGCCCTTGTCCGCCCGCGCCGCTTCCTCAGACTGACCTGTTCAGAGGCCGTACTGCTCCAGCTCTATCGCAGCGACTCGCTCCCGCTTCTCTCGCCAAGCTCGCTCAAATGCTCGCGAGTCCGCCTCCTCCCCTCACCGCTTCGCACAACACGTCCCTCTCGCCCACAACCCTCAAGCTCCGTCGGTGCGTCGGAGAGCTCCCTGCTCTGGTGCTCCACGCGGTGCACTGAACCCACCACGCTCGCGCGCAGCGACTTCAACCCGGAACTCCTCCGACCGTACCTCAAGCGGCTCCTCGGCGCGCCCAACGTCACCGGCGCAGTGTGGGAGCGGGACGCCGAGATGCTCGGCAAGCGCGCAGAGGAGATGGCGGGCGAGGTGAAGCGGAGGATGGTCGGTGCGTCCGCTCTTCCTTCTCACCTTCGAATGCCACGGTCTCGTCCCCCGGCACCAATTCTCGGGGCTAGCCGCGCAGAATCCCTGACCCACAACGTCGTGCTGCCGCAGACCTCGAGCCGACCGGCTACAAGTATCTCTGCCAAGTCTCGTGCGCCTGCCTTCGTCCCAAAAAGACCTGTCCTCGCCGTGCAACCCATCCTTACCGCCTCCCGTGCACACAGCGTCGCTGAGCGCGGGCCCGGCATCGCGGGCGGGGGCGCAGGTCGGGCCTTCCTCGCGACGTACTGGGACTCGGCGAGCGATATCTGCGTGAGCGAGGTCTTTCAGAACGTGCGTCCCGGTCCTGCCTCTCTCTCGCAGAACGGATGCTGATCGCACAGCGAGCGCAGGACTCGGTCGTCGTCACCATCCTCGCCGTCGCGATCCGGATACAGTACTAGCCTCCTCCGCCCTCACGCGCTCATGGGCGCACACCACCCGCACCGCAAGCATCCCCACTCGTCGTTCCTGTACCGCCTCCCGCCGTGCAATGTTGCCATCCCTAGCTCTACCTGTCCGGGTCACTTCCCGCCCCTCCAGGAAGCGCCCCCTCTCGCGCATATTCGGACCCTCACTCTCGCTCCTCGCGGGGGACGCAAGACGCGGTGCGACGTAAGAACAGACCTCTTGACGATTCCTTTTGTATGTATGAGAGAGAGAGAGGGGGAGTAGCTACTGGTGGTACAATCCCCCGCGCGCGGCCGCGGGCGGTGGAGGGGAGGGGAGTGATGGGAGGGGATGCAAGAACACGGGGGGGAGAGGGGGTGCGAAATGCGATAGAGGTGCTAGAGAGGGAGAGAGGGGAGGACGCCACGCTTAGAACATGCCGCCCATGCCGCCGCCGGGCATGCCGGGCATGCCGCCCGCGCCGCCGGCGGGGCCCTTGTCCTCGGGCGCGTCGACGATGCACGCCTCGGTGGTGAAGAGGAGCGAGGCGACGCCCGAGGCGTTGACGAGCGAGTTCTTGACAATCTTGAGCGGGTCGAGGATCCCCGCCTGGATCATGTTGACGTACTCGCCCTTTGCCGCGTCAAAGCCCATCTCAAAGTCGCCCGAGTACTTCTCGAGGAGCTGGCCGACGACGACCGAGCCCTCCTCGCCGGCGTTCTCGGCGATCGTGCGCGCGGGCTTGGTCAGCGCCTGGCGGATGATGTTGATGCCGAGCTTGCGGTCGAACAGGTTGTCGTGGACGACGTCGTCGAGGATCTGCGACGCCTTGAGGAGCGCCGTGCCACCACCGGGGACGATGCCCTCCTCGACGGCCGCGCGGGTCGCGTTGAGGGCGTCGTCGTAGCGGTCCTTCTTCTCGCCGACCTCGACCTCTGACGAGCCACCGACGCGGATGACGGCGACGCCGCCTGAGAGCTTGGCGAGGCGCTCCTGCAGCTTGGTGCGGTCGTAGTCGCTCGTCGCGGCGTCGTTCATCGCCGAGCGGATCTGCTCGCAGCGCTCCTGGATGAGCGTCTTCTCGCCCGCGCCGTTGAGCAAGATCGTGTCCTCCTTGGTGATGGTGACCGAGCCCGTCGTGCCGAGCATGTCGGGCGAGAGCTTCTCGAGCTTGATGTCGAGCTCGTCGGTGAAGACGGTCGAGCCCGTCAGGATGGCGAGGTCGCCGAGGATCGACTTGCGGTTGTCGCCAAAGCCGGGCGCCTTGACCTGGAGCTGGCCGCGGAGCTTGTTGAGGATGCACGCGGCGAGGGCCTCGCCGTCAATGTCCTCGGCGACGATGAGGAGCGGGCGGCGCGCCTGGGCGGCCGTCTCGAGGGCGGGGAGGATGTCCTGGATGAGCGAGATCTTCTTCTCCGAGAGGAGGATGAGGGGCTTCTCAAAGTCGACGCGCTGCGACTTGACGTCCGTGACAAAGTACGGCGAGATGTAGCCGCGGTCGAAGCGCATGCCCTCGGTGACCTCGATCTCGTCCTCGATCGTCTTGCCCTCCTTGACGGTGATGACGCCCTCCTTGCCGACCTTCTCCATCGCCTGCGCGATGAGGCTACCGACGTGCTCGTCACCGTTGGCCGAGATGGTCGCGACCTGGGCAATCTCCTCGCTCGTGGTGATGGCGCGCTTGTTGGCCTCGAGGAACTTGAGGACGGCCTCGACGGCGGCCTGCGAGCCACGGCGAAGGTCCATCGGGTTGCAGCCGGCAGCGACGTTCTTGACACCCTCGGAGTAGATGGCGCGCGCGAGGACGGTGGCGGTGGTGGTGCCGTCGCCGGCCTCCTCGTTCGCCTTGCTCGCGACGTCCTGGATCAGGCTATGCGCAGCATTCCCGTCAGTCTCTGCGGAAGAGATCTAGCGCAGGAGAAGCAGACGCACCGGGCACCGAGGTTCTCGAACTTGTCCTTGAGCGTGATGCTCTTGGCGACCGTGACACCGTCCTTGGTGATCTGCGTGCGTGTCGGGGGTTCGTGAGCACTCGGTGGGACTTTCTAGCGAGCGGGATGCGCACCTTGGGGCCGCCAAAGGGCTGCTCGATGATCACGTTGCGGCCCTTGGGTCCGAGGGTGACAGAGACGGCCTTGGCGAGGATGTCTACGCCCGAGAGGAGGGCCTGGCGACCCTCATTGCCGAAGCGGAGCTCCTGCGGGCAGTGGCGAGAGGGTGAGCGGGTTGTCCTCGGGGAGGGAGGGACGGGTGCGGACCTTGTGGGCGAAGCGGCGGGCAGAGACCTGGGTGTGTGCGCCGGGGATGGCGCGGCGGGCAGCGGCGGTGGAGCGGAGCATGGCAGCTTTGGCTGGACTTGGCGGGGAGGGGCGGGAGCGGGAGCGAAAGGGAGAGGATCCGGCTCGCCGCGGGAGGGTCGCCTCGATTCGCGCCGTTCCTCGACTTTCCACCCCGCGAGTGCATCCCTGGCCTCCGGCTCCCTCTCCTGCATCTCCCCCGAGTCTCTCCAGCTACCGTCGAACCATGGCAAGCTCTCCCCTCCCACTCTCCCCCTCCCTTCCTCTGCTCCGAGCTCACCCTCGCCTCACTCCTCCTCCTCGGGATCCTCCTACCTGCAGTCGCTCTCGATCAAGTCCATCAAGTCCCTCGCCCCGCTCCTCGACCGCGTCCTCATCCAGCGCGCAAAGGTCGTCGAGGTGCGCCCCACCCCGTCCCTCCGCTCTCCTTCCGCCCGCACACTCGCTGACCACCCGGCATCGCTCCGAGCAGAAGACCGCCTCGGGGCTCTACCTCCCGTCGGCCGCGTCGCAGGGCCCCCCTCCCGAGGGCACCGTCCTCGCCGTCGGCCCCGGCGCACCCCGCAAGGACGGCTCGCTCCACCCCGTCTCGCTCAAGGCGGGCGACCGCGTCGTCCTCCCCGCGTTTGGCGGCGTCCCTGTCAAGGTCGGCGACGAGGTGCGTTTCTTCCGCTCGTTACACTACGCGAGGCGGGCGCGGCTGGGCGAGACGGAGGGCGTGAATCGCCTGCGCGCCCTCGTCCATCTCCGCCTGCTTTCGCTTCCTCGGAGCAGCACTGACGTCCCCCGCGCGGACAGGAATACCACCTCTTCCGCGACTCGGAGATCCTGGCCAAGCTCAACGAGTAGGCGCTCCGACTCGTCGACCCGGGGGGAAGGGGGGAGAGGAGGCAACGGGGCGGCGCCTTAAAACCAGCATTTCGCAAAGGGAATCAGTCAGCAATCGTTTCGTACACTACACTGGGAATACACCATCACATCTTCGCAACTCATCCCTGCGGTGAGATGTGCGGGGTTGCAAAGGCGAGTCTGGGAGCGACCTCTCTTCCGAGGTTTCCGCCTGTTCTTTCCGCGTTGCCACGAGTCACAGAGGCTAGCCTTGAACGCGACTTCGGCGAGAAGTCGGGCTGGTGATGCGTAAGCGTGGCGAGCCGGCCCGGTTTGACCTTCCCAAAGACTTCTCGCTCCCGCTGCGCCAACGAAAGTCAAGCTGTTACACCAACATTTCCGTACACGCAAGAAAGGAATGCACCGCCGCCGAGACTACTTGGCGTTCGCGAACCCATCCCGCGCCTTCTCGATCTCGTCGACGAGCTTCGAGGCAAACTGCAGGCAGTCGCTCCCCTCGCAGTCAGCACGCGCGCGCGGGGAGTGTACGAGGAGGAGCCGCGCGACGCACATTCCCCATCACCTTGTTCTGCTCGAGCGCCTCGATCAGCCTCCCGGCCTCCTCGGCGCGTTCGCGCGCGACCCCCTTCTGCTCGCGCCGCTGCTCCTCGCGGCTCATCCCGCGCAGGTCCTTCTGCGGCTCGACCGCGCGCCGCAGACCCGCGAGCTTTTCGAGCAGCCGCAGGCGCGTGTCGTACGCCCAGTGCCGCAGCTGGTGGTACACCTCGGCGCGGCCCGCGCACGAGACGCCCACTGCGGATCGAGTCTGTGCCGTCAGCGCTCGCCCTTTCTGCGGATTCGTAGGAGAAGAGAGAGGTGGGAAGGTGAGAGGACGCACGGTTGAAGTCGTACGTCTTCTCGACGGGCGGCCGCCCCTCGTCCTCCGAGGACGAGGCTACGCTGTCCGAGTCGCTCGAGTCGTCCTCGGCGAGGATCGGTCGGAGCGTCTTCGAGTCGTACTTCGGGCCCTGCACGCGCGGGTGCATGGCGGTTAGCTGGGTGGGGCGCGCACGGAGGGTGCTGCGAGGCGAGGGGGAGCGCACAGAGACGGTCGCGACAAAGGTCGAGTGGCGCTGCCGGCCCATCATGCATGCGTCTGCGGAACGGGAGAGGTCAGCGATGGCTCCTTCAGAGGAAAGGACAGAAGGAGGAGCGCACCGCAGGGTCCGCCCCTTTCCTCCGGGGCGAGCTCGTCGAGAGTCCACTCGGGGCGGGTGTCGACCGCATGCTTGAACTTGGGCTGCGCGCAAAGAGAAAGCATGAGTTCAGGTGAGCGACAAGAGGGACGGGCGGGAGCCCGCACCTTCCACGCCGAGCTGCCGACGAGCGAGTTGAGCAGGTCGCGGAGGTGCTTGTGCACGCGGTCGTGCGCGATCTTCCACTCCTCGTTCACCTCGAGCCAGTCGCACTCGGGGTCGAGGATGAGGTACACGAGGTACGCGAGGTACTGCTTGACGTAGAAGCGCAGGCCTTGGCTCTGCTCGCGGATCGACTCGCGCAGCTTGTTCACCTCGGCGTCGCCCTCGGCGTCGGCGCCGCCCTCGACGATGAACCCCTCGAGGTCCTGGCTGAGGTCCGTCTGGCCCGACGGAGAGCTCGAGTCCGTCACCGAGGACGAATCCGAGTCGGAGGACGACTCGTCCTGCGCCGCGCCGAGGTAGCGTGGCGAACGGCGGTGCTCCCTACCCGCCGCTTTGCCCTTGCCCTTGAGCTGGCTGCGCGGCGGGGGCGTTTCATCCTCCGAGTCAAGCACGACACCCTTGTTCTTCGCAGCGCGCTCTGCAGAGGGCGCGGGGTCAGATCAGTTCGCGTCTGGCGAGAGCGACGAGGAGGGGCAAAGAACGCACGCTCGCGCGCCGCCTTGAGCTGCGCGAACCGGCACGACTTGTCCTGCCGCGCGCGGAACTTCTCCTCGCGCACGGTGACCTCGTCGAGAATCTCGAGGTCGTCCGGCTCGTCGTCGACGTCGTCCCCATCGTCGCTGCTCCGCACGCGGCGGCGCTTCTTCCGCGGCGCCTTCTCCTTGCCCTTGCCCTTCTTGTCCTTCTTCTTCTTCGACGATGCCGACGACGACGCCTTCTTGCGCCGCTGAGACGAGCCGACGTCCTCGTTCTCCGAGTCGGTCGCGAGCAGCTCGCGCTGCACCTCCTCGCGCGACTTCTCCTTCGCCGCGCGCTTCTTCTTCTTCTGCGTCGGCGGGCGCACCGGCTCATCGCTCGCCTCCTCCTCTTCCTCCTCCCGTGCGCGCCCCTTCCCCTTTCTGTCCCTCCTCCGCTTGACCGGCGCGCCATCCTCGTCCTCCGTCGTGTCGTAATCCACGACCCCGTCACCGACGACGAAGTCGCCCTCGCTCTCCTCGTCAGCGCTGCGGCGGTCGCGCCTCCCCTGGCTCAGCGCCGCGAGCTTGCGCTTGGTGTCGACGCGGCGCTTCTTCTTCGCGCCCTTGCCGCCAGAGCTCGAACGCAGCGCCGCGTCCTGCAGCCGCTGCTCGCGCTTGGACGCGAGCCGGGCGTTGTCCGCGGCGATGGACGCGGGGACGGGGAGGTCGTCCTCGTCCTCCTCCGAAGGCGACCCCGACGACGACGAAGACGACGAGGATGGCGCCGCGCGCTTCTTCCCCTTCACCTTCCCCTTCGCCGCGCTCGCGCGCGGGCCCTTCCGCGCGCGCTGGCTCGGGCGGATCGGCTCGTCGTCCGAGTCGCTCGCGGCCCCCGCAGCGGCAGCGGCGGAGGGCTTGTCCTCCTCTTCCTCCTCGCGCAGCGCGCTCGGCGTGGCGGGCTTGAAGAGGCGCGAGGGCCCGGCCTTTGCAGCCGCGGGGCGGCGCGGCTTGGGCGACTGGTGGATGATGACGCCTTCGAAGACGGAGGTCGAGCGCGAGCGGCGGTGGGAGGTCTTGAGCGGGGAGGCGCTTGCGGGTTTGGATGCGGGGCGCGGGGCGGGCTGGTGGTGGTGCATCGGGGCGTGAAGTCAGCCTGCGCACTTTGCGCAGAGGAGGGGGCGGGAACGCACGGGTGCAGCGGCCTTGGGCTGCGTGGGACGCTCGTCGTCGTTGTCGCCGTCGCTCAGCACGATACGCACCGGGCTGCGCTTCTTGTTGTGCGACGAGGACCGCGTGGCGTGGACCTCGCTGTCACTGTCGGTGCTCTCGACGGCGATGGCAGCGCTGTCTTCGCGGGCGCGGGGCTCGAGAGCGGGGTCGTCCTCGTCAGCCGAGACCGCTTCGCCGTCGGTGAGGGCACCGTCCTGGTCTTCGGGGGGCTTCTTCGGGTCGACGTAGGCCTGGCGGAGGGGCTGCCGGCCGGAGCGGAGGGACGGGGACGGGGAGCGGGAGGTGGCGCGGGCCTCGACGTGCGAGACGGCGACCTGGCCCGAGGGAGAGAACTGGAGGGTGGACTGCTTGAGCGACTGGGTCATCCCTCGCGGGCGTGGATCTGTGGGGGCAAGGTTGGGCGTATTCGTCGAGGAGATGTCAACCGCGACGGGGCGGCTCGAGGCGCGGGCGATTCGAGCTGGCGCGGGTGCGCTGCAGCGGGAGTAGAGCAAGCGTCTGAGCGGATCGACTCTGCCTCTAGCGCGAGCGAGGCGAGTGGCTCGTCGTCGGGAGCGGCCCCGCCTCGTCCTCCTTTGTCGCCTCGTCGTTCCCGCTGCACACACGCTCAGCCCAGCTGCTGACTAGTTCTACAGGGCTCAATTGTCTCTATCAGCCGCCGCGAACAACTCCCGCTCTCCCCCGGGCCCTGTCGCACTCTCCCGCTTCCTCAACTCCCCCTCATCTCCTCGTCCGCCATCTCGCCCGTGGACCGCCTGCCAGCTGATGTCAAGCAGCCATCGTCGGTCTTTCGCTCGCTGAGTGCTGCTGGGAGGTCTTGGACTCGCTCCAGGTGTGGATGCAGGTCGATTGCGTCTTCCACTCTCCCGCCGCCCCCTTCGCGGCGAGCCCGCTCGAGGTCGTCGACCTCACAGGCGTCGCACCGGTCGCCGAGCGGAATTCGATGCACACACACGCCTCGTCGGCGCGATGAAGCTCCACGCCAACCCGCACGAGGCCGTTCTGCCCTCCCCCAGCCGTTCCCGGCATGCCCTTCGCTGGCTCCCCTCCCTCATTGGACGTGCGTGCACAAGATCGAGACACTGCGGCGTGACTAAACCCTGACGTCCTCTGGAGCGACCCCGACGTGCTGAACGGGGTGCAACTGTCCCCGGACTGCCCCCAGTGCGGCAGCGAGGGCAACTTCTGCGAGGAGTACCGGCGCGGGCGGTGGACGCGCTTTAGCGGGGATGGCGATGCCGCCGGAGGCCGGTGTGAGGGAAATATGCACTTTATGAGGCGGGTGCGCGTGCAACTGCTTTTCGCTGTGGAAGGATGTCCTTCGAGAGGTGGGAGTAGCGAGAACAGCGAGCTCTCCTCCTGCGTACCTTTGGGTTGTCTGCTTTCGCGAGTGTCTGCTCCATCTCGTGCGTCCCAGAATAGCTCGATGGCGCTGCGGGTTGTCGACGTCGGCACGCCCTCCTCGAGGACGCCTCCTCCCTTTCACCTCCGCTCCTGCTTACAGCCTCAGACACGCTCTACGATGTCCGACAAGCCCGTCCAGCAGCTCGAGCATGATGCAGAGAAGCAGCCTCGCCGTGCGCCGTCCTCCCCTCCCCACCTCGCACCGACTGATGACGCTGTTTCTCGCTCGCCTCGCACCGCGCAGACGAGGACAGCTCAGAGGCGCACAAGGTGCACTTGCTCTACCCTGTCTCGGTCTGGCGCGCGCAGTTGACGATCTCGCCGTCCCTCAGCTGTACCGGTCGGGTGCGCCCTCTCGCGCTCCACTCACTCGCTGTCGTAACTGACCCGTCAGCAGTACCGGGCCATGAGCGCCACACCGAGGGCAAGACGGCGCACGACGTGCCCGGCATCGTCCCGCCCGGCTCAACCGGCGTCCTCTACGTGAGCGAGCGCGCGATGGCCAATGGATGGAAAGAGGGGCATCCCGAGGTGCGTTCTTTCGCTCTTCCGTAGCTAGCGAAGGGCTGACAATCCTGTGTGCGTAGTGGGCCAACTTCGTGCGTTCCTCCTCTCGCCGCCCCCGGCGCCCGCTCACCTCCCCCTCCCACGCAGGGCCAAGGCGCGCCCGAAGTGGGCCACATCCCTGGCGGGTCCGCACGGCCGGACACGATCTCGCTCTCGGCATTGTCGGCGCAGGCCGGGACGGACGTAAACGAGTACGCCCCGACGACGGGCGTGAAGGAACTGAGGGCGGCGGTTGCGGCGTACTACAACGATACGTACAGGAAGGGGAAGGAGAGCCAGTAGTGCGTGCTGCCCACTCCTCTACCCCGCGCGCGATGGAGACTGACCTTACACGTTGCAGCACCGCCAACAACGTCTGCATCGTTCCCGGCGGGTGCGTAGGACGTGTCGGCTCGCTCACTCCCCGGATGCTGACCTCTACGCCCGCCCACAGCCGAGCAGGCTTGACGCGCGTTGCGAGCGTGATCGGCGACGTCTACGTCTCCTACACGCAAGCTTCTCGTTCCGCCCTGCCGCCCTTCGCTCAGAACGCTGACAACCCAGCCCTTGCCGTGTCTCGCAGCGTGCCGGAGTACACCAGCTACGACCAGCTTCTTTCCTCGTTCAAGCGCCTCGTCCCCATCCCCGCCACCCTCCGCCCCGACGACGCCTACCACCTCAACGTCGACCGCCTCGAGGAGATGATCCACGACCAGGGCATCTCGGCGCTCTTCCTCAGCAACCCGCACAACCCGACTGGGCAGGTCATCCACGGCGAGGAGCTCAAGCGCATGGTCGACCTGTCGAGGAAGGGGACGACGATGGTTCTCGACGAGTGTGCGTCGCGCTCACCTGGCTGCGTATCGCCGTTGAAGAGGTCCTTCTCGAAGAGATCGACGTCGCTCACATGGCCCTACTGGCGCAGTCTACGAGCAGTACCTGTACGACCTCGGCGAGGGAGCGCAGGTCTCGGCAGCCGAGTTCGTCGACGATGTCAACGAGGACAACGTGCGTCTCGCCTTTCTTGCTGCCCGCAACGCGTTCTCCTCTTTTACCGTGACTAGCTGACACGACTGCATCCGCGCGCAGGTCATCCTCATCAACGGCATGACCAAGTGCTGGCGCCTTCCCGGCTGGCGCGTCTGCTGGGTCGTCGGGCCCGAGTCGCTCATCAAGGCCCTCGGCCAGAGCGGCGGCTTCCTCGACGGCGGCGCGTCGCACGTCCTGCAGGTCGCCGCCCTGCCGCTGCTCGACCCCACGCTCGTCAAGCAGGACCGCCTCGCGCTCCAGCGCCACTTTGGCCAGAAGCGCGACTACGTTGTCGACCGCCTGCGGAAGATGGGCTTCGCGATGAAGAACCCGCCGACGGCGACGTTCTACGTCTGGCTCGACTTGTCCGACCTGCCCGCGCCGCTTGACTCGGGGCTCGTCTTCTTCGAGGAGGCGCTCAAGGAGAAGGTCATCGTCGTGTGCGTCCCATCCCGTCCGTTCTGAGGGGGAGGCTGACCTCGTACGCATGTGATGACGGGACAGGCCTGGGCAGTTCTTCGACCTGAGTGCGTCGTCTTCTCCCCTTGCCAGCTTACCGGTCTGACCGCCTCACTCTCGCTCCCTCTTTCCCTACATAGACCCCTCTCACCGGTACGCTTCAATTCTCCGTCCTCTCTCTCCGCCGCTAACGATCATCGCTACTCGCAGCCGCAACCTCATGGACTCGCCCTGCAACCACTTCGTCCGCCTCTCCTTCGGCCCCGAGATGGACCAGCTCAACCGCGGTACGTCCCCTCCCCTCCCCTGTTCTCCGTCGCACGCTGACGAAGAGGCGCAGGTCTCGACGGGATCGAGCGGATGCTCGTCCGCGCGAGGAAGCTCGTCGACGAGGGGAAGGACCTCCTGGAGGAGTTTGGGAAGGACCTGAAGGTGTGAGGCGGAGGAGGGCGTGCAGGTTGTTGATGCAGTCCAGTCGTTGCCGTCGGTGTCGCCCGTGCGCGAGCGATAGGCGGAGGGAGGAGAGCTCCATCGAAGGTAAGCGTGCACCCGTCCGTGCTGCCTCGGACACCGCTCAAGTAGGATAGAAGCGTGTGCGAGTTGTTACAACGATGGTGTGAAGAGCCGAAACCCAGTCAAGCCGGAAGCGGACCGAACAAGTAGCTACAAAGGACAACCTCCCACCCCACTCCTCCTCCCTCGCCGGTCCACACACCCTAAGCAGGGATGTCCTCGTCGACCCAGCTCTGCTCGACCGTCTCGCGCACGCGCTTGACATACTCCTTGTTGTTGTCCCGGTAGAGCTGCGCGGCTTCCGCGTTGGCGGGACTGCGGGGGCGGGTGGGGGCGGCGGCGTGAGTGTGGCGAAGCGGCAGGGCGGAGCCGGGCGAAGAGGGAGGTTGAAAGCACGCGCTGGTCAGCGTGTAACTCTGCAGAGACTCGCCGCACGCCGGACGCACCTGTTCGGATTCGGGTCGTGCAGCAGGCTCTGAATGCTTGTCAGGATCGCCGCGACGTCGTACGTCGGGCTCCAGCGGTTCTGGAGGATGTCGAGGCAGAGCTCGCCGTTGGCGTAGACGTTCGGGTGGAACATCTTGCTCAGAAACTTGACGACCGGCGGCTTGTTCGGGTACGACTCGTCGAAGGTGAGGACGAGGCGGAAGGTGCCGTCTTCGAAGGGCGTCTCCGCTGTGATGTGCGATTGTGTGTGCAGGGCGGAGGGCGCAGGAGGACGAGCGGGCCGAGGTCGGGAGGTCCGAGGAGGATGAGGAGGGGAGGGTGAGGTGCGAGGTAAGCGCCTAGTCCCAAGCTCCGCGCTCGGTCGCAAGGAGGGACGCACCGGGCCCGAAGATGACAGCGTTCCAGACCATGATGTTGTCCGCGCAGGGAGCGCCCGAGATACCCCCGGGCGGGTCGGACGACAGCTTCTTGAAGTCACGCACTGCGGGGCGAGAAGCAGGTCAGCGCCCTCTCTCGAGTACATAACGAGCCATCGGTGCGAGCATGGCTCCTTTGAGCGCGAGCAAGCCGAGGGAGCGAGGTCGAGGGAACGGCGACGAACCGAGGCGGCGGCGGGATGCGGTAGACTGCGGGCACGATCGAGCAGGTCAGCACCGTCGCTGGCGTGTTCTGAGCAGTCTCAGCGAGCTCACCATGGCTGCGAAGGCGGGACGCGGCGGGAGTCGGCGGCGAAGGTGTGGCGCCCTCCGCTCGCATCGGTCATCACCACCGCGATTCTCTTCCTGAGCCGTGCTAGCGAGTGCGAGAGTGTCTGTAGGTTGCAAGCGATACGACAATAAGGCGAAGACTGCAAAACGAGCGAGACAGGAAGGGGATCTAGTCGGAACAGGGGGTGCGAGGGAAAGACGAGGGTGGGAGGACAACAAGAACAGCGAGAGAGACCCGTCTACCGCGCATACGCCCTGGACGGCGTCGCGTACCCGTCGTCCTCGAGGTCCGACTCCGCCGCCGTCTCGTACGTCGACGCCCGGCTGTAGTTCCTGCTCCTCCCCGACGCCGATGCCGCGCTGTCCGTGCGGCCGTGCTCCGCCCTCCCGCCACCGCCGTATGCGACCGGCGCGCCCAGCACGCCCGCCCCGCCCGCCGCTGTGGACGGGAACGGCTCGTCGAGCGGCGTCGTCGAGCGCTGCTGCCCGGGCGGCGCTTGCAGGCGGTGCCCGTCGTGGCTCGGGACGTACGTCGACGCACGTCCCGAGTCAAGCTGCGCCTGGCGGGACGGCGCGCGCGAGGTTGCGGAGGTCGAGGCGGGAGGAGGGTACGATGGCGTTGTCGAGCGGCGGAGGTCCTGCCCGTGCCCGCCGCCGTAGCCGTGCGCCGACGAGCCGTACGAATCGTTCGCCCAGTGCGCGTCGTCGGGCGAACCGTACGCGAGGCCGACGGGTTGCTCGTGCGCGACGCTGCCCGGGCCGAGCATCGCCCTTCCGAGGGCGGCGCTGACCGCGCCCGCGTCGGGCATGTGGCTGCTCAGGTCCGGGTCCTGGTCCCAGCGGTACGGCGCGCCGCCCGTCCCGCGCGTCGACATCGTCAGGCTGCTCCTCGGCGTGTCCTGCTCGGCGGAGCCGTAGCCATCGCCGCGCGCAAGCAGGTGAGCCGGCGACCCGTTCTGCCCTGGCGAGTCATACTCGCCCCAGGCCGTGTTTGGCGCACGGGGAGGCGGCGTCGAGTGCCTCGAGAGGCGCGTGTCGCCCTCCTGGTAGGCGAACGGTGCACCCGCCGCGAGGAGCCCGTTCTGCGACGAGCCGGAGAAATCGCGCGAGCTGCGCGGGACTGCAAACTGCGGGTAGACGGGCGCGTCGGACGGGTAGGCGTTCGGGTGCGAGGCGAGGTCCTGCTCGCGCTGCCGGCGGGCGGAGGGGGCGGCTGAGGTGGGGCGGCTGATGCCGAGTGCGGCGAGGTCGCGGGAGCGGATGTTGGAGGGCGAGTCGGGCAACTGAGTGTGTATGGGCGGCGGGTAGTCGTACTGCGGGCCGCGTTTGCGCGACTGGCTCGGCGAGATGGACGTGCGGCCGGAGCGAGGGTGACTGCCCGCAGCCACGCCCGCCCTTGACCGCCGCTGACTATCCCGTGCGGGCACAGCCTTCTCCGTGTACGCCGCGCCCTGCTTCGTCATCCGCCGCCGCTTCTTCCCCTCGTCGCCGTGCGCGTACACCGCCGCCGCGCGTTTCCGCGCCTTCTGCTTCCGCCGCAACCGCCAGCAGTACAGCCCGAGGATCCCGAGGATCAGCGCGGCGCCTCCGCACGCGGCGATGACCGCCGTCGCCCACGTGGGCCACCCGCCGCCGCCGCCGCCGTTGCCGTAGTCGTGCGTGCGGTACCCAGCGGCGCTCGCCTCGAAGTTGATCGAGTGCACGCCGGCGGTCGCGGCGACGCCGCCGATGGTCGTGGGGACGCGTGTGGCAGCCCACGTCGCGGTGCCGGAGAAGGCGAAGGGGATCTGCGTCTGGCCGGCGTAGACGGAGGGGAAGGGGACGGTGATGGCGGGAGTCGCGAACGACGAGAACTGCGTCGCGGTGATGGCGAGGGTGCGCTGCGAGACCGAAGGGACGGAGCTCATGCCGTTGAAGGCCATGTTCGCTGGGCGCGGCGAGGGCAATGCGGCGGAGGAGCCGGAGGGACGAGGAGGGGGGAGGCTCGGCGGCTGCTGCTGGCTTTGCCGTGCTCGGTAGTGGGCGTGGGTGCGAGTTCGACTAATTGCTCGAGGCAGTGGCTCCCTGCCAGGCGATGCGGGAGGCGGGTGACGGCGGGGCCAAGCTGCGAAGACGGCGAGCGCTTGGAGGGCGGGTCGGCGAGCGCGGGTGACGCGTGTGCAGCTCGAGCGGCGGCCTCCGGGTCTAGCGAGCACCTGCAGCGTCTGTCTAGCGAGCGGGGAGGAGAGCGAGGGTGAGGGGACGACGTCGAGGGGGGGAGTTGGCGGGCGCCTCGTCCTCGGCTTGTCCTCGGACCAACAGCAAATGCGGGCTCTTGACGTGCGTGTGCTTACTTGGAGCCTCCGTCGCGCTATCACCAAGTACTGCGCAATCTTCGCGGCGAGACTCCTCCTGCGCACCGGCTCGCTTCTCGGTGCACTTCTGCTCACGATGGACGCCGAGGCAAGGGGGACAAAGACGAAGTGATGTGACGCTCGAGGGGAGGCGGGCAAGCGGGACGACCTGGCGCGGGAGGCGCGCTTCGCTTCTTTCCCTCCTTCCCATCACTTTCTGGACCCGAGACCCCTCGCTCGCGTTCTGCCTCTCTGCACACTCGAACCCATCGAAACACTTGTGTAGATCCTCGTCGTAGTCGCCGCGAAAGCATCTATCGTCGAGAACCGAGCGAGATACCAGGTCGCTGCCCGGAGCACCTCTCCTCGCGACCACCTCCTTGTGGACAAAGGCAGCCTTGTGTCTCGTACGCCTGGAGCCTGAGCACACCGCCGTCTCGCGAGATTTGCGAACCCAGCGTACGTCGAGGCAGTCGCGCCGTCTGACTTGGTAGACGTCCCGCCATCCCGAGCAGACGAACTCACCTCCTCCCTACCGTACCTGTTTCCTTGTAGCCCTGCACACCCTCTTCGCACTGCTACGCCCGCGGCACACCCTTACCCTCGCGGCGCACCCCTTGAGCACCTGCATTCGCTCCGGCGATAGGAGCTCCTACCCCGCACAACTCGACTGCGTTGTCCTCCCGCCTAACCCGCCTCCCGCCGACGCCCTCCCATCCACTCCATGTTCGCTCCTCGCCGTCAAAAAGCCCCGGCCATGGTCGACGCGACCACCGCTTGCGCGCGGTCTCGCACCAGCGACCGCAAGGACGCCAAACCCGACGAACAGAAGATGTCCTGCCTCTACGGAGGTAGCAACCGGAGTTCCACCAGCAAGGACAAGACCGCACCGTGGATGTGGGCCGTTGGCGGCGGAGCGGCGCGCAAGGAGGAAGAGCTACGGATCCGCCTGCGCAGCAACCCAGTCACCCTCCCAGGCAAGGACAAGCACAACGAGGTACGCCGCCGCGCCGCCCTCGCCAAGACGAATAAGGGGCTGACGCACCGCACCATGGACCAGCCCGCCGCCAGCAACAGCCTCGGGCTCTGTGATCTCGATGAGGAGGAGGGGTTTTCGGGCGACATGCTCGCGCCCTTCGTCGAGGACAAGCCCTTCGCGTTCGTCGCAGGCAAGAGCAAGGAGGCGGCGAGCGACACGCTGCAGTACTGGCCGGAGCAATGCAGCGGCGACGCCGAGTGGGCGCCGGTCAAGCTCGCCCCCGTCGAAGACAAGCCGTTCCTCTCGCCGTCCATCCCGCAAGCCGACTCGACAGGCGATGCGTCCGCCCATAGCGACATCAAGCCGTGGATTCCGTCAACAGCGGCGGCGGAAGCCCTCATCCGCAACTACAACCGCTTCCCATTCATCCCCCTTCCCGCTTCCTCCGCCGTCCTCACCCCGCCGCCGTCGCCGCCCAAAGCGACCGTCAAGCTCGAGGCGGACGACTACATCACCTGCAAGCAGGAACCTTCCAGCCGGCCCGCCTCTCCCACGCCCTCAGCGTCCCCTCTCCCCGACACTGCCATCTTTACCCCTCCCCTCTCGCCAGCGGGCGAAGCGCTGGCCGCAGCCCCCGCCGCGGCGCCGCTCTCTCCACCCCTCGTCAACGATGGTGCGGCCGAAGAAGAGGACTGGTCGCGGATCCTCGCCGGGCCGTTTGCGCGGAGCCGCGCACCAAGCGTCGAGTCGCGCCCAGCGAGCCCGCCGCCGTCGCAGCAGGTCCAGACGGATAGCGGCATGTTCACGTTTGTCCCCGAAGAGGGGTACGCGGCGTACTGGGCGCGGCGGGACGAGACGCAGTGAGAGGGGAGGACGAGAGGAGGCGGAGTTGAGGCGAAAATTGTGCATAGAACCCCTGCGCCGGCCGTTGACCTGGGTCCTCCGTGTTGTATCAGCCCCCCTTCGTCTTCCTCGTCCATGGCATTACCCTCTTCGAGCCTGTAAGGCAGTGCTGTTCGTCTTCTGTCCCCCGGGAGGATGTGCGCGAGAACGAGCGGAAAGGGATCGCAAGCAGCGAGGGGAAGCTCGGTCGGGAGCGTCAGAGACTCGGCCCCAGTTGCACGCAAGCGCGAGTCGAAAGAGCGAGTATGGCGGCAGCACCTCGGACGGCGGAGGACGAGGAGGGCGGCGAGCGGGACGGACCTCGCACCCTCGCAACCCTCGCGCGTGGGAGCTTGCGCTGCCCGCCAAAGGCTACGGCGAGCTTCAAGCGCGAGCCCACGCACCAGCAGCCCGTCCTGCGCGGCCCTCGTCTCCCTGCGGTCTCATCACCTTCGTCCGCTCAACCCGTCCGCCACGCCTCGCCGCGCCAGGTGGATGCTGTGGGTTCTCGCACTCGCTCAGAGTAGAGGATGGGGATGGCTGCACCGAGGCGTGCTCGCGGGCGAGGGTGGTCCTGCTCACTGACTCCCTCGTCCCGCCTCCCGCACCCTCCTCGACCCCAGAAGGCGTTTCCGACCTTCCTGCTGACATACAGTGCTCGAGTGCACCCTGCTCTGGCGGTCCGCGGTCTTTCGACGAACGTTCCGCGCCCCCGCTGGCGAGCTGACTCCCGCCTCCCGTCTCCCGCTCTCGACGCTCACCGCAGTCATCGACCGCCAGCAGCACTCTCCGCGCCTCCGCCACCACTCCCTCCACGCTGAGCTGACCATGCACCCCTCGCTGCCGCATCTGTCGCCCGCTCAGCACCGCGACGATCCCGCTCAGTACCCAGCCTCCTCTTCCCGCTCCCGCCAGCCCCCTGCACGACGCTAACCTCCTTCTCCCCGTCCCGCTCCCGAGCTGATCGTCGCGCACCGCTGCTGCCGTGCTGGGCCTGTCGCAGCGCGTCCCGTCTCGAACTAGGCTGGGCGACGCTCGTGACTTGTCGAGACACGTTCAAACGTGTTGCAACGAGTTCAACTGTGTCTGCAACGAAGTCAAGCGTGTCTCCAGCGGAGTCAGGCTCGTCTTGAGGGAAGTCAGCGCTGCACGAGCTTGAGTCCCCACTGCTTTCGCCTCTCTCCCTCCTTTCCTCATCTCGACGACCGGGCTCCGCTCACGAGTCCTACTGCCGCTTTCGGGCATCTCTCGGAGCACCTACCGGTGCAGCACACCCTCAACGGGCGCGCAGGGGCCTGCCATTGCCGTGCTTGGGGATCTGCAGGCCCCTACCCCCCTTGCAGGGCGTGTAGCCCCCCTTGAGCCCCCTCGAGGGCCCCCCGACGATCTTTCGCACACCCCTCACTCTGGCGTGTTCCTCTCCTTGTCCTCGTACTCCACCCTCCCCTGAGACCTCTTGTATTTCCCCCGCCGCTGTACCCTCCCCGCCCAGATAGTCCTCCTCGAGCCGCCCCCTCCTGCCACCCGTCCGCGCATGGTCGCCTGCCGCCCCCTCCCCGGCGACGCCACGACGGCGCAGCCGCCCTCGCCGCCTCCGCCGGCGTACGTGCGCAACGGCCGCACGCCCCCGCAGCCGAAGGAGACGCGGCGCAAGGTGCCGTACGGGACGGCGGACTGGCCGGGGTGCCGCCCCGCTGAGCGGAGGAGGGAGGCCGCGCAGGCGAAGAGCCCCGCGCCGCTGTTCAGGAGTGAGAGCCCGGTCGAGAAGCGAGCGAGCGAGCGCGGCGAATGCGCGAGAAGCAGGCCTGGGCAAAGCGAGCATGAAAGGTGCCGCAAGCAGCCGCGCCCCAACAAGCGCGGCGCGGCGCAGGCGAGCCGCTCGGACAGCAGCGAGAGCAAAGGACCCAGTGGCGAGTCCTCCAGTCCCTCCGAGCAAGTCCACGCACCGGAGCTGACCTCGAGCTGTCTTCCCGCAGGCATCGCAGACCCTACCCCGCCCCGCCGGCCCGCCTACCTCGACCTCCCGCGCTGCCGCCACCTCCCTAGCGACAAAGCCCGCGCTGCCGGCGCGGCCAACGCCGCGCGACCGCCGTTCGCCCGGAGCGCGGCCCCGACGTCCGCGCAGCAGCGGGAGGAGACGACCGCGCAGTTCGTCCGGCCGGCCGCGCGCCGCGGGCCCGCATGGGCGACCATCCCGTCGCTGGAGGAGCGGGCGCGCGCGAGGAAGGCGGAGCAGGAGTGGCAGGGGTGGTTCACCGAACTGGAGAAGCGGCCAGAGAGGTGCTGAGGGGTTGGCGCGGAGGCGGGTTTGGGGGGTGTGCGTGCCTTGAGTCGGTGTACAGAGTATACGGCGGTTGTACAGGGTTTCCGAGTGGTTGTACAGAGCTGGAATGCCGTTCCTCCTTCTCAAGAGAGATGAGGAGCGAGGAGAGCGAGTGACGGCTCAGGGTGGTTCGCGCTTTTGCAGGCATGCTGACAGAGCATGCGAAGGAACGGCGAGCGAGCCAGCAAGTCCCTAGTGGGGGTTATGCGGGCGGGAGCGGATGGTCGAGGAGCAAGCGCTCGAGATGGAGGTTACGGAGCTAGGAAACGGCACAGTTCAACCTCTTGTTCCTTGCGCCTTGTGCTCTTGCGCCTTACGCACTGTGCGCACAGCTCGCCCCTCGCGTCGCTCCAGAGCCAGCCCAGCCAGTCGCCCAGCAATTCCTCGTGCCCCGCCGACGTCCCCGACGCACACCCACCTCCCACCGACGCACGCCAGCACTTCCTCCAGCACTCGCCGAGGCCGCACAGACCCTGCACAGCCTCGATCAACCTCCCCGCCTCGCTCGCTCACCACGCTCTTCCCTCCTTCCCCCGCGTCTCCCGGCCGCTTTCCCGGCTCACCGCGGTCGCAAAGGCTCAGAGCTACTCGCACGCGTCTGCAATGCATCCAGTCCAGCCCTGCAATTCGCCAACGAGAGCCCACGCTCTTCGTTCGCCTATGCGTGAAGAGCGAGGCCGCGAGGAACGAGGTGCGCTGCACCAAGCGAGGCGCTCGGCACTCCCAGCAGCTCCATGTTCAGATAGAGGGCGGCAGAGAGGTCAGCTCGAGCGGACCCTCCTCTGCTCAGAGAGCGAAGCGGCGCCATCGAGTGTCCTCGTCCTCATCGCCCGGAAGAGCGATCGTGCCGCGTCGAGAGCAAACGGAGAGGCGCTGCGATCTGGCGCGCGGGTGCGCACAGGAAGCGTCGCTCAGGAGGTGAGGAAGGGCCGTGCACGCGTGAGCAAGGTGTCTCGTCGAGGCTGGAGACGCGTGAAGGGCGACGAGGACGACGGCGTCGAGGCGGGCGAGAGCAGCAAAGGCGCGGCGAGCCGGCGCGGCGCCGTTCGAGCGAGATGGCGGGAGGAGCACAAGGCGCAAGGCGCAAGAGGTTAAGGCGCAAGGGAGCGCTGAACTGTGCCGGTTCTGACTTCGCCAGAGGTTGCCCTCGTCCCGCTCCCGCGCACCGCCCAAGATGTCCAAGGCAGCACAGGCAGCAGCCCAGATCGTCCGGTAAACTCAAGCGCACCCCACCCTCGCTCCGCCCGTGCTGATTACGCGTCTCCCCGTCGTCCCCTCCTCCCACTTCTTTCCGACCCGCACTCTCGCCCGCAGCCTCGTAGTGCCGGCTGGGAAGGCGACGGCCGCGCCCCCTGTCGGTCCTGCGCTCGGTGCGAGGGGTGTCAAGAGCATCGACTTTGTCAAGGAGTTCAACGGTGCGCTCCCCTCCTCCTCGCCCTCCTCAACGGGCGGTGCACGCTGACCCACCACTTTCCGCGAGCAGCACGAACAGCCAGCCTGACCCCCGGCACCCCTACGCCCGTCCTGATCACCATCCAGCCCGACCGCACCTTCACCTTTGTCACCAAGACGCCGCCGACCATGCACCTCATCAAGACGGCGGCCGGCATCGAGACGGGCTCCGGCGAGGCGGGGCGGCCAAACACGGCGCCGGCGGGGACTTTGACGATGAAGCACGTGTACGAGATTGCCAAGATCAAGCAGCGCGACGAGCACCTGCGGCACATCTCGCTCGAGGCGATTGCCAAGAGCGTTGTCGGCAGCTGCAAGAGCGCGGGCGTGGCCGTCGTTCCCTAGCGTGTGTCTGTAGACGCGGGTTGTCTGTACTTCTACCCTTTGCATCGCATCTCTCGAGTTGAGCGTGCTCGCCTCGATCGCCTCTCTCCCTCCTGCCCCTCGCTGCTTCTTTGCGCACGTCATGTCGGAAGCACCGCAACCACCCGCAGAGCCCACAGAGCAGGCAGTCTCTGCGTCCAGTGTCCCGCCCGCCGCATCCAGCGACTCGGCGCCCCCGCCCACCGCTCCACACCCGGTCCGCCCCTCCTCCGGCTATCTCTCCGCACGCAGCGCTGACCCTGGAGCATGTGCAGGTGCCCGTACCGCCCCGAAACTACTCTTCTGGACCCGTCTACCTCGCCGCACCGCCCGCCTACGCCCCCAACTCTTCCGTCCCGACCTTCCTCCGCGCGCTTGCCGCCCTCGTCTTCATCGGCGGATCTGTCGGCGCGGCAGTCGCGTGGGTGTACAAGGTGCATTCTGAGCTCTCGCAGGTACGTGAATGCCGCTAACCCTGTCTTCACGCACAGTCGGTCATCTACCCGCGCCTGCTCGTCGCCCTCAAAGCGCGCACCCGCCTCTTCACCGTCCACGAGGCAGCCTACTCAAAGCTCTTCGATGCCCTCAAGTCCTTCACGGCCTCGGCGGGGATCGCGCGGCTGGGCGGCGCGGAGGCGATCGAGTTCAGGCGGAACTTGAGGGAGGAGGAGGCGGCGCGGGTAGAGGCGGTGGGCGCGGGCGAGGGCGCGGATGGCGACGAGGCGCAGCCGGCGGAGAAGCAGCCGTTGCTGGAGAAGGGCGAGCCGGCCGGCGAGGGCGAAGGCGCGCAGGACGCGGCACCACAGCCGCAGCTCCCGCCGCCGCCGCAGCTCCTCGCGCCGGTGACCTCGTCGCTCTCGTCGCTCAACGCCGAGCTCAAGGCCGCGACGGCCCCATCGTCCTTCTCCACCTCGTCGACGAACCCGTCAAACCTCGTCCAGCCGCAGGGGACGCTGATGCGCTCGCTCGTAACGCTCAACGAGTACCTCGAGAGCGAGACCTACACCGCGTCGACGTTCCACACGTACCGCCCGTACGGCGCATACGGCACCACGGGCGCGTCGACTGCCACGGGTGAGAGGAAGGCGCTGCAAGAGGTCACGCACAACTTCAAGGCGGACATCCGCTCGCTCAAGGGTGCGTGCCGGCTTCTCCTCCTGCTCACGGGTTCCCCCCGCTTCTCCCGCCTGCCCGTACTGACTCGGGGTGTCTTGGCAGGTGCGCTGCTGAACCGCCGCAGCTTTGTGCGCTCGGAGGTCCCCACCTCTGCCTGAGGAGCCGGCTCGAGTTCCCTTGTCCCCGTAGTATCGCGCTCGCCTGTTGTACTGCATTACGAGTTGGTCAGGCTACCTTGAACCGCGGCAAGCGGTACTTCCGAGAGAAGTCAGGTTCAGTGACTTGCGCCTCTCCGCCTCTCTCCCCTCCACCACCCGCTGCTGCACCATGACGAGCCTCGCGGATGAGCTGATGAACGACCTGGACGACCTCGGTTCCGGCTCCGAGGACGACGAGCTCGACGCTGCGATGGCCGGGCCGAGCGGGACGACGAACGGCGCGGAGGAGGCGGAGGGCGCAGCGGGCGGCGATGACGACGCAGCGGGCGAGGGCGACGCGGCGCTGCCGGATGTGCCTGCGGGCGAGACGTACGTCCCGGAAGGCGGCGTGCGCCCCGCGGACGAGGTCGACCCGGACGCGGTCAACGCGATGGATCTCGCGGGTGTTGCGGAGGTGGGAAAGGTCGCGCGGCTGCAGGAGAGCAGGACGATGCGCGAGGTGCGACGATGCGCGAGGTGCTCCAGGTGCGTACTCTCTATCGTTCTGGAGTGCGCAGGAGCAGGCTGACACCGTTCGCCTTGAGCAGAAGATCGACTACTACCGCGAGAATCCCGACCCCAATCTCGCCAGCGACCAGGAGAGCAGCGAGTACCACCTCATCGTGCAGGCCAACAACCTGAGCGTGGAGATCGACAACGAGATGCTTGTCGTGCACAAGGTCCGCCGCCCGCTTCCCCTCCCCCACCTCCTCCCGCTGACACTCGCTTGCCCGCATGCAGTTCATCCGCGACCATTACCTCCCCCGCTTCCCCGAGCTCGACTCGCTCGTCTCCGCCCCGCTCCCGTACTGCCGCGTCATCCTCGCGCTCGGCAACGGCCCCGAGCTGCAGGGCGACATCGCCGGCATCCTCCCCTCCGGCTCCGTCATGGCCGTCAAGGTCACCGCCGCGACGACCAAGGGCCAGCGCCTCTCGGAGCAGGAGTGGAACGTCGTCACTGGCGCGTGTGACATGATGTTCAAGCTCGACCAGTCCAAGCGGACGGTGCGCCACTCCCGTCCCTCTCCCGCTTGCCTGTGCTGACGCGCCCCCGCGCAGATTCTCGAATACGTCGAGTCGCGCATCACCCTCCTCGCGCCCAACATCTCGGCCATCGTCGGTACCCAGACGGCAACCAAGATCCTCGGCATCGCGGGCGGTCTGCAGGGCCTGATCCGCATCCCGAGCTCGAACATCTACGTGCGTCACCCCCTTCGCGTGTCTGTGCGGATAGAGCTGACACTCATGCGCGCACAGCTCCTCGGCGCGGTCAAGCGCGCCAACACGGGCTTCTCCACCGCGGCGCACTCGGTCGACCGGCTGCACACGGGCTTCATCTACCAGTGCCCAATGGTGCAGCAGACGCGCCCCGAAGACCGCATGAAGGCGCAGCGCAAGGTCGGCGCCAGGTCGTCGCTCGGCGCGCGTCGACAGCGCCAAGAGTGCGCCGACGGGGTCGTTTGGCGAGGAGATGAGGGGCAAGCTTGAGAGCGAGATGGAGCGCCTGGCGAGGCCCGCGCCGAGCAAGGCGGTCAAGGCGCTGCCGCGGCCGGATGAGAAGAAGAAGAACCGCCGGGGCGGCAAGCGGTGCGTGGTCTGCTCACCTGCTCGTTCTCCGCGCCGAGGCTGACCGAGCTCTGTGATGTTGCTGCGCGCAGTGCCCGCAAGGCGAAGGAGGCGTACGCGCAGACCGAGCTGCGCAAGCTGCAGAACCGCCTCAAGTTTGGCGAGGCGGAGGAGGAGGTCGGCGCGTACGACGACGTGCAGGGCATGGGCATGATCGGGTCGTCGAGCGGGCGCGTTCGCGCAAACGTTGCCGAGGCGAGGAGCAAAGGTGCGTCCTCTCCCGTTGTCTGTGGTGCTGGGAAGGAGGCTAACTCGGCGAACGCCCGCAGCGAAACTGTCAAAGTCGGCGAAGGGCCGCATCGCATCGATCAAGGCGCCGTCGGGTACCGCGACCTCCGGTCTCGCTACGTCGCTCGCCTTCACCCCCGTGCAGGGTGCGCCTCTCCTGCCTTTTCCCCTCGCGAGTGTGCTGACCCCGTCCGCGCGCGCAGGTCTCGAGCTGGTCGACCCGTCCAAGATGCGGAGCAAGGTCGACGACGCCAACGCCAAGTGGTTCGCCGAGGGCGCGTTCTCGATCGTGCCCAAGGGCGGCGGGATTGGCAAGCCGAGCGGGAGCGGGACGGGGACGTCGAAGTGAGGAGGAGTTCGAGGCGAAGGAGGGCAATGCAGAGGCGTGTTGTGCTTGTTGTTCCCCTCTCCTACACTCGCGTGATGCATCCCTGCTTCCTGTCTCCTTTGGACGCTTGCCGCTTTCGCTCGTGAAGACGGCCGCCCCCGCCCTTCCCCTCCTCTCCTCGCTTTCCGCCTCGTGTCTCTTGACGCTGGCTGCAAGATGCTTGACCTGCTCAACTGGGACGATCCGCCCGCGCCCGCGCCCGCCCAACGTCGGGGCGAGCAGCGCTCGTCCTCGCCCGCCTGCGCGTCCCACCGCGTCTTCGCACGGCCGCGCACTGCCTCGCTCGCGAGCACGACGTTCAGCGTGCTCACCGAGCATGACGACGGCAGCGACGGCGCCCTCGGCGAGTCCGCGGATGAGGAGGGCGAGGAGGGCGGCGAGGCCGAAGTGGGGACGAGCGACGCCGACGACCACGGGACGAGCAGCGACACGGGCGACTCAGAGGACAACCTGCCGGGGCTCTCGTTCTCTTCCGCATCGGAGCGCGGTTCGCCCTCGCCCTCGCCGCCGACGCCGGACCCGCTCGACATCGAGTCGCTCGATGAGCCGCTCTTCGCCTTCTCGCGGTCGCCTACGCCCGTGCAAAAGAACTCGCAGACGCAGGCACTGGCGTGGGGCGCGGCGGACACCGGCGCGGCCAGCATAACCACAGGGTTGTCGCCTCCCCTCCCCTCCCGCTCGCCCTCCCGCCGCTCCCCCTCCCCCGCGCCTCCTCCGCCGCTCAAACGCCTCCGCACCCTTTCCCACCCCCCGTGCGCCACGTCTAACCGTCGGTTGCCTCGCCCGCACTCGCCCCTCGCCGTCGCTGAGGCGCCCGTCCGCGCGCCGAGCCCGACGCAGGCGCAGATGGACGCGTTCTTCGGGTTCGTGGACCCGTACGCAGGCATGCGGGTGTCCGGAGAGGTGCGCGAACCGGAAAGGGAGGGCGCGCAGGCGGAGCGTGCCCGGGAGATGGGCGCAGGGGCGCTGGTCGGGGGCGAGGAGGGGGACGAGCTGGACGAGACGGCGGATGGCGCGCCCGCCGCGGCGACGCCGGCCGACGGGGAGGAACCGGAGGAGGACAAGCCACTCGGGGCGAAGGACGGCAAGCGGTGCTTCCAGCTCGCGCCGCTCTCGAAGGTCTCGTCGGAGACGGGTCTGCCGCTGTCGGCGGAGGATAGGCGGTACGTCTTGGTCTCTGACCTATCTCTTCACTCCTTGCTGATCATGCACACGCGGACAGCCTCGCCATCATTGACTCGCTCGAACGCCTCGCACTCTCGATCTTCGAGCAGATCGTTGACAGCGTTGCGCCCGAGCCGAGCGACGCGGTCTCGCAGGGTGCGAAGCGGCCCATGCCGGGTTGGCAGAAGGTCACGGTCGTACTGGCCAAGCGGGACGGGAAGAACGGGTGTGCAGTATCGGTTGACCTTCTCAAGCTGCTCTCGCCGACTGTCTCGCTGTCACACAGCACGACTGGACCAGACAACCCCGCGACAACGACGACGCAAGCAATCAAGTTCCCTCGCAGGTACGGGCATGGCGGTAACCTGAGATTGGGTGGGCGCGAGCTCGGTGAGCGTCTCCAGCTTGCACTCCTCGAATGGAGCTGACCTTCCTGCAGCCTGCCTGCTCAAGGTCATCGAGTTCATCCTCGACGGGCTCAAGACCGGCGTAGTCTGCACCAAGCGCGACCTGTACTACCGCGACGTTGGCCTCTTCGTCAAGCAGTACATCGTCGACTCGGTGCGCACTTTCGCCTCCTCCGCGAGTTCCCCGCTGACTGACCTCTCGCAGCTTATCGACGACATTGCTGCGACGCTGCAAGTGCGCCGCAGCGAGCTCAACGTTGTCGCAACTGCCAAGGGCCTGCTCGCGGGCGCCGTCAGGCTCGTGCTGCTCGACGGCTCGGAACTCGCCGGGGGCGAACAGGCGCGGCGCGTCTCTTCGCCATTCTCAAAGCGTCCTAATAACCGACTACGCACGCAGGGCGCGCTCATCCCCGCCGGACAGGCCATCGACCGCCTCGAGCTGGACGACCCGAAGTGGGTTCTCGTCATCGAGAAGGACGTGCGCCGCCCTCCCTCGCACTCCATGACACGCGCTAACTCTCTGCGAGGGCAGGCGGTCTTTCACTCGCTCGCGGCTTCCAGCCTGCTCAACGACGCCGAGCTGGGCAACGGGATTCTCCTTACGGGCAAGGGCTACCCGGACCTCGCGACGCGCGAGCTGCTCAAGCGCCTGTCCGACGCGCTCCCCTCGTGCGTCCTCGCCTCTTGCTCCTCACCCGCACTGACGCCCCGCCCGCACCCACAGCGTCCCCATCTTCGCCCTCGTCGACTCGGACCCGCACGGCCTCTCGATCCTCTCCGTCTACGCCCACGGCTCCTCCGCGCAAGCGCACGACGCCGCGAACCTCGTCGTCCCGCGCGTGCAGTGGCTCGGCGTCAAGGGGAGCGAGTGGGACGCGCTCGGCGTGGGGAGGGACGAGCTGCTCCCGCTCACGAAGGCGGATCGGGCCAAGGCGCTCGCGATGCTGAGGAAGGAAGGGCTGCCAGGAGAGTGGAGGTGCGTCTTCCGTCTCTTGCTCTCGAGGGTATGAGCGCTGACTACGATGCAGGCGCGAGCTCGAGTACATGCTCCACCTCAACCGCAAGGCCGAGATCCAGGTCCTCTCGTCGCCGTCGTTCTCCTCCCCCTCGGCAGTCGCAGCGTCGAGCGGCGCGACGCAGGTGTTGCAGCACGGCAACGCCCAGCAGCAGCAGCCGTCCCGCCTCGTCGAGTACGTCAAGAAGGCGCTCTGGCTCGCGCTCGACGACGCGGACGAGGAGATGGACGAGGACGGGGACGCCTGACGAAGAGGCATCGGCGCCGAGGATGTAGGAAGGGCTGTGTGACGAAGTGCATTGCGAGGAAGTGCAAGAGTTAGAGCAACAACGGGATTAGGGACGGAGAGCTGCGAAGTGTACGAGTACGAGAGCGGGATATCTAGAGCAAAGGGTCATGAAGGCATTCACGAGGGTATGTAGGGGGCAGAGCAAGCTAGCCGCGAGGCGGCATCGCTCCGGGTGGGAGGCCTTGCGAGCGGCGTGACTCCGGGCTTGCCATGAGCAGCGCGGCGGGCGGCGGGGCCAGCCCCATCGTCATCGCCGGCGCGGACGGCTGCAGCACCACGACGGGCACGCTGTGCGAGTACGCGTGCGACGGCGAGCTGTCCTGCGCGAACGACGGCGGCGCGAAGGCCGTGAAGCGGTCGTCCTGCGCTGGCGGCGGGGCGGGGGATGGCTGCGACTGCCGCCAGAAGTGCGAGAAGGGCGGTGGGGACGGCACGGGGGTCGCGCGGTGTGGCGGCACGTACGACGCGGGGCGGAGGGTCGTGCGCGGGAGGTGCGAGTACGAGTCCTGTGAGGCTGCGGCGGAGGAGGCGCCGGAGGGCTCCTTGTGCGCTAGGGTGGGGCCGGGCGCCACAAGGGAGGGAGGGTCGAGGGTGCTGCGCGGGCGGAGGGGGCCGCCGTGCGGCGTGCCGAGGCGGTGCGGCGGCAGGACGGGGATGCGCCAGTCCGCGCCGACGACGGCAGGGACGTCCTGGACGGGCACGACGGTGTAGTCGACACGCGGGAGCTGCTCGAACGTCCCGTTGGGCTCGGCGAGGGGCGGGCGCCTGCCGCGTGTGCCGAAGGCGCGGAGCGAGCCCCACCACCCGCTGGGGGACGGCGCCGGCTCCTCGACAGCGTCGTACTGCCACACCGCGGGGGAAGTCGACGACGTCGCAGGGTGTACGCGAGCCGGGTCTTGCCGGTGGGCGGGGCGGACGAGGCTGCCGTCCAGCGCGACCTTCGCCCGCCCGCTCGTCACAAGCCGACCCTCCCTGAGCCGGCGCAGGTCCCGCTCGAGCTCCGTCTCTCGCTCCTCGCCGTCTTCGCTGAACCCGCTGTGGAGCTTGGCGAAAGCGGGCCGCCTCGCCCCAAACGCCTTCTCGAGGTCGTCCCCCCTCCTTGCCTCCAGCAGCGCCATCTCGTCGACCCTCCCGCCGCGGAGGACGAACCTCGTCTCCTCGCCAATCTCCCCGAACAGGTCGCGAAAGTCGAGCGCCGCGCGCAGGGCAGGCCACTTGCGCGTCTGCTGCAGGAGCGGAAGCCCGTCCGCCTTGCGCGGCGGCGCCCCCGTTGCGGGATCGAACCCCGCGGGCAGTTTGGGCTTCGCGAGCCGCGCGAGGGAGGCGTCCCGTGCGGCGACGCGGGCGTTCCAGGCGGACCAGGAGGCGAACGAGTGCGCCTTCTCGGGGTCGAAGTCGGCGGAGTCGGCGCTGTGGGAGGCGAGGAGCGGGGCGCCGGCGGCGGAGAGGGAGACGGGCGAGGCGAGTGCGCGGTAGGGGAGGTAGGAGAAAGCCTTGACGTGCAGGAAGGCGAAGATGACCATCTCGACGCAGGAGAGGAGCGCCGACAGGCCGATGACGATCTCCTCAGCCGTCCAGTACTCGCGGCTCTTGATAACCTGTAGACCACGTGAGAAGGCTATCAGCGAGATGCGGCACTGAAGCGGGGGAGAGGGGCTGCGCACGTCAAGAGTGACGAGGAAGCTGAGGGCTGCGGGGCGAAAGGCAGGTCAGCGAGGAGCTCGCCATGCGGCGGGCGCTACGGGACTAACGAGAGTAACGTACATGTCTCCTGCCAGAACGTGAAGAAGACGACGAGCTTGACGCAGAGGAACTGCAGGCCGGCGGGACGTCAGCCCTGCTCGCGCTCAGCTCGTGCACCGCGAAGGCGTACCTTGACCACCGGCTGGTACGGCTTGAGAGGCTCGCGGAGCGGCATATACAGCTGGAGCACGCAGCTGTGCGCTTGAACCAACCCTGTCAGCCGGGACATCGCGAGAACGAGCGGGGCAGAAGGTCGCGGGACGCACTACATCGCGACCGTGACGGAGATGGTGATCGCGGCGCTCGACCAGACGTGCACGAACTTGGGCGACCACGATGCCTGTGCTGCCGACCGGGTCAGTGGACGTGGAGAAAGCGGCGCAAGGACGGCGGAAGCGGCGCACGAGGCAGTAGTAGCCTGCACGCTCGTGGAGTCGTCAGCACCGCGCCGACGCAAGAAACGATCAGAAGGCGCACCGGAAGCCTCGCCGATGACGGACGCGAGCGTTGAGAGCGGCCGCACGATCACGTACTGTCCGATGCAGACACGCATCCACCAGAGGAAGGCCTGCGCGCACGCAATGTCGTCAACACCGATCATCGCGCCGCAGGAGGAGAAGCGCACCTCGCCCTCGCCAGGCCCGCCGCCTGCAGGCCGCCACTTGAGCCAGCCCATTGGCCACATCCACTTGCGAAGGTGCAGGTCCTTGACAACCTCGCGGAGGCGGGCGTCGCGCTCCGCCTTTGTCGCGTACAGCCGGGGGATGGGGTTGTCCGGCGTCGGAGGCGGGTTGGAGAGGTACGAGAGGAGGAGAAAGATGAATGCTGCGATGACGAGCGCCTCGTAGCAGTCGCGGAGGAGCTGGAAGTAGAGCGCTTGCTTGTAGAACATGTAGGACAGGAACGAGCAGATGGCGTAGATTACGGGCATGAGGAGGAGGCGGACGATGTGCCGCTGCTCGGTCGGGTGGTAGTAGAAGGACTGCCGGTCGAAGAAGGAGCGTGAGTTCGCTACTTCGCTCCGGCCGAAGCGGGGGGCGCACCAAGTGCTTCTTGATCAGCCAGCAGGACGTGACTGTCGCGGTGATGGCGAGCGTGCCACAGAGGAGCCAGCCGACGTCGTGCGCCTTGAAATTGAGGTCGCCATTGGAGAAGAACGGGACGGGGTCGTGCGGGAGAACGTCGTGGACGGGACAGCCGGTCGATGAGGTGCCGTTTTGGCTCATCGTGTGTCGTTACGGGGGGCGTGACGGTATCGTGCGGGTCGTGAGAGGATCGTGGGCGAGTCGTGAGGAGGGGTCGTCAGGAGGTTGCAGTCTGCGGAGGGGTCTGGCGAGTCAGCGGGGCCGCGAGAGGGTGAGTGCGAGAGTGGAGTCACACCGTCAGGGTATCATGCGCTGGTCCGCCGCCCTACCTGGGCTTCAAGCGTCGGGATGTGCGCGTTCGTCCGTGCGACCGATGAGAGAGGAGTGTGCGGCGAAGATGAGCGAGGACGAGGCGCAACGTGGCTAAGGCAGCTCGTGCAGCTTGTACTTGTAGACAGTCCTCCTGGCTGCCTGCAAGCAGCGTCGCCTGCTCAGGGTGAGCGAGGCGGTGCAGTCGGGAGCGAAGGCGCGGCTCTCCCGGCGAAGTCGACGCCGACGCTCTCCAGCTCTTCCCCTTCACCCGGGAGTGCTGTTCTCTCGCGCAACCGCACCGAGGACCGCCTGCAAAGATGCCCATCGCGCGCAACCCCTCCGTCTTTGTGTGCGTCCCTCTCCCCAATCCTCATCAGCTCTTCCTCCCCACATCTTCCCGTCTGACAAACGCACCACATCCGGGACAGCTCTGGTGGCTCACGCGGCATCGGACTCGCCATCGCTCTCAAGCTTGCCAAAGACGCGGGCGCAAGGGTCACCATCGCCGCCAAGACGTCCGTCCCTTCCCTCGTCGTCCCCCACCTTCCCCTTGCTGACCTGCTTGCTCGACCTCGATGCAGCGCCGAGCCGCACCCGAAGCTCCCTGGGACCATCTACACGGCGGCGGAAGCCATCGAGGAGGCCGGAGGAACAGCGCTCCCACTCGTCGTCGACATCCGGCAGGCAGACCAGGTCGAGCAGGTCCGCGCCATTCGCTTTCGCTCTTCGGGGGACGCTAGCTGAACTCCTCCCTGCGCAGGCGATTGAGCAGACCGCGTCCACATTCGGCGGGATTGACATTCTGATCAACAACGTGAGCTTCCGCTCCGCCTGCTCTCTTCGTCTGCCTGCGCTAACCCACCCGGCATCCTTCGCAGGCCTCCGCGATCTCGCTCACCGACTCGCAGAACACGAGCGTCAAGACCTACGACCTCATGAACGCGATCAACGGCCGCGGACCTTCCTCGCCTCAAGGTGCGGCCGCTGCCCCTTTCCTCCCCCTCTCGCTGACCGTTCTTACTCACAGCTGGCCATCCCGCACCTCCTCCGCTCGGCATCCGCCGGCCGCAACCCGCACATCCTGACCCTCGCGCCGCCGCTCCGTGGCAACCTCACGCCCGAGATGCTCGGGCCATCGACGGCGTACGCGATGGCCAAGTTTGGGATGAGCCTCGCAACGGTCGGGCTCGCGGGCGAGTTGAAGGGCAAGGTGGGCGTGAACGGTGCGCGCGACGGGTTGTTTGTCTCTGGGAAGGTCCCGCTGACCCTCTCTGGCTGCTTCTTCTACTTCGTCCTGCGTACAGCCCTCTGGCCGCTCACGTACATCTCGACTGAGGCGATCCGCCTCCTGATTGGCGCTGAAGGGCGCGACCAGCACGCGCGACACCCGTCCATCGTCGCGGACGCGGCGTACGCCATGCTTGAGGAGAACGGCGCCAGCTACTACTCGCGAGTCGTGCTTTCCCCGCTTATGTGCACAGGCTGACGGGTCCTATACAGGGGTAACTTTGAGATTGACGAGCTAGTCCTGCGTCACCTCCGCGGGTGCGCCCCCCTCCTTCTCCTCCTCGCTCGCCCGGGCGCTCACCCCCCTCTCCACACGCAGGCTCACCTCGTCCGACCTGACGCGCTACTCCCCCACGCCCGAGACGCCCTTCAGCGCGCTGCACGAGGACCTGTTCATCCCCGACTGGGTTCGCGAGGAGGTTGCGCGCCTCAGGGGGGAGGCAGAGGGGGACGGGAACGTGCACGGATGAGCGGCGGGGCTGTAGAGATCCTGTGAGAAGCTTGCGAGCCGGTCCTCGACGCAGGAGGCTCAAGGCGCGAAAAGCGCGGGAGAACCGAAAGAACCCCTGTTTCCCATTTCGCGCCCGCCCCGCAGCGCGCCCATAACCCTCCCCGCCCGCCCGCCCGCTCTACTGCGTCTTCTTGCTCTCGGCCTTCTCGGCCTTAACGCGCTCGCGCTCGGCAGCGGCCTTCTCCTCGAGGAGGCGCTTGGCCTCGTCGTCGCTGAGCTTCTGGCCGAACTCGTTCTCGCGGTTGTAGTCAACGCGGTAGATGTACATCTAGCGGCAGAGCAGCGTCAGTGCGTCCTTGCGAAGCGAAGACAAGGGAGGACCAGCGGGGCCGACGAACCTGGTACAGGAGGACAAAGAAGACGACATCGTCGCGGAAACACGCGAGGCGGTGGAGGAGCGGCATCTTGATGATGAAGGCGAACAGGTCGTCGATGAACGTTCCCGCCGTTTTGTATGCCATAGCCTTCATCGGGATGTGCGCGACACTCTTGAGCTTCTGCGGGCGGTGGTAGAGCGAGGTGAGCGGCCGGGGAGGCGGGGGAGGGGCCGGCGGAGACGAACGTAGTTGATGATGAGCTGCGGGACGAGCTGCACGAAGCCGAACATCTGTGTGCGCGCGCAGTGTAAGCAGGACCGAAGGAAAGAGGGAAAAGGGGAGGAAGGCGAACCTGGACGAAGGAGGTGAGGGTCTGGATGACAAAGCTGTACCACGAGCGGTGCGTTTGGTACAGCATGCTGTAGATCGTGTATCTGCGTCGCACACTCCTCCATCAGCGGTCGGAACAAGAGAAGGAGGAGGGAAGAAGCGCCGGCGCACCCGATGAGGAACGGCGTCGTGCCCCAGCCGACGATCTTGAAGGCGGCCTTGTCGTACTCCTGCGTCTTGAGCTCGTCCTCGTTCAGGACGTGCTTGTCCGTGATCGCGATCGTGTACGGCAGGAGCGGGCGAGCCGGGTACGGCGCGATCCGGATGTCGACCGCCTTGGTGATCTTCCACGCTTCGATGACCTGCGGGCGCTTGGCCGTCAGCTCCATACAGTAGAAGTGAACAAGGAGAGATGTCGCACGACACCGATGCCGGACGAGAAGATGATCATGTAGTTCGTCTCCTCCGACTCTGCGGGCG
Source organism: Rhodotorula kratochvilovae (assembly GCA_019926025.1). Lineage (NCBI taxonomy): Eukaryota > Fungi > Basidiomycota > Microbotryomycetes > Sporidiobolales > Sporidiobolaceae > Rhodotorula > Rhodotorula kratochvilovae. The sequence goes on along the minus strand of JAHSUG010000003.1, from coordinate 807,212 downwards.
CCGCGAGGTCAGCATTACCTCGAGGCTCAGCGAGAGCGGAAACGCACGGTCGATGAGGTACAGGAGGACAATGAACTGGACAAAGACGTTGGTGAGGATCGTGCGGACGCTGACGCCGACGAGCTCCTTCTTGTTGCGCCAGTGCGAGACGTCGCCGGCGAACGCGAGGAACTCGAAGAGCATATGGAGGATCGAGACGACGACGGTCGTGATGAGGAGGAGCGGGTTCGTCTCGATGAGGATGCGCTTGAGCTCGTCGAGCCCGCCGCCGCCGTCGCCCATCGTCGCGCTCTGCTTCGAAAAGGCGTCGTCCATCGTCGACTGCAGCTGGAACTTGAAGTACGAGCTCGGCTTGAACTCGACGCGCAGCGGAAGCCGCGTCGTCGTCGTGTTGACCGGGACGAGCTGCGACGAAAGGTCCCAGAACGTGTTGGGGAACACGATCGGGAAGTACGCCTGCTTGTCGTCGAACGTCTTGGCACCGTCACGCGCAATGTGGACGTACTGCTTGACCGGCGGCGGGAGCGACGAGTACGCGACCGTCGCAGAGTCGGCGATGAGCTCGAGCGTCACGTTCGGGTAATAGTAGGACACGAGCGGGCGGTCCTTGGTGTCCTCCTCCTCCTCCTCGACGTGCTCCTCGTCCTCGCTCGCGAGCTTGCCCGAGAGGAGGTTCTTCGTCGCGCGGATACGCTTTTGCGGCGCGTAGCGGGTAAGGGCTGCGAAGGAAATGGATCAATCTCGAGCACTCCTGACGAGAAGCAGGGAACGCACCCTTGCGAATGTGCAGCACCTCGCCGTCGCCAGGGTAAGTCTCGTCGCCCTTGATCGGCGAGAGGCCTGTGCGGGTAACGAAGGCGTCGAGGTAGAAGCTCGCGTTGTGCTGAACCGCCTGCGGTATGAGCGAGAGTGGGGGATCAGCCGCGGGACAGGGGCAACGAAAGGGGCGGCGCACCTCGGGCACGTCCCACTCTGTCTCCCACACGTGGTTCCACTTGGTGTTGCTCCACTCGACGCCGGTCCAGGTGACGCCCGGGAACGACTCGTCGCGGAGGTCGACGGCGAGGGGGTCCTGCTCGGGCGAGAGCTTGAGGGCAACGTCGAGGAGGGACTTGTGCGGCCAGACGGGGATGAGCTCCTGCAGCTTCTGGGGCGCGGTGACGGGCGCTGCTGGGCCGGGCGCGGGCACGCCTTCCGGGGTCGTCGACGCGGCGGAGTCGGCAGAGGAGGCGGGCTCTGTCGGCGGCGCGAGCGGCTTCTTACCTGTGGATCTTAATGTGAGTCTGTGCGCGTCTATCGCAGTGTAGAGGAGGGTACTAGGCGCACCGGTGATGAAGTACTGGAGGACTTGCATCCCGACGAACATGAGCCCGGCGTTCTTCAGTGCGCCGACGACGCCATTGCCCTGCTGCTCTGGAGCCGGGGCGGCGCTGCAGCTGCGCGGGTCGCCATGTCTGCAGAGAGCGAAGGAGCGCGGAGCGAGGCTCGATCGCCGCGGTCGAGGCGATGAGGGAGAGCCCGACCCGCGCCCTCCTCCTCGAGCTGAACCCTCGCTGACTCTTGCCTCTGCTCTGTACACTCGCTGAGCACTGCCGAGCCATCCCGCTCGCACCCGCTGCCCCTCCTCGCTGTTCCCACCTCGTCCCACCTCCTCCCCCACTTGCACCCGCTCGACCCCAAGCCATGCCCTCGTCGACCGACGCAGCGCGCTACAACGCCAACCTCGACCTCACGGGCAAGACCGCCGCCGTCGCAGGCGGAAGTGCGTCTCCCTCCCCTCCTCTCCTCCGCCTCCCCACTCACGCCGCCCTCCCCACCGCTCGCAGCGCAAGGCATTGGCGCCGCCGTCGGGCTACGCCCAGGCCGGCGCGAACGTCTACATCATCGGCCGGAACGAGAAGCTCGGCGAGGACGTCGTGCGGCGGTGCAGGGAGCAGGCGGGAAAGGAGGGCGACGGGAGGACGTTCGAGTTCATCAAGGCAGACCTCTCGTACGACCGCGACCCTCTCCTCCCGGTTGAGCCGAGAGAGCTAACGTACGTGTGTGCAGGTCGGTGAGCGAGGTCAGGCGCGTCGCTGACGAGCTGAAGCGCAAGACGGGCAAGAAGGGCATCGAGTACCTCGTCACGACGCAGGGTGAGCCCCTTCTTCCGCTGCTCGTGCTTTGCGCATCTTCGAGGAGTCGGCAGTTATTTGCTCCCCGGCAGCGGTAATTGACACCCCTCCCTTCGTTGCAGGAGGTCCGCCCAACGGGTCATACGTCCAGACGTCCTCAACCCCCTCGCATGACGCGCACTTTGCCGTCCAGACCCTCTCGCGCTTCGGCCTCGCGTACCTCCTCGCCTCGTCCGGCACGCTCAAGGACACCTGGCTGAGCGTGTGCGCGCCGGCGGGCGCGAAGGGTTCAGAGCCGGACGTCGAAGATCTCGAGCTGGAGAAGAAGGAGCACAGGGAGAGGTGGCTCCTCGGGCGGATCATGGGGCAGGGGAAACAGGACTCGGCGCTGGGGGATGCGGTTGCTGTGGTGCGTCTCGCGCGTTGTTCCGCTGGGTTGCGAAGGTCAACCTATGATGGCTGACCTCGCGCGTCTATTCGGGGATGTTCTCCACGCAGCAATTCACGAAGCACTTCCCGCACCTCCGCTCTGCGCACCTCTTCCCCGGCTTCGTCTACACGTTTGTCCCCTCCCGGTTCCGCTCCTCCACAGCCGCCTGACCCGCCCGTCCTCCTGACTCGCGCAGCAACGCCCTCGCCTCGACGTCGCTCGTCCCCTCGCCGATCCTCTCGCTCTACTCCCTCGTCGGCCCGCTCGCGGCGCGCGTCCTCCCGTTCGGGAACCTCCCCTCGACGTACGCCGACATCCCGGTGTACGTCGCTGCGCACCCGGGTGCGCGCGGCCAGGGCTTGGAGTTCAGCAATGAGCGGCTGAAGGCGCTTGGGGCTCCGGAGTGGGCGGCGGGAGGCGTAGGGGAGAGGGTGTGGGAGAAGCTGAGGGCGATGGTCGAGGAGTGAGGGCGCGGCGGATGCGGACGGATGCGCTTGTAGCTTGTCATGCGATGTAACCTACGCGTCTGGCGGTCGTCTGGACACAAGACCCGTGCAGCAGCTGAGCAGGCTGATCAGCCGACGTGCAATGCAACGTCCGTTTCGGTGCGAGAAAGGCCACACGACCATCGCCCTGCGCGTTCCCGCGGCGTGCACCTGATTTTGTCCGTCAGTAAGCGTCGTTTCGAGGGCGTCGAAAGCTGCAGAGCCCGCCCGGGGCGGTGCTGAGCGAGACGGTGACCCTCGGTGTCATCGCGAGTCGGGGTCATGAGGAGCGGGTGGCGGCGGCGCGCAGGAGAAGCGGGAGCAGGGCAGGGCGCGGACGAGCAGGGAGCAGGGGAAGCTTGCGAGCAGATCCGGGCAGAGGAAAAGCTTGAGGCGAGGGACGGGTCCGGGGTTGGTGAGCGCATCGTCCGCGACGTTCGGGCTGCGTCGCCTCGCTCCTCCTCCCCTTCACTCGACTTCACCAGAACAGGTCCGTCTCTCTCCAGAGCACTCGCATTGTCACTGCGACTCACCCCAGCTCGCACCGCAGAACTCGCGTGAGCTCCCGCGCCGGATCGATGCCACCGCCCCCATCGCACGGCGCTCTCCCTCGCTGACCACCTCTCCCGCGCCGCGCTGCCGGCAGAACCATGTCCAACGCCCTCGAGCAGCTCAAGAAGTACACCACCGTCGTCTCGGACTCGGGCGACTTTGAGTGTGCGTGGCCACCGCCTCGCCTCGCTCTCTCCGTCGACGGACCGCTGACCCCCGAACGTATCGCCCTGCCCTCTCTCCTCGCCGTTCCGCATCTCCTGCATCCCCTCGCGCTATCTGTGCCATCGCCACCTCATTGCGACGCCTCCTCGCCGATCCCGCTCCTTGGACCCCATTCCCCCGCTCCCCGACCCACCCACGTTCGCCCGCTCTCCCTCGTTCCCGACGAGCAGCCATCGCCGTCTACAAGCCCCAGGACGCGACCACCAACCCGTCGCTCATCCTCGCCGCCGTCAAGAAGCCCGAGTACGCCCGCCTCATCGACACCGCCGTCGAGTACGCCAAGCAGAAGGGCGGGTGCGTGCTTTCTCCTTTCCCGCACTGCATCGTGACTGACATGACCATGCGAGTACAGTGACCTCGACACGCAGGTTGAGAACACCATTGACCGCCTCGTGCGTCCTCGCCTCCCCACCGCTCTTCCCGGGTCGCACTGACCCGCCTCGCTCTCCGTAGCTCGTCGAGTTCGGCAAGGAGATCCTCAACGTCGTCCCGGGCCGCGTCTCGACCGAGGTTGACGCGTCGCTCTCGTTCGACACGGAGGGCACCAAGAGCAAGGTCCGTTGTCTCGCTGCACCACCCCCGCCCGCTTTCCGCTGACACGATGAGCCCCGCAGGCCAAGCACCTGATCAAGCTTTACGAGGAGGTCGGCATCCCCAAGGAGCGCATCCTGATCAAGATCGCGTCGACGTGGGAGGGCATCCAGGCGGCGCGCGCGCTCGAGCAGGAGGGCATCCACTGCAACCTCACGCTCCTGTTCGGCTTCCAGCAGGCCGTCGCCTGCGCTGAGGCCGGCGTCACCCTCATCTCGCCGTTCGTGGGCCGCATCCTCGACTGGTACAAGAAGAACAAGCCGGACGGCGACTACTCGGGCGCGAGCGACCCGGGTGTCCAGTCGGTTACCAAGATCTACCAGTACTACAAGGTGCGTACCGTCGTTGTGCCGCGGCGTGCTTCAGTGAAGAGGCGACCTCACGAGGTCGCCCCGCCTGCTCCTCGACCTCCTCGCTCACTCGCTTCTCCGCCTGCAGACCCACGGCTACAAGACCATCGTTATGGGCGCTTCGTTCCGCAACGTATGGCGAATTCCCACACTCTACGCTCCCGCGTCGAGCCCGTCCTAACCCATCCTCCGTCTACAGGTCACCGAGATCACCGAGCTCGCGGGCTGCGACTTCCTCACGATCGCGCCGGCGCTCCTCAAGGAGCTCCAGGGCTCGACCGCCGAGGTCAAGCCGCGCCTGTCGGTCGACAACCTCGGCCCGGCGCAGGAGAAGGTCTCGTTCGTCGACAACGAGCCCAGCTTCCGCTGGTCGCTCCTCCAGGACCAGATGGCGTTCGACAAGCTCCACGAGGGTGCGTTCCCGCTCATTACTGGCCTTCCCACCTTCGCGGGAACCCCCCCTCCCTCTTTCTCTCCCCCGGTGCTCCCCCGCCCGTCCCGTCGCAGCCCGCTGACTCCTCCTCCCCCACTCACAGGCATCAAGAAGTTCGCCGAGGACGCCGAGGAGCTCAAGAGCCTCCTCAAGGCCAAGCTCCAGTAACCGGGTCGCGTCGCCAGGGCCGCTTGCTTGGGACGGGAAGGAGGAGGAGGAGGGGACGAGGGCGAGGGTGAACACGCAGTACAGTACACAGTGACTGAAAAGATACAACGACCGACGTTTTGGCTGTGCATGACTTGGCTGCGACTGAGAGCGAGGAGAGCGAGGAAGTGGGCTGTGCGAGTGGGAGGGAGGAGACGAGGAGGAGACGAGGAGGAGGTCGGCGGGGCAAGGGGATGCCAGCGCGCACCTGGGTGCGCTCTGTCGCTTCGCAGGCCGTCGTTTCCTCATCTCGCTGCCCGTGCTGTACTACTCAGCAGAGGACGGCACGAACGGGAAGGAAGCGCGTGCACCTCGCAGGGATCTCTCTCTTCGCACGCTCAACTCGCCCCGTCACTCTGAACCTCGCGCAACGGGTTGTGGCACCACAATCGCAATACACAGCACGGAAGACGAGGGAAAGGGGACCGCGAGAAACCATACATCCGGGGCGAGAGTCGAGTCTTGGGGTACGAGGCGAGGCGAGGGTGCGGAGGCGGGAGTTTCTATCTCTGGGGGTGGTCGGTGGTCATCGGCGAGCGAGGGACTTGTATCGGGGTATCGAGATGTACAGGGCGAGGGTCGAGGGCGGATTAGGCGGAGGATGGGAGAAAGGGCGGGGCTAGAAGGAGGGAGTGCCGGGCTGCTGCTTGATCAGCTTCTGGAGGATGCGGGCGGCGTCTTGCACTGCGTGCGTCCAGATCGGTCAGTGCTGCTCGAGTAGCGGAAAGAGGAAGCCTCGAACGCACCGAGTTCCCACCGCGTGTCGCGGATGTACTCCTGCACCGTCATGCACAGGTCGAGGCAGTTCTGCTTGTTCGGGACTGCGAGGAGCCCATCGGGCGTGCCCGTGCACATCGCGTCGAGGTAGGTCATCGCCGCCTCCTGGTAGTTGTGGCGCGGCGCGGCGGGGTGGCCGGAGGCTGCGTGGAGAGGCGGGTCAGCAGAGCAGGGCAAGAAGGGAGGCAACGGACGTACTGGAGCGGCCGAAGGCGTAGACGGCGAGGAAGGCGAGGTAGACCGTCCAGCGGTGGTGCAAGCAGCCTCTGCGGGAGCGTAGTGCGGATCAGCGGTTTGCTTACCCAGGCAAGCGACGGCGAGCGCGAGCGCGCGCGACGGCTGCGCAGCTCGTCGCCGAGAACGTGGAAAGCGCGACGCACGCCAAATCCGCTGTCGACTGCCTCCAGTGCTGCAAGCAGCTGCGGAGGAAGTGCACCGCATGCCAGGTCGACGCGCGGCCCTCGCGCGAGCCGGACCACATGCGGATGCGCTGCTCGGTCGCGTGGAAGACGGGCGGCGAGACGATCAGGCCGGCGGCGGTCTCGGCGCCGGCGTAGATCTGCAGCCTGCGGGGACGAAGGAGGAGGCGGGTCAGCCCGCTTCGCCAAGGAGAGGTGGAGGAGAGACGCACTCGTGGATGTCGATGCTGAACGTGATCTGTGCCGTCGCGTACAAGCTGATGCTCGCGCGGAGGAGCTGCGTCGTCGCCGGCGGGGCGTGCACGAGCGCCTCGTCGAGCCGCTGCTTCCAGAGGTTGTACGCCGACGAGATCATGTCGCGCCAGTTCTGCGACCGCCGTTCGGGCGACGAGAAGCCGAGGACGTGGTCGCGCCTGCGAGCGATCCGGATGAGCGACCGCTCGAGAAGGCGGAGCGGGAGAGGACGCACCACTGCAGATCCTGCGCGACGCTGAGCAGCCCGTGCAGCACCGCGATGCGCGAGAACGGGTTGAGCGTCGTCGCCTCGTTGACGGCCGTCAGGCTCGCCTTGAGCGCCGAAATGAACTGGATCGGCTGCCGCTGCTGGTCGTGCAGCCGCTTCCAAGTCGTTCGCGTTCGTCGCCTCCCACTGGTCCTCGTCGCACGGGAGCGGGAGCTGGATCTGGAAGGCGGAGAGGGTGTGCGCGTGCCGGAAGAACGCAGCGTCTGCGTGCAAGGAGCGATATCTGCGAGGTTGCTCGAGGGGAAGAGGAGAAGGACGCACGCTCGACGTCCAGCGCGAACACGATCTGCGCCAACCGCTTGGCAACCTCCTCGTCGATCCATGCGTGCCACAGAAACTCGACGTCGTCCTCCTTGTCGAGCGGGATCTCGACGACGCGCTGCGAAGAGGCCGCCTCGCCGCCCGAGCTGGATGAACGACGACTGGAAGATGTGGCTCATCTCGTGATCCATGCGAGCTGCGGAGAGAAGGGCGTCAACCGGGCGAGACAAGAGCGTGAAAAGGCGGGACGCACTGCTGCAGAGCTTGCCGAAGACGATGATGAGGAGCATCGTCTGCATGAGCCAGATCTCGGAGCGCGGGCGGAAGTCGGGAGACTGCGAGAGCGGAGTCAGGTAGTGCGTGCGAGAGAAAAGGGGGAAGACGCACGCAGAGGACCTTGCCGCGGAACCAGGATGCAGCTGCACCGCGAGCTGGTACGACTCGGGTGGGGCAAAGTACGAGCCGAGGAGCATCTGTGGGGGCAACAAAGTCAGGCCTCGCGCGCAAACCGCGAGGAAGGAAGCGGCGCACCATTCCGAGTAGCAGCGGCGTTGGAGCGCGATCTGGTCTAAACGACGCGCGGTGCACCGCGGGTGCCTGCGTCTCGTGCACCTTGACCCAGAACAGCGCAAGGTAGTGCGCCATCTGCTGCACACCGAGCCGCGGGTCGGTGCGGAGGTGCTCCCATTCGGGCTGCGGAAAGGGCAGGGTGAGCGCTGGAATTCCTGCGAGGAGGAGAAGGGACGCACGCCGAGGTAGTCGAGCACGCGTGTCCGCGTCGCGTCGTCGACAAAGGTCGTCGGGTCGTTCGGATCGGGGACAACGTCGTTCGCGACATGGTAGCCGTTCGGAACCTGCGAGCGCGCGCAAAGTGAGCGGGGAGCCGCTTCGAAAGAGGAAGACCGCAACGCACCGCCTCGACCGAGTCCTGCACGGCGGGTGACTGCTCCTCCTCGACGACAGGCTCCAGCTTCGCCGGGCTCGGCTGCCGCATTGGCGGCGGCGGCGCGGGCTGCGGGTGATGCATAGACATCATGTCCATCGCGTGCGGATGATGCTGGTGCTGCTGATGCTGGTGCTGCTGCTGCTGCGAAGCGGTCGCCTCGAGCTGCTGCGACACCTTATCGAGCTGGCTGCTGATCGCGCCGTGCGCGCGCGTTCGCAACCGCCGCGAGCCGCGCGGGCGTCTGCGTCCCGCCGAGCCCGCTCCCGCCGAACGCCGTGATCCCCGCGAGGAACTCGTTCCCGCCAGCGCCGGGCGAGGCGGGGCGACTCGCGGCGAAGTGCACGTCGAACGACTGGTCGGGCGCGAACAACCACGAGTAGTCGTTGTTCGACGCGAACGGCGCACCGTAGTTCGTCGAGAGGAAGTTGAACGGCTCCTCAAAGTCGTGGTGCATCGGCTGGAGGGGCTGCTGCCCGTTGAAGGCGAATGGCGAGTGGTGCGCGCCGGGAGGAGGAGGGGGAGGGTGCTGCGGGACGCCAGAAGCGGCGAGCGCGTGACCTGCGGCCAGCGCCTGGTCGACGAGCGAGAGCCGCCGGGGAGGGCTGGTGCGGTTGTGGCTGGTGCGGCTGCGGCGGAGCCTGCGGAGCGGCATGATGGGGAGGAAGGGGAGGAGGCTGGTGGGCATGCGGCGAGATGCCCGACATCGCGCCGTCGGGCGTGCGGCCGGCAAAGTCGGTGGGGATGACGAGCGAGCTGGCGAAAACGCCTGGAGGAGGGCCGGACGGCATCGAACTCGGCGCGGTATGCGGCGCGGAGAAGGCGTTCTCGGCGGGCGAGCCCGAGTGCGTCGACAAGGCGTGCGGGGAGAGGGTCGAGTAGGTGGCGGAGGACGGCGTGTGGACGTTCAAGTCGCCCTGCTGGATCGTTGCGGGGAAGGCGGGCATTGGAGGGATGTTGACGGTCGCGCCGGGGAGCGCGTTGAAGATGCTTTGCTGCAGGGCCTGGTTCTGATCGGCGGCGTAGACGGCCGCCGACGAGGGCGGGCCCTGCGGCATGGCGGGGATGTCGTACTTCTTCATGGTCGAAGTTGCGCTTGCTGGCGGTGCGCCGGGGACGGGGATCGAGTCGTTGTGCTTGCGGTCCGCCCTACGCGCTGCATCCGAGATATCCTCGCCGCGCTCCTTGCGCTCGTGACGCTCGGTGTGGCGCACGAGGAGGTCCATCCGCACGAATGTCTTGGGGCATCTGCGCATCAGGGAGAGAGACGCGATGGTGAGTGTCCGCGTTCGGACTCCGCAGCGGAGGGTGCACGAGCGCACCTCGAGCACTCGTAGATCTGCGACGGGTTGTGATTGAGCTTGTGGCGGCTGAGATGGTCGGGGCGGGAGAAGGCTGCAAGGCGCGCAGAGTGGCGCGAGAGGTCAGGGTTGCGCGTCCGTACGAGGACGAGGCTACGAGCGGCGAGCGCGCACCCTTGCCGCAGCCGTCAAAGTCGCACGGGTACCGCTTGCCGTCCTCGGCCGTCCTGCGCCGCTTCTTCTTCTCGGGCGGGCCCGCCGACGACGACGCGCTCGCCGCACCCGCTGATGCTGATGGCCCCACCGAGGCGTTGGGATTCCCCTCGACGCCGCCGAGGTGTGGCGCGTGCGCGGCGGCGGTGTGGGGTGCTGCTGCGCCTGCTGGAGCAGCGCCAGCGACTGGAACGACATTGCGCGCCTACGAGAGCGAGCGGGAGCAGCGATGAGGACGCGGGAGGGCAGCGAGCGCGCGAGCGGAGGCCCTCGACTCCTCGATTTCGGCCCTCGTCGCCGAGACACGGCGCTCCTCTCTCTCTCTCCTTTTCATGGGGAAGCACCACGGTCCATCGCCCTGCGATGCACACACCCAGGCAAACAGCACAACAACCCAGAGAGAGACAAGACAGAGAGAAAAAGGAGGAAAGCGCGACTTCATCGATCTCCGCCCCGAGGCCGCCTCCGAGAGCCCACGTCGGGCCGCCGGCCTCGACGATCCCTCCCAACTTCCTCGCAAGCTCACTGCGACGACGACGACGCGGCCGCCTTCTTCGCGACCTTGGCCGGCTTGGACGACGACGACGCCGATACGCTGCTCGTCAGGTCGATGTCGGGCTCGCGGCGCGCTTCGTGCCCCGTCGCAGCCGCCGCCGCAGCCGACTTGGGCTTCTTCTGCGGCGCGGCCGACTTGGGCGCCTTGGTCGACACCGCCTTCGGCGCCTTCGTAGCCTTGGGCGCCTTGGTCGCGGCAGCTGTGACGACGAGGAACGCGAAGAGGTCAGTCATGCGCTCGGGAAAAGCGAGAGAGCGGCAGGGGAAGCGCGCTCAACGCACCGGGCTTCGTCGCGGCAGCGCCGCCCTTGTTGCGCATCTTGTCCTTGAAATGTTGCACGACCTGGGCCTGGAGGATGGGGAGCACCGCGCTCGCGGGCATCTTCTGCAGCTCGGCGAGGCGCGCGGCGCTCAGGCTCGCGGCGAAGATCTCGGGCCGCAGGATGAGCACGCCCTCGTGCAAGACGATGGGCGGGTCCGCGAGCAGCGACGCCGTCAGCTCGTCCGTCGCCGCGGCGGACGCGCTCTCGGGCGGCGGCGTCGGCTTGACGAACGACGCCGGCAGCGCCGAGATGACGATCGGGAGCGGCTTTGCCAGCGTCGCCGTCACCGCGGCAGACTGCGGCGCGGGCGAGGCGGACGAGGGGCGCGAGGCGGCGCGGCGGCGGTCGCGCTCTTCGAGCCGGGCTTGGCCGTCGCGGCGGTGCTCGCCTCGACGGCGGCGACGATCGCGGGTGATGGCGCCGCCGCAGGGCCGGGCGACGGCGAAGGCGCCGCGTACGCCTTGACCTTGCTCGCGGCCGTCGCAGCACTCGCAGCTGCGGCGGCGCCGTCCGTCTTCTTCATGCGGAAGTGGTGCCCGTCAAAGTTGGGCATCTGCGCGGGGTCGATCTCCCAGAACGAGCCCTTGCCGGGCTCGTCCGCGCGGCGAAGGACCTTGAGGAACCCGCGCGCGGGCGTGAGGTTGTGCCGGATCGAGTTCTGCCACCCGGCCTGGTTCTCGCGGAAGTACGGCCACCGCGAGATGATCCACTCGTACACGTCGTGCAGCGTGAGCTTCTTCGCCTCGCTGCGCGCGATCGCCTGCGCGATGAGCGACGCGTACGTGTAGGGCGGCTTCGCCTGTCGGTTCTCCGCCGGCGCCTCGTCCGGCAGCGGAGCGCCCGGGGCAAGCGGCGCGGGCGCGTACGGCGACGGGCGCGGTTTGGCCGGCGCGTCCTCCTTCGCTGCAGCCGCGTCGCCCGCCGCGCCGTCCTTGGGCGGGACCTTCTTCTTGTGCGAGCGCTTCTTTGGCGGCACAGCGGCCGTCGCCGCTGAGGATGCCGAAGGTGCGGGCGACGGAGCGAGGGGAAGCGCCGTATTGGAGGCGGGTGCGGCGGATGCTGCGGATGCGGTCGAAGGGAGGGGCGTGTCGAGCGGTGTGGCGGGAGGAGCGGCCGCTGTAGAGCTCGTTTTCGGGAGGGGCGGGAGGCCGAGCGGCTTGGCCGCGGGGCTCGCAAGCGATGGGAGGAGGGGTGGGAGAGGTGGAAGGGAGGCGGCGGACAGGAGCGCCGGGGTAGGCGGAGCGGGCGATGGGGTCGCGGTCGGGAGGGCGGGGAGCGGGAGAGGCGGGAGGTTCGTCGAGAGCGTCGTCGGCGTCGAAGCGGACGTGGCGGTGCTCGCAGCCGTGACCGGTGCCTTCGAGACCGCCGGCGTGGCCGACGAGATGGACGGGTTGCGGCGGGCGCGCGGCTGCTTCGCGGAAGCTTGCCTGCGGCCTTCGGCGCGGGCACTGGTGCTGCTGCCGACGCAGCTACAGGCGGGGCGGGCGACGCGGTCGCGCCTGTCGAGGCGGTGCGTTTGACGAAGTGCTTCCGCCGCCCTCCGCGCCGCCGCGGATGTCGTGCCCCATGCTCGCGACCTCCTGGTACGCCTCGACGAGCAGCTCGTGATCGCTGTCGTCGCTGTCGGACGAGCTCGACTCGTCGTCCTCGTCGTCCTCGTCCCACGACGCGTTCGACGGGCGGCGCGGGCGCGGCGGAAGGCCTTGCCCTTGCCGGGGCCCTTGCCCGCCGAGCGCATCGGCGCCTTGCCCTTTCCGCTCTGGCGGCGCTGCGCCTCCGCCGCAGCGCGCACGAGCGCCGCCTGGCTCATGCCCGCGACACCGCGGCCGGAAAGGATCTGCGCGATCATGGCGGCGCGGGCGCGCGCCTCCTCGATCTCGTCGTCGCCGGGCACGTGCGTGCTCGTGAGGAGGCCGAGGCTGGAGGCGGCGGGAGGGGCAGGCTTGGGCGGCGCCTTGGGCTTCTTCGACGAGCGAGTCGCGGGCGCCTTCGACGGAAGCGGAGGGCGCGGCGGCTTCGGCGAGGGCGCGGGCGCGGTCGAAGTGGAAGCGACGGGGGCGGGTGGAGGAGCAGGAGACGCCTTACCCGCCGCGGCGGGACGGGCGGCGGGAGGAGCGGGGATGGGCGGGACGGGCGACGGCGCGGGAGGCGGACCGGGCGTCGCGGACGCAGCCTTCTGCGGGGAGGCCGACAGCTCGGGCGTCGGCTGCATGAGCGGGCTGAGCTCGACGTCGCTGTCCGAGACCTCGGACAAGCTTGAGGACGACTCGTCGTCGCCGCGCACGCGCTTCTTCGCCTTGCCCTTCCCCTTCCCCTTCCCCTTGCCCGACACTCGCAGCCGCGACTTGTCCTTTCTGGACGCCTTCGCAGGCTTCGCAGCAGACACGGGCGCGCCTTCCGCCTCAACGGTGACGACGTCGATGGTCGGGAGGACGAAGTGGAAGATGCGCTCGGCGATCTGAATCTTGGTCCTGCGCGCGAGAGGATGTCAATGCTGTGCGGGGGCAATCGCGCTGGCGATAGGACGCACTTCTTGGTCAAGACCGCCTTCTGCCCCTTCGCCCTCCACTTGCCCTCAACGACGACGCCGTTCCGCCCGAGCACCTCGAGTACCCACGCGCTGACATCGTAGTCGAACGACAGGCGTGCGTGCTGACGCGAGACGGCGCGTAGCGGGCCGAGATCGACGTCCGTGAGGGAGACCGCCGGCGCGACCGTGAAGGCGGGCGTAACGGCGAAGGAGGGGGTGAGGGCGGCGAGAGGCGGGAGAGGGGGCAGCGCGCTGGTGGAGATGGGCGCCTCGGCGACGACGGACGCGGCGGGCGGCGGCGACGAGCGCACGAACTCGGCGAACGGATCCTCGACGGCCTTCTCCTTGCCCTTCGCACTCGGGGCTGGAGGCGCAGGCGCGTTGGGGTCGATCGACGCGAGCGTCTCCTCACGCTTGACGAGTGCGGCGTCCGTCAAGCTGAGGATGTAGTCCTCGAGAGACAAGCCGGCTGCGCGAGCGTCGTCGAATGGGAGGGACGCGGCGGAGGAGCGGATGGGTGGCGCGGCGGGGCGACGGCCGATGGTGACGCTGAGCTTCTGGATATAGATGTCGAAGGAGGGGAATTCGAGCTTGGCGTAGGCCTGCGAGGTGTAATCGTCAGTAGGGAGCCTCGCCGGAGAAGCAGCACCGACGCACCTGGATCCTCGGCTTGTCCTGCTCACCGCTGGCTCCCCCAAGCGTCGCACGACGCTGAAGCCCGGAAGGTAGGCCCTCAGCGAAGTTGGCCGAGAGCTGCTCCTCGAGCTTCGGGATCGCAAGTATAGGCGAGCGAGCCGCCGTTGCGGGGTCGGGAGGGGCGGAAGAGGCGAATGGAGCCGAGGTGACGCCGGCACCCGCTGTCGCGGCGTGCATCTCGGGCGACATGGAGGGTAGTGTCGCGACGTTGGCGAACGAAAGGGGCGCGGAGAGGTCGGCGAGGGAGGCCTTGCGACGGGTAGGCGACATGCGAGGCGTCGGCGCATCCGCAGACGGGTTGTGATGGTACTTGTTGAACGACGACTCGAAGGACGAGCGAGACTGGCCAACGAAGACGCCGAGGGGACCACTCAGCGCGTCGTTCTGGCTGTCCTCGAGCGGGACGGGCGACGCCGTCATGAGTGTCGGGCTGAGGACGGGGCTCAGGCCATTGCCGACGTCGAGGCTGTTCGACACGCCCGGCGCATCCGCCATGAGCGTGTCTTGGCTCAGGTCCTTGAGCCCGAGATCAACGCCAAACACGTCGAGCCCAACAGCGCTCGAGCTCGGCGCCCCGTTCGCGAAGGCGCTGCCGACATGCGTCGGTCCCAGTCGAGGGGAAGGCGAGAACGTCTTGCTCCACGACGGGAGGAAGTCGCTGTCCTCGACGAAGAAGGAGGGGAGAGCCGCAGCCGATGTGGGAGGTGATCCCAGCATCGCGGCGCCTCCGTTCGCTTCGATCGACGGCAGTCTCGCGCTGCGTTACGGTTCAGGCGAGTCAGCACCGCGCTCAGGGGCCCGCATGCGCGACGATGAGCGTGTCGAGCTCCCTGCCTCTCTGAGCGACGCTCGGCGCGTCTACGGCGGCGGGAGTTCGAGCGCGCGCGTGCAGCACAACGACGAGAGTACCACACGCGAGTCCCGTTCGGCCGCGCGCTCCCAGACCCGCTCCTGACGCGACCCGTCGCTCAACTGCCGCCCCCGCCCGAGCCGAACACCAGCCCAAGCTCAGCGGCGCGACCGCGTCGTGCGCCGAGCGGAAGAGCCGGATGGGAGGCGTAGGACGCACCTGCTCGTCTGGAACACTGCCACCACTCCTCCTGCGGCGGGGCGGACGCGTGGAGACGCCGGGGCGGACAGCGAGATCGGGCGGATGGGCGGTGCTCGACGGTGGACGCGGCGCGCAAGGCGGAGAGCTCAGGCGGGTGCAGCGCGCGGCTTGATGGACGTGACTAGCCTGGTGGAGCGCTCTGAGCAGCGCACGGACCCGCTCGTCGGAAGCGACGAGAGTGAATGCACCGACTCCCCGCTCGCCCGCGAAGGCGGAGGCGAGCGACTCCAAGCTCTCCCCGCCCGCGCTCCTTTGGCGTGCACAGGCTGCTTGCACCAGTTCCAGGATCTCGAAGTAGCACCCCTTGCCGGCCTGAACGCTGTCCTTTGCACCCTCACCTTCGCGCACCGCCCGCGAGATGCGCCTGATCGCACCATGCCCGCGGCTCGCAGCCTTCGAGCGCTCGACGGGCAAGGCTGGGTCGGATGCTTGCATCGCCGCAGCAGCCTGTGCGCGTCGGCCGATGCGATCCATAGCTTCGCCGAAGCTCGCCTAAAGCTTGGACGGCTCGAAGCGGAGCGCGAGATGGCCCCGTCGCCGTCTCCGGCGGGCTGACTTCTGCGAAGCTTCCCCGCCCTCCCCGCGGCATCCTGCCGTTTCGGACTCCGAGGAATCGCAGGACTGCGCGATGGCTGGACTGCGCTCGATGCACAGCCCGCCGCGAGGAGGTGCTCTGGAGACGGCGGGAGCTTTCCCTCCGAACACAGGGGTCAGTACTCGCCGCAGCCTGTCTGACGAGCGCGTCAGGAGCCGCGGCGGGCGAAGATGCAGTTGCAGCCTCCGTCCGTCGTCTCGCCGTCCTGTCGTTGACCTCGCGTTGACCTTCCCAAACCGGCGAGGGCGGGGCAGAGTGCCTCAATGTATGTAGTGGCGGGTCTGTCGCCGTGCTGCTTGCTGTTCGAGGAGCGAGGATCGCCAGTGGCTTTCGGCTATCAGGCTGGGCGATCCAGCCGCATGGCTGACGAACAGAATCGGACTGCTTCTGCCGCGCCTTTCTTCCTCCGCTTCTTGTCCGCTTTCCCCCCTCGCTGCATCGCTGCCGCTGCCTTGCAAGCTCTCCTCAATATGGCCGGCGCTCCCAATGCGATGGAGCCGTCGTCGAAGCGGTCGTACGCAGCGGTTCGTCCCCTTCCCCACGTCCCAGCTCGTACAGCGAGCTGACCGCGTTCTCCCCTCTCTCAGCTGTTCAGCGCGAAGCGCCTTGGCTTAGGTCTCCCCTTCATGCCGGCGAGCACCCGGTCAGCCGAACCGCTGCCTGAGCCCGCTCCTGCGAAGCGTCGTGCCGAACCGGCGTCGAGGACGCGAACCCCACCCCGGCTCATCGAGTTCACCTCGCCGTTTCTCAGCTCCTCGCCTTTCTCTGCACCTCCCACGCCTCGAACAAGGCATCTCACGGTCGAACGGCGCGGGTCCGGCGAGGATCGCGCGCGAGCGGCGAACCGCGCGAAGGCGATCGTCGCGCTCGAGACGGCGCCGGGGAAACGGCGCAAGAGCGTAGTCGAGTTCGAGGAGATGACGGATGGGATGCGGCAGGCGTCTGTCTCGGGGCGTAGGCGGTCGTCGCTCACGCCGCTCAACCAGCTCGCCCCGGCACCTCGCTCCTCCCTCGCCCACTTCACCCCGCTCGACCCGACCATCCTCGACGGTGGCGAGCCGTTGAGCCCGACAATGTACGTCGACTCGCCCTCCGGCGTCCGCATCACCTTTCCCCTCACTTTCCCCTCCCCGCGCGCGGCCTTCCCGCAGGCCCCCTTCTCCCCGCCAGGCGAGCGGCGAGCCGCCTTCTCCGACGAGACCTTCTCCCCACTCCTCGACTACCCGCAAACGCCCGCCTCGGCACCCTTTTCTCCGGCGCCCCCGTCACCCACTCCGTCCAGCGCAGCGCGATCCACCTCTTCCCGCGCCTCGTTCTATTCCCTGAAGCCCAGATCCCCGCGCACGTCCGAGGTGCGCGACTTCGCGCCGGACGAGCTCAATCCGCTCGCGAGCTTCATCCGCGCGCCGTCGGGCGTCGACATCCGGTTCCCTCTCGTCTTCCCCTCGCGCCCTTCCTCATGCCGCTCGCGGTTGAGCTCGGCGTCGAGCGCGTACGCCGACTACGACGACGCGCAGTCAACTCTGAGCGACGACTCGGACGACCCGGACGACCTGGCATCGGTCGTTGCGGAGGTCCTCGAGCGCTCGGCGGCGACCAGCCGACTCGTCCCCTCGTTCGCCTCGCCCTTCCCCCCGCCCTTCCTCTCCCCTGCCACTCGCACGGTCACCTCCGACAGCTTCTCTAAGCTCACTTTCCCCTCGATGCCGACACTCTTCCCGGAGGCACCCACCATTCCCGCGCGGCGCACGAGCACCTCCTCCTCGTACCGCTCGCGGGACGACGGCGGGTACGCCGGCGAGAGCGTCGCGACGCCTAGCACGTTCGGCGCGCACCGCTCGCCCGTCGGGACGGGGTTCACCATTATGGTGCACGACATCTTTGCGGAGGCGTTTGCGCAGGCGGAGGAGCAGGAGGTGGTGGAAGCGGCGGCATAGGGAGGCTGCGCAGCGTGTAGACTTTCTTGTTGTACGCTCCATAGATGCTATACATATCGTCTCCCGGCCGCATCGTGCGCGAGGCGAGAAGTTCGGGACGGGACTGCGGCGTCGACTACGACCAGCCCCGCCGTCACGCTGCCTCCTCGGCGGGCCGGCGCCGCTTCGCCCGTCCGCCGAGGTGCCGTGCAGCTGTTCGCCATCGCACATACAAAGACCAAAGCGAACGGTGCAGCGCGTGGTGCAGGTCGACGTTCTTTGTCCGGCGCTTCTCCCCTGCCAGCTTCTTCGCACGCGAGGACCTCCAGGAGCCCGCCACCTCCATTGCTATCGACGCCGCTTCGCCTCGCTCGGCCGTGTGTTGGCGGCGCGGAAGCGGTGCTTTTGTCGGCGCGAGCGCGTCCTGCCCCGCCAGCTTGACCCGAGCGACCGGGGACAATGGCGGCTGCACTCTCGTTCCTCGACGTCAGGACAGAGCTGAACCGGGCTGCGCGGCCTTTGCGATGTTCAGGAGACCGCACGACGCCCGGCGAGGGCGAGGAGGGAGATGGCGGAGATGGCCAGCGCGTCTCACCACGTCCTGCCGCTTTCGGTGGGCGGATCAGCGGAGCACCTCTGCTCGATCAACGCCTTCCTCAGCAGTCGAAATGCGCCTGATTGTCTTCTCCTGAAGAGGCGATCCGTCGGTCAGGACAGACAGCGGCGCGGACGATGTCCGGCTTCGCGTGGCTCTTTCGACAGGCATCATTGCTCGACGATGCCCACCCCGCCCTCCTGCGTGGTTCGGCAAGGAAGGTCGCGTTGTCCTTGTTCTGTCGTGCGCACCTCGGTTGAACAGCCTCCCCGCCTCTCGCGGAGACGGAGCCGCCGAAGCCGCTCTTGCTTTCTCTTCGTCCTCTTCCCTCCCTCCCTGCCAGGCTCCGCATTGACGGCCGCCACGACGACCGCGACGTCCTTCGTCGACACCGGCTCGACGCTTCCGCCTGCAATCGACGCCGTCACGCCCATCCCCCCTCCGAAACCTGCGCCATGTCCGCACCAACTCGCTCCTCTCGCTTCGGCCCGCCCTTGTCGCCCTACGAGGTTCCTGAGTCTTCATTCCGTCACACAACGTTGACGACGGCACGGAGCTGGCGCGACGACGTGAGTCTTCCCCCTTGCGAGCGTCTCCAGATTGCGAAGGTCGGAGGAAGGGTGGATCCTCCGCCCGTTGTCTTCCCCCATCGTCAATCTTCTTGTCGGCGTCGCTAATGAGTTCGCATCGTTGCACACAGGCGGCCACGCTTACGCGCGAGAAGCCCGCTCGCCGGCCTCTCCCCCTCCGCCTCCCGTCCAGGACGACGCCGTCGCCCCCTCGCCGCGCCTTTTCCTCCCTCGACCCGACGCAGGTTGTCTTCCCCTCACCGCTAGAGCAGCACCGCCGCATGTCGTACCCCGCGAGCAGCAGCGCATCGACTTCCTCGTCGTCCTCATCCTCCTCCCTCGACCTCCCTTCGCCCACCGCCGTCGTCCCTGCGCCCCTCCCCAGCCCCCGCGCCCTCCGCTCCCCGCCCCTCATCGCCTCCCCTCCCCTCCCAGCCAAGTCGCGCCCCTCGAAGCTCTTCCCCAGCCGCTCGCGCCAGTCCTCCTCGGGAACCTCGACGCTCGTCGGCTCGCCCGTCCTCCTCCCCAAGACCTCGCTCGACTCGCTCAAGTTTTGGGAACTCGCGGCCTCGCCCCCGCCCGTCACGGACATCGTCGTCCTCGTGCCCCCTCGGGGTGCACGCGCGCCCCGCCGCCTCCCGCGCAAGGCTGTCCCGCTCGCGCAGGGCGAGGGCGCGCCCGGCTTCCCGACGTCGATGAAGACGCAGCAGGCTCCGCCGCCGCGCCCGCCGCGTTCGCTCCGCCGGCCTTCACCGCCGTTCGTCGACGGGCTGTGGTGCGACAGCGGGCGGGCCCTCCCCGCGCTCCCGTCCGAGGCGTCGCGCCGTTCGTCGAGCTCGTCGACCTCCTCCACCTCTTCCTCCAGCGCCGGCTGCGCGCTCCCCTTCCCCGCGCGCCGCCGCTCTTCCACCGCCCTCCCCTCCTCCCCCTCTCCCTCCAGCCCCGCCCCCCTCTCCCTCTCCCCGCGTCTCGCCCGCCTCGCCGCCTTCGCAAGCACCCTCTCACAGCTCGAGGGCGACGCCGCCCTCGCGCGGCGGCTCAGCCTCGAGGTCGCGGCCGGGGAATCGAGCTTCGCCCTCCCGGAGTTGGAGCTCCCCTGGTTGCCGACGCTCTTCCCCCTCGGGACGCCAACGCTCGACGGCGCGGCGTTCCCCGGCGCAGGCGCCTGCGGCTCGCCCACGTCCACTGCGCGGGCGTTCGCGCGCTCGCCGTCGTCCGCCCTGTCGGAGAGCGAGGAAGGCGCCGCGTCGGAGTACCCGCGGTCGTCGAGCGCGTCTTCCTCGTCGTCCTCGGAGGAGGGTGACGACGCCGACGTCGACGCGGCGAGCCTGTCGTCGTTCGGCCGCCGCTCATCGGGCGAGTCGGCGTCGTCGGCGTCGTCGCTCGCGACATGCGCCTCTTCCGCCTCCGCCTCCATCTGCGCGGCGAAGCGTCCTGCGCGCGGCTAGGCGACGCCGGGGCGGGCGCGGATGTACGTCGGTGTGGGCCACGCGCCCTGCGTTGTGGCGGAGGCGCGAGTGGTAGACCCTTCTGTTGTGCATAGCTCCCCCCTTGTCTTGTCTGGTCTTGTCGTTCCCCGTACATACGCTCCCCGCACATAGCTCTGCAGGTTTCTCGCCCCGTAGAATCCCGTAAATAGCGTCCAGGTCCCGCCCGCAGCCAGTGCTCAAGAGCGACGGAGGAAGCAAGAAGCGAGAGCACGAGAAGCGAGAGCATGCCGCTGGGATGGCGGAGCAAGAAGCGAGGGTACAGCGCCACCGTTGAAGCGGGAGACGCCCCGCACAGGGGTGGCGATGCTGATGCTGAGTAGGAATACAGTGCGCCGCACCCGCGTCGCTCGAGTGAGCGAGTGAGGGCGACGGACGTGCTACAAGTCTCACCTCCGTTCTCCGCCTCGGCGCCTCCACGTTGCCGCCACGGCCGCCCCCACCGAGCTGCTCGAGTCTTCACCGCCCTGTCTGCGCGAGAGAGCTGCGTTGAACAGCGGGGGAGGCTTAGAAGTCGTCCATGCTGCGGTCCATGTCGGCCCTGTTCGCGGCGGAAGCACAGCAGCGTCAGTACCCGGAGTTCTGCTGGCAGCCCACGCTCCTCCGACCAAGAGGTAGGAGGCAAGCAGCCGCAGGACAAGGGACGCACTTGAGGTGCTCGCGCATGCCCTCGGGGAGGATCGGCTCGCCGCTCTTCTCGTCGACGATGTACCGGAAGGGCATCTCTACGCCCTCGTGCGGACCAAACTGGATCGTCGGGTGGTCGACGAACGTGATCGTGCTGAGCGTCTTGCCGCCCGAAACGACGAGCGAGGTCACGCCCAGGGCCTGCGCTCGTCGGGGTCAGCGAGGAGGCGGAGGAGGAAGGGAGGGGGACAAACGGTGTCGGTCGTCATCTGCACGGGGCCGAGGTGACGGCCGGGGAAGCCGTGCGCGCGGAGCTGGCCGGTGCGGTCTGCGAGGAGGGTCGAGGGAGGGTCAGCGGGGCGGGGAGCGGAGGGGCGCAAGAGGCGCACCTCGGGGAGGGTCGTCGCCGAGGATGCCGCCGAACCTGCGAGGAGAATCAAGGAATGTCAGCTCAGGAAGGATGTAAGCTGGACAGCCTCGCGCCAGCCGAACCAGCAGGAGCTTCGCTGCTGGTCGTCTCGCCCAGCAGCTCGAATGCCTGCACAGCCTCGAGAAGGAGAGCATGTACGCACAGGAACCACTCGTACTCGTTTCCATCTGCAGGTGCGATTTCGCCGGTCGCGCGGGGTCGAGGAGGCAGACCTTGTCGAGGGGGACGCCCTCGTCGCGCATGAGGTCGCGGACGCTCTTGGTCTCTGCGCGGAAGCTGCCTGGCTGAGCACCGCGGGCGAGGAGCTGCTCAGCTGCGGGTTGCGCCGGAGAGAGGCTCATCAGTGGGAGAGGCGAGGAGGGGCGGGGAGGAGAGGGGCGGCGGCGCACAGAGGGACTTTACGGATGCGGGCGAGAGGCTCGAGAAGATGACCTGGTTCGGGCTGGCCCATTTGATCATCTGGGCGTACTCGAGTGCGATCCAGTGCGGGAACGACGAGTCTGCCTCGTCGTCCTCCATGTGCTCTGCCGTGCGCCATTAGAAGCTGTACCGGGTCAGAGTGAGAGTAGGAGCGCACCGATGACATACTTGACCATCCTGTAAGCGCGAGTAAGGAGAAGATGCGATCGACGGCGAGCAACAAACAACCCGGCAGGGCTCTCCTCCTCACCTCTGCACGCGCTGCACCCTGGACGAGTAAGCGCACCTGCACCCACTCTAGGAGACCCACCTGCTCACAAGCCCGTCCCTCGCTCGCCCCACCGCCGCCCTCGCCCGCGGCACCCCCTCCCCTCCTCATCGCTCAACTCGGCACCCGCTCTCCCCTATCAGCCGCACAGGGAGCACGCGCGCGCATCCATGGCCACAGTCAACGCCACCCCGCTCTCGCAGCGCAACTCGCACTCGCCCTTCGACGACACCCCGACCCGCGCACCCTCGTCCGGCCACTCGTCCCTCAACACCCTCACCTCGCTCAAGCCCCAGCGCAGCCACCCGAGCCTCGCCCACCACGCCCGCAACAAGCTCGGATCATTCTCCGGGTTCGCAGCGACGCAGGGGGCGGGCCAGGGCCTCCGCACCGCATCGGTAAACACCCTCGACCACACCCGCAACTCGCACTCCGCGCCCGCGAGCAGGCTCAGCAAGGCCTCCGACTTCCCCGACGACCTCCTCGGGGACGCCATCGAGGCAGACAACACCGAGATCGCCCGCCGCCGCGTCGAGGCCAGCTTCCAACGCCAGCTCGACTCGCTCGCCAACGCCGCCCTCTCCGTCTCGTCCGCGAGCGACATCGACGACGGTCACCAGCCCGCAAGGAGGCGCTTTGACGACGAGTCGCGCTCGACCCGCTCATCGGCGAGCCGCTCGAGCGCAGACAGCCTCGGCAGCCTCCGCATCGGCCTTACCGGCTCGGCGCCCATCGCGGCGGGGACGACCGCGCGCGGCGTCACCATCGAGGACGTCGACGAGGACGACGACACGGACGACCACCTCACGTACGTGACGGAGCGCACCTCGGTCCTCAACTCGCCCGCGCGCCCCTTCGCCTCACCCGCCGCACCCACCGCCGCGCGCTCGCCTGTGCGCGCACCTGGGCCGGCAGCCACCTCCGGCGGGCTGTTCGGGTCCCCGCGCGCGTCCGTCCTGTCACACATGCAGGCGTCGCCACAGCGCCGCGCCTCGCCCGCGCCGGCGAATGAAAACCTCCCGCCCTCGCCCGCTGCTGCGGGGCGCCCGTCCCCCTCCTCGGGGTTCACCACCGCGCGCGCCTCGCCGTACCCATCCGTCGCCCCGCCGCGGACGGTCGTCCCGCCTCTCGTCGTCCATCGCACGCTCGCCCTTTCCGCCGCAGCCCCCGTCGCGTCAGCCTACGCGCCCAAGGCCTTCTCGCCGCTCAACCCCGCGCTCAACTCCCCCGTCAACGCCTCGCCGTCGCAGTCGACGATCCACACGCGGGCAGTCTCCCGACGGAGGAACGCGACTACGCCGCAGCGGACCGCACGGCGCGGACGGCGCTCCCTGACCGCACCGGGCTGACGGAGATGCTCCGCAGCCCGGCGGCGAGACGCGCGCCGCCCGCACAGCCGGCGAGGAGGAACAGCCCTGCGGGGAGCGGCCGCTCGGCTGAGGGTGCGTGCGACCGCGGTCTCTGTTCGTCTCTCGGCTCACAGTGAAGCGAGTACTGACGCTAGTTCGAGGGCACGAATGCGCAGCCAACCTCGTATCGACCGCCCTCTCCGGCCTGACGGCCAAGCTTGCCGCCCTCGAGCGGGACAATGCCGCGTCCGCAGCGCGTCGCCGAGCTCGAGGCGCGCCTCGCGCAGCGGAGGCGCGATGATGCGCAGGAAAGGGAGCGCGCGAGGCGCGTCAGGGAGGAGGTCGAGGCGCTCTTGGGGGAGGAGCGCGAGCGCAGGGCCGGTGCGTCGCGCTTTCCAGCTTTTGTTCGCCTGCCCTGCCCCGCGGGAGAGCTGACGTAGAGAGATGTTGAACGGTGTGCAGAGCTCGAGCGTGTAGTCGGCTCGCTCCGCGCGCAGAACGCCCACCTCGACGCGACCCTCTCGGCACAGCACGCGACCCTCTCGGCACAGCACGCGACGCTCTCCTCCCTGCGCTCCGCGCCCGCGCCCGCGAAGGCCGCTCCGGAGCGGGAGTACGCCCTCCGGAGTGAGGTGCAGGACCTGAAGCACGCGCTCGCGGCGCTCGGGTACGAGGTCGACGGCGTGCGCACGGTCGTCGAGGAGCTCCTCCGCGAGAAGGAGGCGCGCGAGGCCGCGAGGAGGTGGGACGCCGAGGAGGGCGAGCGGCGCGAGAGCCTCGGCCGCGCGGGCGCGCGCGCGCAGGAGAGCCTGCCCGGCACGCCGCGCGGGGAGAGGACCAGCTTTGTCGCCGCGGAGGAGGTCGAGATGCTCCGCCGCGAGCAGGAGGAGGAGCTCCAGCGGCGGGCGGCGCGCGGCGCCAGCAATAAGGTGCGCTCTCCTCCCTCTCTCTCTCTCTCTCTCGCCGTAGTGATCCTGACGCTCCTCGCGCGGCGCAAAAACAGCCCGCGCACCGCGCCCCCTCGTACGACTCGACGTACGTCCCCTCGGACGACGCCGGGTCGCACTCCTCCGGCTCGCTCGTGACCGCCACAGCGCGACCTCGGTCGCCTCCTCCGCGTCGGTGTCTGTCGTCGACGAGCCCGACTTTGCGCGCGCGCAGCGCATCTTCGAGAGCGTGTCGCCGCCGAGGCGGTCGCGCCGCTGCGGCGGCCAAGAAGACGCAGGGCGGGGACCGCGTCGTCCTCCTGGACGAGCCGAGCGCGAACCTCTGTGCGAACTGCCACGGGCGGAAGAACGCGCTGCGCGCTGCCGCCCCGCACGGGGACGGCGCGGACGCGGACGAGGAGGACCTCGCGCCGGGGGAGGAGGCGCGGCTCGCGGCGAAGAAGCGGGAGCGGAGGGCAAAGAGGGAGGCGGAGCGTGTGCGGGCGGAGGAGAGGAAGGACGAGGCGCGGAGGGAGGAGAAGCTCCGCCGGGCGAGGGAGCGCAAGGAGAGGGAGAGGGAGGAGCACAGGAGGACGCTCGAGGGCGTGCTGGACCGCTTGGAGGGGGACTTTGCCGCGCAGAAGAAGCGCGTCCTTCTCTCCCTCATTCTTCCTCGAGCGCAGTGCTGACCCCCACGGCCCGCCCGCAGGATCTACCTCGAGCTCACGGCCGAGTACCAGGGCATGGCCTCGCGCGCCGAGACGCACAAGCGCCGCGCGCTCGCCGCGCACCTCAAGCAGAGCATCGACGTCCTCGAGGACAAGGCGCGCGAGGTCAAGCGCTACGCCGACGCACTCGAGTGCGTTCCCCTCCGCCTCTTTCTCTCCAACCGCACGGTGCTGACGGCGAGCGCACGCAGGGACCTCTACGAGACGGTGCACGAGCAGACGTGCCCGCGCCGCAAGGCGCATGGCGTCGTCTAGCGCGCCCTCCGTCCCCTTTTCCTCCCGTTCTCGCCAAAAGATACCCCGCTTTCGACTTTCTTACCCTCTCTTAGCCCTTGTTCGTACGCGCCTTTACTGGGCGCGCTGGAGTTTGCATCACCTGCCATGGACCGCTTTGCTGCCCGTCCGCCCGCGTCCCCTTGGAAGCGCTGGTTGAAGCTGGCTGCTCTCGGACGAAGCGTGATGTCGTGGGAGGGCTACAGTGCACTGCGAAGAGGGAAACGCTACGGCTACAAGAGGCGTGAACAGCTACAAATCTCCTCTTACTCCTCCTCCTCGCTGAACTCGCTCTCGGCGCTGCTCTCCCCGCCCAAAATGCTCACATCGTCGTCGCTGCCATCCTCGTCCCCGCGCGCCCAGTCACGGATCATCCCCTCGGGCTGGCTCTCCCCCATCAGCGCCTGCACGAGGAAGTAGCTCCGCCCGCGCGCGGCGCGCTCCTCCCGGCTCATCAGCCCCGGGGTGCGCGCGCGCGCGACAGCCAACGTGACCGTGTCGGACTCGGACTGCCGCCGCAGCGGAAGCGAGGCGGACTCCTCGGGCGGGGCGGACGCAGGCCGGATGCGGTCGAGCGCGGGGACCGCGAGCGCGAGGGAGGGCGTCGGCGCGGGCGACGCGCCGTGAAGCGCGGGGATCGCGAGCTGCTCGATAACAGGCGAGTCGGTGTCGAACCGCGGGGAGGGCGCAACAGGCTTGGGGGACGCGAGGAGGACGGGCGAGGCGCTCACGGCCGGGACGGGCGGCGCCATCGCAGTCGAGGCGGGGAAGGGGAACGCCGCGTCGGCATACTCGCGCCGGAGCGGGCTCGGGAGCGCGGGAACGGGCGGGACCTCGTCCTCCTCGTCCTGCCGCGGGAGGTCAAGGTGGAACCCTGCGCCTGAGCCAGGGCTGCGCGGCGACGGCGCCGACGCCTTCTCCCCGCCGATGCTGCTCGTGCTGCCGATCGAGCTTGCGCGCGCATGCGCAGAGACGACCGACGCGGGCCGCGACGTCGGCGGCGTGACGAGGGACGCTTTGCGCACCTGGCTCGTCACGAGCGACGCCTTGCGGATCGTCACGACCGAGTCCGCCTCGTCCGCCTCGTCGCCGCTCAGCGCCGCATCGTTCCCGCTCACGCGCCCGGGGAAGACGCTCGACACGGCGCTCGTCGGCGGCGTGAGCGGCTCGCCCGCCGAGGAGCGCCGCGCGGAGGAAAGCGTCGAGCTCGCGCGCCGGACGCTGCTCGTCTGCGAGGAGGCCACGTCCTCCTCCTCCTCCTCATCCGCGCTCGAGTGCCCGTTAGAGAGCGCCGGGACGGGCGACGCGGACCGCGAGCGGGGCGCGTCGTGCGCGGGGAGCGACAGCCCGGTCATGGCGTGCGAGCGCGGCGACGCCGCCTCGAACGTCGGCGCCGGCTGCGGGACGGGCGTGATGGTCGGCGTGCGGTCGTCGGCCATCGACATCGAAGGCGAGGCGACGCCCTCCCGCTGAATCTGGGGCGGCGCAGCCTGTGCATCGTGCTGCAGCGCGACGTGCGGGAGGGGCGTGGAGAGCAGGTCGAACGCGCGGTAGGTCGACCCCGCGTCGTCGTACGGGAACGGCGAGAGGTACGGGACATCGTAGTTGATCGCGGGCGACGGGATGTGCGCCAGTTCGGGCGCCTCGCTCACGTCCGGGAGCTGCGCGTAGCGCTGCACGGCCGCGATGCCCTCCGCGGGGAGGGGCGGCTCGTCCTCGTCGCCATACGCAAACTCGGCCTCCTCGTCAAACTCGCCCTCGCCGGCGTAGTACGAGCGGTTGCGCCGGTGCCCGCCGCCGGCCGACTTGCCCGTCCGCGGGTCGAACGACGCGACCGAGTAGATCGACGGCGAGATGTTGTGGGCGCGGCGGGGTGTCGTGCGGCGGGACAGGCGGCGGGACCGCTGACAAAGGGACGGGGAACGCCTCGTACGGCTGCGGCGGCGTCGACGCCGCATGCGTCCAGCGCTGCGGCGTCACCGCCCCGCGGGCCTGCACGGCGGGCTCGCGCCACTCGCGCGGCGTCTGCGTCGAAGCGTGCACCGTCGGGCGGAGGCAGTACCGCTCGCTCGAGCGCGCCGGCGGGGGCGGGGGCGGCGCAGGCTGCGGCTTCATGCTGGGCGGGGAGGGCGCGCCGCATGCGCAGTGGGGAGGTGCAGCGGCTTGAGAGGCGTGAAGGTCGACTTCTGCGGCGCGACGAGCGAGACGTCGAACCCTGCTGGCGCGGCGCCGATGGTGTAGCTCTTGGTTGCGTCCTTGCGGTTCGCACCGCGCGGGACGCCCGTCTTCGCCGACAGAAGGCCGTTCGAGCTCTGCCCCGAGGCGGCGGAGAGGCTTGACCGCCCGCCGCGAAGAAGCGAGATCCGGTCCCGGCTCGTAAGGAGCGCGTCCAGGTCCTCCTTCTGCGCGACGACGACCACGGGGACGGGCGCCGGCTGCGACTCGCGCGCCACGGGCTCGGGCACCTTGATCGGCGGGGGTGAAGCTTTCTCGTGCGAGCTGGTCGAGCCGCTCGGGGACGAGGTGTCCGAGGCGAAGACGGGCGGGCCGCGGCGCATCATCGAGAGACGCCTGCTCGCTTCGCTCGGCTCGCCGTCGGCGCGGAGCATCGACTTGCGCCGGAGGATGTGCACGCCCTCCGGGGCGGTGACGGGGCGGGCGAGGGCTGGCGGCGCGCCCTGCGGGTGCTGCGGCGGCGACGCGAGCTGCGGTTGCGGCGGAGGCGAGAAGTGCAGCTGCGGAGGCGGCTGCCGCGGTGGGCTGGGCGAGCGGCGCCGGACGTTGAGCGGCTTGATCTCGACGTGCGGCGGGGTCGGGATCCGCTGCGGCGTCCGGGCGGGCGAAGGGGGCGAGGAGATGCCGTGCTCGACACCGATGCCGAGCCCGTCCATGCTCGACCCGAAGCTCGGGCCGAACGAATTGCGCGGGAGGAGCGGGTTGACCTGGGACGAGAGGTCCGCGCCGAGGAGGGCGGTCACTCGCGGGTCGGCGGGCTCGACCGAGTTCTTGCGCGGCAGCGGCGGGAGGGGCGGGGATGACCCGACTACTCCGGCGCTAATGTGCGAGCGGCGTGCGACGAGCCCGTCGCTCGGGTGTTGAGTCGGCTTGTTGCTCCTGCCCGCCCCATTGGAGTGACGCCGCTCATCGTTGGACGGCGCCGGCGCCGTCCGCGGGCGAGTCGCAAGCGCTACGGGCGGTGCGAGAGAGTAGGCGGGGGGATGGTGTGCAAGTGGGGCGACAGGGTCCGGCGACTTGGGCTTGGAGGAGAAGGGCTTCTTGAACGCCATCGAGACCTGCGTGTTCGGCGCGGCGTCAGCTCCTTCTCGCATGTATGGGGTCAGGAGGGACTGCACGCACCCTGTTCTTGAGCTTGTCCTTGCCATCACCCTTCTTCAAGCGCCTCAAGCCCGGCTCGAGGGGCTGCGCGGGTTGCTGCTGCATGGCCAGCATGGCGGCGGGGGAAGCGGATGCGTTGCGCGGCGAGCGAAGCGGACCAGCCGGGTCGTCGTGCGTGTGGTCGGAAGAGACTGAAGGACGCAGAGCGCGGAGCAGGGGCATGGCGGGCTGAGGTGGGCCGCCGGCAGGACAATCGAGAGAGTGTGATGCAGGCATGGACTCCCTCGTGCGGGTGTCTAGGAGCGACGAAGCGAGCATCATTGCTGTTCTGCGTGCTGCCCAGGGCGAGAATTGCGTCGAAAGCGGCAGTCGTGAGCAGGAGAAGCCCGGATCAGGAAGGCGGATGCCGCGCATCGAGCTCTCGAGACGAGGGACGAGAACGGGCAGCGCGCCCGCAGGACCCGGTTCTGCGGCTACTGCCCGACCTAGCGCGCCCGGTAGCACGCTCCTAGCGGAAGCGACGGGCGGTTGTTCGAGGCGGTCCGCGGGAGAGGGCGGTCGCTCGCGCTCGTAGGTTTGGCGGTGGTGAATGGGTCGGCACTAGGCCGGACTGGCGGGTCGAGCTGGGCGCTCCCAGCGGGTGATCGTCCGCGCAGAGCCGCGTGCGGATGGAGCATCGCGTGCGGAGGAAGTCGAGGAGGAGCAGGGAGGTCGCCTCGACGCAGATTGTCCTCTGAAGCTTGACTGCTACCCACAGCGCCTTTGACAAGGCACAGGAGCGCACCACCGCTGTCCAGCTTGCCCAGGAAGCGGCGAGCGAGCGCGACGAGCTGATGAGACCCGGGAATAGCCAGCTCGTCGTCCGTCGCTGGGCTGTTTGCGGAGGTGCCAGCAGGACTCGCAAGGCAGTAACAAAGCGCAGGGCTCTCAGAAGCGCACCCGGCGGAAGGCGGGAAGGGCCTCGCCTCGTCGCCGCGCGCATCCTTGTCCGAAGCCAACTCGCTCCCATCGCCGAGCCAGCGCAGGCGGGCAGCGCAGGAGCACCGCAGAGCACGTGCCAGAGCTGCAGCTTCTCTCCCGCCGCGCCCCGTTCCGCTCGACGCGCACCCGCGACTCGCTGCTCCACCCTCGCCCCGCCGATCCCGCCTTCGCGCTCCATTCGCAAACACGGCGGGCAAGATAAGCGCAGCTTCGCCCTCAACGGCTCCCTCTCAGCCCTCCCGCGCGCCCTCCAGCCCGCACGCGCCGGCGTGGAGCGACTCGAGCCCCCGACGCACCGACCCTTGTTCGCTCACCCGCGCACAAGATGCCCGCGCTCGGGCGGGAAGAGTCCATGGACGGCGAGTTGGGTGCGTCTCATTCTCCTCTAGCGGGACCTGCGCACAAGGAAACGCCGTTGTCGGAGCTGCACGCCGCTCGAGGTGGTCGGGAGGTGCTAGCGCCGGATGGGAGGGGTGCGACGAGCTGGTACTGACCCCTCGCCCGCCCGTGCCGTTCGCAGACATGCTGGAGGCGATGATCGACCGCATGAACACGCGTGGCCACTCGCCCCAACCGCCCAACTCGGCCTTTCCCACCCGGCCCTCGTCTCGCGCCTCCTCCGCCTCGCGCCTCTCCACCCGCTCCTCGAACCGCTCGCTCCAGTCCCTCCATTCCTTCCACGCCGCGCCAGGGTCGTCGTACGACTCGCGCAACGGCCGCATTCCCTCCGCCCTTTCGAGCGTAGCAGACCCGCGCAGCAGCCTGGACGACGACACGACCCCGTCCGTTGCGCAGGGCGAGTGGAGCAGAGGCCACAACGGCTTCAGCTCGAGTAGGAGCACGACCTCGAGCTCGAACCCCTACCCAGCCTACGACGACGCGAGCAGCGTGCACAGCTACCAGTCTCGCGTCGCGCAGGTAGGAGACGACTCGTCCTCCACCCCGCACGCCGCCCCACGCTCCACCCCGACGTCTCCGCGCGCACGTCCGCGCCACGCCCCGTCGCCCACCCCCTTCGAGCGCAGCGGGAGCCCCCTCCGCCTCCTCCCCCGCTCGCCGCTCAACGACCGCACCCCGCTCGAGGATCTTACGTTCTTCCGCGAGGCGGGCGTCGTTGTCGGCGACGAGGAGCGATGGGCCCCTCCCGGTGCTCACGGCTCGCCCGGCCTCGGCCCCGTCGACACGGGCGACACGGACTCGATCCGGAGCGGGCACAGCAGCGTGCTGAGCGGCGCGAGCGCGCCGCGGACATCGAGCCTCCGCGCGGCGCGCCTGCGGGAGGACATTGAGAAGGAGGCGCTGCGGATCAAGGAGCGCGCGAGCATGGAGGAGATGCGCCGCAACCGCAGCTGCGTCGGCCGTCGCGTCCGGCCACCGCGCTGTCACGCCCGACCCGCCGCACCGCGCAGTCGTCGGCGCCTCCTGCGCCGCCGCTCAGCCGCGCTCGCGCAAGTCGTTCTCGGGGAGCATGTCGGGCATCCCGCTCTACCCGGGCGCGCCCGTCCCGCCCTCCGTGGCTGCGAATGACGACGCGCGATCGGTCCGCTCGCTCGGGAGCGAGGCGACGACGCCCGTCTACCCTGCTGCGCGGGCGCAGGGCAGCTCGGCCGCGTCGATCGAGCACGAGCGGGTCGCTCGGCACGGGGAGCGGGAGCGGCGGCGCGAGCGCGCGGACGGAGTATGGCGCGAGGAACGAGCGGCCGCGGCAGCGCGAAGCAGGGAGTGGAGCCAGACGTGCTGGGTGTGGGTGAGGGAGAAGGGCGCGCCGCCTGTGAGCGTGAGCAGCAGCGGCGGAGGGGGCAAGTTCAGCAAGGCGCCGCTTATCCGGGACGTGCGTGCACTCTCCCTTTCTTCCGATGACTTCGCAGCTGATTCTAGCGCCCGCAGGTCCGGCCGCGCTGAAACGCAAGAGCGGCAAGCGCGAGTCGGCGCACCACCTCCTTTCGCCCGCCGAGGCGCTGCTCTTCAATGTCGAGGACGGCAAGAGCAGCAAGTCGAGCTCGACAGACAAGGACAAGGGGCGGGAAAAGGGCTACATCGGGCCCACGGCGGCGTCGCGGGACGGGCGGTGGCGGAGGGCGACGGGCGTGCTGCGAGACGATGGCTACTTCCGCGTCTTTGGCGACGTGCGTTCACTTTCTCTCCTCCTCCGCGAGAACTTGCTCACGTTTTCCCGTCCGCAGAGCGACAAGTCGGTCGTGCACTCGGTCCACCTCCCCTCCCTCAGCCGCACCGACGTCCGCCTCGTCGACCACTCGCTCTTCGGCCGGCCGAACTGCATCTCCATCTCGCGCCCTTACACCGTCCCCTCCACCCCGCACCGCCACTCCTTCAGCCCGTCAGCATCGCCCTCGTCCGGCAAGCTCGAAGAGACGATCTACCTCTGCTTTCCGTCCGTCGTCGCGACGCAGGTGTGGCTCGTCATGGCGCACTGCTTCGCCCGCCCCGAGTTCTACCTCGCGTCAGGCGCAGCAACGCCCCGCCCGTTCCGCTCCACGACCGCACAGGGCGACTTCCCCTCCGACAGCGGCACCGAGAGCGACGAGGGCCGGCCCGACGAGCTCGAGTCGAGCTGCCGCATCTTCCGCAGCCTGCACATCACCATCGCCGAGGGCCGCGCGCTCGGCGAGCTGGCGACGGAGTCGTTCGCCCCGGCCCCAAGTCGTCGTGGGAGCGCCCGCCCGCCGACGACGACTCGACGATGGGCAGCATCGACTCGTACTCGCTTGCATTCGGTAACGGCGGCGCCGAGCCGTCGCCTGCCAAGTCGATCTCGTCGCTGTCGATCCCGCGGCTGCAGTCGCGGCATAGCCACGACCCGCGCGACGAGGGCGGGAGCGGCGGGCACGGGAGCGGGAGCAGCGAGGCGTTCTGCGAGCTCGAGATGGGCGGCGAGGTCGTCGCGCAGACGACGATCCGGCGCGGCGCGTCGCCCTTCTGGAACGACGCGTTCGTATTCAACGACCTGCCGCCGTTCGTCGCGCCCGTGACGATCCGCGTCCTGCAGGCGTCGAAGCACTCGTCACGCCCGCACCTCATCGGGACGGCGACGGTCCGCATCCACGATCTCCCCCGCCAGCAGCTCGTCGAGGACTGGTGGGCTGTCAAGCCGCTCCACCAGGCCAAGGCAACCGACGTTGTCGGCGAGCTCAGCCTGAGCATGCGCATCAACGAGGAGGTCGTCCTCCCGAGCCGCGAGTACGACTCGATGCTTCGCGTGCGTGCTTCCACCCTTCCCGCTTTGCTCCGACTGACTCTACCCTCGCCCGCAGCTCCTCGCCGACGATGCCGACGCCGACCTCGCAGCCGACATCGCGCACGAGTTCCCGTCAGACCTGGAAGAAGTGACCAAAATCCTCCTGCGCATCTACCAGGCCGAGGCGATCCTCCTTCCGCGCATCCTCCGGCTCGCGGACCTCGAGGTCGACAACAACGCGCGGAGCCAGCGCTCGGCGGCGATCCTCTTCCGCGGCAACACGATCCTGACCAAGTCGGTCGAGCTGTACCTCCGGCTCATCGCCGCCGAGTACCTCGACGCGTCGATTGGCGAGACGATCCGCCGCATCTGCGCCGAGAAGGTCGAGATTGAGATCGACCCGATGAAGCTCAAGCCCGGCACGCGCGACAAGGAGCTCCAGGCCAACGTGCACCTCTTGCACGAGTGGACGCTTACGCTGTGGAACTCGATCTACGACGCGCGCGAGAAGTGCCCTCAGTGCGTCCGCCCTCCTTCTCGCGTTCGCAACCTCCGCTGACCTCGCCCCGCCCGCCCGCCCGCCCGTAGCGACCTGCGGCAGATCTTCGGGCACATCCAGCGCGTCGTCGTAGACAAGTACGGCCAGGGCGAGGACCAGAAGAACACGCGGTGGACCTGCGTTTCGGCATTCATCTTCCTGCGCTTCTTCGTCCCCGCCGTCCTCAACCCCAAGCTCTTCTTCATCGTCTCGGGGCCGCCCGACCCCGAGTCGCAGCGGACGCTCACGCTCGTCGCCAAGACACTCCAGGGGCTCGCCAACTTCTCCTCGTTCGGGCAGAAGGAGCCGTGGATGCTCCCGATGAACGCCTTCGTCCAGGAGAACACGGCCGCCCTGATCGACTTCATCGAGCACGTCTCGACGCCAGCGCCGTCGACTGCGTACCGGCAGGAGTGGACCTCGCCGAACGCTGCGGCGTACCTCGCGCCGTACCGCCTCCGGAGCTCGCTCCCGAACCTCGGCAAGGAGGGCGTCCCGCTCCTGCCGCACCTGATCGACCTCCCGCGCGAGCTCGGCCAGCTCGCGACGCGCGTCGCCCGCCTCGCGGCCGAGCGCGGCCCGCTCGCCGAGGCTGCCTCCTCGTCAGGCGCCGACGGCCGCTGCGAGACCCCGTCGATCGCCTCTTCGCGCGGGGGGCGCTCGCGCCGCTTTGTGGAACTCGTCGACACGTGCGTCGACGTGCACGTCGAGTCGCGGCGGCGCGGCGGCGGGCTCGTCTCGCTCCCGCCGTACGAGGACGTGCGGAACCGGACGCCGGACCCGAAGACGCGCACGAGGCGGGCGATGACGGGCCGGCCGGCGACGGCGAGCTCGGGCGCGTCGTACGCGGCGGGCGCGGCAGGGTTCCGCAAAAGCCTCGGGATCCCCCCGCCCATCCGTACGTCGTCGTCCGGCACGGACGAGCTGTATATCCGCAACCCGACGCCGACGGCCTCGGTCGCGGCGCCGCTGCAGGCGATGCAGCCGCCGCAGGCGGACATCGTCGACGACTTCTCGCCCGTGCAGCACTTCCGGCAGGACAGCGAGACGAGCGCGACGTCGACGAGCTCGCGGCGGAACCACCGCGCGTTCACGATCAACGGGCCCGGCGCCGGCGGTGTCACGGGCCTCTCGCGGCGGGGGTCGTTCCCGCCGCGGTCGTTCTTGACGGAGGACTTGTCGCGCCTCGCGTCGCTGCAGACGCCCGACATCGAGGCGACCGCCGCGCGCGAGGCGGCGGGCTCGCCACTCCCTGCGAGCGGGACGGTGGCGAGCCTGGCGGGGTACCGCAACTCGCTCGATGACGAGGAGGCCGACCGCGCGCCCTCGCCTGCGCGCCCGGCGGCGGCGACGGCCGACGCGGCGTACGCGTTTCCGCCTGCGAGGACGCGCGTCGTCCTTCGCGGCGAGGGCGCCGCGACGCCTGCGACCGGGTCGAGCAGGAGCAAGAGCTCGGCGTCGTCGACGCGCTCGAGCCAGATCCCGCCCCCGGTGCCGACGAGCCGGATCCGGATCACGCAGGAGACGACGACGACGACGACGTACGCCGCCGACGCTGCCGCTGCCGCCGCCGAGCTCGCTGCGGCCCCGCCGGTGTCGCCCGCCGTGCACGACGAGGACTTTTCCTCGCGCCGACGAGCCCCGACGCAGGGACGCCGTTCGAGTCCTCGTTCGGGACATCGGCGTTCTCTGCGCCGCTCATGCGCCCGAACGCGAGCCAGGCGTCGGCGCATTCGGTGCTCTCGGCGCGGAGCGGGCGCAGCCTTGCCAGCTCGGCGAGCAACATGAGCATCTCGGCTGAGATCAGCGCCGGCGGTGGCGGTGGCGGCGGCGGCGTCGCAGCGGCGATGGGGAGGCGCGCGAGCTCGGCGGGGATCAGTTTCGCGGGGATGGGGTGGCGCGCGACAGGGAGTGTGAGCGGCCCGTCGAGCAGCGCGGCGGCTGGCGCGGGCGCGGGCGCGGGCGGGTTCCGCGACGACTACAGCGACGGGGGGAGCAGCAGTAAGGGGAGCGGGGGCGGCAGCAAGGGGCTGCTGAGCCGCGCGATGGGGCGCAAGGGGTCGCGCGCGAGCTAGACGAAGACGGGTGCTTCATCTCTTTACCCCCCCCTCCTCTTGGTTTGATACCCCTTGGCTTGTTTCTCTCTCTCTTCCATCGTTGTGTGAGCTTATCGTGTACTGAGCGGTGCGCAGTAATCTATCCGGCCTTGCACGAATGTCGGCTTGGGGTTGGGAAGGTCGAGATCGTGCTGCTCTAGCTACTGTTTGGCTTGAGAGCGCTGGGGGGCACGCTCTGCAGATGCGAAGATGCTGGCTAGAGCCGCACCGACACGGGTCACTTGCGAGAGGCGGACCGTTGCGAACGGCTCGCGCTCGCCGGCGAGGAGGAGGGCGCCCGTGCACCCCGCCTCGCGCTCTTTCCTGCTCCATCCCTCGACTCGTCAAGCGCATTCGCCCTGCTCTGCGATGAGTCGCTCTGACGCGGGCAAGATGAGCGGTTGCGAGGTGCGGCTTCTTCACGACGAGGAGGAGGAGGAGGCTCAGCCGGGCGCTCGCTTCTCTCGTGCACGTTCGGGACCAGCAGAGGTACGTCGTGGCTACCTCGCACTCGAGCGCAGTACTTGCACGTTGCCCGCGAGGAGAGGCGCCACCTGCGGCCGAGGCGAGGAGCGACGAAGTCGGTCGACGGTCGACTCGCTCCTCGCCAGCACTCGCACGAGCAGGAGCAGCAGAGACTGAACCCGAGTGTACCCCACTGCAGGAGAACCCCACCGCAGCCGCAGCCCGCCCCGCCCGTCCCGCGCTCGCACGTTCACGCCCTCCACCTCTTCATCTCGCCGCGCCCCTCCTCGCTCAAGACCAGGACAGGACCGCGCGCCCGAGATCCATCCGCACCCAGACCACCCCAGCAGCATCTCTCGCAACCGCTCGGCCCCGCCCCGCCTTCCGCTCGAGTTCCGGTGACCCCACTCGCCGCCCGCTCGCTGCCATCGCCCGCCCTGCACCCACCGAGGACGGCGCACCGATGAGCAGCCTCGGCTTCCACCAGCCCCGCTCGCCCCTCTCGTCAGACTCGAGCCGCCCTACGTCCCCGAGCGGCTCCGGGCCCGCCTCCCCGCCGTCGCCTTACCTCCGGATGCACTCGTCCCACCCGCCGCACTCCCCTCGCCATCTCCACCAACCTCGAGGTGCCGGGACAGGGCCCGCAGGTCCGCTCGCCGACCAGCCCCGGCCGCGCACACACCCACCGCACCCTCGGCCACATCCCCCTCCCCGCGGCTCCGCACCCGTCACCCTCGTACGCACCCGCACACCCCTCGCACCTGCACCCGCACCCTCCCCCGCCTGCACGAGAGCACGCATCGACGCCCCCGCCCCATGTCAACCACTCGACCCTCTCGACCCCGTCCGGCGCAGCTGCAGCGCCCTCGTCCGCCTACTCGCACTCGCTCGCGAGCCCCTGCTTCGTCCACTCGCACCTCGACCACACCCTCAACGACGTCGTCAAGCGCGACGCCGACGCCGGCGCAGCGGATGGGACACCCCGCTCCGCGCGGAGGAAGGGGCGCAGTCGGACCCGCCCGTCCGAGCATGCCAAGGATGCGCAGGCCAAGCGCGCGGGCGAGCAGGACGAGGGGACCCCGCCCGCTGTGCCCGAGTCGAGCGTCGAGTCGGGCTCGGATGACGAGACGAGCGATGACGAGAAGAACACCTGGACGAGGCAGCTCGCCGAGACGGCGGTCAGCGTGCGTGAGATGAGCAGGCAGCTCGGTGCGTCACGCGCATTCCCTCTGCTCTTCCACAATCGCCTTGACTTCGCGAAAGCTTGACAATGGACGTAATGCTGACGCCTTCGCGCCTCCAGGCCGCGCACGAGTCGTCTCGCACATCCAGTCGGTCATGATCGTCACCAAGGCGCGCGACAACCAGCTCACGCGCGTCACGCGTGAGCTCGCGCTCTGGCTCATGCAGACGCCGAGGAATGGCCGGGACCGCGGCCTCATCGTGTGCGTCCCCCTCCCCCTCCTCTCCACCCCCGCTCACCTCACCCTCCCTGCACAGCTACGTGGATTCGCAGCTGAAGTCGAAGCGCTTTGACGCCGCCGGCCTGCAGCGCGACCATCCGGACCTGTTCCGCCCGCTGCCGCACCGCCGCTACTCGCGCACGTCGTCGTCCGCCTCGCTTGCGACCGAGGCGCAGCCCCGGCGGGACGGGTCGCACACGCCCGCAATGGGCGGCCGGGGCGGGACGATCACGCCGCTGACGATGACGAACCTGAGCGAGGCGCTCCTAAAGCGCAATAACTCGATCTCGTCGTCGAGCGGCGAGGCGCAGTCGGCCAAGCGCGGCGTGCAGGAGCCGGACGAGGGGCAGCTGCGGTACTGGACCAACGAGATGTGCCGCAAGAGCCCGCACCTGTTCGACTTTGTCATCACCGTGCGTCCCGCCGCTTCCCCACCGCCGAGCTTGTGCTGACCTGCCCTTGCTTCCTGCAGCTCGGCGGCGACGGCACGATCCTCTACACGTCGTGGCTGTTCCAGCAGATCGTCCCACCCGTGATCCCGTTCGCGCTCGGCTCGCTCGGCTTCCTCACCAACTTTGACATCAAGAACTTCCGCGAGACGCTCGACGCGGCGATCGAGACGGGCGTGCGCGTGAACCTGCGGATGCGGTTCACGTGCACGGTGTACCGCGCCGTGACGGACGACGACGGGTTGCCACGGCGCGCGGTCCGGAGCGGAAAGACGGGCGGGATCTTCATGAAGAGCCTCACGCGCGAGGGTGGGACGCGATCGAGAGTGGGAAACCGCTGGGCACGCCCGGCGGGCGCGACAAGGAGATCAAGTGCTTCTCAACGCGCGCGGTCGAGAGCTTCGAGGTTCTCAATGACCTCGTTGTCGACCGCGGCCCGAGCCCGTACGTCTCGCAGCTCGAGCTCTTTGGCGACGAGCATCACATGACGACCGTCCAGGCGGACGGCCTCACCGTCTCGACCCCAACGGGCTCGACCGCCTACTCGGTGCGTCCCTCCTCTTCCCGTCGCGGGCGCGCGCTGACCTCGTTCGTGCGCGCAGCTCTCGGCAGGCGGCTCGCTCGTGCACCCCGAGATCCCCGCGATCCTGATCACGCCCATCTGCCCGCACACGCTCTCGTTCCGCCCGATGCTCCTCCCCGACAGCATGGAGCTGCGGATCTGCGTCCCGTACAACTCGCGCAGCACCGCCTGGGCGAGCTTCGACGGTCGCGGGCGTGTCGAGCTGCGGCGTGCGTCCTGCTTCATCTCTCTGTGCATGTGGGCGCGGCTGACGAGGAGGAGACGACGTGCAGAGGGCGACCACATCAAGGTCACGGCGTCGCCGTACCCGTTCCCGACCGTCTGCGCCGACAAGCAGTCGACCGACTGGTTCCACTCGATCGCGAGGACCCTCAAGTGGAACGAGCGGCAGAGGCAGAAGAGCTTTGTCATCTTGGTGTGCCCTCTCGCGTTGTGCCTTTGAAGCTCGAGTTGACCCGCTTGACTGTCTGCGCAGGAGGAGGGCCGCAAGAAGCCGCGTTCGGCGAATGGGCGCAACACGGACCCGCCGCCGTCGTCGAAGGCTGCGCCGAAGAAGCAGGCGACCTTCGCTGCGGACCCGGTGCAGGGGCATGCCCCCGCCGGCACCGTCGAGGAGGAGGACGAGGAAGATGAGGAGGACGATGAGGACGAAGGCGAGGACACCGAGGAGGAATACGACATTGACGACGTCTCGGAGAACACGACGAACGCGTCGTCGCCCTCGCTCGTCGCATCCGACCCGCCGCACCCCGCCCCGTCGACGACCCCGCCCCTCCTGCACGTCAACGCGACGCCCTCTGTCTCCCCCGCGCGGCTGTCGCGCTCCCACGCGCGCGGGCGCTCCACCCCCGCGCAGGACCTCGCCGACCTCGCGTCGAACGCGTCGTCCCTCTCGGTCGACGACATCCAGGACGACCCCGCCGAGCGGTTCGTCACGCAGCCGCCGCGAGGCAGGTCGACGAGCCGCAGGCGCGCGACGCTCGAGGAGCGGAGGCGCTTCTCGCGCGGGCGGCAGGGCGCGCCCGTCGTTGAGGAGAGCGACGCGGACCAGAGCGAGGACCGGGCCTTTGCCGTCGTCGGGCACGATGGCGACGACGACGACTCGTCGCAGGTGCGCTCTCGCTCTCTCTCCTCGTGCCTTTGGGCGCGGCTGACCTTGCTCTCCCACCCCGCCTGCAGCAGAGCGCGTCGGACCGGGACTAGCAGGGAGCGGGCGTAGTCTCTTGCCATTGTACAGCTTCTGGTGCTCCCCTTTCGTGGTTCGAGGCTGGTCCCGCCGATATGTGCTTCGTCTCCGTCGGGAGCGAGAGCGAGGAGGTCACGCGAGAGTCTCCGCTACAGGTTAACGACCGCAAGCAATCGCAAGCATGGGGACGCGTCGCTCTCGCACGAGAGCTGCTGCGGCCGCGGCGTCTCCGGGGCGATCGCCAGGCGGCGCAGGGCGGAGGAGGGACATCCCCCGCCTCCTAAAGGGCCCGTGCGGGACCCGGGCCGTATTTCGGGCACGTGACCTCCATCGAGGCTCTTTAGCTCAGTTGGGAGAGCGACAGACTGAAGCTTGGTTTACCAGCAAGCCGCCTTCTGCAGGTCTCCGGTTCAATCCCGGAAAGGGCCACCTCTTTTTTGGCGACCTGCAGAATGAGCAGTTCAAGCGGGTGCATCGGGGCTGCTCGCGTCTCTCTCGCTTCTGCCGGGCTCTCCTTCTCTCGGCGCAGCTCTAGGCTTCTCAGTATGCCCTCCCGCGTTCGTTGCGCCCATCTGTGCGAGCGGAAGCGAAATGTCGACGCTGCACCGCCGCCTCCCTCTTCCCTCGCCTCGACGCCCTCCTCGCTCTCCACAGAGACACCCAGACGCACGCCAGGATGGCCGACTCGTTCGTTGGGATGACGATCCACTTCACGCCGCCCGCGCCCAGCAGGGACGACGGGCAGGCGCCGCGCGGCGGGCTGGGGTCGCAGGTGCTCCCGGTCGCAGAGCTCGACGACGAGTTCGAGGGCGACCCAGAGGACGGCATGCAGTACCTCTACCTCGTCAGGTGCGTTCTCAGCCCACGCACTCCAAGCAGAGCTGACCACGCGCGCGAACACAGGCGCGAAGCAGCGACTCACGCCAAGGTCCTCCGCGTCGACAACCCGTACGAGACGCTCGAGGCTGCGCCCGCGACGCAGCAGGCGGCGCCGTCGAGCCGCCCGAGCGAGGCCTGGCGCGAGGTGTTTGTGCGCAACTTTCAGGCGGCCCGGCAGGTGCGCTCCTTCACCCTCTCCTCACGCACGCCCCCGAAACTGACCCCTTTCATCCCGCAGCGGATGCTCACTGCGCCCATCAACGCCATGCCGCCCGTTGACCCGGCGATGATTCCGTCACCCCGCGATGAGGGCGCCTGGCGCGTCTTTGTCAATGGCAAGCGGTCCAAGGCGGTCAAGGTCGCTGCACCCGCGCCTGCAGCAGCGCCGAAACCGACACCTGTACCTGCTGCAACGGTCGCAGCGAGCGAGGACACCGAGATGGACGACCTCGAGGCGGCCAAGGCAGCCATCCTCGCCTCTCTCGACCTCGACGCGCCCGAACCCGAGGCCGCCTCCCCTCCACCGCAAGGACGTCCGCCTCCGCAGCACGCCTCCGCCGACCCGCCCGCTCAAACGCCCGAGTACGAGCGGCTGCCGCAGCTGCCCTCCCCCGCCCTCCTCGTCGCCATCCCCGGCCCCGCGCTCGTGCACCTCATCTCGCACTTCCACGACTGGTTCAACGAGCGCATCAGCGCTTACGAGAATAAGATCAACTACGTCCCGTCGACGATCTTTGCGCCGCCCGCACTGCGGCGCAAGCCCGGTGCCGGCGCCGCTGCGAAGCCCAGGCCCGCGGCGCCTGCCCTCCCCTCTGGCATCAAGCCCGCCGCCGCCGTG
Source organism: Rhodotorula kratochvilovae (assembly GCA_019926025.1). Lineage (NCBI taxonomy): Eukaryota > Fungi > Basidiomycota > Microbotryomycetes > Sporidiobolales > Sporidiobolaceae > Rhodotorula > Rhodotorula kratochvilovae. Next base: position 765,980 of record JAHSUG010000003.1, on the reverse strand, counting down.
CCGCGTCCGCCGCTACCGACCGCGCACGAGTCGCACTGGCTCCTCTCGGTCCTGACGCGGCTCGAGCAGCTCCTCGACGGCGAGGACCTCTCGTCGCTGCGGCAGTTGGGCAAGACGCTCGCTACGATGGCCGAGGTGTCCGAGGTCGCGCGGGAGAAGCGGAGCCTGGCGGCGGTGCCGGGCGGGCGGAGCATGAGGAGCGCCGCGAGGACGAGGAGGAGGCCGAGGGGCGCGCGCGCTGCTGGATGGTCGTCGCGGCGATCGCGGGCGTCTGGGCGCAGGCGGACCTGTGGGACTCGACGCTGTAGCTGCGCAGGGGGTGGTGAACGATGCACAGAAACGATACGATTGCGAAGATGGACGATACGCGACTCCCTCCTAGCTACAGCTCCCTCCGCACAGCACAGCCTCCGACAGCACAGCCGGTCTACAATTCGTTCTTCGCGTGCGATGCGTCGCCCTCCGGCTCGGGGAAGCACACCGCGGGCGTCGCGACCTTGAACAGGTACTCACACTTCTCCGGCTCGATGACCGAGAGCAGCGCGTTCGAGGTGCCGCAGACGAGGTCGACCTGCATGTGTAGATCGGCTCAGCTGCGTCGCGGCGGGAGCGGGAAGCGAGCCGGCTCACCTTGGCGCTGCGCAGCGGGCCGTTCCAGCAGCGCTGACCGTCAGCGTAGAGCTGCTTGCTGTAGTAGGCGTCGGTGCCCTCCTCGGCGTCGGACGCCCAGCCCTTAAAGCGGCTGCAGCGGCGGGCGGATGGGTCAGCGGGACGCTCGAGAAGCAGCGGAAGCAGCGAGAGAACGGACCCCAGGCTCGTCCGGGCGTTGTTGTTGTTCGACTTCTGCGACGCTTCGCCGAAGAAGCAGACCGAGTACGTGTACCTGCGGGGTTGCAGTTCGTCAGCTCAAGCGGCGGGGCGGCAGCAGCCGTGTGGAGAGGAAGAGAACAGCCAACGCACTCGCCCGTGTTCTGCTCGACGCAAGTCCCGTCGAGCTTCTTCCACTCCCAGTCGCGGCCCCAGTCCTTCTCAAGCGCCTGCGCCTCGTCGCGCTTGCCCTCCGTCCGGCGGATTTCGTCGACGAGGTCAGTGTGCGCCGTCCGTGCGCGGAGCAGGTCCGGGTGGTCGCTGCCGCCGCCGGGAGACGGGCATGTAGATGATGCCGGTGCGCGAGAGGATGTCGAGGAAATTCTTCTTGTAGACGTCGTACGCTGGGCGCCACTTGTCCGGGATGTAGTCCTCGACCCGGAAGACTGCGCGCGCAGAGGTGTCAGCAGTGAGCTGGAGGAAGTTGTGGAAAACGCACTGCTCGTGACGCCCGAGGTCAGCGGCTGGCCGACGCGGAGTTGACCGAGTCGATGAGCGAGAGCGGGTCATCGTTCTCGAGCTTCTTGAGCTCGTCGTCCGTAAAGTCGCGCACGTCCTCTTCGATCTCGGCCGGCTTCGACAGCGGCGGCGCGTCCGCCGCATCGCCCTCGACCTGGCCTGGCACGCCGTAGACCTCGAAGTCGACCTCCATGCCGTTCGCAACGCGCCAGTCGCGGTACGCCCGAGTCGCGCCGAGGACGGCCATGTCCTGGTTGTTCGGGTTGTAGTCGCGCTGCGGACGAGCTAGAGGTCAGCTTCGGAAACGAGCGGAGCGCGAGAGACGGACGCACCGCCAAGCCAGTCATGATCTCGGTCAAATCATTGATATGGCCCTCGAGGTTCTCGCGGTGCGCACGGAGCGACTTGATCGCCGTCTGCATCTCGACGATGCGCTCGTACAGCTGGCTGTCCTTCTTGCGCTGGATTTCGCCCGCCTCGGCGTTCTCGAGCGTCTCGAGCGCAAGCCGCGCCGCCTCCTCGCGCTGCTGCAGCCGCGCGAGCTCGCGCGCGATCTGCTCGACCTCGCCCTCGAGCTTGGCCTTCTCCTTCGCGCCGTGCTTGATGTAGTCGGCGCGGATGCTCGCGCCAACGCGGCGCTTGCGCTCCGTCTCGGCACGGTCCATGCGGTACTGCTCGCCGACGGCCTTGCACCGGTTCGGGCACAGTGCCTTGCCGTCCGTCTCGTCCGAACCGTCGCAGCACTCGTCGTCGCAGACGCCGTCGTTGACGCGCGAGCGGAGGATGCACGCCGGGATGTGCCCCTCGTTGCGGCAGAGGAACTGCCGCGCCGGGCACTCGGGCGACGCGATCTGCGCGTCGTAGTCGATCGCGGGCGTCGTGCTGCACGCCGCCGCGGCATCAAACTCGAAGACGAGGTCCCAGTCCGCCGTGACGGCCGCGTCGGCGTCCTTGACGACGAGGACGCTCGCGCCCTTGCCGGACGAGCGGCGCGACCCAGTCGCGCTCGCGCCGTCTTTCCACTCGTATTCGAGCCCGGTGCTCGCGCCCGTGAGCTTGACGCACGTCGGCTTCGCAGGGAGGCCAAGGACGACAACCTCACGAACCTTGACGTCGGCGATCTTCTGCGCGTACGCGTTCGATGGGTCGTACGCGTCCTTCGGGCGGCTGCGCAGCTCGAGCGTCTTGCCTCCCGTGCCCTGCGGCCCGAGCGCAAAGTCGCGGTAGACGTACTCGCCGCGCTCGTGCCCGAACGACTCGCCGTCGTCGAGGTACAGCGAGCCGTTCGCGCTCGCGCCCGCGACGTCGACGGCGACGACCAGCGTGATCGGGTCCTTCCATGCGAGGGCGGCGGCGCGGCGGATGAGGTCCCGCCGCGGGAGGATGTGCCCGCCGCGGTGCAGGATCGGAATCGACTCGAGCGGGGCAGGGATCTTGACGGTTGCGCCGCCGTGCGACGCGCCGAAGTAGATCTCGTGCGTGAGGTAGTGGTAGTAGGGCTGGAGGGGCGAGCGTAAGTCAAGGTTGCGGCAAGAGGAGGGGAGGACGCGCCTGGTCGTCCGAGATGTACACCTCCTGCGTCGTCGCGCCTTCCTCCGTGACGGGCTTGACGAGGAGGCCGGAGCTCCCGAGGTAGAACTGGTCCTCGAGGCCGAAGCCCTTGGCGTCCTGCGGGAAGACGACGTACTGCGGCCTGTCACAGCCGCAAAGTCAGCTCCGCCCGGCATTGAGGCGCGAAGCGCACGCACCTCAAGATAGGGACGCCCGAAAGAGAGTTCTCGTAGAAGGCCGTGTAGAACGTCGGGAGGAGCGAGTAGCGGAGGCGGATCGCGTCGCGCATGATGCCCTGGTACGGCTGGTCGTAGAGGTAGACCTCGCGGCGCTTCGTGTCGATGTGGCCGTGCGCGGAAGAACGGCGAGAAGGCGCCGATCTGGTGCCAGCGCGTCAGCATTTCGGGCGAGGGGTTGCCGAAGAAACCGCCGACGTCGGCTGTGGGCGGTCGAGGTCGAGGTCAGCCGCATCACCGATGGAAGGAGGAGGGAGAGGGCGCACAGCCCGAGAAGGCAAAGCCGGCGATGTTGTTCGTGAGCAGCATCGGCACGGTACTCTGCAGGTGCGGCCAGTCGCCCATGTTGTCGCCGGTCCACATAGCGCCGAACCGCTGCGAGCCAGCGTAGTACGCGCGTGTGAGCACGAACGGGCGCTTTGGCGGGTCTTCGCGCTGGATGAGGCCCTGCATCGTGAGGTTTTGCTGTACGCGGCGAGCGAATTAGTCGAGTGACGAGGGGAGCGGAGGGTGAGGCGCGCGCACGTAGATCATGCCGTTGATGTTGTGGACGTCGCGGTGCTCCCAGCCGCCGTGGTGCACGGCGTCCTTCTGCATCGTGATCTCGGGGCCGTTGAAGACGGAGGGCTGCGCACGAGGTCGAGGTCAGCTTGGGAAGGTCCCCTTGGCGAGGCGGAAGGAACACGCCTCGTTCATGTCGTTCCAGATGAAGAGGTTCGGCGTCGAGCCCTGGACACACACATGCGTGAGCACCGGACACGGAGGAGGAGACCGCAGCCGCAGCGCACCTTGAACTTGTCGAACGAGAACAGCTTGGCCCACCAGTCGTGGCTGACGGGGTTGAACCAGTCGACCCAGACACTCGAGCCCGTCCAGCACCATCCCTCGAGGTCCGTCTTGCCGTCCGGGTTTTTGCAAAGAACGTCGAGCTCCTTCGCCTCGGTGTAGACGTAGAGGTCGTCCGTGCGCTTGATGTGCGGGTCGACGATGGCGACGAGCTGTTCCGCGGCGAGCATCTCCCATCAGCGGGCGAAGGCAAACATAGATAGGGACGAGCACACCTCGCGACCCTTCTCGGCAAGCTTCTCCTGCATCCTCTCCGGCGTCGGGAAGTTGCGGCGATCCCAGATGAAGTACTTGTGCTCCTCGGCGTACTCGATGTCGAGCCACATTACGCTGAGCGGGATGTCGGCCTCGTCGAAGCGGGCCTGCACGCCGAGGACGTCCTGCTCGTCGAGGTAGTTCCAGCGACACTGGTGGTACCCGATCGCCTCGTAGCGCGGCATCGGCGCGCGGCCGGTCAGGGCGGTGTACGACGCGAAGATGTCGGTCGGGGACGGGCCGAGGAAGACGAAGAGGTCGAGGATGCCCGACTCGGCCATCCAGTGCGTCGAGGTCGTCGTGCTCGAGGGTCCGCCGTCGGTCGACTGCGTGCCCTTGCTCTTCTTGAACGCCGAGGAGATCGCCTTGGGCGTCGAGGCCTTGGTCACGTCGACCCACAGTTCAGATCCCGTGACGAGGAAGACGGCGACGGACGAGCCGGGACGCTGCGCCTGCATGAACGGGATCGAGCCGTACTGCGTGCGGCGGGGACGTCAGCGCGTGCGAGCCCAGCAATGAACGGAATACGCACGAGAGCCATCTCCGAGTCGGCCTCGTACTCGAAGACGTCGAGGTTGTACAAGCGGTACGGCTCGGAGTGAGCGCCCTCGCCGCCCCTGTTCCGCTCGAGTCAGTCCCGCACTCGCATAAGAAGCGAGCGCACAGACCTCGTCTCCTTGAGGCTGAGCGTCGAAGCGTGCTCGGGGATGCCGTAGACGTGCTCGTAGCCTGGGAAGGTGATATCGAGGCTGAGCGACTCCGGGCCTGCGGACGCAGCGGGTCAGAGTTTGCGCGCGAGCAGGTAAAGAGCGAGCGCACCCTTGGGCTTGCTGTCGGTCTTGCCGCCGAACGTCTCCTCCCACATGCCGTCCTCGTTGGGCGGAAGAAAGCCCGGGAACGCCTCGTCCTTGACGATGACGAGCTGCTCCTCGGGGTGCGCCGGGTCTTGGACGACGAGCTCCTCAGGCTGCTCGCCGACGGTCTTGACGCGGAAGTGCTCCATGTTGAAGAGGCGGCGCTCGTTGAGGACGACATGCGGCTGGCCGTCGCGGAGGAAGGTGACGGTGAGTGGGGCGTGGTCGAGGCGGACCTCGTTGTGCCCGCCAACGTACTTGACGGTGGTGAAGCCCTTGCCGTGGCGGACGGTGTAGTGCTGGTCGTCGATGTCGACCTGCGGCTCCTTGTCGAGTGCCCACCGTGCGGCCTCGTTGTAGCGCTGCCTAAGGCCGTCGACCTCGTCCATGAGGACGCGGGCGGTGCCGTCCTTCTGGAAGCGGACCTCGAGGCTGAACTTGATGTTGGGGAAGAGGGCGTTGGTGACGGCGGCGGAGAGGGAGCCGTGGGCGAACTGAGGCGGTGCGGCGAGGGCGTAGGGCGAGGACCACGCCTGGCCCGCTTCCTGTGCGCGGTCGGCGAGGGCCCTGTTGCGACTACAGAAGCCCGACTGGCTGCACGTCTTGAAGTCGTGGCGCTTTACGGCGCGCGAAGTGGGGAGGCGCGAGATGACGAGAAGGAGCGAAGCGACGAGTGCAGGCCAGAGCCAGACTGCGCGTGTGGCTCGATGCCTCGCGTGGTATAGCGCGCCCATCGTGCGCGACTCTGCAGCTCACGCGAGCTCGAGGGCGAGGGTGGAGCGGAGCCAAGGTTGGCGACTGCAGCTCTCGCCGCGACCGCACACCCTCGACAGCTCCTGCTGGCTGGGTCGAACATGTAGCCCGCTCGGAGCATCTCTGGCTGGTCATCAACGCTACTCCCGCAAGACCAGCCACCGTCGTCACCGAAAACGCTCATCTCGTCCTCCCTTCCTCCGACACCTGCACCCTCGTCCGCACGCGCATAAGCGCGCGTGTCAAGAAGTCGCAGAACCCACCCTTCCGATGAAGAGCAGTACGTCGCTGTTCTCGTGACCTATGCGGCCGGAGTTGAGCTGTGCGCCGTCCTCTCGGGCCCGCCTCGCCTCGAGGCAGGCCACGCCATGGGACGGCACTAAGCTTGCACAAGTGGACCCATATAAAGCTTCCCCAGGCGCGCAGCAGGACGCACTGGCGCGCTGGATCATTCGTACCGCGGGCTCACGCGCTCGACGCGCTTCCGCCGCGAGGACTACGGTGCACTCGACACTGGATCGTACTTCGATCTTACAGCCTACAGGCTTCTCTTCATGCTGCACGACGGCTTCCATTTCCTCGATGTGCAGTCGCCGCACCGCCCCCTTGAAATGCTGAGACTCCAGTTCGCCGACAGACCGGCGCCCCGCTTTCGGGTCGGCGACCTCCTCTTTTGCCTTCTCGCTTCCCTCTGCTCAGTCCCGCTTCCTGCACCTACAGCGACCCCGCAAGAGCTCACAAGCAATGCCTGGCAACCCCCTCCCGACGTGCGCGCCTTTCCCGCTTCGTCCTCGAGCTCCTCGCTCCCCCCCTGCACAGCCCTGGGCTTGCTCGATATGACCGCGCGTCCGCGCCGCGCCGCGCCGAGCGCGACGAGTACGTTACCGCGCAGAGCTGACTTTATCGTGCCTGCAGCGACGGCGTCGTCGGCAAGCTCACCTCGGAGCAAGAAACCGCCCTCAAGGCGTACTGGGTCGAGTTCCTCAAGCTCGTCGACGAGTCGCCCGTCGAGGGCAGCGGCGCCAACTCGCCCGCACTCGAGACTGGCGACAAGCCGGGCAAGGACATCCCGAAGGACGATGCGGCGAAGGAGCGCATGAAGGCGGAGCAGGAGATGCGCGATGCGAAGCTGGCGTTTGTCGAGTGTGCGTCCTCCTCTCCTTCCCTGATTATTCTTGTGCGGGAGGGCTGACTCGTCACTGACCTACAGACGGGAGCAAGCGTTTCATGGATGCGTACTGGCGCTTCGTGTGTCGCTATGCTTCCTCTCCTGCTACATCTCAGCGCTAACTAGCCCGTCCTCGACTCGCAGATCGCGATGGACGACCCCGACGGCATCATGCTGCGCTTCCTGCGCGCGAGGAAGTGGTCGTCGAGCGCCGGCGTTGCGATGGTACGCCGTCCTCGTTTCGCTCGTTCTCTGCCCTGTCTGACCGGGCCCACCCTCCAGCTCGCAGCATGCATCAAGTGGCGCATGGGCTCGGACGTCGAGAAGATCTTCGAGAAGGGCGAGGAGGGGATGAAGGAGGCGGAGGGGTTCATCCGGCAGATGGTGCGTTTCGGCCTCAGCTCGTCCTCCGTTGACAAGCTGACGGGCCCCCTCCACTGCGTAGGAGATCGGAAAGACCTACACGCAGGGAACGGACCACATTGGCCGCCCCGTCACGTCCGTCTCGCCGCGCCCCCTTCTTCTGCCCTCCGATGCTGACCCTCGTCTCCGCGCAGTTACATTCACGTCGCCAAGCACCGCACGTTCGACCAGTCGCCGAAGGCCCTCGAGGACTTTGTCATTTTCCAGATGGAGAGCATCCGCTGCTTGTTCGCCCCGCCGGTCGACAAGGTCGTCAGTGCGTCGCCGCCTGTCCCTGTCGCTGCATCTTCTTGCTCACGAGTCCCTCGCGCACAGTCGTGTTTGACATGACGGGCTTCGGTATCCGTAACGTGCGTGCCTCTCCCTCTCCCGCTTGCAAGCCGTCGCTGATTTACTCGCCCTGCACAGATGGGTACGCTTCGTTCGCGGCATGGCCAACTTCCCTGCTCACTCCTGCCGCTACAGACTGGCGCTGTATCCTCTTCATCGTCAAATGCCTCGAGTCGTACTACCCAGAGAGCCTTAGCGTGATGCTCATCCACAACGGTGCGTTCCTCTCCTCCCGCTCGCTAGCCGGGCTCAGCCTGACAGTGCTCCTCCCGCAGCGCCGTGGGTGTTCCAGGGCATCTGGAAGGTGCTCGGCCCGATGCTCGACCCCGTCGTGCGCAACAAGATCGTGCGCGGCCCGTTCCTCACCTTGTCCGGCTTCAAAGCTGACTCTGCCGCACCTTCTGCAGCAAATGACGAAGACGACCGAAGACCTTTGCCAACACATCCCGAAGGCGCACCTCGTCCGCGAGCTCGGCGGGTCGTCCGAATGGAAGTGGACATACCCGCCCATCGTGCCCGGGGAGAACGCGCCGCAGCAGTGCGTCCGAGCTTGCTCCTCCTCATCGAGCGACTCGCTGACGGTTTCGAGTTCGGAGCAGGGACCTCGAAGGACGGAAGAAGCACCAGGCGGCGCGTGACGCCCTCATCGCCGAGTACGTTGCCATCACGCGCGAGTGGTGCGCGTCGAGCGACCCTATTATCACCAAGCGCCGCGAGCTGTGCGTGAGCAAGATGCGTGCGCAGTACCACGAGCTCGACCCGTACATCCGCGGGAGGGGCGCGTACCACCGGAACGGCAACGTGCGTCTTGTCCCCGTCCTCTTCTCCTCTCGTTCCGTTCTCCGCTGAGGTTCACACTAACGCGATATACATCCACGCCCGCAGATCGTCGGCAATGGCCTTGTTGTGTGGAACTACCCGTCGGCATCGGAGGAGAAGACGGAGGGCGAATGGGAGGTGCGCGGGTACGAGACCTGCCGGGAGGAGTGCCTCCTGCGCGCGAAGCAGCTCGAGGAGGAGCTGCGTGCGTCCGGGGCGCAGGCAGCGTGAGGAGGAGGAGCAGTGAGGGGAAATTGTGTATAGCGAGGCGATGCCGTCCCTGTACTTGTGCCAACACCGTTCGTTGTTCTGCCCTCGCTCGCTGGCCCCACTTCCTGCAGAGATTGCCGCGAGCACTGCTTGGCGCGGCGAGGAGGCGGCGAGGCCAGATGGTCTCCGACGGCCCACCGCACTCGGCGAGCTGGTCGGGTCCGCAACATCGGCGGCGGCGACCTGCGCCGCCCTCGCGCCCCACCTTTCGCTCTTCTCCCCAACCTCAGCATCCGGACAGCTTGACTGAGCCGCACCCCTCTCACCGCACTCGACACTAGCACCCTCTCGCGACCCGCGCTCCTCCAGCTCCACCTCGCCGTCCTTCCCCACCTCCCAACTCCGCACTCGGGACGATGCCCCTCACGCTCACGCCGGGCCAGCGGGCGGTCCTCGCCGCCGTGTCGGACGCCTGCTTCCAGTCGCACTCGGACGACCTCGCCGCAGAGATCAAGGGCATGCTCCCGGCGGGCGCGCCCGACTGGCAGATCGCGAGGCGTGCGCCCGGTCTCCTCCTCCTATAGCCGGGCGGCCTTACTGACCCGCACCCACACACAGTCGACAAGTTCGCCAAGACCAAGTTCAGCGACCTGCCCGGTTCCGTCGACGCGCTCGCCCAGCAGTTCAGCACCTCGCTCTCGAAGGACAATGTCGACAAGATCGCGCTCGTCCTCTCGCTCCTCTCGACGCGCCCCGGCACCCTCGTCCTTACGGGTCACGCCGGTCCCTTCCCGGACCTGACGGTCGACCAGCGCGAGGCGGTCCTGCAGTCGTGGCGCGTCTCGCGCCTCCCGCTCCTCCGCCAGGCGTTCCGCGGCCTCGTCTCCATTTGCCTCTACGTGACGTACAACCTCTACGACGACATCATCCTCGCGACGGGATACCCCGCGCTTGGGGACGAGAAGCGCCACCTCGACTCGTCGCGCCTGAGGCCCCACATCTCGTACACGTTCGAGACGATCCGGACGCCGTGGGAGGTCTTCGAGACCGACATGCTCGTCGTCGGCTCCGGCGCGGGCGGTGGTGTCGTCGCGTCTGAGCTCGCCAAGAAGGGCTGGAAGGTCCTCGTCGTCGAGAAGGGCGAGTACGTCAAGCCCGAGGACATGGCCGGCACGCAGCGCGAGGGCTTCCGCCGCCTCTACGAGTCGCAGGGCCTCATAGCTACCGAGGACGGGTCGATGAACGTCCTGATGGGGTCGAGCTTCGGCGGCGGAACCGTCAGTGCGTCCACCCTTCGTCCGCTTTCGCTTGTTTCGAGACTGACCGGCATTTGCAGTCAACTGGTCTGCTTCCCTCCGCCCCCAGCACTTCCTCCGCGAGCAGTGGGCGAAGGACCACGGCCTGCCGTACTTCCTCTCGACCGAGTACGCCCAGTCCATCGAGTTCGTTTGCGAGCGCATGGGCGTCTCCGATGAGCACCTCGAGCACAACAAGCCAAACCAGATGCTCGTCAGCGGCTCGCAGAAGCTGGGTTACCCCATCTCGAAGATCCCGGTGCGTTATCCCCTCCTGCTCCTCGTCAACTTGGGAAGGTTGAGCTGACTGCTGCTCACTCAGCAAAACACCGGCGGCGCCAAGCACGCGTGCGGCTACTGCGGGTTCGGCTGCGTCTATGGCGAGAAGCAGGCCGGTCCCGTCAGCTGGCTGCGCGACGCCTCGGAGCACGGCGCGAAGTTCGCCGTGCAGACGACCGTCGAGCGCCTCCTGTTCGCTTCCTCGCCCACCGCGCCGCTCCCGACGGCCCAGACCCTCGACCAGTACACGCCAACGGCGAGCAGGCGGCACTGCATCGGCGCGCTTATCCGCGACAGCCAGGACAAGCTCGCGCTCGTCCGTGCGAGGCAGTCGGTTGTCGTCTCGGCGGGCTCGCTCCACAGCCCGGCGGTGCTCATGCGCAGTGGCCTCAAGAACCCGCGCATCGGCCGCAACCTCCGCCTACACCCCGTCTCGGTGCGTTCGCTCCTCCCGCCGTCGGCTTGCTCGAAAAGTCGCTGACCATCTTCACCCTGCTGGCAGTTCACGACGGGCGTATACGAGGAGTCGATCAAGCCGTGGGAGGGCGCGATCATGACGGCGGTGTCGAACGTGCAGGAGAACTGGGACGGCTCGCACCACGGCGTCAAGATCGAGGTGATCAACTCGTTCCCCGGCGGGCAGGCGGCATCGTTCACGCCGTGGACGTCGAGCGAGAACCACAAGAAGCTCATGTCGCAGTACGGCAACTCGATCACGCTCATCGCCATCGCCCGCGACCGCGGCTGTGCGTCCTCCCCGCTCCTTCCCTCGGCCAGAAGGCAGTCCTGACTTAGCTCCCGTCGCCTCGCAGCCGGACGCGTTTTCCTCGACTCGGAGCGCAAGCCGCGTATGGAGTACTTCCTCGACCCGTACGACGGCCTCTCGCTCGTGCGCGGGACGATCGCCGCCGCCGAGATCCACCTCGTGAACGGCGCGCGGCGGATCACGACGACGCAGGTCGACGTGCCGGACTACCTCCCCGCGGCGGGGCACAAGTACCTCGCGGACCCGGCGTGGAAGGCGTGGGTCGCCAAAGTCGAGAAGGCCGGGATGCGCCCGAGCCGGTGCGCGATCGGCAGCGCGCACCAGATGGGCAGCTGCCAGATGGGGGCCAAGCCCTCGACGAGCGTTGTCGACCCCCGCGGGAGGGTCTGGGGCACGGAGGGCCTGTACGTCGCGGACGCGAGCGTCTTCCCGACCGCGTCGGGCGTCAACCCGATGATCACGGTGCGTTCTCGCGCTCTTCCTTCCTTCCCTTCAACGTGCACTGACTCGATTCGACGACTTTGCGCAGAACATGTCGATCTCACACTCGATCGCGCGCTTCATCGACGAGGATGCCCGCGAGCAGGTCGCCGAGCCCGCGCAGGCGCACCTTTGATCCCCCCTCTCTTCTACCTCCCTCTCGGTGCTTTGTGTTGTTGTCGATACCCCTCTTCTGGTCAAGATGATGAAAAGCAGTTCTTCCGTCTCTCGCAACCTACCCGCAAGCGAAGAAACAATGACGGGGAAGCGCAAGCTGGTTATTACGGCTATTCGTGCCAGGCTATCTGCGGCTTGGCAGGGACGAAGGGAAGAGGGGCCACTGATGGGGCGCACGGGGCAAAGGAAGTATGTACGGAGGGCACTGCTAGTCGAGGAGGCGGAACAGGCGGGAAAAGCGAACGGGGACTATTCGGGAGGTGGGGCGGTGTTGCACCGCTGCGCAAGAAGGGCGCGCTCAAACGGCGGCCATCTCGACGGGCCTCGCCGCGGGTGCTGTCGCCGCAGGCGCAGCAGCGGGGGCAGCGGCGCCGGTGTGACCAACTCCCTTCTCCGTCGCGTGCGGGCCACTCCCGCGCGCGGCGCCGACGTCGGTTGAGAACGGCTCCATCCAGACGCCCGAGCCGTGGCGCGTCGTCGCGAGGATGCCGAACGTCAGGAGGCCGACGAGGAGGAAGAGGAGGGCGACCCAGGCGATCCAGGCGAAGGCTTGGACGGCGCGGCCGAGAGAGCAGATGCTCGCGTCGCAGAAGGACGACGAGAGGCCCGGGAGGCGGTCGGCCATGCCCGCGGCCCCGCCTGCGAAGAACGCAACGAGGTCAGTTGAACGCTTCTTGAGGTCGGATTTTCCGAACTCGCGCCGTTGAAGCGCTTCCTCGCCGGGGAGGGCGCGGACGCACCGAGGAAGAGTGCCCATAGGATGAAGACAACGATGGTCTCGGCGAGGAGCGAGGCGACGGGCGAGACCTTGTTGCGGCGGTGGAACGCAAAGTGCAGGACCGGGAGGACGAAGAAGCCCAGAAGGCCTGCGACGAGGACGCATGCCGACGAGCCGTAGTACCTGGGAGGGACCGTGAGAAGGTCAGCACGGCGGGCGGAGGCGCGGAGGCAAGGGGAGGCTCGGCGCACACGCCCCAGTCGGCCTTGGTCTTGCCGATGAAGGCAGCGGCGAGGACCCAGGCGAGGAAGGACGAGAAGATGACGATCGCGTAGAGGATGGTGCGGACGAGGAGCCAGACGCTCATCTTGACCTGCGACGCGGGATGGGACGGGACGGCAAGGCGAGGGCGAGAGGAGAGCGACGAGTCGGGATGGGAAGGCAGAGAGAGAGCGAGGCGAGAGTCAGCGCGTCGATGGAGATCCCAGCGAGCGTCCTCGCCAGGTGCAGGGCGCGAAAGGGGACGCACAGCGGGATGGACGGGAAGGCTTGGGCGGGAGGGCTGATGCGCGTGACTGGGGTGCGCGAGGTGAACGCGGCGGCGAGCGGGTGCAGCTGGGCGCGGGTGCGGGCGCAGAGGTGCGAGTGAGTTGAAGGAGGCAGAGAGGGATCCGCCCGAGTCGACGCGGGAACGGGACCCGGCTCCAAGAGGAGCTTCGACGCCAGCACCGCCTCGTCGTCCCTTCCCATCTTCTGCGCCCTGGAGGCCCTCCCTGACTCGGCACCTGCCCAGCTTCGGTCAACTTGCTCGCAGGGCGCCCTCCTGCCCCCCTCGACGCAGGTCAGCCGCCCGCCCGTGCTGAGCTGATGAAGATCCGAGAGCACGGGAGCGAGGCAGCCAGCTCGGCGTCCGCCCTGGGCGCGTGCCCCATCTTGCACCGCCCCTCGCTGAGTACACGCTGCGTCCGCTGCACCGCCCGCCTTGCTTCGAGACGAGGGCGATCCGTCTCCTCCCGCTGGTCCAGAGCCGAACGCGTCCCTTGTCCGCGACCACCCGCTGCTCTGCTCGCCTGCTACGATGTCCAGGCTGCTGCGAAGGCGCTATCCACGGCTCGAGCCAGAAGGACAGGTCGACCATCTCGTCGTCGGAGCGGGCGTCGTCGTGCGTTCCCGTCGCATCTCCCCACCTCGTCCCCGACAAGCTAACGCGCACGCGCACACAGGGCCTCGCCATCGCAGAGCGCCTGCTCAAGGCCTTCCCGACCCGCACCACCTTCTGCGTCGAGCGGTGCGTCCGCCCGTCCTCTCCCCACCTCACCCGCGCCCGCTCATACCCGGCCGCACCCGCAGACACGGCCAAGTCGGCCAGGAGACGTCCTCTCGCAACTCGGAGGTGATCCACAGCGGGCTGTACTACCCACCCGACTCGCTCAAGACGGCGCTCTGCATTCGCGGGCGGGACCTCCTCTACGCCCGGTGCGCGAAGCACGGCATCGCGCACAAGAACACGGGCAAGCTCGTCCTCGCGACGAGCAGCGAGCAGATGGGCTACCTCCGCGGCTTGCACGAGAAGGCGAAGCGCCTGCGCGAGGGAGGGATCGGCGACGTCCCGCTCGAGTGGCTCGACGGGGACGCGGTCAGGCACCTCGAGCCGGACGTCGGCGAGCGGGTCGTTGGCGCGTTGCTCAGTCCGAAGACGGGGATCGTGTCGTCGCACGAGCTGATGGAGCACCTCGAGAAGGGTGCGCCCCGCTTCATGCTCTCACCTCGCTCTCTCAGGCTAATACCCCTCGCCCCGCGCAGAGATCGTCGAGAGCGAGACGGGCGAGCTCGTGTACGGCACGCGAGTCATACGGATAGACCGCGCCGAGCCGAGCGGTGGCGGCAAGCGAGGGGACGGCAGCGAGGATGGGTGGATCGTCCAGACGGTGACTGAAGACGGGAGCGGCGGCGACGGCGTGAGGACGGCCGTGCTGGCCAAGTCGGTCATCAACTCGGCGGGGCTGAAGTGAGCCGCATCTCCCTCTCGGCTCTGCTGCTCTCGCTGACCTCGCTCGCTCGCAGCGCGCACCACATCCTCAACCAGGTCCTCCCCGATTCGGAGCGACTACAGCTGCACTTCGCCAAGGGCTCTTACTTCTCCTGTGCGTGTCACCCGTCTCTGTAGCCGTGTGTCACGAGGGCTGACCCGCTCACTCCGTAGATCGCGGGCCCGGCGTTGACAATGTCCGCCATCTCTTGTACCCTTGCCCCGAGGAGAACGTGTACGCCCCCCCGCCGCCTCCTTTCGACGGATTTACCTGACCATGGTCGCCCGCAGCTCCCTTTCCGGCCTCGGCACGCACCTCACGCTCAACATGGACGGCGAGGTGCGCTTCGGGCCGGACGTCGAGTGGCTCTCGCCGCCGGTGGACGTGGAGGGCGAGGACGTGCCCGACTTCTGGGAGAGCAGGATGGCGGTAACGGACGAGCGGATGGAGCTCGCGTTCGAGGAGGTCAAGAAGTTCCTGCCGGGCGTCAAGGCGGAGGGGTTCGCTCCCGACTGTGCGTCTTCCCTACCATCGCCGCGGGTCCGCCGCGCAAGTGACGCTTGAGATACCCCCCCGCAGACTCGGGCATTCGCCCCAAGCTGACGAAGAAGGGCGAAACCGCCGTCGACTTCTCCATCACGCACCCGCGGCCGGGCTTCATCTCGCTGCAGGGCATCGAGTCGCCCGGCCTGACGAGCTCGCTCGCCATCGCCGAGCGCGTTGAGCAGATGGTGCGGAACGAGGTGTGGGGATTGGGGCGCGGGACGGGGCGGGTACTCAGCGAGAGGGGGAGCATAGACGCGTGGGCGTAGACTCGGTCGTGCACTCATGGAGGGGGTGCTGTTGATACACTTAGAAGTACTGTCGCGCTCATCGCAAGCTCCTTGAGCGAGGTTGCGAGTCCGCGAGTTTCGACTCCGCCGTTTCAGCACGAGCAGGCGGCTCCTCCCTTCCGCCCACCCCGCTCGCGCCCCTACGCCCAGGATGCACAAGGCAAAGAACCCGACCCACATCGCCAAGGCGCTCCCGCGCATGGTGCGTCCGCGCGTCTCGCCTCGTCCCGCACCGCTCCCATCTCCTCCCCTCTTCCGACGGGTGTCTCCCGCCCGCACCACCCCGTCCGGGAGGCTGGGGATAAGCCTGCAGGCCGTGTAGAGCATCAGCTGAACTTTCTGCACTGCCGCCGACAGAGCTGGTCGCCGGCCAACCTCTACAACCTCTACCAGCGCTCTTACGGCCCGCCCACCATTGACACCAAGTTCACCAAGGTACGCCGCATGTCCGCGCAGAGACGAAGCTGACCACGCATCACGCGTCCGCAGAGCTCCCTCACCATGTTCCAGCAGAAGTGGAAGGCCAAGCAGCTCGTCCGGGCGTACCACGGCGACTGGCTCCCCGAGCAGAAGTTCAAGAAGTACTACCTCCCCGACGGCCTCCCGCCCATCGTCGGCAACAAGTCGGCCGGCGAGGAGCGCGTCCCGCTCGCGAGTTTGATGTTTGCCGAGGTCGAGAAGCGCCTCGACACGGTCGTGTTCCGATGCTGCTTTGCCAACTCGGTCTACCGCGCACGCGCGATGGTCATCCACGGCAAGGTTCAGCTCAACGGCCGCACCGTGAGTTGCCGTTGTTCGCCTCGCTCAACTCCAGGAGGATGGCCGTCCCAGCACTCCTTCTGCGGCTGTAAGTCCTGGCATCGCTGACTACCTCCCGCACACAGGTCCGCGACCCGAACGTCAAGCTGAACCCGGGCGACCTCCTCTCCGTCGACCCGACTGCCGTCGTCACCCTCCGCCCCTCTGCCCCGCCCGCCGCCCCCGCTTCCGCCCCTGCGTCCGAAGGCGATGCGTCCGCCGACGCTTCCGCCGCCGCCGATGCCTCCTCCTCCGACTCTCCCTCCTCTTCCACCCCGGTGCCGCCGCTCGCAGGCGCGCCCGCAGGCCCGCAGCCGCTCGCGTTCGCGCTGCCGGACTACGCGTCGCCGTTCCTGTTTGTGCCGCCGTACCTCGAGGTGAGCTACGGGACGTGCTCGGCGGTGTACCTGCGGCATCCGACGGCGAGGCCGGGCGTGAGCGAGGTCCCGAGCCCGTACGAGGCGGATGGCGAGGTGATGCGGCTGGCATGGGTGCGTCTTCTGCTCCCCTCGTTCCGTTGGGGCCGTACTCATGAAGAGCGAGACGAGCAGGAGTACTACACGGCGATGGGGCGGAAAGGCGACAAGAAGCCGGCGGCGGTCCGGGGGAAGCGGCTCGGCGCATGAGCGGGTGAGGGGGACAAGGTGGACGGGGAGGACAAGGGACGAGGCAGCACGCGCACTAGGTTCACTCGCAACTCGTGACTGTATACCAGCTGCTCCCAAGCGGAAACGAGCGAGTTGAGGAGATAGCCGTCTTGCGCGTGTCGAGGTGGTCGCGCTGGTCTCCTCCTTCCCAAATCGCCTCGTCGCGCGTCCACTGCTCGCACCTCGCTCCTGTTGCTCCTGCCAAGACTGTGGAAAGGGCGCCTGCCTGCACGAGACCCGCCTGCCTGCCCCTGGCCCCGCCCCGCGACAAACTCCTCCCACTTCGGCGCTCCTCCCCCTCGCGGTCGCAAACACCGCCTCGTCCCGCCGTACCCCGCTCCTCGTGAGCTAAGGCGATCCGAGAAATGTCGCAGTACGGCTACCAGCAGCCCCACGGCGGCGCGCACCCCGCCCAGCACGCCGCGCCCAACCCCATCGCGTCGACCTCGTCCGGCGCAGCGACGCCCTCGATCGGCGGATCCACCCGCTCGGGGCGCCTCGTCAAGCCCGTAAAGCCCTACGCCGCCCCCGTCCAGCCCCCGCGGGCCCGCTCGAGCCTCAACCCCTCAAGGCTCAGCAGGCCGCCCTCCTCGCCGCCCAGCAGGCAGGCCCGCCCCAGCCGCCGCAACGGCACCCGCTCAGCCTGGCGCCCGGCGCAGTCCCGCCCCTGACGCGTATCACTGGCCACGGCAACGAGGGCAAGCAAGCGAGCTTCACCACGCTCCCCGCCCGCATGCGCCTCGGCACCTCGACCCTCGTCCAGCCCAACGTTCCCGGCCCGTCCTCCTCTGGCGGCGGCGCAAAGGAGACCGCAGCAGCAGCGGTGGGCGCGAGCATTCCCGGCCTCGCCGCGGGGACGAAGCGGATCCGGAGTACGGTCAACTACGCCGACCTCGAGAACCTCGACGACCCGGACGAGGACTCGGACCCGGACGCGCCGCGGAAGCGCGGCGCGAGCGGGACGCCCGGCGTGCAGCGCAAGAGGGGCGCTGCGGCGGCGGCGCAGCAGCAGCCGCAGGAGGGGACGCCGGGGCCCAAGGCGGAGCAGAAGCCCGAGGTGTGGGGCGACGGGAAGAGCTACCTCGGCGTGCTGCCGCCAGGTAACCTCGTGCAGGTGCAGCCCGCAAAGGGGACAAAGCACACGGCATGGTGCGCTTGCTCCCTCGCTCTTTCTCCGCCGCGTGAAGCTGAACGTCCTCTCGCTTTGCAGCACGGAGGACCAGCTGGAAGAAGCGGCAGAGACGCCGGGTGCGTTCATTCCCGTGCAGATCGACCTCGACGTCGACACGTTCAAGATCCGAGATTGCTTCGTCTGGAACGTTCACGGTGCGCGGATTAACTCTCGCTCTTCCTCCCTCTCGCTGACCCAGGTGTCGCACACAGAAAAACTCATCACGCCACAAGCCTTCGCGCGGATCTTCTGCGACGACCTCGACATCGACCACTCGCATCAGCAGGAGGTCTCGCGTCAGATCCAGGCGCAGATCGACGAGCAGACGCTCGTTGCGCAGTTCCCGTTGCGGTCGGAGGAGGAGGAGAAGGACGATGTCGAGCGAGACTGGAGGGTCGTAATCAACGTGCGTCCGTCGCTTTCGCCGCGCTTCTTCGCGACTGACCTCGCTCCCGCAGCTCGACGTCCAGATCGGCACCCTGCGCCTCACCGACCGGCTCGAATGGGACCTCACCTCGCCGCTCACGCCCGAGCTCTTCGCCGCCTCGCTCGTGCAGGACCTCGGACTGAGCGCGAGCGCCGCTCCGGTAATCGCGCACGCGATCCACGAGGAGCTGCACCGCTCGAAGCGGAGCTGCCTCGAGCTCGGCCTGCTGCACGCGGACGAGGCGACGCGCGCGCGCCGCGGCGCCAAGCCCCTCGAGGGCGTGTGGCGCGAGTGGAACGACGCGGAGAAGTTTGGCCCGAAGGTCGAGCGGTTGAGCCTCGACGAGCTCGACAAGATGGAGGCCGAGCGGGAGAGGGCGAACCGGTGCGTTCTCGCGCCTGCTTTTGCACGTCCTGTCGTGCTGCTGGACCCGCCCGCTCACCCTCGCATTCCTTTCCGCTCTTGCAGGCGCGCAAAACGCGACCGGACGCTGGGTGTGTCGAGGACGGCGGGGCGGCCAAAGCGGTGATGCGGCGCGCGGTAGTACTGTCAACGCGCTGATGTTGGAGCTTCCTTGTGGTGTGCAAGAGAAGAGGGAAGCGTTCTGCCGCCAGCTGTGCTCGTCGTGAGAGCCCTGTCGACCAGGCGGCAAGGCTCCCTCCTCGCCTTACTCCCTCCCTTCCGCTTCTCTCGATGCGTTGCTAGCTCCGATTGCAAAGCCTGGGAAGCGCACGCAGCGCTGCCGCTGCTCTACCGGTGTGACACTTGCGACAGGCCGGCGTTTTGAGCTCATCAGTCGGAGGTGAAGTCAGCCTCGCGTGCTCTCCCGCTTCACTCGAGGCGAGCTGCTGCTCGCCTGACTAGTTCCTGCTCTTCAACTCTACACCGCCAACGTCTCGCACGCCCGCCCGCCGTCAGGATGCTGTGCCTCCTCGACAAGCTGCACCGCCCGTCGCCGCATTCGCTCCGGGTGATGCTTACCACCGCGTTCGTCTCGCTCGCCGCAGGGCTGTTCGGGTGCGTTCCTCTTCTCACCTGCATGCGCGCGGAGCTGACCGCTCGACACTCGCAGCTTCGACACCGGCTCGTCCGTCTCTCGCCCGCTCAATGCCTTTCGCCCGGAGCTGACCAAGCGCTTTCACCTATAGTATCGGTGCTGTCACTGAGATGCACACGTTCGAGGAGGAGTTTGGCGTGCTGACCCCGACGATTCGGGGTATCACTGTCGCCGTCCGTCCTCTCTTACCTCCTGCCGCCTCTCTGCTGACTACCTTCCCGCAGGTCATCCTTCTCCCGTCGGCGGTGACGGGAATGATCGCGGGCAACGTTGCGGACAAGATCTCGAGGAAGTACTGCATCGCGGTCGGCGCCGCCATCTTCGCCATCGGCTCGGCCGTTAACGCGGGCGCGACCGCCTCGCTCGCGATGCTCATCGTCGGACGCTGCATCGCCGGGACGGGCGAGGGCCTGTTCCTCGGCTGTCTGGGCGTCTACCTTACGGAGATCTCGCCGCGGCACCTGCGGTCGCAGATGCTCCTCCTGCAGCAGCTGTTCTGCTCGGGCGCAAGTGCGTCTTCCATTCGCCGACCCTCCTCCCTCGCGCTCACTCCTACCTACTCGCAGTCGCGGCTGGCTTCTTCGTATGCTACGGGACCGTCAACATCCCCAACTCGTTCGGCTGGAGGTTCCCGTTCATCCTCCAGACCGTAGTCGCCTCAATCCTCGCCATCGGCGCGCCCTTCCTCCCCTTCTCGCCGCGGTGGCTCCTCTCGAAGGGCCGCATCGACGAAGCCAAAGCCGTCATCGACCGCCTCGTCGCGCCCGACCACGCCGAAGAGCGCCGCGAGCTCCTCGCCGTCCCCGCTGCGCAGAAGACGCAGAAGTCGCAGCTCGAGGCGATGATGGATATCTGGCAGCCCGGCGTGCGCGGCCGGACGATCCTCGGGCTCGCGCTCAACATATTCCAGCAACTCAGCGGGATCGACTTTGTGCGTTTGCGCTCTCTCCTTCGGCCAACGCGTCGCTGACGTGTGTTCCCGTGCTCGCAGGTTCTTTTCTTCGGTACGTCCTCGACCGCGCGCCCTTGAGCATCGAGACTGACGCACATCTGCCTGCAGCGCCGCTCCTCTTCAATCAGGCCGGCCTTGACCCGAGCACCTCGTCGTTCATCGCCTCGGGCTGCACGGGGCTGGTCCTCGTTGCATGCGCTTTCGCCGGCACGTTCTACATCGACAAAGTGGGGAGGCGGAAGATCTGGATTGTCGGAGGGACAGCTACCGCGCTGTGCCACTTCGTGCGCTGCTTCCCCTCCCTTCTCCTACGCCAGTCCTCATGCTGCTGGTCCCGCAGATTCTCGGTATTTTCTACGCGACGGGCGTGACGCACCGCAGCGAGGCGGGAAAGTACGCAGTCATCGTCTTCATCGAGCTCTTCGCCGTACCGTTCACCAGCTCGTGGAGCATCGTCACGAAGCTGTGCGTCGCTCCGCAACCCTAGACCAGCTCTCTGTCTGACGATGTCGCCCGCGCAGCTACGCCGCCGAAATCCAACCCACCCGAACTCGAGCCGCTGCGACCTCCTTCGGGCAGGGCGCAAACCAGCTCGCCAATTTTGCGGTTCGTTCGGCGCGTTTTTCTCGAGCCCCGCTGATGTTGTTCTCCACAGGTCGCCGTCTCAGGCCCGGCGTTCCTCGACGCGTCGAGCTCAGGGCCGTACTTCGCGTACGGTGCCTTCACCGCACTCGGAGTCGCGTTCGGGTACTTCTTCATGTTCGAGGTTGTCGGCAAGACGCTCGAAGGGTATGTCTGGCGCTCGCTCGCCCGTCCACCCCCGCTCACCCGCTCCGCCGCCGTGCAGCATCGACACCACCTTCGAAGGCTCGCCCGTCGCCGCTTCCTGGCCCAAGGTCTTCCGCACCGCGCAGCTCACCGAGGCGCGCCAGCGCAAGAACAGCCGCTCGCAGAGCGCCAACCTGCCGGGCGAGACGCGGGCCGAGATCAGGGAGCACATCAAGATGCAGACCATCGGCGAGGCGCAGGAGGATTCGGCTATCGCTGGCTAGATAGGGAGGACAAGACGCTGCAATCCATCTTCGTGTACATAACCCGTTCTCACACACGCGACCACCCATCAGAGCATCCAGCAACCGCGCTTGCCGCCCGCATTGCTGCCGTTCTTCCGCCGCTCAGAACTGCGCGGAGAGACGGCGGTCCTGCGGATCGTACGGCGACGCGCTTTTGCCCAACGTCCGCAGCTGGATGGAGCCCCTGCTGGCGAGGAGCTGCGAGCGACGGACGGAGCATCAGTTCCGTGCGCCGAACCCGTGAATGGGCGGAAGGGCGGGAGGGGAAACAGCGGTGAGGGACTGACGAGACCGGGTGCGATCTGCAGCGGGGGGCGCGACGAGAGAAGTCAGTATCGCGACCGAATCTCGAAGCTCGTCGCCCGTGAGAGGATGAGGAAGAGGACGGGACGCACGTAAAAGAACCCCTCGACCCAGCGCAGCGCTTCGTCGATCTCCTCCGCGAGCTCCCGTTCCTGCTCCGCGCTCGCCGGCTCTGCGTCGCCTCCGTGACGCGCTTGCTGGGCGAGGACCCAGTTCGCCGCCTCCCGGGCCGTCCGGCCGTCCTCCCTCAGCCCGCCGGCAGCGACGAAGCTCTGCGCGAGCCTGTACCGCCCGCTGTCCAAACTGCCGACGAAGGTGCGCCAGTCCTCTGCGCCCAGATGCATCGAGTGCGAGCCGTGCTGCGCGCAGAGGTGCGAGACGAGCACGAGGCATAGCAGCTCGAGGACGAGGACCGTGACGTAGTTGTCCCACGCGCGCCCCGGGCCCCCTACGCTCACCTGCTGCTCTCGCATGAGGCGAATGAAGTTGACGCCGCCGTAGAGGAGGAAGGGCCCTGACTGGACAAGCAGCTCGGAATGATGGCGAGCGCTGAGCCGCGTGAAGTAGGTGTGGAAGTCGCGCGCGTTTGGCGAGAGCATCGCGCCGGTGGTGTTGAGGAAGACGTTGAAGCCCGGGCTCCTGTATCAAGCGTACGGGTTGGGAGACTGAGAGATGCAGCGCGAGGTGGGGCACTCACACATCTGCCTGGCCGGTTTCCGCGCGCGGGATGGTGAAGAAGAAGGTGTGAGGGCTTTGGATCTGTGGAGAAGACCTGTCTTTAAGCCTGCCGGCAAGCGGGAGGCGAGGAAAGAGACGCACACCCTGATGCTGCCATTCCACCTCCAGCTGATCCCGCCGAACAATACCTCGCTGCTCCTCCTCCGACAGACTGGACCCTTCCCGCTGCTCCGGAAAGACCGGAGCGACGCGGATGCTGCGTCACGATCATCAGCGACGTACTGAGAGGGTAGGAACAGACGTACGCAGCGCGCGGGGTGGGGACTAGGACACTGGTCGCGAGGCGGTGCGCCTTGCCCTCGTCATTCAGCTCGTTGACCCACACGCCGACGGCCGCAAGACCTGACCGGGGACGAGGTCAGCAGGAATTGACGAGGATGACGAGAATGGCATGGCGCACCTGCCACCCCATACTGCGGCATCCGGTGCCCTGCAACGTTCTGGTGGTCGTGCCGCCGATTCGCGTCATCAAGCAGACGCACGAGACGTGCACCAGCATCGCCGAGGTCGAGGACGGTGCAGAGTTGGCTGTTAATGCGGAACGGCATTGCGAGGAGTGAGCAGCAAGAGGAGAAAGAGCTGGTGCGCCAAAAACGGCTTCGCCGTGGCTCCGAGGGACCGCCGGCACCAACCGCGGATCATGGAGTGTACAAACTCCAGAAGCAGAGTGCTTATTTCAGCCGAAAGACAGGAGTCGACAAGGAGGCGGTGCACGGGGCGAGGCGGAGCGTGGAGGGCGGATGTGAATGCGCGGTCCATAGAGCAGCGCTGGCCGCACAAGGCCTACCTCCGGGAAGGCTCCGGGTTGCTGCAGCCGCAACGCATCGTATCTTGAGGCGTTGCAGGCGGCGACGAGCGCGTCCTTCCCTCCGAGCTGATGAGAAGCGGGAGCGAGAAGGGAGGCGTCGGCGGGTAAGGAGCCTTCGTGCAGCTCACGAAAGGGATACTAGCTACCCGTGAACGCCTGCTCGAGCGGTTCGAGCGAGTGCACCGGGATGGAGGGAGGGCGAGGGGCGGTCGGCAACGAAGCAGGCTCTTCTCCTCCGCTACGCCCCTCGCCGGGCTTTCGAGAAGTCCTCGGCGCTGGTACACCCGAGCAAGACCAGCTTGACCTCGCGCCGACAAGCAGCAGCTCTGTCCCTTCGCGTCCCCGTCTCATCAGCTCCTCGTGGGGAACCGGCTGGGATAAGGCCCCTCGCACGCAGTTCGCGCACTACAGGTTGGCGAACACTCTCAAGCGGCTCACCAAGGCCGTTCTAGCAACCTCTGGGTGCTCAGGCATCGTGTGCAGCCTCGCGCGCTTCTCCTGCCAACCTCCTCTCAATTGTACCCCGTCAAAGTCGCTCAGTTCATGCGCGAGCACCCTCCGCTACGACCAGCGGCTTTGTACAGGTGCTCAGGTGTGACGGCCGGAGGCGATCATGATCTCCCGCTTTCTCGCGCCTTGCTTCGCAGAGGGGCGGCGGTTCCCGCACCCCCGAAGCTGCTTTCGCTGCTGCGCTCACGAGTGCGGAGTCGAACGCATATCAATGACGATTGTGCGTGTCGCGGCGACAGAAAGATAACGTGCTCCCCTCCACACGCTACGTCGCCCTCATCCCGCTGGATGCCGCCTTCTCCCTTCTCCTCCGCTGCTCCAGCTTCTCCCACCCGTACCCGAGCCCGATATCGCCTGCTATCTCCGCTGCAGTCATCAGACCTTGCGCGAGACGGTGCTTGTGATCTTGCTGGTCCGTGAGGGTTCTGAGCGGGTCGGATGGAGTGCGTGGCTTGAAGACTTGCGGCTGCAGAGGGAGCGGCGAGACAGCCGAAGCTCGTAGAAATGAGTACGAGTGATATTGAGGGAGTGCAGGGCGTGCAGCGCACCTTCTCCGGCTCCCCGCCCTCCACAAGCCGCCTCCGTCCGACCTCGAATGCGTATCGCCCCGCCATCCCTGCCTGTCGCAGCGCCTCCCTCGCGTCCTTGGCCGCGTAGCCGAGGTAGCGCTCGGCGAACTGGGCGTGCATGCGGACGCCCTTCTCGAGGTCCGAGGTAGACGAGGACGGGTAGGGATTGCCCAGAGCCTGCGGGTATGGCCGGTCAGCAAGGCGAGCATGTCGTCGAAGAGAGACGAAGCACCTCGGGCAGGTGCTGCAGATGCGAGCGGGCGACTTGAGCGTCATGCGCGCCGGCCTTGACCTGCGAGCGAGTTTCACGTGTCAACTTGGTGAATAGCGCGGGGTGTAGCGGGACGCACGGCGTTCTGCGCGGCCCGCTTCAGCCCGTCCCACTGGTTGTGCAAGAGAGGTGTAAGCACTACCCCCAGACAGAGCGAGTGGACGGGAGGAGTTAGGGAGGAAGCGCACCTGCGTGAATTCGAACGGCGAGCCATTCGGCCCCGAGCCCACCGTCGTCGAGTCCTCCATCGCCCTATCGAAGCGCTGCCAGTCGTGCTGAAGCTCACGCCGGGCGATGTCGCCCGCCCTGCGCCCAGCCTGTCCCGCCTCCTGCGCCGCCGTCTCGAGATGGTGCAGCGCCGTCTGTGCGTCGAGGCGGTTCAGGTACGCGCGGCCGGCATCTTCGCGGCGGGACATGTCGGTGAAGGGCTAAGCGAGAGGGCGGAAGCTGGAGAGCGAGCTTCCAGCGAGAGAACAGGAGGCGGCGGAGGGTCCGCGGACAGCCCGAGCACAGCCTCCCACCACTCTGCAAGTGAGGTGAGGACGAACGGAAGCGCGACAGAACAGCGAGAACGACAGGGGGAGTGCTACAAAGCGGCGTCGAGAGGGAAGAGGGAGCGAGGCGGCGGGAGGAGGCGTGCCCTTACTTGCGACGGTCGCAGGTAGATAACGGTCTGCCTGGGCGACAGCGCGACGCCGTTCAGAGCGCTCCTCTCCGTGCGCTCGCGCTCCTCGCGCCGGCCCCAGGCGCGGCCCATCTCGACGAGCCCAGCGTCAGCGACGGCTATCGCACCCGCCTCGAGGACGCGCTTCACGCGCGGGTCCAGGCCGCTGTGCTGCCCGCCGTAGCTGGCCTTGCCGAGCGAGCGTGAGAACTGCGGAGCGTTCGGGCCGAGGAGCGATCAGCTGGGCGAGGAGGAAGAAGAGGGAGCGAGACGTACGGAGGAGGAAAGCCCACGCTGCTGTGGCGCCTTGAACACCTGCACGCGGTGCAGCCCCGCGTCGAGCTGCGGTCGAGCGCATGTGGTCAGCGTGGAGTACTTGATCACGAGTGCAAGGCAAGAGCGGCGACGCACGAGCTGTCTCCCCTCTTGCTCCCAAGCAGAAAGCCCCGTCCCTCCCCCGCCGCGCCCGTCCAGCGCGCCCCTCGCCGTCCTCTTCGCGACCAGGAGCTTGTGCCGCCCAGCCTGCAGAGCGTCCCGCCCCGCCTGGGCGAACTCCTCCTCGCCGCGCCCGACGTGCTGCTCCGCCGCGGTGAGGTGGGAGCGCGCGAGGGCGCCGTCGACGGCGTTGAGCCAGTTGTCGTTGACGTTCGAGCTGTAACGCGGTGGCATGCTGGTCGTGAATTAGCGGGAGAGGGCAGAGGAGCGAGGGAGAGGAGGCAGGGACGCAGGGCGGAGCGTCCGCGGAGGCGTACGACCGAGGAGATGGCGCGAGTTCCGGAGCAGCAAGCGAGCGACGAGGTCGAAAAGCAATACAGCAGCGAGGCTGAAGCGGAACGACGGATGGAGCAGGAGTCGAATGAAGACCAAGGGAGATGTGTCGAAAGGAGCGGGACGGAGAACGCAAACCAGAACACAAGGTCGGCGCTTGGCCGGCGCGAGGCGGAACGAGCGTACGGTGACATTGCGATGATGATGCGGCGTGAACGACAACAGGAGGAGAAGAGGGAGGGATAAGAGGCGGGAGAGGCGGGGGAAGGAGTGTCTTCGTATGCTCAACGGCGCGCAAAGTTGGCCGGATCCTCCAGCGTAGCATTGCTGGGGAGTTCATCGTCTAGGGGCGATGCGGGCGGTGAATGTGCGGCGGAGTGGTGGCGAGCGAGTCGCTCGGGGGAGTAGCCGTTCAAGGGTCCGCCTGGAGGATAAGGATAGGGCGCGCCGTGGTGCGACTGAACAGTGTAAAGTGGCGGGAGGTGTGGTGGAACTGCGGCGACAAGTTTGAGCATGTCAGCGTGCTCGTACCGAGCGGACTGACCTTCCGCCTGAAGCGAGGTCAAGCACGTGCGGAGGACGGAAGGACGCACCATACTGCCCCGCTGGATACTGAGCTTCCGGTACGCCCCTCCTCCTGCGGGCCGTCGACGATGACCGCGAGCGGCGTCTCCGTCTCCTTCGCGCCGTCGTCTCCGCCGTGAAGCGTCTCCTCGCCCGCCTCCGCTTCCGCAGCGGCCGCTCGCCGGGCGCGCCGCGACGGCGGAGGAGCCACAGCGCCGCGAGGAGCGCGAGGAGGACGGCTCCGCCCAGCCCGACGCCGAGACCGACACCGAGCGGCACGGCCTTGCTGGAAGAGTATGGGGCGGAGGTGTAGACGTAGCTGTCGGTCTTGTAGTCGACCGGAGACGGGACTGCGGTGAAGGCGGGAACGAGCGGCAGGTCGGTGGTGTTCCTGAACGGGAGAGGCGGAACCGCATCCGCGAGGACAGAGCTGTACGACGGGTTGTCAGGTGGAGGAGGCGGACAGGAGGGAAGCGCCACGCACTCCCAGATGTACTTGTTGCCGGGAGGCGCCGTCTGGTTGGTGATAGCGAAATCGAACTACGGGAGAAGACGTGCAAGGGGCGGGGAGGTTAGCGGGCGGCAAGGGAAGGAGAGAAGGAGGGGCGGAAAGCGACGTACCGACGTGCCCCGCACATCGTCGCCAACGTACACGCCGAGAACGGCAACGTGCGAGCCGTTCGGGATGCTGGACACCATGCAGAGTGGGACCTTGGTCCTGTAGCCCCAGCTATAGGCGCCCGCGTCCCGCCATGTCCACAACCCCTCGGGCACGCCGCTGGCGGTCTCGAGGCGGCAGTAGAACTGGCCGCGCTGGCCGCCCGAATCGCCGAAGATGGAGATGCCGGTACCTGCGGAGCGGTGCGTGATGAGCGAGAGGGACCGGAGGGAGGAGAGTCGAGGAGACGCACCGTTGAAAGGTATCCGCGCTTCGCAATTCCCGCCATCCCAGGCTACCGTGCCGCATACAGAAACGGTCCCGCTGGAGAATACAGACGCGTTGACCTGCTCAGGCGAAGATGGAGCCGAGGGACGGGGTCAGCATGTACGGCCCGGTGCGCGAGTGGAAGAGGGAGCTCACGGAGCCGTCGGGGTGTTGTAGTGCCCCCATGGACCCGTGTATCCGACAGAGGGGTCGTTGTCCTCGATGGTGCGCGACATGTGAGCCGGCCGAGAAGAGGGTGGGAAGGGTGGTCGTGGCGAGGGTTGCAGAGGGAGCGTGGTACGGGCCGGCTAGCGCGCGTGTCGGGTGCCTAACAAACGGTCCTGCAGATGGCCTCGCGCAGCCGCGCGCCTGGACGAGCGGGCGGGGTGTTCGTGAGCGCGTCCGGACGCGGAGGACGAGCGAGTTTGGTGCGCTGGCGACAGAGCGTGCGGCAGAAGTGGCGCAGGCGTCGTGCAGATCAGCGACGACGCGTGCAGCAGCCGGGCGGCGCCCTCAGCTCAGCAGTGTGAAGAGAGGGAGGTCGACCCCGCGCGCTCGACCCCAGCCGGGATGTCGGCGAGACCGAGCTGATGGAACAGGGCGCGACAGGAGCGTAGCGCAAGTAAGGGGATACGGGAGTCGCTGCGCAGGAGACCATCCTTCTGGCGGAGCAAGGAGCGGAAGAGGACGAGGACGACGCAGTTCGCGCCCCCAGTCCGAGTACAAATCGCCTCCCAAGGAGCGCGCAGGGGCTACGGGCAGTCCTGAAGGCGCATAATGCTCTGCCGAGAATACAGAATCGACCGGAGCCTCAGAGGCAAAGATCCGGGCGCTCCTCTTTCGTGCCGTCGCCCTCGCCGGTCACCACCCCCTGCTCGACCTGCTATGCCCCCCAGTGGCCTCCTCCCTGCCGTACCTCCCTCCATGCGCCCTTCCCTCGGCCGCCATGCCTTCGAAGGACAGGCCGCTGACCATTTCGCGCGCGTAGTGCGGGTGCGAGCGGCGGCCGAGCGAAGCGGCGACGAGCGTCGAAGGCGGAGCGCGCTGCGAAGGCTGCGAGATCGAGGTGGGCGACGCAGGTGCACATGGACAGGTTCAACCACTGCGGTCAGATAGCGGCGGAGCAAGATGAAGGAAGAACGCACCGCTTCGAGAGCGCGGTGATCTGCCTCCTCGTGCTGGGCCTTGATCGCCGCGCGACCCTGGACGTACTGTTCGCTTGCAAGCGTCAACACCCGCCACTGACCACCCGGCTCGATGAAGGAAAGCGCGGGCGTACCGCCGTCTTCGCCTCGCGCTTGAGCAACTCCGCCTCACTCACCGCGTCCTTCTTGAGCAGCGCCCGGTCCTCCGGACGCTTCAGCATGCCCACCGTATGCGCGAACGCATCGTGGATACTGTGTCCTGCGTCGCGGAAGGACTGCTTCGTCGTCGCGACGTCCGCCTGCGCGCGGGCGGTACGCGCGGGGTCGTTGCAGGCGCTGCGTGAGAGGGAGTAGGAGCGCGAGCGGTGCATGCTGTAGCGGCAAGGAGCAGTGAAGCGAAGGAGGGCGAGGGGAGAAGCGGAGCGTCCGCGGATAGCCCGCGGAGGCGAAAGGAGGTCGTGAAGCGGAGCAAGCGCCTCGCCCGCCCGCACCAACAGCAACAACGAGTGTCCTTGCACCGTCCGTAAATATGGACATTGTCTATGTACATCCGCCTCTAGCGGCTCGCGAACGAGTGCGGGTCGTCGAGCGGCGCGTCTGGCGGGAGGTCCAGCAGCGCCGAGACGCGCGAGTTGTGCGACGAGTACCCCGAGGGCGCGGCTGACGCGCGGCGCACGTCGTGGGGTATTGGAGCGGTGACGAGCGGGACGGGGGTGAGGAGCGGGGCGGAGGAGGAGGATGCGCCGAGGGGAGGGTAGGCGGGCGCGTCGAAGGAGAACTGCGAGGTTGAGTGCGCGGGGTAGACTGTGGGTGCCGAGCGTTAGCGACGTGTCAATTCGTACACTACGGGAGGGTGCGCACCGAAAGGCGTGCGCGAATCGAAGGTCGACTGCCCAGGGTAGCCAAACGTGCCGTCCGGCGACCCCTCGTACCTGTACCCGCTCGCAGGCGACGACTCGTAGCCGTACGCACTCACAGGCGAGCCGTCGTACCCGTAGGAACCCTCCTTTGGCGCGCGGGGAGACTTGCCCGGCGAGCCCTTGGACTCGCCCAGCCTGCCTGCGACGCTCCCCGCCTCGGGGTACCAGTTCGAGTCGGCGTCGTAGCTCCCGAGCGCCTCGTGCGCGTTGACGCCGCGTGTGCGTTCTCGCCGCCGTCGGTGGTAGAGGTAAAAGCCGAGAGCGAGGAGCGAGAGGATGGCGAAGAACCCGCCGAGGCCGGCGCCGAGCCCGACGGCGAGCTTGTTGACGCCGCCGGAGGAGGGCGAGGTGGCGGACGGTGCGGGAGAGACGGACATGGTGGAGGAAGGGAGGGTGGGCGTCGCGGTCGAACCTCGATAGTTCTGCGGCGGAACAGCGACGTTCATGTCGGATCTGCGGCAGCCGAGTGAGCACAGCGCTTCGGATTGGAGTACAAGTACACACGCACCGCCAAACCACTGCAGTTCCCGGCGGCTCTTCGTCCGTGCTGGTGAAGTAGTCGAGCTGCTCGCGGAAGACAAGTCAGCGCCTCCTCCGCTACTGGAGACGAGGATTACGCACCGCCACGCCGTCCGCAACCTGGTCGGGCTGCACATCGAGCACGAGCGTATGGTTCGCGAGCGGGAGGCCCGACACCCTGCGCTCAGTAACCGTCAGATCCCCTCTCTCGCACGAGAACGAGAACAGCGAGCAGCGCACCTGCACAGCAGCGTGTTGAGCTGGTACGGCCACCACCACCTCGAGCCGCCGTCGAACCAGCCCCAGGTGCCCTCGGGCTGCCCGCGCTCGTCGAGGACGCGGCAGGCGTATTGCCCGTGCGCGCCGTTCGAGTCGCCATAGAGCGCGGCGCTCGTCCCTGTCCGCGCACACAGGGTCAGCGCTCCACCACCGGGCACGAGAGGGAGCAGAACGCACCGACGAACGACACCCGCACCTCGCACCCGGGCCCCTTCGCTCCTCCTCCTGCGCCGCCCCCGCCGCAACTCGAGAACGACTGCCCATGCCACGCGCTGGCGTTGTACGCGCCGTCGTCGCCGCGGTAGTGCGTCCACGGCCCGCCGTACAGGACCCGGGCGTCCTGGTCGTCGATTGTCGAGTTCGGCATCCCAGTCGAGGGGGTCCTCGTGCGCGGGGAGGGGAGAACAGCGAGAGGGGCCGGGGCGGCGCCGCGCGGCGCTTGGGAGGAGGTAGCGAGCGAACAAGGGCGCGAGCAGGGCTTTGCGGGAGACAGGAGAGCGCAGGGACAGGAGGACCCGGAAGCTCCGAGCTGATGAGAACCCGCGACGTCGCGACTCGGGCGAGAGAGAGAAAGTGCCCGGATGCGGCAGGAGCGCAGCTCGTACAACAACAGCTGGGTTACGGCGCACAGCACACGCATCTACGGCATCACGTCCCACTAGTGAACCTCCTCCTCGCGCTTGAGCACCTTGACCTCGCTGATCGTCAGGTTCTCCGTCGTCGTCCCGTCCCAACCGCGGTTTCCGGACGTAGTGAACAGCCACCGGCATGTCGGGTCGAGGTCTGCGCGTGCATCGGGCGAGGTGAGCGGGGGCGACGGGAAGAGGGGCATCCGGGAGGAGGGGAGGAGGGAAGAAGGGGAAAGCCGAGACGCACGCATCGCGCTGACCGTCCCACCATAGTGCCCCGGCACCACCGTCGCCCCAAGCGGCATCATGCCCTTCTCCCCGCCCTTCGCCGCAGCGCGCATCGCCGCCTCGACGTCCCAGATGCGGACGCAGTCCCAGCTCGCGCTGAGGAGGTGCCGCCCGTTGGGGAGCGCTGCGACGGCGCTGACGGGCCCGGTCGAGGAGGGGAGCGCGAGCGTTGAGAGCGGCGCGGACTGCCGCAGGTCGTACACCTGCACGGAGGGGGCGCGGCGGGCGACGTAGAGGTGCGAGCCGGAGGGGGACCAGCAGGCCTGCGAGAGCGGTCCAGTTCAAGCGAGCCCGTCAGTAGATGCTCACGAGCGCGAACGGAGAGGGGAAAGCACTGTCGAAGCGCGACTCACGGAAGTGCACCTCCCGCCGCTCGCCCTCCTTCTTTCCCCGCTCCCCCTCCGGCGCCTCGTACGCGTCCCACCGCCGCACCACGCCCCTGCCCTCGGCAACCCTCCGGTCCCACAGCAGTACCGTCCCGTCGAGCCCCGTGCTGACGAACACATCCTCGCTCGCCTCGCCGCCGTCCTCGCCGCCGACGAGCGGGATGTTCGACGCCTTGGCGTACTCCGGCACGCGAGACGGGAGCGCAGCGTGCGGGGACGTGTTCGTCAGGACCGAGTCGTCGATCTCGCCGTCTGCGTCCGCATCGGCATGTGCGTCCGCATCCGCATCGGCGTCCGCGTCCGCGTCCGGAGGCGGCGGGGCCTCCTTTGCGCTCGCCGCGCCGTTCGCCTTCGCCCGCCTTCGCCCTCCCCTTCGCCGCCCCTTCCCCCCAGCAAGCTCATCCACCCTCACGCGGCCAGGCGCGTCCCCCTCCCCCTCGCCTTCCTCGCCCATCTCGACGTCCCCATCCGCGCCTGGGCCGTTGAGCGGCACCGGCGCGCGGAGCGGGCGGTGCGCGAGGGATGAGACCTGCGCTGCGTGCCTGAGGAAGGAGCGCTGCAGGGCGCCGGTGTGGAGGTCCCATTGCTGCGCGGCATCACACGCGGGTGAGTGTGGGGACGGAAGCGGGAGTAGGCAGAGGAGGCGCACGAGGATCCGACCGTCCCACCCGCCGCTGAGGAACCCTGTCTCGGAGCTGTCGAGCGCGAGGGCGGAGACGGCTGCTCGGGGCGCGTGGCCGGAGGGGGCCGATGAGGACGGGGAGGAGGCGGCGTCGGGGCGGAAGACGTGCCGCGTCTGGCCTTCGTCGTGTCGCACTGTCCAGAGGTTGATGCTGCCCTTCTGCACGTATGGGAGGGGTGGGAGGTCAGCTCATGGACGGAACGGCGTCGAAAGGGGACGAGAGCGCGAGCGCACCGAGGTTCCGCTGAGCCCCCACAGCTCCTCCTTCTGCACGGCGAGGCTGTAGACGGCGCTCTGCGGGCCGAGTGCGGAGGTCTTTGGGCCCCACCGCACGCGCGCCTGCCTGTCGTCGTCGACCGCTCCGGGCGCGAGGAGGTCGTCGACCCAGTCGCCTGCGGGCTCCTCGTTCTCCCAGTAGCCGCTGAGGACGGGCTGCCGGAGGTCGGTCCCCGGCGGCCGTTCGTGTCCGCCCTGCTTTGCGGTGAGATTGGGCACGAGCGGGTTGTCGAGCCCTGTGCCGTTGAGGGTCGGGTGGAGGGCGTACCGGCGGACGAAGCCGTCGCTGCCGCCGGTGTAGAGGTGTGAGGAGCAGGGCGGTGCCGCGAGGGCATGGATGTGCGCTCCTCCGAGCGGGATGGCGAAGACGGGCTCGATCGAGTACCGCGACGACGAGGCGAGGGCGGCGCGCGAGGGCCGGAAGCGCGCCTGCCTCGCTGCGACTGCCTCGAGGTATGCGTCGGGGTCGTCGGGACGGGCTGCGGTCATCGCTGGAGCTGCCTGGGCGAGTGGAGGCGAGCGAGCGGGGAGCTCCTGACGCGGAGAGGTGGGGGCTCAGAACGCCAACGACGCCTCGTGGCGGGTCCGTTCAAAGACAGGCGCGCGTGTAATGAGCAGCAGAGGGTAGCTGCTGCGCGTCTGGCCCAGCTTGTGGGGAGGGCGAGGCAGGGCGGCGGGGTGGTGGTGGTCGCGGGGCAAAGCTCGCCTGCGCCCAAGTCGCTCGCGGCTCTCTTCCCTTTCCTCGTTCAACCGCGTCCGTTGCACCACTCCGTAAGGCCACGCTCGCCTCGCTCTCCGCACGCCCCCGCCCCCGACCCGCTCCAACCACTCCCACCCTCGCGCGCCCCCTCGTCGCCGAGCAAAAGTCGGTCCCCCCGGCTCGCCCACGCGCGCACACCGCTGCGCGCCTCCCGCGCAGCTGGACGCACCGCGAAAACCTGCGGGAACCGCCGCACGCGCGCGCGAACTGCGCCTGGGGCCGCACGCACGCGCGAGGGGGAACCCAGGCTCGTCTGGGACGAGCGGGAGCGCAGGAGGCGGGAAATCACCAGTGCGCACCCTTCCGGCGACAGGACGGCTAGCTGACCGTGCTCTGCGTCTCGCCCTGCCGCACCTACGCGCGATCACAGCGCAGTCACCATGCAGAACGACCAGGTGAGCCTGCGGCCCTTGCTCCGTCTCTAGGCGGGCGTGCTGGAGGCGTTGGCCAGCCGTGCGCTGCTGCGTGCTGGCCAGTTGCACGCCCGCTACGCTGGGGCAGACGAGCGCAGCCGCTGACGCTCGTCGCGCGCGCAGGGCCAAGTCGTCGACCTCTACGTCCCGCGCAAGTGCAGCGCGACCAACCGCCTCATCATCGCCAAGGACCACGCCTCGGTCCAGATCAACGTTGCCGAGGTCGACGAGTCGGGCAAGATGACCGGCTCGAACCTCACCTACGCGTTCTGCGGCTCGGTCCGTGAGACTGGCGACGCGGACGACTCGCTCAACAGGTGCGCTCTCCCTCCCTCCATCAGTCCTTGATCCACGCCCTGACCCTGTTTATGCTACAGGCTCGCGACTGCCGACGGCCGTGCGTCTCCGCTCGACTCCCCGCCCCACCTGCTCCGTCGCCCTCCCTCGATCCTGCCCGCTGACCCGCTGTCGTTCTCTCGCTCGCAGTCCTCAAGAACGTCTGGCAGTACTAGATGCACGTCGTCTGGTGTTGTAACGGCGCGTCGTGACTTGCGGGAACACTCCTTGGCGCGAAGCGAGAGCGAAGAGGAGAGGGAGGAGGAGGAGAGGGTGAGGCGTGCGCGCTCGAGGGAGAGAGCGGAGCTGGCGGCGCCGGTGCTGAGAGTGCGGAAGCTGCGACCGTTCTCTGCCCCAGTTGAACGTGCGCGTCGCTCGCACCCCCCACCTCGGCTCGCTCCCCCTCCTCCCCCTTCCTCCCTCGTCTCACTTTCCGCGCGGGATGGCATGACTGCCCTCGCCGAGGCCCGCTTCGAAGCCCAGGTCGCGTCTGCACCGGTCCCATCACCGCCCGCTGAGGACGACGCGCCTGCAGACGCGGATGGCACCTCGGCAGATGAGGCCGCTTCGCTCCTCCTGCACGCCGTCGAGGGGGACGTAGATACGGCCGCGAAGGACGTGCACAGGCTGCGACGCGGGTTCTACGCCTACTCGATCGCCAGCGAGGTGCGCATCCCTACACCCTCCTCCTCCCGCTCTCCGCCCCGCTCACCCGCCCCCTTCTACAGGTCTTCGTCATCGTAGCGGGAACGCTCTTCCTCCCCGTCGTGCTCGAGACCTATGCACGCGAGAACGGCCGAATCGCGTCAGGGTACGAGAGGGCGTGCCCGCCGTCTGGCTTGGGTGGGGCGGCGGACGGGGATGGACGGGATCAGGCGCGGTGCGCGGTCAGGCTATTCGGGATGTGGGTCGACACAGGTACATCTCGCTTGACTGCTCAACCTGCGAGAAGCGCTGCTGATGCTCGAGCACTTCCCGCTCCTCGTCGTGGTTCGGAACCGCAGCCTCGTTCTCCCTCATCGTCTACTCCGCCTCGGTCGCTGCCCAAGCATTGACGGTCATCTCCATCGGCAAGCTCGCAGACGACCGTGAGTCCTCACCGCTCTCTCCCTTCCCGCCACTCGAAGGTCGACCTTCTCACCTCGCCCCTCCCGCCCGCAGCGCACGTCCGGCACCGCCTCCTCGCCCTCTTCGCGATCGTCGGATCGCTCGCCTGCGTCGCCTTCCTCCTCGTCCCGTCGGCCTCCCCGGTGTGGCCCGTCTCGGCGTTGCTCGCGCTCCTCGCGAACGTCTCGTTCGGGGCGTCGATTGTATGCCTCAACTCGTACCGTGCGTCTCCATTCCTCGTGTGCTGTGCGCGGAAGCAGAGGTAGAGCAGGAGGGGAGAGCGCAGGCGCAGAGCATCCGCATGTATCCGCTGTCGTCGTCCGACCCGCTGACCCTCCTCCTCTGGCAGTTCCCGATCTCGGCCGCCTCGACCCTACCGTCCTCCGCGCGCGCGCCTCCCTCCACACCGCACAACGCGCCTACCTCTCGCGCCGCCGCCTCTCCTCCGCCTCGAGCAACACGCTCCTTTCCTCCTCGCAGTCCCTCGCCCACGGCGCCGACGCGTACACCACCGCGCGCGGGCGCGCGACGGGCGCGCTCTCCGCACGCGCGATCGCAGCGGGGTACGCAGCGGGGATCGGCGTACTCGTTGCGTTGCTGCCGCTCGTGCGGGCGCTGAGCGGCGACAGCGAGGGCGGGACGTGGCCATTGCGGGTCGCGGTTGCGCTGAGCGGTGCGTGGTGGCTCGTCGGGACGGTGCCTGCGGCGGCGTGGCTCCGGCCGCTCGAGCGGACCACGGAGCGGTATGGCCGGAAGGGGCGGGGCGTGAGAGCGGGCGTCCGGGAAGGCTGGACGGGGCTCGCCGAGATGCTGCGCGAGTGGAGGAGGCTTCCGCAAACGTTCGTCTTCCTCGCGGCGTGGTTTATCCTGAGCGACTGTACGTGCGCGTCCCGTTCCTTCCAGCTGTGGGTTCGCGACTGATCCGGCCGCTCGGCGAGCACAGCCTTCGCAACCATCACCTCGACGGCCATCCTCTTCGCCAAGACGGTGCTCGGCCTCCCGACCTCGTCGCTCATACTCATCGCGATCCTCACGCCCCTCTCCGGCCTCCTCGGCGCGCTCCTCTGCCCCATCCTCCAAGCGCACCCCTCGCTCGCCCACCTCCGCCTGACCAACCACCGACTCCTCCTCGCGCTCGTCCTCCTCTCCCTCCTCGTCCCCATCTGGGGGCTCCTCGCCCTGCGCACCCCAGGGCAGATGTACGCCCTAAGCTGCGTTTTCGGCGCCCTCTTCGGCGCCTTCCAGGCCTTTTCTCGTGCGACGTACGCCGCCCTCATCCCCCCCGCACGGGGCGCGAGGTTCTACGCGCTGTACTCGATCACGGACAAGAGCAGCAGCTTCCTCGGCCCGCTGCTCGTCGCGCTCGTGACCAACGCGACGGGCGAGCTCCGGCACGGGTTCTGGCTCATTGCAGGCCTGATGGCCGCTGCGGTGCCGGTCCTCGCCGCAGTGGATATCGCAAAGGGCGCGGAGGACGCGGAACGCATGGACAGGGAGCTCAAGGCCGAGGCGGCTGGGCGGGAGGAGGACCTCCTCGAGGAAGAGGCGTAGCCCGCTCTCACTCGCTGTTGTACCAACGTCTCCCCCACCGCACGCCCAAAACAGAGGAGAACCGCCCGCGAGCAGCGCTCATTGCAGCACCTCGAGCACGATCCCCGCCGCGACCGTCTCGCCGTTCCGGCGGAACAGCACGCGGCCCATGCCCTTGTTCGCCGCGAACGGCTCGAGCGGGATCCCGCCCGTGCGCCCCGCGCCGGGCGCGGTGCGGAGCTGCACGCGGATGCGCGCCGAGACGCCCTTGGTGAGCATGCTGTGCGGATCGCAAGGGGGGTCAGCGCGAGCGGAGAGGGACGGGGAGGGGCAGCAGCGCACCGCGGGTTCGCGCGCGAGACCGCACCCGTCGTCTTGTCGAGGAGCGCGTCGAGCGCGACGATCGTCGCCGGGATGTCCTGGCTGTGGTGGAACAGCTCGACGGCGTAGCCCGCCGTGATGGGGTACGCGGGCTCGAAGACGATGATCTGCGCGGTGAAGGCCGACACGACGGGGACGGGCTGCGACGGCGGGCAGAGGACCGAGCCGACGCTGTGTGCGGGAAGGGCGCGTGAGCGGTGTCGCAGAGGAGGACGCGGGGAGAGGGCGCACCTGAGTTGGTTCGCCTCGATGCCGGCGAGGAAGACGGTCACGTTGGACCCCGCAAGCGCATACAACACAAGCTCGCCCTCGACCTCGAGCGCACGGACGACGCCCGCCTCGTCGCCGGGCAGCGCAGCGAGCTTCTCGCCAACCTGGACGATCCCGCTCTCGATCCGCCCGGAGACGGCGAGCCCGGACGCGGTTGCCGACTGGCCCTTGAAGACGTTTGAGACGGGGATGCGAAGCGGCGCGTCAAGCGCTCGAGGCGGGACGTCCAGTGCGTCTGTTCCGCGGTTCGTCAGCGCAGCACACGGGAAGAGCGGGAAACGAGGGGGCCGCACCCAGCTCGTCAACGAGCGACCGCCCCTCGTACCACGCCTTGAGCGTCTCGTTCGTCCGCTGGGTGAGGTTCTCGCCCGACATGGCGCCGACGGGGACGTACGAGACCTTGTTGGGCGTGAAGCCCGTCTGGGTCAGGAACGGCTGCAGCGCGTCGCGGATCGCCTCGAAGCGCTTCTCGGACCAGCCGACCTGCGCGCTCCCACTGGGTCAGCGCGCTTGATGGGAAGAGGGGGAGGACGAGAGAAGCGCACCGTATCGAGCTTGTTGACAGCGACGACGAGCTGCTGCACGCCCAAGCTGCGAACGAGCACCGCATGCTCGCGCGTCTGCCCGCCGCCCTCGAAGCCCTTCTCGAACCCGCCGCTCGAGCCATCGACGACGAGGACGGCGGCGTCGGCCTGCGCCGCACCCGAGATCATGTTGGGGATGAAGTCGCGGTGACCGGGCGCGTCGATGAGCGTAAAGCGCCGCCGGGGCGTCTCGAACGAGTCGATCGCGACGTCGATAGTCACGCCGCTGCGAACACGTACCGAGTCAGCGCCTGGCGTGGGAGAGAAAGGAGACGGACAGACGCACCGCTCGCGCTCCTCCTCGAGCGCGTCAAACGTCCACGCGTACGCAAAGCTGCCCTTGCCAATCTTCTCGCTCTGCCGCTGGTAGTTGAAGATCTCCTTGTCGCTCGTCGCGCCGAGTTCGTGCAGCACTCGGCCCATAAGCGTCGACTTGCCCGCGTCGACGTGGCCTGCTCGCACAAGGCTTCGTCAGCTGCGCCCCTGGAGCACGGGAGCGAAGTGCACGCACCGACGACGACGAGCGAGAGGACCGGCTTCTGGTCCTTCTCCTTCGCGCGCACCTCCTCCAGGATCTTCTCCTTCGCGACGCTCACCACCGCCGGCGCCTGCTCCTCCTCCTCCTCCTCCTTCGCGCGCTTCCGCCGCTCCTCCTTCTCCTGCACCTCCTGTGCACGCGCGCTCTGCCCCTGCACGAGCCCCATCGCCTCCATATCGCTCCGCAGCGCGCTCACCGCCGGCACGGGCAGGGGCGCCTTGCCGCCGGGCGCAGCCCCCAGCACGCCCTTTTTCGTCGCCGCCGCACCGCTGGCGGGCGTCCCCGGCCGGGAGGACTTCGCCGACCC
Organism: Rhodotorula kratochvilovae; assembly: GCA_019926025.1. Taxonomy (NCBI): domain Eukaryota; kingdom Fungi; phylum Basidiomycota; class Microbotryomycetes; order Sporidiobolales; family Sporidiobolaceae; genus Rhodotorula; species Rhodotorula kratochvilovae. Next base: position 727,036 of record JAHSUG010000003.1, on the reverse strand, counting down.
CGGCTGGGACGCCGTCGCCTTGCGCGCGAGCTTGGCGAGGCGGGCTTCTGCGCGCGTGGGAAAGAGCGAGGAAGGGGAGATTGAGCGCCAGGACCGAGACGGAGAGGAGGAGGACGCGGGGAGAAGAGGGGAAAGGCGTCAGTACCTTGCTCTCCGACGGTAAAGCTCCTGACCTTGCTCGGCCCTTCTCCTCCCCTTCTACCGCCGCGCCGCCCGGACAGCCGCCGGCCGCGCCCCGCCCCCACCAACGAGCGCCGTCCCCGCCCTTGCAGCGAGGACCCGGTCGTCCGGGCTCGGCCCGAATGCCGCGACCTGCGCGGGGGCGACGCCCCCGGCGACGGAGGCAGATGCGGCGATGTCGCGCGCGCGGGGCAAGCCCCCTCCCACGAGCGCGGGCGTGAGCGCTGCGGCGAAGGGCGAGGGCGCAGCGGCGAGGGCGGCCGGCGCGGCGAAGAGCGGCGGCGCGGAGAGCGGGGGCGTGTCGAGCGCCATGGGCAGCGGCTCGTTGTGAGCTGGAGGGGCGGGCACGGCAGGAGGTGGCGCGGGCGATGCAGCGGAGGGGGGTGTGCGCGCCGCGCGCGCGGAGAGAATCTTTTGCTGCAGCTTCGAGAGCTTCTTCTCCGGCGCGGGTGCAGGTGCAGGCGTCGATGCGGCGGGAGATGGAGCGGGAGGAGGGATGGCGGCAGCAGCTTTCGCCGCGCGGTTCGCCGCCATCTTTGTGGCGAGCTTGTTCTTCGGCGCTGGCGCAGCGAGGGGAGGGGCGTCCGTTGCGGATGGGACGGGGGGAACTGGCGGGTTGAGGGAGAGCGAGGCGAGGGATGCGGTCGGGGCGCGGTGGTCGAGTCGAGCGCGGCTCCCCGAGGGCTCGCGTCCATACGCCCGTCCCCCATGTCCGCAGAGATCCGGAAAGAACCGAAGCAGGGAGAAGCCTCACCTTCCTCCTTCTTTCGCCGTGCCTCCTTCTTGTGCTGCTCGTCTGCGGGCGGGAGTGCGTCAGCCCCGCACGCTCAAGCGGGGAGTGTGACGGACCGAGGAGGTGTGCGATGGTGCCGTCGACATCGAAGTAACTGTCCCAGAGGGCGTCGCGGATCGCGCGGTCCTCGATCGGGCTGTCGGTCCCGAGGACGGCCTGTACTGCGGAGAATGCGCTGGCCATTTGCGCTGTGGGTGTGTCGGGTCAGTGTGTGCGCTCTCGTGCCGTGGGAAGGGGTGCGGACCTTGCTGCTCCGACGTCATGTCTTCTGCTCGAGGGAGAGGACGATCAGCGAGTGCGGGCCATAGAGAGCGGGAAGGGCCGGACCGAGGTAGTCTTCTGCATCGTCGTAATTGTCGTCGAGCTCGTCTGTGCGGTGTGCGAGCGGGGGGTCAGCGCGGGTCGGGCGGGGCAGGACGAGGACGGAGGGCGGACCTGCGAGGTCGAGGTTCTTGACTGCGCGGTGGCGGGACTGCGGGGGCGCGCAGGGTCAGTATGGCGGTCTCTACGGCGCTACAGAGCTGGAACGTGCCATGGTCGCGGGATGGAGGAGCGAGCTGCTCGTCGCTCTCGGCTCGTCTCTGTCCGACATCGCACTGCTCGCGAGGTTCCGCCAGAGGCCCTACAGCGATCCCAATCCATCCAACATGCCCCCTCGCCGCGTCGCCGCCCGCCCGCCTCCCCCTCCCCCCGCCCCTCTCGACCTCCCGTCGCCCGCACCGCCCGCCGCGTCCACCTCGGCCGCAGCCCTCGCCGGTGCACGGGGCAAGGCCCGCGAGCAGGGCGCAGGCTCGCAGGCGCAGTCTCGACCCTCTGGGACAACTACCGCTTCACGAGTGCGCACTCCCCTCTCCCCTCCTCGCTCGCAGCACCACCCCGACTGACCCGCTCGCGACTACAGCCACGCCCCGCTTGAAGCTCATCGACAGCTTCATGCTCTTCCTCATGCTCACCGGCGTCGCCAGTTCCTGTACTGCTTCGCCGTCACCAACTACCCGTTCAACGCCTTCATCGGCGGGTGCGCTCCCTCTCTCCCTCCTCCTTCTGCTCCTCCCGCTCACCCTTGAGCGAACGCAGGTTCGCCGCCACCGTCGGCCAGTTTGTCCTCCTCGGCGCCCTCCGCATCCAGAGCAACCCCGACAACAAGAGCACCTTCCCGTCGCTCTCGCCCGAACGGTGCGCCCTCTCCCGCTCCGGTCTTCTCGTCCGTGCTGACGTCCGCCGAGCAGAGCGTTCGGCGACTTCCTCTTTGGCTCCCTCATCCTCCACTTCTTCGTCTGGAATTATCTCGGCTAGAAGGGCGCGCGAGTGGTGCAACGCGGTGATTCAGTCCTTCCGACCACGCTCAGGTGCTTCTCTCTTCCAAGCAAGGCTTTCACCAAGCGGAGAGAGCCGCAGCAGACATAGCAACAGCCCTTGGATACCCGATACAGCCCCTCCCACCCCCTCATAGCTCACGAGCAGCTCACAGCTTGGCCCTCGTCGCGCCTCCTCCTCCCGCCATCTTCTCAAACACCCCCGTCCCTTCCCTCCCGAGCGCCGTCGCGCATGCCTGCTTGCAGTGCCAACGTCAGCGACCTATCACCTGGGGAGACAGCGACAGGAGGACGCAGCGAAGGAGAAAGACGCACCACCGCGTCTGCCCCCGCGCGCCTGAACCGCTCGACGCCCGCGGCGTCGTGCGCGCCGCCGACTCCAATGAGAGTGATGCTCCCCAACCGGGCGTCGGCCGGCGGCGCAGCTGAGAGAGAGAGCGAGCCGCGGAGGAGGAGCGAGAGCCGGGCGATGTTCCTTTTTTTTCCGCGCGGAAGGGGGGGTCGTCAGTCCTCCGGCGGAAAGAGCGGGGAGGAAGGAAGAGAGACACACCCCAGCGCGAGCTGGTGCACCGCCGCCCCAGCAAGCCCGCCCCACCCTCCGCCGGGGAGCGCGCGCTCCTCGCCCTCTGTCTCCTTCCCCGCGCGGGTCTGCGCAACGGACCCGGGCACGTCGGCGATCTGCGGTGCGAAGACGAGCCCTGTGCGTGCCGGTGCGGAAGGTCAGCGAGGAGGAAGAGGGTGAGGGGTAGGGGAGCGCGAACCCTGCCCGAGCGTGTTTGTCGCCGTGAGGAAGCTGACCGGGTGCTCCCCGGCCTCCTTCCCCGCAGCGCCCTGGGCGCTCACAGCGCTCAGCGCGCGGAGGACCGCGGCGAACTGCTCGTCCTTTACACGGTAGGTTGTCAGTCCAGGCACGCGCGAGGGAGGAAGGAAAGCGCGCACATAGGTGTACGGCGGGAGCTTGATGCCGACTTTCAGCGTGGGGCTCGCATGCTCCGCGAGCAGCGCGACGTACGCGCGCAGCTCGCTCTCGACGTATGCGGGCGGCGGGTGGCCCGGGATGTTGGGGCACGAGGCGTTGAACTCGGCCGCGAGAGTGATCCCGTGCTCCGTCGCGAAGGACTGCAGCGTGGAGAGCATCGTCGCCGTTTCGGAGAGTGGCCCCGTGATCGAGACGATGAGCTGCTTGGACTTGCGCGCTGAGGGGGACGAGGCGAGGAGCGGCCGCAGCCAGCTGAGGTACGACGAGAGCGGGTATGGCGAGTACCCGTACGAGTTGGCGGAGGACTCGGCGCCGGGGCCGAAGAAGGCGACCTGCTCCAGCGCATCAGCAACTCTCGTCGAAACGGCGGGAAGCACGCGCGCGTACCTGATGCCTGCGCTGGTCGTCCTCGAACCCGTTCAGCGTGCACGTCCGCGTCGTCACTGCGCTCGTGTACGGGCACTCCCATAGCGCCCGGAGGTCCTCGGCGCTGCTCGCCCACGGGCAGGCCGAGTTGAAGACCGGGACGGCCCCGGAGGAGGCGCGGGCGGGAAGAGCGGCATGGCGGTGGGGAGGGAGGCCAAGAGCGCGAGGCGGGGCTAGAGGAACTTGCGCGGTAGAGGAGCGGCGCGAACTGAAGCAGTGACGAAACGAAGCGCGGGAGGATAAGGGCGAGCGGCTCGCCCGAGTGTGCGAGAGATGGGACAGCGCGTGCATCCGAAGGCGCTCGCCGCGCGGCGCAGAACGAGACATCGTCTATCGGGTACGCTTCATGCGGCTGGGCGCGCCGCCAGGCCTGACAGCGCGAGGGAGACCCGCTCGGAAGTCGCGGACTGATGAAGACAGCGCAGCGCAAACACCGGCGCGCAGGGTTCATAGCGCGTGCGAGTAGCACGACAGACTTGTATTTGCATCGGAGGCAGGCGAAGAAGGGGTACGCGCGGGATAACGAGAAGAGATACTTGAGGGAGACTCGTAAGGTGCAGTGCGGTCAGATTCTCCAACTCTAGGCAACGACGGACGCGCCGCCACCGAGCTCGACGGCGAGGGCGAGGGCGACGCGGGCGAACTGCGCGTGGACGAACGCTAGGTCAGCTCTGAGCCGGGCGTGTGTGGCGGGAGGCGGAGGACGCACCTGCTCGATATGGTCGAGCGAGTACCCCTCCTGGTCGATCGTGTCGCGCGACGAGTGGATGTTCTTGTCTGTAGGAGCGTCGCAGGGCATAAGACCAGTCAGCCACCGCGGAGAGGGAGAGAGACGGTCGCCGAGAGCACGCGACACGCACCCGAGTCCTCGAACGTCGACTCGATCGTGAACGCCGACGGGGCGCCGACCTTGCTCCACGAGGCGTCTGCGCGCGCGGGATGGTCAGGCGGAGCGATCACTGAGAGAGGAGGGCGACGAACGGTCGGAGCAGGCGTAGCCGCACTTGGTCTCGGCGACGGGGATCTGGGCTATAAACGCAGCAGAGGGGCGTGGCTCAGCACTATCTTGACGAGGACCACGCAGAAGACGGCAGTCCAGGACAGCGCCGCCCGCCGCGTCTGCGAGGGAGGCACGCACCGTACTCCTCGACGACGCTCGTCAGTACGCGTAAACTCGGGGTCGACAAAGTCCTGGATGATGCCGATCGTCGGCTGCGTGCCGGGCTTGACGTACTGCGCGCGCGGCGGGCGGGCGGGTCAGCCTACTCCTGCTGAACGGAATGGAGGGGCGGGGCCGGGCGCACGGCAGCTGCGCGCGAACGAGGCGTCAGTACGGATCACGGCGGAGGAAGAATGAGAGGACGCACTCATATCCATCTGGAGCATCGAGCGGACCTTGACCCCGCGCTGAGCATACGCCTGCGCGACCGCCTGGCTGCCGCTGCACCCGTCCACGATCGTCAGTCCTGCCCCCCTGCACACCTTAAAAACGAGCCACGCACAGCAGACCGCCCTCCTCGGCGCTGTAGAACTGGAACTCGACGGGGTGGCGCGACGGCCTGAAGCCGCCGTCGACGAGCGCGGCGAACGCCGTCAGGATCGAGGTCGTCCCGCTCGCGTCGTCGTCTGCGCCCGGCGCGGCGAGGAACGGGAGCAGGTTGGTCGAGTCTGCGCGCGCGAGTCCGGGTTAGCTACGAGCTGGGGCGGGGAGCGCAAGGGGGCGGACGCACCCTGGTGCGCGCCGATGATGACGATGCTCTCGCTCGTGTTGTGCGCGCCGGCGGGCGGCTCGAACCTCGCGATGATCGAGTTCTGGCCCCAGGAGTGCTCGAACTCGGAGACCTTGATCCCGAGGTGCTTGTTGCGCTTGGCGAGCTGCCTGACCTGCCCGAGGAGGAACTGCTGCGACTGCTTGCCCGTGTCGGAGCGGTAGTGCCGCGTGCGGAAGCCCGTGAACGACGTGAGGAACTTCTTCATCGCGGTCTGCGAGAAGCGGTCGAAGAGCGGCTGCAGCGCTGCCGTGTCGTACGAGAGCTTCGACGGGAACGGCTCTGCGGGCGGGCGAGCCGGTAAGCTGCGTGTGCTCGAGAGGGGGTGTTAGTGCGTCGACGCACGCTTGTCTGCGACTGAGACGGTGAGGACCTCGTCGGTGACATCAACGAAGCGCTCGCCCGCGAGGACGAGGAGGGCCTTCTCGCCCTCGGTCGCGTCGAGGGGCTCTGCGCCGTCTGCGAGGCGGAGCTTGCGGCGCTCGGGGAGGGAGGCGACGTAGGCCTCGAGGCCTGCGAGGTGCTCGGCGGGGACGGCGCGGAGGGCGGCGGCGAGGTGCTCGGTCGGGAGGGTCGAGGCGGCAAGGGCGGCGGGGGCGGCGAAGGGGAGCTGCTGCTGGTGCTGCTCCTGGAGGGGGAGGGCCGACGAGAGGGCCGAGAAAGTCGCTGCTGCGACGAGTGGGACGGAGAAGTGCATGGCGGCGGGGTGTCTGCGCGAGGAGGAGATGGCGAGCGCCGAGTGGGGGAGGCGATGCGCGAGGGCGGGGCGAGGGCGGGTGGGTGCAGGTGGGAGTCAGTGTACTGTCCCGCGGGGTCTATCGCAGTCTAGTGGGCCGACTCACGACTCGGGTGAGAGGCGGGAGGAGAGCGAGCGGCCGCGTCCTCGTCGGCACCACACGGTCGCCCGCTCCCCGCCATCTCCTCCTTCGGGCGCTGATCGCAGACTGCAGCCAGATCCGCAGCCATGTTTGGACGGGTACGCACCCCTCAGCTGCTGCGCCGGAGCGAGTGCTGACCCCGCTCTCGTCCTCATCAGCTCACCCACCTCGCAATCGAGTCCGTCTCGGCCTCCACACATCCTGGTTCCCCTCTCTGACGCCTGCTCACCCTCTGCAGTGCTGTCTTGATCGCCATGGTCCTCGCGGGAATCAAGCGCTCGACAGGTCTCGCGTGCGTCGCCTCCGAGTCCTGCTCCTCCTGCGCCTCCAGGCTGACCGTTCTTGATTCGCGTGCAGTCCCGCCCTCGCAAAGCTCAAGAACCGCGACCTCCGCGCGCTCGCATCGAGCTGTGCGTTGTTGCGCTCGTCCTCCCGGCAGTATCGCAGCGGGCGCTCGTCCTGCACGAGCTACCTACGGGTGCGGAGCGAACGTACTGACCCCTGCACAATCGCGCAGACCTCGAGATGGGCGAGTGGGCGATGGACTTTGCCGTGTCCGTCCCGAGGCTCCCTTCCTCCCTCCCCTTCCCCTCCTCCTCACCTGGCTGGCCGCGACGGGTCCTGACCGAGCTTGCTCTCCCCGTACCCACAGTGTCTTCATGGGTCGGTCATCGGCGTTCGAGCGGCGGCGGTAGGGCGCGAGAGCAGGTACGGAGATGCAGGGGAGAGGAGAACGAAGGGGGAGGAGGCGTGTTGTACCACTCCTGTGTTTCTGTGTCACGACGTCTTGCGTACTCGCACATACTCTCTCTCGACGCGCAAGAGAGAAGGGGAACGACGCGGTGCATTGCTGTACAACATGGGCGGAAGGCGGATGCAGCGAGGGAAGGGCGAGGGCGGGAAGTGAGGGGGGTTCTACCGCCGCTTGCGCGCCGCGAGCGCCGTCTCGCGCTCGCGCGCTGCGCGGACGATACCCGCGACAGAGACGAGGCTGCATGTGCGGTAGATTGAGCACAAGGAACGGGAAAGAGGGAGAGAGAGAGAGAGAGAGAGAGGCGGCGCACCGGTTCGGCTGGTCGCGGACAAAGTACATCTTTGCCCTCCGGGCGGCGGGGAGTGCGGCCTTGCGCCTCGGGCCCTCCTTGCCGTCCTTTGCGACGACGGCGGGGCCGCTCGTCTCTGCGCGCTGGACGACCTGGATGTCCTTGACGAGCGGGGAGAAGACCTTGAAGGCCTGCTCGACGCCGGTGCGGCCGACGAGGTTGCGCAGGCGGATGCTCGTGTCGCGGCCCATGTGGCGGCGGCGGAGGGCGATCAGCACGCCCGAGAAGACGCTCGTCGGCGGCGAGGGGTTGGCCGCGGTCGGGACGGACGCGTACGAGGTGACGGTGAGGACCGAGCCGGGGAGGAGGCGGCGCTTGTCGCGGCGGCCAAAGAGGCGGGTCCACTCTTGTGCGCGCGGGTGCTGGGCGGTGAGGTGGGCGTTGAGGGTCCGGAGGAGCGAGTCGGTCCGCGGGGCGGGGGTGGCGGACGAGGCGGGGAGGGGGAGGGTGGTGGATGCGAACGGGTACGGCTGTGCGCCCTCCAGGGGGGCGGGGGCGGGGGAGGGCGTGCGGTGCGATGAGGACGACGAGAAAAGGCGCGGCGACGGGGTCCGCGGGGAGGGGCGGGCTGCGAGGGCGACGCGGTGGAGGCGGAGTGCGAGCTTGTCCATACTGCTGCTCGCTACACTCTAGAGAGAGAGGGAGGAGGAGGGCGGGTCGAGCGGAGAGCGGAGAGCGGACCTCCCCCTCGACCGCCTCCCCCCGCGCACCGTCGCTGGAACTGGGAAGAGTCTGCAGCGCGTGCACTCGAGCTACCACTCCCACGTGAGCACCCTCTCTCTCCCGCCATCTGCCCCGCGAGCTGACGACCGCGCCCCCCTCTCGACGCGTCGACAGCTCCAGGTCCCTCGCGTCGCCCGCTCTCGTTGCTCGCCTCCAGATGCACTAGTCGCGCATCTGCAGCACCCACACCCCGACCAGGATCACGCTCCACGCCCCGGCCACCCACCCGCATGGCGTCCCCCTTCTTCTCCCGCGCGCCGGGCACCCCCTCGTCCCACAACCTCGCAGCACCCTTCTTCTCCCAGGGACAGGGCCACGGTCAGAGCCACCCCGCAGACCAGATCTCTGCATCCCCGGACGACTCGCGCTTCCCGCTCCACTCGCCGAGTGCCCCCTCTCCTCTCCTCCCTCCGCCGGGCCCGAACAACGCGTCCGCGTTCAGCTTCGTCGACCAAGCAGCCCGCCCGTACCCGCACATCGAGCAGCGCTCCTTCCGCGACGCCTCGTTCGCCGGCGACGTCGTCGTCCCCTCGAGCTACCACGACCGCCTCGGCGCAGGCGCCATCGGTGACGGCAGGAAGAGCAGCGTCGGCGCCATCGGCGAGGGCCGCAAGCCCACCCCACTGTCGACCCCGACCGTCGAGCGCAGGGAGGAGGAGCTTCTCCTCGGCCTCCCTGCCGGCACCTTTGACGCCCTCGGCGGCGACAACCGCTCCGACGGCGGCGCAAAGCCGCCCGTCGAGCTTTATCCTCGACGTCCTCCCGCAGACGCGCGAGCGCTCCGACCCGCCGACCCCGTCCCTCTCGCTCGACTCTGTGAGCCAGCCGCCGTCGAGTGACCTGCACCCGCTCCCATCGCCCCACTCGCTCGCGCCCTTGTCCTACCTCAACCCGTCGGGCTCGACGTCCAACACGTCCCTACCGCTTTCGCCCATCGGCACCACCGGCCCGAACGGCGGCGGGCTGTACGCGAGTGCGTCGCGCACGTCGTCGCCCGGCCCGCTTGAGAACGGCGGCGGCGGCGACGCGCTCTCGAACAAGGTCAACGCGCTCGAGGGCACCGTCGCGGGCCTCTCGAACGCACTTGCGACCGAGTTCCGCTCCCTCCGCGAGGAGGTCGGCCTCCTCCGCTCGCTCGTCCTGCAGCAGCACCAGCCGCACGGCCTCCGCGGGCCGCTCGACTCCGGCGCGGCCGACTCGCCGCTGGTGACGCTGCGCTCGCCTTCGCCGGGGCAGACGCCGATGCCGTACGGCGGCCAGCGCCCGCCCCTCCTCCACGGCTCGACGACATCCCTCCTCGTCCAGCCCGCCACCTCGCCGAACGGCGCGCCGTCCCCGAGCGGCGGCGCGTACTTCCCCCTCCCGGGGGCGGAGGACCACCGCCTCCGGTCCGTCTCGGACGACAGCGCCGCGACCGCCGCGTCGAGCATCAAGGACGAGCAGATCCGCCTCCTGACCGCACAGGTCGCCCAGCTCTCGAGTACCGTCTCGCAGCTCCTCCTCTCGGCCTCCTCCTCGCCCGCACAGCAGCAGCAGCAGCCCCAGCTCCAGCGCGGGATGAGCCTCCCGCTCGGGTCGCCCGCGCTCGGCGCGACCGGTCTGGGCGTGAGCGCCGTCGGGATGGGCCGGCCCTCGCCCATGCTCCGCACCGCGAGCGGGAGCGGCCTCGCCCGGACGGCGAGCATGCGCTCTGCCTCTGCCGCCGCGAGCGGGCCTGCGCCGCCCTCGCTGGGAAGCGTTGGCGGCGCGGGGGGCGCGTACGTCGAGAGCGCGAGCGCGTGGGACGGCGGGATGAGCAGCCCTATGCTCGGCGGGCCGTCGAGCGGCGGAGGCGGCGGCGGCGTTGGGAGCCCGATGGTCGGGAACAACCCGCCTGGGAGCCTGGGCGCAAAGTGGGAGGTCCTCGGCGTCGGGCAGGACTTGTTCCGCGCGATCGCCAAGTACGGGTGCGCTCTCGCGTCCTCTCTTGCGCGTGCCAGGAGGAGTTCGCTGACGGGAGAGCGCGTGCAGGCTCGGCCCGCCGACCAAGATCCAGGGCAAGGCGATCCCGTGCGTGGTGCGCGGGCAGGACGCTGTCGCGCAGGCGCCCGCAATTCAGGAGCGCATCCAGTGCTACGTCATCCCCGCGCTGCAGATCATCTACACGCACACGGCGCTCGCCGCGCAGCTGGCTGCGCTCGAGGGCACCGCGCCCCCGCCCCCGCCCGGCATCCAGGTCATCGTCGTCACGGCGACGGTCGACCAGGCAGCGCAGGCGCAGCGCCTCGCCGTTGGGCTCGGCGGCGCGCTTGGAATCCGCACGGCGCTCTGCGTCGGGTCGAGCGGCGACCTCCAGAGCGAGCTCCAGACGCTCCTCAAGGCCCCGCCGCACATCCTCGTCGGCACGCCGCAGAAGCTCCTCGACCTGTTTGCGCTCCGCGCCCTCCCGACCGCCGCGGTCCGCCTCCTCGTCGTCGACGAGTGCGACCAGCTCATCGCGCGCAACCTCGCCGAGCACGTCCTCAACCTCGCGCGCCTCCTCCCGCCGACGGTGACCGTCCCCGTCCCCGGCGCAGCAGTGGCGAACTCGCCCGTCATGGCGCGCTCGCCGCTCCCAGGCGCGTTCGACTCGCCCTTCTCGGCGCCGATGTCGCGCTTCGGGAGCAGCACCGGCGGCGGCGGCGGGCCGACCTCGTCGCAGGGGGGCGCGCCGCCGAGCTCGGCCGCGATCGAGCGCCAGATGGCCATCTTCAGCTGCACCGTCCCGCAGGACGTGCTCGCGTTCGCGGCGAGCCTCCAGCTCAAGGAGCCCGTCAAGGTCCTTGTCCGCCGCGACGGCAACGCCGATGGTGGTGGGGGCGGTGGTGGTGGCGGCGGCGGCGGCGGGTCGGGCGGGTCGATGCGCAGCCTCAAGCAGTACTACATGTACCTCGCTGTCGGCGGCGGCGCGGGCGCTGCGGCCGGGGCAGGCGCGCGGGGCAAGGCGCCTAGCGCGGCGGGCCGCCGCGAGGCGAGCACCGCGCGCGAGTGGAAGCTCGAGGCGCTCGCCGACCTGTGCGAGGACCACGCGTTCGAGCACGCCGTCATCTTTGCGTCGTCGATCGACGCCGTCGAGGCCGTTACGTACAAGCTCGGCGCGCGCGCGGTCGAGGCGCTCGCGCTGCACCAGGACATGGGCGCGCAGGCGCGCGCGCAGATCCTGCACAAGTTCCGCTCGACGGCGCCGAACCGCCCTGGCCTCGCCGGCAAGCGCGTCCTGGTCGTGTATGACGCGCTGAGCCGCGGGATGAGCGACGTAGGGCAGGTCCCGCTCGTCATCAACTTTGACATGCCGCGCGCGGTCGAGGACTATGTCCACCGGTGCGTCCCCACCTCTCCTCGTGCCCTGTTTGCTCGTCGCTGACGCTCTTCCGCGCACCAGCATCGCGTGCGCGACGGGGCACAACAAGAACGGCATGGTGCTCAACATTGTCACGCCCGGCGAGGTCGACATGCTCCGCAACATCGAGAGCTTTTTCCGCGTCAAGATCCTCGAGCTCCCGCACAACTTTGCCACCGCGTCGCAGCAGCAGTGAACGCACCAGCTTCCCCCCCGAGATTTCTTCCCTTATAACGACGACGAAAGACGGCTCGACTACCCCCACGTCGGTTTACCCCTCTCCCTCTCGCGCGCTCTTGTGACACTACCACAGTAACCCCCTCTGCACCCGCACCACCCAACCCTCCCCTCGCTGCACGACCCCTTGTCTCGCACTGCCATGCCGTCCTGCCTGCTGTAGCCCCCTTTCTTACCGCGCCCTGCCCCGCCCTGCCCTGCCTTCCGCGCCTCCTCCTCCTCGTACCGTAGCACCCGCAGCCTCTCTTGCCATCCTCTCTCTCCCTCTTCCGAGCAATTGTACACGCCCGTGCCCTCCCTCCACCCGTTCGCGCGAGAATACGAAGCCCCTCATTTCAGGCGCGCAGAGCGAGCGCCGCTTCAGCCCCTCCGCATCTGCACGCGCGGGTCGCCCTTCTCGGCCCGCTTGCGCAGCTTCTCCTGCCTGCGGCTGAGCGGCTCCCCCGCGCCTGCGCCCTGCGGGGTGTCGGCGCTTGCGCCTGCGGAGGGGGCGGAGGGGGAGAGGAGCGCCGAGAGCTGAGGGGCGAGGTACGGCAGCGCGAAGGACACGAGGCGGTAGAGCGCGTAAAGGGGGATCTGCGTGCGCGCGATGGAGCGTGAGCGGGCGTCCCGGATGTCGGAGGAGCCGGGAGGAAGGACGCACGACCCAGTAGAGCTTCCAGAACTGGGCGCTGACGAGCGCGGTCGCGACGTGGATGAACCAAGTGACATAGAGGATGTCGAACGCGTAGCTGCGGCGCACCCGTCTCAGCACCCCCGCTCACATCCGAGAGAGGGAGGAGAGAAAGACGCACCTGACGAGCCCCTTCCCCCCGTCGAGCTCCGTCCCCGCAGCGGCCATCGCCTGGAGCTGGTTCCACAACCCGACGGCGACCGCCTCGGACGCGGCGAAGAGGAACACGCGGCGGTAGGTCCGGCCGGAGGTGAAGAGGAGGAAGTGAAGGAGGTGGATGCCCTGCGCGCGCGGCGCGTGGGCCGCGGTCAGCGATGCGGTGGGAAGGGGTGGGGAGGGTGGGAGCGCACGCCCGAAACGAGGAACCCGAGCCGGAGCTGCTGCAGCGTGCGCGCGTTCGACGCCGCGATCCGCTTCGAGTTGGCGCCGGCCTGCGGGCAGACGGGCAGTCAGCACTGTGGACAGTGTGGGGGAGGACGGGCGCGAGCGCACCATGCTGGGCGAGAGAGGCGGCGAGGTGGAGGAGCGAGAGGGCTGCGGGAGGGTGATGAGGAGGAGATGAGGGTCGCAACTTCGCTCGTTCGTCTGTCCGGCTACGTCGACGCTCTCGAATGATGCTCGGCATCGCGCCCTGCGGCGAGAAAATGCGAGGGCGAGAGAGCGGCAGCGCGCCGCTACTTCGGACGCTTCCTTCGCCGACAACGCCTGGTCGACCAGCTCCGATCGTTACAACACGGGCACAGCAGAACCTTACTGTACATCTCCTCCCTCCGACGCCCTCTCCTGCTCAGAGATGCTTCTTCGCGCTCGCCCGCACGCGCGCATCGAACGTCTGGTTCCGTATCGGCGCGTTGAGCTCGTGGAACGGGTTCAGGAGGGTCTGCGCGGTACGCGAGAGGATCAGGACAGGGTTCTGAGTGGGGCAGGCGGGGCGGGAGGGCGCACCTTGACGTAGGTCTCCCACACTTCTTGCAGGAAGAGCCGGATCCCGTCGTCGTTCTTGAGCTCGTGCAGGAGGAGGATCTTGACGCCTGTTCGCCGATCTTATCCCAAGTTAGTCTTGAACGTGGTAGAACTACCAGAGCCTCGACAGGGTGGACAAGAGACGCACCGCCCGGGGTGAGCCACGCCGAGACGGTCCACTCGTGGAACTTGTCGATCGACTTGAGGTACCTGCGCGAACCTCTCCGCATCAGTACGGAGTCAACGCAGAGGAGAAGGTGCATGGGGACGCACATGCCGCCGTTGGTCCACTGGACGTCGTCAACGACGTCGAGGCTGGCGTGTGCGACGAGCTGCATGACGTGCCTGCCGCTGGGCCCGGTCTTGTGGCCGTACCCGACGGTGCTCTGCGGTGCGCCTGGCGCGCTCCCCGCTGCGAGCTGTGCGGACGAGGGCGTCGCAGCCGAGGGGAGGGTTGCGCCGAAGATGGAGAAGGCGGAGGGGATGTTGGGGGATGCGGCGTGCGGGACCGAGATGGTGGTGCTTGCGGCAGCCTTGCTCGAGGTGAGGAACGCCTCGTAGAGCGGGTTGTCGACGGTCCCGACGAGGACTGCGACGGGGAGGTGGGGAGGGGGGTCAAGCGCGTGCGGGTCGAGGGGCAGGAACAGGGGCTGACCGCAGTAGTAGCTCATCCCAGAGTCGCGCAGTCCCTCTCCGGCAGTCGAGCAGTCTCTGGCGGTGTGGTTGGCGGGAGAGGGCCGCTGCGTGTTGACATCTCGCTCGTCTCGCCTCCTCCACCCGCTCTGTCCCGCCCAAGGAGAGCTACTGCTGCTTGCTAGACTCTCCTACACGCCGCACCGACCCAATCACACCTGCCTGCCGCCTCCGCACGCGCCCGCACCGCCCCTGCACGTCCCCGTCGCGTCCTCCTCGCGCCCCTCCTCTGCGCCCACGCCACCCCCAGAGCACCCGCGGCGTGCATGCGCTCCTCCTCCGACGAGGCAGACTCGTTCTTCGCTGCAGACCGCTCCGCCGCCCACGCCCGCCCCGCCAAGCGCCGCAAGAGCGACCACCCGCCCGTCCCATCTTCGAGCAGCGACGACGACAGCGACGCGGGGCAGGGGCCCTCGTCCGACCTCGAGATCCTCGGCAGCAGCAGTGCGCGGAAGAGCGCCGCCCGCAAGAAGGGCAAGGCCAAGGCTGTAGAGCCCCGCCCGCTCGCCAAGCGGGGCGCAGCGGCGGCAGGAGGGCGGCACCGCGCAACTGTCACGCTGTCGTCGTCGTCCAACTCGGACTCGGACTCGGACGCCGGCCGCGCCACGAGCCGTCGTCGCCGTCGCGACGCAGAGAGCGCCGACGTCCCCTCCGCGACGCAGCTCGAGGAGCACGGCGAGACACTGCGGCAGCTCGCGCGCGCGCAGGGCTGGGACGGCCGCACGCCCCCGCGCGTCGCCAAGCAGCGCGAAGAGCGCCAGCGGCGCGAGGAGCTCGAGGCGAGCAGGCGCCGCCGCGCGAACGAGTCGGACGCGGAGGACAGCGACGCGCACTCGGACACGAGCAGCGTGGCGAGGAGGAGTCGCAGACGCACGTCGGCGAGCACGGAGCAGACCACCGTCTCGGATCGGTCGTCGTCCGCGAGCAAGGCCAGAAGGCCACCGCCACCGCCGCAGCGCCGAAGAAGGCGCCCGCGCGGCGCAAGTCGACGACCGCGGGGGAGAAGGCCCCCGCGCGGAAGAAGCGCCGCTCGTCGCCTTCTCGCTCCGAGTCGCCGCAGCTCGAGCCCCTTGGCGGCGCGCAGCCGCAGCCCGCGCCGCCCGAGTCGTTCTGGGGCGTCGAGGCGCAGCCTCTGAAGCGCAAGGGCCCGGCGCGCGAGGCCGGCGCGGCGAGCAAGGAGCTCCGCGCGATCTCGGAGCGGGGACGACGCTCGTAATCGGTGGCGAGGACGAGGACGAGATCGCGCAGGCGAGCAGTAGCAGCGTTGAGGCGGGCCCGAGCAAGTACGAGACGGTTGCCGCGCGGGCGAAGCGGGAGAAGGCGGAGGGGCTCGGTGCGTCCCACGCTCCAACACTCTTCACCCGGCAGAGACTGACGGGGCTCGCTCGACGCGCGCAGCCAAACTCAAGGCGAACCGGAGTAAGACGAAGCAGACGACGCTCCCGCTGCAGCCCGCGCCGAACGGGAGCACGCCGCGCGCGAACAGCGTGAAGGGCAAGGGCAAGGCCGTCGAGGAAACGGGCAAGTGTCCCATCTGCAGCGCCGAGGTGCGCTGTCGCCCTTTCCTTGCACGCCCTCGAGCCGTATTGACGCTCCCGCCGGCAGATCTCTCTGGCCGAGCTTGAGACCCACACGAACGCCTGCATCGACGCCCTCAACGCGCTCGACTCGTCCGACACGCAGCGCCAGCTCAGCTGCTGCGCCGCCTCGCGCCGCCGCGCCCGCCCGCACGCGCACCTCCGCCTTCCGCCCCGCCGGCGCTGCACCGCCCGTTGCCGCAGCTGCAGGGGGCTCGACGCCGCGCCCGCGAGCAGCGGCCAAACCTCCGCAGCCGGCAGCGGGCGTGGACCTCGCGGCCGAGCTGTTCCCGTCGCAGTCGCCGCGGCGCAGCGGCCCCCCGCGCCCGCGCCCGCTTCGAAGGGCAAGGGAAGGGCAAGGCGACGCTCGTGCCGGACAGCGACGACGTCCCGGGACACGCCGCGCACGAAGACCAGGAGGAGGACGACCTCGACGGCTTCCTCGACGACGACGACCTCGCCGCGTGGGACGAGGCCGACGCCGCGATGCACAAGACGCTGACGCACACGGACGTCCTCGACCTCGTGGACGAGGACGAACGACGACGACGTGATCGTCGCGGGGCCATCGCGGCCGCGCGCACGGGCGACCGCGGGCGCAGCGACGGGCGGCGCGGTCAACACGGAGAGGGTGCCGGGGCCGCCGCAGGACGGGAGCAGCCCGCCGAGGGGGAGCATCTACATCTCTACGCTGAGCCGCGCGTATAAGGAGGGCTGTGCGTCGCCCCGTTCTCTGCTCGCCCCCTTTCTCGTTCGCCACGCACGAGGCTGACTCTGAGGGGTTGCTCCCGCCCGCTCGCAGACGAGAGGATGTACGCCCGCGCGCCGCCCAAACGCTCCCGCACCGCGCGCAGCGCCGCCAACGACGATGGCGACGAGTCGGACTCGGACGCGCGCGCGTTCGACGCGCTCGCGCCGCCCGCGATGAAGAGCAAGGCGCGGAGTGCGAGTGGCGGGGGGTGGAGGGGGAAAAGGGGCAGCTGGGGGCGGAAGAGCCGCGGCGGGGGGAGGGGGCGCGGGAGGGGGAGGAAGAGCGGGTAGGAGGGCGTCGGCGCTTTCGGGTGGAGCGGTGCAATGCGTTCTGGGATGAGCGGGATACGAGGACCGTGCAGTGAGCGAGTTGCTGAGAGCGCTGGAGGCGATGTGGGGGGAACAGCGAGGTCGGACAGGACCACAATGTCGAGGAGGTGAAGGTGCGCGGAAAGCTCCCTTTGTGCTGCGGAGCCGTGCGGCGGATCGTATAGGGGCATACGGTTATGGTGCACGTACACTCGGAGCAGTAGAGCGGGACGGAGGAAGGACGCCGGCTTCATCGCCTCGCGCGGAGGGGGTCTCGCTCCGCCGCTTCGCTTGCTCGCCGCTCTCGCGTTCAGACGAAACCATGGCGCCCGCCGCCACATCCAAGCTCCTCAAGAACGTCGACCAGCTCAAGGTGCGCCCTCCCGCTGCTCCCTCCCCTCTGCGCTCGCCGTTCTCCCGCCTCCGAGCTCAGGCTGACCCCGCGCCGCGTCCTCGCGCTCCTGTGCGTCCAGGCGAGCCTCGAGGCGCACAATGCCTCGTTCGACGAGCTCCTGAAGCACGTCCCCGCAAAGTACTACATCCGCCCAGAGTCGGACGACGAGGACGACATCCCCAAGGTCCCCAGGTCCGCTCGGCTCCTACCAGCTCTGACGCGCATTCAGCATTGCTGACATGCTCGTACGATACAGGGCAAGCTCACCAAGGCGCAGAAGAAGGCGCTCCGCAAGGCCAAGGCGGATGAGACCGTCCGCGCCGCGAAGAACGAGGCCAAGCGCGAGGCCCGTCTTGCGAGGGTGCGTCCGCCGCCCGCTCGCGGTCTTCCTGGGTGTGCACTGACACCCCGAGCGCGCGCAGTACGACCCCGACGAGCCGAAGACGATCGCCGAGATCCAGGCGGCGAAGCTGTCGGCCGCTGCGAAGGGCAAGAAGCGCGCCGCCGACGCCGATGGCGACGAGTCGTCCGACGGCGAGATGAACGGCGCGTCTGAGGGCGAGTGGGCCGAGGAAGACGAGGGCGACTCGCCGAACGAGACGGACTTTGCCGACTCGGACGACGAGGACGGCGAGCTCCTCGAGCTCGACGCGGCGGGCGTGCTCAAGGGCCGCGGGGCCGCGGCGGCGCAGGAGGGTGACGGCCCCGCGCCGTCGATCACGGAGCTGAGGGAGAAGCTGCAGCGGCGGATCGCCGAGATCAGGCGAAGAAGGGTGGCGCGGCGGGCAAGGGCAAGGCGGCCGCGAAGAAGGCGGCGGCCGGCAGCGATGACGGGCGGACTCGGAGGACGACGATGAGGAGGAGGAGGGCAGGGCGAGGGCGCCGTCACGAGCAAGGACGACCTCCTCGCCGAGCGGAGGCGCCGCGCCGCGCTGCGCGACAACCGCCGCAAGAAGATGAAGGAGCGGCGCGCGACCGAGAAGAGCGACGGCGCGAAGAAGCGCGCGAACGAGCCGAGTAACGGGCGCAAGGGCGGCGGGAAGGCGAACGCGCCGCAGGGCGCGCAGGGCGATGAGGAGCGGCCGAGGAAGAAGTCCAAGGTGCGCTCTCCTCTGCTCTCCCTACCCTCGTACCGTTCTGACACCTCTTCGTTCGCAGGGCGACGCCCCCGACTCCTCCCTCGTCCCCTACGACGGCGCCGTCGCCGCCTCTGCTTCGACCTCCAAGTCGGACCCGAACTCGATCGCGTTCTCAAACCTCGACTTCGCAACCAACTCGGAGCGCGCCGCGGACGCGGGCATGGCGCCAAAGCAGCTGAAGAAGCTGCAAGCCGCCGCCGGGACGCTCAAGAGGAACCGGCACGATCTCCCCAAGGACGCGAACAAGGCGCTCGAGATCCTGCAGCGCCGCAAGGAGCGCCTCGACGCGCTCGAGCCCGAGAAGCGCGAGAAGAAGGAGGACAAGGAGCGCTGGGAGAAGGTGCTCCTCAAGGCCGAGGGCGGCAAGGTCCGCGACGACGAGACGCGGCTGAAGAAGATGGCCAAGAGGCAGGAGCGCGAGAAGAAGAAGAGCGCCAAGGCATGGTGCGTTGGCGTGGTTCCCTTTTGCTCAATTCTGGTGGTGCCGCCTCGGCGGTCGAAAGTGGCATAGCCGCTGACGCTATTCTTCCTCGCAGGGTGGACCGCAAGGCGACGGTCGAGAAGACCATCTCGGACAAGGTGGCGAAGCGCAACGCGAACCTCGCGGCGCGGAAGCAGCAGGCCAAGGACAAGAAGGCGGGTGTCAAGGCCAAGAGCAAGGGGACGGGCAAGAAGGTGTCGAGCAGCAGCGGCAAGGCGCGGAGCAAGGGCAGGCCCGGGTTCGAGGGCGGCGGGCGCAAGAAGAAGTAGAGCGCTGCGCTGTATCACTACGCTGGTCGTTCCTCCTGCACTCTGCCGTGTCGACGAGAGAGCGGCAAGGAAAGCCTCCTCCGCCTTCTCTTTCTGCTCCTCGCGACTACGCCGAGTTCGGTTGCGACTCTTGCTATTACGAGCTTACGTCGCCGGGATCTACGGGTACTGGCACGGAGGTACTGATAAAGCGGGCGAGCCCGCACAAAAGGGAAATAGACACCCTCCTCACGCCCGCCGTTTTCGACCAACCACCTCTGCCCCCCTACACCGAGAAGACGCTCTTGAGCTGCTCCTTGAATGCGGCGGCGTACAGCGGCACCTCGGACAGGACCGGCCTGCGCGGCTTGGGCTCCTCGACAGGCTCGACCCTGCTGCGGCCCTTCCCGTCGCCCTCGACGAGGATGGGGTCATCGGCGTCGACGTCGCCTGCGGCGCGCCTGCACGCCGCCTCGAACGCGTCGAGCCGCTTGGCGCGGTGGAACGCGACGAGGTCCTCGAGCTCGTCGAGGAGGTACGCCTTGTCCTCGTCCCGTTCGGGCGGAACGAGCTCGTCGAGGTCGATGGGCTGCGCGAGCCCGCGACGGAGGAAGACCGAGGCGGTCCTGCAGGGGCGAAGGGCATGAGCAAGAGGCGAGGAGGGACGGGGAGAAGGGGACGCACCACGCCCACTGCAGGAACTCCTCGACGATCGTTTCGCCGCGGTGCACCGAGCGGAGGAACGAGTAGAGGTTCTGCTGGTGCCGCTGCAAAAGGCGGGCGATGACGCGGACGCTCTTCTGCGGGTCCTGAATCCGGCTCCGGAGAGCCTCGACGACTGTGGGAGGGGCAGAACGTGAGCACGTCCTCTTAGGAGATGAGGAAGCGGCACTCACTGATGACGAGCTGATCGAGGAACTTCTGCAGGTCCGAGAGCGCCTGCGCTCCGTGCCCGACTTTGTAAGTCCGCTTGAGGAGCGAGACGAACGGCTGCGCGACGACCTCAACCGCACTCGCAAAGTCTTCCTCGGCGAGAAGCTGGCGCAGGACGGTCGAGTCGCGGTCGCGCGAAGCAAGGCGGAGGTACGCCTGCAGGTCGAGGACGAGGCGGATCTCGGCATCCTTGACCTGCAACTTGGCGAGCGGCGACGGGTTCGTCTTCGCCCACTTGCGGTACGCTTTGCTCGCCGCCGTGATGCGATCCAGCTCGAAACCGGGAGGCGAGGCTCGTCCGCACCGCGCACGATGCACAGCACGAGCTCGATGTTGTTCTCCTCTGCGCGCATGATGGGCGGGTCAGTGCGAGCTCACTGAAAGGCATGACTGCACGCACCGGCGTAGCGACGGATGATGGCCTTCTTCTCGCGCGACTCATGCACGAAGAGGTTGAGCTTCTCGACCATGACGGCGCTGCCGATGCGCGCCTGGATGCGGTCCATCTCCTTGGCGAGGCGAGCCGGGTCGTCGTCGAGCGTGATGGCGAGGATCCTACAGGGCGGCGTAGTGAGCCTTGGACCGACGAGAACACAGAGGGCATGACGCACTTCTGCAGCAGGCTCTTTCCGCCAAACGGACGCGAGATGAGAATGTCCTGCAGCCTCCGCGCCATGAAGTTCGACCCCTTGAGGCGGAGCGCCTGCTTGACGAGGAACCACGGGAAGGTCGAGTGGAGCGCCTTGAGCTTCGAGAACGTCGCGCCGGACGTCTCGCCGCCGACGAGCGTGTCGTACAGCGTCTGGGCGAAGCTGCGAGGATGGGTCGTGAGCGCGAGCGCAGAAAACATGGAAGGAGGGACGTACTTGGGCGGAGACTCTCGAGGACCTTCTGGTACTTGACAGGAAGCTGGTCGAGCGCGCGCGTCGTCTTGAGCGCCTCGGAGATCTCGCTCAGCCCCTCGCCGTGGATGACCTCCTTCTCGACGGCAGACCACTGCTTCCTCGCCGCGCGCACCTTCTCGATGGACTGCTGCGCATCGGTCGAGCGGGCATTCCGCCGCGCGTCGTCGATAGCCTCGCGCTTGGCAATATCGATGACGCTGTGAACGGCTTCAAATCAGCGCGAGTTTGGGAACGGGCAAGATAGAACGCACTCTCCGTCCCTCGGAA
This sequence comes from Rhodotorula kratochvilovae, assembly GCA_019926025.1. Lineage (NCBI taxonomy): Eukaryota > Fungi > Basidiomycota > Microbotryomycetes > Sporidiobolales > Sporidiobolaceae > Rhodotorula > Rhodotorula kratochvilovae. The sequence continues at coordinate 705,942 of JAHSUG010000003.1, read as the reverse complement.
CAATCGACGCCGCGAGGAGGAACGCCGCCGTCTCCTTGTGGTGCCCGACCGTCCTCACGCTGAGGACGTCGCGCAGCCACGCCCTCAGCGCCCTCCGGCGCGGGTCGTGCGGCGGCATCTTCTTGCCGATCTCGACGGGGACGCCGACGCGCGAGCCAAAGCTCGTCGGGTACGAGCGGTAGCTCCCCGCGGCGGACTGCGGCCGCTGTAAGTGCGACGCCGAGAGGCTTGCAGCGCGCGACCGCCGCTGCCGCACCGTCTTCGCCTCGCTCGGCGCATGTACCGACTGCGCGCGCAGGCTCCGTGCGAAGGTCGAGCCCACGCTCGAGCGCGTCGGCGCCCTGCTCATGGCGAAAGCCGTGCGGATCGCCAGCGGCAGCGCGCAGGCCGTTCATAAGGCGCGAGTGGCTGCGCGGAACGGGCTCGCTCTCGCCCAAGCCTTCGGCGCCCGAGTGCAGCGAGACGGCGCTCGGGATGATGGGAAGGCTTGGGCGCGGGCGGATGACGGTGTCGTTCTTCGGGTCGCCGGCAGGGATGCGACGGATGTGCGCGTGCGGGAAGGCCTTGTCCATCTGCAGGCGTATCGACGGTGAGTATGGCTCGTAACAAGGGAAAAGCGCTGCGTACGTTGCGGTAGAACTTGACGAACTGCGCCTCCGTCCGCAGGACGAACTCGTCGAGGCGTCCGGGACGGCGGACGCGGAGGATGTAGCTCTGCGGAAGCATAGGGCATCAGCACCAGCTGGCGCGTGAGACGTCGGAAAGGACGCACGTGCGAGAACAGGGTGTTCCGCACGCCGACGATGTCCGCCTCGAACCCGCCCCACTTGAGCTGCTCGAAGTCGGGACCCTGGACGAAGGGTACGGGCGCGTCGTACGGCCATTTGGCCCCACCCTTGGCACGAGCACGGGCGGAAGGGCCGCGCGCGGCTCGTACTGCCCCGGCGAAGCGGTAGCCTCCTCGTCCGAGGTGGTGTACCGCGCGGACGGCGGGAGGAACTCGGCGGGGAGCGTCGAGTGCGCGACGAAGTCCGTCTCCACCCTGGGCTGCGGCGAGGCGAATGGGACGCGCCGGCTTGCGGGCACCTCGTTCAGGCCCGTGCGCGCGACGGCAGATGAGGGCGAGCCAGCGCTCCCGCTCGCACCGCTAGAAGAACCGCGCCGGACGTTCTGGATGAGCGCGCCGAGACCGAACTTGCGGTTGCGCTTCTCGCTCGTCGCGGTGCGGTCCCCGCCGGCAGGGATCTGCACCGGCGCGCGAGAGTGGTTGGACGACGTGGAAGTGCGTGGCGGCTCAGGGCGCTCGGCCGAGGAAGCCGAAGGGAGCTGAGCGGCGGCAGACGACTTTGGCGACTCGTACGGGAGGGGGATGGTCGGGACGGGCGGAGCAAGGCGGTGCGACGGCTCAGACGGCTCGTCCACGACGTACGGCTCGGCCTCTGCCGGTACTGCTTCGTCGACCGCCGCGTCCTCAGACGCAAATGCCGCCTCCGTCTCGCCGCCCTCCAGGAAAGAGCCCTTCTCCCGCTTCGGCGTGTCCGCCGCGTCCGACGGGTAGAGCTCGAAGCCCTCGGTATCGGTCGCCGTGCCCTCGCTGCCCGCCTTGGCGTAGTACGCACGCGGCGGGACGAGCCCAGCACTGGGCGCGGGCGTCGCGTAGGCGGACGACGCGGACGAGGACGGCTCGACCTGGACGGGCGGCGCTCCGCTGGTCGTTGACGGGAGGGGCAGCTCGTTCGGGAACCGAACGGTAACGTCCTCGTCACCATCGGCCTCGCTCTGCGCGTTCCGGCTCGCAGCGCCCTCGGCGGTGACGAAGCTCTGCGCATCGAGCGCCGATGCCGTGCGCGACCGCGTGCGCTGCAGGCTGAGCTCCTCGACTTGGTCGTCGCTGGCTGCGTTCTCCGGCGTCGGCGCGCCGAAGGTGGACGTCGAGGCGCGGGGTGCATGCTCGGCGGCTGCGCCGACAAAGGGGACGAAAGGGAGAACCGCCGAGTCGGGGCGCGCTGGTCCTGCGGAGTCCCGGCGCGTGTCGGACGGCGCATGATCCGTCTCGGATGCCGAGGACGGGTCCTGAGGTGCGAATGGGGAGGACGGCGCTGGGAGGGGGATGCGAGGCGGGCTCATCGGCGCGGTCTTGACGGGTGAGCCGCTTGTCGAGCCGAACAGGCGGTTGATCGAGAAGCGGCGGGACCACGACGAGGCGGAGGTCGCAGCGGAGACGGGGCGGCTCTTCTGCCCATTGGCGGACGCGGCAGGCGAGTCGACCTCGGCGATGGGCGGAGGGACGAGAGGCTGGAAGTTGTAGCGCTGCGTCAAAGCGGTGGAAGGCTGCGGCTGCATCGGCGGCGCCGGCGGGCTGTCGCGCTCGCCCGTCTCGTACGACGCGCTGCTGAGCTTGAGGCCCGCCGTAACGAAGCGCTCGAGCGCGTTGCGCAAGGACGAGCCGTAGAGGCGCGAAACGGTGCCCGTGTAACCGCGATCGACCGGCTTCGAGAGGTCGGCGTCGTGCAGCGAGCGGATGATGGGGAAGAGGCCTTCGGTCCAGAAAGACGGGACATCGCCCTCCGCGGTCGTGTCGCGGACGAGCGGGAGGGTGAGAGGAAGTGGCGGATGAGGTAGCGGAGAATGGGGATGTCGGAGGGGTCGACGCCTTCTGCGTGCCTGCGGGCAGAAAAGTGAGTATCTCGTTTCGTGAGGCATGAAGAGCACGAGAGAAGCGCACCCCTCGGCTTCTGGCGGCCCATCCAGGTCGCGCAGCTTCCAGAGCATGCCCTCCTCGTCCGCAATCTCCTGTCCGACGAGCGCGCGGAGGAAATACCAGGCCTCCTCACGGCTGAGGTTGCCGTTCTCACGCTCCTCGCCCTCCGCCTCGCCCGCGCCGTACCCGTTTCGCACCCGCTCCGCCCATCAAAGTCGATCTCGCCGACCCTATCAGCATCGGGACTGTTGTCCTCTGCGTCGACGCCCCCACGCCGGGCGCTATTTGACCTCGACATGCCCTGCGGGCGGAAGGCCCGCCGCTCCCTCTCGTCCTCCTCCTCGTCGTCCGACAGGCGCTCGCGTGTTACCTGCCGCGGTACGCCCCCATCGTGCGAGTACGCAAAACCCATCGCCGCGTCGCCGTTCGGCGACCGTATCGACGCCGCCGCCGCACCCATCCTGCTGGGGTGAGCTGCGCGAGCGCGCATGCTCGACTGCGAGGGAGGCCGGGTCATGCGGCTCGAGGCGGGCATGTGGCTGTAGCCATTGACGATGACAGCAGCGGGAGGGGCGGCGTGCGAGTCGGCGCTGTGCCCGTCGTGCAAGCGGTCGTAGGGGAGGACGGTGCTGCCGGACGTGCGGCTCAGGGGGCGCGATCCGCTCGACGGGAAGATGACGGAGCCGTTGTTGATGCCGGTTCCGTGGCCGTAGCTCGGCCCGTAGCCGTTCTCCTGACCGTTCGCCCGCATCGGCTGCGCGGTTCCCAGCCCCGACGGCGACCTGGCGGCGTGTGCGGCGGGGAAGTTGACGGGCGCGGAGAAGCGGGCCCCATCCGCGTAGCTGCTGTCGGCGGTGCCTTCGCGGCGACGGATGTCCTGCTCGACCTCGGCGGCGAACGAGGACGAGGTGGGGAGAGCGGGCGAGAGGAACGATGGCATGTCGCTTGTCGGGCGCGGCGCCGAGAGCGTGCTGGACGAGAGAGCTGCTCGCGGTGTGCTCCAGCGGCGGGAAGGTCCTGCGTCGCGGGAAAGCTGCGCAGCGAGGAGGGCCGTGAGCTAAACGGGGTCGACGAGGAGGAAGCGCGACGAGAGCAAGGCGCACCCGCTAGTCCGACTGGTCCTCTGCGTAGCAACCCTGGCGAGCAGTGCAAGCTTCGAACGAGCAGCAAGAGACGTGGGAAGAAGACGGAAAAGCGCGGTGACCCGCTCTTCTGCTCGCCGGCGATCGACGCTCGCGGAGTCCGCTTTCGCCGCTAACTGCTTGCCCTGCCTTGCTAGCGCACGCAGACTCCGGAGATCTGTGCACGCAAGAAGGGGCGTCCACACCGGGCGCAGGGCCGTGCGGAAGGCCAGCCGCGACTTTCAGGCGCATCATGCGGGCGAGGAGGGCGCCCAGGGCGCATCCTGCGGAGTGGCTATCTGCAAGCTCGTGTCACGGTCAAATCCGGAGCGCCGTCGCCAGCTGCCATCACGACGCGGCGCAAAGGGGGCAAAGCAAAGGCAAGCGAACTGTTACAGGTCAACACCGTCTCCGAACTCCGTCGTCGTGGGCCTCCTCCTGACCCCTCCAAACCCGCGCGCGCCGAAGAGACACCGCGAGGAGGGAAGGGGGAAACAGGAAGGGGGGGATGTACTTTTGCGGCTGCGTAGGGCCGTCGAGGGGAATGAAAACACCACCGTCGCCTCCTCCTCCTTCTCGCACCGCTCGTCTAGCGCACCCTCCGCACCTCCTGCCGCCGCACCCATCTGCGGCGACCACCCAGCACGACCACCTCCCGCCGGCGGGCAAGCGCGGCGCGAGCGCCTTATGCGACCTTGGCCTTCTTCTTGGCCGGGCCCTCGGCGTCGTCGCCGGTCACCGAGCCCGCCTCGCTCTTGTGGTCCGCGAGGAGCTGGTCGAAGACGGCGGGCTGGCGGAGGCCGAGCTTGCCCGACGAGATGCCGCGGTGGTAGACGCGGAGGACGGTGTCGACGTCGTCCATGGTCTGCGTGCGGACGTCGGCAAGCTCCTTGATCTTGGCCGTCTGTGTGCAATGAGTGGGTCAGTACAACGCTGCGAGACGCTCCTCCGTGCCCTGTAGCGAAGGAAGACCCGGACGTACCACGTCCTTGACCTGGTCGTCGGTCATCTCGAGCTCAAGCTGCTCGACACGCGACTTGACGGCGTTCCAGCCCGTCAGGCGAGAGCCGATGTCGATGTAGCGGCTCATGCCGAAGTCCTCGGGCTTGAGGATCTCGTACCTGCGAGGAGGAAGAAGATCAGCGGGGCCTGCCTGAGAGATCGGAAAGCGAGACGGGGACGCACGTCGACGGGTTCGCAAGGATGGCCTTGGCGTGGATGCCGGCCTTGTGGGTGAAGGCGCAGAAGCCGGTGATGGGGTTGTTGAACGGAACCGAGATCTGGACGGCGTCGGCGACGAGGTTCCACCTCGCGGAGCATCGGCAGGTTGTACTTGCTCTTGACGTAATCCGGGTTGACGACGTACATACGCGCGATGAGGCCGCCGAGGGTCGTAATGCCGTTGCGCTCGCCGATGCCGAGAACGGAGGTGTCGATGTGGGTGGCGCCAGCCTCGAGGGCGCAGAACGCGTTGGCGACGGCGCAGCCCGAGTCGTCGTGGAAGTGGCACTCGATGTCGCACGAGACAACGCCCCGGAGGGTGCGGACGAGCTCGTAGACCTGGCGCGGGTTGGCGCAGCCGACGGTGTCGGCGATACCAACGCGGTTGACACCGACCTTGTCGACGGCGCGGTAGATGCTGAGAAGGTCGACGAGGTCGGAGCGGAACGAGTCCTCCGACGAGAAGCGGACCTCGATGCCCTTGCTCTTGACGAACTCGATGACCTCGATGGCGGACTTGATGATGTAGGTGATGTCCTTGCCGTGCGAGTACTTGCGGAGGAAGGACGAGGTGCCGATAACGATGTCAACACCGTCGACGCCTGTATGCGAGGAAAGCGTGAGCGGGATGCATTGGCTGCGAGGGCGGAGGAGGCGAGGCGAACGCACCGGTCTCGACAGCCTTGCGGGCGTCGTCCATGTGGCAGCGGATGTGGGTAAGGACCTTGCACTTGAGGCCCATGTTGCAGATGCGCTTGCAGTCCTCGTACGACTGCTCGGACGCGGCGGGCGACGTGATCTCGATGTACTCGACACCAAAGTCGGAGAGCGCCTGGGCGATCTTCATCTTGGTCTCGGTGTCGAAGAAGGCATTGGCGAACTGCTCGCCCTCTGCAAGCATCACGAGATCCAGTCAGCGGTGCGTCCACGGGCGATAGATGACGGAGCTTGCTCCCGCTCGGCGGCGGAGAGACGGGCGAACAGCGAGGGGAGAGAAGCGCACCTCGCAGGGTCGACTCGATGATCTTCCAGTTCGAAGTCTGCACAGGCGAACCAGGCCACAGCCGTCAGTGCGCGATCCCCGCTCGCCCGAGACGGACCCGACCGCCTCCACCAGGCGCTCCCGTCTGCTCGCCGCCTCCCGCGGGGTGCGGAGGAGACCAGAGAGGCTCGTGAGACGTACGTTGGACAGGAAGTCGCCGGCGCGCGGGGCATAGGGGTTGTGCTGGGCGGGAGCGCCGCCGTTCTGCTTGGCGGCAACCTCAGGCTGCGACGGCGCATGCGCGTCGACCGGCGTGAACTCGGCGGGGACGGGTCCCTCGGTGGTAGGCACCGGGGCGGGGTCTGCAGCAGTCGGGCACATCGTGGGGCGTCTGAGGGTGAGGGAGCGAGGGAGCGCGGCGTGCGGACGAAAATCCGCCGTTTCGTCAAGACTTGACTCTCGCCGTGTAATGTCAGGCTCTCGGGCAGCTTACCCCGCTCTCTTACGACACATCTTGACTGGCGCATTCAGCTGCGTAACTCTGTACTCGCTCATCCCTGCCTGACCAATTCTCTCCTCCTCGCGACCGTCGTCATTGGGCGCGAATGCTAAGAATCGAATGCAGGATGGCGCGAAGAGTGGTACAAGGGAGACGACAACTACGACCAGAGTGGATACAGCCGGAAGGGGCAAACGGAAGAACAACAACCTGACCTCTGCGAGAACCTCTAGCTCTACTTCCGCGCTCCGGAGCCGAACGCCCGCACAGGCGGGCCCTCGACGCTCTCGTCGTCGTACTTGCCGACGGTGTCAGCCGTGCGCGACCGCAACGCAACCGCGGCGGCGTGCTCGACGTCGGGAATCGCGCCGCCGTTCGGCTCGAAGAGGAGCGCAACCTCCTCAAGCGTGAGGCCGTTGGTGTTGACCGCAAGGACGTACCACCCGCATATCTGGATGACGATCAAGACGGTGCTGCGGAGACGGAAGGGAAAGCCAAGGGGTCAGTCGTTACGGCTTGCGAAGGCTGGCTGGCAGCGGCGGCGGAGGGCGGCGCACTAGACGAGGTAGTACTTCTGCAGAGGGTGTAGTACACAGGGTCAGTAACGTGCTGGTAGAAGCCCGGGAAGGGAGGAAGGCGGGACGGACCCAGCCTATGGAAGCGAGAGCGACCGCTGCACGAGGGAAGAGAAGCGTCAGTCATGTTCCTTCCACCGGCGCAAGCCGCGGAGGGACGGAGCGACGCACAGTTGACGTAGGAATTAAAGATGGAGAGCGACTTTGTGAGAAGCGCGTTGGCCATCATGCTGTTGGGGCGGGGCGAGGAGGAAGTTAGGTGCTCCCGCAGTGGACCCTCGCAGCACCTCCGAGTACTTCGAGACGTCGAACGCGCAGGGCAGCGACGAAGGAGGTCAGCACGCACCCCTTGGCGCGCATGTTGAAGGGGAGGACCTCGGCCGTGTAGCTCTGCAAGGAAGCGAAGTCAACTTCTCCGATTCTGGAGGACACGAGGGAGGAGGGAAGCGCACGAAGAAGAGCGGGCCACAGAGTATGTTGTAGAAGAAGTCGTACAGCCAGCTGCACACGAAGAAGGTACTCGTCAGAAAGGCGGAGGACGGAGCGGTTGAAGCTGACTCACACCGCGACAACGGCGGCGATGCCAGCGCTCTCCCTGCCGTCCTTGGCGTACATAGCGGAAGAGACGATAAGCCAAACTGCGGGGCGAGTGGTCGGGTGAGCGCGGAAGGAGGGCGGGAAGGACGGGAGCGGGACGCACTATTCGAGATGAGAACACCGACCCAGGCCGAGATAAGGAGGTTGCGACGCGGGATGCGCGGGACGAGGTAGACGCCCTTTGCGATGTAGCGCCGTCAGCGATGGAAGGCGGAGTAAAGGGCGGGGAAGACCAGCAGCAGCCTTTCAAGGTCGACGCACGAGAAGAGAGGCCAGCCAGTTCAGGATTTGTAGACCTGCATCGCGAGACGCCGTCAGCACGGCGATTGGTGTATCCCGTGAGAGATTGCGCACCTCCGTTGATGCCGGTGACCTGACGAGTTTCGGTCAAACCGACGAGCCTGCACGCGCGGGGTCAGCGACGGGCTTGAGGGCGAGAAGTTCGCCGGGGAGAGGAAGGAGAACGAACTTGAGGATGTTGGTATAGTAGCTGCGGGCACGGACAACCGGTCAGTACGTCAAGCTTGAGTAGCGCGAGCAGAGGAGTTTAGTGCCTCGTCCGCACGCGCCGATTGGAGGAGGCGAGGCTGAGACGAAACGACGACACGCACAAGGTGATGATGGCTTGACCGGAGAGGCACTGGCAGAATCCGATCCAGAGGACGAGCGCGAGGCGGCGGCGGTTCGCGGGCGTCGCCCACAGGATCGCCCACCCGTACTGCGTCGCCTCCTTCTCCTTCTGCAGCGTCTCCTTCATCTCCTCGAACTCGAAGCGGACCAGCTCCGTCTCCTCGCCGTTGCCGTGGTACCTGACGAGAAAGTCGAAGCACGCTTGCTCGTCCCCTCGTCCGAGGTGGAAGCGCGGCGACTCTGGGACGAAGAAGATCGAAACGAGCGCGAAGAGAGCGGGGCCGATCTGGATGACTGCGTACGGGAGAGCAGTCAGAGACTGAACGCCTTGCGACACGAGGGGCAGGAGCGGCAACGACGCACTGTACGGGATGCGCCAGGACCACGATGTCGTCATCGCGCCCGTGCCGAAGATCGTCCACGCCGCGATGATGGACCCGAAGAGGTAGCAGGAGTTGAACAGGCTCGCAAGCGTTTGCCGCTGCGAAGGGTGCGGGAGCTCTTGCAGGAGGATGGGCGAGATGATGACGGCGAAGGCGAGGCCAGAGCCGCTGCGCATAGCATGAAGGTCAGCTTACCGTGTCGCGAGCGGGGATAGGTGTCCGTAAGGGATGAAGTAGACGGTGAGAGGGAAGCGAGGGGGCAAGGGGAAAGGAGGGGACGGAACGCACATGACAGCGCGGGAAGCGAGGAAGAGGCCGTAGGGCGAAGCGTTCCCCTCGCCGGCCACGCTTCCCATGACGGAACCGACGACCATCGTGAAGGCGGCGTAGCGGATGCAGAGGCGGCGACCCCATCGGTCGGAGGCGAACGCTGCGATGGGAGCGGTCGCTAGGCCCGCGCAATAGGAGATGAGGTTGAGGAAGCCGATCTTCGACGGCGAGGGATAGTCGAGATCCGCTCGCCACGGCTCCAGGGCTTGGTAGCCGGAGATGAGCGCCGAGTCGTAGCTGAGGCGGCGGTGGGGAGGTCAGCATCCGCTACCGCTTGTCGGCGGAGAGCACGCACCCGTTGTTGAGCTGGGTAATGAACACGGTGAAGAGGGCGAGGTTGAGGGAGAGCAAGCCTGCGGGACGAGGAAGAGGTCAGGACGTGCGCGTACAGCGAGAAGCACGACTATCAACGCACCCTTGTTGCGCCACCACGGCCCAGCGCGCTTGTACAACGCATCGAACTCGTCGAATGCAGTTGAGACGGACGCCATGATGAGACGCGGGCGCCGTGGTGACGCTGAGGACGGGTCGACTGCAGGAGTCCGGACGACGCAGGTTGTCGAGATGTGCGGCGGGCGTTGTTGAGGGCGTAGATGGGAAGGCGGTGAGGACGTCGGGTCGGACGAGTGTGCGCGAGCGGGCGGAGGGAGGAAGATCGGGAGATGGGGCGGGGGATAGGAGCGAGGGGAGGAGAAGGGCAACCTCCGCCTCTCGACCGGCTGCGGCGCCGCCCTGCTCAATCTCCGCCGTTTGCACAAGCGCAATAAGCCTCCTCCGGCGCGCGATCTCCCCTCCCGCTGCGATCTCGCGGGTGTTGAAGTGGTGGAAGCGCGCTCCGCCTGATGAGAACGGCGGGAGTGCGGCAGACCTCGCGGGCACCTGCGCCCGGATCGACGCTGTGCAGAGACGAGCCCTCGACCGTGTGCAAGCTCTCGCAGGCGCCGCAACGGGATGTAGCGGGTGGGAGAGGCCGCAGAAGCCGTGCTCGACGTCTCGACCCCCTCGGGCGACTCAAAACCGCGGCGGGTCTTTTCGGTCAAAGGGCTTCTTGCGAGCAGCCCGCGCCCTTCTACAGCTCTCTACGATGGCTGTCAAAGCGCGATTGGACGAATGGAAGAGTTGGCGAAGAGGACGGCCGCGAGAAGCAGGCGAGCGTCGACCGAAGCGCGCGAGTTGGAGCGCAAGGTTGCTACGTATTGCGGTAGAACAAGAAGTGCACCACGACACCCTAGGAATACGAACAGCGAAGCCTGAATATCCAACGAACCCAGCCTTTCGCCCCGCCCCGCCCTCATCCTCCCGCTCAATTCGCATACTGCACGCACGACCGGTCAGCGGTGCTCGCCGAAGGGAAAGCAGAAAGACGACGCACCAACACCAGTTTCGCCCCGCTCCTGACCCACCGCTCGAGGTCCTCGTCGTCGTGCAGGCTGACGAGCTGCGCGCCCGCGCCGCCGCCCTCCTCCCTGAAGCGCAAGTGCGTGACGTCGCTCCCGAGGCGCTCGCGGACCTTGTCAAGCAGCGCACCGAGCGAGACGGTCGGCGGAACGCGGATCGCGATCAGGTCGTCCGTGTTGCGGTGGAAGATCTTGATCTTGATGAACGGGACGTTCTGGTTCGCGTTGCCCATCGGGGCGCGTGCGGGCTGCGTGGACGGCGGCGCCTGGTTGTTGTAGTAGTCGTCCTCGTAGCGCTCTGTGGATGGAGGATGCGGTCAGGGCGGGAAACGGAGGAAGGGACGGGAGGAACGCACCGTCAAAGCCCCCAAGCTGCTGCTGCTGCTGCTGTGACTGCCGCTGGTACGCGCCGTCGCTGTACTGCTCGCTCGACCTCCGCCCGCCATTCAGGCTCATCCGCCCCATCTGGTCCGCGACGTCCGCGCCGCCGCCCCTCGCGTACCCCTGGCGCTCGCCCGACCCGCGCGCGCTCGCACCGCCACCGTTGTCGAGCTGGTCGAGGTAGTCCACGAGCTCGCCGTACTGGTTCTCGATGCCCTGACTCGGCGCGGGCGAGGCGTCCGCACCGTAGTCGATGACGCCGGGGACGACCTCGACGTCGCCCGCGCGCGGGACGAGGAACTCGTACATGAGGCCCGATCCGCGGATGCGTTCGGGCAGCGTGCACAGGTCGGCGAGGTAGATCGAGAGGTCGAGGACGCGCTGGGCGCAGACGTTCTCGTCCTCGTGCTCGGTCGGGCCGGGCATCATCGGCAGGATGCGCTCCGCCTGCCCATCTTCGCCGGGAAGCCGGCCCGCCTCGACGGGGAACTCGTCCATGAGCGCGATCTGGAAGTCGTAGAAGTCCTGGTAGAGGCGGTACAGAACGAGCGACGCGCCGGTCGAGAAGAAGGCGCGGAGGTGGAACCAGAACGACCCTTCCTCCTGGTGGAACGACTCGACCGACGCCGACGTGACGAGGCCGTACTGTCTCCGCTCGCGCGAGTATGAGTACCGCGGGTCATACGAGTCGTTCTGCGACGGGCTGAGCGCATCGCCCGTCGGCGAATGATACGCCTGCGCGTACTGATGCTGCGTGTCGTACGAGGACCGGACAGACTGGTGCTGCGGCGGAGGGGCGGAGGAGGAAGACGGGATGGCGGCGTTGGAGGAGGAGGAGGTTGAGTCGGCGGGCTGGGCGAAGTCGAACCGGCCGAGCGGGATCGACGCCTGCTTGTAGTCTGCCGTCATCTTCTTCCACTCCTCGACCTTGGGCACGACCGCACTCCGGATGAGCTCCTCGACGTTCTCGACGGGCTTCCCCGTCGCCATGTCCTGGATCTCGACGAACGCGACGGGGATCAGGCCCGGCCACCGAGCCGCCCGATCGGCTTCGCGACGAACCACTCGTGGTTTGACTGCGCGATGACGATGATGGGCTCGCCTCGCTTCGCGTCGAGCTCGTCGGGCCGCTCGGCGATGAAGTCGTACTGGACGACGCCGTACAGCGGCTGGTGCTTCGCCGCCGACTGCGATGGCGGGCGGCCCTTGCCGCTCCCCGTCGGCGACACCGACGCCGCGGGTGCGCTCGCCTGCGCGCCACCGTACGGCGCGCCCGCCTTCCACCCGCCGCTGCTCACGCTCGCGCCCGGCGCATCGTGCGGGCTCGACGGCCCGCTTCCGCCGTCGCCGCTGCTCCCGATGCTCGACTTCTTCCCCGGGCCCTGGAGCTGCGTCTCGCGGACGTTGCGCCCCAGGACCTGGAAGTGCGACGCCGGCACGAGCCCCCTCATCCCGGTCATCGGATTCGCGGCGTCGAACCAGTCCTCGCCGCCCTCGTCGCTGACGACGTGGAAGAAGTCGCCCTCCTCGAAGCTGAGCTCCTGCGCGCCGCGCGCGCGGTACGCCGCCGTCGCGCGGATCACGCGTTTGGGCGGTGCGGGCGCGGGTGCGGCGGTCGGGCGCTGGCCGTAGGCGGAGGGGGGAGGGACGGAGGTCTTGACTGCGCCGCTGGGAGCGCCGATGCGCTCCTTGTTGAGGGAGCGGCGGATGCCCTTCATCTGGTCGGGCGATGAGGAGGGGTTCGAGGGCGGGAAGGTCGGGCGCGGGCGCGGGTATACCACTGTCGGTAGCATCCTGAAGTCAGTCTCGTGCATTCAGGCGTGCGGCGCCCCCGTCTGCAGCGAAGCGGCTGCGGGGAGAAGGGCGAGTTCACTCACGAGACGAGTCGGGGGAGGAGCACGCGAGGCGCGGCGGCGATGCCTTTCAAGCGGCTGCAGGGACGCGCACAGTGTCAGCTGGATCTGGGAGCGTGCTCGGAAGCGAGGCAGAGTGTACGCACCGGGCGCGACGGGCCGGGCGGAGTGCAGGCGGGCGCGGGGCGATGAGGGGCGGCGACCGCGAGCTGTTGACGCGATGGAGCGTGCGTGCAGGCGAGGGCGTGCTCGAGAGTACTGCTGCACGGCTAGCGGGTCTGCCCTGACACAGCGACGCGCGGGAGGAGCGATTGGCGGAGCCAAACAGTCGAGTGCTCCCGCTCGCCAAAGGCGCAACGGCGACTTCGTCTGCAGGCGCGCTCGACGGGCGCCCTCTCGCTAGGATGACGCGGGGAAAGTAGCTCCGCCAGAGCGCGCCAGAAGGAGCGACGCAAGCCACGCTCCTGCCCGCCTCGCTTCCACCTCCCTCTTCGGGCGCGCCACTCTTCCCGCCGTGACTGCCAGCTACGTTGCATTGCGTGAGAGTGCGGGTATAGAGAGGGATACACGGGGCGCGGCGAGCGAGTCGCGCGAGGTATCGAAGACCGAGGGGAGGTATGGTTGAAGGAGAGGAGGAGGTTACGCAGCGTCAAGGCCGCGTACCCAGCTCGCGAGGTCGGCAGGCGGCTGCCGCTCCCGGCTGCGACGGATCCAGCCGTGCGAAAGCAGTGCCTGCGGGCCGGGGCGCGTTGCTGGGTCCTTGTCGAGGCTGCGAGAGCGGGAGGGTCAGCTCCGGGCGACGGGAAGAACGGACGACGCGTACCAAACTTGGATAAAGTTGCGGAAGGCGTTCGTGTACTTGATGCCAACCTCGGGCTCGTCGCGCAGCTCGACGGTGCCCATGCGGAGGTAAGTAAGGAGCTCGATGGGTCCATTGAGCGGCGCCTCGCCCGGCGCAGGAACGGGAAGCGGTTTAGCGCGACCTCGAGGACCGTCACCGCCATCGACCAGACGTCGGAATTGATCCTGCGGAAGAGTGGGTGAGCGGGCGTTGGGAAAAGACGAGCAGGAGACGCACGAGTACTGCCCGCCGCGGATCCGCTCGGGGCTGAGGTAGAAGGTCGTCCCGACGAACGTGCCAGCGAGGCTGTCGACGAGCTCGCCCGACACGCCAAAATCGCACAGCTTGATCAGCCCGTCGCGCGTAACCAGCACGTTCGACGGCTTGATGTCTGCGGGAGGAAGGGTCAGCTCGACTTCTGCAAGCGGACGGGGTTAGCGCACCGCGGTGGATGATCTTCTGGTCGTGCAGGTAGACGAGCCCTTCCAGGATCTGCTCGGAGAGTTAGCGACGCTTGAAGAGAGGGAGGAGGAGCGCGCACCGATTCGGCGATCTTGCCGAGGACTTTCTCGCCCGTCCGGTATCCCTTTCCTTGACCTTCGTGTACAGCCGCTCGAGGCTCCCCGCCTCGCAGTACTCCATGCAGATGCCGATCTGCGTGTTGTTCTGCGCGATGAGGGAGTCAGCGCGCACATGGAGAACGCGCCGGGAAGAGCGACGCACCGCCTCGAGGTACGCGCCGTAGTACTGCACGATGTGCGGGTGCGTGCAATCGCGCATAAAGAGCAGCTCGCGGAGGTGCTGCTTGTGCAGCTTGGGGTTCGGCGAGGTCGTGATCGTCTGCGTGGAGGCGCATGAGCGGGCGCCGTGAGAGAGGAGAGCGAAAGGCGCACCTTCTTAGCCATGATGAGCCCCGTCGGCTTGTGCCGCACCTTGCGCACTCGCCGCTCGCGCCCTCGCCCAGCCGGCCGAGATCCTCGATCGCGCCCGGCGAGATGTCGAGCGCATCGTCGTCCTCGTCCTCGGTCCCGCTGAGCCCACTGCTCTCATACCCGACGCGTAGCCCGCCTGCACTGGTACGGGAAGGCGCGGGCTCGGGTGCGGCGACTCGCGCAGGGCGGCCTGGACGTGGTCGCCGTAGACGTTGATCTTGGGCGAGCTGGTCGCGCCGCACGCTAACGGGGACGAGACGAACCCTCCCGGCGCGGCGAGCGGCGGCGAGAGGTGGTCGCCAGCCCTTGTGGCGACGGCACCCTTGTGGGCGTCTGTGTTGAAGCTGGGCTTGCGGCTCGCGACGCGCGAGTTGCTCCTCGGCCGGCGGGTCGCGCCGCTGAGCTCTTCCTCGAGCTCGTGGCCGCCGACGGGCCCGTTGATGACGTCGAGGAGCTCGCCGGCCATGCGCTCCTGCTCGCCGACGGCCCAGGGGCGGTGCGCCGCATCGTCGTCGTCGTCGAATTCCGAGTCGGACTCAGAGGGCCCGTTCAGCGCAGACGAGTAGTGCGAGGGCCCCTTGGTCGGGATCGCGAGCGAGAGGTTGCCGAGCGCGTTGGTCACGCCGGGCAGCTTGAGCGCTGGCCGTCTCGAGGTGGACGCGGGCCGGGCGGGCGGCGGAGGAGCGGGTGATGCGGGAGACGCGGTTCCTGCGCGGGCGGGTGGGAGGGCAGGTCCCGGCAGCTGCAGCTTGAGCGGCGAGCGCGGCGGCCGCTTGGGCGGCAGAACCGCCGAACCCGACATGGGTGCGGAGGGAGACGTGGGCGAGCGGTGAGCACCGCCTCGACACTGGCACCGTTCTTCCGCACATTCTCTCTAGCCGGCTGGCACGATGCCATGCGACGCGTTACAGCCTCCCACTACGGCGCTCCCTTTTGTACTGCAGCAAGAACGGACCGCTCTCCTCCTCACGCCTTGGACGCATCCACGCCCTCCGCCGGCCAGAGCCAGCTCGCCGGCGCCTCCTTGTTGCCCGCCTGGATGCCCGTGAGCTGCTGAAGGACTGCGAGAAGGGCGAGCCGGGTGAGCATCCTGCGGCGAGGGTGAGGAAGGGGAGGACGCACGCTCGAGGGTGCCCAGGCCCGCGTTCTCGCCGTCCCCGATCGAGACCTTGGCCTGCTGGCCGGACTCGTCGAGGTAGGTGATCGAACGGATGGGCGTGATGGCCTGCAGGCGAGCGGATCAGCCACGCATTCGGGCGGGCGAGGAAGCGAGGGAACGCACCGCAGCCGTTCCGCACGCCATGACCTCCTCGAGGCCACCGTCGACGACCTCCTGGAACGAGATCGGGCGGTGCTCGACGTTCCAACCAAGCGAGCGCGCAATGTCCATGAGCGACTTGGCCGTGACCGACTTGAGGATGCTCTCGCTCTTCGGGTAGACGAGCGTCGGCCTGTCCTCGCCCGCCGCGCGCTTCTTGATCGCGATGAAGTTGGACGTCGAGAACTCGTCGATGAACGTGCGCGTCTTCGAGTCGAGGTGGAGCGTGATGGCATAACCGGCCTTCTTCGCCTGCGCCTGGTACTTCAGGACGGGGCCGTAGTTGCCGCCAGCCTGCGCAGGTAGTAGACGTTAGGTCGATTCAATGAAGGCAGTGCGGCGAGCGCGCTCACCTTGATCGTGCCGGTGCCCATCGGCGCAGCACGGTCAAACTCGTGGACGATGATCGCGTCCACCGCCGGCGCCTTGCCGCCAGCGCTGCCGTACAGCGAGCCGAGCGGGGTGACGTAGACGTAGAAGGTGAACTCCTGCGGCGCGACGAGGCCGAGCTCTGCGCCGGTCGCGAGGAGCGTTGGCCGGATGTAGAGCGAGCCGGCGCCGCCGAACGGCGCGTGCGGCGGGACGAACTGGAGGTTGCGCGCGACGACGGTGTTGCATGCGTCGAGGAAGATCTCCTTCGGGACCTCGGGCATGGAGAGGGCCGCGCCGGAGTGGTTCAGGCGCTCGGCGTTCTCGTCGGGGCGGAAGAGCTTGACCTGCCCGTCCTCCTGGCGGAAGGCCTTGAGACCCTCGAAGCACGAGCAGCCGTACTGGATGCCGACGGCGCTGACTGCAAAGAGAAGAAGGTCAGCCTAAGCGAGGCGAGGGGGAGTGAGGGGGGCGGACGGACTGTGCATCTTGAGGTACGGCTCCTCAACCCACTGCTTCTCGCCCCAGCCATTCTCGGGCGTCCAGACGTACTTGACGTACCCGGCAGTCGGGTACAGGTCGAAGGCGAGCTGGTGCAAGGGCGAGGAGTCAGCTTCGGCTGAGGAGGCTCGGATCGCGCGAGTGCTCTGACTGAGAGCCGCCCGCCGGTGCCAGCAGCCTGTGACATCCCTAAGTAGCACACGGCACGAGCGCACGGTCGCCCCTCAAAGCGGTGTCCGTGGTGCGGGACAGCCGAGGGGGGCCGCGTGGGGAAGGGTCGCGGAAACAGCGAGCACAGTAAGGGAGACGCGCACCTTCTTCCACTCAAACTCGGAAGAAGGCTGAACAACCTGAGGAGCCATCGGAGGGTGGATCAAGCGAGGTGAGGTGAGGTGGAGGAGCGAGGGTGCCGACGGCCTCCTCCCGGCTTGACTTTGCGGAGTCAACGGCACCCTCTGCACGCCTGAGCGCAGCCGAACACGCGGATCATGTGCGACCCCGAGTAAGGCTGACCGGGCGGTGCTCGCTAGCTTCCCTCGCACGCTCGCCTCCTGTGCGACCGCCTCCTCCAACGCGCCAGATGCAACGGGGTATGCCATTAGGGCCCGCCTGGAGCCGACCATACGTGAGCGCGAGAGTGTACAGAGGTCGTCTACTTCTTGCCCTTGCCGAGCACCTTGGCGACCGCGCTCTTGACGACCGCGCCCGCCTTCTCGACCTCCTTCTTGCTCAGTGCGCTCGTGACGCAGATCCGGATGCTCGGCCGCAGCTCGACCATCTCCTGCGACCAGTTGCGCTTCGTCGTCGAGAGGAGGACGCCGCCCTCGGCCGCGGCGTCGACAATCTCCTGCAGGAGGCGCTCCTGCTCCTCACGCGCCGTCTGCGCCTCGAGCCGCGCCTCGGCATCGACCCCGCGCGCAAGCGTCGCCGGGTACCCAACTGCACCGGGCGCGGGCTGCACGACGATGGGCTGCGGCGGCGGGTGGGACACGTTCGAGTGGCTCCGCGCGCGGCCCTTCGTGCCGCCCTCGGCCGCAGCCTTGTGCAGCGCGTCGAGCGTCGATGGCTTGATCATGATGTGGATGAGCGGCGAGATCTCGGCCGAGGGGATCTCGATCGTCGGGATCTGGGCGAGAATGGTACGGAGGGCGCGGACGTTGGCGGGCAGGGCGGCGAGCGGGTGCGCCGGATTCGTCGAGGTAGTCGAGGTCTCGAGGAGGCGAGCGCCTCGGAGGCGGAGACGGCGAGGAGCGGAGGAAGCGAAGCGGAGAAGACGGATGCCGGCGAGTTGATGCGCTGCGAGCGGGCGAGGTCAGCGCGAGTCTCCAGGAGCGGGAGCAGGATGAGCGCACCTGGTGCATGACGACCTCGCGGCTGCCCGCGCAGAACCCACCGCCAGCGGCAAGCGAGCTCGCCATCGAGCCCATGAGCATGTCGACGTCCGCGGCAGGGACGTCGAAGACCTCGGTGACACCGCGGCCGGTCTTGCCGACGACGCCGAACGACCACGACTCGTCGAGGATGAGGCGGTACTTGTACTTGTGCTTGAGCTCGATCTGCGAGCGCGAGAGGTGAGCAAGGTTCCATGGGAGCGCAGAACACAACTCGACGCACCACCTTGGGCAGGTCAACCATGCTGCCGTCGTTCTCGAAAATGCCCTCGGTGACGATGAAGCGCCTGCTCGCGGTGGGGTTGCGCCTGTACTTCTTGTCCTCCTTGCGGATGCTCTCGAGGATGCGCTCGAGGCCCTCGTAGTCGCCGTGGTCGTACCAGCGCACCGTGGAGCGCGAGATCTGGATGCCCTTCTGCAGCGCAAAGTTGATGCCGCGGTCCGCAACGATGATGTCGCCACGCTTGCAGAACGACGGGACGACGGACGAGACGCAGCTAAAGGCGTGCGCGTAGATGATGGCGGCGGGGACGTTCAGGAAGGCGGCGATGTCGCGCTCAAGCTCGAGGTGGACGTCTGCGCGGAGGCGGTCAGCGCTGCTGGCGAGAAAGGTGGACCTGAAAGACGCACCGAAGGTACCGTAGAAGCCGGCAGGACCGCAGCTTCCGACGCCGTAGCGGCGGAGAGCCTGCATCGCCTTCTCCTTGATGCGGTCGTTACCCGCAGGCCCGCGAAGTTGGCGCTCGCGAGGTTCGTGACCTGCTTTCCCGGCTGGTCGAGCGACATGGGCTGCACCGGGTCGTGCGGGTCCTGCCCCGGTGCGGGAAGATGACCTTCGGGCGAGGGCCGGTCGCGCCGACGATGATGGGCGGGTGGAGCGGCGTCTCCTGGTTTGGCGGAAGGAGCGGCTCGGGCGTCCACTCGCTGACGAGCTCGTCGATCTCCTGCGAGGATGAGGAGAGTCTGGGTCAGCCCGAGTTCAGCGAAAGCGCGCGCCTCCGCCGGGGCGTCCGCGGCACGGCGCCTCGCTTCGACGTCCTCTCGAGCCGAAGAAGGTACGACGCACCTTCTCGCTGAGCTTGACAAAGTTCTTGCCCGAGCTCTCGCCCTTTGTGCGGGCCATGAGGTAGGTGCGCACGATGAAGAAGACGAGGAGGATCTCGAGGACGGTGCGGAACGGGTCGTCCTGGTGGCTCGCCTTGAGGTACCGCCATACGATCGCACTCCCCGGCACGCGCGACGACAGCTCGGAGAGGCGCGCGAGCGACGCTGACAGCGCGGCAACGAGCTGCTCGGAGGCGACGCTCGTGGGCGCCGCGGGGACGGGCGTCGCGAACGCGGCGGGTACCGCGTAGGATGAGGCCATGGCGCGTGTCTGCAGCGAGCGCGGTGCAGAACGAGCGGGTGGAAGGCGAGGAGAGGATGCCGAAGCCGGGGCGACGCGATGGGAACGCGCGCGACATCGCGCCCTCTCGACTCGCTCAGGGTGGGAGGAGAAAATGCGGGACTGCAATGCGACGACTCTACGAGGCACGGAGACAACACACAAACACGACTTTCCAACACCGAGACCCGGCCTCCCTCAGTCGCTCCTCAGCAGGAACCCAACGCCCGTCGTCCGCAGCTTCCGCTCAAACTCCCTGCGCAGCAGTTCACTCGCGTCAGTTGGGGTCTGCAGAAGGCGGGGAGGAGCAGCGCACCGGTACCACCGCTCAATGAGGCAAACTCGATCCACGACCCTTGTCCATTCGGCAACGGCTGAGCGAAGCCCGCCACCGCGTTGAACAGGTTCTTCCCCACAAGCCCCGCGAGCTGCACGGGGTCTGGCCCTGCGGACTTGGCGGGCACGAGTGCGGTCGACAGCCCGGGGTTCGCAGCTGCGCCTGCAGCGGTGTTGCCCAGCGCGGCAAGCTGCGCCTCGACTGCCGGCAACGGCTCGCACGAGATGCCGAGTGTGGCGGTAGACGAGCTCCCGGAGGAGCCAAAGGACGAGGTCGAGGCGGAGGAGGAGGGGATGAAGGTGTTGCGCAGACGGAAGATCGCGGACGGCTTGGCGTTCGTAAGGCTGCAGGGGGTTGAGATCGGGTTAGCACTGCAAGTAAGGAATAGAGAAGGGTCTGGAGCGAGCGAACACGCACCCGCCGATCAGCTGCCAGCCCTTTCCCCTGCAAGCGGCGAGGGAGCCAGCGGAGGTCAGCTTCTCAGCCTCGACTAGCTCACAGGGAAGACCGCACGACTCACGGCGCCTCGAGATGGATGGTGCAGCCATAGCCGTCGGGAAAAGGAGCCTGTCCGGTCAAGAATACGGTGATGTGGTTGAGGTCCTGGGCGTCCGGGATCTGGAGAGCGAAGCGTTCGGGCGCGTCTGGCAGCTGGACGGCGGGTTGTCTGTGAGTGAGAGCTGTCAGCGGCGTGCTCACGAGGCAGCAAGCTCTGCAAGGGGCGAGCGCACACAAGACGGCCTGCGGAAGGTCGAGGAGGGGTGAGCGGGGCTGCGGTGTGAACAGGGCTATGGGGGACCCGCGCGCGCACCTGGGACAACGACGGCAAACATGCTGAGAGTGCAGAGCAGACAAGCAAGCGGGACGAGCGAGAGAGACGAGCTGGACGAGGAACAAGAGCGAACACTGCCTCGTCCGGCGATGACCTCAACCTCACATGCGTCTTCGCGGTTCTCGCTGGCTGGGTGTGCAGTGCTTGGTGCGCTACAGCGCAAGCAATCACGAACGCGCCGTGCGAGAGGAGCGGAGTGAGACGTGCTCCTCCTCGCGAGGAGGGCAAGCTGAGGCAGTACGAGGAGGTGGAAGTACGCATCTGAGAACGCTGCACGCGCTGTCCGTTTGTGCGGGTCTGAGAGCCTCGCTGCCCGCGCGCTCGATCACATGTGCAGCGACGCGTCGAGGAGCTGCAGCTCTCGTCCGTCGAGTCCTGACAGGTGGTCCAGCGCGAGCGCAGCACCCGCCCACTGCCCACCACGGCGCCCCTCGACCCTCGCACTACCGCGGCCCTCCAGGACGAGCGCGGCCGGCCCTCCCCGCCGCTCGTCCCCGTCGGCGCCAGCCTCCGCTCGCCGCCGCGTCCGCAAGGCATGAGCCAGCGCCAGAGCTTCAAGCACGTCCCCTCGACCCCCAACTTCACCGTCCCGTCCCCGGACGCGCCCTTCCGCGACCTCCCCGAACCCTCGCCCGTCTCGACCCTCCCGCCCGGCGCTGCGAGCGTACCCGTACACGCGCCGAGCGGAACCACGCCCGCCACCCCGCCTGCAGGAGATCGCGCCACGTCTTACGACTACTTCGCCGGCACCGCCGCAGGCAAGTACCCGCCCGTGCGAGGAACAGGCGGAGCAGGTCCGCTCAACGGCCACGCCGCGAGCTCGTCAGTGCACCTGCCCTTGCTTGCACGAGGCGACGACGACGACATGGCCGACGCGCCGTACCACTCTCTCCCGCGCGTCAACGGCGGCGGGCGCCCCTCTTCCTCCGGCGGATCCGGTCTCCTCGACAGCTTGCTGCACTCGCGGTTGCGGTTGCACCCGCTTGCACTCGTTCCCGCCATCTTCGTCGGCATCGTGCTCGCGATGAGCGGCGCGTTCGGCCCCACCTTCCGCACGAGCAGGAACAGCATGGTCCTCGTGCGTCCTCCCCCTTCCTCGTTGCGCGTGATCCCGCTCACCGCTCACTCCCTCCTCCACCCCGCAGTCTCCCCTCTCGCGCGCACCCGCGCACGACTCCACCGGCCGCAACTACTCCATCCACCCCTCCGGCCACCTCTACGTCTTCCCCTCCGCGCTGCACCCCTCGAGCGAGTCGTCCCCGTACTCCGCGCTCGAGGCCGCGCGCCTCCCTCTCGCGCACACGATGCGCCATCCGATCCGCGACCTCATTTCGAACGCGACGCGCGAGTGGGAGAAGAAGCTCGCGCGGCAGAGCAAGACGCTTGAGCAGGCGGTGCGCGAGTACCGGCGGCGGCATGGGCGGCGACCGCCCAAGGGCTTCGATGACTGGTGCGCCCGCTTCCTCTCCCGCACACTGCAGCAATTCTGACGCATTGTTCCGCAGGTTCCGCTTCGCCAAGGAGAACGACGTGATCCTCATCGACGAGTTCGACCAGACCCTCACCGACGTCCTCCCCTTCTGGGCCCTCGCGCCGAAGACGATCGCCGCGCGCGCCGACGCGCTGCAGCTCGACTCGTCGACCTTCACGATGGTGATCAAGGGCGGCGCGGTCGAGATCATCGGCGCGCACGCGAAGGACGGCCGCGCGAAGGACCAGGCCGCGCTGATGAAGCGCTGGAGCAAATGGGTCCCGGACGTCAACATCACGATGTCGGCGCATGATGGCCCGAGCATAATGATGGAGCATGGCGTGCGGCAGAAGCATCTCGATGCGGCGAAGAAGGGCAAGAGTGCGTGTTTCCCCCATCGCTTTCTCCTCTTCGCACGCGCTGAATGTCTCTTTCCGTAGTCCTGAGCGACGCAGAGGCCGACGAGGTTGGCGAGGATGCCGCGTGCGTATCTCCTGTCTCTTCCCCAAAACTCGACTGACCTTTATCGCTGCGCAGGCTCTGGGGCTTCCCGCTCACCTGTCCGCCCAACTCGCGGCTGCGACGGTGGTACGACGGTCTCGAGATCGACTCGCTCCCGCGCGGGCCGTCGTACATCGCCGACCACCTCCAGACGATGAACATGTGCGAGAACCCCGAGTGGCAGTACCTGCACGGCAAGTCTTGTCCTTCCATTCTCGTCACCTGCAACCGTTGACGCTTCTCCCGCGCGCAGGCTTCACGTCGTGGCCCGGAATGCGTCCCGAACGCCTTCGCCCGCTCTTCTCGTTCGCCAAGACGACCATGCACTCGGACATGCTCCTCACGCCGCTCGAGCAGTACTGGGACCACGAGCCGTGGGACCCCGAGTGGGAGAAGAAGACGGTCAACAAGGCCGTCTGGCGCGGCTCGACGACGGGCGTCTGGTTCGACCGCGGGACGTGGTGGCGCTCGTCGCAGCGCGTCCGGCTCTGGTTCATGGGCAAGGACAAGACGGGCACGTCGCGCGTGCGCTTCTCGGGCGAGGGGCTCGAAACCGCCCCGGGCGAGGAGAGCCTTGTCGAGAAGCGCGTCGGGACGCAGAAGCTCATGGACCGCTACGTCGACTTTGCGTTCACGGGCCGCGAGGGCCAGTGCGACGTCGACGACGGGTCGTGCGCCGCCGTTCGCAAGTTGTTCGATTTCCAGCGCACGTTCGGCTGGAACGAGGCGAACGAGTACAAGTACCTGCTCGACCTCGACGGCAACGCCTGGTCGGGACGCTTCCACCGCCTGCTCTCGAGCAACTCGGTCGTCCTCAAGAGCACCATCTTCCCCGAGTGGTGCGTGCGCTCGTTCCCCTGCGCGCTGTCTGTGCTGACCCCCACTGACTGCACCCGCAGGTACACCGGCTGGATCCAGCCCTGGGTGCAGTGCGCCACGCTTCTCCCCCTTCCCTCGCTTCCTCACTAACCTTCCTCTCCTCCGTACAGTTACATCCCCCTCAAGGTCGACTACACCGACCTCTTCGACATCATGGCGTTCTTCGCCGGCGACCTCGACGGCCGCAACGCGCACGACGCGCTCGCCAAGCAGATCGCCGACAACGGGAAGGACTACGCCGCGCGGTTCTGGCGGTACGCGGACATGGAGGCTTGTGCGTTGCCCTTTCTCCTCGCGCGGTATGCGCTCGGAACTGATGAGATGCCCCGCCGCGCAGACTTCTTCCGCCTTGCGCTCGAGTGGGCCCGCGCGAGCTGTGCGCCCCCTCGTTTACTCGCATTCTCCAGCTGACCCTCTCCCTCACACAGCGCCCAATCGCGCCAGCATGGACTACACCGGCCCGGGCAGCTAGACGCCCTGGCCAGGGCGGAGGAAAGTACGGAGGGCGGGGAGGGGAGGAAAAGCATATGTACACCTTAGCAGCCGTAGCTCTCCATCATCGTTATTCCGCGCATCTCGAACTGTCAGCTCACTCGTGCCCGAGAGGATGCGAGATGGTCTACTCGATACAACAGGGAGAGCACGTCTACAACCCGAGAAACCCGGCGCGAGGGCCGTCTACGTGCGCTGCTCGAGCGCACCGCTTCTGCGCACGGAATAAGCACCGGGTCAGAACGCGTCAGGGGGATGGGAAAGGGAGGGCAGAACTCGCCGTCGGAGCTCGAAGAACTCGCGGTACGCGGGCGCAGTCGGCGCTTGCAGTGGCTCGGCAGCGATGCTCTCCGAGAGGAGCGGGTAGTGCGTCTCCGAGTCGAACCCACTGCGTGTGCTTGCGACGTCAGGCAGCCCTCCAAGAAAAGCGAGAAGAGCGAGGGCGCACCTCAAGTCTCCGCAAGCGACGAACGGCGCGATGAACCGCATCGCGCCCGAGACGTCGTTCTTGCCGCCGCTCGCGGTCGTCGGCGCCTCCGGGGACGAGTAGGAGAAGTCGAGCAGCGGCTTGGTGAGGTCGGGCGTGAAGCCCTCGCGGAAGCCCTCGCAGACGACGAACGCCTCTGCGTGCGGGTAAGCGCCGGTGAGCGAGAGCGGTGGAAAGCGTGGGACGCGCAGACGCACCCATGCTGCTGTTGCGCGAGCTGCGCGGTTTGGCGCAGGTCACCCGGTCGAAGAAGCACCTCAGCTGGTCGTACAGCAGCGTGACGTCCCGTCCGCGGAAGATCTTGGCGACGAAGGTGCCTCCGGGGCGGAGCACACTCAGGGTGATGTTCAGCGCCTGTGAACGCGGGATGAGCGCGAATAGTGGATACAGGAGCGGGAGGGACACACCGCGAGGAGAAGCTGCGCCTGGACGAACTCGTCGAGGTCGTGCAGGCCCGTCACGTCCGGCGCGCCGTCGCAGACGACGAGGTCAGCCAGGCCGCCCTTGAAGTGCGAGATGATCTGCTCGGCAGTGCTCGTCTTCGTGATATCGCCCTCAATCTGGACAACACCGGGGAGCGGAGCCTGCGGGGCGGAGCATCAGCACTCTGTCGAGGCAGAATACAACTGGGCGAACGTACCATGGGTTGCAGGTCGACCGCGACGATGCGAGCGCTCCCGTCTGGCGCAGCCTCCTCCGCACTGCGAGTCCGGGTAGGTCAGCTCGCGCCCCTTGCTCTGTTTCTCCGTACGTACTTAAGCTTCTGCGAGAGGACCTGCGACCAGGAGCCTGTGGGGAGGAAGGGTCAGCCTGCACCGCCTCGGGAGGAGGAGGAGGAGGTGAGACGCACCGGGCGCGGCGCAGAGGTCGACGCAGCGCTCTACGCCGTCCCAGAGCTGGAACTGTTCTGCGAGCTGCAGCAGCTTGTACGCAGAGCGGGCGCGGTAGCCCTCCTCCTTGGCGGAGCGGAAGAAGACGTCGCGGCGGACGGCGGTGCTCTTGCCCATGGTGCGGACTCGGATGTGATGCGGGCTTCTGTACCGGACTTTGCAAGCGCGCAAAGCAGGCGAACGAGTGAGCAGTCGCGGTGGGAACTCGCCAATCTCCGTCGACAGGAGCAGGCGAGGTTGGACTCCGTCTCTCCTCCGCCCTCGCGCTCCGGAGGCTGTCGCTCGCAGTAGGTGCTCCTCAGGCGTGTACAACCCTTCCACGCGCGCACGACCCGCATCCATAGCCTGCACGCTTCCCCGGTTCTCATCAGCCGCTTCTCGTCGTCGCGATATCTCTGGCTGTCTTGCATCACGATGCGGATGCGCTGTGGCTGACGGGACTGTGCTGGTGGCGACTCTGCTATGGGCGCATAGGCTGCTCCGGAGTGGGAGGCCTCGTGCAGCTACGCACCTGGCGACCCCGGTTCGTCTCGCCTCCTCCCCCTACCGCACGCGCGAGCCGACAAGCTGACCACACGCTTCGCCGACAGACTCCTGTGCGTCCGAGCAAACACTGGCTGAAGGGCGAAAGGACCGCTGATGCGCCTCGCGCCTATAGCGCCTCCTGCGTCCAGCGCCCGCTTCTCAGCAGCTCGTGCTACGCTTTCTCCCCGTCAGCGGTGCCAGTCCGACGCGTACTTGCTGGTCGTTGTCGACGCGCGCGTCTCGGCGCTGTTGGGCGAGCGCGGACCGGCTCTTTCGCCTCACTATCGGCTGCTGTCACGCTTTCCACGCGCGGCGCGCTGAGAAGCCCGCTTCGTGCTCCTCTGCATTGTTCACCTCGGTCCCGACATTCTGCTGGCAAGAAGCCCAGACCTTGCTGCGGTGCGGACCTGCTTCGCAACGCTTCCTGCTGGTCCTCCGTCGCGATCAAGATCCGCTCACATGTTGGGCCTTTCTCCCGCTGGAGCACATCGTAGCAAGCAGAACGGATAACTCGCGCTCCACGAATGACGTGCAAGGCGCCGTCCACTCAGCCGCACTGCGCTTCTGCGGCACCTGCTCCTCCTGAGAAGCGAGACGGCGCGATCATCACGAGGTTGACTGCTGCGGTGCGGACGCTGCTCGCAACAAGCCCCGAACACCCACCGTGCGCGAGAGAAAAGCTGCTGGCGACCCGCGGGCGACAGACGGCCGGAAGGCCGATTTCACGAGCAACGTGCAGGGAGCGCCGCGAGCGCACTTTTTGCTGGCGCAACGAGGAGCCTCCTCGTGCAGGGGCTGTGACGATCGTCGAGGTCGCGGCGCACGTCGCGGGACTAGCGAATGAGACGGCGGGTCGTGTGCCAAGTGGCACGTTCTTTCACTGCATCGCCCGTCCTCACCTCCCAACAGCTCTCCTGGCGGCTTTCGAGTGGCAGCTGGGAGCAACCAGTCGACAGCTCGAGGATGAGCCAAAAACGGGCCCGAAAGAGCGAGATGCGAGCGCTGGCGGAGGGACAAGAAGCTGAGCCTTGGGCGGTGTTGGGCGCTCGACTGGCGTCCCCCGCCTCGCGAAATGCACACGTTCGACTGCGCCCGCTCTCCTCGCCGTCCCTGCAGGGGCGCAGTGTCCCGAATTGGCTCGCTCGAGGTCCGCACAGCCCGCTGCACAAAGTTCCCGCGACTCCCGCTCTCGTCTCTCTCTCTTCTCCTCGTCTTGCACCCGCTCCCGCGCTCCCGCCCATCCTCTTTGCCCGCACTCTCCCGTCGTCCGACGCTACGAGCAGTCATGTCTTTCGAGGGCAAGGAGATTCAGTCGGCCTCGTCGCTCCAGGGCGCCGTTGACCTCAACGCTCGCCGCCGCGCCGCGCTCGCTGAGATCGACAATGCCAAGTTCGGCTGGTTCCACGTCAAGGTCCGTCTCCGTTTGCGCTGCTGAAGACACAGGAGCGGCGGGGGCGGCCTTCTGGTGGAGGGACGAGACGGAGCTGACCTTCCCAACTCCTCTCCGCCCTTTCCCGTTCCATCCGCATAGGCGTGCGCGGTCGCTGGTGTCGGCTTCTTCACGGACGCGTGCGTTCCCGCCCCTCGACTCGCCTTCCGCGCGTCGCGACTGACCTGATTCTCCTCAACGCGCAGGTACGACATCTTCGCCATCAACCTCGCGGCGGGAATGATCGGCTACGTCTACAACATGCACTCGCACAAGGGTGCGCTCACGGCGAACCAGGACCTTGGCCTCAAGATCGCGACCCCTGTAGGCACGCTCATCGGCCAGGTCCTCTTCGGGTGGCTCGCCGACCTTGTCGGCCGCAAGAAGATGTACGGTCTCGAGCTCATGATCAGTGCGTTCTCCTCGTCGCCGTCTCCGCCTCTTCGTACTGACGCATCGCCGTGCGCAGTCATCATCGCCACGGTCGGCCAGGCTGTCGCGGGTCACGCTCCCGCAATCTCCATCCTCGGCGTCCTCATCTTCTGGCGCTTCATCATGGGCATCGGCATCGGTGGCGACTACCCGCTCTCCGCCACCATCACCTCCGAGTTTGCCGCAACGCGCATCCGTGGTCGCAGTGCGTCGCGGCCTCCCCTCCTCCCGTCAACTCCCCGCTCACCTCCGCACATCTCGCAGTGATGACCGCGACGTTCTGGTCGCAGGGCTGGGGCCAGCTCGCTGCCGCCATCGTCGCCGTGGTGTCGCTCTCGGCGTTCAAGAAGCAGATCCTCAACGACCCCGTCGACGACGCGCGCCACCTCGACTTCGTCTGGCGTCTCGTCATCGGTCTCGGCGCTGTTCCTGGCGCCGTCGCGCTCTACTTCCGCCTTACTCTCCCCGAAACGCCCCGCTTCACGATGGACGTCGAGCGCAATATCAAGCAGGCGGCGACCGACGTCGACGCGTTCCTCCAGACCGGCGCGTACGTCCAGGACAACACCCCGGCGACGGTGCAGACCCTCGACGTCCCTAAGGCGTCGTGGAAGGACTTCATCCACCACTTCGGCCAGTGGAAGCACGGCAAGGTCCTCTTCGGCGCCGCGTACTCGTGGTTCGCGCTCGACGTCGCATTCTACGGCCTCGGCCTCAACTCGTCCATCATCCTCGGCGCCATCGGCTACGGTTCGGTTACGTCGGGCACGCCGCAGGAAGTTCGGTACCACACGCTCATGAACAACTCCGTCGGCAACATCATCCTCGTCGTCGCGGGCCTCATCCCGGGCTTCTGGGCGTCCTTCGCGCTC
Organism: Rhodotorula kratochvilovae; assembly: GCA_019926025.1. Classification (NCBI taxonomy): domain Eukaryota; kingdom Fungi; phylum Basidiomycota; class Microbotryomycetes; order Sporidiobolales; family Sporidiobolaceae; genus Rhodotorula; species Rhodotorula kratochvilovae. The sequence continues at coordinate 677,389 of JAHSUG010000003.1, read as the reverse complement.
ATCGACGTCTGGGGCCGCAAGCCCATGTACGTTCTCTCCCCTCACCTCCTCGGAGGGTTCGACAGCGCGCGCTGTAACGCACAAAACGCAGGCTGACCCCTCCGCTCCCCCGCTCACAGCCAGCTCATGGGTTTCACCGTCCTCACGATCACGCTCTCGTGCATGGGCTTCGGCTACGACAAGCTCAAGGAGAACGCCGTCGGCGCCTTCGTCTTCCTCTACTGCCTCAGTGAGTCCCCCTCCACTTGCGAAGGTCCCCTTCTCTTCCCGCTCTCGTGCTGACGCTCCTGCTCCTCAGCCAACTTCTTCCAAAATTTCGGCCCGAATACAACGACGTTCGTCATCCCTGGCGAGGTGTTTCCCACGCGCTACAGGTCGACCGCGCACGGCATCTCCGGTGCGTCGCGCGTCTTTCCTTCTCCCGCGCCCCCTCGCTGACCACCTCCCTCTGCAGCTGGCTCGGGCAAGCTCGGTGCCATCATCGCGCAAATCATGGCTTTCAAGCTGAAGGACCGTGGCGGCAAGAACGCCTGGGTCAAGCACATCCTCGAGATCTTCGCCCTCTTCATGCTCACCGGCATCTTCTCGACCCTCCTTCGTGCGCCGCTTCCTCCTCCTCACTCGCGCAGCTGTTTGCTGACATGCGGCGCGCCTCGCAGTCCCCGAGACTAAGGGCAAGACGCTCGAGGAGCTCTCCGGCGAGGACCAGGACAACTTCGTCGCCCAGGAGGCTCCTGCCGGCGCCAACCGCGTATGAGCGACCCCGCCCTCTTTATAGACTACCCTCTCGCATTGCCCTGTCCGGTCCCGCATCCCCTCTTTGTCTCTACTCGTTCCTTGGTCCCCCTCGTCGTCTGGCTCTTCCGGTTTAATATGTTGCGTTGTCTCCTCCCTGCGAGAACGACGCGTTCGCACTGCGGCCTTCCGAGTCGTTGGCTACGAGCAGAGCTTGGCGAGCCAGTACAGCGCTTGTGGGGACATGTCGCGGCGAGCCTTCTCAAGCGGAGGAGGAGCTGCCTAGGAAAAGTGTGGCGTGTCGGTAGCTACCGCTGCGAGGAGAAGTGCAGCATCTCAAAGGAGGAGCGAGAGCGGTTTACCTGCATTGAACGCCGCCCCAGCGTCTTTGGTGACCCGGACCCGCTGCACCCCTCGCCTCTCTCGTTCCTTACCCTCGCCTGCGCTTGCTTCAGCTCGCCAAGACCCTGCCCGCACTCGCGCCACGCCCGATGTGATACCCTTGGACCATCCTCGCTCCCTCCAGCGCCCCCTGCCACCCGCGAGCAGCTCGCACACCTCTCATTGCCCTCCACCCACCGCGCTGTGCGTGCGCCCTCGACAACAGCGCACCGGGCTTCGCTCGTCTCCGCATCGACCATTCAAGTGTATGGCTTCCACCCTGACCGCGCGCGAAGCTGCGGGTTGATCTGCGCATGGAGCGCGAGGGTTGCGGGGACGAGGAGACGCTCCTCCCATCGCCGCACAGCCCCTGCACTCGCGCACGCTGTTCAACGGACGTCATATGCGCGCGGGTACACGCCCCGCAGCACTTCGCACTCAACTCCTCCGCCGAGACGATGAGGCCTAGCGGTGAGGCGCCGGTCAGACCGTCTCGGCGGGGGAGGCGAGCGTCCCTGCGGCGGTGCTGTGAGACCGTGGGCTGTGCCGGCTCGCGACATTGCGTTCTCTGCGGGGAGAGCGCAATGGCTTGATGGGTTGCAGCAGGGATGGACGCGGCGCGCAGGAAGGGTGCTGACCTTCTCAAGGAGCGGCCTCAGGCGGCTCACCGTTGCGCCGACATTCGGAGCGGCTCGCTGTGCATGCTCCGCGAGCTCAGGCGGCCTCTGGCGAGGGAGCGCCGGCGCGTCGGTAGGCAGTGCTCGCACTCTGAACGGAGCGCGGGTGCCGCCTGCCGACCTTCGACCATACCTGGGGGAGAGAGGCGCGTCGATTCTGTCGGCGCGAAGTCCCGGTGCTTGCGTCTCTCTCGCATGGGCTGAGCGAGGAGGCACGAGGACTCCTACTCGTTGAGAAAACGCTGTTCTCGCTCGGACGCTCCTTCCTGCCGCTTTCTGCTGCTGCTGCATCGCCTTGGCGGGGCTTCCAGTCGCCGCGCGCACCGCTGTGGGCCTGTGAAGTGCTCGAGCCCTTGAAAGTGGGTACTTCATCCCCAACACCAGCAGGCGGGGAGTCTCCCTCTTGGCCTCGTCCGCTTTCAGTCAAACGAGAACGAGCTCTTTTGCCGCCTCGACCACAACGCCCTCCTAGTTTCACGTCGAAAGGGAGGGGTGCATGCGGGTGCGGGCAGTGCTGCTGTGCGCTATGCAAGGTCGTGAACTTGGGAGAGCCGCCATCTTCGCGCAGTCGCTGCCCACTGCTCCTTCTCTCGCTGCTGTAGCATGCTGTAGGACCGAAAAAGACTTGCTACCAGACCCTCACTGGCTGTAGGGCGTACTGCGCTCCCGACCGCACTCGACGCAGTCACTGCCGCAGGCCAGATCGCAATCAGCTTCATCTCCAAAACGTACGCTCTCAAAGGTGCTTGCAAGCTCTCGCACCGACTCGACATGTCGAAGAGCCTCTATCAACCCCGCCCGCGTTGTAACATTATGTATTATCAGAGGAGCGGCAAAGCGATGCAGGTACATTGATGAACGAAGCTCCCTCTCGGTCTGCGGCAGTGGCAAGGCAGTGGTTTGCTCGCTGTAAGGTGCAGTTAGTTTAGCCGCTTTCGCTGTTCTCGCTCTCCTCCACGACCTGCGCTCGCTCGTCCAAACTCTCGTCTCGCATGGCGGCCCGGGGCCAGCTCAAGCAGCCACCAGTAGAACGCACAGATACGGAGCCGAGGACCTGATAGCGATATTGTCGTTCCCACGCCCCGTCTACGCCTGCTCCTGCCCCTCTCGCGGCGTCCCCGTCCCACTCCTCTCCCTCCGCCCCTCCTCTTCCTCCTTAAACGATCCAGGCAGCGCGTGCTCCCTCAGCGGCAGGCTCGTGAGGCAGCACGCGACCGCAACGACGAGGTTGAGGGAGAAGACAGCGCGCAACGCCAGGCGGTACGACTCGCGCGCGGCGGCCTGCACCGCGGGCGGGAGCGTCGGGATCGACGTCGCGACGTGTCGGATCTGGTCGATGATGGAGGGTGCGTCGGGGCCGGTGATGCGCGCGGTGAGCTGCGAGGTGAGGACCGCCTGTAGCATCGAGGCGCTCGAGGCGACGCCCACGACCTGCGAGCACAAGGCGGGTTAGCCGGGAGCAGCGGAAGAGCAGGGGCGATCGCACCTGTCCGACGTAGCGGAAGAGGTACGTCAGACCCGTCGCGGTCGCCATGTCGGAGCGGTCGACCGACGCGATGAGCGCGACTGCGAGGAGCACGAGGTCAGCAGTCCGCCACTCTGGGACGGAGCGAGGAGGACGCACTCAGCGTCGCAGTGATCACGCTCGCGAAGCCGAACCCGCTCGGGAGGACCGCGAGCCAAGTGTGGAACCACCCGCTCTTCTCGGTGAGGAAGATGAACGACGTGAGCGAGATGACCGGGAGACCCGACGTGAGTACGATGAGCCAGTAGTAGCGGCCAGTGTGGCGGATGACCTGCTCAGCGCAGGCGTGTCAGCTTAAAGTCGGGAGGAGGAGGAGGAGGAGGACAAGGAACGCACCCATCCCGCGAAGAGGGAGCCGACGGAGAGGGCGATCGAGTTCGGCAGCAGGTGCGCGCCCGCCTCCGAGGCCGACTTCTGCTTGACGATCTCGAAGAACTGCGGGTAGAAGTACAGGATCTGCGGAATGGGCGAGGCGGGTCAGCGCGAGAAGCGGGAAGATCAGGGACACGGAAACGCACCGAGAAGGACACGAACGAGACGGTAAAGTTGGCAAGCGCGACGAAGAGCCCGTTGCGATCCTTGAGGATGCGGAGCGGCATGACGGGCTCAGGTGACCAGAACGCCTCGACAAGGACGAAGGCGACGCCGCTGATCGCGAAGGTGATGAGGGGCGCCCAGACGTATCCCGACGACCACGGCAGGTTGCGGTCGTTTTTGAAAGAGAGGGAGAAGAGGAGCGAGCCGAGCTGGAGGGTACGAAGGGGTGAGGGCGACTTCGAGAAGCGCAAGGAGGGACAGACGCACACTTATGACTAGCGTAAGTGAGCCGAGGTAGTCGATACGACGGATCATCTCCCGCTTGCTTTTGCCCTGCCCGGGGACGCGGTAGCGGAGGTTGCGGAAGACGAGGACCGAGGCGAGGACGAGGACGGGCAGTTGGACTGCGCGACCGAGTGTCAGCGCCCGCTCCCTTCGTAACACGTTCAGAATAGAGACCGTACGCACAGAGGAAAGCTGTTCGCCAGCCGAAGCGATCCGAGATGAATCCGCCGAGCGGACCTCCCAGGCCCGACCCGGCGCCGAAGAACAAGTTCGCTGCGGGCAAGTGGAGGTCAGCGTTGGGCACGGGTGCCTTGTAAAGGGTAGGAGCGCACCGAGACCCTGGAACAGCGCGCGCTGCTTCAGCGGGATCAGGTCGGACGCGACGATAGAAGACACCGCCATCAACCCTCCGCCTGCACGCGCACAAGGTCAGCTCATCTTCCAAGCGCGGTCAACAGCGCTGCACGCACCTCCCATCCCTGCGACCAACCTCCCCACCAGCAGCGACACCATGCTCGGTGCGAGCCCGCACAGCGCCGTCCCGCTCGTGAACAGCGTGAGCGCGATGAGCAGCGCCGCCCGCCGGCCGATGATGTCCGCGAGCCGACCGTACAGCGGCGTGAAGGTCGCAGTGCTGAGGAGGTAGGAGGTGCCGAGCAGGCCGGCCTGGTTGGACTTCTTGAACGAGGAGGAGACGTCCGAGATGAGCGTCGCGACCTGCGGAGGGGCGCAGTGTCAGCTCGCGCAGCTCGAGTAGCAGAGGCGCACTGAAGCTCACAATCGTCCCGTCTAGAGCGCCGACTGTGGGAGCGGCAGCGGTTAGCGTCTCCCCTGAGCGACATCCGACGGGAGGACCGGCTCACGAAACACCCCAAGCCAGACGGCCACGAGGATCGCGTTGCGCCGCTTCTTCGGCAGTGTAGTCGGGTCCTCGAGCTCGTCGTCCGCGACGGCGGGGCGCGGCTGCAGCAGCGGTGCTCGCTCATCTGTATCGGCGGGAGATGGCGACATGGTGGGGAGGTGGGAGCGGCGCGGGCAGGCGGGCGGGGGATGCACTTCGTGCGCTGCAGGTCCTCGGCCTTGCTCGCAATCGCAGGAAGCACGCAGAGGATCGGCGGCGAAGTGGGGAAGCGCGACCTCCTCCTGATCTCCGTGCCGAAGGAAGCGGATCTCGCAACACCACTCTTCGCGTCCCCGGCACTCGCACTCTACTTGCAGGACACCTACAAGGTCAGCGCAGACTATCCGCGCTCAGCCGGGCGTTTACTGGCTTGTCGCTTCTGGTCACGCGTGCATCAGCCAGTTCGCACTACACTTGGAGCTTGAGGTGCTCGTCCTGTCCAACCGCAGCTCCCCAAGCACCCGCCGCGATCGCCTTCTCGCCCCCCGCTCACCCCCTTCCCGACGCGTCCTGCTTGACCTTCCACCGCACCAGCTCGAGGGCCGTCTCGGCGTCCTCCTTCGCGCTGTGTCCGAGGGAGGAGTCTCCCTCCTGCACAAACTGCGGACAGGGTGAACATGAGCGAGGGGTAGGAGCGGGAAGAGCACGCGAAACGCACCTTGCGCAGGACGTCCTTGGCGAGGTTCCGCAGCGAGTGCCGCCAGGTCCCGCCGTTCGGGTGCGGGAAAAGCTGCGAGCGCGTGCGGGCGATCAGCCACCACCTCCGACTAAATTAGATGTGGTGACGCACTATCGCCGTGTCGATGACCTTGGTGTGCACGAGCCTGAGCGCCTTGAGGTCGTTCTCGACGCCATGCCCGACGAAGATGGTTTCCTCGTCGACGTACTGCGCAAGCGCCCTCCGCACCCCAGGTACGTCTAGCACGGCCTTTTCGAGGTCCTCGCGCTGCACGCCGCTGAACCGCGTGTTGAGGTCGAGGACGGCGACGTCTGGCGGCGGACGGATGTGCTCGTCGAGGATGGTCGCGCCTGTAGCGGAGACGACTGTCAGACGCGCGAGCGACATGCCTGCTGTCGTGTAGATCAGCTCGCAGTCGAGCGCGACGAGGTCGACGGCGGGCGGGAGGTCGGGCGGAGAGGGACGAGCGGAGGGAGGTGGTCGGCACGAAGGCGATGCGAGAGTGGAGGGCGGCGACGTCCTCGTCCTGTGTGCGTGGTCAGGAGGTGGACGGTAAATGAGGTGTAGGGATGCGGAGCACACCTTGAAGACATGCGGGCCAACTTGGCAGGGCACAGCACCGGCTGCCGGACAGCACGAGTAGACCCGCTGCTTCTGCCCGCCGATCTTCTCCGTCACGAGACGACCGAAGTGGTAATGGCACGCTTGCCGACCGTCCTGTGAGTCGAGGGGAAGGATCGGCGGGAGGACCTTCTCAAGCGTGGAAAGGTGCGCACCTCGCTCAGCTCGCCGCGGACGGTGAACTCGTTCTTGCATCGATCGCAAGTCCTCATGTTGCCCTCCTCCGTTGGACGGTCGCCGCCCTGACCTGCCGGCATGTCGACGACGTAGTCGAACTGCTTGAGCTTCTCCTTCGCATGAACGAACTTGGCGACCCTCTTTCGCGTCAGCCTCCCCTTCTCCTCGTCGGCAGCCCTCGCCATCCGCTCCGCCTCCTCCTCGAGCGTGCCCCCATCGTCGACGCCCTCGCAGGCGGGCGCTTCTTGAGCCGCGCGAGCGCCGAGATGATCGCGTTGCGGTACGTCGCCTTTGTCGCGCGCGCGAAGAGATGCTCCTCCTGCACGAGCGCGTGCTCCGATGCAAGCTGCTGGCGGAGGGAGCTGGGGAGGATGCCGGGGGTGTAGACCTCGAGGAACCTGTGCGGAGGGGACAAGCGTGAGTGTCGGCATGCGAGAGCCGCAGAAGAGAGCGGAGGCAAACTGGTTGTAGAGCGCGGTAACCATCTTCTGCCGCGTCGCGTGCGGCGTGTGCGAGAGCGTCTTGGGCATCGGGAGCCGCGGCGGACCAGCCTGCCGCGCGGGAGAAACGAGGTCAGCGGGGTCTGCGAGCCGATGAAGGAGCCGACGCACATTCGGGAGGTCGTCCAGCGTTACCCTTGATGTCGACGCACTCGCTCCCGTCGTTCCCGCGCCGCCAGACCGTCCTGCTGCGCCTGCCGAGGAGGCCCCGGGGCGGCTCGAGGCGGACGAAAGCGTGCGAGTCGACTCCTGCGGCTGTCCCGTCCGCGCGACCTTCTTGAGGACGATGGAGGGTCCCGCCGACGCGGTTGCTGCGCGCTTCTGGGGGACAGCTGAAGAGGAGGAGCTGGTCGAGGGGGTCGCGGCGGGCGGAGGAGGAGGGCGCTTCGGGACGGCCTTTGGCGGGGTGTGGGAGGGGAAGAGGCAGTTGGTAAGGCTGCAGGTGCTCCAGTCGGGGCAGAGCCCAAACAAGCGCTGCGTCGGGAACATGCGCGCCTCGACGAAAGGAGCGAGCGAGCGATCAAGACGAGAACCCGCTCCTACCTGCCACGCTGAACCTCAAGAGTGTGCTCAGAGCGAGCCACGATGGCAGCACTCGATCCAGAAGCTATCGCACGCGCTCCTCCTGCTCGTCCCGACGACGGAGGAGGCCCCATCGCCTCGTCGCCCCCACCTCGCCCCGCTCCAGGACCTCGCCCGGCGCAGGACGGCACAGAGACCATCGCATGTCTCCCCGCTACTACCACCTCGGACGGGACCCACGTCGCAGTCTGCCGCGTCCGCCCCTCGAAGCGCGTCTTCATCCCGCCGCCGCAGTATGGCCTCGTCGAGGAGGGCCTCTTCCGCTCCGGCCAGCCCAGCGAGCTCAACTTTCCGTTCCTCGACAAGCTCGCCCTCCGCAGCGTCGTCTGGCTCGCACCCGAACAGCCCAACGAACCCTTGTGCGTCCTCCCTCTTTCCTCTTCATGCTCCCGCTCACCGCCCTCCTTCTCCCGCTCACAGCCAGCAGTTCCTCCAAGAGCACAACATCACCCTGCACCACCTTGGCGCCGACGACTACGCCGCGACGTACGATCCCCTCTCGGAAGAGACGGTTCTCGAGGCGCTCGACCTCATCCTCAACCCGGACAACGGCCCGACCCTCGTCTGCTGCAACCAGGGCAGGCACAGGACGGGCACTGTGCTCGGGGTGCTGCGGAAGCTGCAGGGCTGGGCGTTGTTCTCCATCCTCGAGGAGTACAGGCGGTGCGTCGGCCGTTCCTCCCTCATGCCTGAGCCGCGCGCGCCGCGCCGTGCCCGTGCTCCAAGGAGGGGAAGATTCACTGATGCTCTTCCCTTGTGCAGGTATGCGGGACCGAAGGTCCGCGCTCACAACGAGCAGGTACGTCGCCGGCTCTCCGCCTCTTCGACGGCTCTCGCTTTCGGCAATGCCAGGCCAGCTCACATCCTCCGCTCGTGTGCAGTTCATCGAGCTCTTCGACGTCCAGCTCTGCGCTGTCCCTCCCCCTCCGCCCGATTCGGCGCCTTAGCCTCGCTCAGACACCCTGCCATCCCTTCCCAGCCAACTCTCCCGCCCTCGCGCTTCCCTCGCACTGCACTTATGCATGCTCCGTCGTTCGATGCTGTTGTTGTAACGCGCTCTCTCTGCTGTCACGTGCACGCTGTCCGTTGAGCGCTTCTCCGCCGAGCAAGGCAGGAAGCAGACTGGAGGGAAGCGATGCGGATTGCGAGTAACAGGGCAGTTAGTGCTACAACAGGCTCGCGAGTCGCTCCTCTAGTGCCTCCAGCTGTGGGCGGGTATGGAGACAGTCAGCCTCAGCAAGTCGGGCAGCAAGCGCACTCCTCGCGCATCTGCGGCGGAGCCGCGCTATCCGATGCACGAGAGAGCGGGAAAGCACGCACATCTTGACCTTCTTGTCCCTGCCGCCACTCGCAATCTTGTCGGCGACAAAGTCGACGCAGTACACCTCGTCCGTGTGCCCGGGGAGGTCGACGCGGATCTTGTACGTCTTGAGGTCCCAGAGCTGCATCCGTTGACGTCAGCACGCTCGAATGAGAGGGGATAGGAGGAGAGAGCGCACCTTGAGCGTCGAGTCCTTGGACGCCGAGACGAGCATGCGCGAGTCGGCCGACCACGAGATGCGGTACACGGCCGCGACGTGCCCGCGGAGCGAGGCGATGAACCTACAACGCAGAGTGTCAGTCCGCGTTATCTCGAATGCACAGCAGCTCTGCACGCCGCGCTGCGCGCGAGTCCCGCAAGCGATGGGAGAAGCAGCCGACTCACTTGCCCGTCCTGCCGTCCCACAGCTTGACCGCGTTGTCGAACCCGGCGCTCGCGATGAACCTGCCGTCGGGGCTGAACGCGACGTGGTTGACCTGCTTCTGGTGCCCCGTGAGGCGCGCGACGGGCTTCTTCGGGTTCGCCGCGGGCGGGTTGGCGTTGACTGCCGGCCAGAGGAAAAGCGTGTGGTCGTCCGAGCCCGTGATCATCTGCTCGGGCGCGCGCGCGGTGAAGGCCTGGTAACGCTCCAGGGCCATCTCCTTCGCTGCGGGCGGGCGGAGTGGGGGTCAGCGAGTTGAGCGGGTCGGAGGGGAGGGGAAGGACGCACCCTCCTCGTCCGTCTTCGGCGGCTTTGCAAGGTGGTCGAAGGGACCGGTGCGGAGGATGAAATCGGTGTTCAGCGCCATCGTGTTGACCCAGTGCGCGTGCTCGGACAGCGTGCGGATGAGCTTGCCCTGCGGGGTGAACCGAAAGAGGCGTCAGCAGCGTTCGAAACGCAGAGGACCGACCCTCGCACGAGTCAACAGCGCAAAATAACCGACGCACATCCTTCCCATCCCACAGCTTGACGGTCCTGTCGCTGCTCGCCGTGTAGATGACGCCCTCGCCGCCCCACCGCACAACGTTGACCGACGCCGTGTGCCCGCCGAGCGCAAAGTCGAGCTTGTGCTGCTTGGCGTGCCAGACGCGGACGGTGCCGTCCTTCGACGACGAGGCAAGGCGAGGCGAAGAGGCGTTGCTGCGCGTTACCATACTCTCGAGTGTCAGTCCACGCTCGACACTGCAGTGAGAGCGAGAGGAACGCGACGCACACGTGGATAGGCTCCCATGCCAGGCTCGTGATCCACTTCGAGTGCCCCTTCATCGGCTCGCCGACCTGCTTGCCCGTCTTCGGGTCCCACAGGCGGACCGTGTTGTCCATGCTCCCCGTCGCGATCTGGCGCTCGAGCGCCTCCCACTCGACGCAGAGGAGCCAGCCCGTGTGCCCCGCGAGCGTCGCCGCGGGCGTCTCCGAGTCGAGGTTCCACAGCCGGCAGGTGTTGTCGCCCGAGCCGGTCGCGAGGAAGCGGCCTGTCGGGGAAAAGGAGGCGCAGAGGATGGGCGAAGCGTGACCTGCAGGAGGACGAGCGTCAGTACGGGCGAAGCAGCGAGAGAAGCGGGAGGGACGCACCGTCGAGGCTGCTGCTGCAGCGGCTGATCTCCCTCACGCGGAACACGGCTTCGGGCTCGCAGTCGATGATGAACACGTCCTCAGTGCTGAGCTTGTTGGCGTGCTTGGGGTTCGCAAGGAGGTCGGCGTGGATGGAGCGGGCGATGGGCAGCCGGAGACCCTCCTCGGGCGCGGTGGGCTTGCCGTCCTCAGCCGACGGCGCGGCCGTCGATGGGAGCTGGAGGTGGAAAGAGAACGGGACCGGATCCTCGGCCTAGAATGGCGCACAACACGTCGAAAGTCAGCACGGGAGAGCGGGAGGGAGTCGCTCGCGGTAAACGCACCGTTCCCCTCAGGTTGTTCGCGAGCAGCTCGAGTCCCTCGCGCGTCGTGTCGGCGGGCAGGGAGACTGCAGGGCCGAGCAGCGCACCATCCTGTGCGTTGCGGAACTGGCAGATGATGGTGGAGACGGGGCCCTCGGCGGCGGCCTTCGCGGCGAGCGCAGAGGGGGCGACGAGGCGCTGGCGCTTAGGCGCGGGCGGGATCACGGTCGACATGGCTCGTGTACGTAGCAGCAACTGCGGCGAGAGCGGTGGGAGCGAGACGGGAGCAGCGAACCCCGGTCCAAGCTGGGTTCGGGAGGCGGTGCTGATGAGACCTGCGCATGCACGACAACCGCAGGACAGGCTTGGTGGTGCAGACCGCGCTCGCTACCCTTTCATATCCCTGGGGCGTGGGCTAGAGCTTGCTCGCGCGAAGCCTCGAGCGATGCGGACAACAAGCGCGAGGACGGAAGCTTCGGCAGGACGCAACGCGTTGCGGACGGTAATTAATGCACTACTGGTACATACAGGTGGAACATCGGGGGCGCCCCAGGCGGCGCGACATCGGTACGAGCCTACCTCACCGTCGTTCCCAGCTCGACCCCAACCTGCCGACGAGCGGAGACCGGAACGACGACGGGACGGCGGCGACACGACTAGCCGATGGCCTGATCGGGGAGGCGCTCGATGGCGTAGCGCTTCTTCGCAATGTACATGAGCTGCGGGAGGAAGGGAGGGTCAGATCAACTGCTTCTGGGTCGACGCAAACCACCGCAGACGCAGCGCTCGTTTGCACAGCGCGACACGCCATGGCGCTGGGGACGAAAGCAGAAGAGCAGAACGCACCGGCACACCCGGGACCTTCCTCAGCCTCCGCCTCAGCTGCCTGTCGCACGTCGCAACGATGTAGCAGCGGTGCTGCGTCACGCGGTTGACGATGCAGTCGTCGGCATATGTTCCCTTGTGTGAGCAGGGGAGGCGCTCGAAGCGCGGGTCGCGCGCGACGCTGAGTGAGCGAAGTCGAAGGAGGGGAGGTGGGCGTTAGGAGGATGAGGGGTGAGGGCAGGGGCGGAGTCCGGTTGCACGAACGGGATTAAGAGGAGGATGAGAGAGCATCAGTACTGGGCGCCGAAGGGCGACGGTAGAAGCTGCGGGGACGCACCGGAGCGCGGCGGTACTGGTGACCCAGCTTCTCCAGCTCCGCAAGGACGCAGTCGGAAATGCAGGGGATCGCTGCGAGCGAGACGAGCGTCAGTGCTGGTCGACCAAGAAGAGGGAGCAGCCGGACTGACCCTTGGCATAGAGGACGTCCATCATGGCCTTGACAATGTCGATGCGGTTCTCGAGGCTGAGGTTGATGAAGTTGGTGTCGACGATGACGCGGTAGGGTGGGACGAGAGCCTCGTTGTGAGAGAAGAAGAGCGAGGTGGGCATGGCGTCGCTGCGGGCAGGGAGCGGGGTGAGCGGGCGCCACCCGGCAGGAGCAGTGAGGAGGAGAGGGGACGCACACGCGGTTGACCTCCTTCTCCTTCTTGTCCTCCTCTGCCTTCTTTGCCTTCTCCTGGTTGGCCTTCCTGTGTGGGTGTGCGCGCAGGCAGGGTGAGTGGGGAGGTGTGGCGGGGTGCGGGAGATGAGGACGGGGACGGACAGGCGCATGTCGTGCGGGTTGACCATGCGCTTGACCTGGGCGAATGCCCTGGTCTTGCGCTGCGCCGAGGAAGATCCTCCGCGTCCCATCTCGAGTCCTGGAGCGAGAGCGTGCGAGCGGCGGGAGGCGAGGCGCGCGGTCGTGCTCGACGGCGAAGGCGAAGGCGGTGCTGCTCCCGACGGAACCGCTCTCCTCGCTCGGCTGGCTAGAATCGCACTGGGATAGAATCGCCTGCTCTGCTCACCTAGACTCGGCTCCGCGCGACTGGCCTCGAGCGATGCGATGACCAGTGCGCTCCCTCCTCGTCTCGCTCAACCCGCGATCGTATACTCACCCGCAGCTCCCGCTGCTTGTGCCACTTATCCGACGCACCCGCAACAGGACATCCTCCCCCACGTCCCGACGGCACTCCCGCTCGTCGTAATCGACTACCTCCTCCACACCCTCACCCACACCTCCCCACTCGACGACGCACCGCCTCTTCCTCCTCCTTCTCTCCTTCTTCTTCGTCACCCGTATCCTCTCATCCGTCCGCACCTTCCTAAACCCCGCGCGTGTGTTGCCGCCTTCGCTGTGGGAACAGGAGGACACCCTCGCCGCCGCATATGTCCCTTCACCTCCGACGCGTGCAGCAGGCCGCCTACACGCGCCTCGTCTCGCTCATCGAGTCGCGCAAGTCGGCCTACCCGCCCTCCGTCTTCCGCGAGCACGCCCTCTGGAGCGAGACCTCGCCCATCGTTGGCGTGACGGCCGTCGTCCTCCACTGGAAGAGGCGGAAAGGACTCGAGCTGGTCCTCCGGCACATCACCCGGTACCCCTTCATCCGCGAGGTCATCGTCTGGAACAACCGCCCAGGGATCGACCTCACTGCCGAGGTGCGCCCTCCTTGTCCTCGTCTTCAGACGCTCACGCTAACCCGCATCTCCCGACTCGCAGGACTTCCACATCTCCGCTCCGCCCGGATCCGATCTCGCACCTGCCAAATTGCGCATCGTCAACTCGCCTTCGAACGTTCACGATGCAGGCAAGCACCTCGCGTGCAGCATGGCGACGTTCGAGCACTGCTATTTCAATGACGACGACTGGCTCAACGTCTACATGGACACGACCTACACCAAGTACCTCGAGTGCTGCTCGGGGCGCGGCGTGACGGGCGCGGGAGCGGAGGGCGGATTGCGAGCAATACGCTCCCGATCATTCACCTCGAGCACCGCAGATGGCGCTTCGAAAACTGTGTGTTGCATTCGCTCTTTCTCCGAGCATCAGGAACTAACTCGTGGACCGCGCGCAGACATCGGCCTTCATACGGGCTTCACCTGGCTCGGCACGGGCTCGTTCGCGCCGCGGCACCTCTCGCGGCAGTTCATGCAGCAGCAGTCGGCGTCGCCCGTCCGCTCGCGAACACAGTCGCTCGTCGCCGACATGTTCTTCTCGCTGTGGACCAACTCGTACCCGGAGCAGATGCCGAACGACCTCGTCCCGATCGACGTCGAGGGCGGCGAGGTTGGGTGGAGCAGGGGCGAGGGCGTTGACCAGTGGGCCGTCGTGTACGGCAACATCGTGCGTCATCCTCGGTCTTGTCGTTACGTCGTCATCGCTCACGCAGGATTCGTTTACAGCGATCCGCCGTTCGCACCCTCTACACTATCCTCTCCCTCTCCTCGCCGGCTTACTCCCCTTCACTCTTCCCGCTCGCCTCCCCTCCTGCCGAGTCTCACACCCGAGCTCCCTGCGCAAACGACGGCTGCCTCTTCACCACCTCCCTCACGCCCTTCCCGCCGGCGTCCGCCCTTGCCTCGTCGTACGCCTCCGAGCCCGCCGGCTCGCGCTCCTCTGCCGGGGCGCGCCTCGCGCGCCTGGCTCACGCTCACGGGCCGCGGCGGGAGCCTCGTCCGCGACGGCGACCGCGCAGACCGCGCCGTGCACGCGCAGCTCCTCCGCGAGACGCGCCGACGCCTTGAGGGGACGCAGGGCGCGCCGCGGGGGTTCGACCCGCTCGCGCGCGGCTGGAGCGTCCGCGAGCATGAGGCAAGGTGGAACGAGCTTGTCAGGCCGCGGGTCGGCAGCGCGGGCGTCGAGAGCACGTGGCCTGACGAGGGGTGGTGGGTACGGAACGGGAGCTGGCACTTGGCGGTGGATGGCAGGGGGACGGACACGTGCTGGGAGAGCTTCCGGCGTGCGTACGGCTTCCTCGACTTATCGGGTTGCGAAGGCTGACGAGCGACCTCGTCTGCAGCACCCGAGGCGGATGACCACTTCGGCCTCACGCTCGTCAAACCGCGGGCGGTGCGCGAGCTGACCATCATCGGCTCGCTCGACCTCGCAAACATCGTCGCTTGGGAGGATCTCAGCGGCGGGAGCGACAGCTGGGAGGTGCTGACTGTGCGCGGCGACGGGACGGGCGGCTGGGTGCGTCTGACGGCCTCTTCTGCGTTTCTCCCTGTATATGAGTGAAGGCTGACGTTACAGGGTTCTCGCGTCCGCAGGAACCCCGCTCGCTGCTCTCTGCGCCGCGGGTCACCCCGCTCTCCTCGACCACCGTCTCGGTGACGCTCTCGCTCGACCCGATCCGAACGCCGACGACGTATGCTCTGCGCGACGAGGGCAACTACGAGGTCGACGAGGAGGGGCGCGAGGTTGCGATCCGCAAGCTCAAGGTCGTCTCGCGCGGGCGGAAGAAGGAGCGGGTGCAGGTGTGCGGGTGGGACCTTGACGGATGGAAGATCTGAGGGCGACGTGTGTCGTCTTGTGCATTGCGCTGTTTGTCGGTCCTCTCTTTGCGGAAAAGGCGAGACGGGGGTTGGGTGATGCGAAGGGGCGGGGCCGCGTCGCAGCAGCACCGCCAGCACCGCCTCGTTGCCGCGCCCTTCGCTCCTTGTCCTCTCGCTTGTCTCTTGCATCGTTCGCTTGCGGACGCGTCTTCTCCCCTTCACACCCACACTAGCACGCCAGCATGCTCGCCCGCACCGCCATTGCCGCCACCGCCATCCTCGCCGCGTCGACCCACGCGCAGTCGGCATCCTCGCTGCTCGACGGGCTCAGCAGCACCTGCCAGTCGGCGGCGCTGTCGCTGCTGAGCAACAAGGACCTCGCCAGCTGCTCCTCCATCGGGAGCCTCTCGTCCATCGTCCTGACGAGCGGGAGCATTGTCGACTCGGTGCGCCCCTCCCCTTCCTGCCGAGCCGGCGCGCCCTGTCTTCCTCGCTGGGGCTGACTCGCCTTCGGATTACACGCAAAGGTCAACTCGTGGCTCGGGACGCTCTGCGGCGCGGACGACTGCAGCGCATCGACTCTTCAGAATGCTTCGGCGGTTATCGAGAACGGCTGTTCGTCCGAGATCAGCTCTGGTAGCGAGCTTGTGGTGCGTTTCCTCCTCTCCCGGTGTTGCGTTACACCGTGCGCACCTTGAGCCACGCGACCGCTTGAAGAAACGCGTCGCTGACTTCGCCATCCTCGCTCACAGACAACCGTCCAGGCAGTCATCGGCAACTTCAACCAAGTGTGCTCGCCCGCCCGTCCTGCCAAGGTGTCGACAGCTCACATCTCGTCCGCGCGCAGGTCAAGGAGGGACTCTGCCTTCAGTACACGTCGAACAACACGCTCTGCGTGACCGACCTCCTCGAGTCGATGCAGAACGCGACGGGCCAGGCCCTCACGGTCTCCTACCTCACCTCCCTCGACGCGTCGACGCTCGAGTCGCTCGGCACGACGTCGTACTGCACCGACTGCGCGCACGGCCTTGTCACCAAGCTCGACGCCGCGCTCAGCAACGGCACCTCATCGGCGGACTCGTCGTCCCTCCTTGGCGCGGTCGTCTCCGTGTGCGGCGAGTCCTTCGCCGACGGCCAGGTCCCGTCCACGCTCTCCGAGGCGACGGGCTCGAACTCGACGATCGTGAATGGTGTTGAGAGCAACTCGCTCAACGGCGCGCCTTCGTCCAGCGCGGGGCTTTGGAAGATGACGGGCGCTGCGCTGCTCGGTGTCGCGGGCGTCGCCGCGCTCGCCTGAGCGCGCTGAACCGCAGTAGGTGGGGTGGATGGAAGAGGAGACGGTCCTCTCGCCTGTACCCCTGGATCCCGATGATGTTTGTTCCGCATAGACACTACCCCGCAGTGCTCCTCACTCTCTGTTTCCCTCTCGCCGACGAGAAATGCAACAAGCACGCTCAACATCGCTTCCGGCCTCCTGTCTCTTGCTCCTCGGCTTCTCCGCTGACCTCCTCTCTCGCGCTTCGCCTTTTCTCCCTCTCGCGCCTTTGCAGCTCACGCTAGCTGGTCAGCACGATGACCGACTGCCTCTGCCTGATCATCCACCTCTTGCTGTGCTTCATCCCGCCATTCCCGCCGCTCGCGATCCTCCTCCTGAGCGGCTGCGACTGTGTGTTCTTCGTGTGCGTCGGGCCCTCGCCTCCCGCCGAGCCGAGCGGACAAGCTGACCATTCGCGCACACTCACAGGGATCTCTTCCTCATCTGCGTGGCGATGGGAATCCCGCTCGTAATGAGCGTGATCCTAACATTCGACTACCGTCTCACGGTGGGCGCCGGCTTCGGCATCTCGTACGCCATCGCCGTCATCAGTGCGTCCATGTTCTCCTCCTCCGCTTAGCTGGAGAGCTGACTTGCATGCCGGCGCGAAACAGTCGCGGTGTGTGTCGTTTGGAGTGCAAGTCCTATCCGCTCCTGGCCTTTCCTCCGTCTGCTGAGGGCGACACAGAAGCTAACACTCTCGCGTGTCTCAATCCCAGCACTACCACACACCTGGCAAGCAAGCGCGCTACCTGTCCGAAGGTCATCTCCCTCCTCCCGGTCGACGCCGCCGCGCCGCCCTACGCTCGCTGCGAGGACAGGTCTTATTGCGGAGGAGGAGGTCCGTCGGGCTGGCTGGGGTGGAGCCGGGCGGGACAGCGAGGAGGAGTCGAGCGACGGCAGCGAGGAGGAGATCATGGAGAGGAGGGCTAGAGCGGCGGAGCGGGTGGTGCGTCCTTCCTTTGCCCCGCGGGACGACATTCGCTGACCGTGGTATGGCACACAGCGGAGGAGCGCCATGCGGTAACTCTAGCAAAACGAGGCGCGAAGGCGTGGGCGCAGTGCGAACGACGGTTCCCGCTCTTATCGACCGCCCGCCTCACAACGCCGTGCGGCGGCTCGAGCCGGTCATTCCTTCAGCTGTGACTGTGTGCCGTGCCCTGAGATATCTACACCCGTAAACGCTACTCCAGGGTGCGTAAGAGCAGCAAAAAGAGATGAGCGCCGGTGGCTGCCCTCGGGGACCCACTTGTACGCGCCCGTAAGAACTCCGCAATTCCGTCCGCGTGGCCAGAGCCCTTGCCCGCAGGGTGTAACCGCGTCTCTACGAGATCGGCAACCACGTTAAGCAACGGTGCAGGGACGGTATGCCCGCGTTGCCTTTGCCGCTCATATAGTTCATAATAGTACAACAACATGGGCGGATTGATATAAGCTCTTCGACATGTCGAGTTGGTGCGAGAGCTTGCACGCACCTTTGAGAGCGTACGTTTTGGAGATGAAGCTGATTGCGATCTGGCCTGCGGCAGTGACTGCGTCGAGTGCGGTCGGGAGCGCAGTACGCCCTACAGCCAGTGAGGGTCTGGTAGCAAGTCTTTTTCGGTCCTACAGCATGCTACAGCAGCGAGAGAAGGAGCAGTGGGCAGCGACTGCGCGAAGATGGCGGCTCTCCCAAGTTCACGACCTTGCATAGCGCACAGCAGCACTGCCCGCACCCGCATGCACCCCTCCCTTTCGACGCGAAGTTAGGGAAGCGTGGTTGTCAAGGAGGAAGAAGAGCTCGTTCTCGTTTGACTGAAAGTGGAGGAGGCTAAGAGGAAGACTCCCCGCCTGCTGTTGTTGGGGATGAAGTACCCACTTTCAAGGGCTCGAGCACTTCACAGGCCCACAGCGGTGCGCGCGGCGACTGGAAGCCCCGCCAAGAGCGATGCAGCAGCCGCAGAAAGCGGCAGGAAGGAGCGTCCGAGCGAGAACAGCGTTTTCTCAACGAGTAGGAGTCCTCGTGCCTCCTCGCTCAGCCCATGCGAGAGAGACGCAAGCACGGGGACTTCGCGCCGACAGAATCGACGCGCCTCCCTCCCCCAGGTATGGTCGAAGGTCGGCAGGCGGCACCCGCGCTCCGTTCAGAGTGCGAGCACTGCCTACCGACGCACCGGCGCTCCCTCGCCAGAGGCCGCCTGAGCTCGCGGAGCATGCACAGCGAGCCGCTCCGAATGTCGGCGCAACGGTGAGCCGCCTGAGGCCGCTCCTTGAGAAGGTCAGCACCCTTCCTGCGCGCCGCGTCCATCCCTGCTGCAACCCATCAAGCCATTGCACTCGCCCCGCAGAGAACGCAATGTCGCGAGCCGGCACAGCCCGCGATCTCACGACACCGCCGCAGCGACGCTCGCCTCCCCCGCCGAGACGGTCTGACCGGCGCCTCACCGCTCGGCCTCATCGTCTCGGCGGAGGAGTTGAGTGCCAGGTGCTGCGGGGCGTGTACCCGCGCGCAGATGCCGACCGTTGAACAGCGTGCGCGAGCGCAGGGGCTGTGCGGCGATGGGAGGAGCGTCTCTTCCTTCCCGCAACCCTCGCGCTCCATGCGAGACTCTCCCGCAGGCTCGCGCGCGGTCATGGCGGAAGTCATACACCTGAATGGTCGATGCGGAGGCGAGCGAAGCCCGGTGCGTTGTTGTCGAGGGCGCACGCACGGCGCGGTGGATGGAGGGCGATGAGAGGCGTGCGAGCTGCTCGCGGGTGGCAGGGGGCGCGGGAGGCGGCAGGCGGGTCTAAGGATGTCACATCGGGCGTGGCGCGAGTGCGCGCAGGGTCTCGGCGAATTGAAGCAAGCGCGTGTTGGGGAAGGAACGAGAGAGGCGAGGGGTGCAGCGGGTCCGGGTCACCAACGACGCTGGGGCGGCGTTCAATGCGGGGAGACCTCTCTCGCTCCTCGTCGAGGAGTTGCACTTCTCCTCGCCCGATATCATTCCCGTTCGAGTCGCCAGTGCCGGGCACCTCCTCCTCCGCCTGGGAAGGCTCTCAACCAGCTGCGCGGGCCCACGCCAGACAACTCGTCGAGCGTCTCGTCCAGCACCAGGGACTGCGAAGAGCTCGCCGCACTGGCAATAGACCACGTAAGCAACCGAACCTATGGGCATCAATGCTCAGCGAAAGAGGTGAGAAAGCGAGGGAGTGAGCACGCACCTGCCGGAAAGCCGCGAGCTGTCAGCTTACAGCCTGTGGAGGTATGTCGGAGCGCTCACTGCTGTCCTCGTGTGAATGCTTTACCTGCGAAGGGAACTGTCTGCGAGTAGAAGGAGAGGGTGGCGAGTCAGCGGGTGAAGATCATCCAGCCTACGGGCTCGTTCATCAGCGCCTCGTATCGCACATGCTCTGCGACACCCGACTGCGACACCCGACAAGAGCGACTGAAGCTGATAGGGCCCGTGTCAGGAGCTCGAGCTGCGTCGAGCGCGGAGCACGAGTAGGTCCGGAAACATCGAGCGGAGACAGCAGGTCGTACGGAGGAAGAGCGAGACGCCTTTGCAGAACTCAGGTGAAGACGTTGGTCTCTCTCTTGAACGAGGTGACTGTGCAGGAGCGCGCGGCGATCCACACGGGGACCGCAAGGGAGGCGACAGGCAGAGTTGGCGAGGTAGGGCGAAAGCGGCAGGGCTGCGCGCATGCAGTATGGGCAGAGGAAGCCGCCGTCGAGCCGTCCATCCTTCTCGGGGTCCAGTCTGGAGGGGAGCAAAGCCTTCATCGCGGTGCGCGGGGAGCCGGGGAGGAGCAGGTGGATACGGCTCAGCGGGAGGGCCTAGTGCATGTGCACGGATCCTTCAAGCCCTGTGAGCACCCATAGCTCTAGTTGCGCGTCCAGCAAGGCGGTGCTGGCGACTCGAGGGCGATGGTCGAGGCGAGCGAGGAGGACGCGAGGTTGTGCTCGACCCCCGCGCGACTCTCGCAGCTGCCTGGACCCGCTCGAGCGCACGTTCAGCTCTCTAATTCGCCCACCTCACCCGCGCGAACCAGCCGCTCCCTTCGCCGCGTCGTCGCCCTTCTCCCGAAAAGCCTCGCTCCACCTCCCGCACTCCGGCACCATGGGCATCGACCTGCAGCTCCTCCAGAACGACAAGGGCGGCGACTTTGAGGGCGTCTGCGCCTCGCAGAAGAAGCGCTTCGCTTCCGAGGAGCTCGTCCACGACGTCCTCGCCATGTATAAGGAGTGGACCAGCAGTGCGCCCGCCTCGCTCTCTACAGGTGATCGGACGACGTAGAGCTGACGAGCACCCCCGATACAGCCCAGTTCGAGGTTCAGCAGCTCCAGAAGGAGGTGAACAAGCTGCAGAAGGAGATCGGCATGAAGATGAAGGTGCGCTCCCGCCTGCTCACCCACCTGTGCGCCCTGCTTAGCGAGCTAACCACGTTTCGATACATGTACCACAGGCGAAGGAGAACGCGGACGAGCTCAAGGCGCAGAAGGCAGACCTTGACAAGCAGATCGCGGGGCTCAACACGAAGGCGCAGGAGCAGGAGACGACCATGCGCAAGAAGGGCGGCAACATCGGCAACATTGTCCACGAGTCGGTGCCGGTCAGCGATAACGAGGTGCGCCCCGTCCGCCTCTAGGAGGATCGAGAAGCTGACCTCGCTTGACCGCTTCGCCTCCTCCTCGCGCACTTCTGCCCGGTCACAGGACAACAACGAGGTCGTGCGGACGTTCTACCCGAAGGACGCGAACGGCGAGTCGGCGCCGCCCGTCAAGGGCGCGGGTCTGACGATGAAGGAGGGTGTTCTCTCGCACCACGAGGTCATGTACCGGTTGGGAATCCTCGAGATGGAGCGCGGTGCGTGCAGCCGTTCTCTGTCGCTTCCGAGCTCCTGCTTACGTTGCCTTCGCTCGCAGGCACGAAGGTCGCCGGCCACCGCGGCTACTACCTCCTTGGCGATGGTGTCGACCTCAACCAGGCGCTCATCACCTACGGCCTCGAGTTCCTGCGCGAGAAGGGTTACAAGAAGGTGCAGCCGCCGTTCTTCATGAACAAGCACATGATGGGCAAGACGGCGCAGCTCGAGGAGTTCGACGAGGCGCTGTACAAGGTGCGTAGCTGCGACCGCTCCCTGCTCACGCCGGCCCCACCCTGCCGGTTGCGTAAGCTTGTGCTGACACTTCCGAGTGCACACAGCTCGAGGGCACGAACGAGGACACGGAGAAGTACCTTATCGCGACGTCGGAGCAGCCCATCTCGGCGATGCACGCCGACGAGTGGTTCGACCAGCCGAACGAGCAGCTCCCGATCAAGTACGCCGGCTACTCGACCTGCTTCCGCAAGGAGGCGGGCTCGTCCGGCCGCGACGTACTCGGTGTCTTCCGCGTTCACCAGTTCGAGAAGGTCGAGCAGGTGCGCTGTCGCTTTCGCCTCGTACGTTTCTTCGTCAATACTGACATGCACGTCTCGCAGTTCTGCATTACGGACCCGTCGTCGTCGTGGGAGATGTTCGAGCAGATGATCGCGTCGTCCGAGGCGTTCTACCAGTCGCTCGGGCTCCCGTACCAGCTCATCGCGATCGTCTCGGGCGCGCTCAACAACGCCGCCGCGAAGAAGTACGACCTCGAGGCGTGGTTCCCCAACCAGGGCGAGTACAAGGAGCTCGTCTCCGTCTCGAACTGCACGGACTACCGTACGTCCCCCTTCCGCTCCCCTCCTCCTCCTCGCTGACGGGTGCCCGCACTAACAGAGTCCCGCTCGCTCGAGGTTCGCTGCGGAATCAAGAAGCAGGGCGACACGAAGAAGGTCTACGTCCACATGCTCAACGGCACGCTCTGCGCCACAGAGCGCGCGCTCTGCTGCATCGTCGAGAACTACCAGACCCCGGAGGTGCGTCTCGCTCTTTCGCTTCTCTCTCGTGGCGCCGTTCTTCCTGCGCACGCCTCGCCGTGCGGCGTGAACCCGAAAGCGTCGAGGCGGAGAGCTGACCTTCTCCCGCTCTTCCCGCAGGGTGTCATGATCCCCGAGCCGATGCGCAAGTACATGGGAGGACGCGATTTCCTCCCGTACGTGCGTGAGCTTCCCACGACGAAGGCCGACAAGGCGTCGAAGAAGAAGCACTAAGCGGCTTGGGGACGCGGGGACGGCGGGGCTGTACTCGGGGATAGAGCGCTGCAAGGCGACGTGCATTCGGTATCTGGCAAAACGATGGTGGCATTGCGAGAGCGAGAGTGTAGCGCAAGATGATGCAGCTGATAGTAGGGTGTGCGAAGCGCGAGAAGAAGGAGGTACAACGAAGGGAGGCCGCTGCCGAAAACTACCGCACCGAGATGCCCGTCTTGCTCTTCCGCCCGATGCCGTCGTTCTCGTCGACATCCTTGCCCGAGAGCATCCTCCCCGCACCAATCGCGCCGCCCTTCTTCGACGCGATGTCAAACACCTTCCAGAACTTGAGGTCCTCGTCGCTGCTCGCGGTCGCGACCGTCGTGCCGTCCGGGCTCGTGCACGAGTGGAGGATACGCGTGCGGTGCGCGTGCGGGATGTCGGCGATCTTGGTCAGGGAGGGGTAGCTCCACAGCGCGAGGTGGTGGTCGGGTACGCCGTGCGTCGAGAGGAGCTCCTTGCCGTGCGGGTTCCAAGCGAGCGAAGTAACCTGCGACGTCGTGACGAGGCTGTTGAGCCGCGCGCCCTGCGTCGTGTTCCAGAAGTGGATCGTGCGGTCCGAGGAGCCGCCGCCGGATGCGAGAAGCGACGAGTTCCACGGGCACCACGCGAGGGCCTGTCGAGATAGAAGAACGTCAGTGCCTAGGTCGAGGCGATGAGCGAGGGAGAACTGCGCGCCTTGACCGCCGCGGTGTGGTTCGTCTTGCTCATCTTGGGCGCGTTGGTCATGCGCCCGTCCCAGACGTTAACGACATTGTCGTTACCGCCCGACGCGAGGAGCTGCGGAGAAAAGCTGTCAGCCTTCTGCTCGGAGGAGAAGAAGGAGGAACAGCCGACTCACGCCCTGCCCGCCGCCCGAGAGACCGCCAGCGATCTCCGGCCTCCACTCGAGCCCGCACACCTCGCCGCGGTGGCCCTTCATCTGCGTGACGCAGTGCTGCGCGACGCGGACGTCCGAGTTCCAGATCTCGCCGCTCCTGCACCCGCTCGCGAGGATCGCGCCGCTCCAGCTCAGGCTCGGGACGCGGCTCGGGTGTCCCGTCATCGTGCGGACGAGCTGCCCCGCGCAGACGTCGTAGACCTGGATAGGGCCCGACGCGAGCCCGACGGCGAGGTGCGAGCCGTCCTCGGTGAACTTGAGCGAGCAGACGTACTCGTCTCCCTCGGCGAGGACGCTCGAGTCGGCGTTGCCGGCGCCGACGTGGCACAGTTCGGTGACGTCGCCCGTCGCCGCGTTCCAGACGTAGACACTCTCCGCGAGGCCGATCGCGAGGGTTGGTCGACGACCAGTCGATCAGGTTGAGGTAGTAGTCGTCGAGCATGCCGGGAGCATCCAGCACGCGGTCCGGCTGGGTGGGGATGCGACGGCGGAAGCAGCGTTGGCGGATGAGGAGGCGGAGGCGGCAGAGCCCTTGTTCGGCAGGCGGGCGTACTGGGCAAGGAGGGACGAGTGCTCCGTCTGGGGCATAGGGGGCTCGGCGAAGAAGGAGAGGATGCGCTGGTCCGAGTTGATGCCGAGCGAGCGCGAGAGGTCGGCGGTGTGCTGAGCGTCTTCTGCGCTCTGTGGTGCGGCATCGCTGGCGGAGGAGGTTGGGAGGATGGGGCCGGTGTGGTCGCCGTTGCCCGACTGCCGCGACGGGATGTAGCGGTCGTACTGCGGCAGAATGCTTGTCAGTGAGAACATAGGGACTTGAACGGAGTAACGCACGTGGCGGCCCTTCTTGCTCGGGCTGCGCTTCGAGTCGCCCGCGAGTGCACTCGGGTCCCAGTCGTTGCTGACGATCCCGCGCCTCCCGACGCCGCCGCCCGCCGCCAGACCGCCCTGCTTTGTCGGGCTCGAGCGCCGACTCGAAGCGTCGAGGGTACCGGTGAGGTTGCCCGTGAGGTCGTCGTCGCCAGAGTAGCGGGAGCGGGTCGCGCCCTCGCGCGGCTTGGTCGGGCTCGCGCTGTGCTTCTTGCGAGTGGTCTGGGTGGTCGAAACGGCGCCAAAGATCGCCTTTGCTGGTGCACGCGCGGTCTTGGCGGCGAGCGGGCGTGAGGGCGAGCCGAGCGAGGTCGAGTTGAGTGAAGCGGTCAAGCTTGAGAGCGGCGCGCGGGAGGGCGAGTCGAGTGCGCCGGTGCGGGCCTGCTTGGCGGGGAGCGTGGCATGACGTCCGGGTGCACGAGCGGGGCGAAGCAGACGACAAGTGGGAGGAAGTCGCGAGCGGATGAGGCGGGCGAAGGTCCGCGCCTCCCCTCGAGCGCGTCGGCCCCCGGCTGCCCCGGGCGATCGCCCGCGGCAGCGCCGCACTTTGAACTGCGCCCAGCCCGCCTCCTCGCTCGGAAGGTCGCCGCAACCTGCGCCTCCTCTCGCGCTTCCTCTGCCCCTTGCTCCTCGCGGTGCTCGCTTCACTCCACACGCCGGCTTATCGCCCACGCACCCGCTCATCCTGGCGCCTACACAGCATGCTGCTGCACCAGCGTCGCCCCTCCCCTCGACGGCGCCGGCAATAGAACGACTCGCGCCGCATATCGCGGGGCGCGGTGGCCTTACAGCGCTGGGCGACGTCGCAGAGGAGGGGCAGTTCGCCGATGCGGTCGACGAGCGGGGCGAAGGGCGTGCACGGGGGAAGGACGGCGCGACTGCGGATCGTGCGCACAAGGTGCGTCGTGCTCTTTCCCCGCCTCCCTTGCGCCTGCTGATCTTGTTCGAACGCACAGCTCTCTATCCGTGCCAGCTCAGGCAACCTGAGCGGCACACTGGCGGCGACCACGATCGCCGACTCGCCTCCGCTCCCTCCTCTGCCCGCACCATCACCCTCTCCGCCCCTCCAAGGACCTACACCGTCCAGCGCGACAGCACAAGCGGCGTTGACTTCGCCAGACGACGAGGTTGAGGCACTCGCTGAGACCGTCGGGAGCGATTCGCGCTTCCCGGCCGAGCGGAAGAACTCGCTCACGCCGAGCGAGGAAGGCCTCCTTTTGCCCGGCCTCGCCGCGCACGGCGAGCAGGGTCGACGTCCTTCGACGGATGGTGCGAGTGTTCGGAGCGGGAGGTCGGGGCAGTCAGGGCGGTCGCACAGCTACGCGACCGCGAAGAGCTACTTCCCGCTTGTCAGCGAGCGCAAGAAGCGCACCGACGCTGCGGGAGCAGGCGAAGGCTTGACGGACGAGATGTCGCCTGCCTCGTCCAGCGCCGGCACGCCCCCCGCCGGTCTTCACCCCCGGGACCGATACGCCGCCGCCGCTGCAGCACGCCCGGCGGAGGCCGTCGGGGACGCCCTCGACCGCGTCGTCGACGCGGGCGTCGTCCGTCTTCCCCACTATCACGCCGAGCCGCTCAGCTGGCGCGAACGTCTTCCCACTGCGGTCACAGCCCGGCGCGCCTTCGCGGAGCGTGCCTTCTTCTCATTCCGACACGGCTTCGACCCGCTCGGGGCCGACGTCTGCCTTACCTTCGCCTCCTACGTCGCGCCTACCGGCCTCCGCCTCCTCGCCCAACTTCACCCGTCCCTTTTCCACCGCCGGCTCCTCTTATGCCCCTCTATCGCGCCCTCGAACCGCTCTGCCGGCACGACCGCGACATCGCGCCATCTGCCCAAGCCATTTATCAAGCCGACGTACGCGGCGTCGCAGGCGCCCTCGCACGCCGAGTCGTACTACGCCTCCGCCGCCGAGCCTATGGAGGGCCCGGCGTCCATCTTCCTCAACCCGACGGCGAAGCAGCGCTCAGTAAAGGAGCTCCTCCCTTCGCCGAAAAAGAAGCTCTCGTCGCTCTTCGGCCTCGGCAAGTCCAAGGCGTCGTCCTCGCCAGGGCTCGGTGCCGTCCAGGAGGGCTCGGCAGGAGGGACCA
Organism: Rhodotorula kratochvilovae; assembly: GCA_019926025.1. Lineage (NCBI taxonomy): Eukaryota > Fungi > Basidiomycota > Microbotryomycetes > Sporidiobolales > Sporidiobolaceae > Rhodotorula > Rhodotorula kratochvilovae. The sequence continues at coordinate 650,977 of JAHSUG010000003.1, read as the reverse complement.
ACCGCGGCAAGTCGGCATTGATCCTCGACGCCGCGCTGACAACCTCGGCGGTGTGGGCCGCGCACCGCGGCGAGCAGTCGCGCATGCCTGCGCACACGCATGCGCCGCCGTCTGCGACTGCGTTCGGCGCGCCGCCGGGGTACCGCCCCGCGCACCAGGTGCGGCGGCAGCAGGAGGAGGCGGCCGCGCGGCTCGCTGCATCGGGAGGGGGCGCGGGCGCGCAGGCGATGATGGGCGGCGGGGGCGAGCCCGTCTCGCAGGAGGCGATCGCCGAGGCGTTCGCGCGCAACCAGGGTCGCGCAGGCGGCGCGGCGCAAGGCGGGCTCGCGCGGAGGAGCAGCCTGGTTAGCATGGCGAGCGTCGCGGACATTGCGACGCCTGCGAGCGCGGGCGGGGGCGGTGCGTTCCCCGTCCGGCAGCAAGTGTTCGCGACGCGGCCTCGCCCGCCAGCGGGAGCGGCGGCGGCATCGACGCCGGGTGGAGGGGCAACACAGACGGGGCTGGGGATCGCGACTGCGTCAGTGCAGTAGAAGGGTGGGAAGCGAAGATCCAGAAACAGGGTAGAAGGCGGACTTGGGTATTTATCGGAGCTCTCGCTGTGCATTGCAGGTGTTGTAGGATTACGTCCGAGGAGCTCTGCAAGGAACTCGCGTTCTTCGCGAGACGAATGTTGCGACGACGCAGAGCGACGACTGACCTTCCTAACCTCTCGCCGCACGCCCTCATCGTCGAGGTGGTCCAGTGGATATCACATCGCTGTTCTGTTGAGCGCCAGGCCGGGGGGACAGCGGCGTGGAAGGGTAGAACGAGAGAGAGAGAAGAGACTACAATGCGAGGGCGGAGGAGACGGCGGGGATAGAAGGTGGTGTGCGAGGGGTGGACGCGTGGGTGGGCGTGTATAGGCAGATAGGGTACGAGGTACGGCAAAAGGGTGGACCGCGGAGAGAGGGGAAGAGGCGGAGAGGGGTGGAGGCGGGATTACTGCTGGTTGCACTGGACTTGGGGCCCGGCGCCCTCCTCGTCCGTGTCCATCTGGTCGTCGTCGTACGCACCGCCCTGGCCGTGACCCGACTTGGTCCTCCGGTCCGCAGCATCGACCATCTCGACCTCGTCGACGTGGACCTCGCTGCCGAACGTCGGGAGGTCGGGGCGCGGCGGGAGGATGGTCTCGAGCGGCGCGAGCGCGGCCGCGTCGAGCGAGTCGGGGAACTTGACGTTGATGTGGACGATGAGGTCGCCCATCTCGTGGTGGCGGTGCGAGGGCATGCCCTGGCCGGGGACGATCTTGAGCGAGTCGGGCTTGATGACCTCGCCCGGGTGGATGGGCACCTTGATGGCGCGCTCGTCGAGGTGGCGGATGATGAAGGCGCCGCCGGCGAGGGCGGTGAGGAGGTCGATCTCGACCTCGGCGATAAGGTCGTCGCCCTTGCGCTTGAACGTCTCGTGCGGCTTCTCCTCGATCACAATCACGACGTCGCCCGGCTCGACGCCCGGCGACTGGTCCGCCTCGCCCGCGAACGTGATCGTCTGGCCCTCGCGCATGCCGCGGTCGATGAAGACCTCGAGCACCTTGCGCTCGTTGACGATCTTCTTGCCGTTGCACTCCTTGCACCGGTCCTTGGCGTTGATGATCTCGCCCTCGCCGTTGCAGTCGCCGCACGGCTGCTGGATCTGCTGGACCATCGGGCCGAGCTGGCGGAGGACGATCTTGACACCCTGGCCGCGGCACGACTGGCACGTCTTGACGGCGCCCTCCTTGCCGCCCTTGCCCTTGCACTTGCCGCAGAGGACGTGCTTCTGCAGCGCGAGCTTCGACGTCTTGCCCTTGTACAGGTCCTCGAGCGAGACCTTGATGCGGTGAACGAGATCCTTGCCCTTGCGCGGGCCGCTCGGGCGGCCGCCGCGCCCGCCGCCGCCGAAGAAGCCGCCGCCACCGCCAAACAGCTGCGAGAACAGGTCCTGCGGGCGTACAGCTAGGTCAGCGTTGTCGCCGAAGCAGAGGGAGACGGAGCAAGGCGCACCTGCGGGTCCATGCCGCCCATGCCGCCCGGCCCACCGCCCGAAAGACCCTCCTCACCATACTGGTCGTAGATCTGACGCCTGCGTGGGAAGAGTATGGTCAGCTTCCAAGCCCGGGACGGGGCGAGTGTGGCGGTGCTCACTTCTCCGGGCTGTGCGAGGAAGAGCGGGTCAGTCTACGCCGTCGCGAAGCGGAGGAAGGGGCAGGACGCACTCTGACAGCACCTCGTACGCGTGCGAAACCTCCTTGAACTCGTCAGCCGCCTTGGGGTCCGGGTTCTTGTCGGGGTGCAGGGACAGTGCGAGCTGAGGACGACGAGGTGGGTCAGCGCTGGAGCTCTCCCTTGCGCTGGGAAGAAGAGGGAAGAGGTGCGGACCTTGCGGTACGCCTTCTTGAGCTCGGCGTCGCTTGCGCCGGGCTTGACCTTGAGCTTGTCGTAGAGAGCGGTGTGAGCCATCCGGGAGAGGACGAGCCTGAGGGGCGACGACGGGACGGGGGAGCGCGTGAGTGGTCTGTGCGTGGAGCTGGCTTGGCAGCGGGTGCGGATGAGGGTGCGCAGGGGCGAAGGAGCTTACGAAAAGTGCGCGGTGAGCGGCGAACCGCGATGGCGAGGAATGCGCTCGAACGGCGCCAAGTCCGACGAGACACCCGCGCCTCGCTCTCTGCGTGCTAAATGCTCACTGGGACAAACAATTAGACTACATCAGAGTGAAGGATCTGCAAGCAAAGCGAGTCCACGGGGACAGGGCCGCTTCGCCGAGCGGGACTTCGCGCGAGGCGAGCGGACAGGAGAGCTCTCCCGCGCCCACCCCGCTCGACGCGCCAGGATGCCGCTCAGCCAGCAGTACGTCGACTCGGACGACGACAGCAGCCACTCGCCCGCGCCGCAGAGCAAGCTCGCTAACAAGGTGAGCCCGCTTCGTCCGCGCGGTTGACATCTGCCCTTTCCCGGCACGCACGGCTTGGGGGGACTCCTGCGTGCGTGCGGTTCGTGAACAGAGCTACGACAGGTCGCCTCTGCGGCGTGCAGCTCCCCTCGACGCGTTTCTGACCATCTTCATCCCGCTCCTCCCCACCTCGCCCTCATCCCGATCGCCTCACTCGCCCGCCGCTGCCCGCGCAGAAGCAGAAGGCCAAGCGCGAGCCCAGTACCGAGTCGTCTGAGGACAAGCCGCTGAAGAAGAAGGCCAAGAAGGAGAAGAGCGGGTCCGGCTCGCCACAGCCTGCGAAGGACAAGAAGCCTGTCAAGGCCGCGAAGGGCGCAAAGAAGGACGACGAGCGCCGCAAGGTCGGCGACTCGAGGCGCGCGTCGGGCGAGCTCCTCACCGACGACAAGGGTGACAAGTACGTCGACCTCGGCAAGAACAAGCGCGTCGTCGTGAGCGACTTCAAGGGCAAGACGCTCATCCAGATCCGCGAGGTGCGATGCTCTCCCGCATCGGGAGGAGGAGACTGCGCTGACCATCGTGCCATCGTGCCACTATGCAGTACTACAACGACGCGGGCGAGTGGAAGCCGGGCAAGAAGGTGCGTCTCACGCTCGTTCTCCACTCCTCGCCGCGCTCGTACTGCCCGCAGCTTGCCTGACTAGCATATCGCCGTGCAGGGAATCGCTCTCCCCATCGAGGCGTGGGACCGCCTGAAGAAGGCCGTCAATGTCGTGCGTCTGCCACTCCTCCCGCCTCTACGGAGCTCGAAGCACGCAAGTGCAGGGACTGACACTGTTCGCTCACCGCAGATCGATGACGCGATCGACGACCTGGTTAACTGAGGAACCTGCGCTCCCGCCGTGCTTCCTCGGCACCTTGCCTCGACATCAAGCTTTCTCGCAAACCCGTCGCCTCCGCCGCGTCCCCCGTCTACATCTCTCGACACGCGCCTACCCGGCGTCTCTTAAACCCCTCACGCTTGGTCTTCCCCAGTCTGCCTTGGTTGCCCCGCCGTTGTTGTCCATACCAGTCTGCTTTCCCCGCTTGATCCGCCGCACTCCAGGTGTACCCTCACTCGCAGTCCTCTGCCTCGCAACCGTACTACCCCACGCACCCTACCGCACTCTTCGCGCACACATACCCACGCACTTGCAACCGCTCTCTCTCCGCTCGTGTCTCGCCTTCTCAAGCCCCGGCGGAGAGTACTGAACGACACGTCTAACACGTATATGAGCAGGACAGACCACAGTACAACCTCTACACCACCCGCTGCAGCAGCGCCGCAACTGCCAAGCCCGCCGCCGCCGCCGCCGCCGCGACGCCGCCGACTCCCGCCCCTCCCCACCCGACCGCCCTGCTCCGCTCCGCCGCGCTGCTCGTCGACGCGTCCCCGCCAATCGCGCCGATGATCCCCGACGCAGCGGCGACGGCGCCCGCCGTGGGTGTTGAGCCCGCCGCTGAAGACGCGGAGGGAGCGGATCTCGAAGTACGCGTTGTCGAAGTGCGACGGGTTCGCAACGTAGTCGGCGCAGAGGCCCATCCCGCACGTCGGAGAGAATACGCCGGGCTGGCCGGCCCCTGCAGGAAGCGCGAGGCGTCAGTACGCCGGAGGGAGGGAAAGGAAGCGGAGGGGGAAAACGTACAATCCCCGCAAAGCGCGATGTTGAGCGTCAGCTGCTGGGGTGCAAAGTACTGGTTGATGTTGCACGTCGTAGAGGGGTAGTACGCCATTGGGAGGCCCCAAGTCGACGGGTCGGGCGTGCCCTCCGGCGAGTTGAGGTCGGCAGGGATGTCGGCGCGCTGCGCGGTGGAGGGAGAGTCATGTCCGCATCGAGGGGGAACAAGCGAGAGGGAAACGAACGGAGAAGAACCACACAGATATTCCGTCGCTCGCCAACTCCGCCGCGTATACGCCCCCTCCCGCCGCTGCGAAGGCAGCGCCGTAGCTCGCGTTCCGAGGGTCGACGTACGTGCACCCGCGATTCGCCTCGACACCGTGGTCGCAGTTGGTAAACGTCAGGTCACCCGTCGCCGCGGTCGTGTTGTCCGCGTAGCAGCCCGGGACGGTATGCATCGCGACCTGGTTCGTCTGCTGCAGGTTGACGCCCTCGAAGAAGTCAACCTCGCCACCGCTGGGCCAGCTCACTGCGTGCGCCCAGAACGCTGGCCAGGTCGCGCACTGTAGATCAGGATAAGACGGCGTCGGAGGGAGGGTGCGGTAAAGGGAGAGGAAGGAAGAGGTCAGCTCGTCGCTTCGAGCCGGTAGTGGAGGAGTAGCGCACCCCGTACGGCAGATGCAGCGCATCCATAACAATGAGCCTGCCGAGGTCGAAAGTCCGCGCTGTCGTGATGCGCACCGAGTTGCGGAGCCCGTTCGGCGCGAGCGCGCTGCTGTTGTCGACCTTGAGGATCACGTTCCCCGCCGCGTTTGTGTAAGCTACATCGCTTGCCTCGTTCCGCGCTACGTAGTACGTTGCGCCTGCACATAAGGATCGGGATCAGCCTCGCGGAGCTCGTGTAGGAGGACGAAGAAGCGCACCGTTCGTCAGGTTGTCGCGGTTGCCCCAAAGTCCCATCCGTCGAAGAAAGTGTCGCCGGCGTACTGGTGCTCGAGAGAGTAGGCGGCTTGTACGACGGAAGGGAGGAGGGCCAAGGACGAGAGCGGGACGACGGAGCGCCAGCGCATGGTTGAAGGACGACGGCGGGCTCGCGGCGGTTGTGGGGGCGAAGAAGGCGTCGAGAGCGACGATGTAGAGCTGTAGCTACGCTGCGCTAGCCAGCTAGACGAGCGCGAGGAGCAGAGGCGATGAGGGACGAGTCGAAGCGAGAGAGCGGAGCGGGCCACAGCGCGCGGAAGGAAGCTGGTCAGCCTCGAAGCGATCGACTCCGAGCATTCCGCCCAGGAGGGCAAGCCGGCCAGAGCAGCGCAGCAGGGGGCGAGGCAAAAGAGGAGGTGGCGCGGAAGGGGACCAGGAGAGGCAGGTCCGCCATGCCCGACGGAGGGCCAGCAACTTGGTTCCTGGCAGATCGAGCTGGGCAGGTTTCGTCCGCGCGCGTTGTGCTCCTTACAGATGCACCTCTCATAGCTTCCCTGTAATGCGCCTTACCTTCGGTTGCTTGCCCCACCTCGGCTCCCCTCCCTCCTCCCCTCTCCCTCCTCTCCACCACCGTTCGTCCTCAACACGCTCGTTTGCGCCTGTGGCGCATGCTCCAACCCGTTTTGCGGTCTTCGCCTTTCGTTAGCCAGCACACGCAAGTCTGCAGCGTGCGCCCCACCTCTCCCGCGCGTTTGTTTACCGTGGTTGATCGACATCCCGGCGCTCGTAGGCGCCGCTTGCGCAGCTCGTGTAGTCTCCTACCTCCCGTGAAGCCGTCACGGACCTCTACGCCGGCCGCCCCGTCCTCAATTACGCGACCTTCGACGAGGACAACGCCGCCGCCGCCGCCCGCCTCATTCAACTAGGTCTCGACCCGCTCCACCCACGCCCAGACGGCAAATGGACGACCGTGCGCACACAGACGATCAAGGCGACGAGGAAGAAGTCGGAGCTGGCGCGTAAGCTCTTCCAGTGGTGCGTCCCTCTCCGCCTCCTGGGCGCCTTGTACGCACATCCACGCTGACGTATCCGGCTACGCGCGTAGCCGTAACGGGTACAGTCACGAAGCACGAGGCTACGAGGATCGTCAGTCGGCCTGGTCGGACGAGTGCGTCCCGCCCCCCTCCCCCTCGGCGCCGCGCACGCTGACCCCGCGCCGCAGGGGTTGCTTAGCGCACGTCTGGCTCGCCGTCCGCGTCGCCGACGGCAAGGTGTTCGAGCTCTCCGGCCACTTCGAGCATTCCGCCGGCTGTTGCGCGTTCCGCCTCGCCAAACAGGGTCGGATGTCGCTCGCGCCTCCGGTGTTCGACTCGGCCGTTCACGAGCTCTCAACGGGCAGATCGTACGCTCGTCTCTCGCTCTCCCGCATGCGACGCGCTGACGAGGGCTGCGGTGCAGCATGCAGCAGGTTCGCGAGCGCAACGCCTCACTCATGGCCTCGCAGGGGTACCCCGGCCAGCGCGACGCCGGCGCCAAGTTCTACCGCTGGCGCATCGACTCGAACGACGAGAGGGCGCTGCACCGTGCACGACTGCGCCATATGGGCGTCGACGCGACGGTCTCGCCCGAGGAGAACTTGCACCGCTGGCTCAGCGGCGACAAGCAGAGCGTGATCGACTCGACCTTCGGTTACGTCCCGCTCACAGCGGAGACGGAGCGCTTCGAGCTGGGTATCTGCACACCTGAGATGAGGGATGCAGCCTGGGCGCACGGCCATGTGCGTTGTCCCTCTCGCTCGCGCCCTCGTTCTCGTCGCGCGCACCTCCTCCCTTGCGCAGAACGCTGACGCACCGCCCCGCCCCGCAGCAAAAACAGATCATCCTCGATGGGACGTTCGGTGTGTCGACGAAGAAGGTCCTGCTCTTCATCGTCATGGTCATCGACGAGCGCAAGCGGGGCATCCCGGTCGCGTTCCTCCTGTGCGTTCACGCTCTGCTCAAGGCTCCTAGACCGCGTGCTGACGGGCATGACCAACTGTACGCAGCTTCTCCGCGCCTCGTTCGTCGACGTTCACTGCCGGGTCGTACGACGCGGCCATCCTCACGCGGATGCTCAGGGCGTGGAAAGGTCACCTCGAGGCGGTCGGTCACGGCCAGCTCTTCTTGCCGAGACTTGCGACGACCGACACGGACTTCAAGGAGCGGCTCGCACTACGCTCGGTCTGGTCCTCCATCCACCTCCGCATCTGCCGCTTCCACTTCCTCAAGGCCTGCGGGAACAAGTTCGGAACGTGCTTCAAGGGTGTCGGCAGCAGAAAGACGCGCCTCTCGGGTGCCGACGGCGCGACGAAGGAGCTCGTTCGCCGCTTACCGCAGACGTGCGTGGCCTTCCCCTCCTTCCTCGCAGCTCACGGCTGATCCGCCGCACCGGCGCGCAGGCTCGCTGCCCTTCCCGACGTGGCCGCCGCACAGGTGCATGTGGACGAGCTCGCAGGCCATATCACGCGAGGTGACGCGTCGAGCGGCGTCAAGAATGGCGCCGCAACGTTCATCACGTACCTGCGGAGCTACTGGCTCCAGCCCGACCTCTTCGAGTCGTGGTCCGACGGCAGTCGGCGCGCGGCCGCCGCGCTTCTCGCAGTCGAGCTCGACGTGATCGTCTCGACGACGAACCATCTCGAGAGCTTCAACAACGTCCTCAAGAACCGAATGCTGGCGCCCTTCAAGAACGGCGGGTGTCGTCTGCGGCTCGATCTGCTCGTTCATCTCGTGCGTCCTGGTTGTCCCGCTCTGTGCCTGCGTGAGCGGCGTCCTTTCGGCAGCGCTGACCCGCCGTGCAATCCCGCAGCTCATCCACCGCCTCCTTCCCACCTTCTTCCTCTCGCGTCGCGCGGACGAGAGCGCGGCCCGGCATCGCGCGGCGTGCTCTGGCCTCGACCACGAACACGCGGGCAAGAACAACGCGTCGCAGCCGGACTGCGCGTGGAACCCGTCGCAGGGCGACCCAGAGCCCGCAGTGACGGCCCGCATCACCGCCATCTTCCAGGAGCAGCGCTTCTCCGTCACCGCCGTCTCGCCCGACCGCACCACCTTCCGCTTCGTCACGCTCTCGAGCACCGTCACGCCCGGCATGCCCGCTCACCTCGCCGAGACGTACGACCAGGCCATCACCTTCGTCGAGGCGGCGACGCTCTTGGCCGCAACCTGTACCTGCCCCGCCTACCAGCGCTCCCGTCGCGTCTGCACACACCTACACGCCGCTCAAGCCTACCTCGCGCACTGCGCCGCGCAGTTCCCTCACCTGTACCAGACGCTCCCCTTCCCCTCTTCTGCGCCCGAAGCCCATGAGCTCGCCAGTACGTTCCCTCTCCCTCCCCTCATAGCGGGCAACGTCCGGCCACGCTACAGTCGACTCCAAGACCACGCAAGCTAACCATCATGCCGCTCTCCGCAGATCTGGTCCCCTTACGCTCCGCACGGGCGCACGACGACGCGCTCGGGACGGCCTCGCTCGACGACGTCCGCACGCTCGTCGAGGACGTCACGTCGCTGGAGGAGGACGACGCCGGCCGCGGCGCTATCAACGGCGGTTCGTCCGACTGGTCGGACGCCGAGTCCGACGAGGACGATGGCGAGTGCGGCACGTCTTGGTCTTCCGAGCCTGACGCGGAGGTGCGTTCGCTCCTCTACGCTCGCTCCCCTCTCGCAGCTGACCGGGTTGATGTTCCTTGCAGCTTCGCGCTCGTGCGTGCGGCGGCGGCGGCATCACGACGCAAGTCGAGACCCAGCTGCAACGGGAGCTTGCGGCGGTCCATCGGGCTCTCGCAGCCGCCGCCGCTGTCGTCGACAATGCTCCCTCGCTCACCTCGCGCATGCGAGTCGAGCTCAACGCGTTCCAGGCGTCCCTCGCCCCGTTCAACGCTGTCGTCGCGAGCGCGGCCTGTCGCTCATCTGCCGCTCTCGGCACCGTTCCCTCCTCCCCCCCCCTCCCCCTCCATGCGGCATATCGTATCTACCGCACCCGCTACCTCCCCGTTCCCGACGCGGTCATTCGGCGCCGACGTCACCAACATCCGCTTGCAGCGCAAGATCGACACCGCCGAGCTGGAGCGGATTGGGGACGAGGTTGGGCGCAAGAGGCCTCGGCAGGAGAATACGCAGCAGTACTAGAGCGGATACGGGCGGAGTGGGGGGAGCGGGAGGAGTCGGCGGCGGTAGATCTGTCATAGTTCGCAATACGCTGTCCGATTACAATGTAGCGTGCTAATGAGCGAAAGGCGAGCGCGAAAGCAAGCCACCAGAATCGGCCAGGTGATCGAAGGTGCCAGCCCGGCGTTGCGCCATGCCCACCGCTTGAGTATAATCGCCGAACTCACGCCGAATCGGGAGCTCTCGCACGCGACCCCGCAGAATGCTGTGCGGATCCCGATCCTGGAACACTGCGTTGCCGAAGGTCAACCTTGGCGAGCGCGAGCTCCCGAGAGAGCGGTTGGGTGCGCTCGCTCGCCCAGGTTGGATACATAAACGCGCCGCGCGAGTTCGGCCGCGCAGCAGCCCACCGCACGCCAAGGGTGCGGCCGAGGGGAAGATGGCTGATCCTGCGAGGGCGAGCAACGCGTCGAGGCGGTCAAGGAGGATCACGCGCAACTCGGCTGACGGTCTCTCCCTCGCTGTGAAGGCTGGTAGTGTAGATGCGAGATTCTATTCGATACAGCTATGCGATCTATCATGCGACACTGCCAGAGGAGACGGTAATGAGAGAAAACGGAGAAAGGGGAGAAGGCGTCTACTTCGGAGCTGGGCAGGAGGAGCCGCGCGGGACCATCTGCTCCATCTTGACACTCTGGATCTCGAGACCGCGCTCGCGGATCTTGTCGCCGCTCGGCCAGGTCGGCAGCCACTTGGGGAGGTACTGCCAGAAGCGCTGCATGGCCTGCGGGCGGGGGTCGCTGTTGCGCCAAGGCTTGTCCGGCAGGCTGTCGAGCCAGTACCCGTCGGTACCGCCCGTAAGAAGCGCGATGCGAAGGTAGAATTCCTGGTCGAACGGCGCGACGTGCGGGTTCGCGCTGGCCGCCCACGGGTTCGAGATGATGGTCCCGTTGCCGTACGAATAGCCGAACTTGCCTGAGAGGGGAGCCCGTGTCAGGACGACCTTCACAGCATGGAGGAATCAGCGAAGACGCACCGAGATCCCAGAACGTCCGGCTGCCGAAGCCGTAGCGGAACATGATGCGGACGCGCGAGTTGACCCACATCGTCACGCTATGCGGCGTCCAGTCGAGGCCGAACTCGTCTGTGCGATAGGAACGAGCGTGAGCGGGCCGCATGAATGAACGGTAAGATGTGAGGGGACGCACAGATGCGCTGGTTGAAGAAGTTGCGGTACACTGCGGCGGACGAGCGGGAAAGACCCGTCAGAACGGGCGAGAGGGCCGTGTGGGGAAGAGAATGCACCCTTGTACAGTCCCTGTGTCAGGTAGAAGCGGTCGAACGCCGGTGCGCCGGCGGGACCCCAATGCAGACCCGTGACCGCCTCATTGTTGAGCTGGTCGAGGCGGTGCTTAGCCTTGTTGCCGCGGCTCTCGAAAACCTGCGCGAGAACGGGACGTCAGAGTATGCCTTTGAGGTCAAGAAGCTGAGGGCGCACCGTCATAAGGCCCGAAGCCGGGTACGCGCCGTACTCCTCGGTAAGCGGCACGAGGGAGATCTGCGGCCAGAGCCAGTCGCTGCACATCGAAGCTGTCAGTGTTGTGCTACAGGAAGCGCGACGCGGACGGATGACGGGGCGGAAGGGGGTAAAGGACTAGAGGAGTTGGGTTGAGAGCGGAAGCAGAACGGGCGACGCACCCAGTCGGCATACGGGCGCGGATGGTAACGCGGCCGTAGTTAATCGAGACCTTGTCCCTCGTCGAAACCATCGCGCTCTGAATCGGCGGGATCACGAGCGTCTGGTTGTTCTCGACGTCGGCATCGATCTGGCAGTCGGACTGGCGAATCGAGTCGCACGCGCTGCCGAGTTGAAGGAACGTGCTGTTCATGAGGCTGTGAAGCGATGGACGCGGACGGGAACGTGCGGCAGAGGATGGTCGGTCAGGAGGACGACGGGGCGATGAAGGGAAAGAGGAGCGCACGCGTAGTCTTCGGGTATCATCGTCTCGTTCGTCAACGTGGGGACCAGGAACAGGCTGCCGTCGGCAACATAGCTGTTGTGGCCTGTGAACCAGTTGAAGTCGTTCGACTCGCCGCCGCCGATGCGCTGCTCGACCTTCCACTTGCTCGAGTCGAGCGTGTCGCCAGCGAAGTGATCTTCGAGTACCGGGCAGTACTCGTAGTGGTCGACGTGCAAGGCTGCCGAGATGATCACGTATAGCCCCATGCCCAGGCCGACGCAGATGCCGAAGAGCGTCGTGAAGTAGCTCTTCTTGTCGCGCTTGATCGTCTTGCGGCCCTTCATCCACGGCTTGTTCTGCACATGGGCGGAGTACGTCGTCAGTTGCTACCGCCGAGCGATGAGTGGAAGAAGGACACGCACGTTGCCCGCCTCGCGGTCGAAGAGCTGGCTCTTCATCGGCGCCTTAAAGCGTTTCCTAGCCGGCGGGTTGACGGCGTAGCAGTCGTAAATCTCGGTCGCGCCGGAGAACGTCGACACACTCGGCGACTGGTGATAGGTGAGCGCCGGCGCAGTCTGCACGACCTGGTCTGCCCAGCTCGACGCCGGGCGGTCGTCCGCAGGCAGGTCCTTGAACGAGTCGACCGTGCTGGTCGACGACGTCGAGGATTGGCGTGCATGTGTGAGCGAGGTGCGGAGGTCGAAGGCTGGGCGGGTCGTCCCTGCATCAGGCGCAGAGGGAAGCACCTGCAGATGAACGGTTGAATCAGTGATCTACCGCCCCGCGGCACCACTGATACGGGTCAGGCGAGGTACGCACGTCTTGTACGCTCATCGTGCTCGAGTTGGGCGGGCGGGAGAGGCGCAGGCGAGGCAGTGTGAAGCGGGAGAGAGGGAGCGCGCAGCGAGGGAGCTCGGGCACCAGCGCGGACCGACAGCGAGGAAGCAGCAGGCGGCGTGACGGAACGGAGCCGGCTGCATTCCAGCCTTTCAGGAAGTCCTGATCAGGGCGTGAAGCGGAACGAGCGATAGCGTTTAGGAGAAAGAGGAAGGAGGCGAGCAGCGGAACCCGCGCCGCGACACGTGTGGGGCCGGCCGACGGCGCTGCCCTCGGCTTGGTCGTCGACGCCTTCCCACAGTCGAATCTGCTGCGGTCAAGCTGCGGTGGCTGTCGAACTCTCCGAACAGCCTGGAGGCCGACCTGCCCTACGAATGCGCGCGTGCCACCCGTTCCGCGCTGCGGCGGGTCCTCGCGTGCTGCAGCTCGCCGACTTTGCCCACCGCTGACGCCGCTGACTGTCGCTTCTGGGTTGCTCGGGCTCTCTGCCGAGCTCGCGCGCTCCGTCGGAGGCGATCGAAGGGGCACCAGGCGGCCGGCGCGGAGAGAGCTCGTTTCGAGCGTTGAACGAGGAGAGGCGAACTTCGATCCTCTTCGTGCGCTCTCTCCTTCGTCCTGCTGGCTCCTGTGCTCTCTACATCGTCCATCACCTTGCACACTCGAGCCCCGCCAACGATGGAGACGCCTCAGTCGCCCATGTCGGAGGCATCCCTCACCTCGCCTGTCTTCCAACGCCGCCATTCCCAGTTCTCTATGGCGCCTTCCTCGCGCCGCTCGTCGTACGCCGGCAGCAACGCTCACCTGCGGTCGATCCGCACGGCATCCGTGGTCAGCGAGCTCGGCGCTGGTGCGTGCTGGCATCCCCTCCTCCCCACCTCCCGCCGTCGCGCCTGCTGACCACCACTCGGCCCTCACAGACCTCGTCGCCGTCGCACATGCGCACAAAAGCAGTTCCTCATGGCCGAGCACATTTAGTGCGTAGGACGTCGTCGATTTGCTGGGCGCGAGTTGACCTTCCCATTCATCTTCCCCTTGTGCAGCCGACGATGCGAGGCCGCAGGCTGGTTCCCCGACGCAGACTGGGGCAACATCGTCGCTGTGCGCACGTCGGTGGGCGTGAACGGCACGTCGTCGTACGCATCGTACCCGCTCGTGCACGAGGTCGACGGCGCCGACGTCCTCATCGACGGTCTCGCGTCGATCAACGCGGAGGCGGCTGTCATCGTCTCGTCGCACGTCGTGCGCAGCATTGTTGCCTCGCTGTGAGCCTTGCCTCCCCTTCATCGCTCGCCCGGAGTTCTCGTCAAGCTTGCCTGCTGACTGACCGCTCTCTTCCCCTGCACAGGGACGAGGAGCAGGAACGCGTGACGCTGAATCAGGATGTGGCGATCCAGATCCTTGACAACCTCGAGGACCTGAAGGGCGCGAAGCGGCACCGTGCGTGCCTCCTCCCCGTCCTCCCGTCTTCCCGCCGATCTGACGCAGAGTTCGCCTCGCAGAGTACGCTGCCTACATCCGCTCCAACTCGGCGCTCGTGCTGTGGACCGACGATGTGTCCAGTCTCGTGCCGCATGCTCAGACGGTGCGTATCCGTTACGTCCCGCTGTCTTCACCCAGTCCCACTGACACGCGCGCATCTCCCCCGACCAAACAGCTGAGTGATCTGATGCTCGAGTACATCTGGCGTCAGCAAGACGACGAGGATGAGCAGGAGCAGGAGGGCGAGGTCGTCAAGACCGTCGAGGAGGCGGACCGCGATATCGAAGAGGCCGACCCGTCGCAGTACAAGCGCCGTCCCGTCGGGCTTCTTTCCCCACTCCACGTCGGATTGGCGCTCGGCATCAACATCTTCGTCAACCTCCTCACGCTCAAGACGCTCATCGTCGAGTTCCTCACGGACGGTTATTGGCCGCGCCTCTTTATCGCCATCGCCATCCCGTTCCAGTTCTGCGTGTCGCAGTTCTTCTGCGTCGTCGTCATCGCCGTTATCCTCCAGCTCCTCGGGCCCGTCAAGCAGATGCACCAGAACAACCGCTATTACTCGGGTCAGCGTCCTCGTCGGATGAAGGGGCCGCTCCCCGACTTTGTGCGTTCAGCTCTCGCGTTTTCTCTTCGCACTCCAGCTAACCTCACATGTTCGCAGACCATCCTCATGCCAGTCTACAAGGAGGGTCTCGAGTCGGTCCTGCAGCCAACCATCCGCTCGCTCCAGGAGGCCATCAAGACGTACGAGCTCCAGGGCGGCTCCGTCAACATCCTCGTCTGCGATGACGGCATGCAGCTGCTGAACGAGCGCGACTACGCGACGCGCAAGGCCTTCTACGACGCCAACTCGATCGGGTTCGTCGCTCGTCCTGGTCACGGCAAGCACTACCAGCGCGCCGGTCGCTTCAAGAAGTCGTCGAACGTGCGCCTCTGCCCTCTGTCGAGACGTCTTTTCGAGCGCTGTGACTGACCTGCTCGCTTGCCGCAACAGCTCAACGTCGCGCTCGAGCTGTCGATCCGCATCGAGTCGCTGATGAAGGAGCGCAAGCCCGTCCGCGGCCCCGAGAACCCTTGGACCGCCGAGGAGGACCTTGAGCTTACCAGGCGTGCCTCGAGCAGGCGCTCGCCGAGACGCAGCGGGTCATCCCGCGCGATGCCGACGAGAAGGAGGACGAGAAGCCGAAGACGCTCGGCGTCTGGGCGGCGGGCAACGTCCGCATCGGCGAGCTGATCCTCATGTGGGTCATCTCCGTCCTCACGTTGTCCGAAAAGCGTCCTGACGCCTTCACTTCGCAGTATCGACTCCGACACCCGCGTGCCGGTCGACTGCTTCCTCGACGCGGCGTCCGAGATGCACTGGTCGCCCGAGTGCTCCATCATCCAGCACGTTTCCGGTGTTGTACGTCAGCTCGAGCTTGTGCACCGTCTCGAGCCTGTACATCGTGCGTGACTTGCTCACCGTCTCGGCCTTCTCAACTCGCCCTCCGACGCGCAGATGATCGTCGCCAACAACTTCTTCGAGAACGGTATCGCCTTCTTCACGCGCCTCGTCAACACCAGCATCAGCTGGGTCGTCGCGAACGGCGATGTCGGCTGCTTCGTCGGGCACAACGCCTTCATTCGCTGGAGCGCGCTCCAGGAGATTGCGCAGGAGCAGCCGGACGGGCGCTGGCAGATCTGGTCCGAGAGCCACGTTTCGGAGGACTTTGATTGCGCGCTCAGGATGCTGGTCGCCGGGTGCGTCTTCCTCTGAGACGGTGACGAAGCGGGAGGACTGACTTGGACGTTCCCGCCCGCAGCTACGACGTTCGTTGGGCGACGTACTCGAACGGCGAGTTTGAGGAGGGCGTATCGCTCACTTGTGACGACGAGATTAACCGTTGGCAGAAGTGCGTGCGCATCGCAACCTCACTCCTGCTGCGGCTGACCCACTCTCGCCCGCCCGCAGGTACGCCTACGGCGTCTCCGAGCTCCTCTTCCACCCGATCAAGTACTGGCCGCGCAAGGGCATCCTCACGCCGATGGCCAAGCACTTCTTCTGGCAGTCCAACTTGCCTATCCACTACAAGTGCGCGTTTCCGCCCCCTTAGCCATCAGCGGGGCTAACCCGCTCCCCTCGCAGGTTCTCTTCTCTGAGCTACATGATGTCGTATGCGAGTTTATTATGTATTTCTCGAGGAGCGGACGGAGCGCGTTGCTGACCCTCGCCTCCCCCTCGCAGTACGGCATCTCCGTCGCCTTCCCGCTTTCCATCGCCGGCTACATCCTCTACGGTCTCTTCATCCCGAGCCTCGACAACGCCTACATGCCGTCGTGGAAGGTCACGGTGCGTCGAAACGCTCGGGCTGCTCCGGCCTCCTCGAGCAGCACGAGCTGACCTTTCTTGACCTCCTCGCAGGTCGCCCTCTTCGTGGTCTTCGGCTGTGCATCTGCGTTCGCGTTTGCCGTCCTCCGCTACCGCGCTGGCCAGTGCGGGCTGCACATCGCGATCTGGGAGCAGATCAAGTGGACGGTGCGCCTCGTCTTCCTTTTCGCCTCCTTCTCCTCGCTGACATCTCGCCCTATTCAGCCTTCAACACTATCTTCTTCATGGGCATCTCCTACCATGTGTGCGTTCCGCCCCTTTCCCCTCGCGGTGACAGGCGCTGACAATACACCTCCCCGCTAGCCTCCTCGCCCTCCTCGCGCACCCCGTCGGGTACAACATGACCTGGGCGGCGACGGTCAAGGAAGCGACGGACTCGACCGTCTTCGAGGAGCTGCCCGCCATCTTCAAGCGTTTCCGGGTCACCTTCATCACCTGCTCGCTCTGCATCATCATGATCCTCGTCTTCCGCTTCATCCCCCTCATGGAATGGGGTGCGTTCTACTCTCTCTCACTGTCTCCTTTGTGCGGTCGCTAACCCACTCGGCGTCCCAGCCATCATCGACTGGGTCTCGATCGTCCCCATCTCGCTCGTCGTCGGCGGGCACATCCTCTACCCCTTCGTGCTCAAGTGCGTCCTCCCCCTTCCCTCTCTCCCTCCCTTCTCCCGCTGACGTTTGGCCCCGCACGCAGCCCGACGATCATGTCCCTCCGGTTCTAGACGTCCTTTGGCTTCCCCTCCGTTAGAGCGCCGCAGTACAGGGCGAGTTGTTCAGTGTGTGTACTCGGAATTGTACGGCCTACTGTCCCCCTCATCTCTCGTCCTTTCATCTAGCAAGCTCGCGAAAGCGCTCTATCGTTGCACCACACGCGCGCGCGGAGAAAAGCTACCCCGGCCCGGCGTTGACGCTCGCGACGGGCGGGAAGCCCGCCTGCGGGCCCTTCTGCAGCACGAGGAGCGCCTTCGAGTGCAGGATGTACGCTTTGAGGTACCCCTGCGCGCCTCTTCCTCGTCAGCCCGCGGGTGGGGAAAGAGAGGGAGGAAGCGAGCGCACCTGCTCCATCAGCGAGACGCACATCCCCTCCACGTCGTCGAGATCGAGTGGGACACCCTCCGCGTCGGGCGGGAACGCCGCGCGGCGGCGAGCAGCGCGTGGAGGGAGAGAGTCGGCGGGCCGGAGGGGGCAAAGGGCGGCCGTTGGTCGTGATGTACAGCCTGCCGCGGACATCACTCGTCAGCATGGAAGGCAAAGTGGAGAAGGACGGGACGCACACCGCGCGAGGTTCCGCCAGCAAAGGACCTCGAGCTTCTCCCGCAGGAGGAGGTAGTTCCCGCTGTGGAGGTGGAAGGGCTGGTGCACGTCGAGGTGCGCGAGGACGGTGTGGAAGTCCCCGCGCTGCGGAGGGCGAACGGTCAGAACGCAGGCGGGGAGGAAGAAGGGAAGACGCACCTTGAGGGCCGGGAGGAGGCCGCCGTACTGCTCGTGCAGGTTGAAGTGCTGGAGGAGGGGGAGGGACGGGAAGAAGCCGAGGGGGAGAGACGCGGCGATGAGGTATATCAGGATGAGCCTGTAGACGAGGGTCATCAGCACGAACGACGAGACGGACGGGAGACTGAACGTACCGGCCGTTCTTCCAGCTCGCCGCGCTGCACAGCGCAAACGCCCTGCGGAGGTCCTGTCTCGCCTGCGGCAGCCGCCGCTGGTACAGCGCTATCCGCCCGCGGTAGTAGAGGAACGCGCAGCGGTCGGCTTTGGGGAAGAGCTCGAGCTGCGCAGCCGAGTTCTGCGTGTTGTTCAGGACGGTGTCGCACAGGCGGAGGTTCGAGAGCGCGAAGTAGACGCGGAAGGTTGTGTTGGCGAGGAAGAAGAGCGCGTCGCGCTTGCAGGGCGATTCGGAGGTGCTGCGGGGTAAGCGATGAGCAGGAGCGGCGCGCGAGGAGGAGGAAGGAGACGCACCGGTCGCTCGCGGCGACGCCCATAGGCCGTCCCAGCAGCCGCGCCGCCTCTCCTGCCCTCGTGAGCTTCGGATCACGCGCGACCCGCCCGACCTGCATGGGGACACGGCGGTCAGCAGGGACGTTGAGAACGACGAGGGGAATGGGCCGCACCGCCAGCGCGACGTCGATCAACCTCCGCGTAAGTTTCCGCAGCGTCGGCACGAACCATCCCGTCTCGCCTTGCGCGAACAGCCTGTCCGCAGTCCTGTTGACGCCGAGAGAAAGGTCAACGAGCAGACCAGGACAGGAGAGCGCGGCGAGACGGACTTGAAGCAGTCCTCGAGGAGGGTGTAGGTCTGCTCGAGGGCATCTGGTCTGGCTGAAGTCTGCATCTCGTGCGTAGAGGAGAAAGGCGGCGAGGAAGTCGGCGAGCGGGCGGTAGTCGGCGAAGTGGGAGCGGGTGAGGGAGGTGAAGGTGGCCGGGCGGATGTTCTGGTTGCTCTGCGGGGGTCGCGAGTGAGCTCGTCGTGGCAGTGCACGTGCTGGAAGGGCGGCGCACCTGGAGGTTCTGGCGGAGGAGGAGGAACGAGTGCGAGGTGGGGTCGGGCGAGAGGAGCGATGCGAGGCCCGGTCCGTCCTGCTGGAGCTGGCGCTGCTTGACCTGCGAGACCCACAAGTCGAGCATCCCACTCTAACCGGGCAGAAGCACGTGAAGGGCAGGAGCGAGCCCTCCCTCTCCCTCGTTCCGCTCGCGCCGTGTCTCTCGCTCTTCTCCCTTCGCCTCCTGAGAGGATCTCTCGCGCGATAGAGCGCAGTGGGCCCATGTTCTCGGCTGCAGCGAGCCGCTTCTCGCGCAGTGGCCACCCGGGGGCGACCCCGTCCTCATCGCGGCTCTCCCCCGAGACAAGGCAGGAGCGCAGGCTCTCGCGCATAACGCCGAGCGAGTTCGACTCGTTCCTCAACTCGGGCGAGACCGTCCACCTCGCCAGCGCAGACGCCGCCCTCGCCGCCGCCCCTCCTTCCGCCCCTCCCAGCCCGGACCCCCCGACAAAGGGCGCCTCCGCGCACGGCGCAGCGCTCCCGCCAGGCCTGAGCCCAGAGCCCCGCGGCAGCAAGGTCGTCCGCCGCGCGCGCAGCCTCCTCGGCAGCGTCACAGAGGGCGGCTCGCCCGCCCTCGCGACCGTCGGGCCCGGTGGGGGCGATGCGCTCGAGGTCCTCGACGAGCCGCGCGCACTCGGCACAGACGGAGCGAGCGCCTACTGGTCCGACGGCGCGTACCCCTCGAGCGGATCGCAGGGCACAGGGTCGCCCAGGAGCGTCTCCACCGCCCACCCCACCTCGCCGTCCCTTCGCCGTCCCTCCTCCTCCGGTCGTGAATCGCAGCTCTCCATCCCCACCCGCACTGTATCGCCCGACTCGACTGTCGCCTCTCGCGACAGGCCCAAGGGCGAGAAGCCCCGCCTCTCGTCCATATCGACCCTCTCGACCGGGTCCTACGTCCACGTCCCCTTCCCTCCCGTCGAGAACCGACCAGAGCCGTCGACCAGTCGGAGCGCCGATCCGAATGCGTCGACGACGTCACTCGGCTTCGACTTCAGCCCGATGCGGAAGAGGGCGCAGTCGGGAGAGATGGGTGATGGCAAGGTGCGTCGTACTCTTGTCCGCTCGTCCCGGTCGCTTCTTACACACTTCAGCGTCGTGCAGATGTCGCTAGCTGGGACGATGCGCAAGACGAGCCGATTCTTCCGCAAGCTCGGCGGGAGTTCCTCGCCGGCACCCAAGGCGAGTTTCCGTTCTCTCCCTCCTGCGCTTCCTTCTGACGCGTTTCTCCCGCTGCAGTCGACGAGCGTACCTTCAACGCCCTCGACCGACCGCTTCGCCTCGCCTGTGCCTCCACCCGTCCCCGCCATCCCGTCTGTCTACACCCCCTCCGCCACAGCCGCCTCCGCCTCCGCTGGCTCCCCTCCGTCATCTCCGTCACTCGCCAGTCCCCTGCACCTCGTGATCCCCGCGTCAGCCGTCGCTACCTTCCGCGCCTCCCGCCCACGAAGCTCATCCCGTCGCCGGGCCAGACAGTCTCTGCTGCCATGCTCCGCGAGGACTCCGGCCAGTCCTTCCTCTCCGACGCGACGCACACCTCGGCGGGAAGCAGCTCGCGGCGACGGAGCATGAGCCTGAGCTCGCTCAAGCCGGAAGTGCGCGAGCCCGACGGCGCAGCCTCGACGTCGGGGACGAGCGCGCACGCGCCGGCCGAGCACCCGCACGGAGGACGATCAGCTGCGCCGCGAGCTCAAGCGCTGGCGGCTGGGCGTCGACGGCGTGCTCGGCACGGCGGCGACGGGCGGGACCCTGACGCCGAAGCCCGAGCCTCGGGACGAGCTCGTCGATCGGGAACCAGTCGAGCCCGCAGCTGAACCAGGACCTCGCAGACTCGAGCGGCGCGCCCTCCGCCGGCTCGCCGCCGCTCGAGAAGCGCCGCGCGTCCGTCCCCGCGACAACGAAGGAGCTCCCGCCCATCGTCGCGACGCGCGCTGCGAGCCTCCCGACCTCGAGTCTCCTCCCCACCCTCCTTTCCGACGAGCGTCCGCCGCCCGTCCTCCTCCTCCTCCGCCGACGACGGCTCCGAAACGCCTGAGATCCGCCTCACGCCCTCCTCCCACAACGGGTCCGTCTCCTCTGCCGTGACCGTCGGCCCCACGTCCTTCTCCTTCGGCGCCCCGACGCTCGGCCGCGCCTCTGTAAGTCGCCAGTCCGCCTCGACGGCATCTTCCGTGACGGAGGACGGGATCGGCCTCGGCCTCGCGACCATCACCGAGGCGGCGGCTGGCGGGCACTCGCGCGAGTCGTCGTCGGCGCTCAGCCCCGTCACGCCCACGCGCGAGTCGTTCGCTGCGGCGTCGGCGGGGAAGCCGCTCCCGCTCCAGCCTACGGGTGCAGGCGGAGACGCGGGCACGACGACGAGCAACCGCGCAAAGGGCGCGCGCGGGTCGATCGTTGCGCTCCCGGCGCTTCCGGCTACAGGCGGGCGGCTCGGCGCATCCGCGAAGGGGAAAGGGCGGAAGGCGGCCGAGCAGGCGGCGGACGAGGCGCTGAGCGAGGAGGAGCTGCAGGAGAAGGCGCGCGCGCTGGCGGAAGGGCGTGGGACGAGGACGAGTCGTTCCTCGAGAGGAGGAAGATTGCGGAGTGGCTGGGGTCGTCGTGCGTATTCGTTCCTCCGTCGAGTATGGGCGTGGGCTGACGAGGAGCAACAGCGGGCGCGTCAACGTCGCTGCGCTTCGGCACTACATCGACCACTTCGACTTTGCCGACCTTCGCCTCGATGCTGCATTCCGGTGCGCCTCCTCCATCCATCATCCCCTGAGCTGTAGCTAACGCTTCCTTCCGCAGCCGGCTCTGCGGCAAGCTGTACCTCAAGGCGGAGACGCAGCAGGTCGACCGCATTCTCGAGCAGTTCAGCCGGCGGTACTATGATGAGAACCCGCAGACGGTGTACGGCAGCGCAGGTCCGTCCGTCTCTCCTCCACCGACGGCCTCAGTTCATGCTCACCGTCCTCCGCCGCAGACGTCGTCCACGCCGTCTCGTACTCGCTCCTCCTCCTTAACACCGACCTTCACGTTGTCGACTCGACGACACGGATGACGCGCCAGCAATTCATCCGCAACACGCTCGAGGCAATCCACGCGCAGACGGGCGACAACACCGAGGTGATCACGCCGGCGCTCCTCGCGGACGACCCGGCCGACTCGTCCTCCACCGTCTTCCGCTCGGCCGAGGCGTCCTCGTCGCACAAATCGCTCGACCGCCTGAAAGCGCCAAGGACTCGCCCGCTTCGTCATCGCCCAACCTTGCTGGCTCGCCGGTCATCACGCGTACGGGTCCCGAAGGCCGGTCGGACAGCCCAGCACGGCCAGCGTCGGTCATGGGCGGCAGGGCGAACGACGCGAGCTTGCAGGCGGCGCTCAAGGTGCGTTATTGCGCTCTTTCGCGAGGGCTCCTCGCTCACTTGTCTCGCTCGCTCCGCAGGACATGTACAACGCGATCAAGTCGCAGCCGATCTACCAGATCTCGAGCGAATCGAACTCGTCTCGGCGCTGCACCTCCCGCAAGAACCGCTCGGTCGGTCATCGTTTTCGCTCGCGCCGGGCAACTCGCCCTACGCGACCTGGAACGGCAACGTCAGCCGGGCGGCAAGCCGCCGGAGCGCGACGTCTGTCGTCAGCGGCGCGCCGAGCGCGTCGTCCAGCTCGGCGTACAAGCGGTCGAGTATCCGCGGAATGGGCGCGTTCCTCGGCGCGTCGTCGAGCCTCGACCTCGTGCGCTCGCAAAGCCCGACGCCGAGCACCGCAACGTCCCTCAGCGACGTGCGTACCCGCTTTAATGTTTGGGCGAACACGACTTACCCATCTTGCGCCCGCAGGAACGCTGGAACACCGCCTACGGCCCGTCCTCGTCGCAGCACCACGCAGTCCCCACGATCGGGTTCGCCAACAGCCTCTCGCACACGATCATCCGCGAGCAGCGCGAGGACGACGACGCGCGGTCCGAGGCGAGCACGGTCGAGATCTCGGACGAGGAGCTCGCGCTCCTCGGCGCGCCGTGGGCCAAGGAGGGCATCCTCTCGCGCAAGCACTACTGGGAGGCGACGGGCCGCAGGGCCAAGGACAAGAATTGGGCGCAGGCGTTCGTCGTCGTTTCGCAGGGCGAGCTGAAGATGTTCCGCTTTGACGGCGCTGGCGGCGGCGGGAGCTCGAGGGGCATGGGCGGCGTCGGTGGCGGCGACTGGACTGTACGCTTGCTCTCTTGCCTTCGCTCCGTCAGCCAAGCTGACTGGACGACGCACGCAGGCCAACGCCTCGACCGTGGGCTCGATCTCGCTCATCCACGCGCTTTGCTCGGCGATGCCCCCGCCGGGCTACAGCCGCGAGCGCCCGCATTGCTTCGTCCTGACGCTTCCGGGCGGCGGCTCGTACTTCTTCCAGGCGGGCACGCCCGACCTCGTCAGCGAGTGGGTCTCGACGTGCAACTACTGGTCGGCGCGCTTGTCGAAGGAGCCGCTTTCCGGTGGCGTCAGCAACATGGAGTACGGCTGGAGCCGCGTCGACTCGCCGCAGGACGGCGCCGACGACGACGAGCGCGAGGAGATTGCGAGCATCCGCAGCGGGCACAGCAGGCGCAGCTACGCCTCGTCTGCGTTCCACAGCAGTTCGGTCGGCGGCGGCGGGAGCAGTACCGCCGACCGCATCCACATCAACGAGTGGAAGCCGCCGCAGGTCCCGCTCGTGCCGAGCAACCTCGCCGAGGAGGCGCAGCTCGACGCGCTCCGCCGCCACGCTGCGATAGTCCAGCGCGAGCTCGCGCACCACAACATGCTCCGCGCACCGATGCTCCGCCTCGTGCGTGCCGTTCCCCTCCCCTCTCCCCGAACGCGCCTGACCCGTTCGCCCCGCGCGCAGTTCCCCTCCCGGAGCACGGCCGCGACCAAGGCGCTTGCGAACTGGGAGCGCAAGTCGCAGCATCTCCTCGCCGAGAGCGTCAAGTACCGCACGTACGTCGACGCCCTCGCGGGCGCGGTCAAGCTCCGCGCGCTGCAGCGCGGGCAGAAGGAGGTTGCGCGCATGCTCGAGAGCGCGGATGCCGACGCGGACGCCGCGGCGGATGAGCTTGTCGCGGGCTTGTCGCCGTACGAGACGGGTCTGTCGCCGCTCGTGACACAGCGCGAGGGGCCGGCCCTCCTCGAGCCTCGGTTCGACGGGAGCAGGAGGACGTCGAGGGTCGACTCGGGCTCGGCGGTGTCGATCCAGACGAGCACGACCAACGACGAGTACTTTGACTCGTGCGTCCATCACCCCTCCTTTCAGGGTGCGTTCTGACCCGCTTGACTCGCAGGAACGCCGATACCCCGCCCGCTACTTCCTGAGCACATAACGCTCACCTCGCTAAAGATACCCCCACCCTTTCCGTGATCTCCCTCTCCATCCATACCGTCCCTCCGCATCGTAGGATACCCTCTTCGTTCCCTGCTGCTGGAAATCAGGCTCGCCCGTCCTCAGGAGGCTTCCTCAGCGCTCTCTCTCGCCATCTCTCCGAGTCCTTGGCCGGGAGGATCAAGCCGTACAGAGGTCTATTCGCCGCGCCCCCAGCAGCCACACAACAAGTACACCCTCGCCGCGCGCCGACTCGCGCTCTAGATGCCCTCGACCTCCCTGTCGAGCGTGAGCAGCGCGCTCTCGAGGACATCGACGCACTTCTCTGCCTCCTCCTCGCTGACCGTCAGACTCGGCACAAAGCGGACGGTGGCCTTGCCGCAGCTGAGGACGAGGACGCCGCGCTCGCGCATGAGCTTGACGATCCGCGCGACGTACTCCTCCTCGTGAACGGGAGGCCGAGGATCAGGCCCCTCCCGCGCGGGGGGGCGGCGACGAGCCGCGGGAAGAGGTCGGGAGCGCAGAGAGCCGCGTGTGGAGGTACGAGCCGACGGTGCGGACGTGCGAGAGGAACGAGGGCGCCGAGAGGCGAGAGACGACGTGGTGCGCGACGCGGGTTTGCAGCGGCTGGCCGCTGCGCGCAGGAGGCGGGAGAGAGGGTCAGGGAGGGGAGCGGAGGACGTGGGGCGGGGAGAGACAAACCCGAACGTCGTGCCGTGGTCGCCAATCTTGATCACGTCCGCGACCTTGTCCTTCATCAGGATCGCGCCGATGGGGATACCCTGCGTGCGCGCATCCGAGCGTGAGTCGCGTTCGTACGGTGCGAGAGGGGACGGGCCGATGCACGTTCGCGAGCGGCTTGGCGAGGGTGACGATGTCGGGGTGGCAGTCGACCGGGAGCGAGCCGTGCGCCCAGAACGAGCCCGTACGGCCGAGACCGCACTACGAGTGCGCCCAGGAGTCAGTGTCTTCGAAAGGGGAGAAGGAAGGAAGCGCACGCACCTGGATCTCGTCGAAGATGAGGAGCGCGCCGACTTCGTCGCAGCGGCGGCGGAGCGCGCGGAGGAACTCCTCACTCGCCTCGAGGATACCGCCCTCGCCCTGCACGCAGGTGTTCAGTGGATGAACATGAAAGGGGGAGTGGGCGCACCTGGATGGGCTCAACGATGACACCGCAGGTCTTGTCGGTGATGGCGGTGTTGATGCTGTCGATGTCGTTCAGGGTCGCGGGGACGAAGCCGGGGACAAGGGGAGAGAACGGCGCCTGGTACTTGTCCTGCCAGGTGGCCGAGAGGGCGCCCATCGAGCGGCCGTGGAAGCCGTCGCGGAACGAGACGATCTCGACCTTCTCGTCGGTCGGGGCGGTAACGCCCTTCTCTGCGCCGGCGGCGTTGCGGAGGGCAGCGACGTGCTTGCCGTACTTGCGGACAAACTTGAGGGCGCCCTCATTCGACTCTGTGCCCGAGTTGGTGAAGAAGACCTTGAGGCCGCCGTCGTCGGCCGAGCCGTTCTGTTCGGGCTGGCCGGCGGGGTAGCCGAGGCCGCCGAGCTCCTTGGTCTTCTGGACGACGAGGTGGGCGAGCTCGCCGCTCCATTCGTTGTGCCAGAGGTTCGAGTTGTGGACGAGCCTGCGGGCCTGGTCCTGGAGGATCTTTGCGACGCCGTCGTCGGCGTGGCCGAGGGCGTTCACAGCGATGCCGCCTGAGAAGTCGAGGAACTCGCGGTCGTGGGTGTCGTAGAGCTTGCAGCCCTTGCCGCGGGCGAGGATGAACTGGGGGCGGGCGTAGGTGTTGAGGGTGACGGCTGCGTGGCGCTTGAGCTTTGCCTGTACGTCTGCGGGGACGTCATCGTCGCGGTGGGTGGGGCGGAGGTAGTCGGTGCAGGCCTTGGTCGAGGCGGGGCGGGCGGGCCCCGACGAGGAGGACGAGGCGGAGGAGAGGGGGCGAGAAAGGCGAGCGAGGCGGGCGGGGGTGGCTGCGCGGGTGAGCATGGCTGCGATAGTTCCTGGGGAGAGTCGCGCGGTCTCGTACGCGCGGTACTGCCAGCAATGGAAGAGGGAGGAGGCGATTCCATCCTCATCAGCTCGACTCCAGAGGTTGACTCTGTATTCGCCGCTCTACTCGCTCAGGCTGGACTAGACTCGCGCTTACTGGCACTGCAGGGATGGACTGGACCCACCTGGAGCCGCAGCTCGCCCACCCAGGTCCGTCCCCCTTTGCCCGCTCGCCCCCCACCCACGCTCGCTCAACCCGGGCACTCGCCGCCCACAGACAACGACAAGCGCATCCACGCACTCGCACAACTCAGGCAACTCCTCGACAACGCACAGGAGGTGCGCCCTACCTCACCCGTCTCGACACCCCCTCCTCGCTGACCTCACTTTGACCCTCCAGCTCGCCGACCCCGACCATCTTGCGACCGTCCTGCGCGCATCCTTGAAGGCCAGCAACGCACACGTCTCCGGTGCAGCCCTCGCCTGCCTGCCGCCCTTCTTTCCCCTCCTCGTTCCCACCGGCTCGGACCCCTCGCACCCCAGCAGCAGCACCGCCCACTCGCTCCGCCACGCCCTCTCCCTCCTCCTCCCGCTCGACCGCCTCGGCGATGCCAAGCCTGCGACGCGCGAACTCGCGCGCGAGGGCGTCGTCAGCGCAGCGAGGGCGTGCTTGCGGCTAGGCATCGACGCAGGCGCGAAGAGCAGGGACGGCGGACCGTGGCAACTCGTCGAGAACGGTGTGCGCGAGCACGGTTTTGCGAGCAGGAACTCAAAGGCGCGCGAGCAGGTGCGTCACGCTCGTAGCAGAATGTCGCAAGGCGGGACTAACCCCCTCTACGCACCGGCAGGCCCTTCACTTCCTTGCCGCCGTCCGGTGCCCTCCGCCCGAGAACACCGTCGCCCTCCACCGCTTCGCCCGTTCACGCCGCTTCTCCTTCCGCTCCTCGCCGACCCCGACTCCTCCGTCCGTTCCCTCGCCCTGCACACTACCATCGCCGTCTTCAGCCACGCATCCGTTTCGCCGGCGGCAAAGGCCGACCTGAAGAAGGCGATGGTCAAGCTCGACGTCGCCAAGAAGGTTCAGGAGCAGATCCTCAGTGCCGTCCTCGGCGGCGCGGGCGCCGCCGCGCTCGAGCGCAGCCCGAGCCAGGCGAGCCTGTCCAGCACCGGCGGCGCGAGCGAGGGCTCCTCCTCGCGCAGCGGCGCCACGCCGCGCTCAAACGGGTCCACCACCGCGCCCGACGGCGGCCCTGCGCGGCGACTCACGCGCTCACAGGCGGCTTCGCACGGTCCGGGGACGTCCGCGCCGCACACGCCCTCGCTGCTCGCGTCCCTCCCCGCCGCGGCGTTCCCCGCCGACCCATCCGCGGTGCACGTCCCCGCGGCGGCGGGGGACCTCGCGCCCGTGTACGTCGCGTCCGAGGCGGACCTGCGCGGCGAGTTTGCGCAGATGCACGCTGCGTTTGAGGGCAAGGAGACAGAGCACAACTGGATGGCGCGTGACAGGCATGTCGCAGCTATCAGGGGGATGCTGCTCGGCGGGGTGGCCAAGGGCGAGCTGCGCACGCCGTTCGTGCAGTGCGTCAAGGAGGTGCAGGACGGGATCATGCGGACGGTGCGGACGCTCGCAAGCCTCCCTCGCGTGGCACTTGCTGACATCTCTCGCGCGCACAGGCTTCGTCGCTCCGCACCACGCTCGCCATCTCGGCGCTGACGCTCATCTCCGAGCTCGCAACGTCCCTCCCTCCCTCCTCGCTCGACCTCCTACTCGACGCCTTCCTCACGCATGTCCTCTCCATGGCCGGTCAGACGAAGAAGATCGTCGCCACGGCCTCCCAAGCGACCGCAACGACGCTCATCACCCACTCGCCGTATCACCTCCGGACGGTACAGCTCGCCGCCGCCCTCCAGGGCGAAAAGACCACAGGCGCGCCTCTTTGGCGCGACACACATTCTCGCCCTCCTGCAGCAGCATGGCGCACACCCCGCGCTCGAGCCGAGCGGCGGCGCAGACGAGCTCGAGCAGGCGGTGGCGCGCGCACTCCGCGACCCGAATGCCGGTGTGAGGGAGAAGGCGCGCGAGGCGTGGTGGGCGATGCGTGGGCAGGTCGGACTCGCTGCACGCGCGGAGAGGGTGCGGGACGCGCTGGACATCACGGCGCGCAAGTTGCTGGACAAGGCACAGCCGGCGGACGCCGGCGCGGATGGGGCGGGATCGTCTGCGGCGGCGACCCACGAGGACAAGCACGTGCCCGCTGCGGCGCGGAGGACGCCCGCTCCCGCTGGTGCGGGCCCGCGGCCGGCGCGAAGAAGCCCTCCGTCAAGGAAATGATGCTTGCGAAGCGGCGCGAGGCGCTCGCAGCTAAGGAGCGGGACGCGCAGGAGGCCCTGCCCGAGGAGACCGGCGACGACGCGGCGGGGCTGGCGACGCCTGTGCGGGCGCAGCGCACGTCGGCCGCCGAGGAGGGCTCGCCGGCTTCGAGCGCAACGCCACAGGCGACACCGACGCGCGCACCCGCCGCTGCGACCTCCGCCCCTGCAACGTCGGCGACGCCCTCCCGCGCGCCTGCGCCGCCCTCGACCGCAGCGCGGTCGCCCCGGATCGTCCCCGACCGGATCGTCGACGACGCGCTGCGCGAGCAGGCGCTGCAGGCTGAGCAGGCGGCGGAGCGGCTGCTCGAGCTCGCAGAGGACGACGAGGCGCCCGCGCCTGCAGCGCTGGCGACGCCGTCTGCGCCGCGGACCGCCCCTGCCGCACCTTCGCCCGCGCTGCGCACCCCTGCGCCCAATCCCGCCCTCCGCCGTCTCGGCGCTGCAGGCGGCGCGCGCATCTTCGCCGACAGCCCCGACGCGCGCGACGCAGCCCTCGGCGCGGGCACGAAGGGCACGTGGTGGCTCGCGCGGGCGGACCAGCAGGGGGCGGGACTCGCGCCCCCGTGCCTGTCGTGCCGTCGCAGGTGGAGGACACCCCGGAGCGGGTCGCGGAGATCGATGCGCTCGTCGCGCGGGTCGCGAAGGGCGAGGTGGATGCGCAGACGCTCCGCGCGGTTGCGGGCGTGTCGCGCGAGAGAGTGGTCAGGGAGACGTCGGATGAGCAGGACGATCCGATGGGTGTCTTCTGGAGCGCCGAGGGGCGGTTCGAGCGCGTGTACGAGGGGTTAAGGACCTGGTTGCTGCGGCAGGGCGCGGCGGCAGAGGTGCGTTTTCCGATTCTGGCTCGTCTCGATGGCGCTCACGCAGAACAGCGCGCACAGGGCGGCTCGACGCGTGACCAGGCACTGCTCCTTCTCAAGGACCTCGTCGAGAACCAGTTCCCGTGCTTTGCAGGCGGCGAGAGGGGCGTGTTCGACCTCCTCTTCCGGCTGCGGGAAGACCCGTCGCGAACGGTACGTCGCCGTCGTCGCTCCCCGCTCGGGCGCGCTGACACAGCAGCGCAGTCCATCGCCGCGACAGAAGCCATCTCAAGCGCGTTCACCGCGCGCCTCGAGCCCCTCTACGGGCTCGGCGCGCTCGTCCCCGCCCTGGACGCGTACCTCGCCTCTGCGCCTGCTTCGCCCGCCGCGTCGTATGCGCTCGGGCTCAGGCAGATGGGCGCGTTCTTCGAGCTCCTCCCGAGCGAGGTGCTCGAGGACGTGCTGCCGCGGTCTGCTCCCCTTCTCAAGCGGGTGCGCGCTCTCCTTCCCTGCTCTCTTCTCTCTCGCTGAACCCTCGCGCCTCTTGCAGGCACTCAACGACTCCACCGCCCCCGACCTGCGCCGCGCGGCGCTCCTCGCGCTCGTGAGCGCGCACGCCGCTTCAGGGGGATGCGGCGCGGCTCGACGCGCTCGTCGGCGGAATCGAGGGCGACCAGAAGAGTCTGTTGGCGTACTATGCTGCGAAGCGGGGCTTGTAGATCCCGGAAGAGTACATAGCAATGCAGAGATGCGGGGAAGACGTCTATTCAGGTGAGTGCTGCGGGGGAGGTGTCAGCGGGCGAAGGCGAGAGGGAGAGAAGCGACGCACCGAACTTGTAGATGAGCATGCCGATCGTGGCGATGCCGTACCCGGCGAACTGCATGAGCGTGAGCTGCGCGGGCAGACGCAGCGTGAGCACGTTCGCCGGAGGAGGAGGGGACAAGAAGGAACGCACCCGCTCGCCCATGAGGAGGACAGGGAGGATGACCATGAGGATGTCCTTGACGATCTTGCTCAGGCTGAGGCATGGCGCTCAGGCCAATGAGCATCACGGCGCTGAGGTTGAGCGCGAGCGTCATGCTCGAGTTGCTCAGGATCGTCCATGCGCCGAGGCGCGGGATGTCCCGCAGCGCGGGCAGGCCCTCCAGTACGAGGAGGAAGAAGGCGTTGATGGCGAGACAGGTCGGCGCGAAGAAGTAGAGCGACTTGAGCGGGGTCATGCCCGTTGCGATGGCGGGGGCGATGGGCGGCGCGTCGGGGTTGGCGGTGGCCGAGGAGGGCGAGAGGAGGATCTGGATGAGGGTGACGCGTGTCGCTTCGACTGCGATGGCGATCATCTGGATGGAGAAGCCTGTGACGGAGAAGTCTGTCTCGCCCCAACTGGCGATGCCGACTGCGAGGGAGCACGAGTCAGTCAGGATCAAGCTGGAAGAAGAAGAGAACGCGCACCGCCGAGCGAGATTGTAATGACAATCCCGAGGAGGCGGAGGGAGAACGCCTTGGTCCGGAAGGCGAAGGCAGCGAGGAGGATGGCGACGGGCGCAAATGATTTGAGGATGTGAATGAATGCGACCGAGCAATAGAGGTACGCGGCGTTCGAAAGAACGAGCGAGAGAGAGAAGAGGGCGGCGATGGGCAGGCTGCACGCGACAAGGGGGTTAGACCAACGCTTTGTGCGGCTCCGACCGAGCTCCAGCGCGTTCATCGATCGACATAGACGATGTGCGCCTAGGTCGGGCGAGACGGCTGCAGAAGGAGGACGTGTACGCACATTTGCCGCCGCCAGGTTGTCCAGTCCATCTCGACGGCCTTGCGCTTCCACCGCTCGAGCTCGGCCTTCTTCCCCGGCGCGGTCCCCTCTCCACCCTGCTCAGCCGTCGCTGTCGGGTCGGCCAAGGGGACGGCGGCATACTCCTCTGCGGGGACGGGGCCGGAGATGAGGGGGGTGAAGCGGTGCAGGAGGCGGGTCGCGACGGTCTGGAAGAGGAGGTGGAGCGAGGTGAGGGTGACGGGGTGGTTGAAGTGCTTGTCGACGAGGATCTGGCGGTCTGTTGGGCGAGAAGTGGGGTGAGCAGCGAGATCACGCTCAACGCGGAGGAGCGTGGAGAGGTAGAGAAGCGGAGCGCACTCTGAAGGATGACGATGGTCGAGAGCGAGATCCAGCCGAGGATGAGGACCCAGGGCGGGAGGAGCGTCGTGCGCTTTGCCAAGGGCGCGGGCGGAGCGGGTCCCGCCGAGGACGAGGACGAGGGCGAGTGGTGCGGCGAGCTGAGCGAGTGCGGCTGGCCCGGTCTGGGCAGCGACGGAGTCCCCATCGGCGCGTGCTCCGCGCTTTGCTCGCACAGATGAGCGCAGGGAGGACCAGAGCTGCGCGCTCCCGCTCTCCGTTGCCCTCGTGCCGCTCACCCGTTTCGCGCTCCTCCTCCTTCCGTGGCTTGCAGCGTGTCCTTGCAGGGCTGCGATTACCTTGCTGCAGCTCCCGCGCGTCTTTCCTGCGCGCCTGCGGCTGTCGCCGTCCTGCGCTCCTGAACCCAACTTCATCAGTTCGCGCAGCCCGCAGCTCTCCTCCGCGTCCGCGGGTGCCGGACCATTCGCTTCCTTTCCTCCCGCCCTGCTGCACGAACTCCCCCCGCTGCCCTCGCGCAGGACGCGTGCGATGGTCTTCGCCCTCTTCCACCGCTGCGCACCCGGCCATCGCGACAGGACCGCCCTTACCTCCCGTCGATCCTCCTCGCTTGTACAGCCCTCGTGCTCTACCTCCGGCCTCACCGGCCTGAACCCTACGCCTACCCGCTCAGCCGCATTCAGCGACTGGCCCCCCTCCCCGCCCCCGCCTCCCTCTCGCCCGACAGCGCCGAAGCGCCGCTCACCTCCCCTTCCCTCGCAGCCCTGACCCTCCCGCGGTTCGACAAGCTCTGCTCGGCCCCCATCCTCGCCTACGAAGCAGCCGTCGCGCTCGAGTCGCTCCGCTGCCCAGCGACGCGCCTCCAGTCGAACCGCGATCAGCTCAAGAACGAGGGCGAGCACTTCTGGCCGGTGGTGACGGTGCAGGAGCTCGAGGCTGCGAGGAGGAGAGTAGTCGACCGGGTGAAGGACAGATTTGGGTGGGACGCGGTGGAGGAGGAGATGCTGAGCGACGAGGGCGTCGTGGAGATGCTGGGCATGAGCAGGGGGCTGTCTTTCACCGCGGGCAAGTGTGTCGCTATCTTCCTTCCTCTCGTCCTGACAAACTGCTGACGAGGCTCCTCCTCCTCGTGCACACAGCAAGGACACCGCCTCTCGCCTGCTCACCTCCCTCCGCATCCTCCGCACGCGCGACAACTGCACCCTCCCGGTCCGAGATCTTCGCCTTCCCCTCGGAACTCGCCGCACTTGGGGAGGTCAAGCGCAAGATCGTCGACCTCGGCGACGTGACCTGGCGGACGAGCAAGGCGGAGGTGGTCGAGGGGGCGTGGAAGCAGTTCGGCATTGTGCGTACCGGGTCTTCTAGTTGTCTGGGCAATACGTGCTTTCGGGAGGACGTCGCTGACTAGCCTGACCTGATCAACGCACAGAAAGGCGACGCCATCGCGCGCTCGAGCTTTGCCGAGATCCTCTACCTCGACTCAGACAACACCCCACTCGTCGACCCGTCGTTCCTCTTCGACTCGCCGACGTACAAGGAGCACGGCATCGTCCTCTGGCCCGACTTCAACCGCGACTCGGGTGCGTCCCCCCCTGTCCTCTCTGCCCTCCTTCCTGAGCTCCCGCTCATTCGCCCGCCGCGCAGCTGCCAACCCCATCTGGCGCCTCCTCGCGCACTCGTGCTCGCCCTCGGGCGCATGGCAGGCCGAGTCGGGCCAGCTGCTCGTCGACAAGCGCGCGAGGAGCGGGATAAATCTCGTTGCGCTTGAGGTGGCAAGGGCGATGATGCGCGAGGAGTTCTGGTTCCGGCTTTCGGGTGCGTCCCCGTCCTTTTGTGCGTCTGTACACGCTCGGCCAGTGGCTGAGGGTGATACGGTGCGGTCTGAGCGGAGGACGCATCGCTGACCAGGCTATTCTCTCTTCTCCTCCCTTCATCAGGCGGCGACAAGGACCTCTTCGTGCGTTCATCTCCCCCTCCTTCGCTCAACAAGGCACTTGGCTGCGCACACTCACTCCCCTGACGACTCCCCGCCCCGCCCGCAGCGCTTCGCCTTCCTCTTCCTCTCCCTCCCTACTCAATGGCGCCTCATTACCCCTCCGCGCTCGGCGGACCCCCACTCTCCCGCCCCTTCCGCGGGCATACCTCCTGCGGGCACACAATGCTGCAGTACGGCCTCGATTCCGAGCGGGAGTGGGCGCTCCTCCGCTCCTCGGGCCGGCTGCCCGCGCTCGCGCTTGGCGAGGAGGAGGACACGCACGCTCCGCCGCTGTTCGTGCCCGCGAACGTGCTCAAGCACACGGGCTAAACTCACAGGCGCGGAACAACGTTCGTCACGCTCAAGCGACCCGTCGACGATCGGCTCTTTGCCGCCCCCGACGCGCTGCAGGGCGTCCGGCAGGCAGGCTTACCGACGCATGGGATCTGAGTGGACGTGTGGGACGCAGAGGCGCGTGAGGGGGCGGGCGAGCAAGTTGAGGACGCGCAGGATGGGGCATACGAGGAGGGCGGGGTGGTGCTCGAGGGGTGGACGGCGGCGTGGGAGGGGGTGGGGCGCGGGTTCGAGGAGATGTACTACGACGAGGGGGGCGCCGCGGGGGCGTGGTAGGGGCGGAATGGACAGGTTTCGGGGAGAGCGCGTAGGTGGTCCAGGACGAGACGGGGAGGAGGGCAAGTTGTCAGCGTCGCGCTCAAGACGCGCAGGACAGCTCGAGGGGCACTGGTGGAGATGTAGCACGTCCCTGAACCAGCGAGCAAACCGTACGATGCGAGAGCTGCAGTCGCCCCTTCCACGCGCCGGGCTCCCTGTCACTTCAGCTCCACCTCTCGCTCCCTTCCCCACCGAGTGCACCTGCACGCGTGCCAGTCCGCTCAGGAAGGAGTCTGTGCAGCGCCTGGACGCGCCCGAGTACACCGCAGCGCCGCCGTCGCGCATCCTCCTCATCACCCGCCCCGACCT
The DNA here is from genome assembly GCA_019926025.1 of Rhodotorula kratochvilovae. NCBI lineage: Eukaryota > Fungi > Basidiomycota > Microbotryomycetes > Sporidiobolales > Sporidiobolaceae > Rhodotorula > Rhodotorula kratochvilovae. Next base: position 616,583 of record JAHSUG010000003.1, on the reverse strand, counting down.
GCCACCTCCGCCGAGCGCGATGAGCGGACTCAAGGAGGAGCTCCCGCTCCCGCCCGACTCTGCGTACGGCTCGGCATCGGGCTACACCCCCGCCGCGCTCCGCCCGCAGAAGAACGACCACTCTGCCGTCCCCGTCCACTCGACGACCCCGATCATCTCGCCGCCGCCCTCCCCCGGCGCAGCGCAGAGCGCACCCGTCTTCAGCGACAAGTACGGCGGGTATGGGAACCAGGGCTACGAGGCAGCGAGCGGCGAGGGCGACGACCTCCTCGGCGCAGGGGCGGGCGCGAGTGTCGTCGGCGAGCGCGAGTTCAAGGGCAAGAAGGTCGCGTCGCCCGTCGACACGCTCCTCAAGCTCCTCGCCGCCATGTTCGCCGTCCTCTTCCTCATCGTCGTCCTCGCGAGGATGAGCTTCCTCCCCCATCACCATGCCGCGACCGTCGCGCGGTACATGCCGCAGTCAGTCTCATCCTTCATGCAGGTCATCGAGGGCCCGTCGTCGCCGCACCCCATCCTCCCGCTCCTCACGACCGCGCGCGAGAAATGGGGCAAGAAGCTCGCGAGCCAGTCGACGACGTTCGACCGCGCGACGCGCACCTACAAGTCGCGGTACGGTCTCGCGCCGCCCGTCGGGTTCGACAAGTGGTTCGCGTTCGCGACGCAGGGGCGCAACCACTCGCTCGTCGACGAGTACGACCAGCTCATGCAGGACCTCGCGCCGTTCCGCGCCCTCTCGCCGCAGGAGCTCCGCCGCCGCACCGCCGAGCTCGCGCAGGTGCCCGGCATCTCGATCGTCTCGATCCGGAGCGGCCAGGCGCAGGTCCACTCGAAGAGCGGCAAGTGGCTCCCCGCCCAGGCGTTCCAGGAGATGATCGCGTCCTTCGTGCACGACCTCCCCGACATGGACATCGCCATCAGCGAAGCCCGAGGGCCGCGTCCTCCGCGCCAGCAGCGCCGCGTGTACATGTCGGACTACGGCCTCGAGGGTGAGGAGCTCGTCGCCAGTGCGTCCCATCCCGTGCTCTCTCGGTGCACCCGCTCATTCCCCCGCCCCGCAGACTCGTCCGACCCGATGCTCAAGCCTTCGCTCAAGGGCTTCGCGCCCGAGTGGAAGCGCGACGGCAACGTCTGGGAGGCGTACCGCCGCTCGTGCCCGACCGACTCGGCCGCGCGCCGCCTCGTCGAGTCGGTGCGCTCGGCCGAGACGCACAACTCGCTCGTCGTGCAGGGCCGCACGAGCAACAAGGCCGACGCGCCGACGACGCGGCGCATCCAGAGCCAGTCGGTCCTGCCCGTCACGCGCGAGATGACCTTCAGCCATGACCTCGACGCCGACTTCAACGTGTGCGACTACCCGTCGCTGCACACGCTCCACTCGGCGTTCTACTCGGACCAGCGCAACATCGAGTATCTGTACCCGGTCTTCTCGCCGTCCAAGCCGACCGGCTACGCCGACATCCTCATCCCGTCGCACCACTACTGGTCTCCGACGAGCGAGTTCACGTACGAGCTCGAGTTCCGCCGCGGGCGCAGCAAGATCGCGACCGACATGGACTGGGAGCTCAAGAAGGACTCGGCGTACTGGCGCGGCAAGGTCACCCGCGGCGCCGACACGCCCCCCGGCCATGGCTCGTCGTTCCAGAAGCAGCGCCTCGTCAAGATGGCGAACCAGGAGGCGACGTCGGCGAACCGCGTCCTCGTCGCGTTCGACTCGAAGACGGCCGCGCTCTCGGCGCTGTCCGTCCCGCTCGGGATCGCCAACAAGGTCTCGACCGACATCGCCATGGCGTGCGACCCGCAGCTCGGCGAGTGCTCGTACCTTCGCTCACTCGGGTACCGCGTCGAGCCGCCCGCGCCGATGAGCGACGCGTGGAAGCACAAGGTCGTCCTCGACATTGACGAGATCGGCTTCTCGCCGCGCTTCCCGGCGCTGATGGAGAGCAAGAGCGCCGTCGTCAAGGCGAGCATCCAGCGCGAGTTCTGGCGCGGGTGGGCGCAGCCGTGGTGCGTCCTGCTGTCCTTCTCTTCTGGGTCAAATCCCGCTGACCCTCGCCCCCGCCCCGCCCGCAGGAAGCACTTCATCCCGCTCTCGTCGTCCTACTCGGAACTCTATAACCTAGTCAGCTTCTTCGAGGGCTACCCGGCGTCGCTCGTCGGCGCGCGCGGGAACCGCACCTCGCCGCTCAAGCCGACGGTCCTCACGCGCCCGAGCCCCGTCCCCGAGCTCCCGCTCAACCCGGACGGCACGCCGTTCGATACGGACAAGGCGCTCAAGGACATTGCGGACGCGGGCACGCAGTGGCGCCAGCAGCACCTTCGGAAGGAGGACATGGAGGTGCGTTCTAGCGTTCTCGCCGCAGTCTCTCGAGCACGAGCTGATAGACCCGCCCACAGGTGTACGTCTACCGTCTGATGGTCGAGTACGCGCGGATCGTCACCGGGGAGGAGGCTGTCGAGGAGACGCCGTGAAGGTGCGCTTCTCGCCGCGCTCTCCCCCGCTCGACCCCCTCGCTGACCCCTGACCCACGCAGATAGACGGACGGAGGCGTATTCACCACCCCATAGGTAGCATTCACGAGTCTTTATCCTGCATCTCTGAACGACGTTCATGAAGTCGCGGAAAGGGCGCGACCTCGCGCGCTACAGGAGGTCGAGGGAGAGGAGGCGAGGGGTCGTGCGGCGGGTTTTCCACGGCATCCTGCGCGCGGTTCGCTTCGTTCTCTTTGCTTCACCCGTGCTACGCTGCTGGGACCTGCGCTTCTGCACGAGCGCTCGCCAGTCCAGCTTCCTCGCGTGCTCGCCGTCGCCCCCGCTACGCTGCTCCTCCTCGTGTCGCCGCGACCACCTCGATTCGCGATTCTGCTTCGTCACTCCCAGCGTTGACCGGTGCGTCCCGGTTTGTTGCATTCTCCACTAATGATGCCTAACGCTGACCGGCACACCCTTCAAGCAGCCCGCCCTCCGATCCTCGCCTCTTCGCCTCTTCCGCTCGTCTTCCGCAACTAGCACGGCGAGCCCCGCAGCGTCTAGACGACGATGCTGTTCTATTTCGACGACAACACCTCGGGAGCAGCGGCGTACTCGACCGGGGTGAGTTGCGGCCCTTTGAGGAGGTGCATGACGAATCGCGGTGTTCGAGAAACTGACCCGCAGCCACCCTGCGCGCAGTGGAGGACCTACATCGGCGACGGCGGCGGCGTCAACGCGTCGAGCTGGTACGGGGGGACGTTCCACTCCTGCTCGGCGTCGTCCGAGTTGTCAACAGCCGTCGGGTGTGCGTTCTCACCTCCCTCGCTCGTCCCCGCCGTTTCTGTGCTGACGGCGGTCGCTCGCAGGCAACGCGACGATCACCTTCTCGGGGACGAAGATCTGGGTCATTGGCGACTGGTGTGTCCCTTCTGCCGCTTCCTTCGCATCCCGCGTGATTGCTCACTCCTTTCGCCCGCAGGAACCCCGCGCAAGGAAGCTACTACTGTGCGCTGTTGAACGAGCAGCAGCCCTGGAGGTGGTACAACGGCTCGACGCTGTCGTCGCCGTACCCGGGGCAGACGGGGCTCAATCACACGCGCTGCCAGATCTCGGGCCTCGAGAACAAGCAACACACGCTGCTGTTCGGGCAGACGTACGACGGCGTTGCGGCGGTTGACGGGAACGGCATCACGGTGCGTTGCTTCCCTCTGCGCCGTTGGGAAGGCGATGCATCGAGCCTCGTCAACCGCAACCCCTTCTCACGCGAGTCCTCGCTCACCTTGCTGCGCCGCGCGTAGATCGACTACTACGTCGTCGACAACGCGACTGACAGCACGACCTCGACACTTACCTGGGCAAGCGACTTCATCGCCGGCGAGCCTGACCCCGGCTACGGGTGGTCCATCCAGGTCGACAACTCGAGCGCGACCAGCTCAGCCGTCTCTTCGTTTACCTCGTCGTCCGCCTCCGCATCCTCGACCTCCGGCTCGTCCAGCTCGAACAGCACCGCGATCGGCGTCGGCGTCGGCGTCTCGGTCGGCGCAGTCGCGCTCCTCGCGCTCCTCGCGGCATGGTTCTTCCTGCGCCGTCGCAGGCGCATGAACGACGCCGCGACGATCGTCACCGAGCCGCATCACGAGCTCAAGGCACACTCGCCGCAGCCGTCGGGCGGTGCGGGCGGGAGCGATGGCGGTGTCGTGCCGTACAGGTCGACCGCGAGCGGTTACGGTGCGTGCTCTCCTGCTTGACCAGCCTCTCAGTACAGCTGGCCGTCGTTGGCAGAGTAGCAGTCGCTGACGATCTTCCGTCCTCCCACTGTCGCCCCTTTCTTGCGCTTCCGCTACCCAGCCCCCTCGCAGTTCGGCCTGCCCGAGGTGCAGGAGTCGCCCACCTCGAATGGGGTCGCGCCGTACTACACGCCGTCAGCGTTCGGCGGGTCGACTGGCGCTGGGCTCGACAGCCCCGCGACGTTCCGCCCAAGGGGGTAGTGAGCGAGAGGAACGGAGCAAGGCCGGGGGAAGGCGGCTAGAGGGGCTTTGTCGTTTCTTTATACCGTGCTGTGCGTCTGTATCACTGCGCCCTGGCGCCTTTTCGCTTGGCACGAAGCGAAGAGAGGTCGTGCTCTCAGGTGGCGACGAGACACGCGCATCTTCTCTCCCGCGCTCTCCGCCTCGCACGACCCTCGCTCCGTCCCCGCTCGCGCCACACTCTCGGCCGCTCGGCCTGTCACGCGGACCCTCGCCGTTGGCCGGCTCGAACAGGAGACCCCCCGCGCTCAGCCCTCCTCCGGGCCTTCCCCGGAGGGCGCTGTACCTCCTCTCGTCGGCGTCCGCTCTCTTGTCCTCTTGCCTCTGCTTCCCTGCTGCTCGCGCGGCTCTGCTGACTCGAGCTCGCGACTCCAGTTGCGCTCCCTCGCTCGACCACACTCGCCCGCCCTCCTCCGCGTCGTATCCCTCGCCCCCGCTTCGTGCCCCCGCTATCAGCATGGGAATCACCTGGGTCGACGACGCTGACCCGGCGTGGTCGTACACGGGGTTCACGAGCTACCAGAACCAGAGCGGTGCGTCTGTCGCCCTTCACGCCGTCCTCGTCCCCCTCGACGCCGAGCTGACCTCGCGGTATCCGACAGCACCGACCCCCGGGCAGCCGTTCCTCAGCAACACCTACTCGGGCTGTGACATCGGTGAGGACCGTTGTGCACAACAAAGAGACGTCCACAGGCTGACCTGCACTTCCGTCGCAGCGAACAGCTCGGGCGCGAGCAACTGCACGGCCCGCTTCTCGTTCTACGGCTCTGCGATCGACATCTACAGCCAGTACGACCCCACGCAGAAGAGCTTCTACTGTCTTGTCGACGGAGCAGTGCGTTTGGCCTTCCGAGCGTGGAGGACGCATTGCGAGGCTCCCGTCTCTCCGCTGATCCACCTGCCTTCCCTTCCCCGCAGGATCCGCACTACTACAACGCGGCACATGCCGTCGGTGCTACCGCCGGAGCCGTCAACGTCAGCCGCTGCGCGTGCGTCCGCTTTCCCGCTTGCACGTGCAATTCGCGCTGACACCCTCTTCTTACGCAGGGTGACTGGCCTGGAACTCGGCAACCACGTTCTCACCATCGGCCAGACGGCGACGGAAGCGGGGCAGAACGGCGTGACGGTCGACTTTGCCGTCGTCGACGATGCCACCGTCTCGAGCGAGACGTTGAGGTGGAGCAGCGCTTATGCGGACGCCTCGTTCACGGGCGCATCGGGGAGCGGGAGTAGTGCTGCTTCGTCGACGGCTTCTCCGTGAGCACAGCTCTGCGATTCATCGTCCACCACCAGCTCACTGGCTTCGATCCGCAGGTCCTCCTCCGGCTCTCCCTCCTCCTCCAGTTCGTCCCTCTCGTCCCTCTCCAGCTCTAAGACTCTCTGATTCGCGCCTGCTAACCCCTACGGTCGTTCTAGCAGCAACCGGTTCGTCCAGTCACTCGAGTTCCGCCAGCAGCTCGAGCAGCGCCGCTTCCTCTTCCGCCTCCGCCGACCCGTCAAATGGCTCGGGAAACAGCGGAGCGACGGTAGGTGTCGGCGTTGGCGTAGGAGTGGGCGTTGGTGTCGCTGCCCTTCTCGCCATCGGCGGCTTCATCTGGCTCCGCAAGCGCCGTCAGGTCCGCAGCGACTCCGCGACGTCGTACTCGCCGTCGATGCGGTCGACGCCTGGTCCAGCGGGTTACACCGGAGGAAGAAGCCCGACTGGTGCGTCGGCCTTTCCACCCTGTTGACCGTTCTGCTCCGGCCGAGCACCGCCGCGATGATGTTAGCTGAAGCCGCCCGCCCCATAGATGCGCCAAACGCAGCCTCGCTTCCGTACCAGCGCCCTGTCTCGACCAATCGGCACCTACCCCGAGATCCAGGACGAGACGCTCAAGTCCTCGGTGGGCACTCGCCTGGCGGGCACTCGTACGGCCTGTCATCGCCGAGCGATGTCACCACGCAGCCGTACGCGGCGTACGCGATGCCCACTCCCCTTGATGACCCGCACTCGTTCCGCCCGCGCGCCTAGATGGCGACGCTTCCACCCCTCTCCATCTCTATCTCCTGGTCTCCTCCGTCTCTGTCTATCTGTGTGTATGCGATGCATCCGTTCTTTATGCGCGATCGTCCGCGCGGCCTCGCGAGGGAGAGCGCGAGAGGAAGCGAGTCGACCTTCCTAAGGAGAGCGAGCGTTCCTCGCGCGCGTGTGAGCGGAGCACAACAACATGCAAGTGCGAACGAGTACGAACGACGCCTTCCTCCTCCCCTCACGCGAGCCCCACGCCGAGCGGGTCCGTCGCAACCCCGCCGACCTCGGCGGCTCCTCCCTCTCCTGCTGCAGCGGCGGCAACGGCCCCACAGGCGCACGCGGGCTCGGCGCGCTGCTCGACACGGCGCTCGAGGGGACAGCCTCGCGCGAGATCGTCTCCCAGGGGTTGATCGAGAGTGCTGCTGGGTTGCCGGGTGGAGGTGGGCGGTGGCGGGCGGGCGGAGGGCGCGGCAGGGCCCTTGAGGGAGGAGAGGGACGGCTGCCGCGGCTGGTACGGCCTGTAGGCTGGTGCGTCGTACGTCGCTGCGGGCCGGGAGGACACGCCCGACGCGCCGCCGAGCGAGGGGTCGCCCTCGCCGCCTGCCGCCCACGGGTTCGTCGCCGAGAGCTTGCTCCACATCCCGCCGGCGCGGCTGCCCCAGCTCCCACCAGCGCCGGCACCGCCAGCAGCGACCCCCTCACTGAGCTCGCTCGCGCCGTCCTCGCTCCTCCCCAGCGCGCGCCAGCTCCGGCTGCTGCCCTCGCGCTCGGCATGCCCGCCCATGCCCAAGGCGGCGCGCTCCCGCTCCGCCTCGGCCGCGCGCGCAGCCTGCTGCTCCTTGAGCTGCCGCGCCGCGTCCTCGCCGAACTTGCGCACCGACTTCCACGCGCTCCAGCCGAGCTTCTGCACCGATGCGACCGTCTCGGTGAGCTGCTGCTGCGAGAGGAGCTCTGCGCTGCCGCCGCGGGGCTGCGCGGGGCTCGACGAGCGCGAGGACGCTTCGGCGCCGGCGCTGGAGGACGGTGCAAGCGGGGCAGGGCGCCGAGTGCGCGGGGCGACGCAGGCTCGTCGCCGTTCCCGACGCCCGGCCCACCGAGCGCGAGCCCTGCCGTGCGCGCCGCAACGCCGTTCAGGATCGGGTCGTCCTCAGCGCCCTCGACGACCTTGACCTCGGTGTGCGTCGGCTCGGTCGGGAGCGCGCTCGCACCGGGGTCGGCGGCGAACGGCCGGCCGTTCATCTCATCGTCGTCGCGGCCAAACAGCTCGTGCCACCAGCGGACGTCCTGCGCGTCGGGGAGGAGGACGCCCTGGTCCGCGTCGGGCGCCTTGCGCCCCGCGTCGTCGAGCGCGGGGTCGTACGCGTCGTTGCGGAACTCGGGCCGGAGGGCGCCCGTCTCGGGCTCGAAGACCGTACTCCACACGCTGGGCGTGCGCTCGCGCGCATGGAGGTCGGGCGCTCGCGCTCCGAGTTGAAGAGGAACGAGCCGTGCGCGTCGGCGTACGTCTCGCGGACGAGGTGCGACAGGAGGCGCTCGTTCCACTCGAACCGGGTCGGGAACTGGCGCTGGATCTGGTAGACGCAGTCGAGGAACTGCTGGAAGACGGGGCACGTCTCCTTGAAGGCGTGGCTCGAGCCGGCGAACTGGCGCGTGACGCTCGCGAGGAACGCCTGCTGCGTCGACGCGTCCGTGCCGAGCTTGTGCACAAAGTCGACGCGGTCGTTGCACTGGTGCCCCGACCGGTCGGCGAACCGGTGCCCGTACGAGACCCAGTCCTTTTCGATCAGGACGGCAAACCCGCGCGCGGTGCGGAAGAACGGGTCGAGGCACAGCTGCGGCAGCGCCGAGAGCTGCGACGTCCGGTCCCACCCGTCCGAGCAGTGGACAAGGACGTGCGAGTTGTACAGGTGCACCGTCCGGACGACGATGAGGACGCCGTCGAGGATGTTGGTCAGGTGCGAGAGCCAGTTCGTCCGGCGCAGCGCGGCACGGTCGAGCTGGCCCGTCGTCTCGGCGTCCGCGAGGGCTGCAGCAGCGGGCAACACCATTAGTGAAGCTCCTCCGTCGCAGTGAGACTGGGCGCACCATCGAATACGCCGTTCAAGCTCGCGCGCATGACGTGGATGTTGTCGATACCGAGGTACTCCTTCTTGCAGTTCTTGTAGTAGAGCATGTTCTCCGTACCTGCGCCCTTGACCGAGTTGGCGTAGGCGTTCTTGGTCGGCCGCGCGTCGATGATGATGTTGCTCGGCGTCGCGCCGTACACGATCTGCGACTCGGCCGCGGCCGAGAGCGACGACGCAGGCGACGAGGGGCGGTCCGAGATCGACATGGGCGAGAGGGCGTGCGAGTGCTGCGAGTGCGGGTGAAGATCGCCTCGATGAGCTTCTCGTCCTGAATCGAGCGCGCGTTCTGCGTGATGCCGACCATGGGCTGCGACGAGCGCGTGATCGAGCCCTGCGTGCATGGGCGTGTCAGGTACACCCGGCGAGGCGAGCGAGAGCGAGGAGGCGCACCAGGTTCGCCCAGTGCAGGTAGACGAGGCCAGGGATGCGGCTCTTGCTGCGGTACTTGACGGCGTAGTTAAGTGTCGTGTCCGAGATCTTGGCGGGGACGACGATCTTGGCCGGGTACGACGGGCAGAACTGCAGGCGAGGAGGTCAGCTCCTGCGAGAGGAGGTCCCGACGGAGCAGGGGCGCACCTGGAAGTCGGCGTTGATGCTTGTAAAGCGCCATGCCTTGCTCCTCGTCCCCATTCCCATGCGCTCAAACTCCTTCTCGACGTCGTAGATCTCCCAACCCGTCGCGCGCTCCTTGCCCTTGGCGCTCGCGAACGCGTACCGCCCCTCGAGCCCGCCGGCCGAGAGGGCGCCGCACGCTGCTTTGACGCTGTCCCACGCGGTGTCGGTGTCCAAGACGGAGGCGAAGGCGAGCGTGTAAGTGAGGTAGTCGCGCGTGCGGAGGACGAGGGGTGTCGGCTCGCCCGTCAGGGAGGGAGGGGTGCGCGTGGCGGAGTGCAGAAGGGTGAGGGGGATCTGCAGGCATGCAAAACATGAGTGCGCCTTCTACACGACGCAGATCAGGCGAGCCTGTGAACGCTCGCCTGTTCACAGCGAGGAGAACGCTCACTCACCCAGACCTCGTCCTCGCTCTTTCCCGCGCCCTTCCTCTCCTCCTGCGCGTCTGCTTCAGGCGCGTCGCGCGTAAAGACGAGGTGGTGCGCGGTGAGGTGGAGCGCGCCCGGGGTCGGGTGGGCGAGTGGGGCGTCGGGGGGTGTGAGCGAGCCGTGGTGCCGCGAGAGGTGGATGCGGAGGGACTGCGTGCGTGCAGGAGGGTGTCAGGTCTGCGGATGGTGTGGCTGCTCTCGTTCAAGGGGCTCAACCCGCTCGAGGGGACGCGGACGGGGCACGTTGCCCGGGGAGGGAACCAGCTCGCAGGGAGGGATGAACGCACCTGCATCGCTGGCAGACCTCGAGTAACGGCGTGAGGGTCGCTGCTCTGGCCCAGATGAGTGCGAGGTGGAGGAGGCGCGGGCGGGTGGACTGAGGAGAGGGCGAGCGAGAAGGCGAGGAACAAGGCTGGGCAGTGGCTGGCGGGGGTAAAGGTATAGCGCTGACCAGCACCAGTTGCAGTGCACGCTCGCAAGCCGTTCGAGCGAGGCGAGCGATGTGGGGCTGCGCGAGCAGATGAGCCACGAACCGCGACGAGGGCGACGGACCCGCCCCGACTCGCACGAGAGCGCTTCCCAAGCCTGTACACTCAGCGAGCACCTCCTACTTGAGCCCCCCACACACACGCGCGCGCAAGACTCTCCCGCATCTCGCTTCCCCTCTCGCCTCCCCCACCTCCTCCCCGTCACTCGCTCAGCGCCCTCTGCTTCCACCCTGTGCGCCCGGCTACAGCAGCAAGTCCTCCCTCCCCCTCCCACTAAGCGGCTGCGGCCCTCATACCCGTACCCTCCTCCGCCCGCTCCCCCGCCTGCCCTGCCCGGCGCACCCAGATCAAGCGACAGCCTTGCGAGGCTCGCATACGGGTCGAGCGCGCCACCGTCGCCTTCATCCCCGTCCCCGTCCTCGTGCTCCTCGCCGTCCCGTTCCGCAGCGCCGGCGGCAGAGGAGGAGGAGAGCGCGCCGGGGTTCAAAGCCGCGCCCTCGGCCTCGTCGTCGTCGTCGTCTGCTTCGTCCACCTCGTCGAGCAAGCCCGCGGCCGCGGCCCCACGCGGCGCCGCACCGAGCGCGGCGTAGTCCTCCGCGGACTCTGCGCGCTGGGGCGCGGGGCGCGCCTGCGCGGCGGAGGAGGACGAGGCGGAAGGAGCAGGAGGGGCGGGCTGGCTGGGGCAGGCGCAGCGCGTCGAGGTACGACTCCTTCGCCTCGGGGTTGAGCGCGGGCGAGTCGGCGAGGAACTTCTGCCTCGCGCCGCGGACAAACGTGTGCGCCTCCTTCTGGTAGATGCTCGCGAGCGAACCCGTGTGGAGCAAGAGGCGGTCGAGCAGGCCGCGGTCGAGCGCGTCCCCCTCGGTGCTGATCTCGGGTTTCGCAGAGAGGACGACCCTCTGCGGCGGCGGGGTCGGTCGAGAGCATGCGCCAGTAGATGAACCCGCGGTCGCGCAGGTCGGGGTTGTCGACGCTCTCGGTCGCCCACTTGAGCACGCGCGGGACGAGCTCGGCCCCCGCCGTCGGCCGCTTGATGAAGAGCTTGACGGTGGCGGTCAGGAGCGCGAGCTGCACCTCGGTCGGCTCGTCGAGGAACGACTCGAGGAAGTCCTCGAGGAGCTCGTCGCTGTTCTCGATCCGGTCCGCGTACTGCCCGACGATCCAGATCATCGCGCTCTTGGCGTCGGGCGTGTCGAGCGCGTCGAGGTTCTCGCACAGCGTCCCGATGATCCCCTCGTACTGGTTCGGGTACCGCCGGAAGATGTCCTGCGAGTACGCGCTCGTCAGCTCTCTGCTCCTTGCTGGCGACGAGGAAAGCTCACCTTGATGACGACGATCGCCTCCTGGACGACGTACGAAACCTTGGTCTTGACGAGCTGCAGAAGAACCGTGATGCACAGGTCGGCCGCGCTCTCGACCTTGATCGCGAGGCGGCCGATCGTCCGGACTGCTTTCCGCACGAAATCGACGTCGACCTCGGACGCGTACCTGCGCGCGTGGGCGTACGTCAGTGCCGCCACTCGAAAGCGGGGGAGAGGCGCGCGCGCGGACGCACTCCTTGAGCTCGGCGAGGACCTGCTCGACGTTGCGGGCGTTGGCGAGGCGGTAGATGATCTCGAGCTTGGCGAGCTTGACGTAGATGGGGTCGTTGTACTTTGCAAAGAAGACCTTGACGTCGTTCCGGAGGACGGCGGGCCGGCGCTGGATGATGAGGTGGATGTTGCGGAGCGCGACGTACTGCACCTCGTACCCGGACGAGAGGAGCGTCACGAGCGGCGGGCTGAGCCGACGGCAGAGGTCGTCGACGGCGCGGTCGTCGGTCATGTAGTTCATGAGGTAGAGGATCACCTTGACGGTCGCGAGGACGACGGCCGAGTTGGAGTGCTGGAGCCGGATCGAGACCTGCTCGGCGAGGAGGGTCGCGTCGTCGTGCGATTCGGGGACGTAGTACATCAGCGCCTCGAGGATGTACGTCTGCCCCCACTCGCTCGCCTCGCCCATGGCGCGGACGAGGCGGCGCGCGACGTCGGCGTTGAGGCGCAGGTGGATGTTGTCGCTGCGCTCGCTGATCTCGGTCAGGGCGGCGACGGCGTTGGCGATCACGGTCGGGTTCGAGTCCATGAGGAGGTCGCGGAGGGCGGGGACAAAGTCGTGCTTGTCGACGAGGCGGCGGTCGTGCATGTAGAGTTTCGCGACGCAGATGGCGGCCGTCTTGCGGACGTACGGGTCGCGGTCCTTGAGGGCGTGGTGGAGGGGCTCGATGAGGGCGCGGAGGACCTCGCCGACGGGGATGTACGACATGGTGCGGATCGCGAGGGCGCGGATCAGGGCGTTCTTGTCGTGCGCGTCGGCGAGGAGGCCGGGGAGGGCGTGCTTGACCATTTCTGGCTTGACGCGGGCATAGTTGATCAAGAAGAGGTAGACCATCTTCTTGATCTCGAGGACCTGGATCGAGAGGCAGGCGAGGACGTCCGGGTACAGCGGCGAGAGGTCCTGCGGGGTCGGTGCTTCTGGATGAGTGTGGGTCGGAGTATGGGAGAGAGAGTGCGATGCGGACCTGGCCCATGGTCATGCTCGCGACCTGTGTGCCGTCGAAGAGGGGAGGTGAGTGTCGGGGTGCGAGCGGGGGAGGAGGACGCGGCGACGGACGACGCGTTTGAGGACGGTCTTGCGCTTGGTGAAGTTCTTGTCCTTCTTGTCGGCCTGGAGCTCTGCGCGGAGCCTGTCGCGGGGTGGACCCCACATGTCAGCCCGAGGGGGCACGCCCGCGAGGGGCGGGGGATGGGCGCACTCCTGGAGCTTGTTGCGCTGGAAGAGCTTTGCGTCTGCCATGGTTGGCGGTGCCTCTACGGCGTCGAGGGGAGGCGAGGCGGTGTAGCGGCGACGAGGCGAGGCGAGGAGGAGAGGAGAGGGGGAGACGGTGAGGTGCGGGACTCGCTGCGAGGGTGCGGCCGAGTCGAGTGGGGTTGCAGGAGTGCGAGTAGTCGCTGGTACTTCTACTTAGGGCGAGGGCTACAATGCAGAGCGAGGTGCTCCTCGTCGTCGCTGGTCTCCACCCGACCCTCCCTTCGACTCCCCGGAGGCGAGGATGGCACGCGTCGACGCGACCCCGCAGGGCGTACAGCTCCAGGTCCACGCCTTCCTGCACAACGCGGCCCCGCCCGCCGACCTGTGCGCTCTCCCCTCCCCTCTCCTCCTCCCACTCGGCGATGAGGCGCTGAACGAGCTTCCACGAGCAGCGCAGCGTCGTTGGCGAGCCTCGTAGGGACCCAGGACCCCGCCGAGCACCTCCTCCTCGCGAGCGCACTCCACCAGCTCGTCGCGCCCCTCTGCAGCCCCGACCCCGCAGCCCGCCCCGACCCAGGTCGCATCGCAGCCCTCTGCACCGACGCCCTCTTCCCCGCCCTCCAGGACGACCCAGACCGCAAGGGCGCACTCGCAGACGCACTCATCGACGCAGCGTGGCAGCTCGACCAGGAAATCCCCACCCTCATCGACCTCCTGCACCGATCCGCACCGCCAGCACAGGATGGCAACGCCGACCAGATGGACCTCGACGGCGCAGCAGACGCGCCAGCCAAGCCCGCCGCGACGAGCGACGATGACCACCGCAGGAAGCTCGTCGCCGCCGAGGTCAAGGGTGCCCGCTCTCGCCTCGCGCAAGTCCTCAGGGCCCTCGCCGTGCGTCCTCGCACGCCCACTCAGTCTCCCGCACTCGGGAAGAACGCTCTGACGCGCGTCCCGCAGGACTCGCACTGCCTCCCGAAAGAGGCCCTCGCCGAACGCCTCGACTTTGACATGACAGAGCTCGTCGGCATCGTCAGCGACATTGGCTACTTCCGCCGCCTCGAAGTGCGCCAGCGCACCGCCCTCTAGTGCGCCGCCCTTCCCCCGCGCCCGTCTCCCCCGCCCCCCGTCTGACCCACCGTCCCTTCCCCTTCCTCTCTCTCGCCGCGGCGCACATCTGCAGCTACAAGCAGCAGAAGTTCAATCTCCTCCGCGAAGAGTCCGAGGGCTACTCCAAGCTCATCGTCGAGCTCCTCAACGGCATGGGCCCGCCGCACTCGCCCGAAGACGGCACGAGCCGCGAGACGGACGACGAGCGCAAGAAGCGCGCGCAGGGCGCCATCGACAAGGTCAAGAACCTTATCGGTGCGTGCGGCAACTGCTCCGTTCCGGGGAGCGAGACTCACGCTCGCGCGCCCAGGCAACTTCGACCTCGACCCGAGCCGCACCCTCGATGTCGTCCTCGACGCCTTCTCCGACCACGTCGTCGAGCACCACCAGTTCTTCATCGACTTTCTCTCGCTCTCGCCGTGGGCGCCCAAGCCCCGCACGGACGCCGCCTCGGCCAAGGGTAAGAGCAAGGAGACGCCCATCGACGTCGGCCTCGAGGACGAGTCCGGCAGCGACACGATCGCGCAGATCCTCGGCTTCAAGTTCGCGTTCTACCAGCACGCCGACGCGCCCGCCGAGGTCCCGCACAACCTCTACCTCGCCGCCGCCCTCCTCATCTGGCACGGCCTCGTCCGCCTCTCGGACCTCTGGCCGCACCTCTCGCCGGACGACGCAGCGCTCACCAAGCTCGACGCGGCGTGGCGCGCCGAGCAGGCGCAGCTTGCGCGCTCTGCAGGCGGCGCGAACGCGCTCGCGATGGCGGGCGCACTCGCAGACGACGAAGCGCCCGCCAAGCCCGCCGGGGGGACGTCGTCCTCCTCCGCCGGGGGCGCGTCCACGTCTGCCGCGCCGCCGCCACCGCCTCGCGACCCGCCGAACCAGAAGCTCGGCCTCCTCGAGGCGCTCCTCTCCATCGGGGACGTGACGCACGCCTTCTTCCTCCTCTCGACGCACGCCTTCCTCCCGCGTGTGTTCCCCCGCGTCGCAAACCTCCTCAACCGCCTCCTCTCCGCGTCCCTCGCGCCCGCGTACGCGCCCCTCTCCCCCGCCCAGACGACCCAGTACGCGCACGAGTTCGCTGCGCCGCGCGCGCGCCGGCGGGGCAACGAAGCGCGCGCCGGTGCTGTGCGGGGAGGCATTCCCAATGCGCAGCGCGGCGACTGGACGTTCTTCTTCCCGCGGTGGCGCGAGCGCGTCCCCAAGGCCGCCGACGCCGAGGGCGCCGTCGACCTCCTCGAGAAGGTGTACCTCCCGCTCGTGGGCATCCATGTCGCGCGCGACTTTACCACGTTTACCAAGATTGTCAGGATTGCGGTCGCCGACCTCGGGGTGCGTGCTGCTTCCTCTGTCTACGGTCGAGACGAGGAGTAGGCTGATCCGACGAGTGCACGACCGCAGCCTAACCCCGAGGACCACCGCGGCGGACGCGCTGGCTCGACCTCCTCCGGCTGCACCTCCTTCCCGGGATCGCGCTCCTCGAGCACCACCCCGCCGCCGCGAGCGAGGCGTGGCGCCTGCTCGCGCTCTTCCCCATCGAGACGCGGTTCGCGCTCTACGGCGAGGGCAAGGACGCGCTCACGCGGCGGAACCCCGAGCTCGGCGTGCGCAAGGCCGAGGCCGAGCGCGACGCGAAGAGTATCCTCCGGAGGCTGTCGACCGACAACTCGAAGAAGTTGGGCAAGCTCCTCGCCCGGACGGCGTACACCAACCCGGCGGCCGTGTTCGCCGTCGTGATCAACCAGATCCAGAGCTACGACAACCTGATCGTCCCCGTCGTCGAGGCGTCGCGGTACCTCGGCGCGCTGTCGTTCGACGTCCTCGCGTACTCGATCCTCGACGCGCTCTCGTCCGACCGCCCCAAGACCAAGGACGACGGCACCTCGATCGCCATGTGGCTCTCCGGGCTCGCGACCTTCACTGGGCAGGTATACCGCCGGTGGGCGCAGATGCAGGGCTCGCTCCCGCTCGTGCTGCAGTACCTCGTCAACGCGCTCGTCGCGAGCGCAGACGGCAGCAAGGACCTCGTCGTCCTCCGCGAGCTCATCGCCCGCATGACCGCGATCGAGCCGTTCGCGGACCTCTCGGACGCGCAGGTCCTCTCGCTCGCCGGCGGGGCACACCTCCGCGCCGAGGTGTACCAGCAGACAGACCTCTCGAAGGCGTCGCAGCGCGCCGTGCAAGACGCCCTCGTCAAAGCCCGCGCGCGCCTCCGGTCCGCGCTCCTCCTCTCGCCGCCCGAGCGCCCGCTCGCCCTCCCCCTCCTCGTCAACATCGCCCTGCAGCGACAGGCGTGCCTCCGCACCCCAGACGCGCACCTCAAGTCCCTCGGCGCGCTCTTCGACCAGACGCACGCCGTCCTCTTCCAATTCACCGAGCTCCTCGCCGCCCTCACCACCCCGGACGAGCTCGCCGCCCTCGTGCCCGACGTCTCGTCGCTCCTCGGACGGTTCGGCCTCGACGCGGGCGTCGCGTTCGACCTTGCGCGGCCGAGGCTCCGCGCGCGCATTCGCGAGGTCGACGAGCGCGAGGCGGCCGAGCAGCACGCGCGCAAGGAGAGCCTTTTGGCGGTCCGGCTCGCGAGGGAGAAGGAGCAGCGGAGGGCGCAGGAGGCCAAGAAGGAGGGCGGGGAGGGCGATGTCAAGATGGAGGAGGGCGAGGGGAAGGAGGTCGAGGACGCGAAGAAGGAGGAGGAGAGCGGGACGCCGCCGCCCCCTTCTGCTGCGGCGGGCGAGGCCAACGGCGCTGGGGAGGTGGCGGTCGTCGCGCCGGCGAACGTCGAGAGCGGCAGCTCGACGCCTGCCCCGGCGGCAGTCGAGGTGCGTCTCCTCGCTCTTCACCTTCCACCGCACCCGGGTCTGACCTCCCGCTCCCCGCAGCCGTGGCACCCGGCGCTCGTCGACGAGATCAGCAAGGTCGCCGAGTTCCTCCCCGCCTCGGCGCGCGAGACGCTCGGCGCGCCCTTCTTCGTCACCTTCTGGCAGCTCACGCTGCACGACATCCTCTACCCCAAGGAGCGCTACGACGCCGAGATCACGCGCCTCCGCGCCGTCCAGCGCGACGTCGCTACCCTTGCGGGCGTCAACCCCGCCGACAAGGCGCACTTTGTCGAGACGGTCATCGCCACCGCGACGGGCCTGTCGACCGAGGCGGCGCTGCACCTCAGCGCGAAGAACCGCGTCACGCGCCGCTTGGGGCGCGAGAAGGCGCACTGGTTCAGCAGTGCGTCCCTCTTCTCCGCCTTCTCCCGCCGACCTCCGTGCTGACGCGCCCGCTTCGCTCCCGCGCAGACGTCAAGACCAAGGCGGACCGGACCCGCCTCGCGGACGACATCCTGCAGTACTGCGTCCAGCCGCGCGCGCGCCTCTCGCTCCCCGACGCCGTCTATGCGCACCAGATCGTCAAGAAGCTGCATGCGCTCGACACGCCTGCGTTCCACACGGTCGTGTTCTACGACCGCGTGCATCGCCATCTCTTCTCTCATTGTCAGGGATATGCGCTGATACCGCGTCCGCCCGCAGCTCCTGACGAGCCAGGTCAGCCCGGTCCTGTTCTCGTGCACGGAGAACGAGGCGCGCAACTACGGTGCGCTGCTCTCGCCCCACACCGCTCTCGCTCAGCCCGCTCACTGCGTCCTCCTCGCGCAGCCCGCTTCTTGTACGAGGTCCTCGGCGAGCTGCACGGCTGGCACAAGACCAAGGCCGCGTACGACGAGTTCGCCTCAGCAAGAACCGCGAGCTGTCGGGCTTCCTGCGTTCGATGGCCGAGCCGCCCGCGGGCAAGACACGGCAGCACTACGAGCATGCCGAGTTCCAGACGGCGCTGCTCAAATGGCACGGGAACATGGTCCTCGTGCGTCCGCCTCCTCTCCCTACCGCTCGAGGGCTTGCTAATGGGAACGACGCGCACAGGGCTTCGTCGAGAGCTTCAAGTCGGCCGAGTACATGCACATCAAGAACTCGATCCTCGTCCTCACCAAGATTGCGCCGTTCTTCCCGCTTGACTACAAGCAGGGCGAGACGCTCCAGCGCAGCGTCGAGGACCTCCTTGCCGTCGAGAAGCGCGAGTTTGACCATCCTGGCGCAGGGGTGCGTCTCCCGTGTTCGCTTCTCCCACTGTACGCGTCGACTGACCCCGCATGCGCAGGTACAAGGCCGTCATCGGCAAGCGCAAGAAGCACTGGGTGAACAAGCCCGAGCCGGCAGTGCGCGCCTTCGCTCTTCCCCTCGCCGACCGCGCTGACCGCTATCGACTCAGCCCGCTGTCGCCCGCACGATCAGCACCGCCGGCAAGTCCGCCTCGCCGGCCGGGACGCCCGGCCCCGCGGCTTCGTCGTCGAACCGTGCTTCTGCGACGCCTACCCCCAGCGCCGCGCAGTCCAGCTCGAGGGGCGCGCTGCCGATCCGCCCTGGGGCGCCGGCGCCGCGCGCGTCGCAGGCGGATGTCAAGTCGGCTGTATCGTCGCCTGCACCGTGCGTGCTTTCCTCCTGCTCTCTTGTGTTCACGCTTACACCTGATTGCGCACAGTTCCCGCCCCGCCGACTCTCGTCCCTCCGACTCTCGTCCGTCCGACAGCCGGCGCGACCCAGCAGCCTCCTCCTCCTCCGCCCTGCCCTCCCGCCCCGGCGCGAACGGCGCCTCGTCCTCTTCCGCCTCCGCGCCTGCCGACTCGGCCGCGGACAAGCTCCGCGCCGAAGCGCTCGCGAGTAAGCGCGCACCCGCACCGGCGTCGAGCGCATCAGAGCGGGACCACGACCGCGACCGCGAGCGTGTGCGCGAGAAGGAGAAGATGGACCCTCCCCCCACGCGGGGTGCCGCCCCTCCCTCTCGCTCGGGCGACCGCGCAGACGGCTCGTCCTCCTCGCGGCCTGCATCGCGCGCGCCCAGCCCGCGCCGCGACGCCCGCGATGCCCGCGACGGGCGTGACGACCGCTCGCGCCCGCGGAGCCGCGAGCGCGAGCGGGACCGCGTCGCCGAGCGGGAGAGGGAGCGCGACGCGCGCGAGCGCAGCGTAGAGAGCTCGCACTCGCGTGCGAGTAGGGGGGACGACAGGCGCGGGGCGCCGGAGCGGGCGGGCGGGTGAGCGACCGCGAGCGCGAACGGGAATGGGAACGGGAGAAGGAGCGCGAGCGGGAGAAGGAGAAGGAGGGAGAAGGAGAAGGAGCGCGAGAAGGAGCGCGAGAGGGAACGCGAGCGGGAGAGGGAGCGAGAGAGGGGACCGCGCGGTGGGCGCGATGACCGCGCGGGTCCGTCGAGGCGCGAGCCGGACGTTCGCCGCGACGACCGCCCGTCGCGCCGCGACGACGACCGCTACAAGGCATCCCCCGCAGCGACCTCGACGTCGTCGGGCTCACGCCGCGATGACGATCGCCGGCGGGACGACTCGCACCGCAGCGACCGCCGCTTGTCGGACCGGACGAAGCTGTCGCGCGAGGCGGAGCAGCGCGAGGAGGAGAAGGAGAAGGCGCGGCAGCGGGACCGCGAGCGCGAGGAGCAGCGCGAGAAGGCGCGCAAGGAGGAGGCGGACAAGCGCGCGAAGGAGCGCGAGAAGGAGCGCGAGAAGAGCAGTGGCCGTGGAGGACTCCCACCCAAGCCCTCGACCGGTAGTGGCGGCGGTGGTGGCGACCGCCTCCGCCCTGCACCGGCACTCCGCCAGCAGGACAAGGAGCGCTCGCCGCCACCGCAGGGCTCGCTCCTCGAGCGTGCACGCGCGAGCCTCCCCGGGGCGCCGGCGTCCAAGGCGTCGACCCCGCCGACCGACTCGACCTCGTCCCGCGCGAAGGATGCGCCCCGCGCATCGCCCGTCGAGGACGCGCCCCTCTCCATCAAGGGCCGTGGGTCGAGCAGGCTCTTCGCCGGGCTGACCTCTGCGGGCGGTGGGAGCGGCAGCAGCAGCGGCGGCGGGTCGAGCAATAGGCGGGACGACGACTCGTCGCGCAAGCGGCCGGCGCTGGCGGACCGCCTCGCGCCCGAGAGTCCGAAGCGGCAGCGCACGGACGACTCGCCGCGGGACCAGCGCGACCCGCCGCCGCACCGCAGCGGTGATGGCGGGCGGGGAGGAGGGGGATCGCGAAGCAGGAGGTGAGGAGCGCGGGTCTAGCTCTCATCGTGCAACTCGGCTCGCTCTTCTTGTTGGCACTGCGGAACTGCGATATAGTATGACACGAGAAACCCTAGAGACCTAGTTACGGGGCACCATGAACTGCGAGAAGAAAGAGCCGACCTGCTCGACCTCGTCAAGCGCGCAGACGAGCGAGACGGTCTGGTCGGGGCGGACGACAACGATGCATCCCGTCTTGGGGTCGATGCCGAGGTTCTTGTAGATCTCGCCGCGGTCGTTGGGTGTCACGGGCGACGAGTCGTCCGCGTAGAGCTTGTCGTACGCTGCAGAAAGAGGAGTCAGCCTCGTCGAGGGGGAAGAACGAGGAAGGGGGACGCACCGCGCGACCCGTACGGCTTCTTCGCCGGCCAAAGGACCTCAGGGAACGCGTTCGGCTCGACCGAGATGCGCGGGTTGGAGATGACCGTCAGGACCTCGATCACCGAGTCGAGGTCGTCGTTCGCCGGGGTGAAGGTGCGGAGCGGGCCAGCGGGCGAGTCGAGGTAGGCGGCGACCTACGCGAGAGCGGAAGTCAGCATCGCGCTAGAGAGTGGGAGGAGGGTGAAGAGCGTACCTTCTCGAGCTTCTCCCGCTGCGACGACTCGCGGACGTCGCCCGCGAAGAGGACGACCCTCCACCGCCCGTCCGCGATGAAGCGATCGCCGAGGTGCCACGGGCGGGCGTCGGCAAGAGCGACAACGGCGTGTGATGCGAAGCGCTGCGAGGGTAAGTGGATCAGCACGGCGACAAGCTGGACGAGGCGAAGGAGCGCACCTCGCCGTGCGGCAGGCCCGGTGCAAGCGGCTGCTCCCGCTCGGGCGCGACAATCGCGTTCGGGTGGTAGTGCACCGCGGTGCCCGACGCCCACTTGCCGATCGACTGGAAGAACTGTTGGCAGAAGGAAGGTCAGCACGCGGTTTGCGAAGGTCAACAGGGAGGGTAGAGCGCACCTTCTTGAACTCCTCATGCGAGACGAGCGTCTGCAAGAACGGAGAGGGTGACACTCGTCAGTCAAGGTTGGTAGGGGAGTGGGGAAGGAAGAGAACGCACGCCGTCCGGGTTGTACGCCTTGCCCGCCCACATCCGGGACAGCTTGTAGTCGAAGTCGATCAGCTCCTGCGCAGTCTTGTGGCGCTCAAGCTGCGCGAGATGGTCGTCAGTACAACAAGGCGAGAAGTTCGGGGCGGAAAGCGACAAGACGCACGCCGTAGGTGTCGAGGAGCGACGGCTTTGCCTTGCCCTGCAGGACGTGCGCGAGCTTCCATCCGAGGTTGAACGTGTCCATCATGCTCGTGTTCATTCTGCGGAGGTGGATGCGTGTCGTCAGCAAGGCAGCAGGCGATGGACGGCGGTAGAGCGGGATAAGGGCGGGCGAGTACCGGAGGTCCACCCGGGGAGCGACTGCTGGGGTGTAGAGGACGCGAACTCACCCCTGACCCGCCTTGGGGCTGTGCGTGTGGAACGCGTCGCCGGCAATGAAGACGCGGTTGTCGAGCGTGACGCTCTTGCAGAGACGCTGGCCGACCTCGTAGATGGTCCACCAGTCGAGGTGGAGGCACTCGAGCTTGTACGGCGCGAAGATGCGCTGCGCGGTCGCGACGATCGACTCGGGCGAGACGGAGGAGCGGTCCTGGGTACGGGGACGATGGTCAGGCGTGGAGGGAGGATGGGCGAGATGCGCGCGGGGGACAAGGGACGCACGAAACGCTCGTTCGGGTCCGTCGAGCCCATCTGTACGTAGAAGCGTACGAGGTCCTTCTCGCGCGGGACGACGAGAATCGAGCCCGCCTTCGACTGGATCGAGCACTTGAGGCGGATATCGGGGAAGTCGGTGACGACGATCGCGTCGAGAACGCCCCAGAGCGAGTTGGCCGACTCGCCCTCGAGCGGGAGGCCGAGCTGCCTGCAAAGCGGGGACAAGCGGTGAGCGGCGAGTCGGGAAGAGAACGCGGGAAGATGGCAGGGAAGACGCACTTGCGGACCCAACTCCTCGCGCCGTCGCACCCGACCACAAACTTGGCCTTGATCGTCTCCTCCTCACCCGCGTGCGCGAAGGCCCCGTTCGCCGTTCCGTTCAGAGCGTCCGCCTCGTCGTCGCTGAGGATGTTGCTGCGGTGCAGGCCGCTCGCGACAGCGCCGACTTGTGTCGGGGTCGACTCCTCCTCGGAGAGGTGGCGCAGCGTGAGGGTGACGGGGTAGGTGGAGGGGGAGAAGTCGTCGACGAGGGCGGGGTCGACGGTCATGCTCGTCGGGGCGGTGGAGCGCTCGACGATGAGGTTGTCTGCGGGGGCGGCACTGCGTCAGTCGACGTGTGCCTCGTGGCGGAATGCAGTGAGGGTAGCGTACCGAAGTCCTTCATCGCGTCGAGGAGGAAGCGCTCAATCCGTCCCTGCGTGAGGACAACATGCGGGAAGCGGCTCGTCCCCGGCTCGTTCTGCGCGCGCCTCGCCTCGTCAGCGGCTTCTCAAAGGCCGTGTGCATGGGCGGGAGAGAAGCCGTGGAGGGAGGAAAGGGAACGCACGTCCGGCATCCGCTTCGTCCGCTCGAGCCCGCCGTCCTCCGTTGGCGTCCAGTTGCAGATCTCGTTGATGTGCGCGCCTGTCCCCGACGTCGTCAGCATCGTCTCGACGCTTGCACGTAGGGGGAAAGAGCACACCCTCCTCGATGAGACGGTGCACGAAGCCAAACGCCTGCGCAACCTCGAGCGTGCGGCACTGTTTCCTTTTCGTCAGCACGCGCTCGCCCGGGTCAAGAGAGGGGGCAATGCGCACCTGCACGCCGTCGGCCTGTCCAGCGAGGACCTTTACGTTCCTCCGGTCGACGATCTTGGTGCGGATCTTGAGCTTCGAGAGCCAGGTCGCGAGCATGAGCCCGGCGGGGCCAGCGCCGACGATGACGACGTCGTACTCGTTGTTGGAGACCATTGCTGTGTCTGTGTAGAGTAGAGTAGGGAGGAGAGGAGAGAGAGAAGAGAGGTTCCGACACGGGAACCCCACAGAGAATACCCCGCACTCCATGCCGAAAGCCCGGCCCTTCGACCGCGGCCGACCTTTCACCGCCCCCTCGCCTTACGACGCCCAGCGCGCACCGCACTGCGGCGGAGCGCTTGGACGCCGCATATCCGGCGTGTACGCGGCGAGGGCGCCGGGCGGCGGTGCCCCTGCGCGCCGTACCTTGCCCTGCGAAAGCACCGCACTTCCTCCCGAGAGCGATTAGGGCCTCTCACCGGTTATACGGAGCAAGTACGTAGGCGCGCGCACGTCCTCGTATTCCACCCCACCGCAACGACGACGCAGAGCAAGGAAGAGGAGGAGCGCTACTGCTCGACCTTCGTGATGGGCGCCTTGCGCGCAGGCTTGGGCTTGAGCAGCTCCTGATCGACGCCCTTGGGTGCGTGCCGGATCCGGTTCTCCTCCTTGGTGCGACGCGCGTCGAGCATCTCGCGCTTGAGCTTCGTCGCCTGGTGGATCGGCTTGGGGAGGTAGCGCGTCCTGTGGGTGGAGGCGGAGCTGTCAGCGACGAGAACAACATCGAGTAGCCAGCCCGCGCGACAACGCGAGAGCAACAGGACAAAGACGGCCGCAACGCACCGCTCGATCTTGGCCACATCGGCGACCGTGCCCCACTTCTCCCTGAGGCTGTCGCGGTACTCGCGCTGGACCTGCTCGCGCTTGTCAACGACGCCGAGCTTGTCGCTCGCGCGCGCCTTCCAGATCCGCAGGTTCGCGTCGTCCGACCCCGAGAGGACGAATCGCGAGTCGAGCGTGTAAAGCGTCGAGAAGATGCTGCGGGTCGGGGGGCTCGCGAATGTCAGCGCCGTGCTGCGCGAACGGGGGGAGAGGAGACCGGGGAGCGCACCGCTGCATACGCTTGGTGTGGTACGTGTCGCGGCTGTTGCCCTCGCCCTGCTTCCACAGGCGGAGCGTGCGGTCGTACGAGCCCGAGACGAACTCGCGACCGGTCGGAGACCAATCGCACGACATGACACTGTTCGCGGAGATGACAGTGCAGCCTCGTCAGTACGGTAGGTAGAGGCAGAGAGGCAGAGCGAGCGGCGACGCACGCGCCGACGTGGCCCTTGAAGACCTGCGTCGTAGTGCTCAGGTTGCGCATGTCGAACGTGTAGAGGTTGTGATCCTCGGACGCGCAGAGGAGGACGGGCGGCTGCAGCGGGTTGAAGACGAGCGAATTGACACGCATCTGCGAGGGTGGGGAGGCAGAACTGGTCAGCACCAACTACCGACTCGACGCAACTGCGCGGCGCTGCTGTCGGCGCGGCCCCGCATAGCCGAGCGGAGAAGCGACGCACGTTCATCGCCACGCGGCTGAGCGCCTTCCCGCTCCGGAGATCATACAAGCACACGGTCCTGTCGCTCCCGCTGCTGGCCAGAACGCTCGTCTCGCTCTTGTTGAACGCGACGCAGGCAATGTGCTCGCCCATCGACGCGTTCGACGTCGAGTGGAACTTGAGCGTCGAGAGCGGCGCCGTCTTCGTCTCGTCCCAAATCTCGATCTCGGTCGACCCGGTGGCGAAAATGGGGTCGTAGCGGTGGTGCGAGACGGAGCTGCGGGCACCGCAAGGTCAGCAGTCGCTCACAGAGCTAGGGAAGCAGGAGAGCGAGCGCACTTGAAGCCGGATTTGCCGTTGAAGGTTTGCAGGGGCTGCGAGAGGCGAGGAGTCAGACAAGTCGAGCGGCGAGACCAAGCAGCGGGACGCACTCGTGCGTTGCGACCGCTCGGGCCCTTGACGTCCCAGAGCTTGACGGTCTTGTCCGTGCTGCAGGTGAGGACGCGCGAGCTGCCGCGCGACTGCATCTCGTCGAGCCCCTCGACGGCATCGTCGTACTCGTCGTCGTCGAGCTCGTCCTCGAGGCCTGCGCGGCCCTTGCCCTTGAAGCCATGTCGGTGCGCTTGCGCTTGACGCCGCGCTCGCCGGCGCCGACCTTCTTCTCCATGCGGCCGTCCTCGCCGACCATGGGGTGGGAGAAGGCGACGCCCTTGACCATGCCGCGGTGTGCGCCCTCGACGTTCCAGACGGTGCGCTGACCGCCGAGGTCCCATACGCGGACCTCGCCGTCGCCGCTGCCGCTCGCGACGCGGCCGAGGCCGCCTGCCTCGTCCTTTGTCATGCAGTAGATGCCGTCGCCGTGGCCCTCGAGGGAGGCGACAAAGGGCTTGGCGAACATGCGGTCGAGCTTGGCTGCGGTGACTGCGCGGGTGTACTCGCGGGAGCGGGCGAAGGGGTGGAGGGCGGGGTCGAGGTTGCGCGAGACGGGTGCGGTGGCCGAGGACGAGGTTGGAAGGTGGTCCTCGACGTTGCGGTGGAGAGTCTTGATCTTCTGCGGGCATAGCGGGCAGGTCAGCGAGATGTGGGGGCGTTGAGCACGGGCGAGCTCAGGGGGCGGTGAGGGGAGAGATGGGGTGAGGTGAATACGGCGCTGCGTACCATGGCTGGACCGGGGAGGTAGATGTGCGATGGTGGAGAGTAGACTCGGCTAGAGCAAGCAGAACTAGAGGGAGCGCGAGGCGGAGAGCGGCGACGCGGCGGAGCGGAGCAGGCGAACGAGTGGATCCGCAGCTTGCCCCCGCCCGCCCCCCTCTTGCTGCGCCAGAGAGGCCCGGCTCTGCCTTCGACTAGCTGGGACTGTACAACACCCGCGCACCCGCTCGCAACTCCTCCCGCCCGCTTTCGCGCCGCCGTTCCCCTCATCAGCCCCGACCATGCGCTGTGAGCCCTCCCGCCCCCGCCACCCCTCAGACTGCCCCGCTGACCACGTGCACATCTCGAGCAGACGCCGTCCTCGTGACTGGCCCCGCCGGCGCGGGAAAGTCGACCTTCTGCGCGTCGCTCATCACCCACGCCCAGTCGCTCGGTCGCACCGTACACCTCTTCAACCTCGACCCCGCCGCAGACAAGTTTGAGTACCCGCCCAGCATAGACATCAAGGACCTCGTCAGCCTCGAGGACGTCATGGACGAGCTCGAACTCGGGCCCAACGGCGGCCTCATCTACTGCTTCGAGTGCGCTCACCCGCGCCCCCAGCTTCCCTCTCCCTTACACTCGCTCCCCTCCACAGGTACCTCATGCAGAACCTCGACTGGCTGTCGGACGCGCTCGGCGACTTTGAGGACGACTACGTGCGCCGAGCCTCTGTTCCGTTTCGTCCTGCACCTCCCGCTCACCCTCTCACCGCCCCGCAGCTCATCATCGACTGCCCCGGCCAGATCGAGCTCTACACGCACATCCCCATCCTCCCGCGCCTCGCCAAGCTCCTCACCTCGACGATGAACATCAACCTCGTCGCGTGCTACCTCCTCGAGTCGCAGTTCATGGAGGACACTTCCAAGTACTTCTCCGGCGTCCTCTCGGCCATGAGCTGCATGATCGGCCTCGAGGTGCCCTTCGTCAACGTCATGAGCAAGATGGACCTCGTCCGCCGCGAGGGCAAGCGCAAGAAGGAGGTCGACCGGTCAGTAGTTGTCCCCCTGCCATCTCGCTTGGCTTGGCTCGAGTTGCTCTCGTCCAGCGTCGTTGGCCTCGCGCACGACACTGACAGTATCGCCCTCGCTTGCAGGTTCCTCGACCCGGATCCCGAGCTGCTGCGGACCTCCGTCAACCGGGAGCTGAACCCCAAGTTCCACCAGCTGAACAGCGCGCTCGTGCACCTCGTGCGTGCATCTCCTACCCGGCTCTCTCCGTCGACGCCGCTAGTCCTCCATCGACCTCTCCGCTAATGCACCGCTCTCTCCCCTCGTTGGTCTCGCAGATCGACGACTTCAACATGGTCCAGTTCCTCCCGCTCGACGTGACGGACGAAGACTCGGTCGGCGTCGTGCTGAGCCACCTCGACAACGCGATCCAGTACGGCGAGCACGAGGAGCCCAAGGAGCCGGCTGATGTGCGTCGTTCTCTCTTTTCGCGCGATTCGCTGGGACGACGGACTGACGCGGCCCCGCTTGCAGATGGACCAGGGCGACTTTGATGTTGCAGAGTAAGGGAACGTGCCCTGGAAGACACGCGACGGCAAGGGGTAGGTGGGAGGCGAGGCGGATCCGAGTGAAGAGGTGGGCTTATGACCCGGGCGCGACGCGGTTCTAGATTGCTGTGACTGCTTGTTGTAACACCACGTCTCTCAGCACCCGCGCCAGCGATGAAAGCGAGACCCCGCGGAGATGCGCTACGCCCGATCAGCGCCTGAGCTTGGGTTCGCCCGCGCGCCCGCGTCCGGGCGCCACCTCGTCCTCGCGCACACCGCGCTCGCTCCCACCGCGCACCCAACTGGCAGCATGGTCGTCTCGCTCGCGTCCACCGGCGGCGCCGCCAAGATCTACTGCGTCAACGGCGGCGGCCTGACGAGCAAGAATGCCGCTGCCTGGCTCGAGGCCAAGCTCCAGGACCGGAACAAGCGCAGGAAGAAGGGCGGCCAGGGCGGGACGGGCGGAGAGGGCGAGATCAGGCTCATCCAGGTGCGCTTCAGGTCCAGCTCGAGGAGGAGGGAGGCACGGCGCCTCATCAGCTCGTCTCGAGGCGGTGGGCGGTGCTGACCTCTCGTCCACCGGCTCGCACAGGACTTTGACTTTCCCGAGGCAAGCAACAAGATCAAGACGACGCGCGATGGCAAGTACCTCCTCGCGACGGGGACGTACAAGCCGCGGATGAAGGTGTTCGACCTCGAGGAGCTGAGCATGAAGATGGAGCGCGTCACCGACAGCGAGAACGTCGACTTCTGCGTGCGTACCCTCCCCCCACTACTCCCTGGGCGGAGAAGCTGACGCGCGCGAGCGAGCAGATCCTCTCGTCGGACTGGACCAAGACGCTGCACCTGCAGTCGGACCGGTCGCTCGAGCTGCACACGCAGTCGGCGTCGCACTACCGCGTCCGGATGCCGCGGCAGGGCCGCACGCTCGCGTACCACTTCCCGACGTGCGACGCGCTCGTCGGCGGCCTCGGCCCCGAGGTCTGGCGCTTGAACCTCGAGGTCGGCCGCTTCATGAAGCCGTTCGGGCTCGAGGGCGCGGGGAGTACGACGGCGGTGAGGGCGGCGGCGTGCCCGGGAGCGGCGCGACGGGCGACGCCGTCATCGGCGTCAACGCGATCGACGTCAACCCGGCGCACCAGCTCCTCTGCTTCGGGACGGAGACGCGCCACGGCCGCGGCACGGTCGAGATGTGGGACCCGCGGAGCCGCTCGCGCGCAGGAACCTCCGCCTCCCGTACGCGTCGCTCGCGGCGTCGAGCATGTCGAGCGCGAGCTTGCAGCACCCGCGCCTGCCCGGCGTCGACGACGACAGCTCCCAGGGCGGCGTCGCTGTCACCGCGCTGGCGAACCGCAACGACGGGTTGAACATCGCGGTCGGGACGTCGACGGGGCATGTGCTGCTGTATGACCTGCGCGCGAACCGGCCCTACACGACCAAGGATCAGGGGTACGGCCTGCCGGTGAAGAAGGTCGAGTGGGTCGAGAGCTCGCCCGCGACGAGCGGCGACGCGGACCGCGAGGGTGGGTGGGTCGCCAGTGCGGATGAGAAGGTCGTCAAGATCTGGGGCAAGGACACGGTGCGTCCAGGGGTGCTCTATCCCGCTTTGCGAGGTCGTGCTGACTTTCTCCGTCTGCGCAGGGCAACAACCTCGTCGCGATCAACCCGCCAATGCCGATCAACGACATGCACATCTACCCGGGGACGGGCCTTGTCTTCCTCGCCAACGAGACGGCGCCGATGACGGGCTACTACGTCCCGCAGCTGGGCCCGGCGGCCAAGTGGTGCCGCTTCCTCGACAACATGACCGAGGAGATGGAGGACGACCAGGAGACGACCATCTACGACGACTACAAGTTTGTCGACCGCCAGGAGCTCGACGAGTGCGTTTTCCGCTCTCCTCTTCCTCCTCGCGAGAGTTCGAGCTCACGTCCTGCCCCGCAGCCTCAACCTCACGCACCTCATCGGCTCCGACACGCTCAAGCCGTACATGCACGGCTTCTTCGTCGACCTGCGGCTGTACACCAAGGCGCGCGCGATCGCCAACCCGTTCCAGTACGCCGAGCACCGCGACAAGCTCATCCGCGACAAGCTCGCCGCCGAGCAGGAGTCGCGCATCCGCGGCGCCAAGAAGGCGACCGGGTCGGCCGTCGCCGGCGTCAAGGTCAACAAGGCGCTCGCGCGCAAGCTCCGCACCGAGGAGGAGCGGCAGCGCAAGCGCGAGGCGGGGAGCTCGACTCGGACGACGACGACGGCGCGCGCCGCCGCAAGAAGAAGGCGGCGCAGGTCGAGACGCCGAGCTTGCTCAAGGACGACCGCTTCGGCGACTTGTTCACCAACCCCGACTTCGAGATCGACGAGGAGTCGCGGGAGTTCCAGCTGCTCAACCCTCGACCCGGCCCCGGCAACACCAGGAGGACGACGACGACGATGATGACGAGGACGAGGACGAGCAGGACTCGGCGGATGAGGAGGAGGCGTCCAACTCGGACAGCAGCGCAGAAAACAGTGCGCTCCACTCTCGTCCTTTTCCAGTAGCCCTGCTGACGCCCCCTCCCACAGACCTGGGCTTCGACAACGAGCGACGCCCGATCGACCCGCCAAAACGCCCTCCAAGCCCTCCTCCTCCTCCTCGCCCGTCCGCCGCCCCCGCCCCGACCGCACGCTCCCGCCCCGCGCTCGTCGCCGCCGACGACTCGGACGACGACACGCTCTCGTCCGCGCGCACGCGGCCGCTCGCGTCGACCGCCGCGCGTGCGACGCAGTCTTTCGCGCAGCGCGCGAGGGAGGCTTCCTCCTCGTTCGCTGGCGGGAAGCGTGCGCGCCGCGCAGCGGCAGAGGACGATGGGCTCGGCGACGGGGACGAGATCATCCGCGGGTCGATGGGCGGCGGGATGGAGATGTCGTTCATCCCCTCTGCGGGGGCGAAGGACGCCGCGGGGGAGAAGAAGCGCGAGGTCAAGGAGAAGCGCGAGAAGGAGAAGGCCGACCGGGCGAGGTTCGGCATGGGCCTCGAGACGCGCTCGGGCGGTGCGGAACGCGAGGACGCCGAGCGCGAGATGGGCGACGAGGAGGGGAGCGGGCGCACGCGGATGCGCAAGCCCGCGCGGAGCGCGAGCAGGAACAAGACACGGCATTTGTAGATGGGGTCGAACGGGCCGTTGCTGCATCGTGGGAGGGTGGCTCCTGGAGACATCGGATATGAGCGCGCGGGCGAGAGGAAGTTTGAGCACGGAGAGGCTCGGGTTGCACAAGGGGGGTGGATGCAGGGGCGGTACGGTATGAGAGTACGGAGTATGAGTATGCGAGCGCAGTGCGCGCGGAGCGATTACTGAACGACGGCGGGCATTATAAGGATGGGAGGGTGGGGTGAGGGAAGGTGCGAGGGAGACAACAGCGCGGGGCGGTGACAAGGGAATCAAGCGGGTGCAGGGCGTATGTACGGACAAGAACAGATTCACGGGTGCGGGCACAGATGGAACAGAACGCGGGAGGGGTGCTCACTCCGCGCGCGGCCAAGCCGTTCGCACGGCGGGCGCTCCCCCTTCCGCCGGTACAGCCGCCGCAGCCGCCTTCGCGCCGAGCTGCTCCCCCTCGACCATCGGCTCGTCCTCCTCCTCGATGGCGTGATCGTCCGCCTCGCCGTCCGTCCCGCCCGCGGTCGCGCTCGCGCTGCCGGTCTGTTCGGCGGACCCCCGGCGCCCCAGGCCGGCGGAAGTCGTTGCGCTCGAGGCGTCCGACTCGCCAACGGGCGACGGCAGCATCGTGCCGTCCTCTGCGCTCGTCACGGCGCGCCCGTCCGATGCGTTGGCGAAGCGGGGAGCGGAGGCGCCGAGGCGGCGGCGGGCGCGCCGTTGCCGCCCTTATGGATCTTGAGGTGACGGCGGAGGTTCGACTGTGCCAAGTACGTGTCAGCGAGAACCAACCGAGACATGAGGAAGAGGCGGGCGCACTTGCACCGAGAAGGCGCGGTCGCACATCGGGCACGTGAACGGCTTCTCGCCCGTGTGCGAGTGCATGTGGATCCTCAGCGACGACGGGCGCGCGAAGCGTTTCGCTGCGGGCGTGGGGGAGCGGGGCGGGTCAGCCTCGAGCGGGGAGCAGGGAAAAGTCTCGCAGGAGGAAGGGAACGCACGACAATGCGGGCAGCCGTAGCGGCCGGCATCTTGGGCAGGCTCGGCGGGTGCCGCTGCGCTCACCTGACCGGCGGGCAGCGCGCTGGGAGGAGCGCCAGCCCAGTTCGGCGGGCCTGACGCGCCCGCCGGGTGTGACGGGTACTGATGTGCGGCAGGGTTGGGTGGGGAGGTCGGCCCGGCGAGGGGAAGGCCAGACGGGATGGAAAGCGGAACAAGGTTTTGCAGGTCGTGGCGGCGGGAGGGGGCGGCGTGGTGAGGGTGCTGGGGCGGGTACGAGTGCATAAGGTGAGGGGCCCAGCCCTCCTGTGGAGGCTGGTGCTGAGCCGGCGGGCGGTCGAAGGGCGGGTAGCTGGCAGAGCCGTTCGAGAGGTATGCGTATTGCGGTGCGGAGAAGGCGGGTTGTGCGGTACTGGGCCGGGCGTAGAGGTCCGGTCGGCCGGCGAGACGCTGCTCGTGCTGAACAGCGCCGTTCCAGCCTAGCTGTGCGCGATACTCCTCCGTCGACGAGATCGACAGCGCGCGAGGCCGCGACACCTCGAGACGGTGAGCGGGACCGGCCGACGCGTCTGGTACCGCTCCCGCCCGTCGAGCACCTCTTCCCCGTGCGCAGCGCCGCCCCTCTCCGAGCTTGTCGCAAAGCCAGGCAGACGGCCGTATGCCGCGCCGTCGTAGTGCGCGCCGTGTGAGACGGATGCGGCGCGAGGGCGGCCGTTGCTGGCGGAGAGGCCGGAGGAGAGGATGGAGGGCGTTGCCGTCGGGAACTCGAGGAGGTGAGCTGGCGCGACGGCGGTGAGGCAGGGCGGACGATGCGGCGCGACTGGGAGAAGGCCACGCCGGCGTCGTTGGCGGTCTCGGCGCATGCGGTGACGACGGCGGGATAATGGGAAGGCGGCGGGTGCGGGCGAGAGGAGGTGGAGGCGGACGGGTCGGCCTCTATCGTCGGCGAGACGGAGTCGGAGAGGCGCGATGAGCGAGGAGGGCCGTCAAAGGTGGTGCATGGCGGCAGCCGGGTTGGAGAATGGGGGGAGGGTTCTGCCCGGTGGGCAGAGAGGGGGAGATGAGGCAAGCGGCGTCAGGGGAGTGCGCTCAAAAAGGCGGGAGAGCGGGACCCAGCTGCGAGCGCAGGGAGGACACTCACCGGAGGGCCGGGGATCGGGCGCATTCAGCAGGGCAGAGATGGACGGGAGGCGGACGCCCGTCTCGCCCGGTGCGGGTCCTGCTGCCCATGGCTGCGGCGGCGGAGGAGCAACCGCGTCGACCTCGAGCGGCGCGGAACAGTGTGCGACGGCCATATCGAGTGCAGCGATCACTGGCGCATGGCCCTGCGGGCGCGCGGAGGGCGGCGG
Source organism: Rhodotorula kratochvilovae (assembly GCA_019926025.1). Classification (NCBI taxonomy): domain Eukaryota; kingdom Fungi; phylum Basidiomycota; class Microbotryomycetes; order Sporidiobolales; family Sporidiobolaceae; genus Rhodotorula; species Rhodotorula kratochvilovae. Next base: position 583,969 of record JAHSUG010000003.1, on the reverse strand, counting down.
GGGCGACAGGGCGACCGAAGCGGCGTCGCGGGTGATGAGGCGTGCGGGAGGGTCGCGTCGCTCGTGCGCCAGGCCAAAGGGGGGCAAAGGGCAGGCCGGGGTGCGTTAAAGGAGACGGTGGGACGAGTGTGCGCAGCGGTGCGCGCGCTCAGAGTTTGTCTGTTCCAGGCCGAGCGGGGCGATCACGGCGAGCGGGGGAGGCCGCCGTCGAAGAGCTGAGAGCTGGGGTACGGGTGGCGAACAAACCCCGGCGAGGGTGCTGGCTGTGGTCGAGTGCGCCGGTGCAGCGCTCTCGTCGCCGCGGAAGGTGCGCGCGGAAGAGCCGAGGGATAAGCGGGAGACGGAGAGACCAGCGAGGATCGCCCCGGGCCCGCCGCCGCTTCCCTCGCACCGCCCTCGCGCGTCCGCTCTCCCTTCCAAGAGGCGCGCTTCAGCAACACACCCGCTCCGCCGTCTCGACGTCCTCGTCCTCGACTCCTCGCCCCGCCGTGCCCCTTGCTCGCCCGCTCGTCTCCAGATTGTTGCCTTCCCGCAGGCCGCTTCTTCTTCTCCGCACGTTTCTAGCTTCCCCGAGCCTGATTAAAAGTCGCCGACAGCCCGCTTCCATGAACTCGCCGCTACTCGCCTCCTCTGCGTCGTCGTGCTGCTCCCGACGCTTCCCTGCTTGCAAGCGACCATCTCGCCCGAATGCTTCCGCTGGGCGGCGCACGACCCGGTGGTGCCGCACTTTGGGTTTCCTCGAGCTCCCTGTCCTCGCTTCGGAAAGCATGGCCTCAGCGGGCGATCGCACGAGGCGGGCCGGCCGCGTTCCCTCGCCCCGGCCGCCTGGCGCAGAGATCTCAGAAGATGCTCGTCGCCCCGGATTCCCGCCGGTCCATCCTCGCTTTCCAGCGAGTGACCGGCGGCGGATGCGAGGGAGAGCTGCAGGGCGCGTCGACGGCGCGCCTCGCGCGCAGGGATCGTCGCGTACGCCACTCGCGCCTGCTGGGTGCGGCGCATCATCACAGACGCAGTCACCGCGCGGCGCACGCACGCATCAAAGCCGGGGAGCGCCGCCGGCGGAAAAGAACGCGCTGCGGAACTCGCTTTAAAGGTTGATGAGGAGCGACCGCGCGGAGTCGGACAGCATCCGATTGCACAGCTCGTCTCCTCAACGACGAGGAGAAGGAGGAGGGACAAGTCTACGCGATCTTGCGGTTCACAGGGCGGATGGTCGCGCCCGGCTTGACGAGCACCGCCGGGATCGTCTGGTCGCGAAGGATCTGCGCGCGAAGGGAAGGCAAGAGATCAGCCCGAGTGATCGAAGTGCGCGTCATTCCGATTGTCGAGCCTCCAAGTCCAGGCCCGTGGATCCACGGCTCCAACTCGTTTCGCTGGCGAAGAAGCGCAGGCGAGGGGGTGCTCTGGCGCGCATGCGCTGCGAACCCGCGCAAGCGCGAGGCTTGGGGCGCAACGCGAACGATGCCATCGCCGCCGACGTTCTCCGGGCAAGCGAAGAAGCGGAAATCGTGCGGGAGATGGAAGAGAACGCACCGTCGAGGTGGACCACTCGGGGCCCATCGGCGTGCTGAGCTTGTGCTCGTGCTGCGCCGCACTCGTGTACGGGAACGGGAGGTCCTTGAGCATGTACTTGGCGGCCTTCTTGTCCTTCTTCTCGCTGATGATGACATGGTTGAGCTGCGCATCCTTGCGCTTCGACACCTCGACGCCCGCAATCTTGGTCACGAACTTGCGCGCATTCTTCTGCTTCTTCGCGCCCTTGCCGGCCCATGCGCCCTGCGTGCGTCGGAGAGGTTAGGCTGGTGCCGATGGAGGGAACGAGCGAGGGAGCGCACCCATCCAGGAAGCGTGTTGTCCTCTTCCCGCGGTGCGTCGCGCTCGATCTCCCGGCGCTTCTCCTCCTCGAACTCCTGCAAGCGAAAATGCGTCAGTACCGTTGGCACCGGGAAAGTATCAGCGAGGGACGCACCGCCACGACGTCGTCGTTCGCAAACGCCTCCTTGACGAGCTCGCGCTGGCGGAACGCGGCAGGCCCCTTCCGCGCTGCGCCTGCATGTCCTCCTCGTCGAGCTCCTCGTCGCTCGACGCCGCAGCATCGCCGTCCATCCGCTGCGCCGGGACTGCCAGCGCGCCGCCAATCTGCGGGGCGTTCGCCGCCCGCGCCGCCTTCTTCCCCTTCTTGCCCTTCGCTCCCGAGCCCGTGAGGGCCGCCTCGCCGCTCATGTCCAGCTCAACCTTGGCGTCGTCTCGCTCCGCCTCGCGCACGTCGGCCTGCTTGGCGCGCGCGCGGTCCGCCTTCGCCGTCGACTTGGCGAGGGCCGACTCGTCCTTGCCGAAGCCAGCCTTGTTCAGCTTACGCGAGAGCTTGCCCGCGCTGGAGGAGCCCTCGGCCGCAAGTGCGAGCCAGGGGTTCGCCTCGGGGTCGGCGTCGGCGTCGGGGACGACGAATCCGGGGTTCGAGAGCGACGGACGGGCGCGAGCGGTGCGAGAGGAAGAGGCGACGGAGACGGGCGCGGCGAGCTTGGTCGTCGTGGCGGTGCTGAGGGTCGGTGCGGCGGCGGAGGAGCCGGCGGCAGACGACTGAGCGGAGGCGAGCTGCGAGGAGCGGGAGTCAGCGGGACATCGCAAGCGAACCGAAAGAGCGAGAACGCACCTTCGCAGCCGCGCTCGTTGGGCCAAAGACCATGCGCCCAAGGTTGCCCTGCACCTGCTCCGACATAGCGAGCGGTGCGGCGTCGTCCTCGCCACCGCTTGCCGCGTCCACCTCGTCCAGCTGCGCGAGGCGCTGGCGCAGCTCGTCCTCCTCGCGCTGGACGTCGCGGTCGGCGCGCGCCATCGCGTCCTTCATGAACTTCATGTTCATCACGCCCTTGAGCTTCGGGTCGTTCGCCTTGAGCGCCGCCTCCTTGGCGTCGAGCGCAGCAAGCTCATCGAACGCGCGCCGGCGGACGGCGTCAAAGTCCTCGTCGTCGCCCGACTCCGCCGAGTCGCGGTCGCCGTCATCAGACGAGGCGAACTCGTCGCGCTCGTCGTCGCTCCCGACGCCCGCAATCTTCTTGCGCAGCTCCTCCCTCCGCGCGACCATGTCGCGGATCGCCGCGTTGCGCTCCTCCTCGAGCCCGTCGAGCCCATCGACCTTGCGCGCCCAGCGCCCGCCCTTGCCCGAGTGCTTGAGCGAGACGCGCTCCTTCGCGCGCTGGATCTCGAGGCGCGCGCGCTCCTCTTCGGCGCGGTTCCCGCCGTCGATCGCGTCCAGCTCGGCGAGGTCCTCGAGCGAGAGCTGTGGGCCCGCGCCGTCGCGCTCGCGCGCCTTGCGGTGGATGCGCCGGTACGCCTTGCTCTTGATCTTGGCGACGCGCTTGGCCTTGCGCTCGGCGCGGTACATCAGGTCGCGTTGCCGCCGCAACTCGGCCTGCCGCGCGGCGAGATCCGCCGGGTCGAGCGTCGCGAGCGCGGCCTTCTCCTGCTGCTGCAGGTCCGACTGCGACATCTGCGCCGTCATCAAGAGCGACTGGATTGACGCCTCGAGCTCGTTGGTCGGCTACAGTCGTGCGGCTCTGTTAGCGACAGGTAAGAGAGAGGAGGAGGAGGAAACGCACCTGGAACTTGGCGTTCCACTCCTGCGCGTTCGGGTCCCTCCGCACGTCGCCCTCGCCGCCCATGAGCGGGAGCGTCAGGCGCTCGTGCCGCGCGCCCTCGGCGCCGAGCCCGCTCTGCCCTTTCATCCGCCGCACCGTCTCGTTCCACTTGTCCGTCTCCTCCTTGGTCTGGTCGTACGCCGCCTCGCGGTCGACCTTGTCCTGCAGCCGGCCGGGCAGAGGCGCTGCGAGAGGGCCGGACGCCTTCAGGTGCGAGTTGGTCGTCGTCACCTTGGTGGACGAGGAGGAAGAGGGGGCGAGCGGCTTGAGCGACTTCTTGAGCGCGGCAAGGCGCGGGTTCTTCGAGTCGGTGAAGGACGAGAGGAGGTCGTCGAGGTCGACCTTGCCTGCGATGGTAGACGGGTTAGCGAGGTCAGAGAAGCGGAAGAGGGAAGCGGCGCACCATCGTCCGCCTTGACGGCGACAAACTCGCCCTCCGGGTACGCCTCGGTGCGCTCGGCGAGAACGACGCGCTTCTTCTTCTTACTGCCGTCCTCGTCGTCACCATCGCGCGACTTGCGCTTCTTGCTGTCGAGGCCCTCAACGAACGAGTCGAGCTTGTCGAGCGCGTCGGCGTCGTCCTCGTCTGCGGAGGACATGTCCTCGTCGTCGTCGTCCTCGCGCGCGGAGCCCGACTCGACGTCCTCGTCGTCGTTCTCCTCGTCGGAGTCGTCGTCGCCAGCGGAGGCGAACCCGCCTGCGTCGAGCATCTCCGTCAAGTCCATCCAGCCCTCGCCCTCCTCGTCGTCGTAGTCGATCTCGTCCTCGTCGAGGTCGACCTCACGAGCGGCCTTGTCGCCGCCCTTGCCCTTGCTCGACCCGCCGCGGCGGCTGAGCGGGCCCTCGTCCTCGCTCTCCTCCGCGAGGTCCGAGTCGATCTCCTCGTCGTAGTCGCCGTCGCCGACGAAGCCGCCGTCCTCGACGTCCGAGTCCATGCCGAGCTTGAAGCCCGCGGGCTTGAGCCCCGTGAACTCGACGACCTCGTCGCCGCGAACGCGGAACCCGCCCGACTCGTCCTCATCGTCGCTCAGCTCCTCGTCCTCGTCGCCCTCGTCCAGCTCCTCATCGTCGTCGTCCTCCTCGGCAGGCGGCGCGCGCCCCTTGCCCTTGCCCTTGGCAGCGGCAGCAGGCGGAGCTGCGCCCTTGCCCTTTGCGCGGGGCTTGCCGGTGCGTACGCGTGCAGCGGGGTCGACGTCGCCCCTCGCGCGGCGGACGCGGTTCGTGTGGGTGTAGACGTCGAGCGCACTGTCGGGAGCGGATGCGGTGGCGGGCGACTTGGAGGTGCGCGAGGCGGTGCCCTTCTTCTTTGCGGGTGCAGGGGCAGCGACTGCGCGCGAGGGCTGCTGGAGCTGCTTGGGCTGGCGTCCCTGGCGTGCCATCTGTGCTCGACTGGCTCGCAGCGGGCGAGGGGAGCGGGGTGCGGACGACGAGGCGCGAGAGCTTGGGCCAGAGAGACCCGGTCTCGCTCAGAACCTCGCACCGGCTGGACTTGCTTGTAGTGGAGCGGAGTGCGTAGAGTAGCTCAAAGCAGCCCGTCCTGTCCAACTAGCTTCGAATGAGAGCGCGACGACGCCGTGCACCGCCCCCACCTCGTCCTCATCAGCTCCCGCTCCTCCCACCCGCTCTACCGCCTCTGTGCACCTGTTGAGCAGCATGAGCAGCTCGGAAATACCTGCACTCGACGCCAGCCTCGAGGCGCACCGCCTCGTCGCCCGCTTCCTCCGCTCGCACCGTTACGACGCCGCCCTCGCCTCCTTCCTCGACGACACCGCAGACACGCACCCGAAGTTGCCCTACCTCCTCCATCGTGAGGCGACAGCCCAGACTGCGCCGCACGATGCCGGCGAGGACCTTCAGGACGTGGTCGACAGTTGGTTCGCTGCGCGCGTCGCCCGCCTCAAGGTCGACGACCCCGTCCAGTCGCTGCGGGACCAGCTTGATGAGCTCGACTTCACGGAGGAGAAGGGTAAGGAGAAGGCACCCGCGCGGACGGCGTTGAGGGAGACGAGCAACGTCCTCACCGTTACCAAGGGCGTCTTCCCGAGGCGGCAGTGGGACTCGAGCGAGCTACGCTTCCGCACGTGCGTCCCCACCTTCCACGTCCTAAACCCGGGTGAAACAGAGTTGACGGCTGCAGAATGGCGCACGCAGCGACGAGACCCCGTGCATCTTCACCACCGCCGTCGACCGCACGCTCAAGGTCTACTCGAGCTCCACCTTCGAGCTGCTCGACTCGTTCTCCCTCCCGTCGCCCGCCCTCTCCGTCGTGCAACACCCGCTCGAGGAGCAGAAGCGGTTCATCCTGTGCGCGACGATGGAGGGGAGCGTAATGGTGCTCGACCTCGTCTCGAGGGAGGTCAAGGCGCGCGTTAAGGACCACATCAAGGTGAGCTGGCGCTCGGTCGTTTGTGCTCTCTCAAATAGCGCGCCTGACAATCTCTTCGTGTCTTCACCGCAGTACATCGTCCGCGCCGCATGGTCTCCTGATGGCCAGCACATCGCAACGCTCGGCTACGACAAGCTCGTCCACATCTACCGCTTCACGCTCTCCGCCCCGTCCTCCGCTTCCTCTGCCGACACCCCCGCCCTTCTCGATGGCGAGCTCCCCGACCCGCTCGCGACCTGCCCGGACGTCTCGCTCGTCAAGGTGCACAGCATCACGGCCAAGTCGAACCCCGAGGCGGCGGTGTGGCTGCCGGACAGCAAGTGGCTTGTCTGGACTGCGCGGGAGGATCACCTCCTGCGGTATGTGCGTGTGCCGGACGAGGGCGAGAAGGGCGGTGAGGCGTGGGAGGAGACGCACTACAACCTGAACGAGAACGGCGACGCCTTCGTCTCGTTCTCCATGTGCGTGCGCTCTTCACTTCCGTTCGCCTGCGTGCTTACGCTCCTCCCGCCCGCAGTCTCTCGATCGGCCTGCACCCCTCGCTCCCCATCTTCAGCCTGCAAACCTCGACCGCGTCCGCACGCCTCCTCCTCTACCCGTTCCACTCGCCCACCCGCCTCCTCACGCTGCACACGACCGCCTCCCAGTCGGACTACTTCAACCCGCGGCATGCCTGGCTCCCGGACGGCAGCGCCGCAGTCGTCAACTCGGAGGACGGGATCGTCCGCATCGTCGACCTGCGCGGGCGCGTCGTCCTCTCCGCGGGAGCGCACGGGAGCGCCGCCCCGCCCGAGGACGGGGACGACGCAGATGCGACGCCGGCGCTGCGGAGCGAGCGTGCGAGGCTGAGGCGCGAGGCGGACAAGGGCAGCTCGGTCATCCGCGATGTCGAGGTGCTCGGTGAGGAGGACGCGGCAGGCGTGCCCGGGCGGTGGAGGGTTGTCAGCTGCGGGTTCGACAAGACGGTCAAGGTCATCGAGTAGGGCGGGGCTTGCTGAGGTGGCTGCATTGCACGCGCTTCGTAGAGTGCGTCGCCTCGTTCTCTCGCCGAAAGGGCCAGCCCTTGCGCCGGGAAGAAGCGCGGCGGACTCGACTGTCCCGTTTGCACAAGCGGCAGTTCTCGCTCGAGGAAGCGGCGGCTTCGCGCGGGAGGAAGCGGCAGCAAAAAGGACCAAGCGACGGAGGCTGCCTTCGTGGACCGCCTGACCCGGAGTCGTTGCCAGAGCCCGTGCCCAGGGGGAGTAGCCAAGTCTCGCGAACTCAGCAGCCTCCAAGCGACGGTGCAGTGCCGGAGTACACCGCCGCCTGCCGCTTGGTAGTGTGTATTCAATAATGGGCTCTCGTTGATGAGAGCGCTGTGGCAGGATAGAGGATGACGGACCGAACGCACAGGTGCATTTGCGAGCAAGCGCCGTACGCGGCTCCAAGTTGCGCGTGCGCACCCAGTGCGATTGCGGCTGCTTCAAACTCCTTTCGCTCTGGCTGTACAATTCGACAACCCTCTTGTGGGCGCGTTTGGTTCCAAGTTCGCGGGTATGAGTGCGATGAGGGCGAGGGGAAGAGGGTATGAAGGGCTGAGACGGCAAGCGAGCGAGCATGCGAGCGTGGGAGCTCGGGGCTGCGAGTGGACAAGCGGGAGAGATCAGGAGACTCTCAGGAGCGTGTGTACGCTTCAATAGACGCTGAAGAAAGCCAAAAGCGCAGACCCCGTCGCTCAAGGAAGCGCCAGCAAAAAATTGACCAAGCGGCGGAGGCTGCCTTCGAGGACCCACTCGTAGAGAGAACACAGGATGTGATCCGGCCAGTTCGGCGGAGGGGCCAGAGCCCCTGCCCAAGGGGAGTAGCCTTATCTCACGAAATCATGCAGCCCCGCAAGCGACGGTGCAGTGCCGGTGTACACCGCGCAGTGCCGCTTGGTCGTCTATTATGATAGTACAACAATGTATATGGGCTCTAGTGGACCAGAGGTGGTGCGCGACAGAAACGAGCACCTTTGAGAACAAGCGTTTTTCCGGGTTGCGCGTTATTGCAAGCACGACCGCAACTTTGGCTGCGTTGCCTGTCCTTCACCCCTCTTCTCCTCTCTCTGCCTTGCATGACAACGTCTGTGCAGACCCAGTTGTCGACGAGGCTGAGCGCAACAAGAAGGGGAGCGGAGGGAATGAGAGCAGTTGACCTCCCGCGGACGTCGTCGCGCTCAACGAGGAAAGGACGCCGCGACGCGGGGAGGCGCGTGGGGAGGAGAGTGCGGGCGGCCGCGGCCACTCGTGAAGAACCTGCGCTGGAGGGGGGACGGGGGAGGGGTGGAGAGGTGGGGAAAAGAAGGAGGAGGTTTGGTGGAGACGCGCTTTCAATCGTTTCCCTCGGAGGAGCTTGTTTTGATCGCTTCACGTGAGTAGTATGCTCGCCTCCCATCGCTGTCACTCATTTTTTGCTACGCAATTCACTGTCGCAGGATTTGCCTCGACCGTCCGCCGGGTGCACGAGCGAGAGGAGGTCGAGAAGGAGCTCGAGCAAAGCTGTCTCTCAGGGGACCTTCCCTTGCGCTTCTCGTCTCTGTTTGGAGATCCGAAGAGCGCTGCTGAGCACTGCGCGCTCGCAGGAAAGCTCGCCAGGCCGTCGCAGCCGCTCTGCGAGAGCATAGCCGTCGACATTCTCGACCTGGCGCGCCAGAGGGGAGTATCTTCGCGGGGCGGAACGACTGACCTTGTCAATGTGGGCTGCGAAAGCAGTTCCGTCTGGCAGACTGCCCCTCCTCAACTTGAGAAGGTCAACCGCGGAGCGGTCTCTCGACGGCAGAAGCGCTCGAGATCAGGCCGGGGTACAGGCATGCGGGACGCTTCGCGATGAAGTGCGCTTCTCGCTGGGCTGGAGGGCCCGGTCTCAGTATCGTCGCACGCTGCGCCCGCTCCGAGGACTTGCTGCACCTCGGCGCCGCGCGCCTCTTGAACTCCTTTATTTCATCCGTACACCCCTCCTCACCACTCCCGCTCCCTCGGCGCAACAAAAACAACCAGTGCGTACCCTGCAGCATCCCCACCACCCGCTCCGACCCCTCGTAGCGCCTTCGCAGACTTCGCCATGGTCCACTTCCTCACGGTCGTTGCGGCGCTCCTCCTCGCCCACACCGCCTCCGCCGGTCCCATCGCGTACGCCGTGTGCCAGGCGGGGTGCGCGGGCCTCGTCGTCGCGTGCTACGCCGCCGCAGGCGCGGTGTGCGTCCCCTGCCTCCCTCCCTCGCGCTCGAAAGGCGCGGGGTCGCTGACAGCCTACTCTCCCAGCTTCGGCACCGTGACCGCGGGCGCGGGCACGCCGGCGGCGATCGTCGGCTGCAACTCGGCGTTCGGGTCGAGCCAGGCGGCGTGCGCGGCGGTTGCGCTCGCGCCGACGCCGTGAAGGGTGCGCGGCTTCCTCTCTCTCTCTCTCTCCCACGCTCTGCCGACGCCGACGTACACAGAACGTCGACACACCGCCAAGGAAGAGGGTGGGCACCGCTTGAAAGGGTCGTCGAGGGGGCTTTGCGCTGGGAGGGAGGGAATCGCTTGTAGTCTTGGTCCGTCCCCTCTGGTCTTCGCTTCAGTCCCCTCTGTTCACTTTATCGCTTGGAATCGCACACGCGCACTTTGCAGTCCCACGCAGCAAGCGCACTCGCGCCCCGCAAGCCCTGAGAGCATCTCTCGCTCGCAATCTGATCGCGCTGCAAGCCGCATGAACGCCCCCGCGCGTTACAACCCCTTGCTAACGGCCTCCTCCTCAAGCTTCCACTCCAGCCACTCGGTCTTGAACCCCTTGGCAAGCCACCTCCCTCCCTCCTCTCCGCTCTCGCCCGCGCCCTCCCCCCTTTCCAGCACGTCCTCCTTGCCCTCCGCGGCGCCAACCGTGCCCTCCTTATCCACCGGGGCCTTGACGACAAACACGCCGTCGCCGTCGCCGTCGCCGCCCTCCGAGGAGGAGAGGTGGTCCAGCCGGACGCTGCCGTACGCGAGCGCGACGGTCTGCCCCGCGGCGGTCGCAGCGCAGAGGGACGTGCCGAGCTTGCCGGACGCGCGCGGGCGCGAAGAGGAGGTGTGCAGGAGCGTGAGGGTTGAGGAGGGCGGCGGGAGCGGGAAGAGGGAGGGGTAGGGCGTGAGAGGGGCGGAGGGGAGCGGCTCGGAGGGGACGCTGCGAAAGCGAGCGAGTCAGCCCTTCCATTCGTGATGGACTGCAGGCATCTGTGAGCCGGCGCAGGCCCCGCTCGCAGACGCAGGGCACGAACGAGAGGAGGAGATGGACGCACTCTTCGCCCTCCCTGAACAACCGGAATACGACCCCCCGCTTCCTTACGACACCCTTGTGGTGCGTCCGCGCGGTGAGCTCCTGCCCAACGTAGCACCCCTTGCGGTAGTCGACGCCGTTCATGAAGTCGATGCTCGCCTCGAGCGGGAGCGCGGGGAAGTCGGCGGGCCCTTCGGGGACGGCGTGCATCAGGCGATGGAGGTGGAAGTGTGCGGGCGAGACGGGCGCGATGAGTTCAGGTGGTGCTGTGTCTCGCAAGAGGATCGTGGTATCCAGGTCAGCATGAGGCAGCCACGACCGAGACGGCCTGTCGAGAGGAAACGCACGCTGCTCGCCGTCCTTCTCCGCGATCCAGCGGTACCCCATCCCCGCGACCCTCGGGTCCCAGCCCTTCTTCCTCTCCTCAAGCCACTTCTCCGCTGCCTCGACCTCCTCGGGCGAGCTCTTTCCCTCTCCCGCATCCGCCGGGTTCCGCCATGCGGCAGTGACGACGAGGTCCTCGGCGCCCTTGCCGAGTTTGACTTTTGAGCGGAGGAGGTGCCGCTTGAAGTAGGTGCGGAGGGAGGACGTGAATGAGGCGTCGTGCTCGAGGAGGAAGGCGGGCGAGCCGTCGGCAGTGGGGGCGAGAGGCGGGTACAGCATGATGTCGTGCATGTAGCGACCCTGCGCGCGCATCGCTCCGTCAGTAGAGCTGCAGGAGAGGCTCGAGCGGGACGCACGTCTGCCTTGAGGATGTTGGCGTAGACAACGCGGTGCTTGTCAGCGGCGTCGGCGTCGGCGGGCTGCTTGAGGCGGCGGACATCGTTGGAGACGAGGCCCTGGAGGAACTTGACCGAGTCGGGCCCTTGTACGCTTAGGAGTGCGCGAGACGGGAGCGGGGTGAAGAGGTAGGGCGGGGCGAGCGATCGGGCCGAGGAGGAGAGGGCGCGGCGGCAGGTGCAGGCGAGCTGTGAGCGGGGGAGCAGTGCTCGCGGAGATAGCAGCGGGGCGAGCATCGCAGCAGTCCTGCCTGGCAGTACGGCGGGAGAGGGAGGAAGCCAACCCGCGACCCGCCGACTGTCGCCCTCGACCTCGTCACGCTTACGCTCGATCTGCACTGCAGAGCACTTTACTCGAGCACACGCAACTCAAGCAACACCCTCGAGCAGCGCGCCACCTCCCCCTCGTCGTCCCCACCTCTCTCCCCTCTTCATCTCCTCATCCCGCCTCGCCGCCCCGCGCAAGATGAGCTGCCAGGGCGTCCGCCAGGCCCTCGCCGACTGCATCCTCCGCTCCGACTGCGTCCTGCGGTCCGACCCGCCCCGGAGCCCGCAAGAGTGCCTCAAGGCGCACGCCGACGAGCTCCCCGAGGAGTGCCAGCTCCTCCGCAAGAGCTTCTTCGAGTGCAAGCGCGGAATGGTCCGTCCCTCTCCTTTAGCCTCCCCTTGCTGTACCTGCTCACACTCGCGCGCGCGAACAGCTCGACATGCGGTACACTCGCCCGTCCCTCCTCCCCCTCCCGTCCACCTCCCACCGCTTGGGCATCTCCCCTCGTCCCCGACTTTTACTCGCCACCTCGCATAGCTCCGCTGACACGACTCACCCCTCTCCGTTCGCAGGAAACGCTTCCGCGGCAACGAGCCGGCGCAGTTCAAGGTGCCCGGCAAGGAGGGTCTGGGCGAGGGCGCCGGCGCGAAGGAGTAGACCGACAGCATGGGAGGGCACGGAGCACTCGGCGGACACGAGACGGCAGGCGGGGCGTGTAGACGGATGCCAGGATACCCGGCGGCGAGGATACCCGGAGACGATACACTCGCAACTCCACTCATCATCGCACAACCGCACGTCTCCTGAAAGCGTCCGTTCCGCAAGCATCTCAACTACAGCTGCGCCGTCGCACCGCCGGCACCACCAACCGCCTGCTCCACCGCGGTCTTCAAGCTCGGCGCGACCTGTTTCCTCGTCGCGCGGTCGTTCCCCTGCTGCCAGATGCGCCACCTCTCTTCGCCCACCGCCCCCACCCTCCTGCACGCCATACACATCCGCGTCCTTCCACTCCTCGAGGCGGAGGACCTCGTCCTTCTCCAGCGCGCCGAACACCCCCTGCAGCGCGGCATTGTCCCTCGCGCCCGCGCCGAGGACGAGCAAGAGCTCGCGGCGGTGCTTGTCCTCCTTGCCGCTTTTGCGCTTGACGTGCATATAGCTCGTCAGCACCCCCGCGGCATCGAGCCCGCGCTCGGCCATCCACGCGCGGACGTCCCCGACGAGGCGAGGCGACCTTGTCCTCCGCTTTGGGCGGGACGGGGGCGCCTCGAGCAGGGTCGACAGCGAGAGGGGGACGGTCGAAAGGCCGTAGCGCACACCCGAGGTGAGGTACTCTTTGTAGTCGCGCCGGAGGAGGTCGCGCGCCGAGAGGTGCGCGACGTCCTCCTTTGCGTGCGAGAGGCGCGCGTTGTACGCCTTGAGCGCGTCGAGCGCCGCGGCGCCCGCTTCGAATGGGGAGGAGGACGCGGAGAGGTTGGTGGATGCGATCGGAGCGGCGAAGGAAGAGAAGGGAAGGAGCGCGCCGACGGCCGCGACGTCGATGGGTGAGGCCTTGCCGCCGTCTGCGGCGGGCTTGAGCCGCGTGTCGATCATAATGGCCGAGAGGAGGAGGTCCGCCACCGGTCTCGGGACGTCCACTGCTTCGCCTGCACCCGCGAGGAACGAGTCGGCGACGAGCGAGGCGCAGCTCCCGACCACTTCGATGCGGCGCGGGTTCGCCGCGAGGTGTCGCCCCTCGTCGACGTGGTGGTCAATGACGGAGAGCACGCGGGCGTCGTCTGCTGCGTCGGCGGGGTCGGTCGGGTTGGAGCGGAAGACGGGGAGGAGCGAGTTGTGGTCGACGAGGGCGAACCTGGCGCCGAGGGTGGCGAGGCGCGCCGCGGGGAGGTCGTCGAGGGTGAGGAGCGAGTCGTTGGTGACGCCTGCGGAGGCGAGGGCGAGGGCGTTCTCGGGGCGGAGGTGCAGGTCGGTGCGGGCGGTGAGGACGAGGGGCACGAAGCGGCGTGCGGTCGCGGCGGGCTCGCGCTGGGCTGCAAAGTGGGCGTAGGCGAGGGTGGACGCGAGGGAGTCGAGGTCTGCGGTGCACGCAGAGTCAGTCTGAGCGGTGCAGCGCTGAGGGAGAGAGGGGTGGGGCTCACCTCCTGCCTCGTTGCCGACGGTGACGACCCAGTCCTCGGCGGGGGTGCCTGCGTCGACGACGGCGAGGAAGTCGTTCTTGACAGCTGCGAGGTGCTGCAGGTAGGGCAGCGCCTGGTGCGGTGTGGCCATGGCGGCGAGGGCGGGTTTGGCGGCCCGGAGGAAGCGGGGCGGGAGCAGGGCGGCGGGGGCGCGCGAGTCGACGAGGACGACCGCAGCGAGCAAGAGGAGGGCTGCGAGGGCAGGGAACACGAGCTTGTCCTCGACTGAGAGCGCCAGCGTGGAGAGGGGTGAGGGCGACCTCGTCCCTCGCGAGGGTCTGCATCTCGCCACGCACAGAATGTCGGACCAGCAGCTCGAGAACGGCAACACCACCGACCGCAACTCGGACCTCGGCCGGGGCGAGACCAAGGCTCGTCGCGGTGCGTCCTCTCGCCCCAGCCCACCTCTCCTCCCCGCTCACGACTTCCCGCACGCAGCGCTCGCCAAGCTCGGCCTCAAGAAGGTCGAGGGCATCAACCGCGTCGTCCTCAAGAAGCCCAAGAACGTGCGCACCCCCCTCCCGCCCCTTCTCGCGGCCCCGGCACCCGCACCCGGCCCCGTCGCGTGCACTCAGCTTTCCCCTCGATCCCGCAACTCACCCCCACTCGCCCCTGCGTGCAGGCCCTCGTCGCCATCAACAACCCCGAGGTCTTCAAGTCGTGCGTACCTCTTCACCGCACTCCCCGAGGCCACCTCTCTGACCTCGTTCGCCCGCTCTCCTCCCGCAGGCCCATCTCGGACTGCTACATCGTCTTTGGCGAGGCCAAGCCCGAGGACCCCTCGGCTGCCTTCTCCCAGCTCAACCAGCTCGCCCAGGCCGGCCAGTTCGACCAGCAGCAGCAGCAGGCCGGCGCCTCTTCCATCGAGGGCGCGTCGTCCGTCGCCGAGGGCAAGGCCCCCGCGACCGACGCCGACGAGGGCGACGTCGACGAGTCGGGCCTCGAGGAGAGCGACATCAACGTCGTCATGAGCCAGGCCAACTGCGACCGGGCAAAGGGTGCGCGCACCCTCCTGCACTTACCGCGCGACGAGACTGACCCGCTCGACCTCCCGCAGCCGTCAAGGCCCTCCAGGCAACCAAGGGCGACATCGTCCAGGCCATCCTCGACGCCAACTAAGCTCTCGCATCTGTAGCCGTTTCGCTCACCGCAAAAGCATCCATACCAGTACCCCGTCCCGAGAGAGCGAATCGGAACTAACGAGTGTCAAAGTGTCTGTGCAGGAGCTACAGGTTGGAACGAGTGTACAGTACGCACCCTCAGAGGCAGCAGCCGCGCTTCATCCTCCCGCCGATCATCGCGCTCTCGAGCTCCCACTCGTCCCGCGTCTTCCTCCGTGCGCGCTTCTCCGCCATCGTCACCACCGGCGGCGGCGGCACCAGGTGCGCCTCCTCGCCCACAGCGGGCGCCCTCCGCCCGCTGAGCGCGCGCACGAGCCCGCCCCGCGCGCAGGCTGCCCCGGCTCAGCGACCGTACCAGCGTGCGCAGGCCCGCGCCGTCCTTCTCCCGCGCGTGCGCCGCGCCGTGCGCCCGCCCCACTCCACCGCCCACCTCGATCCGGTCGCCGCGCTTCGCGCGCTGCCACCTGCAGCGAAAGCTGCTCTTCCTCCTCGCGCGCATCCTCTCGACAAGGCCAAAGTCGAACCCATCCACGGCGGACTCCGCATCATCGCCCGCGTCGCCGTCGGACGACGAGAGCGACTCGAGCTCCTCCTGGTCCTCCCAGCTCGCCCAGGGCGCCGCAGGTGCACGCTCCTGTGCGCGGTCGCGGCGGCGGGCGCGTGCAGGTCCGGTAGAGAGGATATCCCCGCCTGGCGGAGGACGAGCCGCGCAGGGTGCTTCGGCGGTCGCGGGGGTGGGGGCGCGCCGCCGTACGAGGAGGAGGAGAACGACGGCCGCGAGGAGAAGGAGGAGGGGGGGACGACGACGCGCGGGACCCCGCGCGTGAGATCCAGGCTGAGCTTCGCGCCCGCTGCGGCGGTCGTCGGCGCCGTCCCCGCGGTCGTCGGGACCGAGTATGCGAGCGAGGAGTACGAGCCGTTGCCTGCGCGGTAGAACGGCGCGCGGGACCCGCCCGTGCCCGTTCCCGTGCCGGTGCCGGTGAGGAGGGACGACGCGGTCTCCATCGAGTCCTTGCGCGCGTCGGCGGCAAAGAAGGGCGCGCGCGGTCGCGGGGGGAGGTCGCTCCCTCCGCCGCCCAGGGTCGCGCCCGCCTCGGAGGCCGAGCCTTTCCTCCCTCGCGCAGCGGCGGCAGGGTCAAACAAGCCCAGGAGCGCGGCTGCCTTGGGCGGGATGAGCCCGCACTGCGCGGGGAGGGAGGACGCGGCCGCGGGCGGGGTGACATGCAGCAAGTCGCCAAAGGGCAGGGACGACGTCCGTGGTGGCGGCGAGCCGGTCCAGGGTGCGGGCTCGCGCGACGCGGGCGAGACGGGCGAGGTGGCGATGCGTGTGAGAGAGGGGAAGGGCGGGGTCGGCGGAGGGGGGCCGCTGCTCGGGAAGCGGTATGACGGCGGAAGAGGGAGGGGCGCGTCCTCTTTGGGAGGGGAGTACGGCGGGACGAACGACTTCGGCGTCTGCGGCGGAGGCGGGAGCGTGATCGTCGTCGGGAGGACGACGGGGTTGGGCTCGATGCCGTCGTACGGATGGACGACCTCGGCGGTGGTGACGATCCCAACGGGGGAGAGGAACGACGATGCCGAGTCGCGCTGCTGTGGGTCGATGTGGACGCCGGGCGATTCGGGCGGGACGGGCGACGGCGGGAGCGCGAGCGCCTCGACCGAGAACGAGGTTGAGAAGGCTGCAGGCGGCACTCGGCGGTCAGTCTCCTTCCGTCCCTCAAAGCGGGCCGCAGGTACTCACGCGACGTCCCCAACAGCCCCTCAATCTCGCCCACCGCCCTCCTCACCGCGATCCCCGTGCTGGTCCTCCGCTCCGCCTCCTCCCTCTCCACCTCCTCGGCCACCTCCCTCCGCCACCTCTCCAGCCCGCCAAGCTCCTCGTCCCTCCGGCCCTGCCAGGCCGCGATCCGCTCGTCGCGGGGGAGCTTCTCGACCTGGACGAGCTTCGACGCGCGGAGCGCGAGCGCCCGCTGCGCCGGCGCACGCGGGTAGAGGTACGGCAGGCTGGGCGGCGCAATGGGATCGTCCGCCCTGCATGTCGAGGGGTCGCGCCGTAGCGCCTTGCCGAGGAAGAAGGACGTGAACGTCGTCGTCGTGTTGCTCCGCTCGAGTTGCGCGGACGGGGAGGGCTCCTCAGGCTGCTGCGAGGTCTGCTGAGCGAGTGCGCGCGTCGCCTGCGACGGGGAGCGCCAGACCATGCTGTGCGCCGCTGATTCTGTACTGCTGCGGTGAGGGGCGCGAGAGGCTCTGCCAGAGAGTGCAAGCGACAAGTCGGGAGGAGGGCAAGAGACGACGAACAAGCCGCGTCCGCAACTGGCTCTGCACGGGCACACGCGCTAGGAGGCGTCCGTCGGGGACGACGTCGCGCACGCGCCGTCCGCCGGAGGTCCTCTCCGGGCTGGATGGGGAGGCCAGCCCACGACTCGAGGCGGACAGGAGGCGCGGGTGCGGGAGCTCGAGCATGAGACAGGAGGCGCGGGAAACGGGGAGCAGGCGCTGCGTGCGAGATGAGGCGGGGCGAGCGCGGAGACTAGGCAGAAGAGGAGGCGAGGCGGTCGACGAGGGCGTGAAGGCGAGGGAGCTGAGCGTCGTCGAACTCGCGCCGAGCGGCGGCGGCGTCCTTCGACGCCTCCTTCATTGCGAAGCTGTGCCGACGTCCATTTCGACGCTTTGGGAGGATCTGGCGAGCGGCAACGCGTCGTCGCACACATGCGCCACCACCGCCGCGAGAAGAGCGTGAAATGCGTCTTCATTCCTGTATCTGCGTCTAAGCGGTCTAGGTCATATGTAAAGCACTGAGGGTACTGCGGAGGTACTGCTGGAGAGTCTAGGGTACGGGCGGAACGTGGGGATCTACGGGTACAGGCGGGAGAAGGAGGGGGGGCAAGCAGGTCTATCCAGCTCGCGAGCCTAATACGCAAGCGGGAGCGCCAGCGTCCCGCTGGGCGTATGCAGCACGCCCTTGTGGGTGTGCAGCGCCTCGCCGAACGCGGCGGCAAAGGGGTCGACGGGGTCGAACGCGGGAAGGGCGACTTTTGGCGGCGGGGGCGGCGCAGGCTGGCTCGGTGGGTGGGGCGCGACCGCGGCGAGGGCGTAGCTGAGATCCTCGGCGAGGGAGAAGGACGATTGCAGCGAGGAGGAGGACGACGATGGCGAGAGGGGCGGGCACGCCGCTTCGAGGTCGTGCCACCCGAAGAGCGCCGAGGGGGACGCGACGAACGCGGCGCCGTCGGCGTACGCAGGGAGGAGGGTCGAGCACTCGGCGGGACAGAAGGGCACGATGGCGTCCATCTGGGCGAGGAGGTCCGAGGCGTAGAGGGACGGCGTCCAGGGCGCGACGGCGGGATCTGGTGTGGGCGCGTCCGAGCCGAGCAGGCTGTCCATCGGTGGCATGACGCAGTCTTCTTGCAGCCCGAGTTGCGGGAGCGCGTCGTTGGGCGCGTAGCGAGGAAGGAGGGAAGGGAGTTCGGGGAGGACGAAGGAGGAGGAGAAGGAGGAGGACGTGATGGCGGGGATGGACGGGATCGGGAACGTCGGCAGTTGCGCTTGTGGGTATACCCGAGGCGAAGGAGGCGACGGCGCGTGTCTGCAGGATGAGTGCGACGGTCAGCAGCCGTCGCTTCTCCTCCTCGCCTTCTCCTGACAGGTGCAGCCCGACTCACGCTCCTCGGGCTCGGCCACAACGCTCGACGCTTCGGACGATGCGCAGCTTTCGCGGCTGGCATGGCGGAGCAGGTCGACATGGTGCGAGTTGCTGCCCTTCCTCCTCGACGTCCGCTCGACATAGCAGCACTGGACCGTCTCGGGGTCCTCGCCGCGCCAGCGTGCTGAGCGGCGGCAGGCAGTGCAACCGGGCTTGAGAGCGTCACAACGGACCTTGCGCTGCTTGCCTGCGGCAGACGAACGGAAGTCAGCCTGCGAACGCGTTGACGACGGGAGGGCGAGGACGCACAGGTGATGCACGCTGCGCCCTTCGAGAGCGTCTTGGTCTTGCGCAGCGGCGACGAGTGCATCGCGTCTAGCGGAGGCGGGTTCATGTCGCGAGCAAGCAGGCGGGCGAGAGTGCGCGAGGAGGCCAAGGAGCGCTCCTGCATTTTCGGCGTGCCAAAATCGGCACGGCACACGCTCGGAAGGCCTCAATCCGCTCGGGAAAGGATCGCCCTCGTCTGTTTGGCGTGAAAACAGCGCGGCAGAATAACCCGCGGAAAGGTGCCGAGCATGCCGAGAGGGGGAAAAGGCGGGGTGAGAAGCGGTGAGCAGCGGCGTGGATCACCACGAGGGGCCTTGCAAGCGTCAGTAAGCTGGGGACCGAGTCGAGTGAAGCGATCGGTGAACCCGAGAGAGCGGCCCACTCGCGAGGAAGGCGAGGAAGGCGAGGCAGGAACGAAAGCCAGCCAGCAACGAGCCGCTGCGTCAAGACCCGCGGCCGAACAAAACAGATGCTTACATGCGAGGGAACCGGGATACGCGGAAAGTCGCGCGCGGTCTACTGGCGCTCAGCGACCTTGGGCTCCCACGCCGCGTACTTCGGCTTCGTCGTGTTGTAGCTCTTGTAGCCACCGCGAGTGCCCGTCAGGTTCTCGGTGTGAGGCTGCGGGCGGGAGGGTGCGTGTGGGGAATGTCAGTACGCATGTTCTGACGGCTGAGGGAGGGAGGAAGCGTACGATCTGCCAGCGCTGCGCCGAGGCGATCATGACCGGGTCCTCCGTCGGCGGGAGGTGGCGGACGTGAGTGAGCCACGCGTGCCACTCCGGGGTGACCTGCGACGCGTTGAAGTCGTGCTGCGGGTGCAAGGTGCTGGGTCAGGGTCATGCGCAAGGTGGACGGGCGAGCGAGTGAAGGGGCGCACCGAAGCAAAGTCGACCCAGCGGTGCCGCCAGAGGGTCTCGTCCTTGTTCTCAAAGAAGCGGTTGCCGTGCCTGTGCGCGTGGGAGAGGGTTAGCGGGTGGGGAGGAGGTTGATGAGTAACGGCGAGACGCACGCGTCCGAGCCGATGAGCTTGCCGGCCTTGAAGTCGCCGATGTACTGCAGGTCGCGCCATGCCTCTGCAATGCGGGTAGAACGTGAGCAAGCGGCGTGAAGGGGTCGAGACGAGGTGGACAAGGAACGGCTGCTCACGCTTGGGGCCGACCTGGCGGATGTTGTTGATGACGCGGCGGATGGAGGAGTGAGGATGGCACCCATGGCGGCTATTTGGCGCGGGGAGGAGGGCTGGAGGCGAGGAGATGGAGCTGTGCGCGGTGGAGGAGAGCACAAGTCAGCGCGTACGCTCGAGAATGAGTTCAATACACCCCTGTCTGTCGCCTGGCAGCCCAGAGAGGCGCGGACTCGAGCTGTGGAGCGTGCGAGCGGGCGAACCCAATGGCAGAGGAGGGGGACCGGGAGACGAGTGCTCACCTGTGCGGGCTGTGCGGGAAGGTGTCGGTGTTTGTTCGCGCGGTCTCCGGTGCGTGCAGGCGGCAGACGGACGGGCGAGAGGCGGTGAAGGCGGGAACGGCGAGCGCGACCTCTCCGCGACGGCGACAAGGCGAAAGTCGCACCTCGCGCAGGCCTCCGATCGCACGGGAGATATCTGCAAGCACCCTATGAGTACTTCGATGTATTTGCTGGCCACAGTACTCCATTCCAACGGAGGTGAGATCGTGCGATGACAGCCCCCCCCACCTCGTCTCGCTCCGCCCACTCGCTGTCTCCCGCTTCGCACGCTCAATAGACCGTCAGCACCTGTACCATGGCGGGCAGCGACGACGGGCACGACCCTGCATCGACAGACCCGCGCCGCGAGTCGACCACCAGCCTCGCAGGCAGCGACGACTTCCAGGACGCAGAACCAGGCACCCCCGCCAGCGAGGCGCCCAGACCCGACACAGGAGCACAGGAGACGACTGGAGACGACACGAGCGGGGCAGCGCACTCCGCGGGCGGCGACGCACCTGCCCCCTCGTCCTCCCCACACGTCGCCCCCTCCGCCGCCGCCGCATCGTCCTCGTCCCTCCACCTGCCGCTCAAGGACCCGCACCCGTCCCTCGACCCGAAGCAAGCTCGCCCGACGAGCTCGTCGCCCTCCTCCGCGGGCAGATCACCGACCTCGCAGGCCAGGTCACCTCCCTCAACAGCAAGCTCGTTAAGAGCTACACCACCCGCGGCGAGCTCGAGGACGACCTCCTCGACACCCAGGAGTCGGTCCGCTCCCTCCGCCAGCGTATCACCCAGCTCGAGCAGGACAAGGCCAAATGGGACAAGGAGATCGAGGCAGGAGGATGGGTCGAGAAGGTGCGCTCCCGCTCGCTCACCCTTACTCGAGCCGACACTCATACACTTTCCTGCAGAACCACGTTCAGGGCGAGATGCAGCGCTTGATGACCAAGGTCGTCGAGGAGACCAAGAGCCGCGAGTCGGCCGTCCAGGCGCACTCGGCGCTCGAGACCGAGATCGAGAACCTCACAAGCAACCTCTTCACCGAGGCAAACAAGATGGTCGCGTTCGAGCGCGTCGCCCGCGCCCGCGCCGAGGAGAAGACGCGGTCCGTCGAGGAGGCCGGGTCTCGATGCAGGCGCTCCTCGAGGAGGTCCAGGTCGGCCTGCGCGACACGGTCACCAAGCTCGAGAAGCGCGACGCCGAGGTCGCCGAGCTCAAGAAGCGGCTCGCGGCGCACGGTGAGGCGGTTGAGGAGGACGCGGGTGAGGACCGCGAGGGGGCGGACGGCGACATCGGCGGGATCATGTTCTCCGACGGCGAGCATCTCGCCGCTCGACACGAAGGCGCTCGCTACGTCGTCCGCTCAGCCTTCACCCTCCCACCTCTCCGCACCACGCCTCCTCACCTCGGTCCTCCCCTACCACGAATTCCTCGCCTTCATCACCTACCTTCGCCAGACCCGCGTCACCGCACTCTCCCGGCCGCCCGAGGCCGGCTATTCCCATCCGGCACTTACCGCGCGCGCCTTCGCAGCCGACCCTCCTCCCAGTTCCACCTCACACCCGCGCAGCTCCTCGCCCCGCACCTCCTCCTCTCGACGCACCTCTCGCAGCCGTTCCTCAAGCGCTGCGTCGAGAAGACTCGGACCCGGCGCTGCGCCTCGACATCGCGCCCGGGCTCGGGTTCCTCTCGCGGCGAGGCGTTGGCAGCGCCATCGTCGAGGACGCTCCTGATCGAGCCGCTGCATGCGGGCATCGACCTGCAGACGGACAAGTGCGCGTTGTGCGGGTGCAGCCTCGAGAAGTGGCTGCCCAACTCGGGCATCGTGCGCGGCTTCAAGCAGCCGACGCCGACGGTCACGAGCGTGAACCAGAAGATGCGCATGCTCGGCTCGTCGCTCTTCTCGCGCTCGACCTCGTCGGGCGACACGCCGACCCTCTCCTCCGCGACGTCAACCTCATCGTCATACCACCACCCGTCCTCCTCGACCGAGTCGTTCGTCTTCCCCCCTCCGGCCGCCTCGGCTTCGCACCACCCGCACGACGCGCTCCTCCTCGTGCACCTCTTCCGCACGAGCGACACCGCCTCGCAGCGGTACCCCGTCTGCCCGTCGTACTGCCTCACGCGCCTCCGCGCCGTGTGCGAGTTCTGGACCTACATCCGCGTCATCGAGCGCGGACTCCTCCTCGAGGAGGGCTTCCGCTTTGGCCAGAGTGGCCGCGCCGACGGTGTCGCCGACCGCAGCGAGCCGCAGACGCCCGTGAGGAGCGCGCCGCCCAAGCCGCTCATCGCGGGGGACGCAAGCACGGGCGCGGACAAGGCCCGCGACGGGCTCGGGCTCGGGCCCGTCGGCGCGCAGGACGATGCGGGCGAGGCGAGCGTGCAGGCGAAGGACTTTGAGGCGGAGGACACGCATGAGGGCGGGGCGAGCGAGAAGGGGACGCCGCGGATCGTCGAGCCTGCGGAGGCGGGCGAGGACAAGGAGGCGGACCAAGAGCAGGATGGGGAGAAGCAGGAGGGCGACAAGCAGGAGAACCAGGGCGGCGAGTACGAGGGCTCGCCCAGCGCGCTCACGACCAACTCGAATGGGTCGTCATCGTCGCTCTCGGCGGCCAAGCCGCCGCGGCCGTCGCGCTCCTCGGCGCGCAACTCGCCCGTCGTTTCGGCGCCGTCGTCGCCGCGCACTGCGTCCGCGCCCGCACTGCCCCCGCGTCGAGAGGGCGGCGCCGCCGCCGCCCCGCCACCGAAGCACCCGTCGCTTGCGCCGGTCGTGCCCGGCGGGGACATTGTCGCGACGGCGACGGAGTGGGAGGACCGTTGCTGGAGCGAGGTCGTGCGCCTCAAGGAGAGCGTCTTCTGGGCGCGCGTCGCGGCGGTCGCGCCCGACGGCGGCGAGGTCAGCGGGCGGGGCGCGCGCGTGTGGCTGCAGTAGCGGGACCAACGTGTAAGCAGGGTTGCCCGACCGAGCGAGACGAGCGGCGTTTTTAGGAGCTTGGCCGAGCGTGAGCAAGCGAACGTTGGCTTGGATGAGCGTGACGAGCGATTGCCATCGCGGGGAGGCGGACACTCAGCAAGATCGCCCAAACGGGCAGGGAGGCTGCGCGCACTTCATCGGGCGCGAGGGCGGGAGCGTCCTCTCTCTCTCCCTCCTTCACACTCGAACCCAAGTGCACATCCGATATAATGTGCGTGCACCGAGTCCGCCCCCTCTGCCGAACGAGCAGCGCTGATCTCCGCTCCTCCACCCCCCCTCCTCCCCGTCCCGACGCTTTGGTCCCGCCTCCTTCGCGCGCTCTTTCGCATGGTGCGCCTGACTCGACGCTATGCAGGGCTCCCAAGATCGCCGTCATCTACGTGCGCCCTCCTCCAGCCTCGAACTCGCTGACCTGCGGACGCTGACTTCTCATCACCCAACTCGGCAGTACTCGACCTGTGCGCCCGGCAGAGAATCGACATCCCGCCAATGCACCTACTGACGCTCCTCCTCATCCTCGCAGATGGCCACGTCCGCACCCTCGCCGAGGCTATCGCTGAGGAGGCCAAGACCCACGGCGCCGAGGTCGACCTTCTTCAGATCCCGGAGATCCTGAGTGTCAGTCCTCCCGCTCGAACTCCCGCCGTTACCGCGACTCACGCTCGACTGCGCGCAGGAGGAGATCCGCGGCAAGATGCACGCTGCCCCGCGCGCTGAGGTTCCGGACGTTGCGCCTGCGGACCTCACCAAGTACGACGGCTTCCTCTTCGGTACGCTCTCCCCTGTCTCGGCTGCCTTGGGAAGAGCGAACTGACCCTCCGTCACAGGCTTCCCGACCCGTTACGGCCGCGCCCCCGCCGCCGTCTCGGCCTTCTTCGACGCGACCGGCGGCCTCTGGGCGCAGGGCGCGCTCGTCGGCAAGTTCGCCGGCGTCTTCACCTCGTCGGCGTCGCAGCACGGCGGCCAGGAGACCACCGCGCTCACTACGGTCCCCTTCTTCGCTCACCACGGCATGTGCGTGCCTCTCTGGTTCCTCACGCGCGAGATATACTGACGCTACTCAACGCGCAGCCTCTTTGTTCCGATCGGCTTCGCCGCCCCGGAGCTCACCGACATCTCGGAGGTCGTTGGCGGTTCGGCGTACGGCGCTGCGGGCGTCGCCAATGGCGACGGCTCGCGCCAGATCTCGACCAAGGAGCTCGCCATCGCGCGCTACCAGGCCAAGTTCTTCACCACCACGCTCGCGCAGTTCGTTGCCGGCAAGGCTGCGTAAGCCCGCGTTTCCGCTCGCATCAAGGGTCTCCCTCCCGCGTCCTCGAGCCAGTATGTGTCGAGGAGGAGCGGGTGGAATGAAGAATCGTGGTCTTGCTGTGCGTCGTGCGAGGGGACGGGGTAGTTTGCCGTTGGAATCGACCCCGCCCTCCTTCGCCGGCTGCGCTCGAAGCGCTCGCTTCCTCCTTTTCTTTCGCTCGCAAGCGCCATGCTCGAAGGATCGCTCGCTGACCTGCTTCTCTTCCTCCCCTTCGCAACAGGCTCGAGAAGCAGGCCGTCGCGCCTAAGGAGGACACCGCCGTCGCCGCTGCGTCGACTGCGGAGCCCACGGTCGTCTCGGGCGAGCCCGTCCTCGCCAAGGCTGTCCCGGCTACCGAGGGTGCGTGGCCTTGCTTCCTTTCCTCTGGCCTGCCCATCTCCCGACCTTCAACCTCCCTGCACACCTCTACCCACCCTCCCTCCTCCGCCATACTCACGCTTGATCGCTGACCCCGTCCCACTTCGCGCAAGCAGCCGCGCCCTACGCCGTCGACGAGACCGCCGCCACCCCCGTCGAGGCGAAGGAGCCCACCCCCGCCGCCGCGCCCGCCGCCGCCGCTGCCGAGCCGACTCCCGCGCCGGCCGCCGCGCCCACCCCCACCCCCGCTGCGGCGACCGAGAAGCCCGCTGCACCTGCGGCGGCACCCGCGCCGAAGAGCGAGGCTGCGAAGCCGAAGAAGAAGGCGGGCCTGTTCGCCAGCTGCTGCGGCGGCTCGGCGAAGAACTACGACTAGGCGCTTCGTCCCTGTGCTGAAGGGTGCGAGAACGAACAAGCTGTAGGAGGAGGTCTAGGAAACCCTAATACTGTGCCCATGGACGGGCGTGTAGACTGTGCTGCGGTCTGGTCGTCGAGCGAAAGCGGGGCAGCGAGGAGCGACGAGATCGGGGCGAATGTGCAACGCGCGAGCGGACCCATCAAGAGGTTCCGTCGTTCCAGGTTTACAACATAAACGCTCTGCTTAGCCCGACACTCGTCTACCCGCGAGACGTTGAGTGCGAACCCGGGGCAGACCCACGCGCCGCACGAACACTCTATGGGAAGCCCGCCGTGTCAGCACCGCGTGCCGACGCGAGAGCAAAGAGGAGGAGGACGCACGGCTGCCCGCCCAGTCAAAGTTGCCCAGCTTCGCGCCGCACTTCTTGTTCGGGCAGACGATCTTGCCCGCGAGGACGCCCGTCTCGAGGATCGGGCTCATCCAGCTCAGCGGCTCGACGAAGTACGACGAGCACGTGTGCGAGGGGAGGAGCGGCGGGTCCACTGCGCGCGCGGAGGGCGGAGGAGCGGGCGCGGGCGAGGGGGCGGGAGGGGCGGTGGAGGGGAAGAGGGAGGCGTCGTTCTCGGGCGGAGGCTGCGGTGCGCTGTCGGTCGACGTAGGAGGTGCGCTGGCATCGGAAGGAGGCGCAGGAGCGGCGTTGCGAGGCGGCGGGCGCGCGACTGGCTGAGGGCGCAGGACGGGCGGGCCGCGCGGCTGGACGACACGCATGCCCGAAAGGGGCTGCGAGATGCGCAGGGCCGCGAGCGGGTTCGAGAGCTGCTGTGCCTCGCCAGGAGATGCCGCCTGCGTCGACGGGACGGCAGGAGCGACGGGCTGTGCCGGAGCCGCACCACCGCTTTGCAGGCGCTGGAGCTCGTCGAGCCGGCGCTTCTCCACCTCGGCGCGGTACGCCGTCATGTCCCGCCGGTTCGGCGCGAACGCCTGCTGCCCTTTGCCCGGCTCGTGTGCAACGATGTGCTCGCGAGCAGCGAGTTCCCGCCTGTGAGCAGAAGGTCGTCAGTCATCGCATCAGTACGAGATAGAAGGCGAGACACACCTGCACATCTTGCAGCGTACCCTCCGCCCCGAGACGACGACCTGCTCCTTCGTGCCGATCTTCTCGATCTCCGGCCGCTCGACGAGCCGCGCAGGCACGTCCTCCTCCGACTCGTTCTTGCGCGGCGTGAGTCTCTTGCGCATCGGCGGGGCGGAGAGCGTCGGGAGCGGAGCCGCGAGGGGAAGGGGCGGGACCTGATCCTTTGAAGGCGCGGTCGGCGAGGTAGGGGAGGAGACGATTGCAGAGTCGTTGGGAAAGCGGGGAGACACCGGCGGAGATACTTGCTCATTGGGCCGGGAGGACATGGTGAGGTTGAAGGAGCCGCGGCGGTCCTTCGGGGTTACAGCCGGCGAGGGATAGTACGCGAGCACCATCGACGGGGAGGCGCCCTCTGCAACAGGGTCCATGTCAGCGCTCCGGGACACCGCAGCGTACGTAACGCACGCACCCATCATCTGAGCCTGCGCGAAGGACATGAGGAAACGGCGCTCCTCCGGATACTGCGAGCGAACAAGGTCAGCGATGGAAAGTCGCGGGACAGAGGAGAAGGCACACCTTGACGGGGTCCCACTCGCAGTTGCAGCGCTCGAACATCTCGAGCTGCATGAGGAACGACTCGGAGGGCTCGACCTGCGGGCGTGCGGCGCGGATCTTGTCGAGAGCCTGCTCGACGTTGAGGCCATGCTTGAGCATGAGGTAGCCGGCGACGAGCGTGGTCGAGCGCGAGACGCCAGCCTGGCAGTGCACGAGGACGTTGCGGCCGTTCTCGAGGGCCGTGTGGATGAACTCGGCGGTCGGGAGGAGGTGCTCGAGGATGTTGGTTCGGTCCGTGTCGTCGACCGCGACGTGGTGCAGGTTGACTCCCGGGGCTGTGTCGTACTCTTGGCGCACTGCGCGTGTATGGGAGTCAGCACGAGCGGTGCACGGCAAAGGAAGGGCGGGACGCACTGGACGAGACGACGCAGGCGATGCCGTGCTCCTCGAGCAGCGCGTGGTTGCTCGCAGCGATGTAGTCGCCGATCCAGAGTCCAGGCAGCACTTGCTGCATGGGCGCGTCCATCTTGGAGCGAGCAGTGAGCGGTGGCAGCGCAAGTCGCGGAGAGCTAGGCTCGCGCGAGGAGGAGAGTCACTCCGTCAATATCGCGATGAGCCACCGTGCGTGCACGGGTTAGCACCTGTCACTTTTCGGAGAGTCACTGCGAGTACCTGCAGTCGCACCTGGCGAGGTGCGCCGGACGCGGTCTCATCAGTTCTCCTCGTCGTCCCGCTCTCATCTTCTTCCGCCGCCCTCTGCCTGTGCCGCTGCGTGACCGTTGCTCGTACGTGACCTTGCCGATGGCCGCCGCTGCTCTCAGCTGACCCGCGCTGACTCCGCTCCCCGCTTTCGCCGCTCGCGGCAGCCCGCGCGGTTCCTGCTCTCTCGCTCCTCCTGCTCACTCGCCCGCTGGACCCGGCTCGCTGCGCCTCGCTTTTCTCACATCTCTGCGCCCTCCTCTATCTTCCGACCCCGCCTCAGCCCAAGTGTGTCCCCCTCCCTCCTCCAGTCGGGGCTGTCCGGGATCACGATCCCGAACTCGTTACTCACCGCTCTCGCCCTGCAGTAATGACCGTCCCGCTCGAGCTGCCCAAGGCGATCGATCTTTCGCACCACCTCAACCACATCGCGCGGAACCGCTTCGCCTCGCCCCTCAAGGACATCCTGCACTACATGGCCATGCGGATGATCTCGCTCGCGGGAGGTGCGTTCTGTCGTTCGCCGCGTTCCAGCAGCATGAAGCTGACCCTCATACACCCACAGGCATGCCGCACCCCTCGCTTTTCCCCTTCGCCGACGCCAACATCTCCGTCTACCCGCCGACCGCCGACCTCAAGCACGGCGTTGTGCCCGCGCCTTCGGAGCGCGTCTCGCTCGAGATTCCCAAGACGGCGGCGGTCAAGGGCGGCCTCGACCTCAACGCCGTCATGCAGTACGGCCCCTGCCTGGGGCTGACGGAGCTCCGCACCTTTCTGCACAAGTTCACCCACGACGTCTACCAGCCTGCCTACGCCGACTTCGAGGTGCTCCTTCACGAGGGCAACACTGCTGCATGGGCTAAGGTGTGCCGCCTGCTGCTCAACTCGGGCGATTACGTCCTCCTGGAGGAGTTCAGCTTTCCGTCATCGTTTGGCCCGTGGGTCCCGGACGGGTGCAAGGGCGTCCCGATCAAGATGGACGAGCACGGCCTCCGCGCAGACGACCTCGACCGCGTCCTGACCGAGTGGAGACGACGACGCACCCGGGCGAGCGCCGCCCGCGCGTGCTCTACTCAATCGCCGTCGGGCAGAACCCGTGCGGGACGAGCATGCCGGCGGACCGCATGCAGGACGTCTACGACGTCTGCGTCAAGCACGACGTGATCGTGGTGGAGGACTCGCCGTACCACACGCTGTCGTTCCGTCCCTTCGAGATCACGCCCGAGCCGGCGGAGCCCGTCCCCATGAGCGGCGACGAGTTCAAGCGCACGCTCGCGCCTTCGTACCTCAAGTTCGACTACCAGGGCCGCGTCATCCGCCTCGACTCGTTCTCCAAGGTGCGCCCTTCTTCGTCCTCGGAGCGTGCGTGAGCCAGACTGACGTTTTCCCGCTCGGACAGACGCTCGCGCCCGGCTCCCGCCTCGGCTGCTTCGTAGCGAACCCGCTCTTCACGGAGCGCCTCCTGCGCGCGACGGAGGTCGAGTCGCAGACGCCCTCCGGCTGGAGCATGGCGATCGTCTCGCAGCTGCTGCACACCTGGGGGCAGGATGGCTACCTGCAGTGGCTGTCGAACCTGCGTGACTCGTACGAGCTTCGACGCAACATCATGTGCGCCGCGCTCGCGCAGCAGTTCGTCGCGCTCCCCGCGGAGAAGTACGCGCACCAGGTCGCAGGGTGCGAGGGCATCGCGCTCTACCCGCGCAGGACGGACCCCGCGACGATCAAGCCCGACCAGCAGCCCGTCGCATCCTTCGTCGCGCCCGCAGGGGGGATGTGCGTGCCGGTTCCCTTTGCCCCTCGCCTGCCCTTCCGCTCACGCTCGCCTCCGCAGGTTCCTCTGGATCCGTTTCTACCTCGGCGCCGCCCCTCGCTTCGCCGAGCTCGAGGCTGCGGGCCACAAGGACCCCGAGGGGATCTTCACCCAGGAGATGTGGAAGGCGCTCGCGGACAACCACGTGCGCTCTCTCCCTTGCCCCCCTCCCGCGAATGTACTCACGCCCTGAGCAGGTCCTCCTCACTCCCGGGAGCTACTACGTCGTCCCCTCCTCGTCCTCTTCGACGAAGACCTCCGACAAGCGCAGCGCAGAGCGCGGAGTGGGCTACTTCCGGTTCGCGTTCTCGTACGGTGACCGCGCCGAGATGGAGGAGGGTATCCGTCGCGTCGAGGAGGTCACGAGCAAGCTGTGGGGTTACTAGAGCGGCGGCGTAAGGGGGGTTAGACGGAATTATGGATGTTGTATCACCCGCGGGAGAGTCGAGCGCGAACGAGAGCGTGTTTCTCGTACTTCGTCGTGTTCGAATCGTTGCGCCATGTGGGATACATTCGCGCGCGTGGAGAGAGACGGCGATGCTACGGGGTCCGACGTGCGAGAGGGGGTGGTAGATGACGAGCATCTTGCGCTCGGGGGGAGGAGAAAGCAGAGAGGGAACAGACGGAGAATGCTGACAGAGGAGAGAGGGGAAGGGACTATAGAGCTGCGGGAAGGGGATGGGAAAGGGATGCACAAGGAAGAGGTGTAAGAGGGGAGGAGGGAAGGGAAAAGAGGGATATAAGCGTCCGTGGGTGTGTGATGAGCCGCCGACCCTTCGCAAAGCGGAGGTACAGCGCTCGTCGCGTGCGTCTTCGTCGTCGTCGTCTACCGCTCGTCCTCCCACTCGTCGTCGCCGCCCGCGCCGCCGTTGCCGCTTCGCCGCGACTCGCTCGACGTGCGCCGCGAGCCGTCGTCCGCACCCGCCGCCGCCGCCGCATCGTCGTCGTCGTCGACCCGCAGGCGGCTGAACGAGCCCGCCGCGTGGTGAATCATCGACTCGGTCTCGCCGGAGAAGGTGAAGCCACCTGCGCGCGCAAGATCCTCGTCAGCGACGAGTTCGGTAAGAGGGGGGCTGGAAGCGGGACGCACGGAAGTTCTCCTGCACCGAGTTGGTGAGAGGCTGCACGGGCGGACGCGCCGTCCGCTGCTGCGGCTTGATCTCGAGCGGGCGCGGCCCGCCCTCCATCGCGACCTCGCGCTTGCCGAGCTCGTGCGCGCGCTCGATCCAGTCGGCCGAGGGGTCGTCGTCGTCCCACTCGACGTCGTGCGGCGCCTCGTCGAACAGGTTCGCCTCGGTGAACTCGGGGTCGAAATTCGCGACCGACTCGTCCGAGTCGACGTACGGCTTGAACGGCGGCGGGATCTGTCGCGCGGCGAGGAGCTCCCAGTCGATCGACTTGAAGAAGGGTGCTCCTTGAGCTCGGCGGCGTCGCGCTGCGCGCCGAGGCGGTGCTTCGGGTTGCGGTTCAGGAGCTGCGGGCGAGTACGAGGTGAGCGAGCGTTGCGAGGGCAAGAGGGATAAGCACGCACGCCCTTGACGAACTGCTTCCCGTCCTCACCAATCACTCCTCGCGGGAACTTGACCTTGCCGAAGCAACTGCGGGAGTGGCGAGCGTCAGCGGGTGAGACGCAATCAGAGAGGGTGAGACGCACATAAGTTTGTACATCTGCTGCGTGTCCTCCGCGTAGAACGGGCTCCACCCGCAGCACATCTCGAACAGGAGGACGCCGAGGACCTGCGCGCCCACTGAGTCAGTCCGAAGCCTTGACGGCGAAGGAGCGGAAGGGGCGCACCAGAAGTCGACAATCTTCGAGTAGCCGTTGTCGTCGAGCAGCACCTCGGGTGCGAGGTATTCGGTCGTGCCGCAGAAGGTGTTGGTGAGAGCGTCGGAGGGGAGGTCGGGCTTCGAGAGGCCGAAATCGCACAGCACGATGTGGCCCGTCGCGTCGAGGAGGATGTTCTCGGGCTTGAGGTCGCTGATGAGCCGGAGGGTGGTCAGTACGGAGCGGGCAAGCCGAAGGAACGCACGCACCGGTAGACGATGTCGAACTTGTGGAGGTGCTCAAACGCGAGGACGATCTCGGCGGTGTAGAAGCGCGCGCGGTCCTCGGTGAAGCGGCCCTCCTTCTGGAGGTGGTGGAAGAGCTCGCCGCCCGACTTGTAGTCCATCACGAGGTAGAGGTCCGTCTCGGTCTGGAAGGAGAACTTGAGGCCGAGGAGGAAGGGCGAGTCGCTCGAGCGCTGCAGGATCTTGCGCTCGCCGATCGTGTGCGCCACTTCCTTCTTGGCGACGATCTCGCGCTTCGAGAGGACCTTCATCGCGTAGATGCGCCGCGTGTCCTTCTTGCGCACCTGGAACACACGCCCGAACGTCCCCTTGCCGATCATCCGCAGGAAGTCAAAGTCGTTCGGATGCAGGCCCTTCTTGAGCTGTGGGCGGCGCGCGAGTGAGCGGACGCGTTTGAGGAAGAGAGGAGGGAGAGACGCACGTCGGCCTTCTCGTAGCGGATCTGCACGCGAATCTCGCCCGTCACCTCGTGGTCCTCGCCTGGCCGTGCCGCGAGCGGGAACCATTGGTCGACCGTGTGGTTGTTGACGAGCTTGGGGCGGATCTCGCACATGCCGAGGAAGCACTCCTCCTCGATCGAGCGGTCGTAGATCTGCACCTGCAGCACGCTCTTCTCGTTCATCACATCGCTGCGCGTCGAGTGAGGGTCAGCTTGCGCACGTACGGGAAGGAGAGCAGGGGCGGGAGGACGCACAACTGCACCTCGTGCTTCCACGTCGGGTTGTACGCCATCTGCTCGTCCCCGGTGCCGAGGATGCCGCCCAGCGGCTCGCTCGGCCCCGCACCCGTCGGCGTCGTCGGGTCGTCGTGCGGACTCCACACGCCCGTGTTGACAGGCGAGAGGGTCGGGCGCTGCTGCCGCTCGCGGTCGGGCGTACCCGCACCCGATGCGCCGGCCCCGTTCCCGTTGCGGTACTCATCGAGCGAGCGGCCGAGCGCGCTCGACGGCGACTTGCTCATCACGGCCGAGGCGGGCGGCGGCGTCGACGAGGCAGGGTCGAGCCGGTCGTTGCCCTTCTCGCCGGGATTAGGCCCGCCGCCGGGCGTCGCGGGCAGCGCGCCGGGCTTGAGACCTTCGGGCTTGCCCTCCTCCTGCAGCGTGAGGAGCTGCGGCGGCTTGGGCTTGGCGACGCCGATGGCCTCTTCGCCCTCCTCGTGCACGGGCTCGCGCGAGACAAACTCGTTCTGGTCGAACGTGACGACGACGTACGGCCGCGAGGCAGACGACGGCGGCGAGAGATGCCGCGCCGAGATGAGCTTGACGACGAGCCGGCCCCGGGACCCGACTGCGAGGTCTGCCGCCGGGTCAGCGCGGCGGGCTGAGTCTTGAAGGAGAAATCAGGTTCGGTGCGCGAGATGGCTGTGGACGGGAGAGAGCGGGCGGGGGTTGGGGGAGGGTGCGAGTCGTTGCGCGAGTGTCGGGACGAGCAGGGCGACGACATGGGCGAGGACGCGGCGGTGCCGGGCGGCGAGGACCACGCGAACGAGGTGAACGACGACCACGAGTAGGACGATTCGAGGTCGGGGTTACCGGATGAGGATGAGGTCGGCGCGAGGAGAGGGGGTGGGAATGGGCGGTGACGGAGGGTCGTCGGGGTTGGGCGACGAGGCGGTGAAGGCGGTGCGGCGGGAGCGCGTGCGCGAGGACGAGGACGACGAGAGCGACGCGGGCGGGATGATGGTGATGGCGGTCATGGAGGGGCACGAGGCGGTGCGAGGCGACGCGAGAGTTGGGCGCAAGGGGAGTCGCGGGGTGGAAGGGGAGGAGGAGGACCAGACGGGGGGACCGCGGCGGGACGAGCATCGACGCGGGGCGGGGCCAGGAGGTGCGAGGCACGGGATGGCAGGCGGACAGGAGAGGGGGGAACAGGGCAGAGGATGCGTCAGTCCCGACTGCGCTCTCGGAGGCGCAGGCCATTGTCCCGTTCATCTCGGGTGCGGGTTGCTGCAACCTGACTGGAAGAGCGGGACGCACCGGTCGTAGGTTGGCTCCGTACGCCGCCGGGCGTCTGCGGCGTGCTGGCGCCGGTGCCGCCCGGGGTGGCCGGCGGGTCGACACCGCTTCCGCCTCGTGCTGCGGCCGGGACGCTCTGCGCAGAGAGGGACGCGCGGAGGGCCGGAGTGCCGCTCCCACTGGGCGTGCCCACTGCCGAGCCCGGCGCGCTGCTCCCCTGCGCGCTGGTCCCAGCAGGTGGAAGAGGCCGGGGCGGCGGTGGAGCCCTTGCGCGAGGGGGTGAAGAAGTCGAACGGGTTGCGCTGGTCCGAGGCCTTGGGGGTGGTCTGGTCGGGGGCGGTGGAGACCCCGCCGAAGAACTTGAGCATCGGAGCCGCGCGGGGGGAGGGCGCGGCGGGGGGCGAGGGGCGGAGCGGCGAGCGGTGCGGGCGCGCGACGGCGAGAAGCTGGCAAGGGTGGCGGCGACAACGAGCGGCGCGCTGGTGGGTCCACGCAGGCGGGCGGGTACAGGTGCGGGTGCTCGTGCTCTCGCGGCGCGGCTAGCGGGCAGAGGGCGCGCGCGACGGCCAACGGTGTCAGGATCGGCGACGACGACGACGATCACAATGCGCCGCGCCCCGCCTCCTTCTTGCCTGTCCTTCAGCCATAGAGAGCGACATGAACGAGAGCTGTACCGCCTCGAAGAACCGGAGAAAGAGGAGGCGACCGACGAGGACATCTCCTTTCCTGAGACACCGCCTCACTGGCTTCCTCACCCCGAAGCGACGCGTTTCAGCGGGGCAGCGGACGACGAGAGGGAAAGGAGAGAGCCCTGGGACCCGCCCTGCCCGTCCAAGGAGGAGACGCGCGGGTTGACATGCTCGCGCCAAGTTGACGCTTCGCCCTCTCGTCGCTCCGCTCGCTGCTCTCCCTGCTCGTGCTGCTCGCTGCGACCGCTCCCATGGCGAGACGGCCCCACCCGTACGGAACAGAGGGACGCGCCGCTCTCCCCGAGGTCGACGAGGTGCGCACCGCTCTGGCCTCCCGTCGCCGTGTTGACCCTCACCCTCGTACGCCTGCAACGCAGCTGCGCACCCGCCTGACCACGAGGCTGCAGTGTACGTACCCGTCTCCACGTCCAGCCGGGCATCTATTCCCCCCGAGCGTACATCCAGGCTGACCTTCTTCCCCCCACCTCTCGCTCGAACCGGCGACCGCGCGCACAGATGCCCACTTCAAGCTCACCAACG
Organism: Rhodotorula kratochvilovae; assembly: GCA_019926025.1. Lineage (NCBI taxonomy): Eukaryota > Fungi > Basidiomycota > Microbotryomycetes > Sporidiobolales > Sporidiobolaceae > Rhodotorula > Rhodotorula kratochvilovae. Next base: position 549,541 of record JAHSUG010000003.1, on the reverse strand, counting down.
ACCGCATCGCGCACTCGCTCTCCGAGCTCGAGAACCTCTACCTCCGCCCCTTTCGTGCCCAAGCAGACGCCCGCGCTGCAGCGAGGCGGGCCGACCCGCGCAGGCAGCGCTGGCGCGACGAGGCCATCCGCCCCGACGAGGCACGCGAGCGCGGCGAGGCCCCGCCGCCTGCGCAGGAACAGCCGCATGTGCGCATGAAGCCGAGCGCCGTCAAGCTCGGCAAGCGCAAGGCCGTCGACCAGGACTCGCCGCCGATCCCGCGCCAGGCGCCTCCTCCGCCCGTCGAGCGCAAGGCGCCCAACTTCATCATGCGCTTCCAGGGCCTCCCCTCGACGCTCGACATGAACGCCGTCGTCCGAGAGCAGGCGGACCGAAAGCCGACACCCGCACCCGTGCCTGCGGAGGAGGACGACGAGGACGTGCCCATGCTTCCCGAGCCGCACGTCGTCGACGGCCGCAGGCGCGTTGAGACACGCACGAGTTCGTCGAGCTCGTACCTCGAGCCCGACGCCTGGGCGGGCGCGGGCCCGTCGAACGGAGTCGTCCAGCCCGACCCGGTCAGGCTGCAGAGCCTGCGACGGACGACGTCCGAGGCGCTCTCGCCGCAGGAGACGCGCACGATCCCGCGGCAGGGCTCCTCGACCTCGCTGTTGACGAACGGGTCCGCTGCGTCGCTCCTCCTGAATAGCAGCTACGCGCCACCTTCCCACGCCTCCCCGTCGTCCTCGTCCGCCCCCTCGCCCCGCCAGTCGACCTCGCGCCCTCACTGTACGCGGGCCCCGCCGCAGCCGTTCCTTCGCCTTACTCTGCGCGCTCCAACGCCGCATTCAGCAACACGACCCTCGCGCCCGCGTCCTCGACCTCGGCGCTCCGCCCTCACCCACCACCAGCTCACGACCCGCCCCTCCGCCTCGCGCATGCGGTGCACTCGTCCCCCTCTGCGCCATTCGCGCCCCTCTCCCTCTCCTCCACGGCTTCGTCGCAGCCCACCCCGCACACCTCGCAGTCCTCAGCGCGGTCCGCCCGCTCGGGAACGAGCGCGACGAGCACGGGCCTCGCGCTCGGTAGCCAGGCGAGCTTCTCGGCCCTGCCGCCCGTCCCGCCGCTGCCGTTTGCGGGCGCGACGCCGGCGGCGGCGGCGGAGGCGGGTGGGGCAGCCAGGTGCTGCCGCCCTCGTCGAGCGGCGTGGGCGGCGGCGCGAGCCAAGGCTTGAGCCAGGCGAGCTGGGTCGGGAGGCTCAGCGGCGGCTCGACGGCGGGTGCGCGGCCGGCGGGCGTGGGGAGCAGCCCTGATGCGTGGAGGGGGACGACGGGCACGAAGAGCGTGCAGTATGGCGTGCCGAGTGAGGTGGTGCGTGCTGCGGCGGCGGCCATGGCGCTTTACAGCGATGACGACGAGGACGAGGCCGATGATGGGGAGGAGGGCGGCGAGGAAGAGGACGATGAAGGGGGAGACAAGCATTGGCCGTCGCGCGCCGACGGCGCGGAGGGGAGCAGGCCGCCCTCGCCTTCGGGTTCCGACGACGAGGCGGCCGATGAAGACGACCCGCCGCGGTTCCCGCCGATGAGCCAGGACACGCTCATCGACTCGCAGGGGTCGTCCGCCGCGGGCGCGGGCGGCGAAACGCAGGGAACGCAGGAGACGCAGGAGACGCAGGTCTCGGACGGCGGGACGCAGGAGCACGTGTTGGGGACGTGAGAGGAAGGGAGGAGGGCTGTTTATCGGGACGAGCGTACATGCCTAACGGTGCCGTTCTTGGCGACTCTCGCGGGAGGAAAACGGAGGAGAGGGTAAAGCAGGGTATCTGTACATGCGCGGTATGGGTAAAGAGGGGCACGACGAGGGGAGACAGCACAGCGAGGGAGAGGGTCTGTACAAGCAAGCAGAAGGGGGACAGCTAGATCTCCAGCTCCTCGTCGTCGACTGCGCTAGATGCAGCGCGCTTCTCCGCGTCATCCGCCGCGCTCCCGCTCGAGGCGCTCGCCGTCCCCTCCGCCGCCTTCGCCTGCTCCGCCTGCGCCTTCGCCTCGTCCTCCTGCTCCGCCGCGCGGATCAGCTCCTCCTTGCTCTCGACGCGGCCGACCCGCTTGTCCCCCTCGCCTCCTTCACTCGCGCGGCGCTCCTCCCGTGCCCGCGCCTCCTCCTCAACCTCCTCCGCAATCCCCAGCAGCCGCTTGAGCTCCTCATTCTCCTTCCGCAGCGCCTCGAGCTCAATCTCGCGCTGGAGCGGCTCGTCGAGCGGCCCGAGCCCCCGCGCGGCCATCTCGTCCCTCGCGGGAGTCGGCTGCCCCGGCCGCGGCGGGCTCGCGACGAGCGACGACGTCGACGTTGTCGGGACGTAGTGCGGCGCGCTCGTCGCCCCACGCGAAATGTACCCGCCCTCGCTCTCGAGCGTGCGGGACCGCGCTGTCGACGGGTGGTGCGACGCGAGGAGGCGGTCGAGGTCTGCCTCGTCGTCGGCGCCGAACGCGGATGGCGGTGCGTTCAGCGCGGACGACGCGACGGAGGAGAAGGACGCGATCGACGACGTGGGCGAGGGGGGCCCGTCCGCCCCCGCAGCGCCCAGGTCCGCGCCGCCGCACCAGCGAGCGCGTTCGACAACGCCTCTGCGGCCTGCCCGATCCCCATCGGTAGGAGAAGCGGGCTCGTCGAGTCCTCCGGGTCCTCGCCCTGCAGCGCGCGGAGCGCCTTGCGCACGAGCGACGCGAGGTGCGAGAGCGAGAGCTGCAGGTGCAGCGGGTCGATCGGCGGCGCCTCGGCGTTGGACGGGTCTTGCGGCATGTCGGCGGGAGGGGGATCGAGACGGGCATGTTGAGCAGGAGCGATCGTAGTGCCGCGTCAGGTCGAGCTCGTGCTGCTGCGTCGCGTGCTGTCGGCGAGATGCGGTCAGTCTCGCGGCATTCTCCGCCGAGCGGGGTAGAAGTGGACGCACTGCGTGTGCTCGAACTTGCCCATGACGGCCTCGAGCGTGCTCTCGTAGTCCTTGAGCAGGCTCGACAGCTGCCGGTTCTCCTGCTGCAACGCCTGGTTCTCCATCACGAGCGAGACGTTGAGCCGCTCGAGCTCCGACTCGAACTCCTCTGCGGGCGGGTATGCTCGTCAATAAGGTACTGGCTGGATGGGTGAGAGAGCCGAGACGCACCTTGGCTTATGTCCATGTTGAACCGCCGCAGGGTGAATCCCGTCTGCGTGTGCACCGCCTGCGCCTGTGGTCGCCGCACTCAAGGTCAGCAAGCCCCCAAGGCACTCGCACAGACCAGACGAGCGCCGCGACGCACCTTGAGCTCCTCTGCGCGGCGATGCAGCTCCTCCGTCTGCTGGCGGTTGTGCGAGAGCTGGGCCGAGAGCTCGCTGAGGAGGGCCCAGAGGCGCTCCATCTCGGACCCCTGAGACGGGTCCATGAGCGTCATCGTGCGCTGGGGAGCTGGGACGAGCGCGGTGGGGAGGCAACGGGGCGAGGGGGAGGCGGGGCGAGCGGGTGGTGAGGTCGACGTGCGGGAGGGTGCGCGCGCTTCAGGCAGGTGCTGACGAGGCCTGGGGCAGAGAGAGCAGCTTGCACGCGGGAACCGAGCGGCGTGGAGGAGGGTCGGGCCAACTCGACGTCGTCCCCGCTGGAGAAGAGGGAACGCGATGAACGCCTTGTCCCCCTCGTTTGGGCTGTTGCTCTCGCTGGACTAGTACATGTGAGCTCTCGGGACAACCCTCGAATGCGAGCGCTGCAGACAAAGGCGTTGCAGCCAAGTCCCCCTCGTCTCCCGCTCGGACGGATCTAACGCTGCAGCTCTGCGCTGATCTACGATATGGCACGTTCTACCGCCTCCTCACCTCCTCTTCCTTGTCCTTCCGCCGGCTGAATGAGTAGGCGATGAAGAACACAGCCAGGAAGACGGCCGCGACCTGCGGGAAGGACCGTCAGCGAGGACACTGCCACAGCGCAGTGGAAGTAGACGCACCTGCCCGCTCCGCAGCGTCGAGCTGTCATTGATGAACCTGCTCTCCTCGTCGGCCTTGTCCGCCCCAAACACCGCCGTCCCCGCCCTGTAGTGGCTCCCCGCCGCGCCCGCCCCTGCCCCCCCCGCGCCCGTCTGCGCCGCGTGCCGCGCACTTGCCCGCGCCGCGTACGTCGCAAAGTGGTCCGGCGCGCTCTGCGTCGCGCGTGCGCGCCGGCTCGCGAACGGGTCGTGCCGCGCGTGCGCATGCGCGCCCGCCGCCTCCCCCGCTGACTTGAACCCCGCGCGCGACGGGTGCTGCCACGCGTAGTTGGCGCGCTGCCGCCGCTCGTCGTTCTCGGTCCAGGCGCCGTCGGCCCGCCCGGCGGCGTCCGCGCCGCTGTATCCCATCCCGCCTGAAGCGGAGGTGTAGCCTGGGTGGCCCTTGCGGCGGTGAGGCGGGACGGAGGAGCCTGTCCGCGCGAGGTCGTAGGAGCGCCGAGAGGACGGATCAGAGAGGACGCTGTAGGATTGCGAGAGCTGCGCAAGGGCTCGAGTTAGCCGAGTGGGGCGGAATGATGGGGAGCGAGATGGCGCACCTGCTGGAAGCGCGCAGTGCGCTGCTCGGGCGTGTCGGAGGACGTCGAGGGTGCATCGGGGTGATACTTGCGCGAGAGCTGCGGGTACAGGAGTGTGAGCGCGATCTCGGAGGGAGGACGAGAGGAGAAGCGCACCTCGTAGAACTTGTCCTTGATCTGCTTGCGGGTCGCCTCCTTAGGCACGCCGAGCACGCCGTAGTGATCCGTTTCTGCAGATACAGCGGGCGCGGCGAAGCGAGGACGGGTCGTCGTGAACGAGCGGACGTCGGGCAATGGTCGTGCGACCGGCGCAAGGCGGGTTTGCGGGCGCGCGCAGAGAGCGGGTTTGTGCAGACAGGTGCGCAGGGCGAGGGCAGGCCTCGCTGCGAGCATGGCGGGCGAGTGATGGGCAGGAGCGAGACCGCCGCCCGACGTCAACGAGGGTTGCCCTCCGTCGCTCACCTCGACTCGTGCTTCCTGATTCCCGGGCTTGTCGAGACGCTTGCCGTACCTCACGATCATCTGCGCTTCCGCCCGGCTCATCGCACCGCTTCTTCCGCTTCATCGCGCTCACTCGTCGCGGTCCTCGTCGGGTCTTGGGGCGCGCCATCGCCGCGCGGGAGGAGCGGCTTGTCACGTGCGGCGGAGTGTTATGCTCATGGCGAAGGAACTGGAGGGACGGCGTGGGCTTGGAAGTGTTCCTCAGCGGCATCCCCGCCGACGCGGTGGTCTGCGGCGACTCTGCGCTTCTGTCACGCCGTGATTCTGTTCCATCCGTCCTGGCCGTTCTCGTCGTGCTAAGCCCGCACAGCTGCTCCACTGCGGCGATGAGAAGGCGGCGCGATGAGAGCGCAGGCCTCGCGCGTCGGCAGCGTCTGAAGGCGTCGCCCTTCTCCCATGTCACGCTCAGTGGCGGACGGTCCTGCTCCGTGTTGTGCGCGTCGCAAGCCACAGGAGGTAGTCGTCTGCGATTCAGGCCTGCAGTTTGGGGCGGGCGCCGATGGCGGCTTGGCGCCGACTCCTGCTTTTCATGCTCATGTGGGCTCAGCCCTCCTTCCTCGTCTCGCTAACCCCGAGCATTTCCCCTCTTGACGTAAACACAACACACGCGTTTGCCTCAATCAGCCGGCCGTCTCCCGCTTGCGCGTCCCGCCCTGCACTCGTGGGGATTGCGAGCACCGCTCTACGACTGCCCTCTCCGCTTCGAGCGGCGCGTACCCGCCACATGTGGCTCGTCCGCTGACATATCTGCCTCTTCTTAGGCACGCGTCGCGGTGCAAGTCATCCTCGCCGCGTTGCGCGCCGCTTCTGAGGGTTGTGCGCGTCCGGTCGCGCTCGGAACGCGTGTGCTCAGGAGAGCGTGAGCGCGAAGCATGCGAGAAAGCGGAAGCGCGAGACTGCACAGGCTGTGCGACTGTTCTTGCTCGACAGCCTGCACGCGCAAGCACCCCCGAAAAGCGAGACTTTGTGCTGCGGACCTCGCGAGGCGGAGGAACGAGACGGGGGCAGTGCCCTCGTCCTCACTCCGCCCACCACTCGCCTGGGCGTGCTGCTGCGTGCTTACCTCACAGAGGACAGAGCCGGACTCGTCCTCGCCCACCCACGCCTGGCGCACCCTCCCTCCCGCTCTCCCCGCGCGTCCCTCCCGTCCTCATCGCCTCCGCACGCGCCGCGCCATGTCGTCCAACTGCCTCGCGTGTACCGACCCCGTCAACGACTGCCCGGCGTGTCCCGCAGGACAGAGCTGCATCCAGACCGGCCGCTCCTGCTCGGCGTGCCCCAAGCGCATCTGCCAGGACAACGGCTCGTCCGGCAAGAGCAGCGGCGGCGGCGGCAGCTCGACGGGAGTAACGGCGGGCGGGGCCGTCGGCGGCGTCATCGGCGTCGCAGTCATCCTCGCCGCCGTCTACTTCTTCTGGTGGCGCCCGCGCGGCCTCGCCGCGAGCCGCCGCAAGTACTCGCGGCATCTCAGCCAGCGCCAGAGCAAGCTCGCCGAGAAGCGCAAGTCCCAGCAGCTTGCCCCCGGGACGACCGACACCGTCACTAAGCGCACGTCCGTCCACCTGCACATGGACGCGGCCGGCGGCGACGCCGTTAACCGCAGGAACACGAGCCCCGGCGGTATGGCGCGTGAAGGCGGCGCTCTCGTGACGGGCAGGACTTCCGAGGTGCGCAGGCCCTTTTTTGGCTGTTGCAGGACGCAGGAGGCTGATCCGCCGGCTGTGCGCAGGACGACAACCCGTTCGGCGACCAGAACCGCTCGTCGATTGGCGACTTCGACGACACCAACTCGATCCACACTTCCGAGTTCTCCTTCCGCTCATCGCACACCAACGTGATCCCCATCGCCTACATCCCGCCGCACTCCTCCTCCATGTCCATCGCCGACGCGCAGCGTGGTGCGTACGGCGAATCGGGCGCGGAGCGCGAGAACGGCGCGCCGCCTTCGCGCAGCCAGGCCATTCGCGCGTCTATCCCGACGAGCATGGCGAGCCGCGACTCGCTCGCGCTCGCTGGCGCCGAGATCATCGAGCTCAACCCGCTCCCGCCCGTCCTCACTCCCGACACTCCCGCCGTCCCGCACGGCACGCTCGCGAACGGCGCGCCCATCCGCCCGCCGCGCTCGCCCGGCCTCGACCTTAAGCTGCCGAACACGCCGAAGGTGTCCTCGCCGCTCGCGGGGACGCCCGTCGGCTCGCCGGATCAGCAGGATGCGAACCGCCGCACCTCTGGTTTCCCCTTCCCTCCCCCAACCTCCGGCTCATCCCCCACCGCTTCCTTCCTTTCACCCGCCAACTCGTCGCCTGGCGGGCGCGGCATGTCCGTCCTCGGCGACCCGCGCTCCCGCTCGGCGCAGTCGCACCTCTCGACCATCACGACCCGCTCGGCGACGTCGACCATGTCCTACATCCTCGACCCGCCGCAGATCATCACGCCCGTCTCGGGACAGGGTGTGCGGCGCGTCGAGCTGCAGAAGGGCCAGGCTGGGCTCGTCAAGATCGGCGCGCAGGGCTCGCCTGCCACAGCAGCAGCAGCGGGCGGAGCCACGCCCGCAAGCCCGACGAGCCCGTCGTCGAGCGTCAACCCCTTCGACGACTCGAACCGCGCGTCCGTCGACGGCGCCGCACGGAGGGGACATTCGCGAATCGACTCGCAGGAAACGGTCAAGGAGGCGCTGCTGCAGTCGCGCCCGACATCGACCGCGACCGACACCTCGCGCTGGACCGCGTCGTCGCTCGCGTCCGAGGGGTCGGTGCAGTTCCTCCAGGGCCAGACCGTCACTTTCACCAACCCCAACTCGCCCCTGCCCGCACCGCTATCGAGCAACGCCCGCTTGATCAACACCGCCTCGGGCGCGTCGTTCGACGTGCCGCAGTCGGCGCGCTCGTCCGAGGCGTTCGACACGGGCAGCCAGGTCCGCCCGCTCACGGGGAGCATGTCGGCGTGGGCGACATCGTCCCCCGGCGGGACGCTCTCCTCGAGCGCGATGGCGCTTCGACGAGCCGCGACTCGACCGCGAGCGGCATGTCGGACGGCTCGCTCCTCGAGGGCATCCCCTTCATGCCGCCGTCGTCGTCTGCCGGCGGCGCGGGCGAGGGCCGCAACCTCGGGCGCGGGCCGAGCACCAGTTCTGTCAGCCTCGGGCTGCCTGTAAACGTCACGGCGCCGATCGAGGGCGCTGCGTCGGTGCGTGCGCCGTCCATCGGCGGGCCTGAGCCGGACGACGAGGACGACGACCCGCTCCCGGCGCCGTTCCTCCCCTTCGCAGGGCAGCGCCCCACCTCCTCCAAGCCCGCCGCGCCCAGCGGCGGTAGCGAGCGGGTGCAGAGCGCGGCGATCTCGGTCCGGAGCGGGTTCGGCTCGGGCCTGTCGCAGATCCCGTTCCAGCTGGGCTTCCCGAGCGGGTTCGGCGAGGACGGGTTCACCGACATTGAGGAGGACGAGCGGAGCGAGCGCGGGAGCTTGCTCAGCCGCGATTCGCGCGTGCCCGCGAGCGAGATGGGCGGCGCGTCGGCGAGGCAGAGCTACGCGAGCTCGATGGGCGGTCCGGAGGAGGATGAGGAGGACGAGCAGGTCGTGGTCGTTCAGGCGGCGAGGACAACGGTTGCGCCGGCCGCCGAGTGCTGCTGCACCTGGTGAGTCGCATGCTCCCTTCGACTTCGGCTAGCGGCAGTCCTGCTTGTGAAGGAACTCTGCGCTGACCCGCCTCCTTACCCACAGCTCCTCCCAACACCACCTCCGCCCCATCTCCACCTCGCCCACCACCCCCTCTCCCTCCGCACCACCCGCAGAGGACGACTCCTCGAACCCCTTCGGCGCGCACGCCGAAGTCCCCTCGGGCGCCGACCCGCGCGCGTCGATGGACTCGCTCGCGCTCGCGATGGGGCTCGCCGCGAGCCTCGACGCCGAGGCGGGCTCGCAGGCATGAGCGCGTGAGGAGGAAGGGATGAGGAGCATGGACACTTTTCTCGAGCCTGGCGCTGATGTGCCATGCGCTTTCCCTCCCTCCCACTCGCACTGTAGAGTCTGTAGCACCATTGTCGTTCGCTTGTTCGTAAGCACTATGGTCCTCCTTCGGGCGCGCAGGGTGTCCAACTAGAGTTTCCAACAAGAACGCGGGAGAAGTCACCGAAGCGAGCGTCCGTTCGTCCCGCGGGCGGGCGGGCGGGGGAGGGAAGGCAATCCTAAGCTAAGCGAGAGAGGGCACGTCCGACAGGTCCTACTACGCTACAGGAACCGAGGGCCACGGGGGGAGGTGATGCGGTGCGGAGCGGGAGGAAGGTGGGGATGCGTATGGACAGGAAGGGGGAGGGGGGGAGTATGGACAGGAAGGCGACGAAGGTGGATTAGGTGCCGTGTGCGCTATGAGGTTTTCGTAAGACGGTCGTGAATACAGGGGGAGAAGGCGGCTAGTCGGACGGGTTGGCGATGCTGCAAGCGCGAAGGGGTCAGTCGCACTCCCCACTACCGAAAGCGAAGGGACGCACCGCAAGATCGCCGCGAATAGTCGTGCTCGTCCGCAAGGCTCGTCGCGCTGTGGTTGTCCACCGCCCTGATCGCGCCCGGGTCGAGGCGCTCGTCCATCCCGCGCTGCTGTGGCGGCGGCGCAGACGGCTGCGAGTCGGGCTGCATCCCGCCGTACGCGCTGCCGCTCGCGCTCGCGCCGCCGTTCGAGGCGTCGAACGCGGCGTTGCCGTACAGCGAGTTGCGGAACGACGCGACTTGCTGCATCTCGTCCGCAGCGGGGTAGTGCGAGTCTTCCGAGGAGCCGGCGGGAACTGCGCGTGGGGAGGTCAGCGCTGCTCGCCAGCAGAGGGAGAAAGAGAGAGGACGCACCGAAGCCCTCCTGACTGCCCGGCTCGCCCGGACTGCCCTCCGCCGACCTCGCGCCCCTCCCGTCGCGGTAGCCCGCCGCCGCGCTCGTGTCGACATACTCAGCCCAGTTGTCATGCAGCACGCCCTCCTGGCTCCTCGCGCCCCCGCCGAGCCCGTACGCGCCATACGCCGCCGGCGCAGCCGCCGCGCCGTAGTTGTGCGCGGCGGGGCCGATCGACCCCTGGCTCTGCGACGGCGAGTGGCCCGGGTCGTACGACGGCCTGCCGGGCGAGCCACCCGCTGCGCCGCCCGCGCCCGCAGTAGCGAGGTCGTACCGCTCGAGGGGCGCGTCCCAAACCCCGCCGCGGCGGCGGCGGCCGTCAGCGGGACGGTCCCGTACGAGCTCATGTAGTTGCTCGAGAGGTGGCCCTCGCTGCCCGCGCCGAGGTGCTCGAACGAGTCCTCCTCGTCGTCGTCGTCTGCGAAGCGGTTGATCCCCGCGCCGCCGTCGCCCGCGCCGCCCGCCGCGACGCGGATGTCCTCGTCGAGCTGGCGGCGGCGCTTCCGCCGGAGGAAGAAGAAGCCGAGGCCGACGACGATCCCCGCTGCGACGAGGCCGACGACGACGAACGTGCCCGCGACGGCGCCCGTGTTGTCGAAAAAGGCCTGCGACGACGAGTTCGCCCCGTTCAGGTTACGGCCGCCGCCGCCGCCACTTGCGGAGGGGTCTGCACCGCTCACGATGGCGGTGACGACGGACGTGACAACGATGACAGTGCCCGAGGTCGTGAGGGTGTACTCGGAGGTCGAGGTGCGGGTGTACTGCTGCGCCGAGCTCCTGCGCACAAGAGCATGATCAGCAGGCGCACACAGTGGCGAGAGAAGAAGCGCACTCGATGTCTGAGGGAGGCGCAGACGTTGCGGAGGTCTCGTCGCCCGCCGAGCTGCTCGTCGTCGGTTCCGCCGTCGAGGTTGTCGGCGCGCCCTCTGTGCTCGTCGCGCTTGTCGTCGCGCTCGTCACGACATCTGACGAGGAGGAGGACGAAGAGGGCGGGAAGCTAGAAGAGGAAGAGGGCTGAGAGGAGGAGGTTTCGGACGACGAGCTGCTCGAGGATGAGGGGCTGCTGCTGGACGAAGACGAGGATGAGGGCGCTGGGCTTGTTGTCGTCGTCGGTGGAGGCGTCGTGGTCGAGCTGGACGGTGGCGGGTCTGAGAAGGCGGAAGTAGAGGAAGTGGGGGGCGGGGAGGAAGAGGACGACGTTGGCTCGCTGGACGACGATGCGGGAGGGGAAGAGCTCGAACCGGGAGAGCTAGTCGTCGTCGTGGACCCCGGTGCGGTCGTCGTCGTGGTGGACGACTCGGGCGGGGTGCTGGTGGGGGACGACGAGGCGGGCTCGCCCCCACTCGAGGTCGACGACGAGGGCTCGGGAGCGCTCGAGGTGGACGAGTCCATGCTCGGTGCGGTGCTCGAGCTCGCGGGTGGGTCTGTGGACGCAGAGGAAGAGGGCTGCGGTGCGGACGAGCTGGACGATGCGGGGGAGGGGGAGCTCGAATCGCCCGGGAGGGCAGAGGACTCGGAGGGGCTGGACGACGCTTGGCTCGTCGGCTCGGGCGAAGCGGGCTCTCCGGTGCTCGAGTCTGCGCGGGGAGAGCAGGAGGAGGATCAGCTCCATCTCGCTGTGTGGGACGGGCGGGGGAGTGTGCGCACCTGCTCCTGGTAGGCGGCGGCGAGGGAGAGCGGGACGGGCGCGCGAGTGGCGGCGCAGGCGGATCGGATGGGCGCGCGCGGCAAAGAGGGAGAGTGCGAGGCGGGGGAGCAACTCGTGGTCAGCTGCGGTCCTCCGATGTGAATGCGCGCGAGCAAACGAGACCCAACACCGAGGAGCGGCTGCCCCGGGCGAGAGCCTCTGACGCGTGTCCTCCCGCGCCCTAGAGACGTGTCCCGAGCACGATAGACTCACCGCTGCTGCTCGAGGGGTCCTGTCGCTTCAGGCGCACTCCGGGGCGCGGGGCAGGCGTGAGGCGCGGGGGGAAAGGCGACGGCGGGAAGGTCGAAGGTGGAAGCGCAGGCATCACAGCGCCCAGCGAGCGGGCAAGTGGCTGGTGCTGATCCTGGCAGTGCCCTGGTGCGGATGAGCTGCTCTGCGGGTTCCTGGGAGCTGCGGGCGAGGAGGGGAGCGCGGCCAGAGGCAGGTTCGACGACTCGCACCGCCTCCCGCGACCCTCTGCATGCACCCACCGTCGTGCAGCCTGCGAGCACCCTCAGACGGCTCAGAGACACCCTGAAACCACCCTCGGGATTGTCCGCCGCCGCGCGGGGCATCCCTCACCCGCACCGAGTTGAGAAGGTCGACGGCGACGCTCTCAGCAAGACGGCGACGAGGGCTTCGCGGGCTTCGTCGTGAGCACGAGACGCTCAAGAGGGCTTTTCAGGTCCCAGGATAGAGGCGGAATGGCGCAAAACGAGCTGGCGCGAGAGATAACCTCTCTCGAGTCCCTCCTTGTCCTCCTCTCGCGCGCACCGGTGCAGGGGGGGAGCAAATCGAGCTGCAGGGCTATGCGTAGTGTGGCGAGGTGACAATGATGGGGTGATGGGCGCGATAAAACCAAGGGAACCATGACGGGGATAACGACAAATCTCTGCGGAAACTGAACGGACCTCCTCCTCCCTCCCCCCTTCTCGTCACCCATGACGAGGAGGGTGCTCACCAGCGACCGAAGCCGCGAGACGACGGCTCCGGCGCCGGGTCGCCGCTGCGGAGGTGCATCTGCATGCTGCCGTGCGTCTCCTCGCCGACGTCGCTCGTCACCCGCGCAGGCGTGACGGGCGCGCGCTGCTGCTGCCGCCGCCGCGACGGACTCTGCGGCTGCGACTGCGGCTGCGGCTGCACGATATCGCCGCCCGAGACGCGCCGCTTGGTCCGCAGCGACGGCGAGGAGGGGTCGCTCGACGGCGCGCGCTGGCGCTTCTGCGGCGAGTGCGGCGGCGGCGGCGGGCGCGCAGCGGGGTACGACGGGTACGGCGACGGCGCGAGGACGTGCACACGCGGAGCGGAGCTCGACGCGCTGTGCGGGGGCGTCGGTTAACCCGGCGCGCTGCCGGCGGTCGTGCACACCTGGTTCGCCGAGCTGAGCGCCTCGTAGCCCGTGCCAGACGGCGCAAGCTGGGCGCACGGGACGTTGAGGCGGCGGAACTCGTTGGCGAGGAGCGCCTCGAAGCCGAACGAGACCGGCTGGGCGTACGAGAGCCAGCGGAAGTAGACGCGCATCGACGGGCGGGGAATAGCGTAGCCCTGCGAGGATGAAGAGCGATGAGCAAGGAGGAATGGCGGAAGGAGGAGGAGGAGGAGGATGAGGCTCCAGACGGCGGGAGGACATCCAGGAGGCCCAGAGGGCGACGCACGACGTAGATTGCGATTACGAGCACGCCGATTCCTGCCATGTCGTCGCGTTCGATGCGTGGCGGATGCGGGGTGGGGCGAGGAGGTGGGAGAAGATGAGCTTGGCGAGGTTGGTAGCGCAGGCGAAGAGCTGGTGTGGGGCTCCTGTAGAGGCGAGGGAGATGTATCACAGCTCTCGCAGAACACAGGCAGAAGCGGAAGCAATGGAGGGAAGGAGACGCGAATAAAGAGAGTCACAGCGAGGAAAGGTGGAGCGAGGAGGAGGGGAAGCGGCAGACAGTGATCCTCCTCCGCTAACGGCTCTCTTACTCACGATGCGTCGAGATCGAGCGTCCGAAAAGACGCTGCAAGGCGGAAGAAGTGCTGAGTGTACAGAATGATTAGGGGAGTACAAAAGGAGGGAAGAGAGCGTGAGTTTAGAAAGAGGGAGGGGTGTATCCCCTCCTGCCGGCGAGCCAGCGAAAGAGGCGAGACGCCGTCACTGCGGAGAGCAGCGGAGGCGAGAAGAACCGGCGCGGGCCGCTCAATGCGACGCCTGGGCCGGCGGCGAGACGGCGTCCTCCTTGATCGTCTTGTCCTGCGGAGCCGGAGCGCCGCCCTTCTTGCCCTTCTTCGACTTGAAAGAAAGCCTGTGGGTAGCGTTGGGGTCAGCAAGGGTGTAACGCTGGAAGAGTGGGTGGAGAGGAGAGGACGAGAGGATGAGCAGACGCACGAGGACCAGTCGGCAATGGAGTACAGGTAGAATCCGATGAAGACGGCGGCGATGTTGAAGAGGATGTACGCGCACATGAACCCGAGGTTGCGCCAGCGGTGCGAGAAGCCTGTGGGAAGGGACGGCGTGAGCAACGGGCGTGCCGCGGAGGGAGACGAGGCACGCACTCATGTTGAGAGTGCGCAGGTACGCGTCGCCCGAGCCGAACGTGCACAGGCCGCACCCGCCGTCGGGGAGGATCTCGGCGTAGCTGCCGGCGTTCGCATTGTACGCCGAGAGGTATGAAAGGCACTCCTGGCCGGGGGGCGGGATGACGCGCTGGAACTGCTCCCACGTGCAGCTGAGCTTCTGCCTCCCCATCGCGTTGGTGACGAGGCCCTCGACTGTGAGAACGGCGAATAGTCAGTACGAGACGGTGAGGCGAAAGCGGACGCGGCGAAACGCACTGAGGTAGGTGAACGGCGTGAGCCTGCGGGTGCCCGGGTCAGCGTTTCATCTCATAGAGTCAAGAACGGGACGTCGGAGCGCACCTGTACATCCACGAGCGCCAGAAGTACGGCAGCTGAGCGTACGGCTGCGGGGGAGAGTGACGTGAGCGCGAGTCGCGAGGAGCGGAGAACGCTGACGCACCTGGACGACGCCGTTGAAGATGATTACGAAGGAGAAGAGCGTCGAGAAGAGGACCGACGCAGCCATGGCCGACGGCGAGAACGAGGCGACGGCTACAGGAGGCCAAAGTCAGGTCGTCCGCCACAACGCGAGGAGTGAGGCGACGCACCCTGAGCGAACGTAGGGTAGTACAGCTCGAACAGCATGTGCATGAAGTAGGCGTAGCCGGCCCTGCTCGTCTGGGTCGCTGCGATTCGAACAGGGGAAGGTCAGCGGGGTCGTCGTCACGGCCGGCGAAATGGGACAAACGGAAGCCGACGGTCCAGCTGCGGGCAGGCAAGCGAGTCAGTATGTGGGAGAGCTTTGAGAAGAGATGAAGGGTAACGCACTACCAGCAGAGGAAGAAGACGGTGCCGCTGCAGAGGAACGGCGAAGTCAGATCAACTACTCTTGCGAGGGAAGGAGCAGTGAGGAGTAACGCACCAGAAGAGGTTGTAGGGCATCTCGACGATGATCGACGAGATGACGAAGATCGGCCACGAGTACATCCGGCTCGGGCGCTCGCGCGCTTCGTAGAGCTGGCGAAGGCCGAGAAACTTGGGCTGGAGCTGCTGCGAGAGCGGCGCCGAGAGGACGACGGCCATGAAGACGGCGAAGAGGAAGTTCTGCCGAGGAAGCGGGTGTGAGTACGAGAAGAGACGGAAAGAGCAGGCAGAGGGGAGAGGACGCACCTGCGTGCCCGTCTGGTCGTGCGGCGACTTCCAGAAGCTGCGCGCAGGACGAAAGGGTCAGCTTCGTGCGCAAGGTGAGGAGGAGGCGAACAGAATGCAGGCGAGGCGGATAAGGGCTGATGTGAAGGATGGGAGAGGCGGGGCGAGGGGAAGCGTCGAGCTCACCTGAATCCGATGAACAGGCCGGCGACGATGTTGAGCATGAGCTTCGCCATGACATCTGTAGGGGAGGAGTCAGCAAGGAAGGGAAGGAGAGGGTGTCGAAGGGGGACGCACAGGTCGGGTCGCGGTTGTAGTGCTGGAAGACGCGCTTGAGGACGATGGTGAACTGCACGGAGCGCGGCGCGGCGTAGTCGAGGCCCGAGTCGGGCGACTGGTCCGCCTGCGACTCCTCGTTCTTCTTCTCGTCGTGGAAGTGGTCGATCTCGGTCTGCACCTTCTTCGCCTCGTCCGACTCGTTCCAGAGCGAGGACCAGTCCTTGTCCGACTTGGCGCCGGCGCCGGCGCCGATGACGTCGAGGATATCTGTAGGGGGGAGAGGGGTCAGCTCGAGAAGGGAGAGAGTGCGCGACGAGGGACGCACACTCGGCGGGGTTGTCGCGCTCGCCGCACTTCTTGTCGGTGCGGGCGTGGAAGTACTCGCTGCAAGCGCGTGGACGTTAGCGTCGGCGGTGAAGAGGAAGGACAGGCGCGAGGACGCACAGCATGGTCTGCGAGTTCTTGCCGAGGTCGCCGAAGTAGACGGTCTTGCCGCCCTTCATGAGGAGGAGGAGGCGGTCGAAGGTCTGGAACAATTCGGACGACGGCTGGTGAATCGTCGCGAGGATGGCCTGGCCATGGTCGGCGAGCTTGCGGAGGAGGAGCATGATCGACCTGCGAATGACGGAAGGTCAGCGGGAGGCGGGCGAGAGTGCCGGCCATATGCGATGGTGCTGTCAAAAGGAGGGAGGGCGGCGTACCAGGAGCTCTGCGAGTCGAGACCGGAAGTCGGCTCGTCGAGGAAGATGAGCAGCGCCGGCTTAGCGGCGAGCTCGACGGCGATGGTGAGGCGCTTGCGCTGCTCCACGTTGAGACCCATGCCGACGTCGCCGACGAGCGCCTCGGCGTACGAGTCCATCTCGAGTAGCGTGATGATTTCCTCAACGTAGGCGAGCTTCTCCGCCTTGGGCGTCGCGCGCGGCTGGCGGAGCATGGCCGAGAAGATAAGGGCCTCGCGGACGGTCGTGGTCGCCATGTGCGTGTCCTGCTGCTGAACGTAGCCTGTGGGACGAGAGAGCGTTAGCGAGAAAAGAGGCGAGCGGGAGAAGGGGAACGCACCAGTCTGGCGCTGGAACGAGATCGGGAGGGGCTTGCCGTTGACGAGCATGTCGCCGGTGACGACGCCGACACTAACGCGCTGGGCAAGGACGTCTGTAGAGGGGACGCGATGAGCGAGAGCCGCAGCGCGGAGGAGAAAGCGAGACGCACTGAGGAGGGTGGTCTTGCCGGCGCCCGACTCGCCCATGAGCGCAGTCATCTTACCGGGCGCGACGTAGCCGGAGACGTCGGCGAGGAGCTGACGCTCGCCGCCCTTGATCGGGACCGTGTAGTTGACGTTCCGCCAGGTGAAGATGTCGGTCGCGCTCTTGAGCTGCTCGGCCGCGGCGTTCTTCTCCTCCTCGTTGACATTGTCCTCGACCTGCGGGCGCGCACTCGCGTCGCCCTTCTCCTCGTCCGACTTGGCGCCGGGCGCTTCGATGGCCTCGACGAGCTCCGGCGGGGCGTGGCCGCGGCGGAAGAGCATGACGCCGCCTGAGACGGTCTCGTCGCGCTGGTACTCGTACGTGATGAGGTTGACCGCGAGGAAGAACAGGAAGTAGGCCCAGATCTGTGGATAGGCGGGAGCGGGTCAATGGCCAGTTCGAAGGGAGAAGGGAGCGAGGGAGGCGCACGAAGCCGAAGTTGCGCCAGGTGTTGCCCCACGAGTAGCTGTGCGGGACGAGGTGTCAGTGCACGAAGGAGGGAGAGGGCGAGGAAGGAAGAGGAGAGACGGCGCACCCGAAGTTGGTGCGGAGGTAGTCGAGCCCGATGACGATCGTCTGACCCGGCGCGCTGCCGGCGGTCGTGCACACCTGGTTCGCCGAGCTGATGGCCTCGTAGCCCGGGCCGGACGGCGCGAGCTGGGCGCATGGGACGTTGAGGCGGCGGAACTCGTTGGCGAGGAGCGCCTCGAAGCCGAACGAGACCGGCTGGGCGTACGAGAGCCAGCGGAAGTAGACGCGCATCGACGGGCGGGGAATAGCGTAGCCCTGCGAGGATGAAGAGCGATCAGCAAGGAGGAATGGCGGAAGGAGGAGGAGGAGGAGGATGAGGCCCCAGACGGCGGGAGGACATCCAGGAGGCCCAGAGGGCGACGCACGACGTAGATTGCGATTACGAGCACGCCGATTCCTGCCAATGTCGTCGCGTTCGATTCGTGGCGATTAGCGGAGGCGAGGGCGCGGAAGAAGATGAGCATGGCGAGGTTGGTAACGTAGGTGAAGAGCTGGAGGGCGGGAGCAAGTCAGTCGGCGTTCCCTGAAAGCGCGCGCCTCCAGCTCGCGCAGCAGCGTGGTTGCAGAGAGGAGCAGGGGCCGAGAGAGGAATGGAAGGAAGAAGGACGGAAGGAAGAGAAGGGGAGGAGGAGGAGCAGGAAGGGAGGGGCGGACGCACCAGGAAGATGAAGAACTGGTCCGCTGAGTACCCCAATCCCACCATGAAGTACAGCACGACGTCGAAGATGAAGATCGTGATGGCCTTGAACGGGAGGTCGACGAGCGTGAGGGCGAGGATGTCGGCCGACGGGCGCAGCATCGCGTACCCGCGCTGCCGGACGATGATCGGGCGCTGCGCGTACGACGACGTAATCTCGGCCATGCCGGTGAACGAGTTGTACAGGATGGCGAAGCTGCGGACGCGAGGAACGGAGGAGGAGGGAAGGAGGTCGGGTTAGCGCTCCGTCTCCGCACGTCTCGCGACAGGAAAAGACACGCACAAAATGACACCGCCGCGCGAGAAGAACCCGCTCGTGTCCTTGGGCATCTGGAAGTAGACGGAGCCGATGATGATCCTGCGAGCGGGGCGGGACGACTTGTCAACTTCCCCCGCTAAAGCCGAAGAAGGACAGGAACGCACGCCTGGAAAAGGGCCGCGATGGAGACGATGGCGAGCGTCGCGATGTCGCCCATCTGCATCTGGAAGCGACGGGTCATCGCGAGGCGGACCATCATGCTGTGCGGCGGTGAGGGCGAGTCAGTCGGTATCGACGGATAGGGAGAGCGAGCGGGCCACGCACGGGTACGAGATGAGGTACGGCGACTTGTCGCTCTGGCGCTTGACATGGTCGGCGCGGGCGCTCTCGCGGAAGCGCTCGATGCGCT
This sequence comes from Rhodotorula kratochvilovae, assembly GCA_019926025.1. NCBI lineage: Eukaryota > Fungi > Basidiomycota > Microbotryomycetes > Sporidiobolales > Sporidiobolaceae > Rhodotorula > Rhodotorula kratochvilovae. Next base: position 530,867 of record JAHSUG010000003.1, on the reverse strand, counting down.
CCTGGCCCTGCTGCGAGCCGTGCTCCTGGAGGCGCTGCTCGACCTCGTCGACGGTGCGCTTGTACACGTCGCTGTTCTTCCAGTGGCGGACAAAGTCCTCGGGCGTCTTGGGGACGCGGTCCTCCATGCCCTCGCGCGGGAAGCGGCCCTTCGGGTCCGTGACGGCCACGAGGAAGTCGGCCGACGTCTGGCGCGGCTGCGGCTCGTAGCCCATGTCCCGGAAGTACTCGACGGCCTCGCCCATCGGGCCGAAGTAGACCTGCTGACCGGCGTAGATCACGCAGACCTTGTCGAAGAGCTCGTACAGCTGTTCGCCCGCCTGATAGATCGACAGGACGGTCGTGAGGCTGCCGAGGTCCGTCGCGATGCGGAGCGCGCGGCAGTACTCGACAGCCGTCGACGCGTCGAGACCGCGGGTCGAATTGTCGTGGCAGCCGATCTTGCAGCCGGTAGTCATGAGCTCGGCAATCGATACGCGCTTGCGCTCGCCGCCCGACACACCGCGGACGATGTCGTCGCCGACCTTGGTGTTGAACGTGTGCTTGAGGCCGAAGAGCGAGAGGAGGACATCGCGCTTGCGGTCGACCGACTCCTTGCGCGACTCGATGCGGCCGCCGACGGCAGGCGTGCGCGTCGCAGACGCAAACGTGAGCGTCTGCCCGACCGTGAGTGGGGAGGTGGTGGTCGTCCTGTGCATAAAGTGCGAGTCAGCCGTTCCGAGCTCTTGAAAGGCCACACCAGGCGGAGGAGAGGACGGCAGCACCTCGGGGAGGTAGGCGAGGTCGCCGCGGTGGTGCTTGGCCATCTCCTGCGGGCTCGCGCCGTCGTACGAGATGGTGCCGTCGATGTCCTTGAACGACTCGGTGTGACACGCGAGCGTCTTGAGGAACGACGAGCAGCCCGAGCCGGGGCGGCCGAGAACGAGGAGCATCTCGCCCGGCTTGACGCAGCCGGTGAAGTCGTCGAGGATGACCTTGGTCTTGGGGTGACGGAAGCCTTGATCTTGGTCGGCGAGGATGCTGCGGAGCGCGCCCGTGAGGACGGGCCGTAGGAGATGCCTGAGCCCTCGCCCTTGACGGTCAGGCCCCTGAAGGTCACGCCGAGGTTACGGCGGACGACGCCATTCTTGTCGGCCTTGCGGAGGATGTGCTGTTGAACCGGGGAGGCAAGGGAGGAAGGTCAGCGGGTCCTCCAACCTCGCGCAAACGGCCACGCCGCACCTTGAGATGCTTCTCAAAGTCAAAGTCGTCGGCGGTGGGGTCCTGCGTCGCGGTGGACCACTGCGAGTTGGCTCTGTGGGCACGCAAGATCGTCAGCACCGCGAAGGTCCGAATGCCGGGAAACGCGAACAACGCACCCCGACGACTGTAACGACACAGAAAGTCAGCTGCGCGTTCCCTGAGCAGGCAGGAGAAAGGAGAGACGCGCCTGCTGGCGGGAGACGGTGCGATGCAGCTCTCCATCGGGAGAGAAGAAGCGGATGTCCTCGTGCCGCGTCTGGCGCGACACGGTGCGTCCGAGGCGGGCGCATCGACGTTCTTGGTGGTGTTAGACTGGATCGGCGCGTCCGAGACCTGTGTCCCGTCGGACGATGAGGCGCTTGAGCGCGGGAGGCTCTTCGGTTCCGTCATGAGGCGGGCAGCGATGAGCGAAAGTGGCCTCGCTGGCGGTCCTGGCGGGTGCGTCGACGAGCTGGGGTAGATCTCGAGCAAGGGAGGATCTCGCAAAAGCCAAGGAGATGATGGAGAGCGGGAAGGAATCCTCGACGGAGGCTCGACGGACGCGGAAGGATGGCCGCGTAGGGCACTCGGCCTCGAAACGACGTGCGATCGCGGAGAGCACCTGGGGAAATGCGGACAGAGGGCAGCGACGGAGCCGCACGTCCCGTGTGTCCGTCGCCTTGGCTGTCGTAACTGCTGTCGGCGCAGGGCAGCTCTTCGGGTCCTCCGCCGGACGGCCGCTCTCGCTCATCGCACGCTCGCCGCAAATCACAGAAACGACAACTTTTCCCTGTATCCCCTCCAGTTCTACACCGCGCCGCACCCACTGCCCGATTAGATCGCGCCTGCGATGCGGGCGAGAAAGCCAGGTCAGTCGCGATCGACGGGGTTGAAGGGGAGTTTCGCAGGGACGCACTGAGGTTCTGTTGTGCATGAACCAGTGCGAGCAGGGTGAAGAAGAGGAGCGGGTCAGTGAGGCGCGACGAGATGAGGGGAACGAGGGAGAGAGGTGAGGTGGCGGGACGCACGCCGAACTCTGCAGGAAGAGCTGGGTCAGTCCTGCGCGGCGGATAGATGGAGGGGAGGAAGACGCACTCTCGGTGTAGCCCGGGACGGTCCACTTGCCCTGCGAGACCATGTTCTCGACAGTCTTGGTGATCTCCGGGCGCGCCTTCGCAACGTCGTCAAGCTGTTGCGGCGGGTGGAGCGAGGATCAGCAAGCTGCCAAAAAGCAGAACAAGCCTGGTGTAGACGAGAAGAGCGGGCAACGCACGGTGAGCTGGTCGAACGGACGGGCGTCCTTGATGTTGCTGAGGGTCGAGTTGAGGTTGGAGAGCTCCGACTCGACCTGGGCGGCAGCCTCCTTGGCGGATGCGACCTGTATGCGCATGCAGCGCGAACAGTCAGCGCCCTGCCCTGTACTCGAGGCGAGATGGCGGTGCTCCTCCTCGACCCCTCCCGGTGCACCTCGGCACACGCTCCGGCCGTCTCGCCCGCTCGAGGGCACCGAACGGCCTGCAACGCGCCAGTACGGTGCACTGACCACCGCCCCTCCAGAGCCCCAGAAGCGCCCCCGAAGCGTGCGGAGGGCGTGTCCCCCCGGTCGCCCGCGCGTCCTGTGCTCGCGTCGGCGGCGCCCTCTCGGCGGCGTCTGGGCGCGGGAGCGACTCACAGCCTTGGCCTCGAAGGCGGCGATGGCCTTGAGCTGGGCCTGGACGTCGTAGTCGACGGCCTTGAAGCTCTTGAAGAGCTTCTCGCCCTCGGCGACAATGTCCTTGTTCTTGAGGACGGCGCGGTAGTGCTCAAAGTCGACGGTCGTCTTCTGCTCCTTGACGGCCGCGTGGGCGGCACGGGCAGCCGCAGCGCGCCCGCGGAACGCGTTGAGCTCGGCGAGCGTCTCTGTGGGCGGGCGGGCAGCACCGGGGAGGGGAGGGTCAGCACACAGCTCTCCCGCGCGGGGAGGAGCGCAGGGACGCACCGCGGCCAAGGCCGAGCTTGGAGGTGATGCGGGTCCAGTCGACAGCAGCGGCAGCCATGGCGGTCTCGAGCGGTGGGGAGCGAGCGACGAGGGGCAGCGCGCGACGAGGCGACCACCACGACGCTCCGCAAAACCCGCTCCGAGTGTGTTCCACTTCTGCTAGAGTGCAATGTGAAGCACTATTACGATTTACCAGGCCGTCGGAGAAGCAGTCCAACGCGAGTCACCACCCTCTCCTCCTCCCGCCGCGGACAACCCCTCCGCCTCATGCAAGGGGAACGACAGCATGTGCATCTACAGCTAAGATCAGGTAACGTCCACACGGCGGAAAAGACGACAGCAGGACAACGGAAAGACGAAGGAAGGGACTGCGAACTCGAGAGACTCGGAAACCAAGCTGCTCCTCGCGCGCTCAGCCGCGCCATCCGTTCGGGTCCTCCTGCATACGCATAGATCAATCAGCATACGTCTCGGTCGCGAGCGAGAGGAAGGAAGAACACGCACCTCCCCGCTGTCGTACCCGCTCCCGCCGTTCATCCCCGGGCTCAGGCTCCGTCCATACACCGGCACGCCCCAGTCGCCCGCCATCGGGTCCGCAGGCGGGTCATGCGCCTCGCTCACGCGCGAGAGCCCCCGCCGCCGCCCGGGCTTGCGCGGGGATGTCGGCGCGCCCGCCTTCCCACCCGCGCTTGCGCCGGCGGGCGGAGACGACGAGGTGAGGAACGGCGCGGACTCGGTCGTAAGCGACGGCGCGTCGAACGGGTTCGCGGCGACGAGGGAGGAGGCGGAGTGTGCAAGTGCGGGGGAGTCGGTCGCAGTCAGCGAGGGCGAGGAGGTGGAGGAGGAGGGAGCGGGTTCGGCGAGCGGAGGGGCATCGCGACTTGGTCGGCGGACGTGTCGCGGACTCGAGGGCGACGAGCGCGTGCTCGCGTCGTCCTGCGTTGGGGCGCTGTGCGTCCGCTCTTTCGCCCGCGGCGTCTGCTGCTCCTCATCCCGCTCATTGAGCCCGAGCACGTCCGACACCGAGACGGGCGCCTTGGACAGCTGCCGCGGCGTGAGCGTCCTGGCCGTCTCGCCGCCGTCCTGCTCCTTCGCCTTGTCCGCGTCTGCCGCGCTATTGCTCTTGCTCATCGCCGCGCTCGACGGGCCCGTCCCAAGGTTCATCGGCGGGAGGATCGTGAACACGTCGCGCGCCTCGTCGCGGTCCAGGCGGTACGAGTCGAACGGGTCGGGATGCTCGGAGAGCATCGCCTCGATGACGGGGTCGGAGGTTGCCTTCGAGGCGAGCCGGTCTGCGAGGTCCATCGTCGACCGTACGAGGAGCGAGACCTGCGCGAGGGTTCTCAGCGCTCGCACACATAGTACGAGAGGAGCCGCAACGCACCTTGCCGCCAATCATGCCCCACATCTCTGTCTCTCCCGTCAGCACCTCCGAGTAGTAGCTCCGCTTGCACACCTCGACCTCGGCGACTTGCTCCGTCAGCTTGGCGAGCGCCGCGCGGAACTGGTCGAGGTTGCGGGTCTGCGCACCGCGCGGAGGTCATTACGCTGTAGCGAAGGAGGAGTGGGGAGGGGCGCACCTTCTTCTTCCCCTGCCGCATGTTCTCCGCCTCCGTCTCGCGGATCTTGGCCGTCTTCTCCTTGAGCAGCGCCTCGTATTCGGCGTGTCGCGTTGCGATGTCGCCGACGTAGGTGTCGTACGCCGTCATGAGCGGGACTTCGAACGAGCGGTAGAGGGTGTCGCTCTGCGGCCGTGTGGTGGTCAACTCCGCGTCCCCGCCGCCGCACCATCAAGCGTCATGCCCTACGGGCCCCTCTGCGAAGAAGAGAAAGCAGACGAACCAGCACCTGGCCCGAGTTCGCAACCATGTAGTGGAGCCCACTCGCGGCAAGCAGCCCCTCGCCCGCCTCGCCCGCACCCTTGACGCGCGCACATTCGCCCATCGCACCGCTAGTGCCGTCGATGCCGTGGAGAGCGCAATGAGCGCGTTGCGGTACGCCTTGGCCGTCGAGAGGAGCGACTCGTACGCTGCGACCGACTCGCGGAGCTGTGCGGGGCACGTCCACGACGTAGCGCGTCAGCAGGCGCACCGTAGAGCAATCAGGACTCGCTCGGAAGGGCTCGCACGCACGTCTGCCCTCGTGACAACGACCCTCGGGCCCTCGTCGCCAAGGTCGAGCTGGCTCGCGCGCGAGTCCCCGTCGATGTGGCGCTGAGCGTCGGCGAGAGCTGTGGGTCCTTGTAACTGTTTGGCGGGTGCGACCCGCGGAAGGAGCGCAGCGACGGCGCCATGCGCGCTGGAGGGCGGAGGGGGGTCGGTGGGGAGAGCGGCGGGAGGTGCGAGCGCGGCGGTGAGACGAGGCGACGAGAGTGGGCGAGCGACGCGTGGGAGGTGCACTCGGAGCGGGCAAGGCGGCACCAGCGGGGCGAGCGGGACGGGAGAGGAGGAGCGAGGGCCGAGGTGGAGCGCCTCGAGGAGAAGGTCAACCAACTTCCCCTCGCCTGGTGCTGAGCGGTGCACAGTGCGTGCAGGCGGAGGCGCTGCACAAGCTGGAGCGAAAGGGGCGGCGCGCTTGAGCGAGAAAGACGCTTCCTCTCCTGCTCACGCTCACGCGCAACCCCCAGGAGGACTGCCTCGAACTGCTCGGCTTTTGTTGCAAGAGGAATACGCATGCACAACACCCTCCCGAACGACGCCCTCCTCACCAGTCCGTCGACTTGGTCGAGACCTGGGTGCCGAGCTTGCCGGCGCGGTACTGCTTGCCGTCGAGCCACGGCCACAGCTGCGAGCGCTTCTGCTCGTACGCGGTGATCTCGGCGTCGTGCGCGAGCGTGAGCGAGATCTCGTCGAGGCCGTTGACGAGGCAGTGTTTCCGGAAGCCGTCGACCTCGAACGCGAACTCCTCGCCGTTCGGGCGCCGCACGACCTGCTTCGGGAGGTCGACCGCGAGCGGCTTGCCCGCCTTGGCGTCCTCAATCAGGACCGCGATCTGCTCCTCGGGGAGGACGACGGGGAGCGAGCCGTTCTTGTACATGTTGTTGTTGAAGCTGCGCGGGAAGCGGAGGGTCAGAACGGCGTTGCGAAGAGAACAGGGCGCGAAAGGGCGCACATGTCGGCGAACGACGACGCGATGACCGCACGAATGCCAAAGTCGAGGAGGGCCCAGGGGGCATGCTCGCGCGACGAGCCGCAGCCGAAGTTGCCGCCGGCGACGACGAGGATCTTCGAGTCGCGGTACGCCGGCTGATTCAGGATAAAGTCGGGCTTCTCCGACCCGTCGGCGTTGTAGCGCAGCGACGCAAAGAGCGAGATGCCGAGGCCGGTGCGCTTGATCGTCTTGAGGAAGCGCGCGGGGATGATCAGGTCCGTGTCGATGTTGGCGCGCTCGAGCGGCGCCGCCGTGCCCTCGACGACCTCGAACTTGGGCATGCCCATCGCCGCCTGCGTAACGGGCGGCGAGATGACGGGCGCGCCCGCCGACTCGGCAACGCCGTCGTCTGCCGCGTCGGGCGTCTGCTCCGTCGAGATGACGTGGTCCTCCGGCGCGATTTCGACCGCCGGGACGGGCGCCGCCGAGCGCTCGCCCGTCTGGTACTTGCGCGCGTCGGCGAGGTGGCCGGCGATGGCGGCGGCGGCCGCCATCGCGGGCGACATGAGGTGGGTGCGTCCGCCCGGGCCCTGGCGGCCCTCGAAGTTGCGGTTCGAGGTCGACGCGCAGCGCTGCCCGGGGGTGAGCATGTCCGGGTTCATGCCGAGGCACATCGAGCAGCCTGCCTCGCGCCAGTCGAAGCCCGCCTCGGTGAAGATGCGGTCGAGACCCTCCTGCTCCGCCTGATGCTTGACGAGGCCCGAGCCGGGGACGACCATCGCGTAGATGCCCTCGGCGACCTTGCGGCCCTTGGCGATGGACGCGGCGGCGCGGAGGTCCTCGATGCGCGAGTTGGTGCACGAGCCGATGAAGACCTGCAGGAGCGAGCGGGTGAGTCGCAAACTGGAAAGGGGAGCGAGAGAAACGGACGTTGGTAATGGGGATGTCCTGGATCTTCTGGTTCGGCTCGAGGCCCATGTAGGCGAGCGCGCGCTCGATCTTGCCCCGCTGCTCCTCGTTGGTCGCCTTGGCGGGGTCGGGCACGGTGCCCGTGATGCTGACGGTGTCCTCGGGCGAGGTGCCCCAGGTGACCGTCGGCGGGATGTCGGCAGCATTGATCAGGACGGTCGAGTCGAAGTGCGCGCCCTCGTCCGTCTTGAGCGACTTCCAGAACTCAACGGCCTTGTCCCACTCGGCACCCTCGGGCGCAAGCGGGCGACCCTTGAGGTACTCGAACGTGATCTCGTCCGGCGCGAACATGCCCGCGCGCGCACCGCCCTCGATCGACATGTTGGCCATCGACATGCGCGCCTCCATCGACATCTTCTCGACGGCGGTGCCGCAGAACTCGATGACCGAGCCCGTGCCGCCCGCCGTGCCGATGACGCCGATAACGTGCAGCATCACGTCCTTCGACGTGACGCCCGGCGCGAGGTCGCCGTCGATCTGCACGCGCATGTTCTTCGACTTGGACTGCAGGATGGTCTGCGTCGCGAGGACGTGCTCGACCTCGGACGTGCCGATGCCGAACGCGAGCGCGCCGAACGCGCCGTGGGTGGAGGTGTGCGAGTCACCGCAGACGATGGTGGTGCCGGGGAGGGTAAAGCCCTGCTCGGGGCCGATGACCTGCGAAACGAAGGCGTGAGCCCCTGCCCGTTCGAGCGGAGAGGGAGAGCGCACGTGAACGATGCCCTGGCGGCGGTCGGTCATGCCAAAGAAGTTGACGCCGAACTTCTTGACGTTCTCCTCGAGGGTGACAACCTGCAGGCGCGAGTCGGCCCTGCGGGAAGAGGAGGGTGAGCACAGCCTCCTAGCGAGTTCAGCATGCGGACGCACTCCTTGATGAAGCTGGACGAATCGGTGTACTGCTTGCGGCTCGAAGTAGGGCTGTAGGCGGTGGTAGATCAGCATTAAAGCATGAGAACGCGGGAGAAGCGCCGGCTCACACATTGTGGTCGACGGTCGCGAGAGTGCCGTCGAGGCGGCGGACCTTGCGGCCGGCCTTGCTGAGGCCCTCGAACGCTTGAGGGGAGGTGACCTCGTGAACGATGTGGCCTGCGGGCGAAGTGCGTGAGTTTCATCTCCGACCGCCACCTCCGGGAGGGCCGGCGCGCGCGAATGGGACGCACGGTCGATGTACATGATGGTCGAGCCGTTGTCATCCGCATGGACAACGTGGTTGTCGAACACCTGCGGGCGCACGAGGGTCAGGTCGCTGTTCGTGCCGGGACGAGAGCGGCGGCCGAGGAGCGCACCTTGTCGTAGAGAGTCCGCGGTCCAGTCTGCGCGGGCGTGCAGAGTCAGTACGGGCTGCATCTGTGCTCTCGAGTGGCGCACTCACCATTCTAGTGGTGCAGCGGGGGGTTGGAGGGAGAGTAGGAATGCGCCCGCAGCGACTCGTCGCCCGCCGCGGTGCCGGCGCCGCCGACTCAACGACATGGCCGATCGAGACCCCGGACTCGGCCCTCTCCCGCCAAGTCCTAAACTCCGCGCGCAAAGCCCGCTTGCCTTGTCTATCTACAATCTCCGCCTATTCCTCCGGCCTTCCGCCTCCTTCACTCGTCCGCCGCCAGTATCGCCTCGACCGCTGCCGAAAAGTCCTTGCCAACCCACTCCGGCCGCCTGCATCGCTCCCCTTCAAGGTGCTCGTGTCGGTCCTCGTCACCGGAGCGGTATTTGCCCGTCTGCACGAGGAAGCGCCGGAACCCCAGCGCAGCGACGGCGGGGCCGACGTCCTGGTACCAGTCGTCGCCGATCTGCCCGCAGAACGGTCAGTGAGAACGCCGGCAGAGCAGGCGGCGGCGGCGCACCATGCCAATCTCCGAGTTGTTGAAGCCGTGCGAGGCGAGAGAGTCGAGCGCGAGCTGGAAGAACGCCTTCGAGGGCTTGCCGACTGCACCGCATAGAAAGGTCAGGTTGAACGGGAAAGGAAGGAGGAAGCGAAGCTTTGCGTACCAATCTCGGCTTCGCAGCTCGCCGCCTCCTCCAGTGCTAAGATGAACGGGCCTGCATCAGGTGCAGGATGTGAGCTCGAGTGCGTGAGATTGGCGAGGGAAAGGCGCGCACCGGTCCCAGGCTCAGCTTCCCGTCCTTGTCACCGAAGTATCGCGCCTCGTGAGTCACGACGAGCGGCACCTCGCCCTTCTCCCCGCCGCCCTCCTCGCCAGCCAGCAGCCTGAACGCCTCGTTCAACTTGCTGTACTCGAATGCGTTCGGCGCGAGGCCGATGACGACGCTGTCGAACGGCGCGGAGGAGGCGGGAAAGTCGGAGAGGGCGGAAGGGGTGAGGAGGTAGAGGGGGCTGCGGGTAGCTGGATGGTCAGGGTGCGCAGTCGGGAGATGAGAGGCAACGTACTTGAGGCTTCGCTTGGCGACCAGATCACGCACGGCTGAAAGAGAGGTGAAGAGCTGGAGGAGCGGGCGAATGTCAGCTCTTCTGACCTTGTTCCTGGGGCAGGAGGTAGCGCGCCTCCTCTTCCCGCACGTCCAGGTCCATCTTTTGCATCTTTTGGAGAAGAGAGGAGCCTGCGCATGCCGAAGCAGTCAGTCAGCACGACGATCAGGGAGGGGAGACGAAGGAGACGGACGCACGAGACTCCTTCGAGGTGTTGGACACGAACCGGAGCACGATGCCAGCACCTCGCAGCCTCCGTACAGCTGCAACGGCGCCATTCGTAGGCGCATCGCCGACATGCAGGTCCCCGAGAGGTCAATCAGGAGGGCGCGGAGACTGGGAAGGAGGACGAGCTCAGCGAGTCAGCGAGAGCTCCAGGCAAGTTGAGCGTGGGCGAGCCGCACCGAGCCATCCTTGTGGTGATGCCGAGCAAGGAGGCAGACAGCAGGTGAGGTGGACGGGCGTGAAAGCGAGCGACACCGCCTCATCAGCAGGAAATGGCGGGGTCGGCCCGCGACGACGCTGGTTGGCTTGCTTCGAGGTGATCCGTCGTGCATGCTGTCGGCGCGGTGAGGTTGCTGCTGCTGGTGCTCTGCTTGCTGCTGCAGCTTTCGAGGGAGGGATCGGCGCTCCTTCGCTCTCCGCGCTCTCCTCGCTCGTCTCCGCTTCCCTCGCTTCTCCCGCTCAGACTCGCTCAGACTCGCTCGGATGGCTGCCCCGCCGCCCGAGGGGAGCAAGCACTGCCTCCCTGTCCAGTCGGCGCTCTCGCCGCCCTCGAACCTCCCGCCGAAGGAGTCGCACAAGGCCTCGCTCCCGCTCACCTCGCCGCAGACGCGCGCGCCGCCCATCTCGCCCGAGGCCGCCGCCGCCAAGAAGCAGAAGAAGCGCCAGGCTCAGCGCGATCGCCAGAGCGCCCTTCCCGCCAGCGACGCGGGCAACCGCGGTCGCGTCGTCCTCCCCGGCGAGGGCTCCTCATCGACCGCCGCGGCGACTCCGACAACGGTCAAGAAGTCGGCGCGCCCAAAGAAGGGCCGCAAGAAGGGCCTCCCAAGTCAAGCCGCTCAGTTCAACAAGACGCAGCAGCGCAAGGGCGCGCAGAAGCAGCCGCCGCCTCAGCCGCAGCAGTCGTTCGTCCCTGTCAAGGGCGACGGCGGCGCGCTCGCCTTCACGCGTCCGCGCGGCGACGCCCTCAACTCGAGCATCGCGTCGGTCCTCGGCGCGCGGCGGCCCGCCGACGTCCTCGAGGAGCATGACCGCGAGACGAGGACGAAGAGGCAGAAGACGGCCGCCGACGAGATGAGGCGCCGCATGCTGCTCGACGACGAGGATGAAGACGATCTCGACGGTGTCGCGGAGCTGGCTGTCGAGGAGGACATGGCGCAGGAGGCCGACGCCGAGATGGGCGACTCGGAGGACGACCTCCTCGTCACGCCTACCGCGGCGGGTATGCGCAGCGCTGTTACGGCCGGCCCCGCTCCCTCCACGCCGTCGACGGACGACCCGCTTGCGGCGTACCGCAGCCTCCCGAGCTTCGCGCCGACCAAGCCGTTTACGTTCCCGCAGCCGCGGCCCGCGCCGGAGACGCCCAAGTCGACCTTCTCGTTCTCGTTCGAGCTGCCGCCGCGCGAGCCTCTCATCAGCACGAAGCCCCTGATGGCCCCGACAAAGCCGTCTGAGCCCGACGAGGCTGCGCCGCCGTCGCCCTCACCCGCACCGCTCGCCCTTTCCCCCTCCCCCGCACCACCCGTCGACGAGGTCATGCCCCACGCTCCAGTCGACACTCCGACGGAGCAGCCGTTCAGTGAGCTCTCGAAGGTCCTCCCGCTTCCCACCGGCGCGCTCCCCAAGCCGGACCTCCGCTCTGCGGCGGCCGTCCTCGCCGGCAAGAAGCGCAAGCCGAAGAAGCTCAGGCGTGCGCCCAAGCTCTTCGACTACCTCTCGGACGAGGACAGCGACGACTGGGAAGACGTGCTGAGGGTGCCGAAGCGCCCGAAGAACGGCGGCGCTATGGACGGCAAGCTCGAGGTCGAGGGCGGCGGCGAGGAGGCCATCACCGGTGACAACGACGAGGCGACGATGGCGCAGGCCGAGAGGCTCGTCCCGACGAGCTACCAGTCGGCTCTGCTCGAACGGGCGAAGGACGGGAACCTCATCACGGTGATGCCGACGGGTAGCGGGAAGACGCTTATCGGCGTGCGTTCCGTTCTGCGCTGCACCGCTCAAGGACATTGCTCACGAGTTCACACCGCGCGCAGGTGCTCCTCATCGAGTGGATCAACTCAACGATCGAGACAAAGCGCGTTCAGGCCGGCGAGCCGAAGCGGATGCAATTCGTCCTCACCCAGTCCGTCCCCCTCGTGCACCAGCAGGCTGCCGTTCTCGCGCGCAAGTAAGCACATTCTCCCGCTTTCTCAGCGCAGGATGCGCTGCGAGTCTTCGTCGACGCCGGCTGACCTTCCCAAACCCCCACTTCGTGCTCCGTACAGCACGTCCCTCCGGGTCGGCAAGCTCTTCGGCGCACTCGGCGTCAACCTCTGCAGCGAGAGCGAGTGGAAGTGGAACTTCGAGCACTACGAGTGCGTCGCCCCTTACTCCGCCGCTCGACACCTCGCTGACCAGCTCTCGCGCCAGCTGTCTCGTCCTCACCGCCCAGCTCATCCTCGACTCGCTCGCCCACGGCTTCCTCAAGATGGAGCAGATCGCGCTCCTCGTGTTCGACGAGGCACACCACGCCAAGTCGAACCAGTGCGCCATACCGACCTTCCCGAGTCGAGCCGGGACTGACCGCTCTTCCCGCTGCAGCCCTTTCGCCAGCATCCTCCGCGACTTCTTCCACCGCGCTCCGCGCCACAAGCGGCCGCGGATCCTGGGCCTCACCGCTTCGCCGCTCGACAGCAACGCTGGGGTCGACGAGGCGAAGACGCTCGAGAGGCTCTTCGACGCCAAGTGCGCCCTGCAGGTTTCTACTCTGAGAGAGCTCGTCTAACGTGCTCCCGCGCAGGCTCGTCACCGCCCCGCCCGAGACGCAGGCCGAGCTCCGCGCGATGGTCTCCGTCCCGACCCTCCTCCGCGAGGAGTACGACCCCGCTCCCGCCTACGAGCACACCGAGCTCTTCCGCGAGGTTGTTTCCAAGGTCATCGTCCGCGACGAGGTATTCGACCGCTACTACGCCGGCGCGGAGACGGCGTGCGTGCCGTTACCCTCCTTCCCCATTGGATCTCGCTGATGAGGCGCCCGCAGGCTTCGCGAGTACGGCCCCGACGCAGCCGACCTCGTTTGGCACTTCGCTCTCCAGCGTCACCGCCGCAAGTTCCTCCCGCACGAGGAGGTGTCGTCGTCCAGCTCGGAGGACTCGGCGTCCGAGGTCGAGCGCGAGCTGCTCGGTTTCAGGATGGACAAGGACGTCGACGAGGAGCGCAAGGCGCGCGCGAGGGAGCGGAAGGAGGCGGACCGGAGGGCGAAGGCGCGCATGAAGCGCGAACTCAAGCAGAAGATGGAGGCGGAGCTTAGCCTCGAGCTACCCGACTGGCTCAAGTGTGTTGTGTCCTTCCCTTTCTCCCGTGCACCGTCTGATCCGGAGCGTATGCGCAGAGCCATCGACGCGCACAAGCCGACGCTCGACGAGGAGCGCTTGTCGCCGAAGCTGCTCTCGCTTCTCAAGGTTCTCCGCGCGTGCAAGATCCGCGAGGCCGAGTTTTGCGGCATCGTCTTCGTCGTCCGTTCCATCCGTCGTTCCTCCAGCTCTCGAAGCGACCGCTGACAGACTTGACCGCAGAACCGCCGCCTCGACGCGCTGCTCATTGCGCAGATCATCAAGGAGCTCGCCAAGGTCGACTCCGAGCTCGACTGGATCCGCGTCGACTGCGTCACGGGCCACGGCTCGGCGGCGAACAACTCGCTGTGCGTCGGTATATATCTCGCCTTCTCAGCAGCAAGACTGACCTGCCGGGGTGCAGCGGGCCGCGGATGGAGTGGGCGGAGCAGCACTCGGTCCTGACGAGCTTCGGCGAGGGCCGTTCGAACCTGCTCATTGCGACGAGCGTCGTCGAGGAGGGCCTCGACGTCCAGGTGCGCCCCCGCTCTCCCCCCTCCCCTTCGCTCGAGGCTGACTTGCCGCGCTAGCCCTGCAACTTCATCTGCCGCTTCGACCTATACGACACGCACATCTCGTTCGTCCAGAGCCGCGGCCGCGCCCGCTCGGCCGGCTCACACTACGTCGTCTTCGTCGAGCGCGGCAATCTCGAACACAAGCGCAAGCTCCTCCGTATCGCCCGCTTCGACGCCCAGATGGAGGGGCTGCTCAACCGCGAGATCGAGGGCGCCGACAGCGAAGACGTGGATGACAGCGACTTCTTTGGCCGCGCGGACGAAACGAGCCGTTACCTCGAGGAGCCGACGACCGGCGCTGTCCTGACGCCGCACTTCTCGCTCAGCCTCCTCCTCCGCTAGTACGTCCTGCGTCCTCGCATTCTCCAAACCTCCGTTAACCACCGCATGCTCGCAGCTGCCAGTCACTCCCCAAGTCCGACGAGTTCTCCATCAACAAGCCGCAGTACAAGATCGACGACTTCGGCCGCAACGAGTTCGGCGCGCGCCAGTTTAGCTGCACCGTTGCGCTGCCGAGCGGGTCCAAGGTCAGGGTTGTCACCGGCGGTGCGTCACCCGTCCCGTCCTCCCGCCGCTCTCCTTCTCACTCCGCCCTCGCAGGCCTCTTCGAGAGCGCGAAGCTCGCCAAGCGCGAGGCCGCCTACGACGCGTGCCGCGTCCTCCGCAACGTCGGCTGCCTCGATGAGCACTTGCTCCCGCCGCGCTACCTCCCGGCGGAGGAGATCGTCGGCGTCGTGACGGGCGCTGTCGTCGGCTCGAAGAAGCGCCAGGTCGAGTACGAGAAGAAGCTCCCCGAGGCGTTCCTCCCGCGCACGTCGTGCGGCGAAGTCACGACGCTCTACGCCTCGCTCGTCCACTACGGCGGCGAGAATGGCGAGACGATGGAAGACGGCCAGCGCTACCGCCCGCTCATCCTCTTCACGCGCAACCCGCTCCCCGAGGTCCCGCAGATGACGATGTATGTGCGCGGCGAACCCCTCGCGGTCTTCGTCACCTCGATCGGGAGCATCAACGCGACGACCGAGCAACGCAAGCTCCTCTGCGCGTACAACCTTCAGCTGTGGCAGGCGGTGCTCAACAAGATGCTGCGCGTCGCGCGCGAGGAGGTCGACGGCAACGAGACGCTCAAGAGCTCGACCTCGTCTACTTCGTCGGGCTCCTCAGGACGGCCGCAAGCTCAAGCCGAGCGGCATCGAGGTCGACGACGTCGACTGGGCGGGCATGGAGCGCGCAGCCCGCCTCAAGGAGCAGCAGATCGACTGGAGGGACCTCTCGCACCTCGACGACTCGGTCATCGTCGACCTCGGCAAGAAGGGCTGCCGCTACGATTTCAAGCGCGTCCGCTACGACCTGCACCCGCTTGACAAGCTTCCGTCCGGCCGTCAGAGTGATGCCGGCTTCGACACGCTGATGGATTAGTGCGCACCCCTTCGCTCGCCTCATCGCGCGGAGCTGACCATCTCACCCGTGCAGCTACCTCTCGTTTAACGAGGATGCCTTCGTGCGTTTCTCCTCATTGTCGCGGACCCTCATGCTGATTATCCGTGCTTGCAGTTCCACACGCTCAAGGTTAAGGAGGAACAGCCTCTCCTCGAGATCACCCGGGTGCGTTGCGTTGCCTTCTTCATCTCTCGGCTCGCTGAGCGTTCCTCGCGCAGATGCCGAAGACGGTCACGCATCTCACGCGCACGCCCCGTAACGACGTGTCCACCTCGACTAACAGGCTCCTGCAGGTGCGCCCCCCCTGCGCCGTCCTCGCACGCATCGCGGCTGACCTGCTGGCCCTCTCTTCCGCAGAACACGCCCCGCTTTGCGATCCCGCAGGCCTGCCTTCTCCACTTCCTCCCGGCGTCGGTCTTCAGGAGTGCGTGATCCCGTATCGCACGTCTCGTCCGCCGCTGACTCGTCGAACTCTGCAGCGGCGTACATGCTCCCGTCCATCATCCACGACCTCGAGCAGCGTTGCCTCGTCGTCGAGCTCAACGAGCGCCTCTTCCAGTCGAGCCTCGACCACGAGTACGTCCGCACGGCGCTCATGACGCCGTCCGCGAGCGTCGGCCTCGACTACAACCGGCGCGTTCCCCTTCCTGACGCTCTCGCATGACGCTTACTGCTCCCGCTGGCATGCAGCCTCGAGCTCCTCGGGGACGCCTTCCTCAAGTACATGGCGAGCTCCTACGTCTATGTCTCGCACGACCGCACGACGCACGAGGGGACGCTTCACCGCGCTCGCCTCGAGCAGATCAATAACGTCCGGTGCGTCAGGGGTCTCTTCTCTTGCTTCGATTCAGCTGACCTCGTTCCCTGCGGCAGGCTCTACGATTCCGTGCGTTCAGGCGCTTCCGCAGCTTCCTCCCGCTCATCGCTGACCCGGCCAGCCACCCTGCGCAGGGCAAGGCGTGCAACCTCCCCGGCTACCTCGTCTCACGTCCCTTCACCTCGCGCCAGTTCCTCCCGCCCAACTTCACGCAGCTCAGCCCGGGCCCGGCGCCGCCGACCTCCGCCGTGATTGGCGACAAGACGATCGCGGACGCCGTTGAGGCGCTCCTTGGCGCCGCGATGGAGACGGGCTATGAGCAGGAGGACGGCGGCGGGCTCAACAAGGGGTTCGACCTCGCGCTTGAGGTTGCGAAGGCGCTCGGTGCGCCTTCTTCCTCCGACCCCTCCGCAGCTCACGCTCATCAGCGTTGTGCAGGTCTCGAGCTCGGCAACGTCGTCGTCTGGGACGACTTTGCGCGCCTCTACGGCTCGCCGGGCAACGAGACGCCGTTCACAGGCGAACTCGCCGCGGTCGAGGACGCGCTCGGCTACAAATTCAAGCACGCGTCTCTCGTCACCGAAGCCCTTACGCATCCCTCCAAGCTCGACGCGATCTCGTTCGAGAGGTGCGAGTGGCTCGGCGATTCGGTGCGTCCCCTTCCTTCGCTACATCTGGGCACCTCCGCTCACGCAGCCGCCGGCCTCACAGATCCTCGACTTCCACGTGATCCGCTACTGCTGGAAGCGCTGGGGCGGCGAGCTTAGCGAGGGACACCTGACGGAGCTCAAGGTGCGGTCGTCCTCTCGCTCTTTGTCGAGACGAGCTGATCCCGTCTCCCCAGGGCGCCTGCGTTTCCAACGAGACGCTCGCCGCGCTCGCCGTCGAGCACGGCCTCGACCGCTTCCTCATCCACGCACACGACGGTCTCGAGCTCAACATGCGCCTGTACCGCGAGCGCATCATCCGCGCGCGCGAGCAGGAGCTTGCGACCGCGGCGGCAGAGCAGCGCCAGCTCCGGCCATACTGGCTGACGCTCGACCCGCCGAAGGCCGTCGCTGACATCATCGAGAGCCTGTTCGGCGCGCTGTACCTCGACGCGGGCTTTGACCCGGGGGCGGCGCAGCGCGCGTTCGACCACATGCTCGCGCCCTTCATCGCCAAGTGGATCAGCCCGACGTCGATCAAGGTCGACGCGATCCGCGTCCTGCTCGAGCACGCGCAGTCCAGCGGCTGCGACGACGTCTCGCACGTCTCGGCAGTGCTCGAGCCGCACATCGACAACCGCACGGGCGAGCTCATCCAGCGCCTCACGCGCTGCTCCGTGGTCGCGCACAACATGCGCCTCAGCACCGTCGAGAGCGGCAACGCCAAGACAGCCAAGCGGCTTGCGAGCGCCGATGCGCTCAGCTACCTCCACCAGAGTGCGTTCCCCTCTCGCTCCCTCTCGCCGGGGCGCTTGCTACCTCGGGCACAAGTTGGCTGACGCGTCGATGTTCGCAGACCCCGGCTTCTTCGCCGTCGTCTGCAACTGCTCGACGCGACGCGATATCGCGCGCGAGATCGCCCTCGAGGAGCAGCAGCGCCTCCGCGACGAGGGCCTGCTCACCGAGCCCGACTCGAGCGACGATGAGGACCTCGGACCGCCCCTCGAGGTGGCTGGCGCGACGGGGAAGGAGGGGACGGGGGGAGGCGGGTTGGAGGGGGAGAAGATGGCGGTCGACGCGTGAAGACTGGACAGAGCGCTTGTTTGCTTGAACGGGGGCGCCGATGGTCTCGCTTACGCTTGTTGCTTGTAGCTTAGCGCACATGGAGAAACGTGGTCATGCTTGAACGGACGAATCCGTGGCGCAACGCAGAGGGACGAGGGAAGAGCAGTCCGCGCCCTCGTCCCCTACCCTCCCAGGGCTTCGAAACCTCTGCTTCCATTGCCAGTCTACCCAATCTCCTCCACTACCCCCTCTAACCCTCTACTCCGTCCGCAACCACCTCCCCCAGCTCCCGCACCCCCTCGAGCAGCTCGTCGACCAGCTTCGTGTCCATCAGCCCGTCGTCAACGCCGAGGCACAGCGTCACCCGCCCGTCCCACGTGAACGCCTCGAGAAGCATCCCCTCGCCACGGTGGAGGCGCGTGCCGATCGCGATGTTGCGCAGGTGGAGGGTCGTGCCGGCGGGAGAAGGAAGGTGGAAGGAGGTCGGGAGGAGGCGGTCGACGTCGCCAATCACTGCATGCCGAAGTCGTGAACACGGCGGTACCTTCATGGGGGGAGGAGCGGACGCACTGCTCGCGTTGAGCGCCGTCTTCGGCTCGTTATACGGGATCGGGTTCCGCCCCGTGCCATTCCTGCTCTTTCCGTCAGGCGGGCCTTAGTGCGGAAGAAAGTAAAAGGCACGCACAGCAGCCGGTCGAGGATCATGGCGTACATGCCTGCGAGGAAGACGGTTCGCGCCTTGGGCTCCGGCGCGAGGTTCGCCGCAAACTGCGCCTTCGCAAGCCTTGCACCGCGTAGCGCCGCAGCGCGAATATGCCGCGCCTGCGCCGGATCGCGCGCGTCGAGCGGCAGGGAGGGAAGCGCGATGCACCCGAAAGTGATGCGGATGGTGCAATCTGAGGAGGGATCGCTGCAGGCGGTCGGAGGGGAGAAGGGCGGGACGCGCTGCAGGAAGGGCCGCGCGGAGAAGGGGAAGCCGAGAACGATGGGGTGGTACGGCTCGTTGGCGTGCACGCGGGCGAAGATGCGCGAGACGGAGAGCGAGATGAGCGAATAGAGGAGCATGCCTGCGGACTGGAGGGTCAGCTTCGGTCGACGGCGAAATGACGGAGGTGGGGGCGTACTGGGCGAAACGCCGCTCGCCTTGCAGAACCTGATCAGCCGCTGCGACGTCTCCCGCTCAAACCGCAGCTGCGGCCAGCGATTCCTCGCCTGCGACGGCGGCGTAGCGTGCGGAAGGCGCGGGAAGTACAGCGTACGCGAGCGCTGCTGTCGCGTCATAAGAAGGACGCGAGTGATGGCCCACAGCCAGCGCTGTCGCGCTACGGACGGCGGAGCGGGGTGGGTGAGAGGGGGAGGAGCGGTTGCGGGCGGGTTCTCGGTCGCCTGTGCTGGTGCGACGGGAGGAGGAGGAAGGCGAGAGAGGTAGTGGCGGGTAGTGTTCCTCGTTCGCGAGCGGGAGGTGCGCGAGGAGGTCCGCCTCGGGCAGGACGATCCGCCAGGCTGCCGCGACCTCCGTCGGCAAAGACCACCGTGCGGGTTCAGGCGCGCCCTCCAGGAAGGCGGCGAGGGACACAAATGGAGCACTCGTGGGCGGCGAAGGGAGGGCGGGAGAGGAAGCGAGCGTGAAGAGCTCGTTGACGAGCTTGAAGACGGAAAGGCCGTCCGAGATCTGCGAGCGAGCGCGATCAGCGCCGGTCTACCCGAGCGAGGGAGAGAAGCAGCGCACGACGTGCGAGATGACGAGCAAGAATCCCAGCTTCAGCGGGTCCTCCTCGCTCCGCGCGGCGACGAGTCGAGCCAGGCATTCCTCCTGGCTGAGCAGCGCACGTGGGCCGTTCAGCACAAGCTGGTCCTGCACCTCGTCGGTCACCTCTCGTACACTCTGCGCTGCGTCCGCCGTGTGTACGAGGAACGCCCGCCCCGCGCGCCGGAGCGCCTCGTCCGCATCCTGCGGCGGGAGCAGGGCGAACTCGCGCGTCTGCACGAGCGGGATCGCCGGACGTTTATCCTCGGGCGCATCGCGGATCGTGCACGCAAGAAGGGGGTGCTTGGCTCGCAGCGCCGCCCAGGCGAGCAGCAGCCGAGAGAGGAACGCGTCCTGGAGGTCGGCGGGGCTGGCGGCGCGTGGGGAGGCGTCGAGGGAGAGCGCGAGGCGGAGGAACGTGTCCGACTGGCCGTCCGTCTGCGTTGCCTTGTCGAACTTGGTCTCGAGCACGCCGAGCGCGCGTGTCCACAGCCGTCGCTGCTTCAATCCCGGAGGAGAAGCGGTGTCGTCGACGGTTGGCGAGTACAGCTCGCTGGCCCAGCGGTGCCCGGCCAGGTAGCCTGGCCAGGTCGAGAAACTCATCGCGCTCAGCAGGCGAGCGGGGCGAGAGGTAGCGAGCGAAACGGTTCATCGCTCTCCTCCTCACGAGCACCGAAGACAGGGGGCACTGCAACGGAGAGATGCATATCACAGGCGCGCCCTCCTGGCGCGGATACGTCCTCTCTAGGAAGTCTAGTAAGTGCTGTGCAGCGTCGTCCGGCTTCTCATGCACGAGGAGGTGGCCCGCACCCTGGACTCGCGACGCCGTCGCATGCGGGACGCTCTCGCCCAGGAGGTACGCGATGTTCGCTTCGTCGAGGACGGAGCGGCCCTTCTCGGCGAAGATGAAGTGCGTCGGGAGCGAGGAGGGGATCAGGGCAGCCGGGCGGCGGCGCGGCGGGCAGCGACCGCCATCGGGTCCATGAAGGTGAGCTGCGGGGCGGGCTGTCAGTCGTGCCCGATGCGAGAAGCGCAAGCGACTCACCGCCTCGTTCCTCGCGGTGACCTTGAGCGCGACACCGCCCTCGACGTCGACGAGCCCATGCTCGATGTACCCCTCGAGGACGCGCGGGTCCCACGCCTGGAAGAACGGCTTCTTCAGGAACGCTGCACGCGCCTCCTCGCGCGTCTTCCACGTCTCCCGGCGCATGAGCGCGCCCGTCGTGAGCTTGCCCATTGCG
This sequence comes from Rhodotorula kratochvilovae, assembly GCA_019926025.1. Taxonomy (NCBI): domain Eukaryota; kingdom Fungi; phylum Basidiomycota; class Microbotryomycetes; order Sporidiobolales; family Sporidiobolaceae; genus Rhodotorula; species Rhodotorula kratochvilovae. The sequence goes on along the minus strand of JAHSUG010000003.1, from coordinate 510,120 downwards.
CGAGTGTCGATCGTCGGGTTGGGCAGGACCGGGTCGACGAAAACAACCGAGGAGAACAGCGCGGGGAGCGCAGAGGCGGCGTAGGCCGTTGCGCCGCCGCCGAGGGAGTGGCCGATGCCGACGATGAGGCGGTTGCGGTAGGTGCGGGCAGCGGCGATGGTCGGGCCGGAGGGAAGGGCGGGCGCGTTGTCGAGGAGGTTCAGGTGGGCGGGGACGCCGGGTACGGGGTTAGCAGTCCGGACGAGGACGAGGACGTCGAGTCACCGTAAGAGATGATCAAGTTGAGGAGGTCGCGGCCGTGGTCCGCCCAGTTGACTGCGGCAAGAGGTCGTCAGCCGCGGGTTCCTTGTAGAAAAGGAGGAGAGAACGCACAGACGTCGCCGAGCACATCGTCGTTCAGGACGCCTGCATCGCCCTGGTTCACGCAGTCGACACCCCAGACCTCGTCAACGGGGAGCGAGCGGCCGTTGACCTCGAGCCGGTCGAGAAGCGTCGCGAGCATCGGCTCCCACACCTCTGCGCACGTTCCGGGGTCAGCTCCGTCATCGATGCATGGTAGAGGACGCCGCACCTTTGTAGAACCCGTTCGCGTGCGAGAATACGAGCGTGAGCCCCGGCCCGCCGCCCTCCCTCCTCGTTGCCGGGCGGTACCGGTTCGCGACGGTGACAAGCTGCTCCTGGCGCTCGAGCTCCGCGGCATCCTCGATACTGACAGGCTGCCTCAGCGCCTCGACCTGCGGCGCTACGAGCGCGGCGAGCGCGTCGTCCGGGTTGGCGCGCCCTCCGGCTGATGAGACGGCGGGGTTGGCCCGCGGCTCGTGGGCGTGCTTGGTGCTGCGCGGGTACGAGCGCGGGAACGCAGCGGGGAGGACCACGGCCTCGCGCGTCCAGCCGGGCGCGAGCGGCGGTGACGACGACGGCGCGGAGGGGAAGTGGGGGCAGCGCGCGCGAGAGCGCCTTGGGCGCGAGCAGCGGGAGGCGGGCCGCTCGGAAGCTTCGCACGGCGCTCGATCTCGTCTGCAGACATTGCGTGCAGGTTGGAGGGTAAGAGCGGAGGGAGGAGAGCGAACCCGGCTGTTGGCGAGGTCCGGCTCCTCTCTCGCCGGAGTCCGTCTATCGCGCGATAACAGCAGCGAACGTCTACAGCGCGCTGCCGTCCTTGGCATGCAGCGCATCGTCCTCCTTCCCGCCTCGCGCCGCGGCCCGGTCCTGCAGCAGCTCCTGCTCGCTGACACCCACGCTCTGCCCCGTCGCCTCCTCGACCGCTCTGTGCACATCCACATCCCGCACGTCCGTCTTCCTCCCCCTCGCCGCCTCTGCGCCCGCGCCCGCCCCCGCCGGCCCCGCGCGCCACCGCTCCGCGCGCGCACGCGAGTCCCGCGCCGAGCGGAGGAAGAGCTGCGAGCGGCGCGCGCGCATCAGGCGCACCCAGCAGATGGCGGTGATGCCCACCATGACGGAGGACATGGTGCCGACGGCCCAGTAGAACGCCGAGGGGTGCTCCTCGAGCCCGGAGGTTAGGTTCATACCTGCCGCGCGAGGAGGGCGAGGTCAGCGTTAAGCGCCGCCAAGAGGCTTCGGGATCGCGCCGAGGCAATTCGCGAGCACGAGACAGACGAGCGAAGTGCTGACGAACCGAAGAATCCTGCGATTGTCGCGCCCGCGGCCAGCGCGAGCGTCCCGATGGCAGTCTGCGCACTCACTCGTCAGTTTCATTCCTCTCACCAGCAAGTCGTGCGGAAGGAGCGGCGCACCTGCAGCTCAAGGTTTTGCAACCGCACGCGCGTGCTCGCGAGCACGAGCGAGATGTTCGAGTCGACCTCGGAGAGGAGCGTCGAGAGGCGCTCGCACGACTCGGACGTCTCGTCCAAGCGGCGCTCGTCTGCGCCGGCGTAGACGTCAGTGTCGGTGTAGTCTACGGGATAGAGTGAGATGCGGCGGGCGTGCGATGGTGGAGGGGGACAGGTGGAGATGGATGGAGAAGGCGGGAGGACGCACAGTACTCGAGGAGAAGCTCCGCCTGCTGGTGGTCGTTGACGGCGTGCTTGGACCCCTTGGCCTTGTCCGTCAAGTACATGTTGGCGAGATCCTCGTCTGCACGGCGTTTCAGAGCGTGAGAAGGGGAACGGGCACGGCACGGGGAGAGACGCAATGGGGCGCCCAATCCTCGACAGGAGGATCCGCCAGCTCACCTTCGCCGAGCACGCTCGACAGCGCGCTCTGCATCGCCCTCCCGCTCATCAAGCAGTCCTCGACGGTCCTCTTGCACTCGAGCAAGTCGCGAAGCTCCGCCGGGCTGACGCCAAACCTCAGCTGGGGGATGGTGCGATACACGCGCTCCTGCAGCTCCGTGACGACGTTCTTGATCCCGCGGACGGTGGGAGAAGGAGGGCCTCGAGCGCGCGGAGCTCGAACGGCGCGACGTTCGACTGCCCCGTCGCCGAGCCGGACAGCTCAAGGTACTTCATGACCTTCTGGACGGCCTCGGCCATCTCGAGGCTCTGCGCCTCGTCGCAGATGGGGTTGTCCTTGTCGGTGCCGATCAGGACGAGGCTGCAGTGCGCGGCGGGCGAGAGGAGTTGTGGGCGGAGGGAGGACAAGGGAGAGTTGCGAAGGTCAGCACCCGACGTCAACAGTCAATCGTTCCCTGCCGAGCCCGTAGTATGGAGCGAAGGACTTGTGCGAGCGCAGGCTCACACGTCGTGGGCGATGATGGCGCGGAGGACGGGCGTGCAGAGGATGAGCGAGCCCTGGCAGACGACGAGAGCGGGGCGGACGTCGAGGATATGTGCGTCGAGGGAGCGGAGGTCGCGGGGCTGCCGGAGGGGAATGCGTGTCAGCCTTTGCGCGACCGGATCGACGGGGTGGAAGGGGAGGTACGCACGAGGAGGCCAAACTGCTCGATGACGGCCTGCTTGTTGAGCTTCTCCTTCGGCTGCTCGATGTCGCCGTCTGCCCGGACGAGGAGGACTGTGGCACGCGGAGACGGTCAGAGTAGGCGCAGAAACGCGGAGTGTGCGAGAAGGAGAAGGCGAGGCTAGCGCCACCGCACAGTTTGCCTCGATCTGGTCCTTGCCGTGCCAGCGGATGTCGATGGGGCTGACCTTGCGGGCGTACGAGTGCCAGTCTGCGAGGAGTTCGTGGCGGGAGTAGGCGATGCCGTCGCCGCCGAGCGTTGTCGCCTCGGAGCAGTCCCTCTCTGCAGGTGGTTCCGCCGAGTCCTGCCTGGCGCGGTTTGCAGGGGCGTGTCGGGAGCTGTGCTCGTAGGAGCGACGAAAGGGAGGAGGAGCACGGATGAGGTTGACGGCGATGAGGGTCGGCGGGAAGTGGGGGTGGGAGGCGAGGAGGGGCGAAGGGAGAGGCGAGGGTGCGCCGAGTCTCGTCGAGAGATGTGCAGTCTCCTGCTCAGCTGCGGTCGTCGCTGGTGCTCTGCGCGGAGGGAGAAGGTGAGGGCCGGGGGCGGTGCAGCCTGGCGCGCGAGGGGAAGGGCGAGCAGCTGGGCGGGTCCACCGCGTGCGAGCATCCCCATCGACGGGCTGAGTTGACTCGCTGTGCAGCAGGAGCGTCTGGTGCCCGGCGAAGGGCTCAAGGCGGACGTCGGCGTCAGGACGAGCAACGCGCGTTCACCTCGACCCTCGCAAAGTGAGACGTCGCCCGAGTCACTACACTCGTGACTAACTCGCTTCTACTACCCGCTACTCGCAGAAAATGTAGCCGGGTGCGGCTGCGGCGAGACGTCGACTCGCCGCGTTCCGCCCCATCCCCAACCTCGCAGCGCCCTCGACGCGTCGGACGCGGCAGGAGCGAGACAGGAGCACGCATAGGAGCTCCATAGTCACGCCCTGCGAAGCGCACCCCGGCACGCGCGCTCTCTGCCGCTCGTAGCGCCCCCTCGCGTCGTCTTCATCAGCTCGACCCCTCCACGGCCCCGGCACGGGCAGGACCGCCGCCATGAAGCGCTCGTACAACTCGACCAACCCGCCGCCGTCGCTCCCGCAGACCTCGCCCTACCAGGCCGCGTACGCCCAACCCGCCGCCGCCGCCCCTCCTCTCCCTCCCGGCCCTCCCCCTCCTGCGCCCGGCGCACCTCCTGCAGCGGCCAACCCCTACGCGCACTACGGCTACGGCTACGACCCGACTCAGCAGGCCCAGCAGCAGCAGCAGGCACAGGTCATGGCCGCCCACCCGCAGTACCCGGGCTACGGCTACGGACAGGTGCGCTCCCTTGGCTGCTTCTCCTCCGCTCGAACGATGCGCTGACATCTCTCACATCGCGCAGTCCGCCGCCGCTCCCGCGACGTCCGTCGCCGCGTCATACGCCGCCGCACCCGCCCCTCAGGCCGCCGCCGCCGACCCGAACGCCGCCGTTGCGCAGCAGTGGGCCGCGTACTACGCCGCGTACGCGCAGCACGCGAGCGCCACCGCCGCCGCCGGCGCCGCCTCGCCGTACGCCGCCGCGCCCGCCCGACAGCGTACGCGCAACCCACGCCGTACGGCGCGCCGCCGCCTCCCCCGCCGGGTGGGTCGCCCGTCGGCGCGCCGCCGTACAAGCGCACGCGGTACGACCAGCCCCTGCCCCCGCAGCAGCAGCCCCCGCTCCCGGCGGGCCCGCCCCCGCCCGCTCCGGGCGGGTATGGCGCCGCAGCCGCGATGCCGCCGGGCATCCTCCCGCCTGTTGGCGGCCGTCCGTCGCGTACGGGCCCGCCGCCGCCGATGGGCGGGCGCGGACCTCCTCCGCCTCAGCAACGTGACCCGTACGGAGGTGGCCCGCAAGGAGGGATGCGCGGTGGGCCGGGCCCGCGCGATTGGGCCCGCCGCTGGGGCCGGGCGGGATGCGCGGCGGCGGAGGAGGAGGAGGGCGCGGCGGCGGCGGACGGAGGTACGACGACCGCATGATGGGCCCGCCTGGAGGCGGAGGGCGGAGGTGGTGGGTACGGCATGCGCGGCGCGCCGATGGGCCCGCGCGGAGGCGGCGGCGGCGGCGGTGGGCCAAGGGGCGACGAACGCTTCGGTGGGCGCGGCGGCCCGATGGGCGCGCCGGGCGGCGGCGGGCGCGCCATGTCCGGCCTGCCGAGCGGGCCTGGCGGCGGCGGCGGAAACAAGTACGGCGCACCGTCCGGCCCTGCAGCGGGCGGGGGCCGCGCGGGCTCGGCCTCCCCAACGCCCCGCGCGGGCCAAAGGGCCTCCCGCTCGCGCCCGGCGGTGGGGCGGGCGGCGCGCGTAACTCGGATGCGAACCGCCAGACGCCGCGCAAGGAGCGCAAGTGGGGCGCGGGCGCCGCGAGCAGCTCGGCGTCGCAGCCTGCGCCGAACAAGCGCGAGGGTGACAAGGACCGCGAGCGCGACGGCGAGGGCACGAAGCGCACTTTCACCGACTTCCGCATCGAGGGGTTGAGCATCCCTGAGCTCGGGTGGGAGTGGCACGCCGAGCGTGTCGAGCGCGAGATGCGCAAGGCGGCGGAGGAGCTCGACCGCAAGGTCAAGGAGAAGGAGGAGCGCGAGAAGGAGCAGGGTACGTTTCCGCTCTCTCGCTCTTCCCGATTGCTTTCACTCACGCTCGATTCGACTCGCCCGCAGATGCTCCCGCTGCCGACGCTCTCTCTGACCCGACCGCCGTCGTCAAGGACGAGGAGGAGGTCGAAGGCGAGCCCGTTGCTGCCGAAGACGATGAAGCAGGCGACATGTCGATCGACCAGCCTCCCTCCGACCTCCCCTCCCTCGCCGCCGACGGGCCCACCCCCGCGCTCCCCGCCGACCCAACCGCGCCAGCGACCATCGCGCACGGCAAGCACCGCCTCGACGAGGATAGCGGCGCCGAGCCTGCGCTCGAGGCGCCCGTGGAGGAGGAGGGGAGCAAGGCGAAGAAGGTGCGCTTTGATGCCGTGAGCGGGGACGCCGCCGCCGAGGAGGAGGTGCGGATCGAGGCGCTGCATCCGCCTGTGGAGGCGCAGGCCGGCGAGGGCGACGTCGTGATCGCCGAGGCGGAGCAAGGCGACGAGAAGCCCGCCGCCGCACCGGAGGTCGAGGGCGAGCCGAGGGTCGAGGACGCTGCGGCGCCGCACGAGGACGCCGCAGACGACGAGGACGTCGACGGCGCGCCGCTCCCGCCCTCGTCGCAGGAGGCGCCCACTGCGCCGATTGCGCCGCCGGTAGAGGAGGAGGAGGCGAAGCCGGCGCCGCGGCCCGCGCGCGAGAACTCGCGCCTGCGAATCTACTTCTCCTCGCCGACGGCGGGCGCGTCGAGCTACACGCTCGCCTCTGCAGCGGCGAAGGCGCCGTCGAGCAAGGCGGGGTCGGTGCCGCCCGCTGCGCCTGCTGCCGTCAAGCGGGAGGAGGAGGGCGCGCCAGCGCACGGCGGGAAGGCCGAGCCTGCGCCGACGCCCGCGAGTAGTGAGGAGCTCGCGCAGCCGGTCCCGGCCGCGGAGGTGATGGACAAGATCGAGGAGGAGAAGGAGAAGGAGGCGGTCAAGCCGGACGCGCCGGCGGAGGACGCGGCACCCGAGCCTGCGGAGGCACCGCAGCCGAACGGCGAGGCGGCGGAGGAGGACATCGACGGCGACCCTGTCGGTGACGCGCCCGCTGCGGCGGAGGACCAGCCGCCGGCTCCGCGGCTCCCGCTGCTGGAGGTGAGGGCGCCGCGCCGGCTGACGAGCAACCCGCCGCTCCCGCCGAGGATGCTTCCGAGGCCACTCCCGTCGAGGCTGCTGCCACGATCGACGTCGCTGCAGCGGATGACGCGCACGGGCCCGACGACGAGGACGAGCTCCTCATCACCAAGGTCGAGCCCGACAACGTCCCTGAGCAGGCGGACGCGCCGCCCGCCGCATCGGACGCGGCGCAGCCTGCCGATTCGGCGCGTGCACCGTCGATCGCGCCCTCCGTCGCCGGCACGATCCTCCTCCCGCCCGAGCCCGCCGCAGACCGCATTTCGATCTCGTACGCGCGCAACACGCGCCGCATGGTCCTCGATGCGGACGTGATCGACTCGGTCAAGGTCTTCCGCGCCGACGGGCGCATCGAGCTCGCGGTGCGGTGCAAGCCGGCGGTCATCGCCGCAGGTCAGGACCAGGTCGAGGACGAGTTCCGCGTTTGCAAGGGCGTCCTTGTGCGTTCTTCCACTTCAGCGCTCGCTTCCGCCGTCTAACCACTTGCGTACGCAGGTCGAGTCGCTCGACGTCGAGGCGGACGACTACGTCGTGATGGACCGCGCCGCCCTCGCGCTCGCCTGGTCGGCTTCGTCCAGGAGGCGGCGCCTCGCCCGATTCGCTCCTCCCGCCTCTCACCGCCTCCTTGCCGCTCCCGCCGCGAGCGAGAACGGCGCACCCGCCATTGCGCCGTTCACCTTTTCGCACGAGGTCATCACCGTCTCGGCGCAGCTCGACCGGCAGAACCCGCTCACCGAGGCGCGGTGGGTCAAGACGGGCGAGGTCGAGAACTGGATCCTCAGCCTCGGCATCTCGAGCGGCGCGAACCCCAAGGACATGGACAACCTGAGCGAGTGGAGGAGCAAGATCAAGATCGTCGACCCTGACCCTGTGCGCTCCTCTTCCCTCCCGCTCACCCTCCCATCGTGCTGACAAGCTCTCTTGGCGGGCGCGCAGCCTCCCACGATCCAGCACGCGCTCGAGTCGTGGGCCGCAAGCTCGAACGTCGGCACGCTCGATGAGCGCAAGGACTTCGTCAAGACGCACATGTCGGCCATCGAAAACGGTACGCTGCTCTCCCGTCTCGTGCACCCACGTGCTGGCGTGCTCCGAAGGAGCGCTGCGCTCACGTGCACGCCCCGCGCGCAGTCGTCGAGATCCTCCTCCGCCTCACGCGCGGTGACCGCGCCGGGCCGTCGCACTATTCTTCCTCGAGCGGGAACCAGCAAGCGCCGCAGGTCGGTGCTCTCGCCGTGACGCTCCATGCTCCGTTCCCGGACCAGCAGACGCAGGTCTCGCTCGCGGTCCTGGCCATGTTCCGCCTCTCGATGGAGACGGCGCAGAAGGCGGGCATCCCGTCCGCCGAGATCGAGGCGCAGGTCGGCGAGATCGTCCGCGCCCTGCCGAGCCACCTGCTGTTCAAGGCGGTCGACGGCATGTTCCGGGAGCTCGTCAAGGGCCAGAAGGGCGGGCGCAGCGGGAAGAAGGGCAGGAGGGACTGAGCGCGCGGGACGTCTCGCGCGCTACTCAGACGATGTGCTTGGAGTCGTATCACGTGATGGAGGCTTCCATGTGGGGTTCAAAAAGCAGGTCGCGGGCGAGGGAGCGCCGACGCGACCTGGGCGGACTCGGCGGGTGTACCTTACGGAGGAAGGATCTTGCGTGGTGTCATGGACGGGCGTTCTCCCTTTACGCGGTCGTGCGAGTGGCGCAGCTCCGTCCTCGCTCGAAGGGTGAGCGGCGAGAGCCTGCTGCCGAAGGGCGAGTTAGCGCGCTTACGGCTCTGCTCGAGGCTCTCTCCCCGCGCGCTCTCTCCCCTACACGTTCTCCGGCGATCAATGGTCGATGGAGACGATTCCGAGGGAGACGAGCGGACGGACCCGCGCGCCCTCGGGGAGGACCTGCGAGAAGCGCTCAGCACGCCGGAACGGGCGGGCCGCTTCCGCTGTGGGCTTCTGGTCTTCCCCGCATGATGGACTCGCTGACGATGTCGTCGGACAAGGCGGGCTGGTTCGCCAGCCGTCGGGACGCGCTCGAACGGGTAGGGCGAGGCGGGTGGGCGGGCGGGGGATTGAGGGAACAAACGCAGGTGCGCCGGCTGTGGTCCCCTCCGTCTTACACGTGTGCAAAGAGCTGCGCTCTCTCCCTCACGTATCGTCTTGGTCTCGAAAGCACCGGCCTCGTCAGCGAGAGGCGCGCGCATCTTCACGTGAGAACGACCTCGTGCACTCCGTTCGGCTCGTCTTTGAACCATTCCGTCCGTTTGAGAGTACCCTGTGCGCTGCTTCGAACGGGCTCCTCTTCGTCGCGCGTGCGAAGGAGCAGTCCGTGCGCGCTGCCACCCGTTCGCTTCTCTCGCTCCTTCCCTTCGCTTGTTTTCCGCTGCCCCGCCCGTCGAGCTCGATCCACCCGCCCAGACCTCTTGACAGCGCAGTAACAGACCGCCTCGCCGAACCCCAGCCGACTTACCGCCCTCCTCGAGCGTCCGCCGAGCTGGTCGCCCTCCTCCCGCACCGCCGCCTGCATACCTCGACAACCGCCCTGCGGAGCTTCGCTCACGCCTCCACGGTCGTTCACCACGCACGGCTGCAGCCTGAACCAGTCGCGCGCCTTGTAGAAGCCATGCGCGCGATGAGCGAGGGTTGCGGGGACGAGGCCACGCTCGCTCCCATCGCCGCACAGCCCCTGCGCTTGCGCACGCTGTTCAACGGTCGTCATCTGCGCGCGGTTACACACCCCGCAGCATCTCGCACTTTAACTCCTGCGCCGAGACGACGAGGCCGTGCGGTGAGGCGCCGGTCAGACCGTCTCTGCGGGGGAGGCGAGCGTCGCTGCGGCGGTGCTGTGAGACCGTGGGCTGTGCCGGCTCGCGACATCGCGGTCTCCAGGGAGAGCGCGATGGCTTGATGAGCGTGAGCAGGGGTGGTCGAGGAGCGGAGCGAGGGGGTTGACCTTCTCAAGGTGCAGGAGGCGACGACTCCTTGTCTGCTCCCGATCTGGACGGCTCGCTCCGGATGCTCGTCGAGCTCATAGGCGCTACCTCGGGGGAACGGGGGGTCGTCGGCGGGCGGTGCGCGTGCTTCGAGCGGAGCACGGGTGCCGCCTGCCGACCTCCGACTATACCTGGGGGAGGGCGGCGCGTCGTTTTTTCGGCTCGAAGCTTCTCTGCACGGTGCTGCGTCGAACGAGCCAAGCGACGACGCATAAGGACGTCTGTCCGTCGAGAAAACGCCGTTCTCGCTCGGACGCTCCCTTCTCTCGCCTTTTGCGGCCGTTTGATCGCCCGTGGGCGGGGCTGCGGGACAGCGGTGCACTGCTAAAAGCGCAAGAAAAAGCTCGAGCCTTTGCGAGTGCGTACCTCGTCCCCAGCGACGGCAGTTGGAGGGTCTCCCGCCACAGTCCTGCGCTTCCAGTCACACGGCAAGCTCTTCGTTCTCCCCGACATGCACATCCTATTGGGTTCGAGTTGAAGGAGACTCGAGAGGGGCGCAGGCGGTTGCGGGCGGCGCTGCTGTGTAATGAGCGAGGCCGTGAAGTTGGGCTTGGTTGGGCGAGCCGCCTTCTTCGCGCAGTCGCTGCAACTTCCTCTTTCCCTTGCTGCCCCAGCACACCGCAGCACCCGAGAGACTGACCACTAGTCCACACTGGCGGAGGTGCATGGCTGCGCTCCCGACCGCGCTCGACGCAGTCGCTGTCGCAGCCTGGATCGCAATCAGCTTCATCTCCTAAACGTACGTTCTCAAATGTGCTTGCAAGCGCGCAGGCCCACTCGACAGCTCGGGCAGTCCTAATCAATCCGCCCATGTTGTTGTATTATTATGCATATACGGTGGGGGCAAAGCAACGCGGGCACATCGGCGCTGCACCGTTGCTTTGTGTTGTTCGTCGACCTCAGTAACTTAGGGCTCAGTTTACCCCCTTGGGCAGGGGCTCTGGCCACGCCGCCGTAATTAGGGATTTCCTTCGGGATTTACTACGAGTGGACCCATGAGGACGACCGACCGCCGCTCACCGCGAAGTTTTTTTCTTCTTCCTTTTTCCCCGCGTCCAGAGTGACCGCCCGTTGCAGGCCTCCTCAACGCGGCAAAGACCCAGATTGCAGCGCAAACGACCTTTCGCGCGCCAAACAGTTGCGAAGAGAAAGTGATGGTGAAGGAAGCGCCGACCTTCTCCTTGCTCTCCCGCAGCAGCGCAGCTGGCAGCAAAACGTGCGGTGCAGTGCATTGGAAGACAATAACAACGAGAGACCCAAGCGGAGTAAACCTGGTGCTCACCAACCCCCGCCTCTTCTCCTCCGCGACCTCCGCCCTCCCCCTCCCCCTCCCATCGCGCTAACGCCAGCTCACTTACGGCCGAAGCCGCTTGCGAGCACCTCAGCCGCCGCCCTCTCCGGCGTCGTGTACGACACGTCGGTCCGCTCACTCGCGCCGGCCGTCGCCTCGCTCGTCTCTGCGGGGTCCGACTCCTGCGAGGCCGTCGCGCGCCGCTGCTTCGTCCTCAGCGCGCGTGGCTGCCCGGGCGTCGACGCCGCGAGGCCCGACGGGCGCAGCGAGTCCTGCGCCATGGGAGCGAGCGAGAGGCCGGAGAACGGGAGGCGGCTGGGGGTGGGGACCTGGCCGAAGGGGGGGAGCGAGAGGCCTGAGAAGGGGAGGCGGCTCGGAGTGTGGCTGGGCGAGGGCGCCGGGGCGGTCGTACGCTTCTGCGGGGTGCGAGGCGCGCGAGGCTTGTTGCGCGTCGCGCGCAGAAGCGAGCTTGCAACGGCGAGCGGCGCGTCGAAGTCGATCTCGATGACGGGCCCGTTCGGCGAGGGCTTGAGCTTCGTGCTCGTGAGCTCGATGGACATCAGCTGGAGCTGGCGGGTGATCGAATCAGGAAAGTCGAGAAGCTCGACGACGACTCGTCGATCGGCACGCCTAGCGGGAGGAAGTAGGAGCACGCGAAGTGCTGGTGGTCCTTGTCCGGATCTTGCGAGGGCTCGCGGCGTGCGTTGCCGCAGGCCTTGAGCGTCGTTCTCACGTAGGTGAGGACGGGCGGGACGATGTGGCTGGTGGCGCGACCTTGTCAGCGCGGGATCTGACAGCGAAGGAAAGGCGCACGCACACGGTGGCGGAGGGCTGCGGCTGAGGCGCGGGACCGAGAGACGGGTTAGGCAGGCTGTGCAGCGTGCACTTGGTGCCGTTGACCTCGGCGAAGACCTGCATCGGGATGTCCGGGTCCGAGAGCCAGCTCAAGCAGCCACCAGTAGAACGCACAGATACGGAGCTGAGAGCCTGATAGCGATATTGTCGTTTCCGCGCCTTGTCTATGCCTGCTCGTCCAGCTCTCCGGCGTCCCCGTCCCGCTCCTCTCCCTCCGCCCCCCTTGCTTCTCCTTCTCGTCCTGCTCCTTCGACGCATCAGCAGCGAAAAATCCTCTCTGGAATACCTGAGAGGAAGCACGACGCTGCGACGACGGAGGAAGCGCTGGTACGGCGCGAAGCGCACGGCAGTACTACTCGCACACGGCGACGACCTGCGCAGCGGACGGGCGTGTCGGGATCGACGTGAAGATGTTCCGGACTGGATCTGTCACGAAGGGCGCGGTGGGACGGCTAGTTCATGGGCGCGACGCTCTGCAGCGAGAACTGTGCGGGAGGGGGAGCGAGGGGTCGTCATGGCGGACCGTCGAGAGATGAGAGAATAAGAGATGATTCGGCGCATCCGAAGTATCGCCAGCCACATCGCGCACAGTGCGGAAATCCCGCAAAGCCCCACCGATGGCGACAGCACAAGCCTGTGGGTGGAGGAAGGCGCCGGAGATGGTGGGCTCGAGAAAGACGTGCGCAAACGCGAGCGGATGGTCTGTATCGAGCACGAGTACCGCACATGGCCCGAGTGACCGACGAGCAATTCCCGGCGAAGCGGCCGTCGGCGGAGCCCGTCGTATCTTCGGGGAGGACGCAGCGAGAGAGGCAGGACGGCGGCAGCGAAAGCTCGTTGCGACGCTTGTGTCGGCGCGGATCGACGATGAAGGAACGGCCTGGTGCTGATCCCGGTCCTCGCAGCCTCCGGCGAGTTGTTGCGGCGGCGAGAGCGGGTGGAGAACGCTGGGAGCGCGGCGAGGGGAGGAGGCGAGATGCGGGCGACGGCGGTGCGGTGGAGATCCGCTCGAGACAGTTCGACGGCCAGTGGCGTGTGCTCGTTCAGCTGGGGCTAAATACGGCCTCGAAGGAGGCGTGCAGGCGGAGGGGGAGAGGAGGGAGGTGTCGAGCTCGCGGTCGCTCCAGGTCTGGTTCCCCCGTCTGCGTCTCGCTGCCGAAGGTGCGCTCCTGCCCGGCAAGAACCGCTCCAGAGATCTCCAGCTGACCTCGCCCTTGCCTCCCGACCCGCCCGCACCACCCCCTCGTCGCCGCCACCCCTCCCCTTCGCCCCGACGTTTTCTCCCCTCGCCGCCCGCCCGCCACCCCGTCCCTCGGTGCCGTTCGCCCCGCCAGTCATCATGGTCAGTCTACTCGCCAGCTACACGCTCGTCCGACTTGCGTAGCGCACGCGAGCAGCGCGATACTGTGGAGCGCTGCCCGGTCACGCGAGGCGAGATGCCGCGACGGTGGCGGCGACATTGCGGGATGCGCTGGAGCGCTCGCGCTCGCGCAGGGGTGAATGGGACAATGCAGGAGAACGGGAGAGACGGGCGGGGCGGAACAGGCGGGCATGACGACGGACCACCCACCCCGACGGCGTCGACGACGAGATGCTGACCCTCCGCTCTCCGCCCACAGTCTCTCGCTGTTGACCTCCTCAACCCGTCCGCCGAGAAGACCGCCCAGACCCACAAGCTCAAGAGGCTTGTGCAGTGCGTCGCGCTCGCGTCTGTCGTAGTGGGTACCGGAGCTCACCCCTTCCTCCTCGCAGGTCGCCCAACTCGTACTTCATGGACGTCAAGGTGCGGCGCCGTTCTGCGCCGGTTCGGACGAGGGGTTGGACGTGGGGGCGCCGAGACCGGAGCTGACCACACCTTGCCCCGTCGACAGTGCCCGGGCTGCTTCAACATCACCACGGTGTTCTCGCACGCCCAGACCGTCGTCCTCTGCGGCTCGTGCAGCACCGTCCTGTGCCAGCCTACTGGCGGCCGCGCTCGCCTTACGGAGGGTACGCCTAAGTCCCCCTTAACATCCCGCGCGACTTGTCGAAACGACTTCGTGAGGGAGGAGGGCATCGGGGCTAACTCATGTTCCTCCCGCAGGCTGCTCGTTCCGCCGCAAGCAGTAGACTCGGAGGTCCACTGTAACCAGAGACTCGAGGCTTGGGCTTTATGCGCGCGGGAAAGGTGGGATGAGCCGGGAGGGAGGATCTGTGGGGAGAGGCGAGACAAGTGCTCGCGATGTCCCGCAGCTTTCACGCTTCTGTCGACGCCTCTGTCGATGCTGGACCTCACAGCTGCATGCGGCACTTAGTGTTTTCACGGAGGAACTGGTTCGGCGGAGGCACTTGTGAGTGAACGGGGTAGGTGCACGTAGGTGTTGGCGCTGTCCTGCTTGTCGTCTTTCGCTCGCTCTGCCTTGGCGTTGTTCTCGCCGTCATGTACGCCAAGAATCGACGGCCGTAACCGCACGGTTGGCGGGATGATGCGCGTGAAAGCCCGGCGCCCTGCCCCTCTCCTGACCCTCGCCCAAACCTCCCCACGGCGTCGCCTGTTCTCCTTCTCCTCTAGCCACGCTCCGCGCGTTCCTGCTTCCTGCCAGATTGCTGCGACGCGAGTTTATGCGCCCATGGTATGGTGACTTGCTCACTCCACCTTGCTGGGCCGGAAGACTCACTGTGGCAAGGTCAGTTCGTCGCTCTCGCAATGTCCGAGCGTGAGGAGGTGACGAGGGCATGCAAGAGAGCGTAGTGCTACAACAAAGACAGCACAGCGGGGAAGAGATTGTACAACAAGGACCGCCCCTCACGCCTTCGACTTCCCCTTCGCCTTCGACGACTTGCTCTTCCCGTCGCCGCCGCCCGCACCGCCGCCTCCGCCGCCACCCGGCAGCGCCAGCCCGCCGCTCGTCGCGCCCGGGCCCTTCTTCGTCGCCGCCGCGCCCGCCGCCAGTGCGGCCCCACTCGAGCCGTTGACGATCCCGACGCCGGCCGCGACGTCCGCCTTGGCCGCAGCGATGTCGTCCTCGTCGGCGTACTGGTCGAGGGTGTCCTCAAAGGTGCGGCGGGCGCGGGTGATCTCCTCCTGCATGAAGAGGAGCTCGTCGATACGGGCGAGCTTCTTGGGGTCGCGGCGGAGCGCAAAGCGGAAATCGTCGACCTTGATCTTGCCGCGGTTGGTCGAGATCATGTGTGCCTGCATGCACTGTACGCGGGTCCTGGGTCAGATTGGGAGGGCGCAGGGAGGATGGGAGGGGAGGGAAGCGCACAATGTCGGTGATGTGCTCGACGACGAGCTCCTCCATAAAGGCGAGTGTGTCGGGCGCGGGGTGGTCGTCGCCAAAGCCGTACATCATCTGACTCACTGCGCGCGTCCGAGGGGTGTGAGTCTGTGAGTCGGGCGAGAAGCGGGGGAGGGGACGGACAGTCCTTTGTGAAGAGCCCCCTCTTGATGAGCCTACGCTGTGCGGGCGCCTTGTTCTGGGGCTGCTGAACCGACATGGCTTGGAGCTAGCCCGGTCTAGCGGAGAAGCGGCGGGAGACAGGAAGCGGGAGATGGGAGAGGAGCAGGTTCACCCTCGCCAGCTCCTTACGCCGTGCTAATGGGACGAGCAGACCTGCTCTACATCTCGGCAGCGTGCTCGCGCAACCACGCCTCGGCTGCCCGCGTCCAGGACGGCCTCGTCGCCTTTGCCAGCGGCCATCTCCTCGCCCTCTGGGAATCTGCAGTGCGTCCTCCCTCGCTCAGAGCCGCATTCTGTCGCGCTGATTAGCTCGCACACAGAGCGTCATCTCGGCCGGCGTCAAGCAGACCCTTTCCGGACACGGCGCGGACGTCTCGGCACTCGCATTCGCCCAGTCGACAGAGACGAGCGACTGCCTCGTCTCGGGAGACGTCAAGGGGCAGGCGCGTGTGGAGGGAGGTGAACAGACAGGCGCGTGCGATCGCTGCTCCTCCGCGCGAGAGAAACGACCTGACCCTTTCCTCGCACCTCGCAGTGGACGACGCTCGCGGCACTCGACGCGCACTCCGGCTCAGTTTCCGCTGTCGAGGCCGTCGAACTTGTCGCCGAGGGCAAGAGAAGGAGTACCTCATCCTGACGGGCGGTTCGGATGCGGTGGTCAAGGTATGGACGGTCTCGCTGCACGGCGAAGGTGCGTCCTTTTCATCCTCCCTAAGCCCTCAACGACCAGCTCACTCTCCTTCCTCGCAGCTATTCTGCGCCAGACTATCTCGCTGAAGGGCAAGATCCCCCTCGCGCTCGCCCTCACGCACCTTCCTTCTTCCTCGAGTGCGTCTTTCGCCCATATCGCACTTTTAGGAGCGGATGACAGCTCACCATCGAAACGCACAGGCTACGTCCTCGCCGTCGGCGGAACGGAGGCGCGCGTGCAGCTGTACACAAGCTTATCGGCGGACAAGGAGCTCAACGTGCGTCTCTCCCGCCCCTCTCTAACGCCCCGAGTGACCCACCGTCCGTCCGCAGTTCCGCAAGTCGCTCTCGCTCGAGGGCCACACCGACTGGGTCCGCTGCCTCTCCTTCACCACCCCAATCTCACCCTCCGCCAAGTCGACCCCGTCCTCGTCGACCGCCTACGATATCGCGCCGGGCGAGGTGCTCCTTGCGTCCGGCTCGCAGGACAACTACATCCGCCTGTGGCGCATCAGTCGGCGCTCGACTAGCTCCGCCGCACCCACGCCCTCGCAGCCCGCCACGTCCGGACTCGACGCGCTCGACGCGCTCGACGCGCTCGACGCGCTCGAAGAAGCGCTTGCCGCCGTGGACGACGGCGAGCTCCGCGTCAAGGCGCACGACTTTACCGTCGCCGGCGATGGCGAGTTTAGCTGCGCGAGCGAGGCAGTCCTGCTCGGGCACGACGCGTGGGTCACTGGCCTGAACTGGGCGCCGTCGCCCTCCACCGCCTCCTCCTCTCCTCCGCCCTCCGCCTCCTCTCCGCCTCGGCCGACCGCTCCCTCATACTCTGGACGCCCGTCTCCTCCGGCCCTTCCCTCTCCTCCACCGCCGCCGCCCTCCTCCGCTCACGCCAGCACCTCCTCCATCTGGACCTCTTCGCACCGCTTCGGCGAGTTCACCTCCACCAACCTCGGCTTCTTCGGCGCCCTGTGGGGGCTCGGCGCGGACCGTCCTCGCGAGCGGGTGGGGCGGGAGCTGGCATGTCTGGCGGTGCGAGTCGCAGGCGGACGGCGAGGGAGAGGGCGAGTGGAGGCCGCAGGTTGCAATCAGTGGGCACCTGGGGAGTGTGAAGCAGGTTGCGTGGGAGGGTGAGGGGGAGTACCTGCTCAGCGCGAGGTGCGTCTCAGTCCTCTGCTTCTCTCCGGCTCTATCCAGCAGGTTGCGCTCGTGCTGATCGAGCGCGAGGATCCGTCGCACAGCGCCGACATGTCCGCCAGACTGCATGCGCCCTGGCGGCGGCAAGTCGGCGGCAAGGCCGTCGAGACGTGGCACGGTGCGTCCCTTCCCTCGCACTCCCGCTCTTCTCGCTTGACCTCCCTCCACCGCAGAGCTCGGCCGCCCGCAGATCCACGGCTACCCGCTCGCCTCCGTCGCCTTCACCTCGGCCGACAAGCGGCTGCAGTTCGTCAGCGGCGCGGATGAGAAGATCGTGCGCTTGTTTGACGCACCGAAGCTGTGGGTGCGGACGCTTTGGGGGCTGAGCGGGGTCGATGTCGGCGATGAGGTGCGCCTCTTTCGGTCTCTACGAACCGCTCGCGACCCTCTGCTGATGCCCTACGTGCGCAGGAGTCCCGCCCCATGGCGGCTAACGTCCCCCGCTTGGGCTCTCCAACCGCGCCATCGCCAGTTCGTCTCCTTTCGCGCTCATTTTCACTTTCCTCCCGCTGATTGTCTCGTCGCGCAGCTCCCGCGGAAGCGGACGCCATCGCACCGGACTCGAACGACCCGTTCGATGCCGTCACGCCTGTGAACTTCACCGTTGCGGAGCACCCGCCGCTCGAGGAGCAGCTGCTGGGCTCGATGCTCTGGCCGGAGGTTCGTTCGCGCCCTCGCGTCGCTCTTTTCTTGTCCCGCAGCGGCACGCTGACGGGCTCGACCGCCTCCGCAGATCGAGAAGCTCTACGGCCATGCCTTCGAGCTCGTCGCCGTCGCCTCGGCGCACTCCGCCCCGCTCATCGCGACCGCGTGCAAGGCGACCGCGCCGGAGCACGCCGTCGTACGGCTGTACAGCACGGCAACGTGGCAGCCCGTCGGCGCGGTCCTCGACGGACACGCGCTGACGATCACGAAGCTGGCGTTCAGCCCTGCGGCGGAGGGAGGCGAGGCGGATAGGTGGTTGCTGAGCGTAAGCAGGGACAGGACATGGAGGGTGTACGGGCGAGGCGAAGGCGAGGGTGCGTCTTCCTGCTCTTCTTCTCCCTCGAGCAAGGCTGACGACCTTGTCTAGCAGGTGCCTACGTCCCGGTTGCGAGCGCCAGGTCGCATGCGCGCATCATCTGGGACGCGGCCTGGGCGAGCGACGCGAGCTTCTTCGCGACTGCTTCGCGGGACAAGACGGTGCGCTTCCCTGCCCTCCTTCTCCGCTCTTCGCGAGTCCCGCGTATCACGAATTCTTATTGACGCTACTCATTCGCGGGTAGGTGAAGGTGTGGGTACGGGAAGAGACGAGCTGGACGGCCGTCGCGACTCAAGTTCGACGAGGCGGCAACCTCTGTCGCCGCGACCTTCGTCCCGGAGCAGCGGTGCGCTCCCGCTCCCTCCTCGCTACTACGTTCAAACACTGACGGGGATGTAACCGCGCGCAGGATACACGTCCTCGCTGTCGGGCTCGAGAATGGCGAGATCCGTCTTCGCCGCCGCGCCCGACTCGCTCGCGAGCTGGACGCTCTGTCGGTGCTGGGCTCGAGGTGCGCTCTGCAACTCTCCCGCTCTCCGCTTACCGCTGACGAGTTCCGCCCGCAGTGTCGCACACGTTCTCGCCGTCACGACCCTCTCCTTCTGCCCGCGCCGGCCCGCCCCGTCGACGCTCCGCCTCGCGAGCGGGTCGGACGACCACACCGTGCGCATCTTTGACGTCGAGGTCTAGAGGCTCGCGATGGGTGGAATACGTGCAACGACGGGTGTCTTTGCGGATGCTGGGGCGTGCTCGACAACGGGCGGAGAGGAAAGGCGGCAACAACATCTACGAAGGGGAAACGGATGAGGCGATGTGTGCGGGCGGAACTAGGCTAGATACGAAGGAGGAGATGATCTCATGGAGTGGCTAGACGGACAGCGAGCGCGCGAAGGACGACCCCGCGCCTTCGGGACGGAGCGTCGACCTCCCCGGTACGTCCCCTTTCCGTCCGCCCTGCCAAACACGCCCGGATCCAGCCCGCGGCGCGGGTCGTACACCGTCCGCTTCGGCTTCTTGTACGTCCACCCGGCGAACGCCAGGTCCTTGCGGAGCGCGAGGAGTTCGGCGCCCTGCTCCGGGTGCTTGAGCAGCGGGTCGCGCGTCGTATCCGGCGCAGGAGCGCCGGGGGCGATCTCGGGCGCTGGGAGAGGCTCGTCTGCAATGTCGTCGTCAAAATATTTTGTCGACGCCGGATCGCCCCCGAGCTGCGGGACGAACGGCGGCATCTGGAGGTGCAGCGTTGCGAAGTCGAGCCCGCGGAGCCACGGGTGCGAGAGCAGTTCGTCCGCGCCGTCGTTCGCGACGCCCGTCAGGCCCGCCGCGCCACCACCAGCGCCGAGGAAGCCGGACCGCCGCTGGACGATGACCGCGTTGGGGCGGCGCGCGCCCGCGCCCGACGCGCGAGCCGAGGCGCTCTTCGGGCTCGCAGATGAGGCGCGAGAGGAAGTCGACGGCCTCGCGCGAGACGCGCGGCTTCGCCGGGAAACGGAGCGACTTGCGCCAGGTGAGGATCTGCGCGTGTAAGCGTGGTCAGCGGTCGTCGCGCGGACGCGAGAGGGCAGCGCTCACCTTGTTGCGCGTCTCCTGGCGGGACTTGCTGACGAAGGGCGGGTAGCCGTAGAGCATCTCGAACGCGATGATCCCAAGCCTGCCGCGACAGATATAGTCAGCCTCGACGCGGACAGCGAGGAAAGAGGAACACGCACGACCACCAGTCGCTCGCAACGCCGTAGCCGCGCCCGCGGACGACCTCGGGCGCCATGTAGTTCGTTGTGCGTAGAGCGGCGGGGTGATCAAGGTCAGGACGTGTTCGCCGCTCGGAGGGAGCGGGAGGGACTCATCTACTACCGAGTACGCCTGCTGTCTCCGTCCCATGTCGCGCCAGGTGAGCACGCTCCTAACCTTCGCCTCCCCGTCCGCCGGCCTCGGCGGGTTGAAGCTCCTCCTACCCTCGCTGGGTGCGCCAGCCCGCCCGGTATCCTCGAGGTCGATCCCGTGCTTGTAGAGCAGCTCGCGGCGGTGCTGCTCGTAGTACGCGCCGTCGTGCGACCACTGGAAGTCGGTCGCGAGGCCGAAGTCGCTCAGGGCGAGGTGGCCGGACGAGTCGATGAGCCAGTTGTCGGGCTTGATCTGCGGGAGGAGCTAGTCAGTGTGCCGCTGGTCACGCGCATTGCAGCCGGTACGGCCTCGCAGACGACGAGACGGCGTGCGCGGCGGGAGAGGCAGGACGCACGTCGCGGTGGATAGCACCGAGTGTCGTGTGAACCTCTTGCAGCCCGAGGACCATCTCCGCGATGTAGAACCGCGCCATGGCTTCGGGGAAGGTGTCGCGCTCGATGAGGAGGGTGAGGAGGTCTGCGCGCAGTAGGGCGGCGTTAGCAGGGGTCGAGGACAGTGAGCGGCCAATGACGCAAGGACACGACGGAGAGGACCGGCGGGAACGCACCTCCGCCCGACATGTAGCTCATGCACAGATACAGGTTGTCGGGGTCTTGGAACGAGTAATGGAGCTTGACAGTCCAACGCGTGCTGATCGAGGCCGTCGCGAGGAGGTCGCGTTCGGCACGGATGTGGCCCTCCTGGCCTGCGCGCAAGGTACTAGAGTCAGAAGGTTGCCTACGTCGGAGGAGGCGATGGGGTGCAGGACGTCGTCGCCGAGGCAGTCAGCAGGTGCGAGGCGACGCACCTTTCTTGAGCATGTCGGCCTTGCGGATCTGCTTCATCGCGTAGACTCTGCAAGCGTGCTTGCTGTGTCAGCACTGCCAGCCGCCGACATCTCGCGTGAGGGCAAAGCGACGCGGACGTCCTCCCCGACTTAGGAAGGTCAACGCCCTCCCCGCCCTCCTGACGTTGAGAACAAGAACGCACTCGCCAGTCCCCTTCTCCCTCACAAGACTCACCACCCCAAACGCGCCATGCCCAATCGTCTTGAGCTTGACGAACGACCCGACGCCGACGCGCCTCCTCGTCTCGCGGAGGTACTCGCTCTCGCTCAGCGCCCACGCCTCGCGGACGCGCGCGCGCTCCGCATCCGAGAGGTGCAGCCGCGCGAGCTCGCGCTCGATGAGCGCGCGGCGTGTCTCGCGCGAGGGCGGCTGCTTGAGCAGAGCGTGGTACTTGACCTCGAGGGCGACTTTGGCGGCGACGGCTTTCTCGATGGTGGCGAGGGAGGGGACGAACGACGGGCGCGAGAAGGGGTCGTCGAGCGGGGAGTCGGATGGAGGAGAGGTGAGCGGCGAGGCGGGGAGCTGGTCGAACGAGAACGGCGCGCCGGCGCGGGCGGTCGCACTTGGCTTGAACCGCGTCGTGCCGCCTTTCGCGAACGAGTCGGCCTTCGGCGGCGAGCGAGTGACGATCGAGTCGGCCGAATTGGTGCGCGAGAGGGCGGCGAATGGACTCTGCGGCGGCTCGAGCGGCGGCGCCTTCTCGTGGACGGGCTCGTTCTCGACAGCAACGCCCGTCGCAAAGCTGCATTCCTGCTCGTGCGCGGAGGTCGGCGAACCGTTGATGACCGAGTCGGGGAGGCCGTTGACGACCTTGAGCGGCTCGGCGGGCTGCCCGGGCGTACTGCGTCTCGGCGACACCGGCGGCGCGGTGCGATGCGCGGACGGCCTCCTTGATCGGCTGCGCCCAGGTCGTTTCTGCAGATTAGTTGGAAGGTCAGCGTTCTTCTCGAATGAAGAGCAGCCCTTGCGGCCGCTCGTATGTTAGCAAGCCAGTGAAAAGGCTCGAGGGGCGAGAGCAGCTAGACGCACCGCCGACCTTGCCCTGCCCGTCGCGGTGCCACCTCGTCAGCAGCGCCGCAGCCTGATAAGCATCAGACGCATGGACGGCGTGCCTGCGCGAGACTCGTCAGCGCGGGTCATGGGGAGAGACCGGCGACGAGCGGGGACATACGCAAAGTCCTTCGGGCGGCCGATCATGTCGACGCTGATGCGCTTCTTCTGCTTGACCGTCCGGCCCTGCGCACCTGCCGCGGCGCCGCCAACGAGCTGCTGCGCCGCGGCGGCGCCCATCTCCCTCGCGAACGGGTCCGACCCTCCGTGCGCCGGGCTGAACGGCGTCGGCGCGCCGTTGGTGACGCCCATCTGCAGGCGCGAGGGGCTGTAGAAGCGCGAGCCCGTCGCGGCGAGGAGGTCCCAGAAGCCCGAGTGGACGAGGATGCCCGACGAGGTCGGGAGCGGGACTTTGGAGATTGCGTTCGGCGGGGAGGGGGATGCGCTGGGGAATGCACCGGGAGCGAGGGGAGAGGGAGCAGAGGTGGGCGAGTGGCGGAAGGGCGCCGATGCGGAGGGGATGTACGGCGCGGGAGGGGGCGCCTGCACGCCGAGGGAGTCGTTCGCGACGGGCGAGCGCGAGGGCGGGACGGGGAGGGGACGAGGGCCCCTCAGGCCGGCTCTTGCGTGCCCACCGAGCTTGGCGGTCCCGCTGCCGGAGACGAAGAAGGTCGAGCCGCGGGGTGGGGCGGCGTACGGGATGAAGAGCGGCGGGGAGGAGAGGGGCGGCGACGCCGAGAAGGCGTCCCCGCTGAACGGGTCGTACGGCGGCTGCATCGCTGGTAGTGCGTGCGGTGCTGCAGCTGCACCGGGAGGCGAGGGTGACGAGGGAGGGAGAGCGGGGAGAGGGGGTGCCGGCGGCGAGGGCGAGAACGGGGCCTGAGCGGGTCCGCGTGTCCTGGGCGGTGACGGCGACTGTGCCTGCGCGTCGAGGAGCCTCCTGAGCTGCGAGCTGAGGCGCCTGGTGTTGACGGTGCGGACGAGGATGAGGGCGCCCAGGGTCGACGAGCGTCGAGGCGGGCGAGAGCTCCGGGAGCAGTGGCGGGACGGGGACCCTGCGCAGCCCGCCCGTCCGACGCGAGGGCGTCCGTGCAGGGGCGCTCGCCTCGTGCGAGGGCATCTCCCGAGTTGAGCGTGACGGGCGGAGCGAGAGAAGCGGAGGGGAACCTCGCTCCTCTCCCTCGTCGCGCTTCCTGCGGGGCGTGACGCCGTGCTCTTGCGCTGCTCGACAGGGGCTCCATCAAGGCGCGTCACTGCAGAGAAGCGCCCCTGTCGAGACGAGGGCCTCCTCTTTTTCCTCTCGAGCAGGAGATTCCGACAGACCAGCGAGACGCCCGTTCCCGCGTTCGCACTACTGCACAGTGCAAGCAAAAGCGTGAGCGAGCACCTCAAAGAAGCAAGCAGAGGCTCCTTCCGCGATCCACCCGCGCCGGCTTCCCCTCGACGGGCCCCCCTTCGCATCATCCTTCCTACTCGCCTGCTCGCCCCCTCCGCGCCTCTCGAAGGGAGCTGCGAAGTAGTACAGTGGTCGTCGTCAGAATCGGGGCGCGGAGAAGGGGCGCCTTCTCCCCAGCCATCTTCGGGGGGATGTCGTAGCGCGTCGAGGACGGCGGCGCAGAGGCCCGCCGCTGGATCAAGGCAAGGGAACGTCAGCGGCGCTCCCGGGAAGGCGGTGAGCAACGCGGCGAACGCTGACGTGTTCGACGACCCGCGGGTGTGCTTGTGCGGGACTGTCAGTTTCGAAGGTCGAGAGGGAATGTGAAGACGCACCTGGACGACGACGCCCTCCACAACGACAGTCACAGCATCGAGCAGGTCAGTGCCCCTTGCCATGCTCGGCAGGCCCCCAAATTCCAGGCGGGCCTGAAGTAGGCGTTGCCGTCCGACCCTCTCGGTGTGAAGACGGGAAGCAAGGAAGCGGGATCAGGCGCAAGCGGGCTGAGACCCAGCGAGTGCGGACGGAAGCCGCGCCTCCGTCACGGCGTAAGCCAGCACCGGCCCCCGTTAGCAGAGGAATGCCTTCATCGCCGCGAGTGAGGACGAGGAGGAGGAGGCCGGGGTGGATTCGCGACGAGCGACTGGCAGACTTAGCCAGCAGGCAGAGCATCGCCAGCAAACACGAAGGGAGTCTTACAGCACTTGTCAGCCCTGCAGAGAGAAGCCGGGGTTCGCGGGTGAGGGGTCCGTCGACGAGGACGAGCGGAGCGGGAGTGGGCTCCCGCGCTCTCGCTCGAGCAAGGCCCGGCGCAGAGGACGGCAGCGCACCTGCACCCGCACTGCAGCCCGCCCCCGCCCCCGTGCGTCCCTGCTCGCCTTGCCCGCTCCCGTCGACGTGGAGCCGACGCCCGCCCTCGCCCCCGCTCCCCCGCTCGCCCGCTGACCCGCCCTGGAGCGCGTGCAGATGAGCGGACAGGGCCAAGGCTACTCCCGCGGCCCTCCCCTTCCCAGCACTCCCAGCCCAACCCCTACGGGAACCCCTCCCCCGACAACCCTCAGGCCGCGTTCTACTCCTCCCTCCCTCCCCAGCACCAGCAGCAGGGAGGCGCACCGTACGCCGACCACAACCACAAGCTCAGTACCGTATCGGAACGCGACGAAAACATCTCCTCGCCCGAGATGGGCAGGAACGACCCGCACTTCGGCGGCAACCCCGCCGGCTACGACCCCTACGCCCAGCAGCACCACCAGCAGTACGACTACACCCAGCAGCAGGGCTACGACCAGGGCGTACGCCCAGTACGATCAGGGCGCTGCCGCCGAGCAGCACGACTCGCAGCCGCCGCAGGAGCAGTTCGACGCGCCGTACTATCCCGGCTGGGTCTACAACCCCGCCACCAACTCGTACGACCCCGACCCGAGCTACCAGCCCGAGGGCGCCGGCGCCGAGGACGCGGACCAGGCGTACGGCGCGGCAGGACGCCGCCGCGGGCCAGCAGGAGCAGTACGGCGGCTACGGGCAGGACAGCTACGGCGCCGCCGATTCGCAGGCGCAGGCGGATCCGTACGGCGCGTCCAACGACCCGTACGGCCGGCAGCAGCAGCAGCAGCAAGCGCCGGCGGGCCAGGACCAGGAGGACCCGTACGCCAACGACCCGTACGCCGCGGACCCGTACGTCGAAGACGGTTACAACGCCTACGCCAACGACGGGTACGACACCTTCGCGCAGCAGCCGCAGCCGCAGGGCCAGTCGCACGCCGCGGCGGAGGACTTTAGCGCGCCGGCGTCGCACGCCGAGGCGCACGACCCGTACGCGGCCGACTCGAACCCGTACGCCGAGGAGGAGGAGCAGGCGGACCCGTTCGCGCAGCAGGACGCGCAGGCGGACCCGTTCGCCCGGCAGCAACAGCAGCAGGACGCCCAGGACCCGTACGGCGCCGCTCCGAACGGCGAGTACGACCCGTACGACGCGTCGTCCGGCGGGCAGCAGGACCCGTACGCCCTCTCGTCGGGGGCCCAGCAGGACCCGTACGGTACCTCCACGAGCGGTATGCAGGACCCGTACGCTGCGCCGCAGGACCCGTACGGGCCGCAGGACGGCGCGCAGGATGCGTACGCGCCGCCTCAGCAACAGCAGCAGCAGCAGCAGCAGCGCGACCCGTACCAGGCGTACGAGCAGCCCCCGCGCAGCAGCAGCAGCAGCCTCCCGCCGTCCACGAGCAGCCGCAGCAGCAGCAGGCGTACGCGCCCGCCGGCTCTCGCTCGGCTGCAGC
This sequence comes from Rhodotorula kratochvilovae, assembly GCA_019926025.1. Classification (NCBI taxonomy): domain Eukaryota; kingdom Fungi; phylum Basidiomycota; class Microbotryomycetes; order Sporidiobolales; family Sporidiobolaceae; genus Rhodotorula; species Rhodotorula kratochvilovae. The sequence goes on along the minus strand of JAHSUG010000003.1, from coordinate 484,501 downwards.
CCCGCCTCCCGCTCGCAACGCCTACTCGCCGCCACCGTCGCAGCAGCAGTACGCCTCGTTTGCCGCTTTCGGGCAGTCCGCCGAGCCGCGGCGCCGCACGATCCGTACGCCCCGCAAGGCGGCGCGCCTCAACAGGCGCAGCAGCAGCAGGACGCGCATGACCCGTACGCGCCGAGGCGCAGCGGCGGACGCGCGCAGCCGCCTCAGCAGCAGCAGGCGTTCGACCCGTACGCGGCACAGCGGCAGGCAGCCTCGCCGCCCATCCAGCAGCAGCAGCTTCCGCCCGCTCCTCGTCAGGCCCCGCCTCCTGAGCGCAGCGTAGCGTTCCGCCAACCCGCACCGCCGCGCTCTCCCCTCCGCCGCGCAGCTCCTCGGCCGCGAGCAACACCTCGTCCCGCGCGCCGCCGCCCGCCGCCGCTGCTCCCCCTCCTCGCACGACGCCCGCAGCCGCGCCTCCGAAGCGCGGCGTCCCGCCGCCCATCCAAGCGACGCCGGTGCGGGCACAGGTCGAGCCCGCTGCGCCCTCGCCGCGGCAGACGACGCCCTCGCAGATGGCCTCACCGCGCGCCGAGGCGGCCGCTGCGCTCGCTTCGCCGCCGCCGCGGTCTCGCCCGCTTCCCGTGCAGGCGCAGGCGCAGCCGAAGCAGTCGAGTGGCGCGGCATTCGACATCCCGCCGCCGAGGAACGCGCCGCCTGCGCGTGCGCAACCGCCGAAACAGCGTGAGCAGTACGAAGCGCCTCCGCCCGCCACGGCGCAGCCCCCGCCCCAACAGCAGCAGCAGCAGCAGCAGCAGGAACCGCGCCGCCCGCCACCGCAGCGCAAGCCCGTCCCGGCCGTCGAACCCGCTTCTGCGCCCTCGCCGTACGCCGCACCTCCGCCCGCACAGCCGCAGCGCGCGCGCGGCACAAGCGGGTCGAGCACCGGCTCTGCGACCTCTTCAGGGTCGGTCCTCCGCCCGCCGGTCGCGCGCGCGGCGCACCAGCGCGGCGCGAGCGCGTTCGGGAGCGACTCGCCGTACGGGGCGCTGCCGAGTGGGCCGCTGATGAGCTCGTATGAGCCGCCGGCGATCAAGGAGGAGGAGGAGGAGGACGAGGTCCCCCCGCCTCCGCAGCAGGAGGAGCAGAGCCAGGAGATGGAGGACCATGTCCCGAGCTGGATGCAGGCGACGGCGGCGCCGCCCGCTGCGCGCTCGCCATTCTGTGCGTTCTCTCTCACGTCCCCTTCGCGACAGAGCGCGAGACTAACCACCTCCTCCGCACTCGCAGACCCGAAGAGCGAGCCTGAGGAGACCGTCGTCCCCAAGCAGGAGGAGGACCTCAGCGCCTCGCGCGGCTTCCGTCAGGAGCGGCAGCAGCCTCCCCGCCCTCGGCGCGCCGGCAGGAGCCCGCCGACCTCGCCGACGTGATGGGGCAGATGTCGCTCGGCGACCAGCAGCAGCAGCAGCAGGGCCCGCCGCCGCCCCGCGCGGGCGGCGCGCCTCCCCCGTCGAGGCAGCAAGGCGGCGCGCCTCCACCTCGCGCGGGCGCTGCTCCGCCGCCGCGCGGGGCGCCGCCGCCCGCTGCGAAGGCTCCGCAGGCTGCGGGAGGAGCGCCGCCGCCCACTCGCGGTGGTCCGCCCCCGCGCGGTCAGCCGCCTCAGCAGCAGCAGCCTCCTCAGGCTCGCGCACCGCCCCAGCAGCAGCAGCAGCAGCAGCAGCGCGGCGCTCCGCCTCCCCGCCCTTCGCAGCTGCCGATGTCGCCCGACCGCGGCCAAGTCCCGCAGTTGCACTTCGAGGCGCCGAGCCCGGACGTGCGTCCCGAGCGGCGCATCGACCCGTACGGGTACGCGAGCGGCCGCGCGTCGCCGATGCCGATGGCCGGGATCGAGGAGACGCCCGAGCCGTCCGAGCACGAGGACTACTTTGGCGGCGCGGCAGCGTCCGAGGACCAGGCCATGCAGCAGGCGGGCGGGGACGACTCGATCGTGTATCACCCGCAGGTCGAGGACGATCGCGCGACGGGGCCGACGACGCCGAGCTCGCAGTACGGCGGCGAGTGGCAGGCGGACAGCGAGAACACCCAGGGGTACGACTACCTCTCGTCGCACCCGGTTCAGCAGCAGCAGCAGCAGCAGCAACAGAGGCCGTACGACCCGTATGCCCCGCCGCCGCACCAGCAGCAGAACCCGTACGCGCCCGCTCCGCCTACTCAGCAGAACCCGTACGCGCCCCGCCACGTCCCCTCGCGCGAGTCGACCTTCACGCCGCCAGCGCCGCAGCGCGGCCCGACGACGTACGCCGCCTCGCCGCGCAAGCCGAATGCGCCGCTCCAGCCGCCGACGGCGTCGGCGATGATGCGCGCCAACTCGTACGACGCGCCGCCCAGCAGGCCCGTCGACTCGTACTCGCCGTACGCGCAGCCTCCGCCGCCTCAACAGCAGCAGCAGCAGCAGCAGCAGCCGTACAATCCGTACGCGGCCCAGCAGGCCCCGCCCGTCTCGCGCCCCGCGTCATCCATGGCCGGCCCGTCCGCCGACCTCGGCCTCGAGCGCTGCACCGCGCCGATCGCGACGTTCGGGTTCGGCGGCAAGCTCGTCCTCGTCTTCCCGAGTGGCGGTCGTCCGTCGTACGGCATGGACAGCGCAAACCCGTACGGCGTCCTCCGCCGCAGGCGCAGCAGTCGACGCCGACAACGGTCCACATCCGCAAGCTCGCGGATGCCGCTGCACCCGCCACGTCCGACGGCGCGCCGACCTTCCCCGGCCCGATCTTCCTTGACGGCGGCAAGGCCAACGCGGGCAAGAAGCGCAAGGAGGCCGTCGCGTGGCTCGCGCAGCGCATCGCCGAGCTCGAGCAGGAGGCGGGGTATGCCCGCGGGGCGGCACCGCCTGGCTTTGCGGCTGGCGATGCGGGCGAGAAGAGGCGCAAGGTCGAGACGCGGCTGCTGCTTGTCAAGCTCGTGCGGATCATGATCGAGAACGAGGGCAAGCTCGTCGGCTCGTGCGTCCTCTCCCCGTCCTCTCGCACCTCCCTCCCCCGCTGACTTAGTACGCACCCGCAGTCCGGCCGTCGACGACGCCGTCCATGCGCTCTTCGCACCTGCCGATGCCGACGAGAGCGGCGCGCTTCCGACCGCCGACCAGCTCGCCGCCGCCGCCTCGCAGGGTGCGTCGGGCTCGAGCGCGCCCTTCGTCAACTACGGCGTAAGCGCGAGCAACCTCGACGACATGACCAAGTTCCTCCTCCGCGGCGAGCGGCGCGAGGCGGTCGCGTACGCGCTCGACAACAAGATGTGGGCGCACGCGTTCATCATCGCGAGCTGCGTCGACACCGACTGCTGGAAGGACGTCACGAACGAGTTCCTCCGCTCCGAGCTCACGCCCGAGGGCGCGGGGCCCGGTGCGGAGGGCCGCGAGGCGCTGCGCGTCGCGTACGGCATGTTTGCTGGCCTCGGCGCCGAGTCGAGTGCGTCGCGCCTCCCCCTTCGTCCGCTTCGCCCGCTAACAACGTCGCCTCGCCCGCAGTTCACCAGTTCATCCCCCTCGCTCGCTCGGCCCGCCTACGCCGGGGCTCCCGCCCGCCCCCATCGGGAACGGCGCTGCCTCGTCGCCGCTCGCGCGTACCGAGCGAGTCGGCCCACCTCCCCGAGCACACGCTTGAGAAGTGGCAGGACACCGTCGGCATGATCGTCGCGAACCGCACCGCGGGCGACTCGGGCGCGCTCACTTCGCTCGGCGACGCGCTCAACGCGAACGGCTGGACGGACGCCGCGCACATCTGGTGCGTTTCGTTGCCGTCTCCTTCTCGTGTTGATACTGATATTCGTCATTGTCGCAGCTACCTTCTCTCGCCACAGACGTCGCTCGCGATGGGTCTCGGCCTGCCCGGCTCGCGCATCACGCTCCTCGGCTCGAACCCGACCGCCGCCGACGACGGCATCGACCTCGAAAGCATTCAGCTCACCGAGCTCGTCGAGTTCGCCCTCTCGCTCGTCCCAACCATCAAGGGGCACGAGCCGTTTGTCGGCTTCCCGCACCTCCAGGCCTTCCGCCTCTACCACGCCGCTGCTCTTGCCGACGCTGGCCACACTGCGCAGGCCCACAAGTGCATCCTCTTTCTCTCCTGGAGATGACCAGAGACTAACGAGCCCGCTCCCGCAGGTACACTGAGGCGATCGTCAATACGCTCAAGCTCGCGACCAAGCCGTCGCCGTTTTACCACCCCCGCCTCGTCGCGCAGATCAAGGCGCTCTCGGAGCGCCTCAGCGCGTCGCCCGGCGCGAAGGAGGGAGGCTCGTGGATCACCCGCAAGGTCCCGCGCCCGACGGTGAACTCGCTTTGGTCAACGTTCGAGGGCGGCTTCAATAAGTTCGTCGCAGGCGACGACGAGCCGAACGCACAGCAGCTGGCCGCTAAGGCCGAGGTGCAGAAGGCGACAAACGGCGAGGCCGTCGGCGCATTCTCGCACTTCAGCTCGATCTCGCCCGGCTCGACGTCCGGCACGCTCTCGCGCGCGCAGTCGTCGACGGACCTCGCGAGCGCGAACCTGCTCCACGCCGTCCCGCCCGCGCGTCCCCTCTCGGCGCAGCGTCCGATTTCTCCGCTCGCCGCGCCGCCGCACCAGCAGCACCAGTCGCCCAGCCAGCACCAGTCGCCCGGACCTCCGCCCGTCAAGCGCGCGCCCTTCAAGACGCACCACGCTCGCTCGTCGTCGCTCGGCGCGTTCGCCGGGTACGACTACAACCCGACCGCGCCGCCGCCCTGGCAGTCGTACACCCCGCCGACGCTCAAGCGCGGCCCGAACGGCGAGACGCCGGAGGGGCCGCGCATTGCCGAGGGCGGCTTCACGGCGTCGCCGCAGCAGGAGCGCGATGCGCCGCGCTCTGCGCGTCGCCCGCAGTTCGCCGCCGTCGATGAGCAGCTGCGTGAGGACGAGTCCGGCTTCATCTCGCCGATGGCACACCTCACGCCGTCCGTCTCGCCCGCACCGCCTGCCTCGCGCGCGCAGCAGACGCACCGCCGCATGACGACCGCCGAGGAGCTCGCCGACCTCGGCATCGCCAACAACAAGTCGAAGAAGCCCGCGTTTGACACGCTCGACGAGGAGCTCGAGGCCGAGGAAGGCGGCGTCACGCCTACGCGCGAGGAGCCGGGCGAGTCGAGCGCGGCGGGACCGTCGTCGTCGTCAGCCCAGTCGAAGGAGCTGAAGCCTCCGTCCGGCGAAAACGAGAAGCCCAGTGCGTTGTTCCCCTCCCTTTCTGAGCCATCCGACGGAGACTGACACTCCGGCCTTCTCGCAGCCATCAAGCCGTCGAAGAGCTGGCTCGGCGGCTGGTTCAAGCGCGAGGCGAGCCCGGCGGCGACCGGGCCTGGCCCGATTCGCGCCAACCTCGGTGAGCAGAAGAGCTTGTACTACGACGAGAAGCTCAAGCGGTGGATCAACAAGGGCGACAAGATCGAGGCGCCGCCAGCGGTCGTCCCCCCGCCACGCGCCGCCACCGCCTCCCCGAGCAAGACGATGCGCAACGGCTCGCCGCGCTTCGGCGGTGATGTCCCGCCCGTCCCGCCGATGCCGCCGCGCTCGGCGACGACGGGCCCGCCTCCTCTCAGCCGCTCGGCGACGAGCGCTGATCTGCGCGGCGACTCGCGCCCGCCTTCGTCGGCGGGGATGCCGACGCGCCCGCCGTCCGCGACGGGCTTCCCTCCTCGCTCGGGCGGTGCAACACCGGTCGACGGCGCGCCGGCGCGTGCTGGCCCGCGCAAGAACAAGCCTCGCTACGTTGTCGTGAAGCCGTAGAAGCATTCCACCCTCCTTCGCTGTCTCCTTTTGTCGCATTTGCTCGCAATGGGTCTTGTTTAGCACTCCTGCTCACGCAACGAGAACGTCGTGTCCTTCGTTTGACGGCCTGCCCTACCTGCTCGGCTGTCGAGGCGTCCTCCTCTCGGTCTTGCACCACCCGCCTCGCTTCTCAACGCGCCATTCTCGCAGACACGCAGAGCAGCGACCCTGCTCATTGCACACCATGTTGCACTCGTATCCGTTCCTGCGCTACGCAGCATCTTGCCGCGGGAAGGCGCGCCAGGCTCGAGGTCTCTCATCCTCATGCCGAAAGAGGAGAACCTCGAGCCCCGCTGCCTGCGCCGCCGCTAGCCTGCTCGTCACCTTGCGAAACTCCTCCCGCGCGCTGCGCTGCGCGACGTCGTACTTCCTCAACGTCCCTCGACGACGACCTCCACGACGAGCCGGTGCGCCGTGCGGTCCGGCTGCGCGAGCAGCAGCGCGACCTGCGCTGCGAGCGCGTCGAACGTCCAGTAGCGCGGGTCGTGCGCATGCGCGGGCGTGTCGGCGTGCCGGACGAGGCGGAGGAAAGCGAGGTCGCGGAGGGAGGGGAGATGCGCGAGCAGCACGTCGGTGAGGGTGTCGCGGCCGACGTCGAGCCGCTGCAGGCTGTGCGCATGGAGGAAGACGGCGGCGAAGGCCTTGAATCGCCCATGTCCCATGTCAGGCTCGTGAGCTGGCTGCGAAAGCCGGGCGCTCGCCGGCGGGGTACGCCAGCGCAAAGCCTCCCCAGCTGTGCCCGACGATGTGCAGCGAGCGGAGCTCTGGTCGGCGTGACAGACCCCGAAGGGTCCCCAAGGTCGGTGTGACCTGTATGGTCGTGAGCGGCCAAGGGCACCCCGCGAGGAACGGGGCGGAGCTGCGGTTGCCGAAGCGAAGCCGACGCGCGCTCCGGAAGACGTCGCGTGTGCTGTAGAGTACCGATGTGTCAGTCGTGCACAAAGAGCTGCGGGAACAGATGTACAAGCCGAGGAGGGCGAGAACGCGAGGGGAACACACCATTCTGCGGGCATGGCCCGCCCGAGAACCAGCTCACTGGAAGCGTTATAGACGAGCTCATTGAACTCGCAGCGCCTCAGCGTATCCCACGCAGGCGAGTGTGCGGGAAAGCCCTGCTCCACTGCAGTCCCGAGGACGAGCGTCGCCGCCCCGGGCGCGACGAGCGGAGGAAGCCAGTCTGGCAGGTCGATGTCCTGCAGTTGCTCGCAGTCGATCTCGATGATGACCTTGTTGATTATGCCTGTGCGTCGCCGAACCTGCAGCGGTGCCTCATCGAAGCGGAGGAAGACGTCGCTGACTGCGTCTGCGAGCACGCTCCACCGCTTCGAGACGCGGCTGAGGCGGGCGAGGGCAGCGCATCGCGCGATCTCGGCATTGCTATCCTCGGGATCGCGACGCGCGCGATACTCGGGGATGTGTACGGGGGGGTAGGCCCTCTGAAGGATGTCGAGGACCAGTTCGTCAGGAAGGGTGTCGAAAGGCGCGGAAGGTGCTCGCGGATCTTCTGGGAATGGTTCCATCCTGCAGGAGCGTGCACGCCAAGGGGCGCGGTGTGCAAGGCTATGGTGGAGGAGCAAGAGGCGTCTCCGTCCGCTCCAACTGATGAAGATGACTTGGGTCGCGGAGTCACTGCGCGTGGGGAGCGCGCTCGTGGAGGCGCAGACCGTACTACAGAAACGAGCGAGTGGTGCAATAACGAGCGAAATCTACGGCGACGACAACCGACTCCCTCCCGACGGCCGTCCTCACTTCCGGCCGCCGATCCGCTTCTTCGACCCCCACTTCCCGCCTCCTTGCGCGCCGTCCTCAGCGCTCATCTGCGCGCGCGTCTCGTAGCTCGCGAAGAATGGCTGCTCGGCGGCGCGACGAAGTGCGCGCTCCCATCGCCGGCCGGCGTCGAGACGAGGTGCGCGCCGCTGCCCGCGCTGAGCGTCGGGCTGTCCTGGCGGAGAGCCGTACTCCTCGCTCTTGTGCGCTGCTGCGACGCGAGGACCCGAGCGAGGTCATCGCGTACTCCTCGCCGGGGGTCGACGCCTTCTTGTCCGCGAGGGTGGACGGGTTCGAATGGTTGTGGACGCCAACGGGGATCGCGAAAGAAGCGACCTCCTCGTCGGCGAGGGCGGGCGACGTGCGCGGCGGGGCGCTCGTGAGGATGCGGCGTAGGAAGAGGAGCGAGAGGGGCAGGCCGAGGAGGGAGAAGAGCCAGAGAGGGAGGAGCGATGCGACCTCCGAGTAGGCCTTCTCGTAGATGACCTTGCGGCCGGCGATGGCGACGTAGGCGAAGAGGATGTTGACGGCGCTGCGTGACGGTTGGGAAGGTCAGCGGAGCGGCGGGTGTAAAGCGGGAAAAACGCACGTGCAGCACGCGACGATCGAGTACGTGATGTGGTGCAGGCCCTTGTAACCCTTCTCGATCATTTCCTCCTGCGTGCGCGCCTCCTCCGACTGGTGCGCCCGGCCGCGCAGGTCGTGCATTGTGTTGCGGAGCTCGCGGAGGTGGAAGACGGCGGTGAGAATGAGGATCGCCTCCAGGAGGGCGGACATGATGAAGTAGGCCTGCGGGTGAAGAGGGCGGTGAGCGGGAGGCTGTTAAGGCGGGAATGGCGTCGCCGGATTACCCAGAAGACTGTGGGACGAAGCGGCGGGTCAGTTTCCGATACGAAGTCAAGCGCGGTGAGCAACAAGGAAGGTGGCGGATATCGGGAAGGAGACGAGAGAAAGAAAATAGGGAAGGCGGAGCGTGGAGAGAGAGACGGGGCTCGGAGGGAGGCAGGAGGCGCACCCCAGCGGAAGTAGCTGCCAGGCAAGAACGACTGTCAGTTCTCGCGCGACAGGAGCGAAGTAAGGGTGTGAACAAGGCGACGTACTTGCCGAAGGACGAGAGCGAGCTCGTGAAGGCGACGGCGAGCGAGAGGCCGTACCCGCTCTGGAAGAGCGAGGTGTCGAAGGTGCCGGTGCTGCGCGTGCAGCCCGTCAGGGGCAGCTCACAGCGAGGGACGGGCAAAGCGAGAGAACACACTACGCCGACTCAGCAGCTGCAAGCGCCGTGTCGATGAATACGAAGCGGCTCATCGCGTCGACGAAGCGCGTGTGAGCTTGCCAAGCGAGGAGCGCGACAGCGACGGCCGAGACGCAAGGGACGAGGATTGCGCCGCCGTTGATGAACCAGGCTTGCGAGTAGAAGGCGCGGGACGGGCGGCCGGACGAGTCGAGGTGGAGGACATCTGGGGGCGGGAGGGGCGTCAGTTGGTCCATAGCGCAACAGATCCGACTGAGACAAGCCACGGCGACGACGGCGGGCTGTCCGAGAGCCGGTTCGAGGAGGAAGGAGGACTCACGCGAGACCCTCAGTGACCAAGCGGCAAGCCAGAAGGCGAGCCAGCCAGGGAACCAAACGCACATGCGCCTGCGTGTGTTACGAGTGAGTAATCAGCTCCCAACGTTGCCAAGAGAAAGAAGAGGGGGCGCAGCAGGAAGACGGAGTACAACGAAGCGAGACGGCGGGAGAGCGAGGGGCGGGGTGCTCACCAAAGGTCCGAGTTCGGCGTCCATTCACCCGACGTGTACCGCGTAGTTTGAACGATGTAGCCCTGGAGGATCCCCAAGAACAGGATCGCCATGGTCGACCAGGCGTTGGCGTAGTGGACGACGAGGTAGGTCCCGCCCGTGCCGCGGTGCGTGCGGAGCAGCCAGTATGAGCCTTGTCGCCATTTCGCCGCCATGCAGAGGATGAGGACGAGGGTCGTGCTGCGAGCGCTGAGGTGGTCAGCCTCGCCTCAGGAAGGGAGGGGCGAGGAAAGCGCAAGGGCGTGCGATGGCGGATGGGACGGGCGCCACTTGTAGGTAGAGAAGGAGACGCACGCTGCGATGAGAGCTGAGCAGGTGTAGAGCTGCGCCTTGAACGAGTTCGGCAGCGTCGGCCTGACCTGCGCCGTGAAAGCGAGGCGGATAAGCGTCCACGGGTTCGCGCCGTCGGGCAGGTGCTGCAGGATGCGCTCGACCATCGAAGTGATTGACTCGGCCATCTTGTCGTCGTGGCGAGCGGCCAGAGGGGAGTTTGCTGCGACTTGTCGTGCGCGTCCGCACAAGCCGTACGTAGCACAGCTCAACTGCGAGCGAGCAACAAGCGTGCGCGGAAGGAAGCAGGAGGGGAGAAGCGGGAACGCCGACCATCCAAACAGGAGGCGAAGGGAAGCTCCGTCTCAGGAGTTGTACACCTCCTGATGCACGGGCCTGGCCAGCGCAGCCCGACTTGCGAAGGTCGAGCGGAGTTGAGCGGGTGGGAGCGGCCAAGGTGGATGAGGTGCACGGGACAAACGGCGTGCGGAGCTTGCCTGCTGCGTGCCGGCGGGATAGGGCGTGGAGTACAGATGAGCAGAAGCGGAGCGGAAGAGGAGGACGCCTGGACGGATGGGACAAGAAGGGGTGATGTGCGTGGTGAAACCGGTACCGCGAAGCGGCCGTAACGTACGCGGCGTCCTCACCCTGTTCGCAGGCCTGCGCCGAGCACGCCCAACGACCAAGCAGAATACGGTTAGAGGCGAGCTGTGCGAGGCGGGCAGGCAGGACGGGCAGGACCCCCTGAAGAGGCGAGACAGGACGACCCGTTGGAACGGGTCGCGCCGAATGGCGGAGCGTGGCCGGCAGGATCGTTGTTGTACATACATATCCCCTGCCACGTCGTGCCGTTCATTTTGCTGGCGCACCCGCTACCGCGCTAGTGGCGGACGTCCCGTAGCGTGAAAGGGAAGGTGAAGAGCCAGCCACCTCCCGACGCCGGCGGAACTTGGGCGGAACCCCTGCCAGCGACGCTCCCGCCGAGAGCCCAGGCAGAATGGGCGGAGATGAGCAATTGTACCGCTGCTGAACGCAAGGTTCAAGGTCGCAACGCGGGAGGATGGCCGCGAGTCGCCTCTGCTCGCCGGTCGCGGAAGCAGGTCTTCGCGGCAAGCACGGTCGGGACGTGCTCGAGCCGTTACGCAGCGGGCATGCGGGCAGCGGCCGAGCGGGCTGCAACGGAGGGAGGCAGATCTGCGCGGCGTGAGCAAGAAAAGTGTTGAACGCCCGCCGTCCGACGCGGCGAGAGAGGGTTGGACAAGGAAGACGAGAGGCTCCCAGGTCGGCGGTTTTGCGTCAGACAGAAGCATGAGTCGGCCAGATCAGTGTTCCGAGAGAGCCGCAGCCAAACGCAGGTGGTTGAACGCTGCTGGCTGGGAAGAAGCGCGTGAAAGCGGTTGGGGGTCCCGCCCTCCTGCCCGCACAGCGCCCTCGACATCGCGAGAGGCGCCCGGGAGCCTGGGTGTCCTCGTGCGACGGCTGCAGCGACAACAGGAAGAGCGGAGGAAGAGGCGACGGCGTGAGCGGGCGAGGCCACGCGCTGACCTTCCGGAGCGGGCAGGGGCGGGGAAATGGAGCAAAGAGGTGGTGCCTGAGTTCGATCCACTCCTTCCTCACGCAGGGGGCGCTCTCGCCCTCGCCCGCGCCCGGAGAGCCTCTGCGAGCAGGAGCGCGCGGTCGGTCGCCTCGTCGTCGCCCGCAGAGCTCGCTCCCGCCGTCCGCCCCCCTCCCGCCCGCCCGCAAGCTCCAGCGCCTGCACGCAACGCGCGCCTGCACAGCTCCGCCAAGCGCTGCACACCGCCGCGCCCGCTCTCCCCGCCCGCCCGCTGCAGCGCGGCCGTCCGCCCGCTGCTCGCCTCCCTCTTCCCTCCTCGCGCCACCCTCGCTCAACGCGCGGGCACCTGCGCCTGCCGCGGACTCGCCCGCGCACGGCCACCCATCCACTGAGCGGCACCGCGCCCCTCGCCGTTCATCGCCTCTCCGCGCCTTGCCGCCCTCCGGATCTCCCGCTCAACCTCGTCCCTCTTCCCGCCTCGCCTCGCCCCGCACGATGGCCGAGTATATCGAGCTGTCGGCGCACTACAATGGCGTCTACGTCTTCCTGTCGTACCTCGTCTCGTTCGTCGGCGCGTGGACGACCCTCGAGATGCTCCTCAAGCGTACCGGCAGCACCGGCCTCTGGAACGTCATGCTCCTCTTCGGCGCCGGCATTGCCTTCGGGTCGACGGCGACGTTCGGCATGCACTTTGTGCGTACAGCCCTCTCCAGCTCGAGCCCGCGAGTGAGCGGGGAGACGAGGAACTGACCCCGCTTCAACCTCGCCGTTCCTTGCAGGTCGGCAACCAGGCCGTCACCCTCCGCTTCCCGCCGCCCTGGGAGGGCACCGGCGCGCCCCTCAGCTACAACGCCGGCTTCACCATCCTCTCCCTCGTCGTCTCGTGCATCTCGATGATCATCGCCTTCTCCTTCATCGGTCTCCGGTTCAACGCCCCGCGGTGGCGCTCCCGCCTCACAGACGAGGAGCGCGGCTCGTCCGCCTCGAGCGAGAAGAGCGCCATCGCCGCGCCCGAGGACGACGACGAGCTCGCCGTTTCCGAGGGCGCCGACCGCAAGAGCCCCACCATGGCGACCGGCGCCGCGTTCGACCCCGACCTCAAGGTCGACACCTCAGTCGACCCGTCGCAGCAGCAGACGCGCTTCCACCTCCCGACGGGCCGCAAGCACTCGATCGCGCCGTCGGCGTTCAGCGTGACGCTCCCCAAGCGCGGCGCCGAGAAGGGCACCTCGTCCTTTGCGGATGAGAAGCGCACGCAGCGCCGCGACGACGACGACGACGAGGAGGACGAGCACTCTAGCGACGGCGGCGACTTTGGCGTTGGCGCGGCCAAGGTCTCGCTGTGGGGTGTCACCAAGATCCTCCTCGCCGGCATTGTATGCGGCGGCGGCATCGCTGCCATGCGTGCGTCCTCCTTCTCCTTTCTACATGCTGCTTTTCGTACTCACGGTGTTGCGCTCCCGCAGACTACATCGGCCAGGTCTCCATCAACTCGGTGCCGCGCGTGACCAACAACTGGTACACCGTCTTCCTGTCGGTCATCATCGCCATGTTCTGCGTTACCGTCGGCCTCTACATCCTCTTCGTCATCTTCCGCCCGAAGCTTCAGCACTCGTGGTACAAGCGCATCATCGTCGCTGGCATCCTCGCCATCGGCGTCTGCCTCATGCACTTTGTCGCCCTCCTCGGCACGCACTACTGGGCCATCCAGGGCGAGGACCTCAGGACTGGCTCGGACAAGAGCACGAAGGCCGTCATCAGTACGTCGCCGCGCTTCTCCTTGCCGGCGAGGCGGACCTGACGAGTTCCCCGCGCGCAGTCGCCATCATCTGCGTTGTCGCGCCCGTCTGCTGCATCCTCCTCCTCATCTTTGCCTACCTCGGTCAGCAGCGTGCCCTTCACCAGAAGATGTCGCGCCACCGCATCATCCTCTCGACGGCCATCTTCGACCAGCAGGGCCTCCTCCTCGTGCACCCCGACTCGGGCCTCCTCCCCCGCCACAGATCTATCCGAGCCGCCAGAACGAGCCGGAGAAGTCCAGTATCTGGCAGGTCATCGGCTCGGGCAACCGCCTGCACCTCGACGCGAGCAAGCTCAAGCTGCAGCGCTCGGACCCGGCCTTCGTCGCGTTCCTCAAGATGTCGTGGAATTGGCGCACGCAGAAGGCACCCGACGGCGCTGCGCCGGGCGTGATCGGCGAGGACGCGCACCTCGCGTTCGGCGGGCCGGGGACGGCGAGCCGCGCGGGCGACGACCAGGAGGTCGGGACGACGACGCGCCTCAGCGAGGCGGACGAGGAGATGACCGGCACCGAGGCGGAGCTCCTCCGTCGCAGCATCAATAGCTTCGAAATGGCCGGCGAGGAGATCTCGAGCGAGCTCACGGGATCGCCGAACCTCAAGGCGCTCGGCGTTCTCTACGACAGCATTCTCAAGATGTGCGCTTCCCCTCTTATTCGTCTCTCGTGCCCCTCACTGACTCGTCTTCTCTTGTAGCGGCCATTTCCAGGTCTCGAGCAAGTCGTCGGGCGACAAGTTCACGGTCACGCAGGGCCAGATGCTCGTCCTCGCGCGCCGGCTGAAGAACAATGCCGAGCGCGAGGCGCTCGTCGCTCGCGGCTATGTCTTCGCCGAGCCCAGAGCCGTTGCGCGGGTCACCTCGAGCGCGTACGCCGTCCCGAACGACCGCGTTTTCGAGTACTTCCGCAACGTGTACCGCTTCACGCGCTTCGGCATCGCGAAGCGCCTCGACCGCGGGCGCCTCTACGGCGGCCTGCTCATGCTCCAGGCGCTCCCCGGCGAGGGTCTGCACGTCATCGTCGACGACAAGCAGCACCACTCGCTGCCGATGACGGACCTCGCGTCGCTGGTGGACCCGCGGCAGGACCGCGCGCGCTACGCTGCGTCGTCGCTGGCCGTCACGACGCTCGACAGCGTCGTCGATGCACTCGAGCAGCTCAGCGGGCAGACGCTGCTTGACCTCATCAACACGAGCAATACGTCGTACGTTGTCGACGCGGCGTCCGAGCTGCGTTCGCTCATCGTCAAGACGCTCCGCCCCTACCTCGAGCGCGTCCTCACTCCCGACACGCTCGACTTCCTCCTCTCCCGGCTGCACATCGCACCGACCGTCATTCCCCTCACGGCGCGCCATGGCCCGACGTACGGCTCCGAAGGCCTCCTCAAGGACTCGTACCTCGTCTGCCTCAAGGCCGTCATCCCCTCGTCGGTCACCCTCCCCGGGCCGCGGCTCGACTGGCTCCCCTTCCCGCTGTACCAGGCGCAGGCCGAGTGCGTCACGCGCGCCTCGGGCGCGGCGGCGACCGGCCCGCGGCCACAGACGGGCGGGTCGGTGGTCGAGGCCGCGCGGTTCGGGAGTCACCGCAGCGAGACGAGCGGCGGCGGCGGCCCTGGGCGCAAGGGCAGTCTCGCCGACTGGAGCGATAGCGGCGACCACCCGATGTTCGCGACGTCGACAGCGGCGCCGTTCTCGTCCGGCCCGTCGACGTCGCACCCGCTGTCGCAGCGCTCGACGGGGCCTTCGGGGCAGCGCGGCTCGACCTACTCGTCGAGCTCGGCGGCGGACGACGACGACGAGGGCGACATCGCTGCTGCGAGCGGCTCGCTGTCACCCCGGCCCGCGACGGGCCACGGCGCAAGCGACCTCCCCGACGGCGTCCCCGAGTACTCGCCCGACTGGATCGTCGGCCTCATCCGCACGGCGGTCGCGCCCGGCCACCATGCGTACCACTGGGAGGTGCCCCCGCCAGCGCGCAAGGGCGCCACCACGCCCCGGAGAAGCACCTGAGCGCGCCGGCGGAGGTGGCTTGAGGTCGCGCTTGTTGTTTCTGCGGGTTCGCCCGGCGCCCTCGGTGCCGCCGGGCGCGGTGGTTCTCCTCCCTCTCTCTCTTCGTTGTTCAACCCTCTCTGTCCAAGATATAATCCTCCGCGTCTTGTCGTTCTTCCCCCCCTCCTCGCCCGCTCGCATGGCCGTCGATACTCATACTCGTTGTACCGCCCTCGCTGAAAAGTGATTTATCGTCTTTCACGCATTGCTGTGCTCTCTGTGCGCGTGCGAGCTCTCGCAAGGAAGCGCGGCGAGGGGTCGACCCTGCGCCGTCCCGGCGAGCACCCGGGTCCCCTCATGCTCCCGCGGCTGCTCGCACCGCTGCGCTCAGGTCCTACTCGCTCCAGCTTTCGCACACTAGCTCGCACGATGGCCATCTCTGCCGCGCCCGTCCAGGCCAAGCCCGCGCGCCTGGCGCTCCTCCAGCTCGCATCCCCCGGCGACGGCTCCGACAAGGCGGCCAACCTCGCGCACGCAAGGGCGAAGATCGCAGAAGCCGTCCGCGGCGGGAAGGATGGCAAGAAGCCGGACCTCGTCGTCCTCCCCGTGCGTGTCTTCCCCTCTCGCAGTCCCCTCCCCCACCCGCAGCTGATGAAGCGCTCAACCCGCCCGCACCGCACTGCAGGAGATCTTCAACTCGCGACGGGCGGGCATGTTCCGCAAGTACGCCGAGCGGATCGGGTGGACGCCTGAGAACGGGGACAACTTCGACGTTGCGACGTCCGAGAGCGAGAGCGTCAAGCTCCTCAGCGCGGCGGCGAAGGAGCATGGGATTTGGCTCATCGGCGGTGCGTACCTTGCCTCGAGTTGTGGGAGAGGAGGTGCTGACGAGCCGGTACGCGCAGGCTCGATCCCGGAGCTGTCGGCGGACGACAAGGTGTACAACTCGTCCCCCATCTTCTCCCCGGACGGCAAGGTGCGCCATCCTGAATCTTTCTTCGACAAGTTGATGGGCTAATTCGACACACTCGTACGCGCAGCTCGTCGCCGTGCACCGCAAGGTCCATCTCTTCGACATTGACATTCCCGGCGGCATCACCTTCAAGGAGAGCGAGACGCTCACAGGCGGCGACTGGCAGACGATTATGGAGACTGGTACGTCTGCGTACTGCCATGCGGTCCGCCGGCGTGAATTGTCTGAAGCAGAGAGGGGTCGCCCCTCCTCCGCCTGCTTGCGCAGGACCGTTCGAGCTCCACATGCTGACGGTGCCCTCCGCAGACTTCGGCAAGGTGGGCGTCGGCATCTGCTACGATATCCGGTTCCCCGAACTTGCCATGACCGCCGCGCGGAAAGGTGCGTCTCCCGCTTCCCTCCCTCGCTACTCTCGCTCACCCCACCTCGCCCAGGCTGCATCGCGATGATCTACCCCGCCGCCTTCAACATGACCACGGGCCCGTTGCACTGGGACCTCCTCCAGCGCGCACGCGCAATCGACAACCAGATCTACGTCGCGATGTGCTCTCCGGCAAGGGCGACCGAGGGCGACGGGTACAAGGCCTGGGGTCACTCCGGGCTGTTCGACCCGATGTACGTCCTCTCTAAGTCTGTGTGGGGCGCGGAAAGAAGCCGGGACTGACATTGCCTGACTTGTAGGGGCAAGTGCGTCGACCAGCTCGAGGAGAAGGAGGGGATCCTCTTCGTCGACATCGGTGCGTCCGCTGTCCTCCTCAGCGTCTAATCGTTCATCACGCTCTCGTGATTCTCGGCGCTGGCGCCCCTGCCGCTGCGCCTTACCGCTCGCCCGCCGACTCTGACCTCGTAGCTGACTCTCGCACTCATCTCGCCCTCCCTCTCAATCGCAGAGCCCGAGGCGATCGACAAGGCCCGTGCGGGCATCCCCGTTACGGTGCAACGTCGCTTCGACGTCTACGCCGATGTTGCGGTGGTTGCGCCGTGAAGCGGAGGCGGTGGAACGAGCGGCGCGCGAAGAAGTAGAAGTGCAATGTTGTCTCCGGTCTGTCTACGCGCATGTCTGCAGTCTATGAGAGAGCTTCTCGAGGCCATCGCTGGAGCCGGAGTCCACGGAGCGTTGCGAACGAGGCTGAGCGTCGCCCGCGCCCGCTCGAGCTCGAGCTCCCCCTCACCCGCCCTCGCCGCCTCGACCCGCTCCCGAGCCGCTCGCGAGCTACACGCAGGCCATGAGCGACGCCTTCTTCTCCAAGCCTCGGCCGTTCAGCAAACGCAAGCGCACCGACGACGCAGACGGTGCCACCGCGCCCTCGTCGTCCTCCGCCGGCCGCACGAGCCGGCACGGCACCTCGTCGCGCGGCGCGGCGCTCCAGCGCGGAGACGGTGCGGGTAGGGACCAACGCGGGCGCGGGCGCGGCGGCAGTGCAGGCGGGAGGGGCGGGCGCGGCGGCTCCGCGAGGGACGCGCAGGGCAAGGGCAAGCAGCGCCGGCGGGAAGAGGAGGACGAGGAGCTCGACGTCGCCGACACGGGGTTCGACTCGGATGATGTCGGCAGCGACGAGGCGGGCGGCGCAGAGGACGACGGCACCGAGGAGGAGGACGACCTCGAGACGCCTGCGCAGAAGCGCCTCCGGCTTTCGCAGATGTACCTCTCGAGCCTCGAGAAGGACAAGGAGGGTGCGTCCCGTTCCCCTGCGACTGTCCGCTTCCTCGTATTGACCGCGCCGGAACGCTCGCAGAGGACCACGGCTTCGACGCGGCGGACCTCGACCGCGACATCATCGCCGAGCGTCTCCAGCAGGATGTGGTACGTCCTTTCCCGCTGCTCTTCCCTCTGTATGGGCCGTTTGCTCACTTCCCCGTAACTTCCCGCAGCTCGAGCACACCGGCAAGCTCCACCTGAACGTCGCCTCTACTGTACGTGCCCCCGCCGCCTCTTTCCAGCTCCTCCCGCTCACCTCGCTTTCTCCCACAGCTCCCCCATTCCCTCTTCCTCCATCTTCCGCACCCCCGCAAAGGGTCACCGCGGCGCCGTCACTGCCGCCGTTGCCTCGCATGACGGGCACTGGCTCTACACCTCGTCCAAGGACGGCGCGATCCTGAAGTACGACATCAGCGCCGTCTCCTCCTCCTCCGCCGGTACCGAGCAGCCGCAACCGCGGATCACCCGCGCGGCGTACTTCAAGAAGGCGCTCTCCGAGTCGCAGAAGCGCAACGCCGAGAAGCACAAGCGGTTCGACGCGGCCGAGAAGGGCAAGGGCAAGGAGGTTGCCGAGGGCCACACGGACGAGATCCTCGACCTGGCAATCAGCCACGACGGGCGGATCCTCGCGAGCGCGGGGAGGGACAAGGTCATCGGGTGCTGGGACGTCGAGGGCGAGAGCGGCAAGTGGATGAGGGGGCTGGGCGGGCACAAGGACGTCGTCGCGGTGCGTTGTCGTTGATCTTCGAGTTCCGTCACGGCGAAACTGACACTCGCGCGCCCGCAGTCCATCGCGTTCCGCCTCGGGACGAGCGAGCTCTACTCGTCCTCGTTCGACCGCACCGTCAAGCTGTTTGACCTCTCGACGCTCTCGTATATCGAGACGCTCTTCGGCCACCAGGACAGCATCCAGGCGATCGACGCGCTCCGCGCCGAAGTCGCCGTCACGGCGGGCGGCCGCGACAAGACGGTCCGGTTCTGGAAGACGGCCGAGGAGAGCCAGCTCGTCTTCCGCGGCGGCGGCGCGAGCCGCATGCGCAATGTCCTTGACGGCGCGATGGAGGAGGAGGGTGTCGAGAGGAGGAGCGCAGGCGGCGCAGGAGGCGCGAGGAGGCGAAGGGCCCGGTCAAGTTTGTCGAGGGGAGCGTCGACTGCGTCGCTATGATCGACGACGCGACAATGCTGAGTGGCGGTGACAGCGGGTGCGTCCCTCGTGCTTCTCTTCCCGCCATGTTTCTCACTGACCCTCTTCTCGCGCGCACCCAGATCCATCTGCCTCTGGACGATCACGAAGAAGAAGCCCATCTTCACGAAGCAGCTCGCGCACGGGATCAACGAGCACGCATCCGAGACGGAGGGCGTGATCGGCACCGCGCGGTGGATCACGGCGCTCGCGACGCTCCCCTACGGCGACGTCTTTGCGTCGGGCTCGTGGGACGGGCAGATCCGCCTCTGGCGCGTCGACGAGCGCATGCGCGGGTTCAATCAGATCGCGAGCATCGACGCGCCCGGGTTCGTCAACTCGCTGCAGCTCACGGCGCCGGCGCTGCGGCCGACGAAGGAGACGCACGTCGCGCCCGTGAACGTCGCGGCGAAGGGCAAGAAGGGCGACGACGCCGCGCCGCAGAAGAAGGAAAAGGCGCTGATCGTCGTTGCGGCGACGTCCAAGGAGCCGAGGCTCGGCCGGTGGATGCGCTTCAAGGAGGCCAAGGACGGCGCGCTCGTCGCGGTGATCCCGTTCCAGTAGAACGACGGATGCGAGCATATCTAGCAACACAGCATAGTCTTGCACGACGATACAACGGCTCTACGGCGAGGGGAGAGAGCGTCTAGGACTGGAAAGACCGCGCCGCCTCGAGGATCACGCCCGCCTCTTCGCAGGTCGACCGCAATTCCTTGACGTCCGGGTCCGTCGGGTACGGCCCGACGAGCCTGATCTTGCCCAGCGCGCCCTTCCCGCTCTCGAGCATGCGCGAGCGCGAACGCGCGGTGCAGCCCACCATGGAGCTCGAGCACGCGCAGCTCCCCCGGCGGGCGGAACACCCCCTCGACGGGCGGGGCGAAGTTCTCCGCACCCGGCGTCTCCTCGAGCGCGAGGTGCGTCAGGGAGGGGAACCACGCCGCCAGCGCGTTGGGGTCGAGGATCCCCCGCGGGACGAACACGAGGCGCGTCCGCGCGCGGTGCTCGAAATGCCGCAGCGTGAGGCGGCGGAGCGTGCGGCCGCACCCGCGCGCGGAGAGCGCGTCGAACAGTTCGGTGAGGGAGAAGGACGCGGGGAAGTCGGTGAGGGAGAGGGAGGTGAGCGCGCTCGAGGCGCCGAGGGCCCACTCGACCGCGCGGAGCGACCATGGCTGCGTGCCGACGGGGCCGCGCTCGTTGTGCACCTCGAAGCTGCGCAGCGTATGTCGGTGCGGGTCCGCACGTGCGGAAGGTCGATGGCGCGCCGGGTGGTGCGGTCCAGCGCTCGGCGGGCGCCTCGACGGGGACGTTCCGCAGCGCGAGGTGCTCGAGCGCGGTGAAGGCCTGGAGGAAGGGCGCGAGGCAGACGAGCCCGCCGCTGCTGCCGGCGCTGAAGCCGTACGACAGCGAGGTGAGCCTCTTGGAAGCGAGCGCGGCGCGCATCTCGGGCGAGCCGTGCAGCGTGAGGAAGACGCCGCCGAGGGTGAGGGAGGCGAGATTGGGCGTGCCGCGGAGGAGGGCGAGGACCGAGGGCGCATGGCCAGAGTCGATAGTGGACTGGGCGACGAGGGTATTGACGAGGGGCGCGAGGTCCGGCTGCGCGGCCAGCGTGCGCGCGAGGAGGAAGGTGCGCCCGGCGGAGCGGACATTGACGGTGTCGCTGTAGAGGAGGGGGATGGTCGCCGCGTGGAAAGCCTTGCAGACCTGGTCAAGGATGTCGGGATGAGTCGGCGTGAGTCGCGCGTGAAGAGGGTCTGAGCGAGTCGGGACGCACTGGTGCGATGCGGGCGAGATCAGTCTGGCGCTCCTTGTCGGTGTAGTTGGAGCCGGACCCGAACTGCTGGAAGATCCGGAGGAGGAGCTGCGAGGACGGGAACGTTGAGCGACGAGCGGGACTCGAGCGGGAAGGGGAGCAAGCGGACCTCGGGGGGCAGGTCGAGAAGGGTGGCCATGGCTCGAGCGGGCGTGTGTGCTCGTCCAGAAGCAGAGTCCAGCGAGTCCAAGCAGAGTCTAGCGGAAGTACGGACGCGTCGCGAGGAGAGCGCGGCTCTCATCCCGCCGCCCGCGTCCCTCCGCGTCTCCCGCCCGCGCGATGCCCGCTGCGCCCGCGAGGAAGCGCCAGAAGACCGACTCGGCGAGCCCCGCGTGCCCCGCCCCGCGCCCAGGCTCTCCCGCCGCCGCCTCGCTCGCCCCCCCACCTCCCGCGCCGCCCGCCCGCGCCGACGACGACGACGACCTCGCGATGGACGACGACGACGACCAGCCCTTCGAGTACGAGTCCGACTTCAGCGACGACCCCACCCCGGGCCACGCCGAGGTCATGACCCTCGACGACGACGGCGACGACCAGCTCGCGGACGACGACGACGACGGCCAGGTCGAGACCCTCGTCCTCTCCGACTCGGACGACGCGCCTCCAGAGCCCGCTGGGGGAGCCGCACCCGCCAAGGCCAAGGGCAAGCTCACCGCCCGCAAGCAGTTCGCCCTCGACGTCCAGAGCGTCCAGGACCGCTACGCCGCAGACGAGGCCGGGCTCGTCAAGAGTGCGTCTCTGCCCTTCCCCGAGCTCGTGCACAACCGAAGCTGATCCGCACATACGCCCCCGCGCAGACTTCAAGCGCGACGAGGGCGACGACGCCGTCCGCTTCGCCCTCGAGCACCCCAAGTTCCCGCGCGGCCTCCGCATCTCGCTCCTCTTCCCCGAGCTCGGCGGCTACCCCAACAGCCACGAGGTCGTCGCCTTCACCGAGCACGAGGAGGTCCCCGACGAGGTGTCGGCCGCCCTCCACGAGGTCTCGCAGTGCGTCCCGCTTCTCCACTGGTATCTCGATGGCGCATCGCTGACCTGGCTGTATCCGTCTGTCCGCAGGCTCCCGAAGCTCGCGGACCGCTCGCTTAACGGGCTCGTCGAGTTCCTCATCCACCGCATCGTCCGCGGCGAGGCGAACCCCTGGACGGCGAACCAGCAGGAGACGGACGAGGACGAATACGCGTACGACGACGAGCTCGACGGCCTCGGTGCGAGCGTCTCGAAGGACAGCGAGCTCATGAAGACGCTCAGGACGTGCGTCCTTCCTCGAACACGGCTTGACATCTCGTTGACATCTCGCTTCTCACCCTATTGCAGCGACTTCAAGCAGCTCCTGATGCCGGCCCGGCTTCCGCCCGGGCTCCACGCGCGTCTCCGAGCTCGACCTCGTCGTCTCGGTCGCGAAGAAGGTCAACCTGCTCGGGGTACCCGCGCGCGCGCTCCAGGCGTGGGACTCGAAGCTCATCACGGGCGAGGTCGTCTACCTCGTCCTCCTGATCAACTTCGGCGCCAAGTACCCCGTCGACCTCGACAACCAGACGACCGGGCAGTGCAAGTTCAAGGTCGGCATCTCGCCGCGCTACAAGCCCAGCAGGGTCGCTATCGCGTCGGCCTTCCGCGCTCACAGCTCCAACCCGTACACCAGTGCGTCTCCTTCCCTCTCCCTCTGATACGCTGCTGACGCCGCCCGCGTACAGAGGGCGAATTCGAGGCCATCTCGCTCTCGGCGCCGCTCGACGCGCTCCTCAACAACAAGCTCGGCGAGATCGTCTACGTCCGCCGGTCGAACGACCGCGTCGGGTGGGCCGGCGCCGAGCAGCACTGCTTCGAGGCGGGCAAGACGGACGCGACCGCTGTCGACAAGAAGCAGGCGCGCGCGGCGGACAAGGCTGAAAAGGAGGTGTCGGAGGCGAGCGCGAGCTTGGTGCGTCCGCTCCTCGCAACTCTCTTTCGCACAGCGACCCTGACCACTGCTATGTGCAGCTCCCGAAGGACCCGATGGCGTCGGTCAAGACGGCGCAGAACTTCCCGCTCCTCGCCTTCTCGTTCCTCATCCGCCGCTTCGTCATGTGCCCGCGCTTCTGCCTCAACTGCTACAAGCGCTGCGACCAGACTATCACCGCCCTCGTGAGCCATCCTGGCTTCCGCGCGAGTCCTCCGTCTTGCCAGCGCCTCGGTGCTGACGAGCTTCGTCCGCGCAGAAACCCTTCGTCTGCGAGTCGCCGCTCTGCCTCTTCCAGCTCATTGCGCTCGGGCTCGGTCCGTCGCTCGAGCACGAGATCATCACGAACGCGCCGGCGGTCGACCTCCTCGTCCAGCTCGCGTACATCGCCGCGAAGGACGGCGGCCTCAAGGGCGAGCTCCTCCCCGTCGGCCTCGAGCTCAAGGTCCCGAAGGACGCGGCCGTCGTTGCCGACTCGAAGACTCCCGCTGAAGAGCTCGTCGACTTCGACACGCTCCAGGACGACGCGAGCAAGTGCAACGGCGTCGTCGCGCTCATCAGCGAGCTCCCGCCCATCAGCGAGATGCGCGTCTGGCTCTCGGGCGAGGACCTGACGGACGACGAGCGGATCCTGAACCGGACGCGCAAGCTCGTCGACATGCGCGGCGGGATCGTCTCGATCTCGGCGTGGCGCCTCCTGCGTTGGATCGTCGCGAGCAACACGTCGTACCTCAAGCTCATCGAGGACGAGGACGAGCTCATCCAGGGCATCCCGAAGGAGTACCGCCAGTTCAGGCTCGTCGTCGGCAGCCCTGCCAAGGAGCACCTCCTCGCCGAGAGCGTCAAGTGCGTCCCGCCGTCCCGCTTCCCCTGCTCTCCCACGCTGACTGATGCGGTACATGCTCGCAGAGCTGTCCAGGCGAAGGACACGAACGCGCAGAAGTACCCGACGCTGTTCGCGTTCCACGGCTCGGGCGTAAAGAACTGGTCGAGCATGGTGCGCCCTCCGCTGCTCGCGCTCCTCGCTGAGCTGACATCTTCCCCTTCACAGTGAGCATTGCTCCGCGATGAGCTGTGCTGACGCTTCGTCCCGCTGACCCTCCTTCCCTCCCGCCCACCTCGCGCAGCCTCCGCCAGGTCTCCACTTTCGCGAGACGATCAACGGGAGGGCCTACGGGCACGGCGTGCGTGCATTCCTTTCGCCCCCTGCCTCGCCCGCTCACCCGCGATGCCCGCAGGTCTACTTCGCCAAGGAGGGCAGCGTCTCGCTCGGGCACTACGCGACGCAGACTGCGGCGTTCTGGAAGAATGCCGAGTTTGCTGTGAGCAAGCTTGCTGCGATCTGCGAGATCACCAACTCGCCGAACGAGTTCGTCTCGACGGACCCGTACCTCGTCGTCAACCGCCTCGAGTGGATCCAGGCGCGGTACCTCATCGTCGTGCGCAACACCTCGACGAACTGGACGGGCCAGGAGCAGGCCGCTGCTGAGGCGGCGGCGGCTTCGTCGTCATCGTCGGGCGCGAGCAAGCGCAGCAAGGTCAAGACGATCGCGCTCGACCCGAAGCACCCGCTCACGATTGGGACGACCAAGATCCTCATCCCCGACGTCGGCGACAAGCTCCAGAAGCTCGAGGACAGCCTGCAGGACACGCCCGAGGAGCTCAACGACAGCGATTCGGAGGTCCTCCGCGAGCCGAGCATCATCGTCGCCGAGTCGTCGCAGACGAGCGCGAAGGGCCCCGCCGGCGGGCTTCGCAACAAGCTCAAGCGCGCGGTGTCGGGCGTCGTCCCCGCCGCGACGAGCAAGGGCAAGGGCAAGGCGCGCGCTGCCTCGCCTGCGCCCGCTGCCCCCGAGCCGGACACGTTCAAGCCGGCGGACGCGGCGCGCCTCGCGCTCATCAAGCACATCCCGCCGCCGGTCAAGCCGAGCAGGGGCGCGCTATCGATGATCCAGCGCGAGATGAAGGCCATGCTCAAGACGCAGGAGGACGTCGGGCCGACCAAGGCCGGCTTCTACTTCGACCCCGTGCGTCACTCCTCCCATCTCCCCTCACGCATGTGCGCTGACGCTGGGTGAGCACGCGCAGGAGCGCTCGAACGACAACATGTTCACCTGGATTATCGAGATCCCGCGCGAGAGCTTCGAGGAGGGCCTCCCGCTCCGCAAGGACATGGAGGCGAAGAAGGTGAAGAGCATCCTCATGGAGATCCGCTTCGGCGACTCGTGCGTCCCGCCCCTTGCTCCCGTCACCCGGCTTCGGTCAAAGCTGACGGCTGCACGCGCAGGTTCCCCTTCTCGCCGCCGTTCTTCCGCGTCATCCACCCGCGCTTCCTCCCCTTCGTCCACGGCGGCGGCGGTCATGTCACCGGCGGAGGTTCCATCTGCATGGGTGCGTCCTTCTCTCCATTTTCCGCGCTTCCCCTTCCCGCTGACCTTCGCCGCTCTGCGCACCTTCTCCGACTAAAGACCTCCTTACGCCCGATGGATGGAGCTCTGTGTACCAAATCGAGGCGATTCTGCTGCAGATCCGCATGGCCATGTGCGTACACGCTCGTCTCCAGCGGCCACGCGAGACTGACCTTCCCTCCCTCGCTGCCTCTTGCTCGCTCCCCCGCAGGTCCAACCTCGAGCCTAAGCCCGCGCGCCTCGACAACGGCAGCTGGGACATGCCATACTCGGTGCGACGCTTTTCTCGCGGAAGAACACGCCGCCCAACGAGCTTGCGCTGACCACCCGCTCCTCCTCGCGCGCAGATGCACGAGGCGATCGCCGGCTTCCGCCGCGCGGCCGCGACGCACGGGTGGCAGGTCCCCGCCGAGCTCGACACGTTCGAGGCGCAGGGGTGAGCCCGCCGCCGTCGAGGAGGAGGAGAGGAGGAGGAGAGGAGGAGGAGAGGAGGAGGAGGAGGTCCCGCTTGCACGAGTGTTTCCCGTCCCCTGCTTGCTGTGTAGCTTTTCTGCCGTGCGTTTCCTGTCCCGCAGTCTGTGTAGTGTACGACTGCGCCCGCTTTGCATTGCATCAACCCCGCTTGACACCACGTCCTGGACGCGCGTCGGAGAGGGGGACGCGGGTCGAAGAGGAGGTGAAGCGGACGGACCTCCTCGCTCGGGGTGGGTGCGCGCGCCGCTGTACTTTCGAGCTTTCCCTGCACTCGCTCGTGTGCTGCTCTGCTCGCGTGCACTGCTGGCTGGTGCTCTCATCACTCTTGCTCGATCTCGTCGCGTCTTGCGAGGGGGAAGCGCTCCATCACTTCGCTGCTCGCGTCGTCGCTGCTCTCGCGTCTGCGCTGGTCCCGAGCTCGCTGGCCGCGCTGCAGAACCCGTAGCTCCCGACGCGCCCCTGCCCTCCCGCGGCGCCCTCCCCCTCGCCCCGCCCGTGCGCCCCCTCAAGCCACGCTCGCTTCAGGAGCATCCCGCGCTCCCCGCCCCCCTCGACGCGATGCTCCACCGGCGAAGGCAGGACCAGGACGGCAGGGTCTCCCCGCAGCCCCACCTCAGCGACCGCCGCACCCCGTCGAGCGGAGGCGGCCTCGCCCAGCTCCTCTCGTCGTCGTCGCCCGACAAGGCTGCCGCGCGCCGCCGCATCCTCTACGTCGCAGGCGGCGTCTGCGCCTTCTTCTCCTCCTCCACCTCATCTCGGCACCCTCGGACCGCGCCTACACCTTGCGCAGCGGAAGGAGCCTCCCCGGCTTCGGCTCCCGCAGCCAGTTCGCCTCGTCCCGCCGCACCGACGCGCTCGTGCGCGCTGCCCGCAAGCAGCGCGCAGCAGCGTCCATTTCGCACGGCGGCACGGGCGGATACGGCCCCGCCAACTTCAGCGAGCCGCCGCCTTTCACCTTCTGCCCGACCTTTGGCTCCGGCGATGAGCTGGGCAACGTCTACGGCCGCGAGGCGGTTCTCAAGACGCGCACCCACGTCGGCAGCTCGGAGCGCGTCCGCAAGGTCATCAAGCGCGCGATGGCCGGCCTCCCCATCACCGTCGGCGTCCTCGGCGGGAGTGTCAGCTCCTGCCACGGCCTCGACGCGACGCAGGCGCACCCGCTCGGCAACCCCGTCGGGCCCAACTGCTACCCGCATCGCCTCTTCTCGTGGCTCAACGACGTCTTCCCCCACCCCGCCAACGAGCTCACCAACGGCGCGCGTGAGTCTCCCCCTTCCTCCCTTCCCAGTTCAAGCTGTTCGCTGACACTCCTCCCTGACAGTGCGGCGAACGGGCACGTCGTACTTCGGCTTCTGCTCGGAGATGCACCTCCCCGACCGCGTGGACCTGATCATCGTCGAGTTTGACACGGAGGACCCGGCGTGCGTTCCCTCCCTCTCTCCCCTTCCCAAGTGACGCGCTCACGCGTCTCTACACGCAGTGACAAGGCCTCGCTCTCGACGACCGACCTCCTCATCCGCTCGCTCCTCCTCCGCCCCGACCAGCCCGCCGTCATCATGCTCGGCCACTTCTCGCCGCAGATCCAGGGCGAGCACGGCTTTGCGGGCCCCGAGGTGTGGCACAGCGCCGTTGCGCAGTTCTACGACATTGTCCACCTGAGGTGCGTCTTGTGTCTCTACGAAAAGGAACGCGGCTGACCCTCGTCTCGCACGCAGCGTCAAGGGCCTGCTTTACGAGGAGTACCTGCTCAACCCGAGCAAGGTCCGCCAGTCGTACTTCCTCGACCCGATCCTCGCCAACTCGAAGGGTCACGAGCTCCTCGCCGATACGCTCATCGCGTACCTCGAGTCGGAGATCTGCCAGGTGTGGGACCAGGCGGCGCTCGAGACGGACCTCGCCGCGCTCGGCGGCAACAAGCAGCCGATCTCGCCGCTCGCGCTCGGCGACGACTACCCGTCGCTCCTCTCGGGCAAGGGTCTGCGCAAGGCGGCCGACGCGGGCCTCGACGCCGAGGACGCCGACACGGCGCAGTCGGGCGGGCGCGCCGGCGGCCGCTCGGGGTACCTCCGCATCCCGCCGTTCCGGATCACGGACAAGCCGCACATGCTGTCGCAGTTCCGCGAGATCAAGCCCAATTGCGCGTCGGCGAACGACCTGATCAACCCGCTGCCATCGAGCGTGTTTGCCGGTTCGGGGTGGAACCCCATCCAGCCCAAGCCCGACGACGAGGACGAGATGCACTACTGGTACACCGACATGCCCGGCTCGCTCCTCAAGATCCCCATCAAGGTCGGCGCGGGCGACATCGCCGTGTACTACCTCAAGGGCCCGGAGGCGGACGGCTGGGGCACCGTCCTCTGCTGGGTCGACGACAACGTCGACGGCGCCGTCGAGCTCAAGGGGCACTGGGAGAAGGACTACGGCCAGCCGACGTGCGTCTCGCGCTCTCCCTGCTGCTGCGCCCCAACCTGACTGTTTTCGCTCTCCTCCCTTCTACACTCCACGCCCACGCCTCTTCCCGTTGCTTCAACCATGCGCGTACCGCTCTCGCGCTCGCCCACGCGCAGCGTCACCCATATCGACCAGAACGTCTCCAAGGGCCCGCACTATGTCGTCTGCGAGCTGCAGGGCCAGCCGGGCATCGACCACGCGCGCTTCAAGCTCTTTGGTGTGTTTGCGACGTAGGCGCGCGTCATGAGGCGCAACGGAGCTGGAGGAGGGAGAAGGAGGAGCGGAGTGGAGGGATGCGTATAGACTGACGAGGGCGGGAGGAGGGAGCGTATGGACGCGATGGAGGGACAGGAGTGCACTATTGACCTGTATGACCACCACACACGACTCTAGCAAAACCGCCCATCCCACGCTCTTACGATCCCTCCTCCTCATCCTCCTGCCCCCAACATCACCTGAACAGTTTCTTTATCGTTCCCTCCCCCTCCGTCCTAGTCTTTGTGGTTGCCTTGCAGTATACCCCGTTTCAGCATCCCTGTCTTCGCGAGTGTCGAAAGTGAGGGAGACGGGCGAGGCGAGATGCGCGTGCTAAGGCTGTGCAAGCTACAGTAGCCCATACAGACTGTGCGCTCTGTGCGTGTCTGCCAGTACGTTGCGGCCCGTGCATGCGACGAGCAGAGCGCGTTTGAACCTGTGGAGGGCTGCCTTGCCGTAGGCGCACTCTCGGATCCTCGGCTGCTCCTGGTCGAGAGTCGAGGCGGAGCTCTCCTCCTCGCCCGTCCTGCTTCCATCTTACACTTCCTCCGGCTCGCCATAATACGTTTTCAGAACGCTACGCGCCAGCCTACACCTACGCCCGACACCATGGTGGTCCTCCCGCGCCTCTTCCCCTCGCTCCGCTCGTCCTCCTCGTCCCTAGTCGACGACTGCGAGCACCCCAGTACCTCGCGCCTCCCTGTCACTCGCCAGTACTCTCATGACAGTGGCTACGCCGAGTACATCGTCGAAGACGGCCCCAAGGCGCCGACGGACGCCTGTCCAGGCGTGGACGAGACGGCGGCGGGACGGTCCTCGTCGCTCAGCGATGCGAGCGCGGACAGCAGCGGCACATCCGCCTCGTCGAGGAACACCGGCGCGAGGAGTAGAAGCACCCCGCCCGCCACGCCCTCGGCGCGCCGTACCGCGAGCGTCTCCTCCCTCTCCTCCGCGTCCTCCTCGCGCTCTTCCCTCTCCCCCTCCTCCTCCTTTTCCGCCGGTTGCCCCATCGCGCCCGCCTCCCCTCGGCCCATCTTCGTCCCCCTCCCCGCGCGCCTCCCGCCCGCCGCACCCGCACCGCGCCGCAGCGCACTCGGCTGGCGGGCGAAGCTTGCGTCCTCACGCGCAAGGTGCGCCCGCAGCCCCCGCAGAAGGAGAAGGCGCCGTACGAGCCGACGCCGTTCCTTCGCGCACTGGAGACGCAGTACGCCCCCTCGTCGGCGGGCGTTGAGGGCGGCGGCGCGCGCTCGGCCGCGAGGAGCGCGTGGGAGGAGAAGGTGCGCGCACTCGAGGGCGCGGCTGGTTGAGTGTGCGGAAGGAGGAGCGGGAGCAGTGGTGGGGGTGGCACACGGAGGAGGAGGGGCGGTAGAATCGGGGAAGTGGCGGAGCAGGGCGCGGAGCGCAGGGGACTCGTATGGGTGTGTTATCTGTCTTAGTGCATTGCATGGCCTTATGCTGCGTCTATCAGTCTGTCCGCCGCTTGAGGGAGAGGCGTGCCGCGAGCAAGTCACACTTCAGTCAGCTTGGGAAGGCCGACGGTGCGAGCGGTGCGCTCCGGCAGCGTTCCACCGAGTGCGCTGCGTTTTAGACTAGGCGCAAGCTCACTCGCACTGTACGGCAGCATGCAGCGTGCAAGGCAGGAGGAGGCTCCGAAAGGTGGACGGGAACGAAATGTCGAGGAGCAGGGAGCGAGTTTGTCGTGAGTGAGGCAGCTGTGACGGTACAGACAGCACGTAGAGAATGTCCCACTGTGGAGCGCTGGTGAGCTCGACAACGCGCAAGCGCTTGCCAGAGGGTTGCGAGCGGTTCCCGTCACCACGGTCAAAACGCTCGCACGCTCTTCTCCTCCTCACCTCGTACTCTTTCTCTCTCATCACCGGGCAAGACCCTCCAGAGTACTCTATTCGCCCGTCGCAGTCACCCCAGTCTTCCCAGCTCGCCATGCTTGCCCTCCCCCGCTTCATCAGCCCGCCGCGCCAACCGCGCCCGTCTCGCCCGCTCACCACCCTCGCTAGCCTACACACTGCCGCCCAGGGCCTCTCCAAGGTGTGCTCTCTCTCTTCGGAGCCCAACTGCACCCGCTTACGCTCACGCTCGCGCCCGCGCAGTCCGCGCCCTCGCCCCTCCTGGGCGAGAAGTCAGCGCCCCCCTTCCTCCCGCCGCGCAGCTCCCCGCCCGCCGCGCGCAACCGCCACCAGCTCTTCGCGACCGAGTGTGCGCGGGTGACCGTGCCGTGCCTTGCGCTTGCGCCCGTCGACGAGAGCGAGGCCGAGGAAGACGGGCTCGAGGAGGCGCTCGATGCGCTGCTTGACCGGGCGAGGGCGAAGGCGCCGCAGCTGCAGCCGCGCCCGGCGCCCAAGAAGAGGCGAAACCTCCGCAAGGCGCCGTTCAGGCCGAGGCTGACGCCAATCGACGAGGTTGGCGATGAGGAGGACAAGTCGGTCGCTTCCTCCGCCGCCCGGGCCAGCCTGTCGGCGTCGACGGCGTCGAGCATACTCTCACTGTCGCTCTCCTCGGGTGACGCGAACACCCCCGCCTCGACGCCCTCCTCGTCCTGCCCCGCCTCGCCGACGAAGACCTCCTCCGCGCCAGCCCCGCGCGCTGCCTCCCTCTCGTCCTCGCGCACCACCACCTTGCCGACTATCATCAAGAGGACGACCCGCCTCCTCACCCTCCTCCGCACGCTCGCCCCCCGCCCAACCCTCGCCGCCCTCCGCGCGGCGTCGGCGACACCCCCGCGCGCCCGCGGCGCAGCAAGCAGGCGTCCCTCACCTCGAGGTCCTCCTCCTCTTCGTCGACGATCGCGCCCGTCTTGGCGCCGAAGGAGAGCTGGAGCGCATGGGCGCGGGATCGGCGGGGTGCGGTCGCGGCGAGGAGGAGCGGGAGAAGCGGGAGGGGAAGAGTGTCAGGCGATGGTGGCGCGCTCGCGCCGTTGGGCTCGGGGCGCACGAGGAGAGGCTGGAGACGGAGGTGAAAGTGCGCGGGGAGGAGGGCGTCAAGGTGCGAGTCGAGGTCGAGGAGGAGTGGATCGAGTGGGCCGGGCTGTGAGCGGGACTTGTAGGCGCGAGAGGCAGTGCTGTATCGCATCGGTGCATTCTTCCACTCCGCAGGCGAGCAGTACCCTGTGAGGCGGCCCTCTCGCCGAGGAAGCGCACAGGGGGAGGAGCGTACACTGGTATACGGCATTACAGAACTGCTGTGAACGATGAAAGAGAGAGGGAAAGAAGAGACCACCCGCCGCGCCTGCGCCCGCTCAGCCCTGGAGGATCCGCTGGCCGATCTTGTCCCGGACGGTGGTGAACGCCTTTAGTTTCTCTCCCGCGCGTCAGGGCGAGGTCCAAGGGGAGGAAGGAAGGGGGAGGGGGCGCACCTGCATGATGCTCTGCTCGTTGAGCTGGATGTCGGCGAGGTTGACGGTCGCATCGGGTTTGGGGCGCGAGACGCGCGAGGCAATGGCGATGGCGTCCGTCTCGAGGACGATGCTGCGGGCAATCGAGTGTGAGCGTGTGTGCTTGGAGGGAAAGAGGGAGGACGGACCCGTTGTCGATGGTCTCGTCGAGGGCGAGGACGACGAGGTCGAGGTTCTCGAGGATGGAGCGCTTCTCGACCTGGTGGCGGAGGAGCATGGCGACGGCGTCGTAGAAGGCGGTGAGGACGGCCTGGAGCATGAGCTCGTTCTCGTTGGCGGGGGCGACGAGGAAGAAGGTGAGGTCGATCGACTGCTTGTAGAGGACGACGAGGTTGTCGACGAGGAGGATGTCGCCCGACTGCCTCCGGGTCTTTTCCCAGATGCTCGCCTCGAACGCGCGCTGCTCCTTGAGGGTGCTGAAGGGCTGCTTGTGCTGTGCGGGGCTCTTGGGGTCGGTGTGGGCTGGCGAGTAGTATTGGGCTAGAAGACGGTTGCTGTCGTTGTCGATCAAGATCACGGCCGTGACCATGTTGAGGTGGAGGTTCTGCGTCCGTATAGGCCCCGGATCCATGCGAGTCGGTCCACGGCGTCGAATGCGAGGAGCGAGAGGAGGACGAGGTGCGTGGAGTGGGGAGGGAGGAGGAGGAGGGGGGGAGGAGAGGGCGGTGAGCTTCGGTGCGCGGGTCGGGGTGGCAGTGCGGGTGCTCACCATGGCTGGCAGCTCTTCTCTGGGTCAGTCTGAGCTGTAGTGTGCGGGAGGGACGAGGGCGAGACGCGTCGCGCGGTTCCGTCCTCATCAGCCTCAAGGTCCCTCACTCCAGCTCCAGCCCTCTCCACCGCTTACTCTCGAACTGAGCACAGTCTGCACCAGAGGCTGCCAGAGGCGCGCCCGCTCCGGATGCCGTTCCCGCCGTCGCGGCCCTCGCACGGCCTCCCTCCGCCTGCCCATGCTCGCCCGCACGTGCCAGGGCTGGCGAGCGCGGGCACCGCGAGGAGCAGACCGCGCGCAGAGGACGACCAGCCCTCAGAGGCCCTCGCCGCCAGAGGAGACCGACCCAGCCGCCGACCGTCTTCCCGCTCTCCCAGGTCCCGACCGGCCCTCGCGCCCTCCAGGGCAGCGCAAACGCACCGCAGGGCTACACCGCAGGAGGCTGGGCTACCCGCGGTCAGCAGAACGGGCACCGCCCTCGACCTCCGCCAGGCCTGCACCGCCGCACTCGTCCTCGACCCAGCGCAGCCGCACCTTCACCGCTGGCAGCTGGGCAGACCCCGCCAGCGGGACGGGCAAGGGCAAGGCCGTCGACCACGCCGCCTCCTCGCGCGCGCCGACCCGCATCCTCACCCCCTCGAACCCCCGCCCGACCCTCTTCGTCCACCGCCTGCCGACGACCATCGCCGACGCGGACCTCCGCGCCACCTTCTCCCCGTACGGCGCCCTCACCCGCATCTCGATTAAGCCTCCCGCGCCTGGCGCACCCCACACCTTTGCCCACGTCGCCTTCAGCACCGCCGCCGAGGCCCTCGCCGCGTACGAGGCCCTCGACGGGCGGCACCCGACCCTCCTCTCCGGGTCGTCCGCCGCCTCGTCCTCCTCGTCGTCGAGCAGCGGCGCCGCCGCGCAGGGGATGAAGATCCAGTTTGCGCAGACGGACGAGGAGCGCGAGGCTGCACGCCGCGCGCCCCCGCCTCCCGGAGCGGCCGCGGGGTTGTTCCGCGTCCCGCAGACGCCCGAACCCTCGCAGGCGGCGGGCGGCGCGGGCGTCAAGCCCGAGCCGGAGCCCAGCCCGCAGAAAGTGCACCAGCCGCCGCCGCCGGCCCAGGAGCGTGCGCCGCTGCCCTCAGGCGGCGGCGCTCGCGCACGACGCGGCGGACAGGCCGGGCAGGGGCGGGAAGAAGAAGGCGCCGCGGAAGAAGCTGACGCGGTTCGCGCAGAACGAGGACGCGCTGTGCGTCTCCGCGCCGCTCTCTTTCGTCGCTTTCTCGCTGACTTGTCCCTCGCGCTCGCGCTTGCAGCAAGATCCTCCCGCCCCGGTCAGCTTTAACGGCGCCGCGCTCGAGTCCTTCGGGCTCAGCACGCGCCACGTCGCGCCGGAGAAGCGACCTCCCGCCCGTGTCCTACCTCTGCCGGTACCGCTTTCCTGCCGGCCTCCCGGCGGACGAGGCCGCCCCCGGACCGAGGCGTTCGTCCGCACCGTCAGGGACGACCTTGCGGCGCGGGGGATCGCCCTCGAGCGGTGGGACCTCGTCCCGCCCGCGAGCGAGGGGCGCGCAACGACCCTCCGCCTCCGGCTCGTCGTCCCGCCCGAGGTCGTCGCCAGCCTCAGTCGCGACCGCTGGGTCCCCGAGCGGGAGCGCCCGCACCCGCTCGGAGGCGGCAACGCCGACCTGCCTGCGCCCGCCTCCTCCGCCTCGCGCCTCCCGCCCGCTGCGCGCCGCGCCGCCCGCCGCGCCCACCGCCCCCTCCAGCGCGAGCCCCAACCCCGACGGCTCGCTCCTCCTCACCCTCTCCCTCCCCGCATCCTGCCTCGGCCCGACCCCCGACGCAGCCAAAGCGCGCCGCGCGTTCCTGAGCAGCCAGGCGCGCGCGCTCGCCATGCAGGGGAAGGCGGTGCTCGCTACGCGGGTGGATGAGGAGAGGGGTACGTGCGAGGTGAGGTATTTGCCGCCCGAGGAGGAGGAGGAGGAGGGCGACGACGACGGTGAGGAGGAAGGTATGGGGGAGAAGGCGGGCGAGATGCTCCCGCCGGCGTCGAGGGAGCCGGCCGCTCCGGGCGGGGGCAGGCGCGCGGTGCACGGCGCGCAGGACGACGTGCCCGCGCCCGCAGCGGGCGCGGCACAGCAGGTGGCGGCCCCGTCGCGATGGACGAGGATGTCAAGCCCGTCATCGCGCCGCCGTCACCCGCGCCCGCGCGTGCGCCGCCGCTACAGCCGCGGCAGAACGACCGCATGGACGTCGACGGCGAGGCGGAGGTCGACCAGCTCGCGACGCCGACGCCCGAGCCCGAGGGCGGCGCGGCGAGCGCGCGCAGATTCCCGCTGCGGATGCTTGCCGAGAGCAGGGCCGACTCGAAGGAGACGTTCGAGGTCGTTGATGCGTTCATCAAGGAGTGCGTTTCGCTTTCTCCATGCTCGCGAGATAGAGGTGCTGATGGTGTGCGCCCGCAGGTACTTCCGCCGGTTCGACGAGTCGCGCGGGACGCTCGAGTACCTCTACACGCCCAACGCGCTCTTCTCGCTCAAACTCGACCCGACGATCCCCGCGCGCTTGCGCACGCCCCCACGGCCATTCGAGCCGCGCTGGCTCATGGCCGCGAACCGGCTCTCCCCACGCCGGTGGCCATCACGAACGCGATCCGCGCGCTCCCGCCCGGCTCGCACGACCTCGCGCGGATGGTCTTCACCGCGAGGAGCGTCCCCGAGCTGCACGTCCGGAAGCAGGCGCGCGCCCGTCCTCCTCCACCTCACGGGCGAGTTCGAGGAGTTCCGGACAAGACGGTGCGCAGCTTCGCGCGCACGTTCATCATCGTCCCGAAGGGCGCCAGCGCGGCGCCCGCGCCGGTGCATTGACTGCGGCAGACGGCGGCGAGTACTGGATCCACTTGGACCAGCTCACGGTCAAGTACCACGTCCCGGGCGAGCCCAAGCCCCTCCCCGTCGCGTACCCGCCGTTCTCGCCCAGCAAGGCGCGCGCGAACGCCTACCCCCGCTGCCGCGGCGCCCCTCGCTGCGCGCGCAGGGCCCGCTGCTCGCCCCTTCGCCCAGTTCGCGCCGCACCCCGGCCTTGCACGCGTGCAGCCGCAGCCTGCGCCCGCTCCCGCTCCCGCTGCACCGACACCGACACCGCAAGCCCAATCGCAGGCAGCGCAGGACGCTGCGCGCGACCGCGCTCTGCAAGCCGCGCAGGCTGATGCGCGGAAGCGTGCGCGCGCGCAGGCGCTGGCGCTCTCTGCTGCGCGGCCTACGCCCCCGCAGCAGCCGCCGCAGGAGAAGAAGCGCAGGCGGGCGTCGTCCGCCTCCCCCGGCCCACACGAGGAGGACAACGGCGTGCTTGTGCTTTCCGACTCGAGCGCGAGCGCGAGCGCCGCGTCCCGCTCGCCCGAGCTGCAGCGCAAGCGGCGCGCGCCGTCGCCCTCAGGGTCGACTTCTGCGCCCGCCGCGGCGAAGCGGCGCGTCTCGGGCCCCTCGGCGGGCACGTCGACGTCGACGGCGGTCGCGGCTGCGGAGGCGGGCCTCAGCCGCGCGGAGGTCGAGCGGCTGATCCAGCAGGAGGTCGCGGCGCAGGTGCAGCGCATCCATGCCGCTGCCGGGCGGGCGGTCAGCCCGCGGAGCGACGCCGAAGAGCCTGCGCCTGGCGCCGGCGCGATGGCGAGCTCGGCGGGGAAGAAGCGCACGAAGGAGCGGACGCGGGAGCGCGAGGCGGAGCTGGCTAGGGAGAAGGAGGAGGCGCGGCGGAAGGCGCGCGAGAGGGAGAAGGAGAAGGAAAGGAAGGAGAAGGAGAAGAGGGAGCGGGAGAGGGCGAAGGAGCCTGAGTTGGGGACTGGGTTGGGCAAGACGGACGCGAGGATCTTGCTGCCCGGCGGGGGGAACGCGCAGCTGCATGGTGTGTTTCTCGCTCGTCCATCCCGCGATGGAAGCTGACCATGCGCGCTCGCAGGCTTTGACGGCCGCTCGAACAAGCTGCGGCACATGATCGACACGGGCAGCTCGTTCCTCGCCGTCTCGCACGTCGGCGACATCGTCGAGTTCGCGTGCCACGCAACGACCCTCTCGTCGACGGTGCGCAAGCTCCACTCGAGCAAGGACGACAAGTTCCGCGTCGACGACTTTGCGTGGAGCGACGCCAAGGACACGCTCCTCGTCGGGTACCTCGGCGCGAAGGAGGGCAAGGCGCACGTCCGCCCGCCGAACCAGGTCATCCTCTACCGTCGCGAGGAGTCGAATGTGCGTGCTGCTCTCTCCTTTCAGCCCCAAGCGCGCTAACGAGAAATTGCTCCCACTGCAGGCCGGGAGCTCGCTCATCGCGAGCAAGCTGGACGAGCGCCCGCACGTCGCAGGCGGCGTCACCGCCATCTCGACGATTCCCGGCACGGGCAGGCTGCGCTTCATCACCGGCGGTGAGGACAAGAAGTGCGTCGCTTGCCTCCGCCTTGTCGATGTGCCCGCTGACCTCGCTCGCTCCGTAGGCTCTTCCTCTGGACGCGATCGCGCGCGACGCAGGAGATCACGACGGCGAACATCCGCTCGGAGCACTCGTCGATGATCACGAGTATCACGCCGATTGAGTACCAGAACTGGGTCGTCTCGGGCGGGAAGGACAAGCGCGTGCGTCTCCCTCTCTCCCTCCTTCCCCGCACCGCTCACACCCTCTCCGCGCGCAGGTCTTCGCGTACGACCTCGACCGCATGGCGTCGACGTGGCAGGCGCTGCTCAACAGCCCCGTCATGACCGTCTCGCAGGTCCCGTCCGACCCGCACCTGATCCTCGCACGCGTGAGCGCGCCCTCGAGCCAGTTCACCGTGTTCGACATCCGCTCGGCCAAGAAGGGCGTGCTCAGCTTCGGCTACGACCTCGCGCGTGCGTTCTCGTTTCTCGTCCCTCTCGGTGGCGAGGTGCTGATCCCCGACTTCCCGCAGCGCACACCTCGTCGACGGGCGCGCTCTCGCCGACGACGATGGGCCGCTACTACCGCGGTGACCAGTGCGACACGATCTACGCGTTCCCGGACTACGAGAACGGCGTCAAGTGCGTGCCGCCCCCTCTTCCCTTCCTGCCTTCGCTCATTGTCCTCACCATCAGGCTCTGGGACCTCCGCAACGTCCGCGAGACGCTCTCGGACCGCGATCTCAAGAAGCAGCACCTCCCGTCGCTCGGACGCAGCAAGGTCGTCCAGACCACCTTCCGCGGCCGCGGCGAGCTGTGCTTGATGGAGATGGCGCACTTCTCGCGGCTGTCGATCCGCGGGTGAGGCGCAGGAGGAGCGCTTGTTCTACCTTCCCTCCCGCTTAGCATTGCATTGCATCGGGTTTGCACTTCTCGCGGGTGTGTGCGACTTGGGAAGGTTGCGACGGCGTCGAGCGCTGCTTCTCGTGCTCCGCCTGCTTCGTTGTCGAGGCGAATGACAGCGTCCCGCGCGGTAGCCGACGTGAAGGGGAGGGGCGGGACCACTGCTGTCGAGAGACCCTTCCTCAACGAGCTCGGCTCTCGTGCGCCACGGAGGATGGAAACAAAACGGGCGAGTGTTGGTTGAGTCGCGACGGCTTGAGCGAGGCGAGCTCCCTTCCTCTCGCACTCTGGACGGGAAGCTCTCGCTCAGGAGGACCTCGGAAGTAGCCGCAAGCCCGCACGCAAGTCGGCGACGCCGCCAGCGCCGTGTTCGCTGTTCTGTCGGCCTCTTTGCGCCCTCGCTCGCTCCAAACAGAGCACTGCTTCCTCCGCACGCTCATGTAGAAGGGCACCACACTGTCCACGTCCTTGGAAACCTCTCACGGGCCGAGCGCGGAGCAGCAGCCGCTTCTGCGCCTCCTGAGCTAGCAGACCCCGCTCCGCCCTCCGCCTCACGCTGCAACGAGCCGCCTTCGCCGCATTCCCGACAGGCTTGTCGCGTGTGGGGTGGGCGAAGGTAGGACCACGCCTCGACGGGAGCCTGCAGTTGACCCGGCGCTGCTGGAGGAGGACGCCCACCAGTGCTCGAGGGTGCATCCGCTCGCTCCGGCGCCGATCCCGCTCAAAGAGCATTCCTGCGGTCGTCTCGCCAGCCTCGTATTCGGCTTTCGACGCTGTGGAGAAGAGCGCGCTCGGCTATGAAGGACGCGAGAATTGGCTGAGGTAAACGGCTCCCCACCCTCTGCTCGTTTGCTGAGTATGCTGAGTCCCTCCTTTTTCCGCCGCGCCTCTACTGCTCGTCCCGCTGCCACCTGTCAGTTTGCAAGCCAGAGAGCGGGAGCAGAGGGCGCAAATGGAGAAGCAACGCAGCTCGGGTTGCAGTCTAATCTGCAATCACGCGCAACTGAAAAACGTACGCTCTCAAATGCGCAGGTAACGGTTCGAGGCACCCCGCTTGACTCCGACCCTTACTCCAGCTGCATAAGCCCTTTGTACTATTATCATCCATACAGAGCGGCGGGCAATGCGGGTACACCGGCTCTACACGCATCGCCTTAAGAGGTTACAGAATTCGCAGAGGTTTAGCGACACCCTCCCCAAGGGCGGGGGGTTCTGGCTGCGCCGCCGAACTGTTAGTGGACAGCCATGCGGGCAAGTTCCGGCCCGCATGGTGGTAAACGCACGAGCGATGCCCGCGAATGTAGCCTCGACCGCCTCGACAAACCTTTCCTTTTGCTGCACTGCGGTCCTTCGCCAGCCGAGCTTGACGAGGAGTGCGAGGCGAAGCAGTGGGGGGAGCAAGGGAGGGGAAGTGAGCCAAAGAGGAAGCGGGTCTGTGTCGGCCTGCTACCTCAACCGGCTGCCTCCGAGCTCCTCCTGCGGCACTGCTTGTCAGCCAGTAGGATGCGCCAAGGCTACGGAAGGCAAAACGTCAACATCTGAGGGAACGCTGCCGCGCGAGCCGTCTGGCCTGCAATCACGCGCAACTGAAAAGCGTACGCTCCAAAAGCGCAGGTAACGGTTCGAGGCAGCCTGCGTATCTCCCAAGTCTCCCAACAACCATAGAAGCCCTTTGTACTATTACTATACATATCACAAAGCGGCGGGCGACGCGGATACACCGGCTCTGTGCGCGTCGTCTTAGGAGGTTACCCGATTTCGTGAGGCTGGTGACACCCCCTAGAAGGGCAGGGGGTTCTCGCCCCGCCGCCGAGCTGAGGGGACAGCCATGTGGGCAAGATCCCGCCCGCATGGAGTGGAACTGCCCGAGCGTCGCCCGCGAAAGTAACCTCGACCGCTGCGACAAACCTTTCTTTTTGCTGCGCTGCGGTCTTGAGCCATGTGGGCTTAAGCATCCGCGCGAGGCGAGAAGCAGCTGGGCAAGAGGACAGGAGGGCAGCGCGAGTCGCGGAGGAGAGGATGAGCGGCAAGCGTAAGTCTGCACTGCCGTGCTCCCTGAGCCTGCGCCGTCTGTCGATGTCGCATACAGATGGGCGAAAGTGTGGACGACGATCCAAGGCAGAGGCTTGGTGGCTATGTAGGTGGAAAATGATCGACGAAGCGTTGAGCGCGGTCGCGAAGGGCTGAGTCCGGGCGTGGAGCGCAGGCGGGCCAACTCGAATCACGCTGAAAGGGCCCATTGGGAGGAGTCTTGCACGTCGACTCGACGGCCGAGGAGGACAGAAGCCGGAGGAGGAGTCCAGCATCGTCATCAGGTCGCTCGAGCTGAGCAGGAGGAGGAGGAGGAGAAGGCAGCTGCGGGTGTTCCGGATAGAGGTGCTGGACACTGCGCGCCGCCTTGGCGAAGCATCCAGGTAGCGTCGAGCTCAGCACATCCAACGCCGGGAGGCGGCGGAGACGAGGACGGGCGTTGTCGCCGAAGGTCGCGGCGAGAGGCGCAGCGGCGGTGGAAGCGCGAGAAGCGCGTCGTTCTTGGTCGGGCGCGTCTCGCTGCGCCCAGTGTACGCTCAGCAGTCACCTGAATGCGCGCGCGGAGCGAAAGAGGGTGTGTGCGAGGAAGGTCGCGTCGCGTCTCCCTCGCCTCGTCCCCTCCCGTCCGCGCTCTCCTTCATACGCTCCAGCCTTCTCGCTCGAATAGACTCGCACGGCTCTAACACCGCACTAGACACGCCCTGCAGGCCATGGCACCCCCCAAGACGACCCCGCCACGCTTCGCCGCCGATCTCACCAACACCCCGCGGACGACGCCCGCGCCCAAGCGGCCCTCGACGACCTACCGCCAGACGAGCCTCGCCGACGCGCTCTTCTTCCGTTCGAGCTCGCCCGCCCAGCCCGCTCCCGGCTCCAGCTCGAGCCCTGCCTCGCCCGCCGCGCCGAGCGTGTTTGGCGACGACGACGCGCCGGCCGCGAGCGACGCGTCCGCGACGAGTCCCGTGCGCTTCGAGGAGGACGCGCGCAGGGTCTCGACGACGAGGACGACGAGGACGACGACGACGCGGAAAACGCGCCCTGCGGTTCGAACTCCGGCGCGAGGAAGCGCCGCCGGGTCGCGTCGCCCTCGTCGCCGTCGCGCGGCGCGGACTGGGCGGAGGGGGCGCGGCGCAGCTCGTCGGGATGTACGGGACGGGCGATGCGCAGGGGCGCGCGCGGCTCGACCCGACGCATGTCGCACCAGGGATCCAGTTCAGCGCGTTCGAGGCGATGAGGAGGAGGGAGCTGGGCTTTGGCGCCGGGCGGGCGCAGTGTGCGTGCTTCTCCCTCGCTATACTTTGTCGTGTGACTGACGGTGAGGCGCGCACAGTGTCGATGCGGCCCTGGCTGCAGACGCTCGTCTCGAGCAACGAGACCGACGTCGCGCGCATCCCTTCCATTCACCCTGGCCGCAACTTTGCCCCGCCGTTCGCGCTCGCCTTCTCGCACGGTGCGTGCACTGCGGCCTTTGCGTGCGAACGAGCACTGACCGTCCACCTCCCACAGCCGCGAAGCAGGGGCGGAGGAAGGTCGTCGCCGTCTCGGACGAGGAGGGCAAGGTCAGCTTCCTAAACGGCGACGAGGACCAGTGGGCGGCAGGTGCGTCTTTCTTTGAGCGCTGTCGACGTTTAGATAGCTGACTGGCTCGCTCCGCAGGCCCGTCACGGCACTCCTTCCAGGCGCACGACAACGCCGTCTTCGACATCACCTGGAGCAACGACGACCAGCTACTTGTGCGTACCTCCCTCCTTTTCTCGCAGGTGCCTGAGGCTGATCCGCTGGTGAGTGCAGGCCACCGCAAGCGGGGACCACACCGTCCGGCTGTGGGACGCGCCGACGCAGTCGTGCGTCGGCGTCCTCGCCGGGCACACCTGCACGATCAAGAGCGTCTCCTTCGACCCGCACAACCCTCGTACGCGCCCTCCCGCTGCCCCTTCGGCGCGCCCCCGCTC
The DNA here is from genome assembly GCA_019926025.1 of Rhodotorula kratochvilovae. Classification (NCBI taxonomy): domain Eukaryota; kingdom Fungi; phylum Basidiomycota; class Microbotryomycetes; order Sporidiobolales; family Sporidiobolaceae; genus Rhodotorula; species Rhodotorula kratochvilovae. Next base: position 442,920 of record JAHSUG010000003.1, on the reverse strand, counting down.
ACCCTAGCACACGCAGACATGCTCTCGACCGCCTCGCGCGACGGGTCCATCAAGGTATGGGACCGTCGCGTGAAGGGGTACGCGAGCGTCCAGCCTGCGGGTGCGAGCGCAGTTGGCGCGGTGAACCAGATCAGGAACGCGCATGGGGTGAAGGGGAAGACGGCGAAGGGGGTGCGTCGGGTTCTCCTTTCGCTTCGTTGGCTCTTGTCGCTCTGCGTGCACGTGCTGACGTATACGGCGTGGACCCGATCGTAGCGCTCGGCGACGAGGAGCGTCACGGCCGTCACGTACCTGCACCACCAGGAGAACCTGCTCATCCGCGGGCTCGGCCGACAGGTGCGTCTCGTCCTCCTTCTCCCTCCGCCGCAGCGGATCTGACCAGACCTCCCCACGCACAGCGTCGTCAAGGTGTGGGACCTGCGCCGGTCGCACAGCCGGCGGGTGAACCCCGCGACGCACGAGACGAACGAGGACGCGCTGCTGAGCACGATGACGACGCGGCCGCACGGGATCTCGAGCATGGCGCTCGCGCCGGACGGGCGCAAGCTGTACGCGCTGTCGACCGACTCGCAGTGCGTCCCCTTCCTGCCCTCTCCCACCGCAGTGGGTTGAGGTTGACCTTCTCGACTCTCGCCCGCCGCAGCGTCTACGCGTACTCGGCAGTGAACCTCACGCACTCGGCGCCGCTGACAACGTTCCACTCGCCGCACGCGAGCTACGCGACGTTCTACGTCCGCTGCGCCGTCTCGCCTGACTCGCGCTTCCTCGCGACGGGCTCGAGCGGCGGTGAGGTGTTCCTCTGGGACACGGAGGGGCGTGGCAGCGCGCAGGAGGCGGTCAGGCTCAGGGGGCACGAGAGGGAGGTCAGCGGGCTGGACTGGGGGTACGAGTCGGTGTCGCGCTCCTCCTCCTTCCTCCTTCTTTGGCACCGCTCCCACCGCGCCTTCGAAGCTTCAGTCCTTCCGCAGCAGTGCACTGACCGTCGTTGCACCGCTCACAGCTCGCCACCTGCTCGGACGACGATCTCGTCCGCTTCTGGCGGCCGAACGCACCGCTCGCGCGCGCGCGCGCTGCCGCCGCCTCGCGCGTCGGTGCTCCGAGCGCAGACTGGCGGGACGACGAGGAGGCGTGGCGTCTCCGCGAGCGGTGGACCGGGGAGGTGTTCGACGGGTGAGGCGCGAACGAGGAGGAGGGGGGGAGTATCGCATCGCATTCCGCTGAAGGTTCCGTCGCATGTATACTTTACCCGCGCATCGCTAGACTACCCCTGCATCGAAGAATACCTACACTGTGCGTTCCTTGTTCGCGAGCTGTGCGGGAGAGCCCAGAGAGCAGCGCCCTTCACGCGCAAGCGTCCCGGTCCTCGTTGTGGCGCGCTGATCTGTTCACCGCCCGCAGGCGCGCATCCGCGCATGCGGAAGTGCGACACGCCACGCCTGGTCTCCACCCGCAGCGCTGATCGACGAGAGGGAGAGGCCCCGCGCGCAAGTTTTGCGCGGCCGGCGATTCGAGAGATGGGAAGCGGTTGAGCGCAATCTCTTCCTGAGCGAGCGGCGGTGGGCACGGCTGGAGTCAAGGAGAGCGAGGTGCGGAGCAGGAGGGCAGCGGAGTTGACTCCTGGGTAAGGCCGGCGACGAAGCCGCGGCCGAGTTTCAGGAGGACGCGGAGGGGGCGCGAGCAGGGAAGCAGGAGCGGGCGGGTAGGACGGCGGGTGCAAGCGCGGCAGGGAGGGCAGCACGGGCACGGCAGCAGAGCGGTGCAAGGGAAGCGGCAGAGGGAGCGGCGGGCGGGCGGGGAGCTGCAGGGCGAGACCCGAATCGGCCGCGACTCGAAACGGGCGCGCGCTCGTCCTCTGCTCGACGCAGCGCCCGCAGAGAGTGAAGCAGCGGTGAGCACGACACGGAGCCCACCCGAGCCTCTCCGCGGACTGCCCACTGACCGCCGCGCCCAGCAGACACCGCCCCCCTCGCCTCCTCTCGTCTCGCGGCGACGACAGGAACAGGACCGCCCCCGTCCTCGAGCCCGCGCGTCTCTCGACAGGCCCCCGCCCGAGTGCAGCCCGCAGTCGCATGCAGGCCCACAACAGCGACTACGAGCACGTCGACTTCAGCTCCTTCCTCGACGACGCCGCCTTCGACGACTCCCCCGCTCTCGCCGCCCCGCCGCCGCCTCTCCCTGCGCACGTCAAGAAGGGCGCGCGCGCCGCTTCCCTCCAGGCCTCGACGCCGACCGCCTCTACCTCGTCGGGAGACTCGCCCGGCGTGTCCTCGGACGCCCTCTCGCCCTTCGCTGCACCCGAGTCGTCCCTCACCTCCGCGTCCACCTCGCCCCCGTACGCCGACTTTGCCGCGATGGACGGCAACGGCAGCAACAACGGCAAGGTGCCCGACGGCCTCGAGCACCTCGCCGCGAGCTGGGCCGCGCACAACCACCACGCCCTCCAGTTTCACGCGGATCCACACCCGCTGAGCGTCAACATCCCCTCGAGCGCCGCCATCTCGACGCCCCTCCCCGTTCCGCTCGGCTCGTCCTTCCCGCAGGCCCTCCCGCCCTTCCTCACCGGCGCAGGGCCTCCCCCCGCCGCCGCCTTCCACAGCCAGCTCCCCGCCGAGTGGATCCAGGCGGCGAACCTCGCCAACCCGTACGGCGCCGTCGTCGCAGGCTCGCCCGCCCTCTCCCTCCCCGGCTTCCCGCAGCTCCCGCCCGTCCCGCCGTACAGCCAAACGCCGCCTACCACGAGCGTCATGTCCACCTCGCCGCTCACGACGGTCAATCATCTCGGCCAGATCGTGCCGAACCAGGTGCTCGACCCGAACCTGCTGGCGCTGCACATGAGCCTCGAGGCGCAGGCGAGGACCGCCGCGTCCCTCGCTGGCTCGCTCCCCGGCACGCCCGCGTCGTACGACTTCCTCGCGCAGCAGCTCCCCGTCCCGCCGCAGCCGCAGGCCGGTCCGTCCAGCGCTGTGCACTCGCGCGCGCCGACGGGGCAGGCGCGCTCGTCGGGCCCGAGTAGGCGCGGCTCGCTCGCCAAGCGGAGTGCCGGCGGCGCAACGGCGCCCAAGGGCGCGGGCGCTGCTGACTCGCTGCACCAGCGAGCGCTGACCAACTCGAGCCAGCACAACTCGCCGCTGCCGTCGCCCGCTATCCTTCCCGGGCAGCAGCACCACGACCTCGCGGGCGCGGTCTCGGCCGCGTACGGCTTCCCCGCCGTCACCTCGCCGACGGCGACGTACCAGCGGCCGTACCCGCCCCTCCCGCCCACGCGGGGCAACACCGCCTCTGCGCCGTCGTCGAGACCGTCGAGCGCGCTCGCCTCGCCCTCAGCGTCCTTCCAGCCCGTGTTCCCCGCCCCGCCGCACCCCGCCGTCGCGCACCTCGCGTCGTACTACGACCCCTCGCTCGATGTTGCCGCATCCCAGGAGCAGTCGCCCCGTGCTTCGGGCCCGCACGGTCTGCCCCCGGTCGTCGACTACGACTTCTCGTCCCTCGAGCAGGACCTCGACCGCTTTTCCTCGCTTGGCGGCTTCGCCTCCGCCGCCGCGGCAGCGATGGCCTCCGTTGGCCCGTCGCACACTGCTGCGAACGGCGGCGCGCGGGCTCGCGGCGGCGGCGGGAGCAGGCCGTCGGACGCGTACGGCGTAGGCGGGTACGGTGGCCCGCCGACGCCGCGTATCGCGCATGACGCGCTCCTGAGCCCCAAGGTCGTCGCCGACGTCCTCGGCGAGAGCATGTTCTTCCCGCCCCCGTCGGCTGCGGGCGGATCGGCGCGTGCGAGCCCCGCCGCGAGCGGCAGCGCCGGGACGGGGAGCGCGGGCGCTTCCCCCGCTGTTGCTGCGGGCGCCGGTGGGAATGCTGGCTCGGCGGGCAGCCGCGCTGGTGTGTCGCCGGCGTCGTCGGCGCTCTTCGCGGGCATCGGCGCGGGCTCGCCCGCGGGCGAGTCGTCGGTCGCGTCGCCGAACGGGTCGGCCATCATCGACGAGGAGGGCGCCGAGGTCCTGAGCCGCAAGGACCCGATCGCGGCGCAGGTGTGGCGCATGTTCCACAAGGCCAAGAACACGATGCCCAACGGCGCGAGGATGGAGAACCTCACGTGGCGGCTCATGAGCATGACGCTCAAGAAGCGCCGCGAGGACTCGGCGGCGGCGGCGAGCGCGGCGGCGAGTGCGGCGCCGAGCCCGCCGAGCGAGGCGAGTCTTCAGCGCGCGATGGAGGCTGCGCTTGAGGAGAGCGAGGCGCAGGAGGAGCAGCGCGATACGGTCCTCCCCCTCGGGCGGGGGCGGGGCGCCGGTGCGGCGACGAGGCGCGGCGGGAGGGACAGAGCGACAGCGGTGCGGGCGCGCGGCGCGAGGCGGAGAAGGCGCCCGAGTCGGAGCCGTCGAGGAGGAGCGTGGGAGGCGCAGGAGGACGAAGAGCGGGAACCAGAGCAAGAGCTCGAGCACGACGCCTGAGGCGGAGCAGCAGGACGAGTGCGTCCCCTCTCTCTTTCTCGCACCCTGCGCGAGGCTGACGCGTCTGCCGCTCGCAGCAGCGCGATGGACTGGCGCGCGATGAGCAAGTCGCGCTCGCGGTCCCGCGCGCCCGACATGATGGACTGGCGCGCGCAGTCGCGCTCGAGGTCGCGCGCGCCCGACTTCCGCGTCTCGGTCGCGCCGCCCGCCATTGACGCGACGCCCGCGACAGCCAACTTCTCGCGCTTCTTCAACGACTCGGGCTTGCCGTCGCCCGTCCGCGAGGTGCCGAGCCCAAGCGAGATGCCCCCGCCGCCGGTCCCGTCCTCCGCCTCCTCCTTGCAGCGCTCCGCCGCCGCACCCGCGCCGCTCGTCATCCCCACCCTTCCCGACGACAACCACGCCGCTCTCGCCGAACTCGCGACGTCACTCGGCCTCTCGCCGCAGGACCAGGCGCAGCTGTTCGGCTCTGCGTCGGCGCGCTTCGACGGGCACAGCCTGCTCGACCTGCCCTCGCCGGGCGGGCTCACCTCGCCCGTCCCGCTCCATGCGGCCCTCGGCTCCCCTCTTCACTCGAACCTCACTTCGCCCCTGAGCCACTCGCCGGTTCAGCACTTCGCCTTCCCGACCGGCGCGCAGAGCCCTGACGGGACCGGGCCCGACCCCAACCTCGCGGCGATCGAGAGCACGCTCAACCAGCTCATCAGCCTGCAGACCATCGCGTCGCCCGGTGCGACGCAGCCCGTCCCGCTCGCGCCGCAGCAGCCGCAGGATGCCCGCCGTCGTCGTACGCGTCGACGCCGGCGCAGGCCAAGTCGCCCCTCTCGACGTCGTTCACGGCGCACTCGTCGTCGGGCAGTGGCGAGCATACGCCGCAGACTTCGGCGCACCACAGCGCGTCGAGCAGCACGACCGGTGTCGCCAACAAGGGCTCGCAGGCGCAGCAGCATCTGCAGCAGTTCATCTCGGTGCGTTCACACTCGCCTTAGTCTTCCACGAGAGTATCTGCTGACTTCTCCCGCTCTGCAGGGTCGCAAGGCGACTAGCTCCTCGAGCCTCTCGAACTCGGCATCATCCTCTCGCCGGGTCTCCGCCTCGTCGTCGAGCCCGTACCTCAACGCGACGACGCTCGCGCAGCAGTCGTCGCGGCCATTCTCGTTCGGCGCCGCGGCGAGCGTAGCGGCGGCTGCGGCTTCCTCGAGCGTCTCTCCCGCCTCCGGCGCCTCGGGCCTCAGCCTCGCTCGCCCGGCGCACATCCCGCCCGAGTCGACCTCGCACCCCTCGACGCCGTACGGCGAGCTGCCCGCGCCGCCGTTTTTCTCGGGCTCGGCGCCGGCGCAGCCGTCCGCGCTCGTCGGCTCACCGAACCCGCCGCTGTTCGGGTCCAACACGGACACGACGCACCTCCTCTACGACTACTTCCACGCACAGCACAACCCGAGCCCGTACCTCCCGAGCCCGTACCTCGGCCAGCAGCCGCTCGAGGTCTTTGGCTCGGCGCCGACGAGCGTCGACCCCTCGCAGTTGCTCAACCCCAGCGCGACAGCCTCGCCGTATGGCTCGCCGGGCGGCTCGGCATGGGGCGTCAGCCCCGCTCGGTCGACTCGCCCGCGGGGTTCGACCCCTCCTCGCTCGACGAGAAGCGCGCTGCGCCCGTAGGGAAGGCCCGCCGCCCCGCCGCGGGGAGGGCGAACAGCGCGTCGAGCCTGCAGACGAGCAAGAGCGCGCCGCAGTCGCGCGTGCACTCGCGCTCGAACACCATCTCGCTCCCGAGCACCATCACCGAGGGCAAGGCGCTCGACCTTACCGTCGGCGATGGGGGCGCGGACGGAGGCGCCCTGCCCGCTGCGTCGACGTCTTCGAATGGTGCGGCCGCGCCGCCGCCTGCTGTGGGGAAGAGCACGGGCGGCGGCGGCGGCGCGAAGAAGCTCGAGGCGGACGGGACGCCGACCAAGTGCCTCAACTGCGGGACGACCAACACGCCGCTCTGGCGGCGCGACGGCGAGGCCGGCCGCTCTGCAACGCCTGCGGGCTGTTCCGCAACCTGCACGGGGTCAACCGCCCCGCCAATTTGAACACGGGCGTGATCAAGAAGCGGAACCGGAACCGCGGGCCGAAGGACCCGAACGCGGCGGGCGCGAAGAAGGGCGCGCGCGCGGCTGCAAGGAGGAACAGCTCGGCGGCGGGAGGCGGGTGCGGCGGGGGCGGGAGGGAGCCAGGGCCGCAAGGAGCGGGCGGGCGCGAATGCCCCGTACCCGAACGCGGCGGCGAGGGCGGCGCAGCAGGAGGAGTGAGCGGGCGTGGGTACGGAGCGCTTAGACGACGGTGTTTTCCCCTTTCTTGTTCTCCCCTTCCGTTCGCTTTTCTTCCTATCACGCAGCTCGCATAGACCCCCTCTCCCGCTTCTTCTCTCCCCTCCACCTCCTCTTGTGTTCTTGGTTGTACCCGCCGTCTCCGTGTTTCGTCCGCGATTTCGCATATCCCCCTCTAGTCTCTCTGTCCATCGGTGTCGTGCCCTTGTCCAGCGCCGGGTCTGCCAACGCGCTACGTACCTCCTTCTTCCGTTGCAGACCTGTCGAGAGCGACTCTAGAACGGCACCCTCGCGCCGAGCCCGCGCCGCTCCGCCTCGTCGACAACGAGCCGCGCGATGGCAACGTCCATCCCGCCGACCCCGACGCACTTGAACAGGCTCCTGCCGCCTTTCCGCAGGTCCTTCAGCCGCTGCGCCGTCTCCGCATCGTCCTCACCGCACCGGAGGAGGGGTCGAGCAGCGCGCCGATCTCCACCAGCTGCGCGGGCGTCGTGCCCGCCGCGTGCAGCTCGCCCGCCTCGGCGAGGCAGGCCTCGGCAGAATCGACGAGGAGGAGGGGGATGTGCGGCTCGGAGTGCGAGGAAGGAGGGCGTGATGAGCGAGGGGGGGAACTCGAGCATGCTGGGGTGTAGGAGCCGACTGTGCGACCGGGAGGGCGTCAGTGCGAGGTGTTGGACGGGCAAGGGAAGCAGGACACACTTGCGTTGATGTGCACGCCGGGCTTGAGCGATGAAGCGGCGAAGAGCGGCTCGGTCGAGGGGACGCAGCTGCGCTCAACTCATTGATCAGCCACGGCGGCGCAGAGAGAGAGAGCGCGAGAAGCGGACGCACGTGCAAATGATATCCGCGCCCCGGACCGCCTCGTCCGCCTGCGGAGAGGTCATCACCGCGAAGGCGACGGCGGGGAAGTCGGAACGCAGACGGCCCAGGAGGGAGAGCACGCGCGAGGAGAGCGAGCGGACGACGAAGGTCGCGGTGGTGAGCGAGGGGAAGAGCTGGAGGATGAGGCCTGCACAAAAGCGTGCGTTAGCGGCGAGTAGAGCGAGAGGGGAGGAAGGGGAACGCACGCGCGTGGTAGTACGCCTGCGTTCCTGAGCCGAAAACGACGAGCGAGGTGGAAGACGGGTCGGCCAGGATCTTCGTTGCAAGGGCAGAGGCGGCGCTGCGGGTTCAAGTCGTCAACACCGTGTGCGCTCGAGTGATTTGGCTGAAGGAAAAGCGGAAGGTGAACGCACGAGGTCCGAATGCCCGTCAGTTCCGCCGCGTTCACGACCGCGCGAGTGAGCCCCGTCGCCTCGGCGAACAGCAGTGTCGTCGCCGGCAAGCCCGGAATCGTGCAATTGGGCTTCGGCACGCCGACGACCTTGATCGCGGTGGCAGGGCCCTGCGAGAGCGGGAAGCAAGGTCAGCGAGGGAGGGCAAGAAGGCGAGGGAGGGGGCGCACGTCGGAGGTAGTGAGCCGTGAGGGCATGTAGAGGGTCTTGTGGAGGTCCGACTCGGTCGCGATGCGCTACGGGATGCACGAGAGAATCAGCACGAGTAGTCCGAACGATGCCGGCGGGGCGATAGCGAGGGCGGACCTGCGGGTTCTGGATCTCCAGTCCGTCTGCGGGGCAGTTTGCGATGGCTGCCATGGTCTTGCCGAGCATCGTGCACTGCGTGCGGGATGCAGGATGAGCATGGCGAGGTGGGCGGGGTCCAAGTGGGGAGAAGCGGACGGACGAAGGCGTCAGCGGAGAGAGAGGCGGTGAGGGCGGTGACGTCGTCGGCGGAGAGAACGAGGAGCGACATGGCTGGCAGCGCGCAAGCAAGCGTACGAAGCAGAGCAGGGAGCGGAAGCAAGCACCGCGGCGAGTCCGTCGCGCGCGGAGGCGCGGCCGAGAGAACCGCCCACGTCGCCGGGGGAATTCGAGCGCGTTCACGCGAGCAGCTCAGAGGCACGTCCAGCTCCACCGTACAATCCAGCGGATCTCGGGGAGGGCGCGGTGGTGAGGGCGTGCTGCGTCGCGTCGGCGCCATCTCTGGCTCCGCCGCTCTCGCGCTGTTGCTCGTTCGCCAGGCTAGAGCCTCTCGCTAGACTCTGTAGACTCGAGCAAGAGCACCGCACCACCTCACCATGTGCGCCTCTCTCCCTCGCTCTCGCCCCGCTTCATCACTCCACCCCCGCTCGCACCCCCTCCACCACCCGCACACCGCACTGCAGAGCCTGAGGACTGACTAGTACACCCTCCACAGGTCCTCCTTCCTCTCGTCCATGGGCATCGGCGCGCGCAACAACACCGGCCGCAGCCCCTCGCGCCCACCCACCGCCAACGCCCCGCCCGCACAGCCGCAGCAACAGCAACAGCAGCAGCAGGCCGCGCCCGGACAGGGCTACTCCAACGCGCCCCTACCGCGCGGCGGGCAGGGCAACGACGCGCAGGCACAGGGCGGCAAGACTCAGACCAGCCCGCTCTACCTCTGCTACCCGTTCGTCAAGGCCGCGCTCGTCAAGGGCAACTTCAAAACCATCGTCGCACTGCCCAAATGTGCGTGCGGACGTACTGTGCGCGGAGGCGGGGCGAGAGCTTACCGACAACGCCGCACACGCCCGCAGACGTCGATGTCAACGAGTGGGTCGCCGTCAACCGTGAGTTCCCCTCCCATCGACTTCGTCCGGCAGGCTCCGGGTGGGCACATTGTGTTGCGCATATTGGCTGCAGCCGGAGTTCCGCGGGGAAGCGCTCCATGCAGCGGCGCCCGCGCGGGAGCAATGTGCACGCATGAGCGACGCGCTGACCATCTAACCCCGTACAGTCGTCGACCTCTTCAACAACCTCAACCTGTTCTACGCCGTCGTGACCGAGTTCTGCACCGTCGAGAACAACCCGACCATGTCGGCAGGCCCGGGGTGCGTTTCGGCCCTCCTGACCTGTCGGCGCGGCTGTTCGCTTCGCGGGCAGCACACGCTGACTTTCGCGAGTTTGCGTTGTCACGCAGGATGGACTACACGTGGATTGACGCGAGCCGGAAGCGGGTCAAGCTCCCCGCGCCGCAGTACATCGACTACGTCCTGACGTGGGTCGAGGGCCTGATCAAGGACGAGGCCGTCTTCCCGACCAAGGCCGGCCGCGAATTCTCGCCCAACTTCCCCTCGGTCGCGCGGCACATCTACACGCAGCTTCTGCGCATCTTTGCGCACCTCTACCACGCGCACTACGACGTCTACCTCCACCTCAGCATGGAGGGGCACCTCAACAGCCTCTTTGCGCACTTCCTCACATTTGGCCGCGAATTTGACCTCCTCGAGCCCAAGGAGTGCCGCGCGCCCAAGGAGGGGTGGCCGTTTGTCATCGGCGACCTCATGGACGTGAGTCGGGCTGGTCCCTCACTTGCGCCTGGTGGCGGCCGATGAGAGCCCGCTCGACCGCGCATCTGTCGAACACAAGATCTGACGAACCCCCTTCACCTCCCATCGCAGGCCTGGCGAGGACTCGGCATCCTCGAGCCGTAATCGCCCTCGCTTCCCCCTCCTCGTCGCGAGCAGGCCGGTCCCGCTCGTCGACAGCGCCGCCTCGTGCGCTCCCCCTTATTCTGTGCGTGCTTCCTCCCCATATCCGCTCAACCTTCCGCTTACTGGCCAGTGCTCGACACCCGCAGCTCGTCATGTCGCATCCTCGCATCTTTCGCCCCTTTCCCCTCCGCGCGGGATTACTCGCTGCAGATCTCCTCGTTGCTAGCATTCTCCTCTGTCGTGCCCTCGCTGTAACGCTGTTCTTGCACTCGATAAAAGGTGAGACCGTCGTCAAGCGCCAGCGACCGGAGCGGTCCTCGTCGACGAGTTTCCGCGCTCGCCCTCGCTCCACACCGCCTCGCAGGCCAGACGCGCGCGTGTAGACCATGGTGCGCCTTCTCTGCCTACGCTGCGCCCCAGAGCGCTCCCACTGACGTTCTCCCTCTACGCTGCTCTTCCCCTCCCCGGTCGCGATGGTGCTGGCTGCTCATCAGGCGGAAGAAGCGAGTTCAGCGTGCGGGAGCGGGTCGCCGTACGACGGGAACCTCGGGCTCAGGGTTGGCGCCATCTTTATCATCCTCGTGCGCCCCGTCCTCGCCTCGCTGGTCCTCCTTCCCAAGCTGACCGAGTTCACGCCCTCGTCCTCGCTGTCTAGGTGACGAGTGCATGCGGACCCTCTTCCCTGTACGTCCAGCTCTCGCTCTGCTGTACCAGCGCGCCGAACGAAGCTGACCTCGCTCTTCCCGCCTCCTCGTCGCTCCTTCCCTCGGAGTGCAGGTCATCTCGCGCCGCACCCGCCTGCGGATCAGCGACCATGTCTACAACGCATTCAAGTACTTTGGCTCGGGCGTCATCATCGCGACCGCGTTCATGCATGTGCGCCCCCTTCTGCTCCCCTTCCTCCTCCCGAGAAGCTCACCTCCCGCTTGTCCCGCAGCTGCTGGCACCGGCATTCGAAGCATTAGGTAGCGACTGCCTGCAAGGCGCCTGGCACGGTGCGCCCCCTCCCTCCTCAGCCCCCTTGCCCCGCTCACCCGCCCCCCTCCTCCCACCCGCCCGCGCGCAGATTACGACTGGGCACCCGCGATCGCCATGACCTCCGTCTTTGGCATCTTCCTCCTCGAGCTGATCGCGACGCGCATGGGCCGCTCGTTCCTCCAGCGCCGCGGGCTCAAGGAGCATGACCCGCACCAGGCGCGCGGGAACGACGTCGGCCACACGGGGCACGGCACGCACGCGAGCTCGACGGGGACGAGCGCCGCGACGCTTGCGAGCGCGGGGGCGCCCCCCGCTGAGGGCGTCGAGGTGGTCAAGACCAGGGATGTCGCCGCGCAGGAGGGCGAGAGGGACCTCGAGGCGGCGGAGGGGGAGGTCAAGGCGCATGGGCACGGGCACGGGCACGGCCATGAGCACGATCACGGGGACGAAGGCGCGCACCACGAGATGCATGAGTCGGCGCTGGCGCAGTGCATTGGCGTCGCGATCCTCGAGACGGGCGTGCTCTTCCACTCGTGCGTTCCCTTCCCCGCCCCCTCCTTCTCTCTCTCCCGCGTTCGAGCTGACGCTGATTGCCCGCAGGTTCGTCATTGGCCTGACGCTCGCCGTGAGCGAGAACCTCGGCCCGCTCCTCGCCGTCTTGACCTTCCACCAGACGTTCGAGGGCGTCGGTCTCGGTAGCCGGTTGTCGGTGCTGCCGCTGCCGAAGAAGTACAACTACGGTGCGGCGCAGCGCACTTTCTGAGCAGGCTGGAATAGGAGACTGACGATGCTTGCCGCCCCGCAGTCCCCATTGTTGCGGCTCTCGTCTACGCCTGCACCACCCCGCTCGGCATCGCCGTCGGCCTTGGGATCCGGACAACGTGCGTTTCCCCCCCCTTCCATGCCCCACGAGCAGGAGCTTACGCGCCTTTCGCAGGTACAATCCCGAATCGGCAACGGCGAGCATCGTCAGCGGCGTCCTCGACGCAACGTCGGCGGGCATCCTGCTCTGGGCGGGTCTCGTCGAGTGCCTGGCGCACGACTTTGTGTTCTCCTCGGACAGTGCGTTACTCCCTCGTCCGTCTCGCAGTTTGGGACCGAGGACTGACCACCGCTCACTCGCGCGCAGTGGCTGAGGCGTCCAACGGCGAAGTCACCTTCGCCGTGTTCTTCCTCGTCCTCGGAGCAGGCCTGATGGCGCTCCTCGGGCGGTGGGCATAGACTAGATCGCGGTTAAGCCGTCCCCTCTTGGCTTTCCTCGTTGTCGTTGATACCCCGTTTTCGCGTCGGGAGGGAGAGGAGGAAGGGGAAGGAGCACATACCTGCGTGTAGAATAGCGTGCCGTACATTGCAACCTCGCATCCGCAGCGCATCTCTCCGTGCGCGCGTGTCTTCGCCTCTCGAAGGAGCCCCTCCCGCTCGTCGCCCTCTCCCCACTTGCTCGTCTTCCTCGCCCTGGTCCGCGCGGCTTGTGGGAGCTCCAGACCAGCTTGCAGGACCCGACGAGCGCGCCCAGCATGTCGGGCGGGATCAACCCGGCGCTGCTCACGCTCAACAACACCGGAGCTGATGAGGAGGTGGAAACGGCCGCAGTGGGCGCGGGCGACGGCGAAGGGCCGGAGGAAGCCTTCTACACCGTCGGTGCGTCTCTCGCTGCCACTCTCCCATCCGTGCGAGCGTGCGAGGCGGGCATTGACCCCCCACTCCTCTGTTCCCGCGAACAGAGACCATCCTCGACTACAAGCTGTACGACCAGGGCGAGTACATGCACCCGTCGCAGTTTGACCCGAAGAAGCGCTTCGAGATCCGCTACTTTGTCAAGTGCGTCCTTGCTCTCCCGGCCCCTCCGCTTGCGAGCGAGCGGGAGCTGACCTGCTGCTCTTCTGCTCCGACCAGGTGGCTCGGCTACGACGATCCTTCGGAGTGCGTCGATCTCTTCTCCCGTACCCGGTCGCGCGTGCTGACCCCACATGCGCTCTTCCTCCCCTGCACCTCTCCTCGCCCTCGTCCCTCTGCGCCCGGCCGCACCGACAGGAACACCTGGGAGCCGCGCGGCAGTTTCGCCCACTGGGCGTCGTCGTACGACGAGCAGATCCGGGCGGTGCAGCGCGCGCACCCGGGCAAGCCCTCGCCGCAGGAGGTCCGCGCCGAGGCGAAGCGCAAGAACGCCGAGATGCGCCAGCGCATCGAGGACGCGAAGAAGGGGATCACGGGCGCGGCGCTGCTGCAGGGCCGGAAGAGGAAGGGCAAGGGGAGGGCCGGCGAGGCGAAGGAGGCCAAGGTGAAGAAGGAGGTCAAGCCGGTGCGTTTCCTCTCCCACTCCCCTTTGCGGGGCGGGCGTGACCTAACCGGTTCATGCCCACAGACGCAGAAGCGCAAAGTCTCGAACGGCTCGCGCGAGAGCTCCGTCGCGTCCACCTCCCACGCCAGCGCCAGCGCCGCCGCCGCCGCGTCGAGGCGGCGCACGACGCGCACGTCGGCCGCGGAGGAGTACGATCCTGCCGCGGTCGCGGAGTTTTACGCGACGAACGCCCCGCGCGAGATGCGTAAGCTCCGCGTCACGCCCCCGCCGGAGCGCGACGCGAACGGCGAGCTCATCGTCTCGAGCGATGATGAGGGCGAGGGCGAGAGCGAGGAGCCCGCATCGCCGCAGGTGGATGCACAACAGCTGCATGCAGACGCGGGCGCGGACGCGGGGCTCGGCTTCGCGGACGACGAGGACGAGGACGTCGGGATGGAGGATTACGGCGCGCAGTCATACGGCGCGGCGCAGGCGATGGCGCCCGCCCCTGCCGCTGCGAACGGCTGGGGAGGCAGCGACGACGAGGACATAGGCGCGGCCGCCGCTCCACCCGCGCCCGCGCCCACCGGCTCCGCCCCGGGCGGCTTCGCCGATCCGGACGACGAGGATCACGACGGCGCATACTTCCCGTCGCTCGTTCCGGGCCAGGCGTCGCAGACGATCTCGGTCGGTGCGCACTCGCACCAACCGACGCCACAGCCCGCACAGCCCGTTGCGGACGGCGGGTTCGCCGGCCCGTCCGATGACGAGCACGATGAGGCGCAGCTCGCGCCCGGAGCGGCGGACGCCGCGATGGATAACGTGCCCATCAGTGCGGGCGTGTCGGCTTCGGGCGACGGTTCGGAGCGCGGCGCGCTCGCGCAGGCGCCGCAGGGCTTCGCCGAGGACGACGGGGAGGACGAGCCGATGCAGCAGGCGCAGACGGCGCCACAGCCCGTCCCGGGTAGCTTTGCGGTAGCGAGGAGGACGAGCCGCAGACGCGGACGGCCGGCTCTGCCGGCGGCGAAGACGAGAAGGAGCGAGCGGTTGCGGCGCAGCCCGCCGCCCAGCCTGTCGCAAGTGGGTTCGCGGACGACGACTACGACGACTACGACGAGGAGGAGGACGCAGCTCTCGCTGCGGCGGTTCCGCCCGCCACCGCACCGTTCGCACCCGCGCCTGCGCCTGCCCCGCATTGGGGGGCTTCCCCGACAGCGACGACAGCGAGCCGGACGTTCCGCTCGCGACGATCCAGCAGCGCTCGCGCGAGGCATCGGTCCAGCAGCGCTCGCGCGAGGCGTCCATGCAGCCGCCGAAGAAGCCCGTCTCGAAGAGCAAGGAGCAGGTTGCGCCGCCGCCACCACCGCCGATGCGCCCGCAGAAGCGCCCCTCGCAGGACGACTCGTCCTCTGCGATTCCGAAGAAGTCCAAGGCGGCCAAGATCAACAAGGTCGTGGCGAGGAACGACGTCCGCGCGGCCTCGCCGGAGGAGTTCCCCCGCCCCGCCGCGCGCAAGCGGGCTTCGCTCGACGCACAGCCGCCCAAGAAGCGCAAGAAGCTCGTCATCGCCGACGACGAGGAGGAGGAGGAGCGCGATATGTCGCCGCCGATGCTCACGCAGGCGCAGGCGCTCGCGCGACTTAAGATCCCCAAGGTCGGGCAGCAGCGCCCCGCTGCAGCAGCCGCGTCCCCGGCGGGTGCGTCCGGCTCGGACCGCTCGCGCCAGTCGCCGAGCATATCGAACGAGACGTCGTCGCTCGGGAGCGGCGCGCAGGTGCCGAAGGTCCTCGACCCGTTCAATCAGGGTGTCGTCCGCCCAACGGTCTCGAACGGGTACATCCGCCTCAACGCCGACTCTCTCAGCCGGCAGAGGCTGCCGGCGGCGCTCGTGCGCAAGGAGAACGTCCGCTACCCGCCCGATGTCGTCTCGGACGTCGACAAGATCCGCTTCCTCTGGTCGATCGGGCCGGGCAGCAACCCTTTCAACGGCGTCGAGGACTTCGACGACCAGATGCACTACGAGAACGAGCCGCGCGAGGCGTACATTACCGACCCACCGGACGAGGCCAAGGCCGGGCGGGACAAGCGCGCGCGCGCACACCTGAACGAATGCCGCGCGCTGCAGCTCGTGCTCACCAGTATTCCGGGCGTGAAGCAGGCTGCCGCGCCGCGCGAGTCGGTCAACGCCGTCTTCGTGCACGTCAGCGAGCTCGGCCAGATCGGCCGCTTCCCCGGCGCGCACCAGCAGCTCGAGCAGTTCCGCCGCCGCGAGGACGTCGTGTTCTTCGTCTACGGCGAGGCGGAGGATCGCAAGCGCGCGCTGCACCAGTTCTGGCGCTCAGGTGTGTTGCGCTTTCGCCTCGTTCTTCCGCCCTAACTAACGAGCCTTGCTCGCGCAGTCACTGCGTTCACCTTCACGCCCGAGGTCTTTAAGAATGACCCCGAGCGCATCTCCGCCCTTGTACTGCAGGCGGCGAACGCGTACAACCAGGTCGGCATCCGCGAGCAGTTCCCGTGGGTGCCGCTCCAGCACCTTCTCCCCGGCGGCGCGTTCGGTCCCGTCAACCCGAGGTCGTCGGCAAGGACCCCCTCCGGTGCGTCACATGCATCTTAGTTTGCTCGTGAATGCGCTGACGATGGGTCGCGCGCAGAGGCGAGGCCGAGGTTGAGCTCTGGGCGCTCATCCTGCAAGGCCAGCTCCCAGTCGCAACCGTTGCCGCACGGAGTTCGACGGCGCTCAAGTCGTTCGCCTTCCCGGACCGCTTCGACCGGGCCGGCCGAAACCCGAGCGCGTGGTCCGCCATCGCCGAGGCCTACCCGCGCGAGTTCTGCGACCTCGACCTCGAGAAGCTGCAGAAGCTCGTCTGCAACTGGCGTGCCGAGTACCCGCAGATGTGCGTCCCGCATCCTCTCTCTTCTGCCGCATGGTCGCTGACTGCTCGCCCGCGTCGCAGTCGCCGCTGGGTGGTCATCGCGACGGAGGAAGAGCTTGCCCAGTGCGGCGCGCTGCCCGGCGTTCGTCCCCCTATCCTGCTCCCCCCTCTCTGCGCTAGCTGACGGTGGCTCGCTCCTCTCGCAGATCCACCTCATGCCGCTGACTACGGCCGAGAGGCTCCTCAGACCGCACGGAGTCGACGTCCCAATGTGACCGCCCTCGTCCGTCCTGCATCCCGCTTGTCCCGTCGTACCCGTCCGTTGTGCTTCTGTCGTCGTCGTACACCCCTCTGTCACTCTGTTGTCCATGCCTGAATACCCACCGCTTGCATTTCTCTCAGACCTCGAGGTTCCCCACCTTCGGCTCGCCGTCGTCGCCGCCCGATCCTCGCTCTTTCCTCCCTCCTCCCTCTACCTCGCAAGCCTTGCAGAGCTGCGCTCCATGATGACGCACTACGTCCCTGCACGCCTGCTCTCGCTCGCCCGCGCCAGCCGCGCTGCCCGCCCCGCCCCCCACCTCAGCACCGCGCGGCGGCTTCCCGCAGCCCGCGCCTTCTCTGGCTACGCGGCGCACTTGACGGGCTTGACGGACGACCAGCTCGAGGTGCGTCCCATCACTCGTTCGCCTCGAGGAACGCGCTGACCACCGCCCGCGCGCAGCTGCGCGAGAGCGTCGCCGCGTTTGTCGCCAAGGAGGTCGCGCCCATCGCCGCAAACACGGACAAGGAGAACGCGTTCCCGCTCGCCGTGTGGAAGAAGCTCGGCGACATGGGCCTGCTGGGCGTAACCGTCGCGGAGGAGGACGGTGGCCTCGGCAAAGGGGTGCGTCCGGCTCAAGCACAAGTTCCCGCTCGCGCGCTGACTTCCGCGACGCACGCAGTACCTCGACCACCTCGTCGTCATGGAGGAGCTTTCGCGCGCGTCGGGCTCGATCGCGCTGTCGTACGGCGCGCAGTGCGTACCCTCCCTCCTTCTTCCCGCGCAACTCCCGACTGACGCTGTGCGCACAGCTCGAACCTCTGCGTCAACCAGCTTAACCGGCACGGCACAGCCGAGCAGAAGAAGCGCTACCTCCCGGGCTTGCTGAGCGGTGATGCGGTCGGCTCGCTCGCGATGAGCGAGACGGGCAGCGGGAGCGACGTCGTCTCGATGAAGCTCCGTGCGGAGAAGACGACGCGTGGCGGCGAGGAGGGCTACGTGCTCAACGGACAGAAGCTGTGGATTACGAACGGGCCGGACGCGGATGTGCTGCTTGTCTACGCCAAGACGGGCGAGGGGTCGAAGGGCATCACGACGTTCATGTGCGCACCGCTTCCTCCTCCTCCGCCGCGCTTTCGCTGATAGATCCGGAGAGCAGTGTCGAGAAGGGCTTCGAAGGCTTCTCGACGGCGCAGAAGCTGGACAAGCTCGGCATGCGCGGCAGCAACACCTGCGAGGTGCGTCCTTGCGTGCACCGCGCTCTTCCCTCGCCCCGAGTTTCCCTCGGGTCGGGCGTAACTACCGGTGTCTCTTCAGGATCCTGACGCTCCCTGACTCCGCAGCTCGTCTTCGAGGACTGCTTCATCCCGGCAAGCAACATCCTCGGCAAGCTGAACCGCGGCGCTGCGGTGCTCATGTCCGGCCTCGACCTCGAGCGCATTGTGCTCAGTGGCGGTCCCGTGGGCTTGATGCAGGCGGCGTTTGACGTGCGTTCGCACCCCCTTCTCACGTACTTCGCTCCGCCCGACGCGAATCTGGGGGATAGCGATCTTGGCAGAAGCCGCGCTGACCTTCTCGTTATACAGTACGCTATGCCGTACGTGCACGAGCGCAAGCAGTTCGGCGAGCCGGTCGGGTCGTTCCAGCTTATGCAGGGCAAGATCGCCGACATGTACACCAAGGTCTCGGCGTCGAGGGCGTACCTCTACAGCGTCGCACGGGGTGCGTCTTCGCTCTTTCTTCCGTGCGGGCATCAGGGACTGATGAGGGGCCTCTGCAGCTTGCGACGCAGGTCACGTCTCCCGGAGGGTGCGTCTCTCTTCCTGCTGCCAAGCGGGCGGCCATCCGCCGCATCCCGCTCCCACCTGTCCGTGTCGTTTTCGACACGTTCGCTGACGCTCTTCTTCGTCATCTCGCAGGACTGCGCTGGCGCGATCCTGTACTCGTCGGACCGCGCGGTCGAGGTCTGCCTCGAGGCGCTGCAGATGCTCGGGTTCGCTGCCCGCCCCTCCGAACTTCTCGCACCTCCGTCACTGACGCACCTTTCTCGTATTGCAGCGGCAACGGCTACACGCACGACTACGAGGTCAACCGCTTCCTCCGCGACGCACTGCTGTACAAGGTCGGCGCGGGGACGCAGGAGATCCGCAGGATGCTCATCGGCCGGGAGTTTAGTGCGTTTACCTCCCCCTTCGCTTTCGAATGCGGGTGGCGGCGCGGAGGGCGCGGCACGAGGGAGGGCAGGCGGGACCTTCCCAAGTCGCGGGTCGCTGCACTCGCGCTTGCACTGCCGCCGCTTCGCTTCTCAGCTCGGCGA
Source organism: Rhodotorula kratochvilovae (assembly GCA_019926025.1). NCBI lineage: Eukaryota > Fungi > Basidiomycota > Microbotryomycetes > Sporidiobolales > Sporidiobolaceae > Rhodotorula > Rhodotorula kratochvilovae. Next base: position 423,959 of record JAHSUG010000003.1, on the reverse strand, counting down.
CGTGCAAGAGAACGCCTTTGCTGACTTTGCGGCATAACGGTATCGCAGACAACGACTTCGCATCCGCATGAGCGGGCAGGTTTGGCTCGCGGGGCGGGACTGCGCTTCGAAACGGGTTCTGTACACCAAGGACGATGTGCAACTGCAGGAATGGCTCTCGAGGACACGTCATCGGTACGCGCGATGGCTGGGTCGCAAGAGGAGAGGACGCGAGGTGCAGCGAACCTTGGATCGCTACAGCTCCTTGAGGATCTCCAGCGCTTTGTACCCCCGCATCAAGGACCTCAGCAGCGCATCCAGGTCATCCTCATCCCAAGGCCCGGCAGGCGTCTTCGCCAAGTTCGCGCGGTAAAGCTCCTTCACGACGTCCTGCTCGCGTTGCTCGACGACGGGTTTGAGCTCTTCGCGATTCTTGGGGTCCATCATATGGCGGCAGTGCGCAAAGAGCGCCTGCTCAAGGTGGATGATCGGGAGGCCCTCGAATACGAGGAAGAGATCGAGGTTCTCGAGACGGGCGGGGTGGAGCTGGAACGGCGCAAAGATGTCGGCGCCAGGGCGCAGCGCGAGCTCGAGGAGGGTGCGACCTGTGGTGCTGTGTGTCAGAGCGTCGCGTGCAAGAGCAGGAGGGACAGCACTCGCGGCCGTTGAGCAGGAGTGGCGCAAGGCACTTCTTCTCATCGAGCGGCAGGTGCGCGAGCACGCCGGCGTTCTGCCAGGAGTAGTCGCGTGGATCTGCATCATGACGCCGGGTGGTCAACTCGAGCGCCGGCCGACGGTGGACGGACTGAAAGCGCACTTTGCAGCGTCTTCCTCCAGATCGTCCACCAGCGCTCCCAGTTCGCCTCGGCGTTAACCTTCTCCATCTCGCAGGCCGCAGCGACGCCGTCGTCCGAGCTCTTGAGAGTGTCGTACACGGCCATGCTGTACGACTTGCGACGCTGCGAAACGGCGAGGAGTCGGCTCATCTCGTGCAGGAAGGCGACCGTCTCCCGCATCTCCTGCGCACGCGACCCATCAGGAACGTCAATGACTACAAGTAGACAAGACAGGCAAGCGCACCGTAGCGAGTGCCTTGTCCTCGACCGCCCGCATCAGCGCGCCGCCTCCCTCGTGCTTGAGCAGCACCTTCCGCACCTTCCCCCAGTCGGGGCGGTCGCCAAGCACCTCAACCGCCCTGCGTGTCGCCCAGGGAACGTGGTGCATCACGCTGCACCCGCCGCGCCGGAGGGGCAGCGTGAGCTGGAGCGGGACGTGGTGCGCCTGGCGAGGTGGGAGCGCTGGAGAGGAGGCGGGCCGGGCTGGAGGGCGCTCTAGCCGACCGAGGGAGGCAAGAGGCGGAGCGAGAGCATCCTTGAGCAGATTCGTCCAAGGAGTGGGCGTGGGAGGAGGCGAAGCTGTGGCGTGGTCGACCTTCGCAAGTCGAATCCGTCCTCGGATGGTTCTTTTCTCGCTCTTACCTATTGCGTGCAGCCCAACAGGGACCTACAGTACCGACCGGTACCGGCGAACGCTCCTGCTTGCGAGCCCGCCGTTCTCACCGCCCCTCTGGCCGACGGCGAGGGCGACGAGCGCAGAAGGGCGAGACAAGCCTGTACGCGCGCTGCGTTCACTTCGTAGTCCGAGTAGCACTCATATCTACCTGCACAGCGCCCCGCAGGTTACGCGAGGTCGCGTGGCGGACGCAAACCCGCTCTCCCTCCTCAACCGTCGAAGCTCTCGCTCCGTCCTCCCGCTCTCTCGCGCCGCCTTGCTCCACCAGAGTCATCTACGAGTGCTCTGCCACTCACCGCCCCCGTATCGCTACCGCCTGCGTCGCTGTATGCGTCGGCTTCGCTTCTCAACTCGGCCGCGTCCGCTTCTCTCGCTCCTCACGCTCGCACTCCATACGCTGCGGCCGCCAGCTCGTTCCTGTTGCATCTGAAGCTTTTCACCTAGAGCCCTCGCGTGTCACCGCCCTCCCTGGTGCCGCCCACACCTCCCCACCGCCTCATCAGCTCGACCGTCTCCGCACCTTATCCCTCGCCGACCACGCCTCGCGGATCATGGCCGACTCGACAGTCGCGTGCGCGACCCTCGGCCTGTTCATCCTCGACCGCTTCGAGTGGCGCACGCTCAGCGCCGACGGGTCACTCACCTCGACCAAGCGCGAGGACGACATCATCGGCGGCGGCGGGACGTACGCGATCCTCGGTGCGCGCGTGTGGCTCCCTCCCACGAGGCTGGGCATCGTCGTTGATCGGGGGAGCGACTGGCCCGAGAAGGTCGAGGAGGAGCTCAGGGCGTATGGCGAGGAAATGTGGGAGTTTAGGGAGAAGCCGGGCGAGCCGACGACGCGCGCGCTGAACCTCTATACGGGCGAGCACCGCGGTGCGCTCTACTCGCCCAGTCGCACCCACTCCTCCCCCGCTGACCCGCTCCGCACCCACAGACTTCCAGTACCTCACGCCGCGCACGCGTCTCGAGCCGAAGGACCTCCCCCCGCGGCTCCGCACCGCGCAGTACCTGCACTTTGTGTGCTCGCCCACCCGCGCGCTCGAGATCACGGCGCAGCTCTCCCCAGGGGCGTCCTCCCCCTCGCTCGTGTACGAGCCGATCCCGGACCGCTGCGTGCCGGCGGAGCTCCCCGCGCTGAGGGAGGTCCTCCCCCGCGTGCGGGTGTTCAGCCCGAACCACGAGGAGGCAGGCGCGTTCTTTGCGCTCTCGCCGGCGGAGGTCGCGCGCGGGGGAAAGGCGGGCATCGAGGCGCTCGCGCGGCGGTTCCTCGACGAGGGCGCGGAGGACGTCGTCCTGATCCGGAGCGGGCCGCTGGGGGCGTTTGCGCTCCGGAGGGGGGGCGAGGAGAAGGGCGTGTGGGTGCGGGCGTTCCATTCGTACGAGGATGGGCGCGCGACGGGAAAGGTGGTGGATGTCACGGGCGCGGGGAACTCGTTCTTGGTGCGTTGCGCTCTCGCACTCTCTCCTTGTTGGCGAGAGGGGACTGACTGGAGGGTATTGCGCGCGCAGGGCGGGCTGATGGCGGGCCTCGTACTGCATCCGAACGACCTTGTCACGGCGGTGCAGTACGCCTCCATCTCGGTACGTTTCGCATCTTCTAAGCTTCCGCCGCAGTGACTGACTCGCATGCGCTCCGTAGGCCTCCTTTGTGATCGAGCAGTTTGGTCTCCCCAAGCTGTCCCGAGGCGAGGACGGTGTCGAGCGGTGGAATGGCGTCGACCCTGCTTCGCGGTTGGCAGAGATGCGCGCACGGCAAGCGCAGCAGCAGGAGTCGGGTGCGACGCGGATAGAGGCGGTGTAGAACGCGCGCGACTGAGATTACAACACGACAGACCAGCACAACAAGCGGAACCTCCCCCTTGCCCACCTCCCCCCTTCCCTACCGACACGACGGCGATGGCCTACTCCGCAGCGGCGGGCGCCGCGCCCGACTCGAACTTTGCGCGGCTCGCGGCGAACATCTGCTCCTGCAGGGCGAGCGCCTCCTCGGGCGACATGCCGTTCCCGGCGGCGCGCTTCGCCTTCTTGGCTTTCTCACCCTGTGAGCGGGCAGGAGCGTCAGCGAGGTTGCTTTAGGTGGGGGGGAAGGGCGAGAGCAGCAGGAGAGGGACGCACCTTGGCGAGCTCCTTGTGGTCCTTGAGGACGTCCTCGACGCCGGTGACAAAGTCTTCAAAGCCGAGAGCCTGTAGTCGCCGCAGTGATTAATCATGTCAGAAGCTCCCTCAACGGGAGGGATGGCCACAGCGGGCCGCGAGCGGCGGGACGGACCTTGAGGGCGCCGACGACATGGTCGGGGAGCATGGTCTTCTTCGAGTCCTTTTCGCAGATCTCGTTTGCCTCGGACGCGACGGTGAGGACGAACTCTGCGTGCGCCGTGCCGGTCAGCTCGCTGTGTGGACGGGAGAGAGGAGGAGGGAGTGGACCCTTGCAGCAGTCGGTGATGAGGTCCTTGACCTCCTTGGTGGCCGAGTAGCCTTCTGGGAGGAGCTCTGCGGGTGGGGTCCGGGTAGTCTGGTCAGGATGTGCGCGCGCCCTAAGGTGCAGGGGAGCGACTTGCCGGTGATCAGCTTGGAGACGGTGGCCTTTGGGAGCGAGACGTCGTCGTCGCCGGCGGGGGCGCGGAGGGCCTCGTCGTCGCTCATGGTGGCACAGCTGAAGCGAGCAGGAGCAGGCCCTGGCACAACACGGAGAGCGCGAGCACGACGGGGAGCGAGAGGGGAGCGCTCGCTCGCTCGCGGGTTGCCCCTCGTCCCGCCCCGCCCTCTCCGCTCGAGCCATGTCTGTCCAGGTGAGCCTGCACTGCACCCCTCCAGCTCACACGGACAAGCGCGACTGACCCCGGACTCGCCCCGCTCGCCCTCGTCTCCTCCTCGTCCCCCCCTCGTCCCCTCATCGCCTGCTTCTCCACCCCCGCCCACCTCCGTGCGCGCAGCCCGTCAACCCCAAGCCCTTCCTCGCCGACCTCACCGGCAAGCCCGTCCTCGTCCGCTTGAAGTGGGGCATGGAGTACAAGGGCTACCTCGTCTCGACCGACAACTACATGAACCTCCAGGCGCGCATGCACCCCTGCCTCGCACGAGGCGACGAGCTCACCCTCGACTAGTTGCACACGCGCAGCTGGCAAATACCGAGGAGTACCAGGACGGCCAGTCGGTCGGCTCCCTCGGCGAGGTCTTCATCCGCTGCAACAACGTCCTCCAGTCCGTTCTTCTTTCCTTGTCGTCATTGACTCTGTGCTGACCCAGTCGAGCGCGCGCAGCATCCGGGGAGCAGAGGAGTAACCGCCTCTCTCGTCGCCTCCTGCCTCGCCTCGACCTGTTCATCCCACTTGCACCGCAAAAGGGCGTATGCTGTACGGTTCGCCTACCCAGCCGAACCCTGTAACACCATGATACCATCCCATGCGCGTGCGGAGCGCTCGATTGCGAGGAGGAAGAGATTGTGTGGTGCGGTTGGCGGATCCGGAGAGCTGGTCGTGAGGCGGGCTGTGCCGCTCGAGCTTTGTTCGGTTCCGCCCGAGCTTGCACGCTGCCCAGAGATGCGCAAGAACGCAAGCACGGCCCGAAAGCACCACCTGCCTCATGTCAGCACGCGCCCGGCCGGGATCTCGCCATCCCCCGCTCGCCATCGCCCCGTCCACGCTCCGCCTTCGTTCGCGTCCGGGCAGCTTGCGCCGTGCTCTGCAGCGCCACTCGAGGCGCCATGGCGACGCCCGACACGCCCCAGCGAACGAGCGACGATGCCGCCCCGCCCCCGCTTTCTCGCTCCGCGATGCCTGCTCTTGCTTCCCCACCGGCGCTGGCAGAGGAGGCGGCTGTCCTGGGGCTCGAGTTTGCACCGTTGCCAGGCGAGGCCATCGACGAGACCTCCACCGCGACATCTTCGCCCGACGCCGCCTCTGCGAAGGGCGACCCTCCCCCTCCGCCGCCTCGAAAGGTCGGTGGCACGCGCGATTTCGGCTTCCTCCCGATTCCGAAGCACCTGCAGTATGACTCGGAGCGGCCCTTCCACTTTGGCCTGCTCTTGAACGCCATCTTCGCCTTTGCCGCGACGTTCTCGGTCGGTGCGTCTCGCTCTTCCTCCTCCAGGCGGACACGGGCTGACTTCCGCCCCGACAGCCAACCTGTACTATCCCCAGCCGATTCTCATTGTCTTGAGCGAGAGCTTCGACGTCTCCTGTGCGCCTGCTCCTTCCCTACCTCGCTCCTTCCAGCTGACCCGCTCCTTCCGCCGCAGACAACAAGGTCACCAACATCCCGACGCTCCTGCAGGCGTCGTATGCGCTCGGACTCGCCTTTATCTGCCCAACGGGCGACCTCGTGAGGAGGAGACCGCTGCTGCTCCTTGTTGTTGCGGTGGCGGCGATCCTGTCGCTGTGCGTAACTAGCTCCTCCTCCAGCTTGCGTCTTGATTCCCGCCTGGAGAGGACAAGCGTTGACAACTCTGTGCTGTGCAGCATCCTCGCGATAGTGCCCAATGTCACGTCGTTCCAGGCCATCAGCGTGCGTCCGCGATCTTTCCCTCCGCCTCCCGTGTCGTGCAGTGCGCTCGCCTCGTTCGCGCCCTCCCCGCCCTTGCACCCGTCCTCCTCCCAATCCCGAATTTGACCCGAACTGACACCTCTGCGCTCGTAGTTCTTCCTCGGCGCCGCATCCGTCACGCCGCAGATCCTCCTCCCCCTCGCAGGCGACCTCGCGCCGCCCGCGCGGCGCGCCTCGGCGCTATCGATCGTCCTCGCGGGCCTCTTGCTCGGCATCCTCCTCGCGCGCGTCCTTGCCGGCCTCGTCGCCGAGAAGGCGAGCGTCTCGGCGCTGTACTACATGTCGTTCGGGCTACAGGCGCTCATCTGGCTGCTGGTGTATGCGACGGTGCGTACCGCGCTTGCTCCCGGTTGAGATCAGCGCTTACAGGCCGTCTGCGCTCACAGGTGCCGGACTATCCCGCGAAGAACGCGCACCTGAGCTACTTCCAGATCCTCTGGTCGATGGCCAAGGCGCGCTTCACCTCAGCCTCTCGTGCTCAAAGCACAGTGTTGACACATTCACTCGCAGTACCTGTTCACGGAGCCGCTTCTCGTCCAAGTCTGCCTGATCAGCGCCGCCGCGAGCGTGATCTTCAGCTGCTTCTGGACGAGCAGCACCTTCCTCCTCGGCGACGTCTACGGGTACAACTCGTGCGTTACTACCCCCCCCTCCCCCCTCTACACGCTCTCCACTAACGAGTCACCACGCAGACTCGAGATCGGCCTCTTTGCCCTCGTCGGCGTCGCTGGCGTCCTCGCCGCGCCGCTCCTCGGCCGCCTCATCGACAGCCTCGTGCCCTGGCTTGGCGCGCTCATCGGCGTCCTCGGCATTCTTGTCTCCCAGGTGCTGTTCACGGCCGCCGCGACGCAGTCCATCGGGGTCGTCTGCGTCGTGATCTTCGGTTCGTGCTCTCCCCTGTCCGCCGCTCCTCAGCCTCCCCAGCACGAGCACTGACACCTCCCCATCCCACAGTCCTCGACGTCGCAATGCAGATGCAGCAAGTTTCGCTCTCAACGCGCATCTTTTCGCTCTCGGCCGCCGCGCGCGCACGCCTGAGCGCCGTCTTCCTCGTGTGCAACTTTGCCGGGCAGCTGATCGGCACGGCGGCGGGGACGAGGGTCTACCTCGACTATGGGTACCGCGCGAGCGGGGGGCTGTGCGTCGCGTTGGCAGGGTTCAGTGGTGCGTTTCGTCCAGTTGCTCGACTCCCTCTCCCGCGCACACTGACGGTCCTGACCCCGCTGTCTGCGCTCCCAGTCGCGGTCCTTCCTTCGCGGGCCGCACCTCCCCAATAAGCGCTGGGTGGGCTGGGCCGGCGGGTGGGAGCTGCGCAAGCGGGTGCACGAGCGGGCGGTTGCAGCAGCGAAGGAGGCGAGAGTAGAAGGGGAGGGAGATGAGGGGGAGAAGGGCGTGGTAGAGGGGAAGGACTAGAGTGTAGGAGGGGATGTAAGATTATTGGGTTTGTGTGCTGCGAGGAGGGGGAGGAGCGAGTTGCGAAGGTCGAGATTGGGTGAGGGGAAACACGTCGGGTTGCAGGCGCCCTTCGTGAGCCGCATTGTAAAGTACTCACGAGTGTACGGAGGCTGGTCAGGAAGCATTTGCGAGGATGTGCGATTTTCGCGTTGCCTCCCCCACCAGGGCGAGCGGACCGCACCTCCGGCCGAGTCTCCTTCCTCAACACCACGCTCGTGCCAGCTTGAGCGCAGCGTACAGCCTCGTCAGCACTGCTCCACGCTCCGACGCGCCCGCTCGCCCTCGCAGCACCTGTCGCTCTCCTCCCCGCCGCTCTCGTCCCGACACTGCGATGGTCCTCTCCGGCGTCGACGTCGCGGCGCACAACTCGCGCGAGAGTCTTTGGATGATCATCCATGGCAAGGTGCGCTCCTCTCCTGCTCTCACCCTTGCCGGCGGCGATCCCGCGCAGCCAGACGCACCGGAGCTCACGACGCCCTCCCCTTGCCCCCTCGCAGGTGTACGACCTCACCGAGTTCGCGCCAAGCCACCCCGGCGGGGAGCGCATCCTGCTCAAGTATGCGGGGAAGGACGCAACGGAGGAGTATGACCCGATCCACCCGCCCGGGTGCGTCCCTTCCCTTCTCGCAGGGCGGATGGTACCGCTACGGCTGCAAGGCTATTGCGCGGTGCCTGTCGTCCTCCAGCTCTGGATGAGACTGACAGTCTGGACTCGCCGCAGCACCATAGAAGAGGCGCTCGCGCCCGACAAGCACCTCGGCGCCGTCGACCTCTCGACGCTCTCCGACGCGCAGAAGCCCATTGAGCAGCCTGCTGCGAAGGCGCCGTCGGGCGAGGCGCCCGTAACTCTCGGCGCGTGCTTGAACCTCGACGATATCGAGCGCGCGGCGGAGAAGCTGCTCAAGCCCAAGGCGTGGGGTGCGTTCAGGAGCGCCTTCCCTGCTCGCAGCGAGAAACTGACCTGGATGCTCTCCACGCGCAGCGTACTACCGCAGCGCAGCCGACGACGAGAAGAGTGCGCTGCTTCCGCTTTTCATCCTCGTGAACTACCCGCTCACACTCCGCCCGCCCGCCCGCAGCCTTCGCCTGGAACCGCGACTCGTTCTTCTCCGTCCGCCTTCGCCCGCGTGTCATGCGCGATGTGACCTCCGTTGACCTGACGACGACGCTTCTCGGGTGCAAGTCGAGCCTCCCGATCTACATCTCGCCCGCGGCGATGGGGCGGCTCGCGCATCCCGACGGCGAGAAGTGCCTTGCGAGGGTGGCGGCAACGCACCAGATCCCGTACATGGTGCGCTCCGTCTCTCGCTTTTACCTGCGCGATGCGCTAACGAGCTCGGCGCAGATCTCGGCGAACGCATCCGTCGGCTTCGAGGAGATTGCGGCGCTGGCACAGCCAGGGCAGACGCTGTTCTACCAGGTGCGCCTCCTTCCCGCCTGCTCCTGTACTCGCCGCTAACTTCTTCTCGCACGCAGCTCTACGTGAACCGCGACCGCTCGAAGAGCGAGGATATCCTGAAGAGGGTCGCCAAAGCGGGCTACAAGGTGCGTGCCGCCCTTCCTTCTCTCCCCGAGAAACTGGAACTGACCGACATGTGCTCATAGGCGATCTGCGTGACGGTCGACGCGCCCGTCGCGGGCAAGCGCGAGCGGGACGAGCGGGCCAAGCTGGACGACGAGGCAGTGAGTCTCGCCTCTCGGGCTCTTGTTCTCGACGCCCCGTACATGCAGCGGCTGATTCACGCGATGTGCGCAGGCAACCGACCCGAACATGCAGAAGGCCGTCAAGAGCACAGGGCCGGATGCGCCGGACGCACCGCAAGATGCGCCCTCGCAGGGGATTGCGCAGGCGCTGGGCAGGTGAGCATCCCTTTCTCTCCCGCCTCGCGCTCCCAGATCAAGGACTTACCTTTCCTCGCCCTCGTCTCCTCCGTCGTCGCCGCACCGCCCCTTCGCCGTAAACTGCCACTCGGATGCCCCTCCCATCGACTCCGCTTCATCCATCGCCGCCGCGATGTTCAGCTACGTTGACCCGACCCTCCGCTGGACGGACCTCGCATGGGTGCGGCGCGCGGCGGGCGGCCTCCCCATCATCGTCAAGGGCATCCAGACGGCGGAGGACGCTGCACTCGCAGCGCACCACGGCGCAAACGCCATCATCCTAAGCAACCATGGCGGGCGGCAGACCGAGGGCGCCCCGAGCAGCCTCGAGACGCTCCTCGAGATCCGCAAGTTCGAGCCGGGCGTGTTCAAGAAGTGCGAGGTCTGGTGCGACGGCGGGTTCCGCAGGGGGACGGACGTGCTCAAGGCGCTGGCGCTGGGTGCGCGCGCGGTGGGCTTCGGGCGGCCCTGTACGTCTCGCTTCCCTCTCTTGCCCTTTCGAAGCGGGGCTGACCCCGCGGATCGCAGTCATGTACTCGCTCGCGTTCGGCGACGAAGGCGTCAGCAAGGTCGCGACGATCCTGCGGGACGAGCTCGCGCAGAACACGCGCCTCCTCGGCGCGACCAAGCTGAGCGAGGTCGTACCCGCGATGGTCAACGCGCGCGAGCTCGAGGCCAACATCTACGACGGGCCGTACGAGAGCCCGGGAAGACGCTGCTTGCGCGGTTGTAGACTGTAGACGGTGAGATATGTATCTACGAGCGTTTCGTGCCAAGCATCGGTCAAGACGGGTCAGGACGAGTGACCCTGTTCTGCTCCTGCGCTTGCCGCTTTCGCCCGCTCCGTGCTACTCCGCGCTCTGTCGTACACCTCGCAGCATCCCGAGCGGTCCATGTATCAGAGGTGCTTTTACGCGCCCGTGCGAACCATGCCGCACGAAGCTTTGCAAGGAGGAGCGTGGCGAGGAGGAGAGGGGGGGGGCATCACGCGCATCTTTCGCTCGTCAACTCTCTTTCGCCGCACCTTCCCTCCTGTGCTAGCTGCACTGCATCTCGGCGTCTGGGCCCCAAGGTCGTGCCGGGAGGAGCGCGGACAGAGCGGGACAAGCAGGGATAGCGCTTCGTGAGGAGGAGAGGAGAACGGTACCGTTTTACAGCACCGCTAAGACAGGGGGAGGGAGCGTTACACACGTGCACGATCGGCCAAGAGAGCACGCAACGAGAACCACGAACGGAGCACGCCAGCGCGACATTCCAGAGGAGGGGCGCGGTCGAGGGAGTCTACCGAGTGCACGGGAGCGCATCGTTCGGCGCGTGCGCAACCTTGCTGCACTGTGATCGAGGGCTCCAGCGATCTGAGGCCAACTCGGGAAAGCTGGCGAGCCTTGGGTGTGGACACGTCCAGTCGACTTTCGTCCTCGACTGGCGACGAGGAGAGCTTAAAAGCGGGCGTCTCTCTGCGTTTCTCTGTCTCTTCTTCCTGCCACTCGCCCGAGCCTCCTCGTCCTCAAAGCCGCCTGCCCCTCGTCCGCGCCCGAACCCACCTCGCGCCATGCTCTCCTCCTTCCCCTCGCACCACCGCCGCTCGTCGTCGTCCTCGTCGGGCTTCTCGCGCCTCTTCCGCCGCAAGCCCGTCCGCGCCAGCCTCGTCCCCGACTTCTCCACCACTGCTGAGAAGGTGCGCTGCCTCTTGCGCTGCTCACACGGCCCCGTTGACCCTCCTCATCGTCTCGCCCGCCCGCAGCGCGCGACGGAGTCACCCCTCCCGACCTTCGGCCTGCCCGCCATGCAGCTGCGCACGGTTGAGGGTGAGCTCTCCCAGCCGCCCTCAACCATTACGAGGCGCTCAAGGTCGACGTCGAATCGCACTCGACCTTCTCGACCGACGTCGAGGCGCTCAAGCTCTCGCGTACCTCGACCGTCTTCAGCCTGCGCGGGCTCAAGAAGCGCCTCCTACCGGGCTCGTCGTCGTCGGTCGCCTCGGACGACTCGGGTCCTGTCGCCCTCGTCGACTGGTCGTCCCCTTCGCGCGGCACGATCACGCTCACGCACCGCCGCCTCACTCTCCGCGACAAGGTCACGCGCAAGTTCCGCCGCATCCGCAAGGCCAACGACGATGGACTCATCCTTGCGCCCGGGCCCGTCATCCTCACAGCCCCGCCCGAGATGCCCGCCTCGCTCGTCGTCGAGCGCGGGTACCCGCCGCTCCCGACCTCCCCCACGGGTCGCTCCTCGTCGCGCAACCACCACGTCTCGTGGGTGCCGGGCGCGCATACCGAGTCGGTCACCTCCGACTCGAGCGCCTCGGACTCGGACGACTCGTTCGTCGGCGACGGGACGTCGACCCTCTCGAACGACTCGAGCGTCTCGAGCGGGCTCGTCCTGCGCGCCGTTCCGGACGGTCGACTGGACGCCGAGGCGCACTACCGTCGAGGAGCGTGAGAGCGAGGCGCGACGCCGCAGTGTCGAGCTCTGGCTCGAGGAGCTCGCGGAGTCGAGGAGGGAGGCGACGGCGGGGTGCTGAACGGGGCGGCGGTCGTGATTCTCGTTGTGTGTGCCTCTAGCTGATCGTATATCTTTGTAGCCCCTCCTTTCTCTTTTAGCGGTGTTGTAAAGCGGTACCGTTTTCCTGTCCTCCTTGCGAAGCGCTCTCCCTGCTCATCACGCTCTGTTCGCGCTCCTCTCGTCGGCGAAGGGGCTAGGTACGAAACATATTAGACAGCGCTAGCGAGCAAAGGGAAGAGAGGCCGCAGGGGGGTGGAGCAAACCCGGGGAAAGGGAAAGAGTCGATCTACACACGAGTTTCTGCCTCACCGCCTACTTCTTGCTCGAGTGCGAGAACACCCTTGAGAAGAAGCCCCGCCGCTTGCCCTCCGTCCCGCTGCCCGTCATGCTCGCCGCCGGGCTGCTCGACGAGCTCGCCGGCGCATCCCCATGGCCGAGAGAAGACTGGCTCGCAGCGGGAGCGGCGGCGACGCCGGCCTTGCGGCCGACGGTGCTCGCCGGCGTCGTCGGCGCAGTGGTGAACTGCTCGCCCTTCTGCGGCGTCGAGGGGTTCGATGGCGCGAACGCAGGCGTCGCGTGCGAGGCAGCCGACTGGGCCGCGCGAGGGGGCGACGGCGCGCGGACGGGCGCGGTCTCGCGCTTGGGGATGGCACCGGTCGCCGAGGCCGGGATGGCAGAGTTGGTGGTCGAGGGCGGCTCAAGCGGGGCGACGGGCGGTGCGAGGACGGGTGCACCGGTGCTCTGCACCTGCGCGGGCGCAGGAGCAGCGGCGGGGGTGGACGCAAAGGCGGAGGCGGCAGTGGGCTCAGGCGCGCGCGGGAGCGGCTGGGTCGGGGGAGGGGAGGGAGCCGCAGCGCGGAGGGTCGGGGCGGCGACGGCCGCGGGCGAGGCCGCGAACGAGGTCGTCACCGAGACGCGGGGCGTCTCAGCGCGGACGGCGGGCGAGGGCGCACTACCGCCGAGAGTGCCGGTGGCGGGCGCGGCAACCGCAGCCGGGTCGAGCGCAACCGACTCGACGGTCGAGGCCGGCTGCGCGGGGAGGGAAGTCTGCGGCGCGGGAGCGGCGCTCGAGGATGACGCGGCGGGGACGAGGGCGTTCAGGTCGGTCGGGACGCGGTTGCTGTCCTGCGAGGCGACGGGTGCCTCCGAGGGCGGGAGCGAGGTGATCTCGCTCGCCGGGAGGTTCGGCGCCTCGCCGCTCGAGCTCGCGCCGGCAACGGGAACGACCTCCTTCGAGACGGGCGGGTGCGGGTCGGGCTTGTCGGTCGCGACGGGCGCCTCACTCGCAGGGAGCGTCGTGATCTCCGCGTCGGGGACGCCGGCGACCGGGCCAGCACCGAAGAACTTCGACGCGCGCTTGGAGGTGTCTGTCGACTTCTTCTTGCCTAGGCCGATCGCGCCGAGGACGCGCCCCTTGACGTTGCCGGCCTGCTCCTGCGCCGCAACGAGCGCAGCCTGCGCCTGCTCCTGCGCCTTGACCGCGGCGTCGTGCGCGAGCTTCTCCGTCTCGTGGAAGCGGCGCTCGGCCTCGGCGACGGCCTGCTGCCTGAGCGCCTCGGCGTCGTGCTTGGCGCGGTCGAGGTACGCCTCGGCGGTGTGCGCCGCGTCCTGCAGCGTCTGGTTGCCCGTCTCGGCCGCGCGGTGGAGCGTCTGCTGGCCGGCCTCGGCGGCGTGCTGCGCGTGCGGGTGCACGGCGGTGACAACCTTCTGGCCGAGGAGCTCGACGCCAGCGACGGCCGCCCGAGAGCAGCAACGCCCGCAGCGATGGCGGGCGCGTCCTCAGGGTTCTCCTTCGGCGCAATCAGGCCCTCGGTGTGCGGGACGTGCTCCGCCTCGGCAGTAGCAGCCGCCGCGCCCGAGACGTAGTTCTCGGCGCTGCCGCCCGCGATGGGCGTCGACGGGCCGTGGGGCGTTGTGCCCTCCTTGGCGACGACGGCCGTGTGCTCGTCGTACTTCGGCGCGACCTCGGTCGCGTGAGCACCGGTGGCGCTCGAGAGCGACGCATCGGGGCCCGCCGCGCTCTTCACATCCTTCGCGGCGACGGCGGTGTGCTCGTCGTACTTGGGGGCGACGGCAGTGTGCTCGTCGTAGACCGGCGCAACGGCGGTGTGCTCGTCGTAGACCGGCGCGACACCGGCAGCGCTGCTGGTGATGTCCTCCTTCGGAACCTTGCTCGCGACGAGGCCGGCGCTCGGGACGGTCGGGTGCGACTTGCCGGCGACGGCAGCGTCCGGCGCGGTGACGGGCGTGTCCTGCGGCGAAAGCGGCTCCTCGCGGCCGACGGTAGGGTTCGGGCCACTCTTGACCGGGTTGATCGTCGTCGTCGCTGCGGTCGAGCCCTGCTCGAGCTCGCGCGCCGTCTGCTGCTTCGTCGCCTCGATGTGGGCAGCCGTCTCCTCGGCGGCCTCCTGCGCCTTGAGAGAATCCTCCTGAGCATGGGCGCCGACGTCCTTGACCGACTCGGTCGCCGACGAAGCGAGGTTCGAGAGGCCTACCGCGGCAGCGCCAGCGACGGCGACGGCGGCGGTACCGATCGCAGCGGCTGCGTGCAGGAACGAGTCAGCGGCGAACTGCAGACGGTGAGAGTAGAGCGCTACGAACCGACAGGCTTAGCCGTCTCGCCCGCCTGCGCAGCAAGCTCCTTCGCCTGGTCGCGAACGACGGGCGCGACCTCGATCGCCTTCTCCTGCGCCTGCGCCGCGACGGCGCCGACCTTGGCCTGCACCTGCGGCACGACCTCGGCGACCCTAGCCTGCGTCGCGATCGCCGCGTCGGCGGCCTTGGCCTGCGTCGTGCTCGCAACGTCGGCGGCCTTAGCCTGCGTGGCACTCGCCGCCTCGCCAACCTTGGCCTGCGTGACGCTCGCCGCCTCGGCAGCCTTGCTCTGCGTCACGCTCGCGGCCTCGCTGGCCTTGCTCGCGGTCTCGCTGGCCGTGGTCTGCGCCTGCGCGACGACGCCCGACGCCGGGACGTCGTTGGTAGAGACGGTGGAGAACGAAGTCGGCGGGACGGCCGAGACGTTGCCGGCGACAGTGCTCGACGACTCGGGGACGGGGAGCGCCGCCTGGGTCGTGGTGCCGGAGGCGGTGTTCTCGGCGAGGGCCGTCAACTCGGGGACTGCGGGCGTGCGAGTGATGAGAAAATGGTCGCGTGCAGAGAGACGGAGGAGACGCACCGTGAAAGACGTTGTTGACGTTGCCGCTCGCGTCGGTCTCGACCGGCTCGTCCGGGCTGTTGACCCACTGACCGTCGACGACGTACTGCGGGCGACTGAACGTGAGCGCCTTGACGCGTGAAAGAAGTAATGCGATCGGCCGCACCTTGTAGAGGATCTTCTTGCCAAAGGGCAGCTGGACCTTGCCGGAGAAGGTGCCGTCTGCCTGCTTGATGAGAGGAGGGAGCGAGCTGCAGGGAGCGCGTGCAAGGCGAGGGACGGGAAAAGGCGAGGGGGATGGGGGCGCGATCAGCAACGGGAGCTCCAGGCGGGGGAAGCGTGGGACGCACCTGGACCCTGTCGAGGTGAGTGCCGGACGAGGAGAGCGGATAGGATGGTCAGCACAGAGTCACTGGAAGAGCGCACAGCCCACCCCGAGAAGCGCAGAGCGAGGAGTCGCGACAAACAGTTGTCGAAGGTGCCAGTCGCCTGCGGGGTTGCGCGAGTCAGCCTGCGCTCACGGGTGCGTGAGGAGTCCTGAAGGAGAGTGCTCACGACGATGGTGGTACCGGGACCCTTCCTGCAGAAGCGTTCGAGGCGGGCGAGGGAGGGCGCAGGGGGTGGGGTCAGCGGGCGATGACGAGGGCGGAGCAGTGCACAGAGCGCGGGACGCACCAGTAGAAGGTGTGGGGGTAGCTCTCGGTGGACATGCTCTTGCTCTGTTTGGAGGTGCGAGTGAAGAACTTGGGGAGAAGCGAGCGAGGCGCGGGGGACGCGGCCTTGACGTCGTCACGGAGTCGAGAAGATGAGAGACACCCTCTCGGGATTGCAACGGGGCAGGAAGTGGAGACTCGCAGGCGGTGCTACACAGCCTAACAAGCAGACCACCAAAAGAAGAGCGCCAGGCGAGTGTCTTTGCCCTCCATCCTCCGCCTCGACGTGTCGACGACCACTTGACGAACACCTCGTCCTCCTTCCTTGCCCCTCCCGCGTCATGCGCACACCCTCCGCATCACTGCACAGTCCCAGTGGAGGGGGAGCACAAGCCAGAGCGCCCCCGCCCGCAGGGGAAGCGCCCTACTTACGGCCGCGCGCGCAGAACCTCGCCGCCCGGAATGCCCACTCACCGCAAAGGTACCTGTTCACGCGCATGACTATCGTCAGCAACGAGCAAATAGAGCCAGTGTGAAGAAGAGAGGTGGAGAAATCGATCCAGACGACTTACCACAGCATACCACGGATTCGAATCAAGGAGAGCCCGAACGTCGCTGCTTCGATCACGCGAAGAGGCGTTCTTGAGGAGAGATCACGTCAGCACGGCGTCGAGGCAGATCAGGAGAACTCGCCGTGGTTCCCAGCACGCGCAGCCCCGGCGGGCGAGGAAGCGCACAGCCCGCTGGGTCGACGCAACTGCCCGCTCCAGCACTGCAACCGGCAATCAGTAGGCCAAAGAAAGCTCCCACGCGCGCAAGCACGCAGTCGAGAACCTCAGTCCTTCATGAAGAAGCCACAAGCGCCTCAGAACGGAGGAAGCGTCGGGAGTAATCGTCAGGAGGAAGCGTCGGCAGCCAGCTCCTCCGCCGTGTCGCGCCCTGGGCGCACTCAAACTCTTGCACGTCGGTCTCGTAGGCTCCTGAGGAGCCGTGGAAACGGTCTGCATCCGCAGTTGCGTCGGCCCGCAAGACCCGGTCCGTAAGCAGCAAGCGAGAGCGCCGACGAGACGACCCCTCCGCGATGAGCCGCAACGAAGAGGAGAGAGCCTACACGCCGCCCCTCACATCCTTCTTGTCGATCCACACGTCGCAGTATGCCATGAGCGACGAACGCCTCAGCACCGTCGAGGGTTGCGGGCGTGGGAGCGAGGGAGCAGTCCGTCGCGTGAACTCGGGATGGGTCCTCTACTCGCGGTCCAGCGACACACGGCGTGGACACGCAGCGCGACCGTTGGCGCCCAGGCGAAAGAGGAAGGCGAGAGAGATCGGAGAGGGAGGAACGGGCGATGAAAGGGTTGTGGCGCCCTACAGACGCGGTCTCCTCGCGTGCGTGCTGATCTAGGTCGATAAAGCTTCGATGAGAGGCTGCGCAGGTCGGTCGGAGGTGTGCTGAGCGCGATTCAGCGCGACGAGGTCGCGAAGGTGGAGCGGCGAGGTAAGAGCGATGCGGACGTGCAGGGCGAACTGGCGCAGTCTGGATCGCACAGAGAAGGGTGCTGAGGCTGATGACAACTCTTGCAGCGAGCGAAGCTGTAAGTGGTGAGAGCGAGAGCGGGTCGATGCGAGTGCGTCGAGCGCGACGACGGCGACAACTAGCGCACTTTATGAGCAGGCATGTTCAGGTTGCAGGCGATAACAAACGATACAACTTGCAGTGCGCAAGGGGTAAAGAACGCCGAAAGAAGCGAAACCAAGCGAGTGTCTTTGCCCTCCGTACTCCTCCTCCTCGACGAGCATCTCGTCCTCCCTCCCTGGGCCCCATTGCGCCCTGCGAGCATCTCCCCCACCACCGCACACTCTCATTGGAGGGGGCGCACCAGCAAGAGCGCCCCCGCCCACTGGGGAAATGCCCTACTTGCGGCCGCGCGCGCAGAACCTCGCCGCCCGGAACGCCCACTCGCCGCAGAGGTACCTGTTCGCGTGCATGATCATCGTCAGCAACGAGCCAGATAGAGCCAGTGTGAGGAAGAGAGGTGGAGAAATCGACCCGAACGACTTACCACAGCATACCACAGATTCGAATGAGAGAAAGCCCGAACGTGATCCACAAGATGGATTGGAAGCTGCCGAGGTACCAGAAACGTTTGGTTAGTCCCAGACACATCGTACGGAGTACGATAGTGACCAAGCCCACACGGGCAAAGAAGAGGAGGAGGAAGTCGACGACGCACTAGACGGTGCGGACGTTCGCGTTCATCTTGGTGATGGCGAGCGCGAGGACGGCGTTCATGAGGAGCCAGACGCAGATGAAGCGCGTGCGGAACGTCTTGTTGCGGTCGTCGCCCGTCGGGGTGACGACCTCCTCCTCCTCCTCGAACGCCTCGACGGCGCGAAGGACGGTCGCCTTGAACGAGTAGTCGATGTCTGCGCGTCGTGCACACTGTCAGCACTGCACTCAGGAGGAGGGAGGAAGCACGCACCCTCCTGCACGCGCTCGTGCGTCTCGACGACCTTCTCCTCGCCGTCCGCCTTCGACTTGGCCTCCGGGAGCGCCTCGACCTTGTCCGAGCCCTTCGTCCCCCAAGAAACATCGTGCAGGTTGCAGAACGCGTAGACGTTCTGCGAGCCCAGGCGAGTCAGCCGGGAGAAATGTGCTCCGAGAAGGAGGGGAAGCGCACGAGGATGTTGGTAAACGACGGCGCGATGAGCAGGAACTGCGGCATCGAGTGAAGCAGGTGCCACGGCTCGAGGTAGAGGAGCGACGAGAGGATGTATACACCTGCAAACAGAGGAGGTGAGCGCGCGGGATTCGGGAAGGTCGGGCGAGGAGACGACTGACCGAAGGTACCGGCGATACCCGCGAAGATGGGACCGTACGTGCTGCCGAGGAAGACGCTGACGGCGCTCGCATCGGACGCGGCGAGGAGCGAGCCGATAGGCTGTGGATACGGGAAGTCAGCGATCGCCGCTCGGACAACCAGGTTCCCCGCACCGCCGAAGGTCAAGGGAATGCGGGACGTACGCAGAACGCCTTGATGGTAAGGACGACGGTGCAGACGATGAGGTAGAGCGAGAAGAAGGCGAAGACGGCGATCGACACCGTGTACGTGAGCTTCTCGGCCTTGGGGCGGTTGCCGAGCGCGAGGATGACCTGCAGCGCGAGGAAGACGAGGTCTGTGGGGAGTGAGTGAGTCGGTGCGTGCGAGCGGAGCCTGTGACGGTGGGATGGCAGGACGTACAGATGACCTTGAAGAGCCAGCTGCGAGACGGGGAAGTTGGGAAACGCGAGTCAGCGCCCGCATCACGGAAACTCGCTGCACATGCATACAGACCAGGCAAGACTCACTTGACAAGCGCGAGCCAGTCGAACCTGTCGCCGTTTTCGTCCTCGAGGAAGCTGCCCGCCCAGCACCTGATCGTGTCGGGGTCGCCGCCGGCGATCTCGCTGGGGTGGACGAGCGAGTCGCCGACGATCGTGATAATGATGCTGAACGTGAGGTAGTAGTTGGCGACGGCTGCGGGGCGCGCGCGCGAGTCAGCGCAGCGCGAGGCGGAAGGCGAAGAGGAGCACGCACCAAACCAGCTCATGATGAGGTTGACGGTGTTGTAGATGGCCTGGACGTGAAGGAAGAACAGGCGGATGATGCCGTGATTGCTCTTGTAGTAGCGGCCGAAGTGGACAAGCGAGTAGACGCCCGCCGCGAACGAGCCGTTGAGCCAGCGCCTGCGCTGGCCGATGAGCTCCGCCGCCGTCTCGGGCACGTCCGTCTCGCCTTTGGCCGGCTTGACGTAGCCGAGCACCCAGCGCTCGTTCGCCTTGGCGACCAGCTCAAAGCAGAGGATGCGGTCCTCGGCGAGGAACATGTCTGCGCGCGGTGCGAGCGACGAGCGAGTCAGTCCCGCTCTGCGGAGCGTTCAATGATGCGCAGGACGCACTCTTCGTCCAAATGCTCATGCCGTCCGTGCCCTTCGGCCCGAGGCGCGCCGCAAGCGTCCCGTCGCCGTGGAAGTACTGGTTGAGCGGGCGGCCCTGGATCGCCGAGAAGCGGTACGCCGAGAAGGCGCCGGGCAGCACGGCGACGTAGCCGAACGCGGACTCGGTCGGCTTGTCGAGGACGTCTGCGGGCGGGCGGCGGGGTTAGCGAGTGCATGGGGATGGGATGGCGGGCGAGGCGCACTCGACATCTTGTACTCGAAGTTCTGCGCGGCGACGAGCGGGCTGTGAAGGAGACGAGATCAGCAACTCGTACACTTGCGGTCAAGAGCGAAGTACGTACTTGAGCAGCTTCTTTCCGCCGCGACCGAGCATGGCCTGCGCGAAGAGAACGGCGTCAGCATCGCGTCCTCGCGAGAGCAACGGTCGAGATGCGCACGTGGATCTCGCCGGCGGCACCGCCGAGGTGCTGGTCATGGTGGAACGCCTCCCAGAGGTAGTAGATGCTGCGCTTGCCGGGCTTCGTGCCGGCGTCGAGAAGGCAGACGACGTCGGGCTTGAGGTGGCGGCCGAGCGCGTTGAAGAGCCAGCGGTGCGAGTTGATCTTCTTGGCGTTCTTCTGCTTGAGGCAGAATATCATCTGCACCGGGACGAGGTTGTTCGGGTCGCCCGGGTGCGGCTCGACGAGCGCGGGCTTGGGCGAGACCGAGAGCATCGACGTGTACTCGAAGATGTGCGCTGCACGCAAATGCGGGGTCAACAACTCGAACGGGGACGAGGAGCGAAAGAAGGAAGGCAAGACGCACCAACCGTCTCCTTGCCGTCGACCGACTTCTGCATGATACCGTCCTGATACACACCGATCGTTGCGAGCACGCTGCGCGGAGACGAGCGAGGGTCAGTACGTACGGCCCGCGGACGAAGGAGGAAGCGCAGCGCACTCCAGCGTGTTCTTGTCGGCGGGCTCGATGCCGTCAAACACGAGGCTGACTACGATGCGCTTCCAGGCCTCGCCCTGGCGGCCGCCCTCGACGCCGCCGCGCTCGGCCTTCTTGCGGAACTCGCTCCACTTGCCGCGGCACATGTCGCGGATGTTGAGCATGAGGCCGTGCAGCGTGCGCGCGAGAAGAATCTTGTTCTCGTTGTACGCCGTCTGCCCGCAGAGGACATGGCGTACGTATCAGCACTGGACCTTGCGAGCTTCTCTAGCGAAAAGAGCGCGACACGCACAATGCAGACGAGGAGGTCGGTCTCGCGTCCATACGACGACGCACGGAGGCTGTAGCCGTTCTGTACGGTAAGGAGGGACCATCAGCATCCTTGTTTGCGTAACGGTGCGCGGAAGAGGACGAACCTCTGCGGTGAAGTCGTTGGGGTCGCAAGTCGCGGCCGTGTAGCGGAGATGCGAGAACTCGGTCGGGCCGCCGTCTGCGAAGTGCGCACACGTCAGTACGCTTTGTGCGATGGAGGATGAACGATATGGACACACGAGGGTTACTCGCGAGGTTGGCGTTACGGACTGCAGGGAGCGCGAGGTCAAGAAGGTCAGTCCATGCGCTCGTTCGACGGCAACCGGAGCAGTGTCACAGCACATCGAAGGCAGCAACAGAACGCACCGGCCGTCGGAACGGGGTGCTCGACGATGTAGTTGCCCTGCGTGAGCTTGACCTTCTTGGTCTGCGCGCGGCGCGGGTTGATCTGCTGGCGCTGCTTCCAGGCCTGCGGATCGCTCGATCGTCTCGCCAGTTCATCAGCGTCGAGATAAGGTCGAAAAAGGGCGTACGCACCTCGGCAGACGTCTGCTTGCGCGTGAGCTGGCGCTGGCTCTGCGGGTGGCCGCCGCTGCTCGGGTAGCTCGAGTAGCTCCCCGCCGGGTGAGGCGTATACCCGCCCGCCGGGTACCTGCAGACGTACGTGTATCAGTACACGCTCAAGGATGCGAGGCCGCAGCGGGAGCACCGGGGGACGTGCGGTCCTCGGTGCCCCCGCGCGCAGCTCGAAGGCGCGCAACTGACAGGGGCTGGTCCTGGTCGTAGCCGCTCTGGGCAAAGTCGGTCCTGAGCGGGGTCTTGCTCTCGGTCTCCTCGTCGGGGTAGGTGTCGTCGCCGTTCCACTTCTCGCCCTGGCCGCCCTGACCGCCTGCGAGCGAGTACGAGCTGCCCGAGGGGAGCGTCGACGCGTACGAGGGGTTGTCGTGGAGGGCGTAGCCGGCCGTCGGGCGCTGGAGGTGCCCCTGGGGCGCGTGCATCTGACCGTACGGCGACGGGCCCTGCCCCTGCGGAGGGGGCGACGCGATGGAGCCCTGCGGGATGCGGGGCGCGGGCGAGTTGCGGTCGCTGAACGGGTCGGCGTAGCCCTGCTGGCCGGTCTGGTTCGGCGGGTAGCCCGACATGGCTCTTGCGCGCAGAGGGAGAGCGACGCGGGACGAGCGACGGGAGAGGGGACGAGAAACGGGGGTTGAACGACGGCGCGAGCTGGGTGGCTCGTTGGAGTGCAAGCGAGTCTGGCTGAGGGCGTGCTAGTCGAGTGTGAAGTCGAGGAGGCAGGCTTCGTCCAGCGAGAAGAGCGAGAGCGGACGCGGACAGGAGCTCCAGGGACGCGCGCCCCGACGGGTGCACCGCCTCCTCGCCGCAACGGGTCCTCCGTTTTCACCTCTCCGGTATGGGAAAGGACAACAGCGCCATGCATGCGAGACGATACAGGATCACAGAGAACAACGACAGCGGAACCATGTACACTCGCCTCACCCGCTCATCCTCCTCCCGCCATTGACGACCGCCTCCTTCATCCGGAACCCGAGCGAGTCGATCCCCAGCCCCGCATTCTTCCCATCCGGCGCAAACGCCGTCGGCGAGTACGGCGCTGGCGGCTTATCCCTCGCCGCCGCCGTCGACCGCGCACGCTCGTCCTCCCACACGGGCGGGAACGACGCGCCGCTCCTCCTCGCGCGCTCCTCCGCCTCGCGCGCCCGCGCCGCGTCGTCCATCTCGCGCCGCACGGTCGCGAGCCTGCCCGCCCACCACTCGCCCTCGTCCCGCGCGGCGGTCCCGCTCCTGCCCGTTGACGCGGCAGCCGCAAACAGGCCCGACGAGCGCCGCTCGGCCGTCGTCACCGGCGCGTTGTATGCGTTGAGCAGCTGCGGCTGGTCGGAGAACGACTGCCGCCGCGCCTGCGCCGTGTGGTGTGCGAGCGGGGCGGCAAGCGCGCGCAGCCATGCGGCCCACTGCGCGGTCTGCTCGCGGGCGGTACCCGTCGCGGTCGTGGTGCGCGGCGAGGAGACGGCGGGAGGCGAAGGGAGCGTGAAGTACAGCGAGACGGTGCGGAGTGTCGCGGACGACACGGGCTGGCCTTTGCCGAGGATGGGCGTGACGTCGACCTGGACAAGGAAGTCGTGTTCTGCGAGCGTATGCAGTGTCAGTCCTGCCCCCTGTGACGAAGAAAGCTGAAACGCACCCGTCCTGCCGGAGAGGTCCGTCACCCCCACGACCCTAACCACGCCCGTCCCCTCGAGCGCCCTGACCTGCTCCCTCCCGTTCTTCGCCTTCTCGCGGTCAAGCACCTTCGCGCTCTTGAGCACGCGAGGAAGCTCGTCCCTCTTCCCTCCCGCGCCGGGCTGCGCAAGGAGCAGCACGTCAGAGAACACCCACGCGAGGACGCTCGACTCCTTCGCGCGGGTGCGGAGCCGCGCCTGCTGCTGCTGCGGGGGCGCCGCGGCCGGCCTGCGCACCTCGGGCGTGAGCCCCGGGGGCGGAAGCGCGCGCGCCCACGATGGGGGGCTCGACGGGCCGGTGAGGGACCCCGGTGTCGGGGGCGAGGTCCACCCTGATGAGTCGGACCCGCCGCCCCAGGTGAGCGCGGCCGAGCCTGCCGAGGCGAGGCTCGACCCCGAGTCACTCGCGGTCGAGACGGGCCTGCTCGGGTCCGCCTCTCCCGCCGCATCGAGCGCCGCGCGGTCCCGCTCCGCGAGGTGCACCTGCCTGAGCGGGCCCTGCAAGCCCAGCCGGCGGTCGCGCCTCGCAAGGCGGAACCCCTCGGGGAGGCCGCGCGTCCGCGCCGCGAGGAGCTTGAGCGCGCTGTACTCGTCCTCGCGCGCCTTGACCTCCTGCAGGGCGAGAATCATCGCGTCCGTAGCGCGGTGCAGCGCGTGCGTCGCGGCGTGGTCGGGGTGGCCTGGCGGTGTGAGGTCGCAGAGTTGCTGCGCGCGGAGGGAGGGCGGGTTAGCTTTCTCGTGCGCGACAGAGGAGAGGTAGGGAACGCACCCGGAAAAAGAGCGGGTACTTCATCAGGCGCTGCACCGGCTTGAGGAGAAAGCTCGCAAGGCTGAGGCCGCCGCATTCCGGACGGCGGCTCTGCATCCTGACAAACTCGCCAAAGCTGCCGAGCTCCTTCTCGTGCTCGTGGGCACCAGTGTCGTGCCCGTGGATATGCACATGGACGCGCCCGCGGTGATCGTGCCCTTGAGCGGGCACCCGCCCGGCAGCCAGCTCTTCGATGAGCGCGCTGACCGCCTCGAAGCGGACGAGGTACGGCTGGTGGACCTCCAGGCGGGGGACGAACGGCGCGAACGCGTCCGCGACGCGGAGGACCACTGCGCCCTGCGCGTCCTGCGCAGCGTCGAGCGCGGCGCTGAGCTCGGCGTGGAGGCGGACGATCTCGTCGAGCCAGTCAAGGAGGCGCGCCACCGGCGGCGGAACGTTCTTGATCCAGGCGCCGGAGCGCGTCCGGAGCGGCATGACGAAAGGTCGACGACGCTGCGGAGGCCGGCGACGAACGCGCGCTCCGTCTCGCACAGCTCGAAGATGACCTCCTGGCGGCGTATCTCGGACGTCCCGTACTCGAGCGAGAGGCGCTGGAACATCTCGGGCGAGAAGGTCGAACGCCAAGTCCGCCCGTCCGCTGGCGAGCGGATGAGCGACGCCGCGTCGGGCGACCGCGAGCGACAGGTGGGCGACGGGGAGCGCGAGGCGAGCCGTTGTGGCGAGGACTGAGTTGGGAAGGGAAACGACGGGACCGAGAGGAGCGGCGCCGAGCGCGATGCGGCGCTTTCGCTTGTGCGCGGCCGCCGGCGCGTCTCGCGGGGCGAGGGAGTCGACTCGTCCGCCTCAGTCGAGAGGGACGTGCTCGTCCGGCTGCGCCCGAAGCCAAACCCGCTAGTCAGGATCGTCGAGAGCCGGCGCGCCGACTTGCTCGTGCTCATCCCGCCCGACGAGCGGCGGCGGGCCGCCGGCTCGCCCGATGCGCGACGGGGCGGTGCCTCATTGAGGGGCGACACTGCACTCGGCGAGAGCGGCGGGCGCACCGACGATGGCGTGCCGCTTGGGCCGGTGAAGGTCGAGGTCGCGTTCGAGGCGGTGGGGGAGGAGACGATCGCGCTGGGCGAACCGTCCGAATCGAAGAAGGTGGGAGTGCAGGGGATGGAGAGGTTCGGCGATGCGGAGCGGGCGGAGGAGAGGGCGGGCGTGGGCGCGAGGTTCTCGTCCGTCGAGGAGGACGTCGGCGGCGAGTAGAGCGACTCGACGGGCGCCTTCGACACCTCGGCGAGGTTGTAGATCGACGGGAAGCGCCCCGACGGGCTGTACGAGCTCGCGACGCTGTCGCCGTCGACGGTGAGCAGCTCAAGACTGATGTCGAGCGAGTCGACGTCGGGGAGGACGATCGCGTGCGGCGACGGCGCCTTGAGCGTCTCATCGCCCTGCCACGCGCGCCGGTACTGCGGCTTTAGCGAGACAGTCGTCCCCCTCCGGTCCTCGTCCGTCAAGCTCGCCTCTTCCTGCTCATCGAGCTCAACCTCGCCCGTAACGGCCTGGTCGGGGTCGCCCCGCGCGTAACCATACCGGATGACCGGCTCGGCCTCGCGCAGCGGCGCACTGAGCCTCCGCACCGTCGGGAAGGGCGGCGAGCGGTCCGGGATGGCTTCGAGCGCGCTCATCCCGTCCCGCGCCGAGGTGCTGCGCCGCCGCTCGCGCACGCTAGAGCGCGAGCGCACTGCGCGAGGGGAGGCGCCCGCGCTCGTCGAAGCGGACGCGGGCCAGCTGTCGAGCGTTTCCTCCGCGTCCTCGAAGACGTCGTCCGCGCTCGCGCTCGTCGTTGTGCTCGCGTCTGTGCTGAGACGGCGGTGCAGCGCGGACCACTGCGAGCGCGAGGACGCGAAGCTGAGGCGGTGGGGGCGGGTTGGTGAGGCGGAGAAGGAGGGCCGGAGGTCGGTCGAGTCGAGCGGGTCGCGGTCCTGCATGAGGAGCGCGCCGCCGGAGACGGTGCCGGCGAGGAGGGCAGCCGCGAGTGTTGCTGCTGCTGCGGCGCCGCCCGCCTTGCCGTAGGTGGAAGAGCCGGAGTGGCGTGAAATGGGAACGGAGGGGAGCGGGCGGGATGTGGACGGAGCTGCGGCGTTGAGCACATGAGTCAGTCTAGCTAGCCTGCACGGTTCCGTGTCTTGCAACCGATGACCTCCACGGCCTGAAGAGCCTCCCCGCTGCCGTCCGCGCCCGTCTCCCCATACCCGCCGATCCGTCCCCATGATGCGAGCGTTCGAGGAGAATGGGCGCACCTGCTCTGTGGCCCCTCGCGGCATGCCGTACAGCACTCCTGCAGCCGGCTCCGCCCGTCGCGCCGTCCGCCAGTGCGCCTGCGGCCTTGAGAATCGGGGCCGAGCGATGTGCGCTGAGGAGCGGGCGCAGTGCGGGCGGGGGCATGGCGAGCGCGGTGGCGACGCTGCCTGCGCGTCTGAAGGTATGCAAGATCAAGAGAGAGAGCAGCGGCGGGTTCGCGGGCGGCGGGGTGAGGCGGAAGGGCGAGAGGTGGGGCGCGTCGGCCGGGTCGCGACAAGGCCAAGGGAGGGGCGCGCGGGGAGAGACAGTCGCGCGAGTCTCGCGGGAGCAGCAGCGCAGAGGAATGCAGGACAGCGACACCCGCGCTCCCTGTCGCTCGCGTCGCGCCAGCCTCGCAGGGAAGAAGAGCGGCTCTCGGGCAATGATGCTGTTCTGCTCCAGGAGACGGCCGCCTCCTTCCGTTCACGGCGATCTCGCACGCACGGCTGCAAGCAGCGCGCTAATGAACGCCCACCGGCCAGCCGTGTTCCGATCCGCGCGCACAGGCGCGATGTGCGCTTGCTGGATGCTTCATCTCGAGACGCGCGACCGCATCCACGCTGAACCCGCCTACTGCCGGGACGAGTCGTGGGAAGTGAACGTGCAGTGATGCAACAAAGGCAGTGGTGGTACAGTGAGGCTCTGCGCTAGAGCTCGGGCGGGTGCTGAGGCATGACGGGGAGCGGTCCTCCGCCGGTAGGAGGACGCGAGGAGGAAGGTCGGCGGGAAACCAATGATTGGGGATGGCGATGTGCGCGACGGACGTAGGTTGACGTGCGAGGGAGACTACCGGGCCTCGAACTGGACCTGCGAGCGTAGGTGGAGCGTGTCAGCTTCATCTGTTGCGGGAGTGAGTGGGAGGAGAGGGGCGGTGTCGACGCACCACTGCAGGGCGAGCGGGACACGGAGGTGCAAGAGGTCAGCTTGGTGATCGTGGAGG
Organism: Rhodotorula kratochvilovae; assembly: GCA_019926025.1. Classification (NCBI taxonomy): domain Eukaryota; kingdom Fungi; phylum Basidiomycota; class Microbotryomycetes; order Sporidiobolales; family Sporidiobolaceae; genus Rhodotorula; species Rhodotorula kratochvilovae. The sequence continues at coordinate 396,817 of JAHSUG010000003.1, read as the reverse complement.
TGCGCACCAACAGCACGGCAGGCGCAGAGGAAGAGGAGGGACGCACTGCGCTTGATGCGCTTCTTGTACATGACCCTGCACCCGCACTCGCGGCACCGGATGGGCTCGCGCGCCTTGATCTCGTTCGACGCAGCGCAGTCTGACCACGCACAGCACGCGCACGCAGCAGCAGGGGCAGCGGGGGACGAGGGCGGGGTTGGTCAGCTCGAGGGGGCGACGAAAACGGGTCGGAGCCGAGGGGCGGGGGCGCACCTGCGCACGAGTACTCGACTGCGGGGGCAGTGCCGCCGGGGCGGAAGGGCTGGCCTTGTCCGTTCATGGCGAGCGCGACGACGAGAACCAACCTCCGCCTCGGAGCGGAGATGGCGACTACGACGGCGGCTCTCCCTCCCACTAGCCTCGTGCGCTAGTCTGCTGCTTCGGAACTGCTCCGCTGTACTCTAGAGCCTCGACGCAATGCTTGACGGCTGGGTCGCGCTCTCACAGCACGTCCCGCTCTCCCCCACCTCGCACCTCATCTCGCACCCGCTCACGCTCGTCTCGTCGCTCCCGCAGCGTGCTCGGCTGGATCTACACCGCCGCATGGTCCCTATCGTGCGCCCCCTTCATCTCCACACTTCCCTTTCAGCGAGCTGACCGGTTCCCCTCCCGCACCTTCTCCCCTCTCCCTCCCGAACCCGCGCCTCTTGAACCTGTCTCGTCCGCTTTGTCTCGTTCACCGCTCCCTCGAGCCCTCTTGCAGCTTCTACCCTCAGTTGATCATAAATTACCGCCGTAAATCCGTCCAGGGCCTCAGCATCGTGCGCCGGCCGTCTCTCCCCTCGCAAGGAGGATCCTCTCGCTGCAGCCATGTCGCTTCCATGACTCACTGCGTAGCCAACACCCGTGCAGGACTTCTTCTCCCTGAACCCAATCGGCTTTGCCTGCTACACCGTGCGCCCTTGCTCTTGCTCCCTTCCAGCTCCCGGCCCAAATCCTTTGGCCGTCCGCAGGTCTTCAACGTCGCGCTGTACGCCTCACCGACCGTCCGGCGGCAGTACAGCGAGCGACATGGCGGGCACTACCCCAAAGTCGCGCCGAACGATATCGCCTTTGCCGTGCATGCGCTCGTCTTCTCGCTCATCACTCTTGGCTCGGTGTTCGTGTACAAGGTGCGCCTTTCGCCCACTTGAACGACGACTTGTGGGGCGCTCATGTTCAGCCGCACGCAGCACGACCCGAACCAGCGCCTGTCGAACCTGAACCGAGGCGTGATCGCCTTTCTCCTCGCGAGCATCGCGGTCGGCAGCGTCCTCGTTGCAGCGGACAAGGTCGCCGCGCTGAACCTCGTCCTGTGGCTGAGCTACATCAAGCTGTACATTTCGACGACCAAGATGGTGCCGCAGGCGTGGATCAACTTCCAGCGCAAGAGCACCGTTGGGTGGAGCATCGAGAACATCCTGCTCGACTTTACGGGCGGTGTCCTCTCGCTGTGCGTCGAGCCTCGCGCCCTCTACGCGCACGCGTGGCCTGACCCCACACGCGCGCTCACGCCGCTCGTGCTCGCCCTCGCAGCGCCCAGCTCGTCCTCGACTCGTGGCTCGACAACGACCTACGCGGGATCCTCGGCAACCCCGGCAAACTGTGCGTTCCCCTCCGCGTCCCCTCTCCTGTCCGCACGCGCGCCGTCCTTTCCGTCAGACGGACCCCGCTGACGCCCCTCCTCCCCGCCCTTCCACGCGCATCTCTCCCCTCTCCTCTCCGCGCACACGCCTGCAGCGGCTTGAGCGTCCTCGCGCTCGCGTTCGACGTCCTCTTCATAGTGCAGCACTTTGTGCTGTACCGGCATGCGCGTGGCGCTGGCGGCGAGGACGGCGAGACTCGGGATGAAGCGCGGACGGCGTTGCTGGCGGGGGAGGGGCAGGGGGAAAGGGAGGCGCTCCTCGCGCGGCGGCACTCGGGTGCCGTCTGAGGCGGCAGGAGCGGGCGCGGGTGCATGCAATCGACGATGCGAGTCGCCGTGAGCGGAGCCGGGCAGATCCCCGAGAGATGGCACAACACGGGGAGGTGCGGAGGGGGGGGGCGAGCTCCGCTGCGGCGCGCGTCCTCACGAGGAGGGGGAATCGCTTCTGACGCGCCGCAATGTTGTGCGGGGTCGCGGACCTGGGGAAAAGGGGTTGCAGCTGCTGCTCTGGGAAAAACAGCGGGGCGCGTTTCTCTCTTTTCTGCGTTGCTGCTGCTCGATACCCCTACTGCCTACCTACAAGTACACGTGAGTGCGTGCTCCCTGCCTGCACGGGACGGGAAGGCGCGCCGGCGGGGTCGAGGCCAGCTGGACGCGCTCGACGCGACGGGCGCGCCGCCCCTCGCCCTGCGCTCGCCTCCCGCCTCTTGCTCTCTGCCCCCTCCCGTTGCTCACGCCCAGCCCCGTACGCCCTCGTGCAGTACTCGCTCGCATATCCCCAGTTACCCCGTGCGTCTCTCTCTGGTCGGCGTCCGCTCCAGGTGCACGCACCTTGGACGCGCCTCGACACCGACACACCCGCTGACCCTCTCGCTCCTCCCGCTCTCCCTCGACTCGCAGTTCTACCCCAAAAGCAACCAGCACCATGCCCGGAGACCTCAAGGCCCTCATCCTCGTCGGCGGTCCGTCTCTCCCCCGTCTCGGCTGCGACGCGACGGCTCCTCCGCCTCGTCGTGTCCTCGCGACTGACCCGCTCCCGCGCTGCAGGGTTCGGCACGCGCCTCCGCCCCCTGACCCTCACCTACCCCAAGCCCCTCGTCCCCTTTGCGAACAAGGCCATCATCCTCCATCTCGTCGAGAACCTCGTCAAGGCGCGTCTCCCGCCCGCGCTCGCTCAACCCCCGCGCACGTTCTAACCCCTCGCGCGCGCAGGCTGGCGTCAAGCACATCGTCCTCGCGGTCAACTAGTCAGTCGCGCTCCTCCTCTCCAGACAGCTCGCCCAGCGCGCGCCGTCCATCGCCGAACTCGGGGTCCTCTGCCCACCGCCAGGCGCGATCTGATCGAATTCCTGGATACTGACCGCGCATGTTTGCTATGCCCGCAGCCGCCCGGAGGTCATGATTGCTGTCCTCAAGCAGTACGAGGAGAAGTACAACGTGCGCACCCCCTTTCACCGCCTCGATCAGGCGTGTTGCGAAGGAGCGAGAGGCGGCCGTGCGAGTTCAGGACGCTCACACGCGCCTACGCACGCAGATCACCATCACCTTCTCCGTTGAGACTGAGCCCCTCGGCACGGGTGCGTCTCGTTTGCGCGCGCGGGCAGGAGGACGCGTCGAGCATGCACTGACCTCGCTCCTGCTCCTCGCGCAGCTGGCCCGCTTGCCCTCGCGCGCGATGTCCTCGGCAAGGACGACGCGCCGTTCTTCGTCCTCAACTCGGACGTCACCTGCTCGTACCCCTTCACGGAGATGCGCGACTTCCACATCGCCCACGGCGGCGAGGGCACCATCATGGTGCGTCCCACACGGGCTGTTTCTTCACTTCACGCGCTCACCTAGACTGTACACAACATGCAGGTTACCAAGGTCGACGAGCCGTCCAAGTACGGCGTCGTCCTCACCATCCCGGGCCAGAGCACCATCGACCGCTTCGTCGAGAAGCCCAAGGACTACGTCGGCAACCGCATCAACGCCGGCATCTACATCTTCAACCCGAGCATCCTCAACCGCATCGAGGTCAAGCCGACCTCGATTGAGAGCGAGATCTTCCCCGCCATGGCCAAGGACCGCCAGCTCCACTCCATGGACCTCGAGGGCTTCTGGATGGACATCGGCCAGCCCAAGGGTACGTTCTACGTCTTCTGAACACGCGAGCGCGAGCGGGGACGGCGGGCGGTGCGAGGCGCAACTCGGGCGCGACCTTGCCCCGCTGCTCCTCCTCCTCGCCTATCACCTCCGCGGGCTCTTCCGCGCGTCTTTCGAGCACACACTGACGCTATGCGCGTCCGCAGACTACCTCACCGGCACCTGCCTCTACCTCTCGTACCTCACCGCCCAGAAGTCGACGGAACTCGCCGACCCGGCCAAGCACGACGCCGTCACCGCGGGCAACGTCCTCATCCACCCGACCGCGACCGTCGACCCGAGCGCGTCGATCGGCCCGAACGTCGTTGTCGGCCCGAACTGCACCGTCGGCAAGGGCGTCCGCCTGCAGCGGTGCGTCCTCCTCGACGGAGCGCGCATCAAGGACCACGCCTACGTGCAGTCGTCCATCATTGGCTGGAGCTCGACCGTCGGCAAGTGGGCGCGCGTGGAGGGCACCACTGTCCTCGGCGACGACGTGACGATCAAGGACGAGGTATTCGTCAACGGCGCGTCGGTCCTCCCGCATAAGTCCGTGTCCAACTCGATCCTCGAGCCGAGTATCGTCATGTAAGGAGCCGTGTAGGTCCCACGGAGCCCCCTCCCCCCTCTCTTTTGTTACGCGTCGTCGCCGCCGCCGCCGCCGTCGTCTTTTTTTCGCCTTTCCCTGTCGCATGCTTGCGTTTCGCCTCCGCCGTCGTACCGCCCGCCTCTCCCCTCGTTCTTTTGCACCCCACTCGCTCACTCGCTCGTAGACGTCGCATCTCTCCCCCTTTCTTCCCCCCCGGACACTGCTCTCGAAGTCACCCTCTGCAGAATCGCGGCCTCGAGACGAGGAGAGGGAGAGCGACTCGCCGAGGGGAGCCCTGCACAGCGGGCTTCCCGCGCTTCTCTTGGGGCCCCATGTGCGCGGAGACTGCAGGAGGAGGGCGAGGAGAAGAGGGGGCCGGAGCACGCATCTTTCGCTTATTGACTTTCCTCCGCTGCAGTCTTCCCTCCCTGTGCGAGCTGTATTGCGTCTCGGCGTCTGAGCTGAGGATTGTGCGGAGAGGATCGCAGACAGAGCGGTACGAGCGGGGAGAGCGCAGTGCGAGAGAGGAGAGGAGAACGGTACCGCTTTACAACACCGCTAAGACAGGCGGAGGGAGAGCTACACAGATGCACGATCAGCCAGGAGAGCGCACAACATGAACCACGCACAAGCGCCGCACCGCTCAGCACGCCGCCGCCGCCTCCCTCCTCGACTCGGCGAGCTCCTCGAGCCACAGTTCGACGCTGCGGCGCCGCGCCTTGCTCTCACGCTCCTCGACGGTAGTGCGCTTCGGCGCCCAGTCGAAGGTCCGGAAGCGGCGCAGGATGAGGCCGCCCGAGACCCTCGAGTCGTTCGAGAGGGTCGACGTCCCGTCGCCGACGAACGAGTCGTCCAAGTCCGACGCGCTCGAGTCTGAGGTGATCGATTCGGTATGCGCGCCCGGCATCCACGAGACGTAGTAGTTGCGCGACGAGGAGCGACCCGTCGGAGAGGTCGGGAGCGGCGGGTACTCGCGCTCGACGACGAGCGAGGCGGGCATCTCGGGCGGCGCGTTGAGGATGATGGGCGCGGGAGCGAGCAGCGCCTGGTCGTCAGCATTGTGGAGGCGGCGGAACTTGCGCGCGACCTTGTCACGGAGGGAGAGGCGGCGGTGCTTGAGCGTGATAGTGCCGCGCGAAGGGGACGGCCAGTCGACGAGGGCGACGGGACCCGAGTCGTCCGAGGCGATCGACGACGACGAGCTCGGCAGGAGGCGCTTCCTGATCGCGCGCAGGCTGAACATGGTCGAGGTGCGAGAGAGCTTGAGCGACTCGATGTCGGTCGAGAAGGTCGAGTGCAAGTCGACGACGACCTTGGGCGCCCCCTTGCTGGGCGAGAGCGGCGCAGAGTGCTCGACCACTGCCGTGCGCGGCTGCATGGCGGGCAGGCCGAACGTCGGGAGGGGTGACTCCGTCGTGCGCTGCGGGCGAGACGAGGAGGAGGGTCAGCGAGAACGTGGGAGCAGCGTGAGAGCCTGGCGCACCTTCTCAGCCGGGGTGGAGAAGTCGGGGACGAGGCTGGCGCGGACCGGCTTGCGGCGGAAGAGGCGCGAGAAGCGCGACGAGGACGACGACGACGAGCGGCGGTGGTGCGAGGGGACGGAGGAGAGCATGGTGCGAGGCGGCTTCGGACGGGTACGAGGGGCGGGCGACCTTGAGGACGACGAGGTTCCCGCGAGTGGCAGGAAGGAGAGAGAGAGAAACGCAGAGAGACGCCCGCTTTTAAGCTCTCCTCGCCGTCAGTCGAGGACGAAAGTCGACCAGACGTGTCCCGACCCAAGACCCGCCAGCCTTCCCAGATTAGCGTCTCATCGCTGGAGCCCTCGATCACAGTGCAGCAAGGTTGCGCACGCGCCGAACGATACGCTCCCGTGTGCCCGGTAGACTCCTTCGCGCCGCCCTCCCCATCTCGGATCTCGCGCTGGCATGCTCGTCCCGCGTCGCGCCATGCTTGTGCTTGCAAGCCTGCTCAATCTGCCTTGAACGCCCGCCATCGAAGTCGGACGTGCGCATCGAGCCACTCCGTCGTCGGGCTCCTCCTCCTCAACCCTCGAGATGCGCGTGGTTCCGCTCAAACTTCCTCCTCCGTGGCTCGCGCTCGGTTTCTCGCCTTCTTTCTTGCTTCCCGCTCCGCGTCACCCTCGGGCTCAGACCCGTGTTGAACGACGGGCCCTCCGCGGCCTCTCCTTCGCCTCCTGTCTCCTCCTCTCAGTCTTTCCCTCCCGCTTCCCACTCTACAGCGCAACAATGAAAGCCGCCACCGAGCTGATCATCTCCCTCTCGACCGTCTTCGGCACCATCTTCGTCGCGCTCGCCCTCGCAGGCGCCCGTTTCGCCTACCGCCGCTCAAAGCGGTCGCGCTCCAAGCCTGTCGACCCAGTCTACGAGGAGACGAAGGTCACCCTTGCGGGAGCTGAGGACGCAGGCAGCCTCGCCAATGCGAAAGAGGCGCAGGAGCGGTGGTTCGCTGGCGCATGGGGGGTCACGCCGGTCGCGAGCGCTGGGCCGGGAGGGACGGCGTGCGTGCCCTCCGCTTCTCTTCCGCTTCTCTTCCGCTCGTGCGCTGACAACATCGACGAGCAGGCAGTACCTCGGCGGTTGGTGGGGTCTCGATGCGCCCTCGAAGGCCGGTACGCCGTCCACTCCTCCTCCCCTCGTCGTCTTCCGTCCCGCTGACGCCAGCGTTCGCAGGCTGGTACCGCTCCTCCACCTCCGACTCGTCCCCGCCGTCGTACGACGCCGCCCCCCCGAGCGAGGGGTACGGCTCGACACGCTCTACCTCCGCCTCGACGATGCGCGAGTCGCACTTCTCGCGTGCGTCGCGCGCGTCTCGGCGGGCGGAGAAGCTCCTCCGCGCGGCGTCGTCATCCTCGTCGAAGAAGGAGAAGAAGAAGCCGCGCGTGAGCAAGACGAGCGAGTTCGGCGCGATGGAGCGCGAGGTCGAGGTCGATGCTGCGGCGGGCGAAGGGGAGGAGCGGGAGGCGGAGAAGCGCGGGCGCGGCGGCGGCGAAGAGAAGGAGCGGCTGGTGCGGGAGTGAGCGGAGACAGAGACTCAGCGGCACAGGACGGTTCGGTGTTGCAGCTGCGCTAGACCCCCTCCTACCTCAACCCAACCCGACGAGGCTATGCAAACGTCCCATTGCGCCGAGGCAGAGGAAGAGGAGGGAGTGCTGTGCAGGTAAGAGAAGAGGAGGGGAGGGGTACTGAAGGCAGAGAAGAGACGACGACGACGACGGAGGACTGAGGGAACTGCAGGTAGGTACAGGCGAAGGGACAGCGGCGAAGCGCCCGCTTTTAGGAAGAAGGAGCAGCGGCAGCAGGCGCCGGCGCAGAGGAAGGCGCACCACCCGCGCCGTTGTTCGCGCCGTTCGCACCGCCGCGCCCGCCGCGCCCACCGCGCGGGCCACCACGCCCCCTGCCGCCGCGAGACCCGCCCCTGTTCCACTCGCCGCTCTCGCCGCGCTCCGCACGCGGCGGCCGCGGCGCCTGCTGCTGCGAGGGGTCCGTCGGCGCGCCGCCCTCGCGCTGGAACGATTCCGAGCGGCCCTCGCCGTTCACACCCCCGGCGCCGCCGCCGCGGCCCCTGCCGCGGAAGGAGCCACGACCACGGAAGCCGCCGCGCGGAGGACCGCCGCGGTGCTCCCCGCCGCCGCGGCGCGCACCACGCGCGGGCTGGAACCCATCACCGCCGGAGGACTGCTGCGGCTGGGAGGGCGGGAGCGAGACGACCGGGACAGGGGGCGCAAGCTCGTCGAGATGCGGGAGGCCCTCGTCATTGTCGTCCGCGGCCCAGTCGAGCGTGGGCGCGTCCTGCCGCGGCTGCGGCTGCTCCGGCGCGGGAGGGACGCCGTTCGAGGCCGGCGCGGGCGCAACGAGCGAGGTCGGCGTCGGCGGGACCGAAGTAGACGGCGAGCTCGCGGCGCTGCTGCCGAACGTCGCGTCGGGCGCGGGCGTGCTCGGCCCACTCGGCGGCGCCTGCACCTCGAGCGCGATGTCATGCGCCCAGTGCTGCACCTTCTCCTCCGCAGGCGGGGTCGCGACCTCGGCGGCGCGCGACTGGCCCGCGTCGACCTCGCTCGGCTGCAGGAACGACACCTGCGGCGCGACGGGCGGCGGCGGGTGCACCGCCTCGGTCGCGCCGTCGACGAGCGCGACGACCGAGTCGGCCTTGCCGGCGGGCTCGTTCGACTGCGCGACGAGGTCCTCGATGTCCTCGTTCGTACGGGGCGCATCGCCCTCGGGCGCGGCGGGGGCGTCCTCGGGCCCCGCGGTCAGGCCGTGGATGAGCTGCTTGACGCGCTTGTACGAGACGTCCGTGCCGGGGAGGACCTCCTCGTCGCTCCGTTCGCGATCTTCGATAGCTTTTCGAGCGCGTCGTCGTTGCCGCCGAGGAGGGGGCCGTTGGTGAATGCGTCGAAGAGCATGCGGATGCAGGCGACGTCCGAGCCGGTCGCACTGGCGATGATGGGCGGGAGGACGGGCGGGGCGAAGGACGTCTGCGAGGGGTTGTAGAGGCCGTGGAGGTGGAGGAACTGGAACAGGAGGACGAGGTGCTGCTGCGCCTCGGCCTTGGATGCCTGGACGGCGGCATCGATCGCGCGCGCCTGCTTCTTCTCCTCGACGACGGCGACGCGCTTGTTGCGCTCCTCGTCCTCAACCTCCTCAGCCTGCGTACGGTGCACCCTGTCAGCGAAAGCAACAATGCGGCGCAGCGACGGAGACGCACCTTGAGAACGACGAGGAGCTCGTTGAGCTCGCGAGCAACGGCCTCGAGCGTGCCCTTGCCCGCGATCGCGCGCTGCTGGTCAGCGTTGAGGGTTCCGGTGCTGCTCTCGTAGCCCTCGATGCGTTGCTGCGCGCGCCGACAGGGAAGGTCAGCGGAGGTCCCGTGCGGCAGCGGGAGGCGGTGAAGGTGCTCGAGCGCGGGCCTTCACAGTAGGGGGAGGGAGGGGACGCACGAGCTTCTTGGTGATTGACCTGATGCGCTTCTGGCACGCCTCTACGGCGTTGGTCTTCTTCTCCTCGACGACGAGCTCCTCCTCCTGCGGCTGCTCCGGGATGGGGACGGGCGCGTCAGCGGCGGGGCCCTCTCCGGGCGAAGCCGCGTCGAAGGTGCCGCTGGGAGTGACCTTGTGCTTGCTGCCGCGCTTGCGGGGCTTGGGCGCGGTGGGGGCCTGGGTGGGGACGGAGAGGCCGGGGATGACACGCGGCGGGGGGGTGGACGCGGCGGGGGTCTTGGGGTCGGGCGTGGGTGCGGGCATGGTGGCGCGCGGTGTTTGTTCGCTCTCGGGAGGGAGCGGTGGAGGGAAGAGCGACGAGAACGCGACCTGCTGATGACGAGGAACCTGCCCCGCGTGAACGGCACCTCCAGCTTCTTCAGCGCCAGACAAGCGGAGAGGGTGGTCAGGGACAGCCTACAAGCACCGCCGTGCCGCAGAGTGAGGCCCAGCGTTGGGGTCGCGACCTCCTTCCCCTCTTCGATCCGGGACTCGTGCGAGAGATTCAACGGCAAAACAGCGCAGCTTCATTCCTTCGGCTCGTCAGTCCAGACAGCAGGGGTACATCGTGAGTTCGTGGGGGTATCCAGAGAGAAGGGGGGTACGGAACGGGGGATCCAGGAGAGGAGAGAGAGAGAGGGAAAGAACGGAACGAAGCACACACAACCCCGACCCCGGACAGCATAAGCCCCCGCGCACAGAGACGCACTATGTACCCACGTCCTCCTCGCGCTCACCTAGGCCTGCAGCGTCGCGGCGGCGAGCCTGCCCTCGAGCTGGTCGACCTGCAAGCCGAGCGCATGCCCGCCGCTGCGCGTCCCGCTCCTGCTGCGGCCCTGCACGGGGCTCGCGGCGCCTACGCCAGCGCCGGGCGTCGCGCTCCCGCCCACAGCGCCGGTACCCGCGTCGGCGAGCCGCTCGCCCGTCAGCTCGGCGAGACGCTCCTCGTTGACGAGATCGGCATACGACGCAAAGCTGAGCTTGCGCGGGTGCGGCGCCGCGAGCGGGTTTGCCGGCAGTTCGTGCGACGGCGAGTGCAGCGGCGAGGAGAAGGGGTCGTCTGCGCCGGCGAGACCATGCCCCGGCGCGGGGAAGGGCAGGAGGAGGGACGGCTTGAGCGGCGTGTACTGCTGCGACGAGGACGACGTGCGCTGCACCGTCGGCGGCGAGGAAGGCGCGGAGGTCAGCCCTGGCGCGAGGCCGCCCTCGGGTGAGGTCTCGCGGTGCTGGCCAACGACAGCGCCGAGGAGGGGCGCGCCCAGCCCAGGTTTGTTCGCCTCGTTCTCGAGCGCTTCGGCGAGGCGCTGCGAGAACGGGCCGAGCGACCCGCTCTGCGGCGGGGGCGGCGGGCTGCCCCCGCCCGTAGAGGTCGGCGGCGTCCCGACGCTGAAAGTCGAGCTGCCAGGCGAGGCGGCGCGGCCGCCCGAACCCGAGTCGGGCGAGAAGGAGCGGGTACCGCGCGTCGGCGACCGGCTCGCATTCGCATACACGTGCGACAGGGGGTGCTGCGCTGCCGCTGGCTGCTGGTGCTTGTCGTGCTGCTGCTGCGAGAGCGGCGGGGGCGACGCGTGCGCGATGAAGCTCGGCGGGATGACGGGCGAGCTCCACCCGCTGCCGGCGGCGGCGTCGTGCTCTGCGTCGAGGACGAGCGCGGCAAGGTCGCGCGAGGTAATGGGGTCGCCCTCGGCGGCGTACGAGAGCGCGACGGCGGCCTCAGTCAGGACGGGCGGGACGGCGACGTCGACTGCCTCGGAGGGGCTGATGTGGTGCGAGGGGGCGAACTCGACGTCTGAAAGAGGCGAACGAAGCGAAAGATCGTCCGAGTGAGCGAGAGGAGGGCAGCGATCGCGGCGTCAGGTCCGGCAACATGACAGCGGGAAGAAGACGGGGAACGCACCGCGCTCGAAGATGTGGCTCAAGTCGACCTGGCTGCCGCTGTGGCTGAGTGCCGCGCCGTCCTGCGTGCCCGAGAAGAGGAGCGCTCCTTCCCCACCGGCGTGGGCGCGGGACCTGGTCGGGCTTGCGGGCTCCTCGCTCGCGCCGCGCGCGCCGGCGGGGGCCTCGGGCTGGTCGGGCGGGAGAAGGAAGGCGTCGGCGGGACACTCGGGCTGGGCGGGACAACCGGTGAGGGGCGCGAGAGGGTTGCGGTGGGGTTGGCGGGTTGGGGCGGTGCGGGGCTGCGCGCGGCTCCCTGAGGCGATGCGACGGCGGGCGAGCTGAGTGCGTCGAGGCTCTGCGTCGTCGCCGGTGCAGGCGAGCGGGAGCGGGCGCGAGCGTTGCGGGCCGAGGCGGCGGTGCGGCTCTGGGGCATCCCGCGGACGGATGCTGCTCGCGGGTGTACGGGCGCGTCCCCGGGCGAGCTTGGCGGGCTCGAGTCGGCAGCGGCAGACGGCAGGACCGGCGAGTCGACCGTGATGGCGGGCGCGCCGTCGTCGTGCGCCGAGGTGGAAGGCGCGGGAGCAGCGCTGAGGTCGAGCGGGGAAGGAGCTGCGCGCAAGCAGCGGGTCAGTCGAGCGCATCCTTGAGTTCACAGCACGCGGACGTACTCATCGTGGCAGGCGAGGGGGAGGGAGGGAGGAGCAACGTCGTCCCCTCCGCGCGGACTTCGCGACGAGAGTGAGGGGTCCCCGGGGTTCCGCAGCACCAGTCGCTTCCGACACGGCACCCTCCTTTTTTGCAGCCTGCTCTCCCTCGTGCATGCTGCATGCACATGGACGCAGCCCGTAGAACCCACCCATCTCGCAAAAGACGACACGCGGACAGAAAACGGCCAACGTCTGGAGAGAGGGGATGCATGCGTCCGTTGCACAACACTCGCGTAACTACCTCCGCTTGTAGATGCACGGGTTGAGCAGCGTCGCCGCCTTGCGCGTCCGCTCGGCCGCCTTGCCCTCCTCGTTCGCGTCCACACCGCTCTTCTTGGTAAAGTCGAGCAGGATGAAGTGCGTGTTCGACTCGTCCTGCGGCGCGCGAGTACTGGTGAGCACGATGTACTCGTTGCGATGAGTGATGGCAGGCACGAGACGCACCTTGTGCGAGAGCGAGAATCCGAGCGCGTTGACGAGCTTGACGAACTCGTCGATGGAGGTGAACCGGCTCGTCACTTCGGCAATCTTGAGCACACCACTGCGCGCGCCAAGCTGTCAGTACACCTCGCAAACGCACAAAAGCGACAAGGAAGCGAACGCACCCGTCCTTGAGCACCCTCTTCGCCTCGCGGACCATCCCGATCCAGTCGGTCCCCATCAAGCTCAGGCAGCACACCACTGCGTCGACGATTTCCCGCCGGCGGACCCACCGGGCAGTGGGACGGACGAGCACTCGGCCTCGACGACGTAGCTCGACTGGCTCACGAGGTCAAACGACGCGACCTTGAGCTGCTTCTGCGCGATGAGCTTGGCGGGCACCTTGAGCGAGGGCATCGGCGGCAAGCCCGTCGCAGCGGGGGAGGTGGTCGGGACGAGCGTGCGCGCGAGCGCGGCGTCACCGCAGCCAAAGTCGGCGATCAGGGCGTTGACGGGGAGGGACGAGGAGCGACTGCGCGATGAGCGCGAGGGTGCACGGGCCATGTCGCCGCCTGCGAGCGGAACCCGATGTGGTACTACGGACATCGAGAGAGCGTCAATGCCGGGGTTACGGAAGCGCCGGGGCGGAGGAGCGCAAGCACGCACATCGTCAAACGCGCCGTCCTCCTGCATGAGCGAGTGCGCCTCGCCGCCCGACGTCGTGTACAGCTGCTCGTTGAGCATGCGGAACTTGCCGCCGGCAAGCTGCGCGCGCAGCTTGTCCTGCACCGAGCCCGACTTGCCCGCCGTCGACGCCGTCACGACCTGGCTCGGCGCGGCGTGCCGCTGCGGGAAGCGGGCGCACTCGCCGCGGGCGCAGGCGAGTCTGGCAGTGGGGCGGACCGGGCAGCAGGCGAGGCGGGAGCAGCGCCCTTGCCCTTCTTCTTGTCCTTCTTCTGCCGCTTGTTGGACGGCGCAGGCGACGGTGCCGCCTCGACCGGCTTGACCGGGGCCTCCTTCGGCGCTTCGACAGCAGCCGGGGCCTGCTTGGGCTTCTTGCCCTTGCCCGCCTTCGCCTGCGGCTGCTGCTGCTGCTGGTTTCCGGCCCCGCCCTGGGCCTTTCCGCCCGCACCGCCCTCCTGCGCCTTCATGCGCTTCATGAGCTTGTCGAGATTGATCTCGGTGCCGGGCAGTTTCACCGCCCACCCGCAGGTGCAGCAGCCGGCGCATCGGCGCCTGCATTCGAGCTCGAGCGTCTGCGCTTCTTTGCGCTGCCGGGAGCGGGCTGGGCGGCGCCGGACGAGGACGAGGCGACTGGTGCTGCGGCGGAGAAGTTGAGGAGGGGCGTGTCGAAGAGCATCGCGGTGTGAGGACTTGGGCGTGAGGAGCGAGATGAACGACTTGGCGAAGGCGCGCTCGGGTGCACCGCCTCGCTGGAATACAATTGCTCGGATGCAAACGCAGGAGTATTCGCTCCCTCATCGAGGCTATTTCAGGGCCTCGACCGCGGCAGCGATCTGCGCTGCCTCACCAACGTGCGGGCCCGCTGCACACGACCCGCTCGCCTTTCTCCCTCGCTCTCTTCACCCGCTACAGACGCGATGCAGGCTGCGCTCGGCACGAACCAGTTCTCTGCGCCGACGATGGACCCGTTCGAGGCGTGGGCGGTCATTCCCGACAAGCCGCCGCCGCCTGCGAGGATCCGCCCGTTCAACCCAGAGACGGACCTCAACCTCACGCGCTTCCTCGTCGGGTCCGCAGTCATGGAGCCGTGCGTCTCCTCCTCTTGCTCGAGCTCGCGCAGCGCCTGGGGAGGGCGCGTGTGCGGGGTGCACCTCGTCGTCCGACACAGCTCGACCTGCGCAGCGCGCTTTGCAGGGTTGAAGACACTCTGTTTGCACTTCCTGACCCGCTCTTACGCCCGCAGGTCTTCGCAGGCAAACCAGGCCGGCCTCTTCAAGCCGCTCTCGCTCGGCATCTGGCTCGCCCTCGTGCACGTGCTCGTAACCCGCGTCGCCTCGGGCTACCCCGCCGTCCTGCACAACTACCTCTTCCCACACTCGCCCAAGGCCGTCAACCCGGACGCGACCTTCCTCCAGACCGTCACCGACGCGGTCATCCTCATCCCGCTCCTCATCGCGCCCGCGATTGCCCTCCTCGCGCTGTTCGAATGGCGCCACCGCAACCTGTTCGAGATGGAGATGCGCCGCGCGATCGGCGAGGAGGACATGCGCGACGTTCAGGGGTACTACGGCGTCCAGCCCGAGGCGGCGGCAGCGAGCGAGGGGGAGGGCGCGGACGCGGCGCGCAAGAAGGTGTTTGCGGCGGCGGAGAAGGCGGGCGCGAGCCAGCCCCAACAGCGCAGGGGCTTCTGGGTCCTCGAGTACGATAACCGCCTCATCGGCGTCGTCGGGCTGGACGGGTCCAAGCCGGGCCAGCCGCTCGACTCGGTCGTCGACCGCATCATCGCTGCACACCGCGACAAGAAGCGCGCCGAGGACGCGTCGAGCGACGCTGCGCCCGAGGGCCAGTCGTCCGCGACTGCGCCGGCCTCGTCGTCGGGGAGCTCACTCCGCGCGCGCGGCGCCGACGCCCCTCCGTCTCCGTCACCCCGCCCACTCCCTTGTCCGGCACCGCGCCATCGTCCTTCACGCTCGACCCGTCCGCCTCCCTCCCGGATGGGACGCTGCACCTCCGCCGCTTCGGCACGAGCATGTCCTTCCGCTCCGCCGGCATCGAGGACGACCTCCTCTCCTTCGTCGCCGACTACGCCTTCTCCCCTACACCCGCCGGTGCAGCAACACCCGACGGTGCCACGCTCCCCGCGCCGGCGAAGCAGCTCGTCGTCACCCTCATCCCCGCCGTGCAGCGCTCCCTCCGCGCCGCGCTCGCCCGCAACGGGTTCGAGCTCGTCCCGCGCGGCTCGGAGCTCGAGCTCCCTCAGTCCGCCGCGTCGGGCGAGAAGAGTCTCGCGGCGAGGCTCTGGCCGGTCGACCTCGCGCAGAGGACGATGGTCCTTCGCCGCGCGACGTGGGAGGACCGCAGGGCAAAGGCGCAGACGGCACAGTAGGTGGTTCTGGAGGTGTTCTTGGGTTATCGGGTTGGTCGGGACGTGCGGTCGGTACGCAGTAATCTAATAGACGGGCCTCTTTCTCCTCCGCGACCTCGCTCACCCTGCTGCTTCTGCCTCTGCTGGACTCCGCTTCTGCGAAGCTCCTATCGCTTGCGATTGCTCTACGTGTCCCTCCCTGATCTCTTTCGTGCGCTGCTGCCACTAAGCAGCCCGGCGCCGCCACCCTCCCATGCTCGCACTCTGACCCTTGACCAGTCACGCCGGCTGGCTGATCTTCCGGCTCTCTCCCTTGGCGAGAAGACGCACGAGCGGCGCTGGAGCATGGGATCTGCGCTGCGTCGCTACTGGCGCCGCGACTGCGCGCGGCTGTTCACCCTCCTTCCTCCGCTCCTCCACCAGCATCAGCGTCTTCACCACCCCGAGACTCCTGCGTCACACAGTGTGCGCCTTGCGACGATCCCTGCGAGCGCGCTGCTCACGAAAGGCCTCCCAAGCTGCGAGGAGTTTTCGATGCGAGGCAACATCCAGGAGGTGAGGACGCGCGCGAGGACGCGCGCAGATCTCGCGAGACAGGTTCTTCACGCGCGCGGCGGACTTGCGCGAGCTGCACGCACGGCGTGCAGCGCTTCTCACGGTGCGCATTGGCAGAAGATGAACACCTGCCGAAGGAGGAATCGGGAGCGCGAGGCTCTCCTCGTCGATCTCTGCTTGCTCGTCGCTCTCTGTGCACCAGGTGCCCTCCTGGTACCCGCGCATGCTTGGACGGACCCCACCGAGCGGGCTCGCACGTCCGCGCCGGACCCACGACGGCAGCATCCCACGCAGGAGCCTGGGAAAGCGAGGAGACTGATGAAGTTCTCCGCGCGCAACGCCAGCTTGTTCAGGCGGCGGGACAGTGCACTTCATTTGCTACGATTGCAGACATGGTCGAGCAACTCTGCGCTGCTCCGTCGTCACCACGTGCGTCCAGTCCGCGCGCCGTGCCGCCGTCCTCGACGTCGTCGCGCCGGCACCGCTTCATGGAGGCCTCATCGGCGTGGCCGGGTTCTCACGGTTAGCACGCTTTACGTGCGGGCGAAGCCCGGACCTGAGTTTCTTTCGAGCTCGCAGCCTGCGCGCGGTTGGCTCCCAGCCCCTCCCCTCCCGAGAAGGGAAGGTGACGGGCCCACTTCGCTACGTCGCTTGCTGTGGTTGCCGAACGCCGCGCAGCCGCAGGAGCGCCCGGTGCCGACCGCCATACCGCAGCGGTGTGTGAACTCGCGCTTCTTGGTTCGCCCCGCGCTTCATGGCATGTCCCTCTTGGGGAGTTGGAGAGTCTCTCCTCTCGACTCTGTCATCAGCACGCGAGGCACCCGCGTCCCTTGCGCGCGCGAGAACATGCGCACTCGCAGGGGGTGCTCGCAGGCGTGGCGATGAGGAGACTCTTCCCACCCCTCGGTCGAAGTCACGACCCTCCGCTCGCCCTTCGCTTTTCTCCCTCTCCCCATCGCTACCGCTTTACGCACGCATCTCTACACGCTCAGCTCGACGTCGCACGCCGCTGCGACAGCCCTCCGTCGCCAGAACCGACTCTTCACACTCCTTTCAACCACCTTCGCTTCGTCCCGACTCCTTCCCACCTCCTCCCGCGACCGACTCCGACGATGCAGCTCAGCCGGTTCCTTCCCATACTCCCTTTCGTCTTCAGCTCGGCCGTTGCCCAGCTCATCAGCATCCCCGGGCTTGACATTGGCCTCCTCCAGAACGTACGTCCAGTACCGCCACTTTCGTCATCCAGAGAGCTCCTCGCTGACCTCTTTCTGCTACCCAGGGCGCTCTGCTCGACATCAACCTCGTCGGCAACTTGCTCGGCGGCGGCAGTCAGTTGCGATTCGTCGAAATGCGCACAGGGCGAGGAACTGACCCAGTCCTCCCGCAGGCTGCCCGGGCGCAACCGTCGGTGTGCGCACCTCGCTCCTCGGCCTCGTCCGCGTCTGCGCTTGCGTCAACATTCTCCGCCTCGGCAGCACCGACACGGCGTGCCCTCCGGTGCGTCGCGCCTTGCGAAGGTTCTCCGCCCCGACCTGCCGCTGACCCCGTCTTTCGCCCGCAGTGTACGGCCAACGCCTCGCCCGTCTGCGGCGGCTCGGGCACCTGCGCCTGCGCGTGCAACTCCGGCTTCTACGCGATCCAGAGCGGCGCCTGCGTCCCGAACACGAACTGCCCCGCGCCCAACACGCTCACGCAGGCGGGCACCTACTCGGTCTGCACCTGCGCGGCGGGGTACATCTCGAACGGCGCGGGCGGCTGCGTCCTCGCGCCGTCGGCGCGCGCGCGCAACCGCCACCGCCGCGGCCTTGGCGCGATGCGCCACAATCCCGGCCAGGATGTGTTCGCGCCGCAGTCGTCGGAGCACCGCATGAAGCAGACGTGCCCGGACGGCGAGACTGCATGTCCGCTCCCCTCTGGTGCGTCTCGTCGCGTTTCCCACGCTCAAGCGAGACTAACTCACTCCTCCTGCCTTGCAGGCAACTACGAGTGCGTTGACACGACCAGCCTGGCCTCCTGTATGTTTCTTGTCCACTCGAAGAGCCTCGAGCAACGTCCTGACGCCTTTCTCCCGCGCAGGCGGCGGCTGCGTCGGCAACGGCGGCTCGGGGCAGAACTGCCTCGCCATCCCGGGCGCGCTCTCCGTCCAGTGCTTGGACTCGAAGTGCCATGTCGGTGCGTCGTACTCTCCCCCCTTTCGTACCCTTTGTCGACGAAGCTGACCCCGCTGCACTCGCCAGGCTCCTGCTTCAAGGGCTGGCGCTATCAGAAGGACGGCAACGGCCGCTGTGCATGATCGCCCTTTCTTTCTGGCTTTTCCACTTCTTCTTTCCCTCCAGGCTTCCTTTCACGTCTCTTGCCCGCGCGGCGCCTATACCCCTCCTCCTGTCGTTCCCACGCCTGTACACACTCCTAGTCTTTTGCTTTCACCCCACATGCACGCCCTCCTCCCCTTTATTCGCACCCTTCTTTCGACTCGCCTCGAGCTGTAGCCTCTCTAGAGCAGCGCGACGCGCGACCAACTCTGTAACCCGCAGTCCTCTTGCACTCTTCGCTCGCGGCCGGCCGACCTTCCCAGTTGCTCCGACGGATCCTTGCTCTCAGCGAGCCTTTCCGTGCGTCGACAAGCTGCGTCAAGCGTTCCATGCGTGCTAAGCGTCCCCAAACCCCGCGTCCACTCACGCCCCCCTCGCCGCCCCCTCCGCCTCCCTCTCCTCCTCAATCCTCTCCAGCGCCTCCGCCGGGCTCTCCTCGTACCCGCCCGCCTCCCACCAGGGAAGTCGAGCACCCGCCCCGGCTCGTCGCGCAAGAGCTCGCGCCATGCGGCCAGTAGCCCGGGAGGACGCGGTGCAGCGCGTGGAGGAGCCATAGCGCGCTCGGGGTGGCGGTCGAGGAGGGCGAGGGGACGAAGACGAGCTGCGTGAGGTCGGCTTCGAGCAGCGCGGGAGGTGCGGCGCAGAGCGCGTCGAGGTGTGCGGGGCTGAACCCCGCGTCGAGGTCGAGCACGAGGTCGAGTGGTTCGTCCGGCGTGTGCGCGAGAATGGCGCTCGACGCGTCGAACGCGGAGACGGCTTCGAGCGTCGTTGCTGGTGGCGGGTCGTGCGACGCCGTGAGCGGGAAGCTCGGCTCGTGTGCGCCGAGGTGGAGGCGAACGAACATGCGCGGCGCTCCCGCAGCCTCCGAGCCGTCGCCGTCCCCGCCGCCGCCGGGGCTGACGAGCTCCCACCCCTGCAGCGTCCGCGCGCATCGCTCTCCATGCCCAACGCGCCACGTCCCCTCCTTGTCGGCCCATTCCTTCTCGAGCCGGTCGAGCATCCCGCGCAGCACCCCGCTCGAGCTGCGCACTCCGCCGCGCGGGTTGCCCTCCTCCCACGCGGCGCGGACGCGCGCGTAGCGCTCGAACTGCGCCTGAAGGCGGGCGAGGCGCGCGCGCGTCGCCGCCTCGGGGTCGGCGGGGTCGGACTGATCCCCCGGCGGCTGCGCCAGCTTCGACTCGGGCCAGGTGTGCGTCGCCGGCGCGGGCGGAGCGGGCGCCTCCTCCTCATCGTCATCACCCGAGTCGAACGCTGCGAAGCTGACAGCGCTGAAGGTGTCGGGAAGCGGGTCGGCGGGCTGTGCGACGGGGTCGGGAACGACGGCGATGGGCGAGGCGAGCGTCGACATTGACGCGGGGAAGAGCGTCGAAAGCGCGGGGACGAGGAGCGAGGTATTGACCACCTGCTTGAAGAGGAGGTTGGCGGGGTAGACTACGCGGGTGGGAGGTGGTCAGCGGGGAGCAGCTGAAGCATGGGGCGGGGACGCACGCTGCTTCGCCGCGACGCCGCAGAGCTTGATGCACGCCTCGATATCACGCTGATACTTGGGGAAGACGTTTCGCGCGATCATGAAGCGGAGGAAGCTCGTCATGATCTGCGGTGCGAGCCAGTGCGTCGACGTGTAGCTGCGGCGGATAGAGGGCATCAGTCCCACTGCGCAATGTGCACACGCGATGACGAAAGGAAGCGACGGCGCACTTGTCGTTGGCCCTGTTGTCGAAGAACTTGGCGAGCCTCGACAGCGCGAACACCGTCCCCGCTCACTCGTCCTCCGTCTTTTCGACGATCTCCTCGATCTTGGTCTCGAGCAGCTCGCCCTTCTCGGCGCCGCCATCGTCGTCGTCCTCCTCTCCTCCTCCTCGAGCTCGTCGGCCATGCCCTGGTCCGGGTCGTACCCGCGGAGCGGCTGCCGGCCGTACTTCTCGCGGAGGGCGACGATGTTCGCCTGGAAGTAGCGCAGCACCGCCTCGTAATTGACCTTCCTGTCGACTGCGCAGGCGTACGAGCGTGTCAGCGGCTGCGCAAGGGCGAGTACCTCCTTCTCCTGCAGCGGATGCAGGTCGAGGCGGGTTCAGCTGAGCGAACTGGGTGCAGGACTCACGGTGACCAAGCGAGCGCAAGCTGCGGAACTCGTCGCAGCAGCGCAAGAGGCGGAGGTCGTACGGAACGTCTCTGCGCGTCGAGCATTGTCAGCCCGCGGCCCCTCGGCATCAAGGGAAAGCAATACGCACGCGTCGTACCGCCCCTCGTCCTCGTCGTGCGGCTCGCGCTCGACATGGTCGTCCTCCCAGCCGCCCTTGCTGTCCTTGGCGAACTTCTTCCGCGGGAGCTTCTTCCTCCTGCGGCGGGCGCCGTCCTGCGCGGGCGGAGGCTGTGGGCGGCTCGGACGCGGCGCCGGCGGGCGTGGCGGAGGTCGAGGATGTGGGCGGGGCTGGCGGAGGGGGCGGCTCGGGCCCGTAGAAGACGGGAGGGGGCGCATTGGGCTCCTTGCCCTTGCGGCCGTACGGGCGGCGCTTGGGCGGCATGGCGGGCGTGGGGCGGCTCGGGCGGGGTTCCGTACGTGCGAGGAGGGTCCACGAGGGTGGTAGCGGGTCTGGCGAGCGAGAGCAAGCGGGAGAAGGCTTGGTGGGGGAGGGAGAAGAGGAGAGGGAGGAACGCCGCGGGGTCAGAGAGAGAGGCGTGTTGGGGTATGCCCTACGGAGAGCTTTGTAGGGGACGCAGAAGCACAGTCCAAACCTTCAGGAGCACAAGAACACGGCAGGAGGACCAGCAGCGATGAGGCGAGGAAAGCGGGCGAGGAGAGTGACCGGAGGCTCGGGGCAAGCAGGTTGCAGGTGGAGCATACCGAAATCAGACCTCTGGAGCGTTCCATACTGCTCGTTGCCTGCCCAGCGAGAGGGGCGGTGCTGTTCGAGGTTGAGCGCGCTCGTCCTGATGAGGTTGGTTCTCGCCACTTTCCTCGCTCCTGCCGCCATGCCTGGAAAGGTGCGCACTCTGACTCCACCGCACGCTCCCTCCCCGCTGACCCCGCCCCACCCACAGCGCACCCAACCCTCCTCCCGCTCCGCCACGCCCAAATCGCGCTCGTCCGCCTCGTCGACCAACCTCAAGCCCTCCCTCCTGGGGCTCAAACCGCCCGCCAAGCCCAAGGGCAAGAAGAGCGCGAACAAGGCGCGCGACCAGGATGCGCGCGAGAAGCTCGACGGCGAGCGCGAGGCGTTGAGGATCGCGCTTGAGGGGCCGGACAAGGTGCGCCGCAGGCAGTCTGCACCGTGGGGCGATGCTGACTCCACTTTCACCGTGCTGTCGCGCAGAGCAAGCCGCTCGTGCAGAAGAAGGAGGCGCCGGCAGAGCTTGCGCGAGGGGGCGACTCGCTCGCCAAGTCGATGGACGACGTCCTCGACCTCTTCGGCGCAGTTTGAGCGTGCCGTATCACCCTCATGAGTCCCTCGGTGCGTACGCGGACCGTTCCTCTAGCTCGAGGACCTACTGACATCGACCTGCGTTCGCAGAGCTTGACTGTCGTCCGCCCGTTCCTTCCATCGCCCATTTCCTCGATCTGTTGTTGTACTTCCGTACCCTTTCCCGCAATCACAACGACGTATTCTCCTCCAGCGGCAGTTCCAGAGCGAATGTCCCGCTTATTGCATGCCGTCACGGCCTCCTCCCAAAGACTCCTTCGCCCCCCTCGATCACCTCCTTCAACCCGCCAAACTCCTTGACCATGCCCCTGATGCGCTCGGCATCATACGTCGCGACCTTGTACGCCTCCTCCTCGACGCGCTCGAGGCGCGGGCTTGAGGAACCCCGGCACGGGGATGGGGAGGACGCCGTTGCGCTCGACCTTGAACGCGAGCCGCTCGGCGACTTTGTCCCGGATGATGCTGCCTGCACAGTGCGCGAACCAGGTCTGGTTGATCAGGACTGCGGGAGCGCGCCGGGCGGGTCAGCGGGAGGAGGGAGCAAGCGAGGGAGAGAGAAGTCGCACCCTCGAGCCGCTGCCCCTGCAGTTTCTTCATGTGGTAGTCCCTCCCGCCCGCATCGTGCACCGCGTACCGGAGACCAAGCACCTCCTTGGCGAACTTGACGAGGAACTCGTTGTGCACGAGCGCGCGCACGGCCGGCTCGCCGAGCGTCGGCCAGCCCATCTCGGCGAGTCGGCGCAGGTCGAGGATCCTGCACGGCGAGCAAGAGCCGTAGAAGGCGGGCGTGTCAATGATCTCGCGGATCCACCCTGTGCACGTCCGGCGAGGTTAGCGAGGGGAACAGGGGAGAGCGGGATGGGAGGCGCACATGGCGCGCCGAGGATCTGCTTCTCAATCTCCTCGTCCTCGAGTATCCGCTTCAGTGTCTCGGGGAAGCCTGCGCGGACGCAGCATGGAAGTCAGCACGCCGGACTGCGGGCCAGATAGCGGAAAGCACGACGCACGATCCATATTCGCGAGGTGCAGCACTGCGGGCGCCGATTCGTCAGCCTCCTCTTCCCAGCGAAGCGGAAGAGGGACTGGGACGACGCACCGACGACCCCCTCGCCGTCTGCGACGCTAACCACGCCGTCCCTCGCGGCCATACTCGCGTGCGCGCCCAAGTTCCTCTGTGTCCTCGTCGCACCGGGCGACACTCCCGGCTCGGCATCAATGCTCAAGCGCCTGCCCGCCCCCATCAGCGCAGATCAAGCCAGGAGGAGGGAGAGGCGGAGGCGCACCGGCTCGTGAGCGTCTCGAGGACGGCGTCCGCGTCTGCAGCGGTGTTGACGACCTCGACGACGGGGACCGCGTTTCCGCGCCATGGGCGCCGCCAGGACCATTCGGGGAGGAGCTTGATGGGCTCGCCGCGCTTGCGGGGCGTCGGGGTGGAGGTGAAAGCGCGGAGGGGGTGCGGCGCGGGAAGGGTGGGAGACGGTGGGAGGGCGGTGCGCGAGCGGGGGGACGCGATGGCGGTGCAGCACGGTGAGAGGGCGGCGCGGGAGCTCCCCGCGCGGGCGAGGAGCGTAGAGGAGGACCTGATCATGTCGAGGCGAGGGCGGTGTTGGAGGAGAGCGAGGACGACGCGTGGGACCCGCGCGAGCCTTGCAGGGTCTCGTACGAGGCGGAAGAGCGACGAGATCTGCTCAGGCGGGCGCACGGAGCGAGCACGAGTGACAAGTCCAAGGTCAACCTCTCCTTTTGTGTCGCAACTCGCATGCAGTCGCTCAGCAACCGCAGTCTAAGAGCAGATGCATCGACACGCGATATCAGGGAGGAGGAGGGAGAGAGAGAGGAGGGGGCGGAATGTACAGGGAGCGGGGCTGTAAGGGACGCATTACGGGCTGAACAGGAAGAGGCGCTTAGAGAGGGGGCGGCGCCTGCGGGCCCGCGTTCATCGCTGCTGCCATCGCCTCCTCGCTCGCCGACTCGAGCGACAGACCGACACCGAACTTGGACGTTTGCTGCACGCGCAGGAAGCACATCAGCGAGGAGATCGAGGGGAGAGAGCGAGAGGGTGCGCACCTTGACGTGGTCAATCTCGCCCGCGACATTGAACGCGAATGCCGGGCTCAGGCGCTGCTCGAGGAGCGCCGAGACCTTGCCGGTCGAGTCAACCTGGCCGCGGAAGGTCGCCATCCGGAAGTCGTACTTGACGCCGGCGGTCGCGACAGCCTTGCGCTCGCGCGGGTTCAGGGCCGGGACGCAGACAAGGTCGACGCCGGCGTCGATGTTGGCCGCAAGCTTCTTCCAGTACGTCGCCTGCCAGATCCTGCGACATGACCTGCGCGGTCGCGATCCACGAGTCCTTGAGCGGCTGGCCCTGCTCGTCCTTCTTGACGTCGTGCCACTTGGCCATGTACCCGACCGAGCAGTCCTCCATCTCGGGCGTCGGGCGCTGGTAAAGCGTCTCGACACCGACGGCAAAGTGCGGCGTCAGCGACTGGAGGTACGCGGCGATGTACGACCCGGTGAAGTCGGCGGGCGAGGGGTTGTACGACTTGAGCGAGAGGGTGTAGTCCTTGCCGATGCGGTCGTGCTCGAGCGAGAACATGGACGGCGACGAGGCACCGGCGGCGAGCTGTGCAGGTCTCGTGAGTGCGCGTCCTTGCTTCGGGAGGAGGGGGAGGAGGAGCGCACCTGGACGGACGCCTTGGTCGTGTTCTTAGGCGACCAGCCGTAGTTGTACCTGCCCGTCACGCTGCCCTCGTTGTCGATCATCCCTGCATGAACACCTGGAAGCGGGGCGCGAGGAGCGAGTGATCAGTTGAGGTGCATGAGACGGGAGGAAGCTCCGGCGGCGGGGTCGCACCTTGGAGGTGGCGAAGACGGCGCCAAAGTTGTAGGTGCCGGGGTTGATTCCGCCCATGGGCCCTGCGGACCCGCCCATGGCGAACGAGTGAGTGACCTGGAAGGCGGGGACCTGGGAGAGGGTCTTGGAGAGGTCGGCGCGGGCGCCATCGAAGGTGTAGTTGGTGAGGTGGGTGACTACGTCGAGCAAGGCATGCACAGGGCGGAGAGAGGGTGGGGCGATGGGAGCGAGGGGAGGGGAAGAAAGCCCGTCAGCCGATGAGCGTCTTCTGCTCGCTGTGGCGGGGTGCGGGTCGGGGAGGAGAGCAACGCACGCTTGACCTCGCGGCCGAGATCCTCGTGCTTGCCCGGCTCCGGGAGGTTGAGGCGGTCGCGCGCCGCCTCGAAGCGGTCGAGCAGCGACCCGACGGGCGCGAGCCACGACGGCAGTGCAGACGCGTACGTCGCCTCTGCGGGGACGGCACTCCCCGGGAACGGCGCGGTGAACTGCGGGACGGCGGCCATGGCGAGTGAGAGCGGGTGGAGTCGACCAAGTCCCTCCCTCCCTCTCCTCGTCGAGAACCGCCTCGGCCAAAATGGCATCCTCACAGTCGAGTGCACCGAGCTCACTTGGAGGCACGACAGCGTGACAGGAACGACGATACAATGCAGTGCGATGCAGGGTGACAACACGCGGATCCCGAAATCATGCGACCCCCTCTCCCTCTTCCTCCTCACAAGTCCATCGACGTCGGGTTCTGCTCGTCCCGGTTCATGATCCGGTTGAACTGCGGGAAGCACGTCGTCAGCGAGAGCTCGACTGGGCGGAGCTGCTGGAGAGGAATTGCGCGGCTCACCTCGAGCAGAAGCCGGTACATGTACACCTCCATATCGACCCAGCGCCTGCGCACGCCCGATCGTCAGCGCTTGCGTTACTCTACATTTTAAGAGAGAAAGCGCGAGACGCACCAGTGCGTCTCAGCCCACTTCTTCCCCTCCGCCGCGATCTCCTTCGCAAGCTCGTCGTGCGCGCCCTTGCCCTCCTCGTCACCGAGGAAGAACGCCATGATCGGGTACAAGTCTGAGTAGTCCGTCTGAACGGGGACGTAGCTGCAGGGCAGGGCAAGGTGAGCGTCAGTTCCTCGCTCGCTTGCGACAGCGAGGTGAGCGACGAGACGAGCTTGACTCGCTGCGACGAGGGGGGAATGCGACGCACTGCACCCACGGCTGGATCATCTCCGAGTACCACTCGGGGAAGATGGTCGCCTTGAGCACGAGCGAGTTGGTGCTCATCAGCCTGCGTGCGTGGACCCCTCGTCAGCTCGTTCTCCATCGCTCAAGCCAAGACGGATCACGCACCGATGGAACCGCCCGCTCCACCCATTCCCATCCACGTCGAGCATGTACTTGTACTCGTTCTGCTCGTCCGGGCCCATCCAGTCGCTCCAGAGAAAGTCCTCCTCAAACTCCTCGCACACCTTGTCGTTGTCGCACTGCTTAGCGTTCCCAAGGAACTCGAAGTCGAACCACCGCTGCGCGAGCGCCTGCTTCCGCGCTGTGAGCGAGCTGACGGGCCCGAGGAGCGTCGGCGTGTCGGACGGCGCGAAGGGGACGGTCGCTTCGCCCGTCTCGAACGGCACTGCGGGCGCGGCAGTCAGCCTCCATGAACGCTCGCAACCAAACGATAGCAAGACGTACATCGGCACAGCCGCGGCCGCTGGCTCCACTTGCGCATGTGCTCGATATTGAGGTCGGCGCCCGTGGTCGTCCCGCGCCAGACGAGCTTGTTGTGCTTCTTGTCCTCCCACGCGGGATCGCGCCCCAGTGGCCGGTCGTACTGGTCGATGGGGATGAGCAGGTCCGAGTGCATCGAGGTCATTGTCGAGACGAAGAGCGGGTAGAGGAGGCCGGGGCGCGGGCCGGACCTGCGCGCGGGGAAGGCGAGCGTCAGTCTCCTTCGCCGGACGCCTTGGTCTAGAAAGAGGGAATGGCCCACCAGGCGGTGAAGCCGTGGATGAGCTGCGTCTCGGGATGCGTGCACAGGTCCATCGCCTGCACATGCTCCTTGATGAAGCTGCGCATCTTGGGCTCGTCGTAGATCCGCCCGAGCTTCATCCGCTCGTCGAACGATGGCACGCGCCGCAAGGGCGAGTCGGGCGGGCAGACCTGCGCCCAGCCGTCATACTGCCAGTCGTCGAGGTAGTCGTCGGCCTCCTCATCCGACAGCACTGCGCGCGCAAACGCGAGTCAGCCTACTCGCTCCTTCCACAGCAGAGAGAGCGAGGGCAACGCACGCCTGCCCTCCCGCGCCGCGAGCCGGTGCCGCTCGCGCGCCTCGCCGCTGAGCACGACCCAAGGCACGTCGTGCCCCGTGAACGTGACGTTCATGTCGGGGAGGTGCTTGGCGATCCCGCCGAGGAGCTTGAGCATCTGCTCGGTACGCTCGTTGACGCCCTTCATCGGCCCGTGCGCGGCGATGTGCCCGCCGCGCTGCTTGAGCTCGACCGTGAACGCCTTATCCTGCGGGCCGGCAGAGCGTGAGCGCCCGCCTTCGCACGGGGAGGGGAAGACAATGGAGCGCACCTGGATCCAGAAGTCGGGGTCGAACTGCAGCTTCTCGTGCCGCTTGACCATGTTTGACGGCCGGACCGCAAGGAACGGCTCGACGCGGTCCATCATCGCGTCAAACTCGTCGACCATGACGAACGCGTTCTCCTGCGCAAAGCGGAACCAATCGCCGAACCCGCGCGGCGGTCGGCGCCGGTACCTCCGCTCGTACTCGTCGATCGCCTGCTCGAGCGTCCTGCTCTGCCTTGCGAGCTTGGCCTTCCACTCGCGCCGGCCCTGCCGCACGAGGTGGTGGATCGCGTGCGGCTGCTTCTCGACCTCGACCGCCGGCGGCGGCTTGTCCCCCGGGCGGAGCGGCGCGCGCGGCGGGCCCCGGTGCGCAGGGTAGAACAGGTGCCCGAGGCGCTCGCGGAAGCGCAGGCCCTCGAACGGGTCGCGCCGCGCGGCGGCCTCCGCGTCGCACTCTGCCCGCCAGGGAAGAGCAGGCACAGCTTGCTCGTGCCGCCTTCGACCTCGACGGGCGGGAGCCGCGTCGCGCCGCCGCCCTCCTCCCCTCCTGCGGCGTCCGCGCGGCCCATGTAGTCGAGCCCGAACCCGCCCGTGCGCATGAAGCGCGTTGCGCTCCGGCCCTCGCCGAGGCTGCTCGAGTCGGTCGCAAGGTAGAGGACGCCCGCGAGCGCGAGGACGAGGGCGAGCGCGGCGACGGCCTTCCTCCACCTGCCGCGGAAGCGCAGCAGGCCGGCGACACTGCTGGGATTCGGGCTGCCGAGGTTGGGCGTGCGGATCGAGATGCGCCGCGACGACGACAAGAGCGGCGAGTACAGCGACGACGCGGCGGAGGAGCGCGGCGTCCACGGCGACGGCGAGCTCGCGTAGTACTGGTCGAGCTGTGGCCTGGGGCTCGCCATCTAGCCAGCAGACGGCGCGCGCGGCGTGAGAAGAGCGAAGTCGCGCTGATGAGGCGGAGGCGAAGCGGCGCGCTTGCACGCGCGACAAGGTCATCGCCGCTCAGTTCTTTCGATCCAGTTGAACGCGCAGGCTGTGCAGGGTCGCCTGTGCTACAGTAAGAGACGCGCAAGGGACCAGAAGGATGGGATGTGGCAGCTTGTACGAAGCGCGACCCGGATCTCTCCTTACTCCTCCTCCAGATGCGCGAGTGCTAGAGAAACGACCGCACAACCCGTTACACCGGGACGCTTACTACGACAGGGAAGAGCCGAGAGGCGCAGGGAGGGTAGGCGAGGCGAGGGAGGTCGCGGCAAGGTGGAGGGAGGTGGGGGGAGGCGAGGGAAGGTCAGCCTGGTCCTCCTGGCGCTTCTGGACGACATTTATGGACGCGTAGAGCAAGAAAATGAGCACGCACGGCCTTCATCTCAGCGTCCTCGCCCTTAGGACCCTTGGACTTGCGCGCCAAGAGCGCCTTTCGGTCCTTGTCAATCTTCAGCTTGGTGAGGACCACGTTGGAAGCGTGGACCGGGATGCGGACGGTAGCGCCGTTGCCCTTGTCGCGCGAGACGCCCTCGACGAAGAGGCGGAAGTGCTTGCGCTGCGAGGTGATGATGCGACCCTCACGGCCCTTGTAGGTGCCGCGAACGATCTGAGCGTGTTCCCGCTTCGTCAGCACGCTCCACAGACAGTGTAGAGTATACAGGAACGCACCTTGACCTCGTCGTCCTTGCGGATAGGGAGGGAGCGGGTCTGCACGCGCGGATCGAGGAGGGGAAGGTCAGCCCGGCCGCCCCACATCTCCCCGCCTTCCGCCCAGCGACCTCCTCCAAAGCAACAGCACCACGCAACGCACGTTGTACTCCGCGCGGAGCTCCTTCGAGAGGGGCGCCGACATGATCTTGCGGCGCTCCGACGAAGGGGCACCGAAGTGCGCCTTGTGGGCCTTGCGGGCGGAGATGGAGACGACTGGTGGTTGCGCAGCATGTGCGTGGGAGTGGTGGAGCGCGGCGCAGGGCGGACAAGGCAGGAAGGGCGAAGGGAGCCGAATTGTGGTTGAGGCGGTGAGGAGGGCGAGGAGGGGTAGGACGGTCAGCACGGCGCACTGTGATCGCGCTGTGCGCACCTGGGTCCCCTGAGCCCATCCAGCACATTCCCCTCCACGCCGCACACCTTCACGCGCCCATCCGCGCGAGTGCGCACCCGCTGCGCCCGGACGTGCAGCACCTCCCCCTCGTCGAGCCGTTCCCTCCTCGCCAACACCTCGCCCGCCGCTCCCGTTTCTCCCAGCGTTCCCGCAGCCGTCCAGAGCGCCCTATCGCGCGCATTCCCGCGCGCGCGTGCGAGGGTGGAGGGGTCGAGGGTCGAGGGGGCAGGGTTTGCGAACGAGCCGAGACTGACCACCGGCGGCCATTTCTGCAAGCCTGTTGGGGGGAGAGCGTGGTGAGTCGGTGCAGGTGCGGGCAGGCACGCAGGGCGACGTACGGGAAAGTGACGGAGGAGAAGAGCGAGAGCGGCCGCGCGCCGACTCGGACGCTCTCGCCGCGCTCGCGACGAGGACCGCGTCCTCCTCTCTCTCTCTCGCGCTCCACCACTCGCTGCTTGCACGCGTACGCCTGCTTGTCTCGAACCTGCACCGCCGCGTGCGCACCCCTTTCCACCGCTCCTCCAGGTCGCAGTCCTTCGCTCCTGCTCCTTGTCCTCCAGCTGCAGTCGCCCAAGATTGACAGAGCCGAATCGTCGCTAACTCCTTTCATCCTTTACGAGAGACCCTGATGGTTGAACAACGGGACCCGCCCGCCCGAACTCAGGGCATCGCCCCTCCTCGTCCTCTCTACGCCTCCAGTATGGCCGTGGCACGAAGAAACAGCATTGCTCAGCCCAACTTGGTGCAGCTCCAAGCTATGTCGGGCTCATTTCCTGCGACGACACCCCAGTCCAACCCCGTTCTCGGCTTCGACTCCGCCCACTGCGCGCGAACGCCTCGCTCCTCCATCTACGTTCACGGCTCTTTCGGTCGCTCACGCTCGCTTCCTATGCTCTCCTATTGCCAACACAATCTCCTGAGGACGCTCTGCGTGACCTGCGGAGCGTGTGGTAGATGGCTAGCACGCGGGGCATTCCTCAAGGTTGGCGTCCTCCCGAGGACCCCTTCCGGCAACCTCCTGCGCCGGCTCCAAGCCTTCCATCCGCTTTGCCATGTTCGGAATGGCAAAGGACCGCAGTACAGCAAAAGACAAGGTTCGTTGGAGAGGCGGAGTCGAGGCTACACTCACGGGCATCGCTCGTGCGTTCACCACCATGCGGGCCGGATCTTGCTCGCAGGGCTGTCCACAAACAGCTCGGCGGTGCAGCCAAAACCCCCCGCCCTGGGGGAGGGTGTACCTAACCGGCTGCGAGGTCTACGACCTCCTGAGGCGATGCGTGAAGAGCCGGTGAACCCGCGTCGCCCGCCGCTTTGTGTATGTGCTGACAGTATAAAGGGCTTGTAGAGCTGGGGGAGAAGTTGCAGAGAAGCAAATGGATGCGAGAGTGTGCTTGCGCTGGTGCGAACATGCGCCGTTTTGGTTGCGCGTGATGGGAGGCCAGGACGGCAGCTCTGGCTGCGCTGTCCGCGCGCTGTGGTCCTCACGACGCCAGGCGTCCTGTGCTGCCCAAGAGGGAGTGCATGCGGCATTACAGCGGACAGCAAACGACGACGACGGGACGAACGGGACGAAAAGGGGGTAAGTACAGCGGCGAGACGGGGACAGCGGCGTAGGAGGCGATGTGCGGGCGTTTAGAAGATGACTGCGGACGGAACGACGGGTTAGCACAACGCCGCGACACGCAGAGAAGACGCGAGGGGAAGCGCACCATCCTCGTCCCTGTCCATCAGCAGGTCCTGCGTCGCCGTCTCTCCCGCGCTTGCATTCGCGCCGCCCACATCGCCGACGTCGCCCTCGCGGTCCTCCTCTTCGGCCTTGCGCTTCGCCGCGTCCTCGACCTCGCGCGCGGCGGTATCGCGCTTCTTCTTCGACTGGATCTTCTTCAGGCGGAAGAACTCCTCGCGGTCCATCTCGTCGAGCCTGCTCCCCGCTCGCTCTGTCAGCGCCCGCCACGCAAGGAGGAGCAGAGGGAGAAGACGCACTCCGAGTTGATGTACGAGATGGTGTTCTCGAGCCGCGGGATGACGACGTGCTCGAGCGCGTTGACGCGCCGGTTCGTCATCTTGATCACCTCGTCGAGGATCACGAACGCCGTCTGCTCCCCCGCGCGTCAGTGAGGGCACGCGTGATGAAAGAGGGGCGAGGACGCACCTGCAGAGAGGCGAGCTCGACGAGCGTCTCGACTGCCTTGGCGAAGGTCTCCCGACACCGCGTGATCTGCTGTCCGCCGCGGCCGAGGCCCGTCAAGCCGAAAGCTGGGCGCCCGAGGCATGGTCAGCCTCGTACGAGAGGGGAGAGAGGGAGAGAGCGCAGCGCACCCGCCGCGCCGCCCTGCGCGCCGTCGCCATTGCCCGTCCGGACGGGCTCAAACGCGGGCAAGATGGTGCCCGAGACGTTCTCCTGCTTGGCGCGGACGCGGAACGTCGCCTCGGTGACGCTCTCCTGGATCATGTAGCTGATGTCGCCCGTCGCGTACGTGACCTCTGCGAGCGAGAAGGCGGCGAGCTGCATCACGCGGCCCATCTTGCGCTTGGCGTCGTCGATCTTGCCGAGGATGGTGCGGAAGCGCTGTGGGGCGGAGGGCGTCAGCTGAGTATGAGTAAGGGAGGAGAGGGCGGGACGGACCTTGTTGAGCGCGTCGGACTTCTTCTTGAGGAGGCTGTGTCCCGTCTGTGCGCCTTTGAGCCGGGTCTTGGTGACGGTGAGGTTCATGCGGGTCGGGACTGCGGTGCGCGGCGCGGGTTAGTCCGGATGCTCGATGAGGAGAGGGAGGGAGAGGGCGAGGACGGACAGACGTTCTCCCTTGCGCCCTTTCCGCTCATGGCTGCGGTCGGTCGAGGTGTAGGGGGTGGTGGGGAGCGCTAGACGGGCAGGCGAGGCTGAGAGGAAGGGGGACGGTTGTCGGGTCGGGGAGGGGGAGGGGGGGAAGCGGAAGTCTGCGCGGCAGCAGGGGGACGAGTCAGCGGGCGAGGCAAGGTGAGGGAGGGTGCTGGCGGGCTGCACGGCTCCGATTGTGCTCCAGGTGAGGGTCGAGAGGAGCGAGCGGCGGTGTGCGTTCGGTGCAGGCGGGGCAACGAGGCAACGGCGGCCTCGTTCGCGGTCGTTCGAGCTGGAGCGGGGCTGGCGAGTCGAGGTGAGCAGGCAGGGAGGGCAGGCTCACGCACGAGCTGGCGGCGAGGGTCGAGGGAGAGGACCCGGCCGTCGTCCGTCGTCGTCGCTCTCATCGCACTCGCTCGCTTCGTCCCCGCTCCCAGCGACTCGCAGTAAGGCAGCTTGAGACTCTTACGAGTACTCTGACTACAGCTGACCCCTCCACCCGTTCATCGCCCACCTCGTCGCTCATCGCAGCCTCCCCCTCCTCCTCGTCGCCCCGCCCTCCCTCCACCCGCTCTCTCCCCCAAGACTCTGCTGCAGCCATGTCGTGAGCCCTCCCTTCTCTCCCTCGGCGCGACTGCACCCCCTCGCTCTCCCCTCGTCCTCCCCGTCACTGCTGCCTCGCCCCCGTTGGAGCGGGTATCCCCCCGTCCGCCTCGATCACCGCACCCTCGCCCCGCACCGCATCGCTGGAGCTGCGTGATGCGCACACGCAACTCCCTCTACCCGCCCAGCCTGCACGCGACACTGCACCAGCCGCAGCGCCACCCCTCCCACCCTCCTTCGCGCATCGCCGGCAACCCCTCCCCCTCCTCGCACCTCGTGCTGACCCTCGCCATGCACACACAGGGGCCTCTTCAGCAGCCTCTGGAACTACGTCTTTGACGTCCTCGCCAGCTTTGGTCCGTTTCTCTCTCTCTCTCCCGCATCTTCGGACGGCACGGGCTGACCTTGTCCCCCTCCTCGGCAGGCCTCGTCAACAAGGCGCGCTTCGCATTTCCGCCCCCTTTTCCGGCGAGAGACGCATACTGACATAAGCTTACCACGCGCAGAACGCCAAGATCCTCTTCCTCGGCCTCGACAACGCCGGAAAGACGGTCAGTCGCCGCTCCCTCGTCCTTCGCGACCCATGCGCGCCTCGCCGCTTCCCGCGGTATCCGCTGCGCCGCGCAGAGGCGAAGCGCTCGGGTGCTTTGCAGTGGATGGTCGAGGACAGGGCACTGACTCGCCGTGGGCCCGCAGACCCTCCTTCACATGCTCAAGAACGACCGCCTCGCGACGCTCCAGCCGACCCTGCATCCCAGTGCGTCTAGCGCTCCGCCGCATTCTTTCTCGTGTACTCTGCACGCCAAAGATGCTTGGCGCTGTCGGACTGTCCTGACGCCGCAGCTTGCGCCTGCAGCATCTGAGGAGCTCGCGATTGGCAACGTCAAGTTCACGACGTACGACCTCGGCGGTCACCAGCAGGGTGCGTCTGCCTGCATACTATACACTCGTGACGGCGGAACTGACGGACTCCGCCTGTTCCCGCCTCATGGCCGCCCTCGCCCTCCCTTGAATCCCTCGATGATCTACTCTCGCTCTACCCGTACAACACCCCACCCGCCCCACAGCGCGCCGCCTGTGGAAGGACTACTTCCCCGAAGTGGACGGCATCGTCTTCCTCGTCGACTCGCAGGACACGGAGCGCTTCCACGAGTCCAAGGCCGAGCTCGACGCCCTCCTCGCCATCGAGGAGCTCAACAAGGTCCCGTTCCTCATCCTCGGCAACAAGATTGACGCCCCCGGCGCGGTCAGCGAGGAGGAGCTGAGGTACGCGCTTGGGATGCACACCACCACCGGCAAGGTCCGTCACGCTCGCTCTTCCTCCCTGCGCGTCTCGCTGCGAGTGGTCGCTGACACCGCCTCCGAACGGCACGCAGGGCAAGGTCCCCCTCACCGACATCCGCCCGATCGAGGTCTTCATGTGCTCGGTCGTCATGCGCCAGGGGTACGGAGAGGGTGCGTCCTTCCCCTCCCTCTTGCTTCTCGTCCTCCCCCTCCGCGGGAGCGTGCGCTGATCCAAGTTGTCCAACCGTGAACGCGCAGGCTTCCGCTGGATCGCGCAGTACATGTAAACTGCGCCCCATCTCTCCTTCTCTCCTACATCCTCTTTCTCCACCCCTACACGCTACCCCACCCGCACCCGCCGTCCCCTTTCGTCTCGCCTGCGACACCCTAGGTTCCTCCCCTCCCCCGCTCCCCTCCTTCCCCCGCGCCTCCTCACGCACCTCTCCGCCCTCTCCCTCCTCGCTGTCGGCTCTTCTGTTTCGTTCTGCGCGCGCTCGTTCCGTTCGATGAAAAGCATGTCCCCTCTGTGCCTCTTCTCCTTCCGGGATACCGCGAGAACGACAGTTTGCACCGCAACTTGACCTGCAAAGCGAACGAAGGACGGGGGGGCGGTACACGCACACAAAGACAGCGAAACGGAGGGGAGGGGGGGTAACTTCTACGATAAGAGACGGGTATGCACACGTGCTGGAGGGTGAAAGGGGAGGGCTAGTCGATCGCCCGGATCGAGAGCGGCTCGTCCCCTCCTCCTCGTCCTCCTTCTTCTCCTCGTCCTCCTCCCGCGCCCCTTCGCCGTCCCGGTCGGCAGGCCACCCCTCAGCCGCCAAGCGCGCAATCTCAAACGAGCTCGCCAGCTCGGGCAGGCCGCCTTCCCCCGCGCCGGGGAGCGGGAGCGCGACGTCCAGCCTCGCAGGCGGGGGGCGCGCCTCCCGCTCCCGCTCCTCGTCCCGCGCGGTGGTGGTGGACGAGGGCGTCGGCGTCCCGGGCCGGCGCCCTCCCCCTCCCCCTCCCCCTCGGTCACTCTCCGCCTCGGCCTCGACCACCCTCGCAAGACTCAGCTCGGGCGCGCTCGTGCTCGTGCTCGGCAGACTCGACGACGAGGGAGCGAACGGCGAGCGCCCCGCCGCGGCGCGGTCTCGCGTGCGGGCGCGGCGCGCTGCGAGCGTCGAGGAGGTGGGCGAGGGGGTGGCGGTCGTTGCGAACTGCAAGCGCGCGGGATGTTCGGTCAGTCGCGCGCGAGGAGGCGGAGAGGGAAGGGAGGAAAGGGAGGAAAAGGAGGAAGGGGAGGAAAGGGAGGAAAGGACGCACGCCCTCGCCCGTGAGGCGCGCCATGAGCTCCTGCCCGCTCGCGAGCAGGTCCGTCAGCCCGCCGCCCGCCGCACCAGCAGCGGCGGGAGCCGCATCGGGCTCGCCGAGGGCGGGGAGCGCCGGCAGCGGCAAGCTCCCGCTCGGGCTCATCGGCGGGCTCGAAAGCTCCGCCGGCGTCCCTGAGGCGGACGCAGAAGCGGAACCAGAGCCGACCTTGCGGCGCTTGTCGCGCCTGACCGCGCGGGGCGTGTTGAGCGTCTGCTCGCGGAGCGTCTTCATGTACTCCTCAACGAGCGAGTCGGACGACGCGAGGCGCGCGGCGGCGTCTGCTTCGGCTTGCGCTTTGCGCGCCTACGCGTGCGGAGGAGAGCCGTCAGTGGTGAATGTGGGTGAGAGAGAGCGGGGCAGACGCACGGCAGCTTGCGCGGCTTTCGCTTGCGCCTCGTCGAGCCGGCGGTTGTCTTCGCGCGCTTGCTGTGTGGGCAAGGGGCGCGTCAGCACGAGAACTCGCGAAGGGGAGTACAAGACGACGCACCTTGTACGACGTGACGAACGTCTTGAACACGGAGAAGAATTCTTCCGTGCTCGTGATGCTCTTGGCGTCCTCGCCATAGAGCGTCAGCGCCTGCCGGTACGTACCGTCCGCGAGCTGGAGCGTGTCCTTGAGCGCGGCGAGGCGCTCGGCCGCCTCGCGCCGGAAGCGGAACATGCGCCTCGGGAACCCATCCTCGGGGTGCAGCGCGCTCAGGTCCTGGAAGTCGGCGTCGAGGAGGTTCTCGAGCGCATTTTGCTCCTCGACGAACTCGACCAGCGCGGTGCGGATGTGCTTGAGGTCGGCTGCGGGGGGCACACGTGCGTCAGCGGCGGGCTTAGGCATGGGAGGACATGCGGCGACACACCCTTGTGCGCCTCGGCGGGCTTGGCGAGCTCGTCGAGGAAGTGCTCGGTCGCCGGCATCGTCTGCGAGACCGTCTTGGCGAGGAAGTGCAGCAGCGTGCGATTGCTCGACGCCGACGACTTGGTGTCGACGAGCTTGTTGATTGACGTGACCTTGAAGCCCTGTGCGTTGCCCTTGTGGCCCGACGCGTTGAGGAAGTTGCCAAGCGCGAGGATGAGCTGGGCGCGGGTGGGGAAGGTAAGTATGCGCGCGAGGAAAGCGCGGAAAGGGAGCGCACCTTGAGCAGGTCGGCAAAGTTGGGCGCCTCGAGGAGCGCCTTGGCCGCCTCGAACACGCGCGTTGCCTGGTCCTCGAGCCGGCCGATGTTGTCGATGAACTTGGCGCGGTACATCATCGCCTTGAGGCGCGGCTTGAAGCGGTCGATGCGGAGCAGCTCGACGAGGAACCGGTCCGCCGGCGCGAGGAAGTCGAGCTCCTCCTGCGGCGTCAACTTGTACATGTTGAGCTGCGCCTCCTGCTCGGGCGTCGGGAGCACCTTCATCAACTCGCTGAGGTAGTCCTCGGTGAGGCCGTCTTCGTAGCGCAAGATGCGGCCTGCCGCGGCCTTGACCTTGGTCAACGCATCCTCGTTCGCGTCGCCTGCGGACTTGAGCGCGAGAATCTCTGCGAAAGGGCAGAGTAAGTGCCCTTTCCAACCGTGGCAACCGTGGGAACCAGCGAGAGACTCACCAATGTTCTGCCGCTGCCGTACGTCGAGGCACGAGACGAGGTTGGCCTTCTCGCGCTTCACCGCGACCTTGACCGTCTGCTTCTGGCGGAAGTCCTCCTCCATCGCGTCGAAGATGCCCTGCTGCCTAAGCACCTCGGCGATGCGCGGGTCGGCAGCGGCGCCCTCGCGCGCCCAGATCGTCGACGCGAGTCCGTGCGGCGACACCTTGTCCCACTGGAACGTCTTAAGCGCGCGCTGCGCGACGTCGCGTTGAGGAGGGGCACGCGCGGCGCTGGAGGTGGCGGGACGCCAGGCGGTCCGGGCGGTGCGGGCGGCCCAGGCGGGGACGGGGGAGGAGGAGGGACAGGGGGAGGACCGCCGGGGCCGGGCGGCGAGACGGGGGACCGCTCACCCTTCTTGAGGGCGGCACGGCCGGCAAGGACCTGGTCGAGGGCCATCGTTGAGGCGCTCTTGACAGCGCCGCGCGTCGGCGGCGGAGGATTGCCGGCGCCGCGCGTCGGCGGCGGAGGAGGAGGAGGAGGAGGTGGGGGCGGTGGAGGGGCGCCGGAACTGGCGATGAATGGCGGGGGTGGTGGCGAAGGAGACGGAGGAGGAGGAGTGGGGCCGCCTGTCCGCACTGGGGGAGGAGGAGGAGGAGGCGGTGGCGGAGGAGGGGGAGGAGGCGGCGCGGAGCTGATGTGGATGAACCCGGGCGGAGGAGGCGCGGGAAGTGCGGGAGGTGGTGGGGGAGGAGGCGGACCAGAAACGGGAGCGAAGGTTGGTGTTGTGACGAAGATCTCGTCGAAGCCGAGGGGAGGGGTAGTCGAGGGCGTTGGAGCCTGGACGATGGGTGTTGGCGGGACGACGAGCCCGTCCTCAATGCGAGAGAAGGCGGAGGCGGGAGGCGGGGTGAAGGAGCGGGAGCGCAAGGCAGTCGGCGAGTCGAGCTCGAGGGTCGGCGTGGTAGGCGCAGTGCGGTACGGGCCGACGAGGAAGAGGGTGTCTGGCCGCTGACCCGGGTCGAGCTGGGATGGCGGTAGGAGGTTGACGAACGGCTCGGAGAACGACGGCGGCACGCCCGAGGTATCGGCGAGGCTCTTGCCGGCGTGCGCGAACGGTGAGCTCTGGTCGCCTGCGCTCGACTCCTCAGGCTGCTCGATCGTGTCCGGCAGCGACGCCTCGAAGTCGGACGGCGCGCTGGACGTCGGCGCGGTGGACGTGCTGCCGACCGTGAAGTGGCTGACCTGCGAGTCGGTGCGGATGCTGTCGGCGTCGGTCGAGTCACGCACAGGCGAGCTGCCTATCTTGATCGACGCGTCGCGGATCGCCTCGGCGAGCGTGGGGCGGCGCTGATGCGACGTGTGGCCGGGACGCACGGTGCGGTTGACGGAAGGCGAGGTCGAGCTGGAGGTGGGCGAGCGGCGCACGGCCTGCGGTGTCGTGTCGAGGTCACTCTCAGGCGAGAAGGCGGAGACCGGCTCTTGCGGGAGGCGGCGAACGGGCGTGCGCTGGGAAGGCGGTGAGGGCGAGGGCGACCATGCGGAGGTCTGCGAGATGCGACGTCAGTCCTGCTGCACAGCGGGAAGAAGGCGAGCAGAAGACACACCGGCTCGCGCCTGCCCATCGCCAGCCTGTCCTCCGCCTCGCTTCTCTGCGCGGCAATCCCGCTCTCGAGCCTCCTCCTCGCGCTCGTATGGCCGAGCAGCGTCTGGCCAGGAATGGCCGGAACAGGCTCGTCGCCCATCGCGCCGCCCTCGAGGATCTGGATTGTCTTGCTGCGCTGGAGCTGCTTCTCCATGCGCTCCTGGAGGTCCTCGTCGACGCCGTCGAGCAGCCCTGCATCCTTGAGCCGCTCGTACAGCATGCGGTTGTCGAGCCGGAGCGCCGCTATCTGCTCGAGGTAGTCGCGCTCCTTGGTCGCAAGCTCGACCTTGGTCGCTTCCGTTGCGGCGCGCGACGTCACGAGCGTGCGCTCGAGCCGCGCGACGTCGCCCTTGAGTTTGCCGACGTTGCCCGCGTCGCCCTCGGCGAGCTCCTCGCGCAGGCGGTCGACCGTCGTCTTGAGGTGCGCGACCTGCGCGCGCGCATCGTCGAGCTCGTCCTGCGTCTCGGCGAGGCGGTCCTGGTCGCCGAACGTCGCGATGATCTGCTGCACGCTCGAGCCGAGGAGGTGCGAGAAGTCGCCGTCGAGGCCCTTGCGGTCCGTTACGACGGCCGAGACGAGGCGCTCAACGAGCTGGAAGTGGCGCATGCGCTGCTCGGGCTCGGTCGGGAGGAGGAGGAGGTGCTTGAGCGTCGAGAGGAGGAAGTCGCGCGCGCGGCCGTCCGTGTTGGCGAGGATCGCTTGGAAGCACCCTTGCGGGTCGCTGAAGTTCATCCGGACGTCCTCCTTGAGGTGCTCGGCGAGCTCGAGCGCGTCGACCTCGGCGAGCTCGTAGTGGTAGTCGATCGCCTCCTGCAGCTTGACATGTCTGAGGACCTTGTGCTTGTCGAGGATGCGCTTGAGGCCCGAGAGCTCCATCGCCGCGCGGAGATGCATGCGGACTTTGAGATCGCGGCCCTTGAGCAGCGCGGCAATGAGGAGCATGTTGTTGATCTGCCGGGCGAGGTTGTAAGCGTCTTACGTTCCAATAAGGCGGGCGAGGGCGGAGAACGTACAGCGTATTCGGCGAGGACCTGGTCCTTCATGTCGACGCCGAGCGCCGAGCTCGTCGAGATGCCCTTCGACATGTCGCGTGCGCCCTCGCCGCGGAGGCTGAGCACGGCGTCGCTCGCGCCGACGGCACTGCCGAAGCGGCCGCGGCCGTCGATCGCCGCCTCCCAGAAGAAGAACCAGCCGTCGAATTTGCCCGGGAGGCGGCGTGAGGACGAGAAGTCGTCGAGGCCCTTGAGAACGAGGTTGAAGCCCTTGATGGGGTCGTGCAGGATGAAGAAGCCGAGGAGGTCGATGACAATCTTGCGGGTCGGAATCTCGCTCGCGAGCGACGCCGTGATGGGCGAGATGGACGTGTTGTTCGTCAGGGCGTCCTCGGCGCCCTCGCGGTGGTTGAAGAAGACCTTCAAGCACTTGAGGAGCTCGGCCTCCATCGCCGTATCGGGCCTGCGGTCTGACACGTTGTCGACCTTGTTGATGTTGTGCAACGCGTTCGCGAGAACGGCCTGGCCCTTGAGAGCGATGAACGTCTGCAGCCATCTGCGGGCGCGAGGGGGGTCAGCGTCGTCGTTGGTGGTGGAGAGGGAGGAAGCTGCGACGCACTTGCGTTCGTACGTCCGGATGCACACGCTCAAGCTCGCGACCTGCTGCTGCGTGATCGAGCCGTTCATAAACCGCCCGATGTACCACTCGGGGCTCTCGTTCTGGCCCCAGGTTGGGCCCCTCCCGCTCGCCCTGCTGCCCGCCCCCGCGCCGAGCGAGCCCATCCCGCCGCCACCGCCTATCCGCGGGCTCGAGGCAAAGTCCGCTGCGCTCCGCGCGCAGTGCCGACAGCGGGTGCGCTCCGCGCGTCGACGGGCCGCTGCGTGAGCTTCTCGCGCGCCGTCTTCCAGCGCATGAACGCGTCGTTGTAGATGAGCGTCCACTTGTTCTCGAGCTCCATCCCGCGCGCCTTCTCGAGCGCCGTCTCGGATGTCGTTCCGATGCGAATCTGCAGCTCGTCGAACATGTCCTCGATGACCCGCGGATCTGATGGGCGTTTGAAGTTCGCGTCAAAGTCGGAGGTGAAGGGGGAGGGGGCGGCGCCGTGGAACGTTGAGTCGTGCGCGATGGATTGAGGGGTGCGAGGGGCAACGGAGGAGGCGACGGACCCGCGGCGCGGCGCCATAAACGGGATGGCGCTCGCGAACGTCGACGCGGCATGCTCGCCCTTCGTGCCGGAGCGGCTGCTCGCGACCGTCCCGCTGCTGAACGGGCGGTCGATCGAGCGGAAAGACGCCTTGCTCGAGAGCGTGGGATTTCGCGGGGTCGCCGAGAGCGAGTCCCGCTCCCCGCTAGAAGCGACGGTGCTGAACGACGAGCGCCCGAGCGTGCCCCTCCGTGTCGGCGACATCGGCAGAGGCTTGCTCGGGTCGGGCGAGCCCATTGTCGAGCTCGACACGCTCCCGCGCGCGTCCCGCAGCGCGCCCTTGTCCGACGTCGCGCCGAGCGAGTCGACCCTTCTCCTCCGCTCGCGCTCGCCGCCCTCGCCTGTCGCGCCGCTCTGCGCGCTCGACGCAACCGAGCGGATCGACATTGCGTCCGGCGAGCGCGGCCTGCTGGCGTGGGAGCTCCCACTCCGGCTGCTGCTGCCGTTGCAGCTCCTCGACCGACTCTCCGCGATGCCCAGCCCCATCACGCTCGAGCACGCGCGGGCGGCGGTCGACACGCGGGCGGGCGGGAAGTTGCCCAGCGCGTGGCTCATGCGCTCCTGCTGGGCGGTGCGCGGGCTGGTCGTCGCGGCGGCATCGTCGAAGGGCTGCCCGGGGAGGGGGAAGGCGGACGAGTAAGGAAAGGCGCTCGCACTGTGCGCGGCGGCGGCCTTCGTCGGGGACGAGGTGGGGAGGCGCTCGTACGGGGTGCTCGAGATGTCGTCGAGGCTGGCGGCGGTGTCGAGGGTGAGGAGCGAGGGCGACGAGGCGGCGGACGTGGGGCGGCCGAGGCGCTTCTTCTTGAATAGGTCCAGGGTGGGCAGTGCGGCTGGGCTGGGCGCCCGCCTGAGCCGTCTCGGGGTCTGCGCGCGCTGTTACGGCGACGAGAGGCCGGGCCGCGACGAGCGAGGCGGGGAGCTGTTGACGGGTGCCGCGCGAGGTCGTTCGAGCGCGTGCAGGCAGCGGGGCGGGCGTCTGAGCTCGTGCTGGCCTCGTCGGAGCAGTCTGGCCTGGCAAGCGCGCGTTCAGGGTGAGGAGAGTGGACGAACGAGCGCGGCACCTTCTCGCGCTCCTCGACAAGGGCCGCTTCCGTCAACATCGCAGGGCTGGGCGGGAACGCGTTCTTTGTGGCTGTAGCTCTCCACGCACCTCGTTTCTCACGCGCTCGACTTCGTCCTGATGCTTGCGGCGTCCGCTAGCGCCTCTTCCCATTCTCATCGCTCGACCCGCCTCTCTCGTCCGTAACAACGCTGAGGGAACTGCTGAGCCGCGCAGTGTGAGCAGTGTCTCCCCACAGGACGTCTCGTCGCGGTCGATCCTCGTTCCGGTACAGACGAGCCTGCTTGGCCTCCTCGCTTCGTCGCAGCTTTCAGCGGCCACTCCCCGGGAGAGATCGTAAAGAGGGTGATGCATGCACGACAACGACAAGATGCGCAAAGAAGAAGGAAGAGAAGCGAGCGAAGGAAGAGGCGGGGGCGAAGAGACATGATGCACATACAAGCCCACTATCCACGGCGCGCGCCCTCCTGCGCGCCCGAACCAGACGGCGCGTCCCCCTTCGCCGCCGAGACGTACCTCCCCGCGACAGGGTCCCACCCGCCCGCGACGAGCCGCGCCGCAGGCGAGTAGACGAGGTCCGAGATGCGCGTCCCAGCCATGGGAACGAGCGGCGCGTTGAGCGCACGTCCGCGGGTGGGGCGGACGCACTCGCCGGCTGGGCGACGGCGGGCGATGCGGGCCGCTTGCGCGAGGAGGACGCACCGTCCGCCGCTGCGGAAGACGCGCGCCGCCCAGACGAGGACGATGCAGCCGGACCTTGCGACGCGCTCGCGGCCGAGACGTACTTCCCCGCGGCAGCGTCCCACCCGCCATTCGCAGCGACGGCCGCAGGCGAGTAGATCAGGTCGCGCAGCGGCTGCGCGATGGGGAACGAGCGGCGCGTCGAGCGCACGCCTTCGGGCGGAGCGGGTGACGGTGCGGCGGGGCTGCCGCTGCTCGACCCGATCGAGGTGCGCGAGGCGCGGGAGGTAGAAGGGACGAGCGCGCGCGGGGTGGAGACCTTCGCCGTTGCGGTGGCGGCGGTACGGGGTGGAGGGCGTGCAGCCTTGGGTGCGGGTGCAGGTGCAGGCGCGGCCTTGCGCGCCGGGGTCGGCGGAGGAGAGGGTGTTGGGAGGCGTGGGGGAAGCGGGTTGTGCGAGGGATCGCGCGTCGCCTCGAACTTGGAGATGTCTGCAAGCGAGCGTAAGTTAGGTCGAGTGTGGAAGAGAATGAATGGAAAAGGAGACGCACAGCGACCCTTCTCGAAATCATACCCGCCCGTCGCAGCAAGCGTCTCCGGCGCGTAGAGGACGTCCTGCAGCTTGCCCGGCAGCGGCTGGGAGCGCGTGCGCCGCGCCTCGAGCGACGGCGGTGCCTCGACCTGGCGGGAGGCCTTCCCCGCGCGCGTGATGGATGCGCGTCGCTCGCTCGGCGCAGCATCCGAGATGCGCGCCTTCTTGCCCTTGCCCTTCGACGTCGACGCAACGGGCTCTGGCTCGGGCGCGGGCGACTCGGGCAGCTTCGAGTGCCGCCTCGTCGAGCGCGGGTTCAGCGACGGGCCGGGCGACGGCCGCGACTCGTCCGAGGTGCGCTTGCGCTGCTGCTGCGCCGCCGCAACAGCCGCTGCATCGCCGCTCGCAGACGTGCTCGCGCTCGCGTTCGACGACTCGGCATGCGGAGGCGTTGGGGCAGTCGAGCTCGGCGTGCGCGGCAGCGGTCTGCGGAGGGGCGTAAGCGGAGGAAGCGGAAAGGTGAGGAAAAGAGAGGCGCACGGTGCACACAGCAGCATCAGCAGCGCCGCGGCTGCATCCTCCGGGTCGGGCGGGGCCTCCGCCGCACCCTCCGCGCCTGGCGCTCCGTCACTCGCGGCCAGCACCCCGCCAGGCGGTGCGGCCGCGCCCACTTTTCCCTGCTCCGCCTCTTCACCCACGCGCGGTTTCTCCTCCTCCTCCTCCTCAACCTCCATCTTGTCGACCGGCTCGGACCGCTTCCCCGCCCGCCGCTCATCGCCGTCATCCCCTCCCCCACCGCCCGCGCCGCCGAGCCCGCCGCTCAGCCCGCCCGCGCCCGTCGCCGCACCGGACCCAAGAGTACTTTTACCGCCCCCCGCTTGGCTGGGGCCGCTCCGAAAACCCTGCTGGGCTCCCGAGCTGGACGGCGCGGGCTGCCCGCCGCCGCCGGTGCCGCCGCCCGAGTCGGCCGCTGCGCCGTAGAAGCCGCTCGCGGGCGCCGAGATGGGCCCGCGCGGCGACGGAGCGGGCTGCACGCCCTTGCCCTTGTCGGGCACGGCGCAGAGGACGACCTCGTCCTCGTGGTCGTCCTCCTCGGAGGCGGACGGGCAGGGCAGGTGCGGTGAGAGCGACTCTTCGACCGGTGTGGAGGTCGACATGCCGACCTCGCAGGCGACGGCGCGGAACGCGACTGTCGAGGCCGAGATGGAGACGGACGTGTCGGAGGTGAGGGAGCGGCTCGAGCGCGACGTCGTTCCCGTCGCGGTTGTGAGGGTGACGCTCGAGCTCGACGCGGCGGCGTTGCGCGACGAGGGCATCGCGAAGGGCAACGGCCCCTCGTCGATGGCGTCAGCCGCCTTCTGCGGCGACAGCATCGCCTCGACCTCCTTCATCTCAGCCTCGTCCGCGCCGCCCGCCTCCACCGCGCGGGCCATCTCCTCGTCCCCCTGCGCCTCCTCCTCGCCCTCCTCCTGCTCGTCGCTCACGTCGCTCAGGTCCGAGTCGTCTTCCGTCCCGCCCATCGCCTGCCTCAGCTTCGCAAAGGTGCGGTCGCGCGCGCTCGCCGAGCCCAGTTTGACGCGGCTCGAGCTCCGCTCGCCGAGCCGCACCTGGCGGAGCTGAACCTGGCTCGTGCGCGGCTTCTTCCCCACTCGGGGAGAGCCCGCCGCGCTCGCCGGCGCAGGCGAGTCCGTCTCGGCGCGCCTGCGCTTCCCGAGCGCAGGAGGGGCCGACGCGCGCGGCTTGCGCGTGGCCTTCGGCGCGCCGGCGTTCTCCTCGACAGGGGAGACGGTCGGGCCCGTGTAGCGCGCGATGCGGCGCCTCGCGTCCCACGCGTAGTCCTTCGCGTACCCCGGCGGCGGGGGCAGCTTGGGCTGGACGATCAGGCGCGGCTGGCCCCGCAGCGCGTCGGCGGGGGAGAGCTCCCCGCGCGTGGGGTTCATGCGCGACGAGCGCGGGCGCGC
This sequence comes from Rhodotorula kratochvilovae, assembly GCA_019926025.1. Taxonomy (NCBI): domain Eukaryota; kingdom Fungi; phylum Basidiomycota; class Microbotryomycetes; order Sporidiobolales; family Sporidiobolaceae; genus Rhodotorula; species Rhodotorula kratochvilovae. The sequence goes on along the minus strand of JAHSUG010000003.1, from coordinate 351,916 downwards.
GCGACCGGGCGAGCGCGACCCGAGCGCGGAGAGCGACGCCGACCGCTTCAGGCCGAGGCCGACGGCGCGCTGCGCGGTTGCGGCGCTCCCGAACGTCGAGGCGACGGGCTTGCGCGCCTCGTTATAGTCGGGCGCGGCGATGGTCGAGGCGCGGCGGGAGCGGCGGGATGCGGGGGTGGGGGAGGCGGCGCGCGGCTTGGGAGTGGCGGCGGGCTTCGGCCGCGACGACGCGAAAGCGCCTTGCTTGAGCCTGCGGAGTTCGGAGTGAGCACAGCGCGGTACGAGGGCAGGTGAGCCGATTTACTGCTCGCAGGTCGCGCAAAGGCACGTCGCGTTGTCGCGCTCAAAGTAGTGGTCGCCTGCGGGGGTCGCCAGGTCAGCTCGAGACCTGCAGGAGGTAACGAGAATGCGCACCGTAGTGCGTAAAGAGCTCCTCGTCCTTGGCGATGTCCTCGAGGACCTTGAACGACATGTTGGCGCCGACGAGGTTGAACTCGACGTTATTGCGACAGTCGTGGTTGACGAAGCGGGCGGGGCCGAGGAGGAGGCAGAAGCACTCCTTGCGCTGGCTCCAGAGGACGGAGAAGTCGCTCCTGCCGCCCTCGCCGCGGAGCTCGTCGTCCTCCTCCTCGGTGAGGTCGGCGATCCCGCCGCGGAGGTTGACGACCTCGCCCTTCTTGAACGCGCGCGTCGCAAACACGCCGACCTCGATGAACGTCTCGGGGTCGCGGCGGAGCTTGGCCGCGACGGACGCGGGGACGGCCTTGCCCTTCTTGCTCCCCGGCACGCCGCGCGGGTTCTTGTACCGGTCCGTCTCGTGGAAGGCGATGCCGCTATCGGGGCGGAGGGCGAGGATGTAGCGCTTGGCATGGTGCGCGAAGAGGGGCTCGTCGTCCCACTTGAGGTTGAACGACTTGACGGCGGAGAGGTCGAGGAGCGTGTCGAGGGCCTCGTGAACGGCGACGGTGCCCTTGCGGAGCTGGATCATGCGGGTGAGGGAGAGTCAGTGACGGTGAACGGCAGGAGGGAGCTCCTCGCAGCGCGCACGCCGCCCAACCCGGCGCGCGTCGGTCCCCACCTTCCTCCACGATAGAGCCAGCCTCCCGCGTCAGCCGGCATCGCGCACGTGCCGCGCCCCGCCTTGCCCGCGCATCTCGCCAGCATGCCCCTGCAGTGCTCGCCGGCGTGCCCACGTCAAGAGCGGGCCTCACCTCCTTGACGAGCGCGCGGACGGCGTCGACCTCCGCGTCGCCCATCCGGAGCTCGCGGGCAAACTTGTTGATCTTGCCCGTACTGCGCCCGCCGAGCTTGGGTTCCTCGAAGATGCTCCAGTCGAGGAGGAGGCGCGTCAGGAGATCGTCCGCGCCGCTGAGGAACGGCACGCTGGCCTGCGAGTTGCTCGTTCGGAGCGGCTCGGCGCGGGACGACATCCTCGCGGGCGACGCGCACGGGCAGGTGTGCTCAGGAAGGGGAAGGGCGCGTGCAGCGAGCGGCGCGGACGGGCGGCTTGAGCGAGAGGAGCGAGTTGTACGAGGACAAGGGACGCGGCGCGAGAGCCGGCGCGATCAGGCGACACCTGCTCTCTCGAGTAGCGAAATGCTCCGGCGCATCACGACGACAAGCACATCAACGGGCAACAAGCGCGAGAGAGAAAACAAAACGACAACATGCTCAACCTCCGCGGCCCTTCGCGTTGCTCAGTGCGCGACACTCTTCTCCACCTTGTCCGGCAGCAGCTTCGTTACGACCCCGAGGGCCTTGGTGCGCCCTTCGCGGAAGAGGAACCGCTCGCCGACGTGCAGGTACTCGGCCTGCCGGAGGAACCGGAACGAAATGGTCGCGCGGTCGCCCGTCCGGATCGCTTGCTTGTCGACGATGTGCTCGACTTGCACTGTCTGCCGCACCGCGCCGACATGCATCATGGCCTACGCGCAGAGGGAGGGTCAGGCGTATGCGAAGGGAGGGAAACGAGAACGAGGCGGACCTGGTAGCGCGTCGTGATCATCCTGCGGGCGCACGCGATCAAATCAGCACGCAGCGCACGCAGTCAAATCAGCACGCATCAGGAACGCAGCGATATGACGACGCACGTGTTGTGGTACAGCACCAGCACGCTCCCCTCAAACCTCCTCGTCGCGACGGGCGGCGGGTCCGTCTTCGCCAGCAGCACCATCCCCTTGCGGACCTGCGCGCGCTTGATGCGCTTGAGAGCGAGCGTGACCGCCTGCCCCGCCTCGGCGTAGTCGACGTTGACGCGCTTGCGCTGGATCGACTTGATTGTCGCGGGGATGAACGAGTCGACCGCATCGGGCCCGAGGAGGAGGACGTCGCCCGGACGGACGGAACTGCGGCGCGGCGCATGGTCAGGGGGAGCGACGGAGGAAAGGTGCAGGAGGTGCGCACCCCGACAGGATCACGCCTGAGACGACGGTGCCGACCTGAAAACGGCGGCGAGTCAGTCACGTTCCCCGAACGGGGAAAGGAGAAGGTGGACGTACGAAAGGAACCGAGTAGACCTCGGACGTCTGGAACTCGAAGTCGGCGTTGACGGGGTAGAGCTGCTCCGTGTTGGCGGGACGCACGACGTTGAGGAACGTCTGCGGGCAGGAGGCTCTCGTCAAAACCACACTCGTATATGCTCGACGTCGAAACGTACCCTGAGCAGCCCGAGCCCCTCGCCGGTGAGATTGCTGACGCGGAAGATCGGGCAGGCCTTCTCCGCCGCAAAGCCCGAAGCGAGCTCGCACGCCATGCCCGTGTCGTCAACGAAGACGGGCTTCTTGCGGCAGCCGGGGCTCTTGAGGATCCTGCGCGCGGGATGCGTCAGCGGAGAGGCGTACGAGGGAACGGGGATGGACGCACTTGACGAGTTGCTTGACGGTCTGCTCGTAGACAGGCGCCGGAGTCATGTCGATCTTGGTGATGACCACGACGATCGGGAGCGACAGCGCGAGCGCGACTGAGAGATGCTCCTGTGCGGGCGGAGTGTCAGCGGGGGCACTCGTAAGGGTCGAGCAGGGCGCACCTTCGACATGCCGATCAACCCAGCGTTCGCGCCAACGATGAGGAGCACAAAGTCGGGCGCCGTGCCCGTCAAGCCCGCGAGCGTGGTCGCGAGGTATCGCTCGTGCCCGGCAAGATCCGAAAACGAGACGACCTTGCTCGCCTTCCTCGCCGTCGTCTCCCAGATGTCCTGCACCCGCTGGTGCTCCTCGGGAACGATCACCTTGCCGTTCGGCTCGAACCCGAGGATCTCGTTCCCGACAGACGAGGTGCGGCCCGACTCGATCTCGTGCTTGTGGCGGAAGAGGGCGACGCGCGCGCGCCCACGCCCGTCGTCGAGACGGCCACGGGTCAGCACGCCGAGAAGCGATGACTTGCCGGCGTCCTGTGAAGCGATCGTTAGGCGAGTCCGAGGAACAGTGTGAAGCGATGCGACGGCGGCGCGAATAGCGACCGGGGAAGAGCGAGGAGAGGGAAACGACCGGTGAAAAAGAGTGAGACGCACGACGTTGCCCACGACAGCCACCCTGCTCTCGATGAGCTCCTCCGCTCCCTCAGGCCTCCTCCGCACCAGCAGCCGGAGCGCCTTTCCCCTCCACCTCGCAGCCGTCTCGTCGTCGTGAACCGCGCTTGCGGTCGTGGTGACCTTGACGCCCTCGTCGGCGATGTACTTGCCCTGCTCGTCGTACGGGTTGTGCAGAATCGATACCTCGCTGTTGAGGCTGGAGGCGGACTGGCGAAGCGTCGAGAGGACGGCGTCGACTTGCGAGGACGTGAGGACCACCTCGTCGAGGGTGAAGGGGGCCTTGGCGTCGGGCGTGTCGAGGAGGGCGGCGACGCTCGTTCGGTCGAGAGCGCGAGCCGAGCTACGTGGCGAGAGTGTCAGCCTGAACGAGGGTAAGGTGGAGAGCACTCGCGCGCACCTGGAGGATCAGCTCGCCGTGAAGGCGGGTGAGGGTGCGGTCGAGGAGGGCTGCTATTGTAGCGAGGTCTGCATCTGTCGGGTTTGCTAATCGTTCCTGCGCACCCTCAAGCAGGTCAGCCCTCGCCCGCTGCCGTCGTCGCGATCCCCTCCCCCCACATTGCGATGAGGAGACGGACCCGAAGTGTGCGCCCGTCGTCGCTCTCCTGCGGCTCGCGCTCCTCGACGGTGAGCTCCTGCACCTTCTCGGCGAGGTCGTGTACGCCCGCCTTGTCCGGTTGTCGTGGGGCGGTCCTCGTCGGGACTCGCCGCTGTGCCTCGACCTCCTCCTGGAACGCTCGCAGCGTGGGGCGCTCTGCCGCGTCGGCTGCTATAGGGTGCCCGAGTGCGCGCTTGTCGAACCGTCCAGCCATGGCTCTGCGCGAGATGAGCAGAGCGGTGGTGGCGGCTCTCCCCGGTGCGGCTCGCTGCGTCGAGTCGAGGGTTGCCTCCCGCCTTGACTCTCGCTTCCGCTTGCTGGTCTCCTATCCTGCCTGTACTGACTCGCTGGAGCTTCGTGCATGCGCTCGTACTACTATGAGCCGCAACCCGCTCCGGATGGGTCTCCCTCGGCCGAGGGTCCCGCTCGCTCGTTACTCGCCCGCCTGCCCCGCTTGTCGCTTGCTTCTGCGTTCCCTGAGCTTCTTGCACCTGCGCTTTCCCCGCCGGTCTCGCGCGCGCCCCTCAGCTCGTGTCGCCATGGCCCTCTCGCTCCCCACGCCCGCAACTCCGTTCGCCTCGCTGCTCAACCTCGCCGACTTCGAGCGCGCCGCAAAAGCGACCCTCAAGCCCAAGGTGCGTACTCCGTCTTCCGCGCGCGAGACCCCGTTGGGCTGACGCCACCGCGTCCCGCTCGCCTTCCCTTCTCCCTCTTCCCCGTCGCATCCGCTCGCCCGGCTCCCCCGTCGACAGTCCTGGGCCTACTACTCCAGCACCGCCGACGACGGCTGGACCGCGCAGCAGTCGCAAGCCATCTGGTCCCAGATCCGCTTCCACCCGCGCGTCCTGCGGGACGTCGATGGCGAGGTGGACCTCCGCACGAGCATTGTCGGGTGCGAGAGCAGGCTGCCGTTCATGATCTCGCCGGCGGCGATGGGAAGTACGTCGCTTCGACTTGGTTGAGGTGGTGCGTGCAGAGACGCTGACGGGCTTTGCGTGCAGAAATCACTCACATCGATGGCGAGTCCTGCCTCGTCGAAGGCGCTGGTCGAGCAGGCATCCATTACGCAGTGGCGTCCTTTTCTCTCTCACTCTCGTATGGCGGTACTAAAGCGCCCCTCCTGCAGCCGTCTAAACATGCGTCCGTCCCGCACCAAGACCTGATTCTCGCCGCCCTCCCCTTGCAAACGCTCTTCTTCCAGCTCTACGTCCACCGCGAACGGTGGCGCTCCGAGAAGCAGCTCGCCGAAGCGAAGCAGGTGGGCTTCAAGGCGATCACCTTCACGGTCGACGTGCCGACGCCGGGGAACCGCGAGCTCGACCTGCGGACGGGGCTGGACGAGAATGCCGTCGCGCTTGCGAACCCGGGCCCGGAGGTTGGGAAGAAGGCGCTTGCGGTGGCGGCGACGTCGGCGCGAGTTCGTCTTCCCGAGGGCGACCGGCGCAGAGTGCGAGGGGAAGAGCCGGCTCGGACGGCCGACTCACCACGTGCGGCTGACAGCTTGCCCCTCGCAGGACCATAGACGCCTCGGTCGCCTTCAAGGACATCGTCTGGGTCAAGAAGGTGTCGGGCGGGCTGCCGGTCCTTGTCAAGGGCATCCAGTGCTACGAGGACGCGCTCGGCGCCGTCGCTGCCGGTGCGGACGGACTCGTGTTGTCGAACAACGGCGGACGGCAGGTCGATATGTGCGCTGCTCCCTCTTGCTTCTCGCGCGAGTGCCAGGGTCGACGAGCCCGCCTCGCCCGCAGCTCCTCAACCCCGCTCGAGATCCTCCTCGAGCTGCGGCACCACGCGCCGCACCTCCTCTCCTCATCCTCTCTCTCCATCATCCTCGACGGCGGCATGCTACAGATGCTTCAAAGGCCCTCGACGACATCCGCCCGGCACCAGAAACCGAGCGAGCGGCCGGTAGACACCTTTGAGGTGTACCTCTCCGCTCTCGTCCCGGGCTACAACCACGCCCGCCACATCGACCGCTTCCATAAGCTCGACATCGAGAACGCGGACCAGCTTGAGCTCATTGCGCGCGAGCCGGAGGTCTTGCAGGCAGTACTCGACTTGCTCGGCGAGACAGTCAAGTGGGCGGACGGGACGGAGGAGAAGGGCGTCGCGCTTCCGTGGAGGCTTATGCTCAAGAGCGCGCTCACGAAGCGTGCTGGAATGTAGCTGTACATCTGGATCTGCAGTGCTTGTTTGTACCGCGCGCCGGTCGGGTGAGCAGCCGCAACTTGCGAAGGTCGTTCGACCCTCCCGACCTCCCGCTCAACTCGCGCTTGAACGACGTTCGCCGTCGCCGTTCCAAGACAGCCTCGCGGCTCGGGGACGGCTATCGGAGGGTCTGAGCGCGCGCGCGCGTGATAAGGACGCGAAGTGTCTCATCCCTGGCTCGCGCCCCCGTCCGCGACGCGGCGTCTCCCTTTCTCGGTCCTTCACTTCCCTCCTTCGCCCTGCTCGACTCCTGCACGCCCGCTTGACGCTCCTGCTGCACGCGTCGCGCTCCGTGTGTCGAAGACGGCTGCTTCCTCCGGCTCCGAATCGCCTGCACCGTGCACCTTCAACGTCGGCTCGCTCTGGCCGGGCTTCGACAACCACGATATCTTCCGCATCTCGCTCACGCGCAAAGGCAGTGCGTCGCGTGTGCTCTCACCCGCTGCTCCGCTCACTGATGCCTCGCGCAGTTTCGGAGGGGTTCTCGACAGGCGACATCCTCAAGAGATTCGGACGCATCTGCCTCGCCGTGGGCAAGCCGCTCTCGTTCGGATGCGGCTACCACTACTACGCGCCCGCGCTCGGCGTCCAGAACGCCGAACCCTGCACCTTCCGCCTGCTCCTCCGCCCCGTCGTCGAGAAAGGGCTCGCTCGCACTGTCATCGCCGAGGCCTGCACCGACCACAGCCACCCTCTCAGCCTCAGCAAGACGCAGCGCGTGCACTTCCGCGAGCAGGACGACGAGTTCATCCGCATTCGCAGCGAGGAGGTCCGGGCCGCTCTCGAGCGTCTCAGATCCGCAAAACGATCAACTTTCGGCTCAGCTCGCATGACCTGCCGGAGGAATGGGAGGTCGACCTCGCGTTCGGGAGCAGGAGCGGATCCTGCGCGACCTCAAGGCGTGCTTCGACAGCAAGACATACGAGTCCATCCGCTCGGATGTGCAGGTCCGCAAAGCGCTATTAATTCGTCCAGAGGTGCGTGACTGTCCTCATCCCGCCGCAAAGCAAATCTGACTTCCTGAACAACTTTGGGCAGCGCTCGACGGCAAGCGCAACGCCCCCTGCGCGTCAGCAGCGTTCGCCCCCGCAAGCATCGCGCGTCAAACGTGCGCCTTCGCCAGAGGTGTCAAGTCAATGGAGGAGCAGAAGAAGTGTATTGAAGCTTCCCCTACGCCGGCCCGCAAGGTGCGCCTTTCCTCCCGCCTGAGAAGGCGCATGACGCTCATGCTCTCGTCCGCTCCGTTTCCGTCTGCAGCGTGCAAAGCGTACAGCACAGCCGTTACACCAAGGCGCGCTCCCTGCGGGCCAAGCGACGAGGTTCAGGTCAAGGCGGAGCCGCAAATCGAAGTGCTTGACCTGCTCTCGGATGACGAGGAGGATGTTAAACCCGAGGTGCGACTCTCCGCTCTGTCTCAAGCCGCGGGATCCTTACAGGTTCGCTGCAGGTTCGCCCGACCCCGCCTGCACCCGCGCCACCAGCCACACCACCCTCGCCCTCGTCTCTCGCAACCTACCTCCGCTCGCTCACCTCCCCTTCGACTTCACCCGCCATCTCCACCTCTTTGCGCGCCCGTCTATCTCCATCGATTCGCCAGAGCAGCTCGCGTTCGTCGCGTCCTCAGCGCCAGATCTTGACGCTCTCCTCGCAGAGTTGGGGACGGAGCGGGTAGGCGGACGGGACCGTGGAGGCAGGCATGCCTCTCGTATGGCGCGGCGGGCTTCGCAGGGCGATGCTGGAGGCGACGGCGTCGCAGCGGCGCGAGGAGCATGCAGTGCAAAGTGGTGCGCGCGCCGCGGGTTTGGGAAGGTCGCCCGACTCCTGTGCATCTCGTCCTTCCAAGGCTTCCGCCGCCGCCACGTCGAAATGGCAGCTCGGTATGCTGCTGTGCGAGCGCGAGGCGGGAGGTGCGTCCCGAGGGAGTGGAGAGAAGCTCGGCAGGGCGTGTCCGAGACTGTGTCGGCAGATATGCGCATGCTCGTCGACGCTGTTGTTGCCGAGCGGCCTTGCAGCGCTGCGCCGCGCGCTGATGCGTCCTTCCGAGGCAGCGGCTACGGATGAGAGCGCGGGAAGCACTCCAAGGACGCCCATCGCGCTCGCAGCTCGCGCCGAGGCAGCTGTCGGCGGGGGTACATGGCGCACATGCGTCCCGGCGAGGCTTCGTGCGCCCCAGAGCTCTCGGCAGGCCCCACTTGCCGAGTGCGTGAGCTGGCAAGCCTCAGGACAAGATGGATTGCAGGAGCGGAACGAGCTGCCCGGCCCCCACGGATCCGAGTGCGGGGGACCTCCCTCTCTCTTTCACCGCATCGCAGGCCATTCTGACGGGTCCTGCAGCGCTTGCTCTCTACACCCGACGCATCTAGAGACGGCATGGTACGTCGCATCGCCTGTGACCTGTGCACCTCCTCGCCGCCGAGCTGATGAGGATTGCCGCCGCCGCAGGTCTCGTTCGCTCACGCCCACCGCAATCACGGGGACACCTCCAAACCCGAGGGTCGTCCCGACAAGGTCGACCGTCCCAGCTGGTGCGCGCGCTTCCCCTCGCAGTCTCCGGGTGGCGAAGAGGGAGGAGGTCTCCCCACTTCCGGGCGGTAGGAAGCTGGACCTTCGACTAGGGCTTCCAGCTGCCCGCAGGCTCGACAAAGAACATAGCTGACGCTTGTGCACCCTTCCCGAACCACCCGCTGCTTCCGCTACCGCCACTTCACCTTGCCCACCTCCTCCTCCTCACTTCCGCTGCCGCCCCTTCACCTCGCACTTCCCCCTCGCAGGTTCGGCTCCTCCCTCAACCCCGCCGAGGCCATTGCCCGCGACCCGCTCGAGGGCGAGGAGTTCAAGCCGAACGCTGGCCCCGTCGCGACGGAGAAGCGCGAGGTCACCCTGCCGGAGGGCTTTACTAAGGAGACCTTCGCCCGCGCTATTGACGACCTGCGTGGCGCTATCGGCGTCGAGTACGTGGTCTTGAACGACGTGCCGCTCAACTCGGGCAACTACTGTGCGCCCTTCCCTCCGTTTGCCTCCGTATCGCGCTGACCGCTCCCCAACCCCTGTCCGACCTCTTCCAACCCCTCCGCGACCCTGTTCGCCCTCTTCTCGACCCCGCCTCGTCCTCTCTTCGAACAGACCACGTCCCGCTCTCGCACGACGGCTACGCCATCGTCGACCCGGAGTACTTCGTCTGCTCCGCCGTCGCGTACCCCGGCTCGACCGCCGAGGTGCAGGCCATCGTCAAGTGGGCCAACCGCTGGCTCATTCCGCTGTGGCCTATCAGCATCGGCCGCAACCTCGGCTACGGCGGCGCGGCACCGCGCGTGCCCGGCTCGCTCCTCATCGACCTCGGCAAGCGTATGAACAAGGTCCTCGAGGTCGACGAGAAGGGCGCGAGCTGCCTCCTTCAGCCGGGCGTCACGTACATCGCGCTTTACGAGGAGCTCCAGCGGCGCAAGTCCAACCTCATGGTCGACGTCCCCGATCTCGGCGGCGGCAGTGTTATCGGCAACGCGCTCGATAGGGGAGTGGGTTACACGCCGTATGGTAAGGCTTTTGACTGTTTCCCCCTTCACCGCACGCGAATCCGACTGAACCTTGACCTCCCCCTTCCTCCCTTGTCTCTCTGCAGGCGATCAGTGAGCCTCTCCTCGCCCCTTCTCTTCCATCCAAGTCTAACTGACCCTCTGACTCTCACAGCTGGGCGCAGCACTGCGGCATGGAGGTCGTGCTTGCCAACGGCGAGGTCGTCCGCCTCGGCATGGACAGCATGCCCGGCAGCAAGACGGGGCAAGCCTTCCCGTACGGCTACGGGCCGTACCTCGACGGCATCTTCACGCAGTCGAACTACGGCATCGTTACGCGGATGGGAATGTTCCTGATGCCGAACCCGGGCGGCATTCTGTGCGTTCGCGCTTCCTCCCCTTCGTCCGCCTCTGACCCTCCCCCGCAGGCCCTTCATGATCTCGTTCATGCACAAGGAGGACCTCGAGCCCGCAGTCGACGCGCTCCAGCCGCTCATGGCGTCGCGCCTGCTCGGCAACATCCCCTCGCTGCGCCTCGGCCTGTGGGACGTCGCGACGTATGGCTCGAAGGATCACTACTGGCCCGAGAATGCTGGCAGGCCTGTTCCCGAGGACGTCGAGCTCGAGATTCTCAGGAAGGAGGACAGCGGGTACTGGTGAGCCGCGCTCTTTCCCCTCCTCCTTCCCCTGCTCACCTCCTCCTCGTCTCGTCCGCAGGGTCTTCTACGGCGCGCTCTACGGCCCGGACTCGGTCACGGCGCCGCAGTGGGAGATCGTCAAGAGCAAGTTCTCGCACATCCGCGACGTCCGCTTCCAGCTGCGCGCGGACGTGCCCGACCGCTCGTACCTCCACGACCGCGCGGCGGTCTTCGCCGGCGTTCCGACTTTCCGCGAGCTGGCATGGCACCAGTGGGTGCCCAACGCCGGCGAGCTGTTCTTCGCGCCGATCAGCAAGGTCAGCGGCCAGGACGCGGTCGCGCAGGTCGACCTGTGCAAGCGTATCACCGCCAAGCACGGCTTCGACTACCTCGGCACTTTCTACGTCGGCCAGCGTGAAACCCACCATATTATTACGCTTCTCTACAATCGTGCCTTCCCGGAGCAGCGCATTGCGGCGGACAAGTGCATCCGCGAAGTGCGTTGACCATTCCTCCTCGCCCTCCTCGCTTCTCTCGCAGATCTACGCTCTCCCAGCAGTTCACTGACTCCGTAACCCTCGCAGCTCATCACCACGCACGCCGAGCTCGGGTACGGCGAGGTGCGTCGACTTCCCGCTTCCTCCTTCTCGTTCCTCTTCACCCCCTTCTGCATCGCGAAGGCCCACACTTATCATCACTTCCTGCACGCAGTACCGCAGCCACATCGCGACGGCCGACGCCATCATGGTGCGCCCCGCGCCAGCTGCTCCTCCCAAGCCGCGTCGAGACTGATGCTCCCTGCCGTCCGCAGGGCACCTACAACTGGAACGATGGCGCCTTCCGCAAGCTCTGCGAGCAGATCAAGGACTCGCTCGACCCGAACGGAATCGTGCGTCCGCGACCCTGCGTCGTCGTGCGCGACTCGGCTGACCTTCGCAACTCGCACTCGCAGCTTCAGCCTGGCCGCTCCGGCGTGTGGCCCAAGTCCTACCGCGGCAAGGGCTGGGAGGTGCGTTCTGCGTTTCATTCGCGGCGCGCCTACGACGATGCTGACGCTCCCGCCGCTTCCCCTCGTCCCGCTCTCCCCTCCCTCCGCTCTCGCACCCCGCGCCCTCGCTCCGCCTATCCCCTCCGCCTCTTCCGCGCAGATCGACGGCGTCAGCCCGCTCAAGCAGGTCAAGCCGGACGCGGGCAAGCTCTAGAGGAGGAGCAGGAGGAAAGGATCGTGTTCGTTTGCGGCAGTTCTGTGCGCGCCTTCTGTTCTGGGCAGGGTGCAAGGTTTCCTTCTGTGCAGTATGTTGCTCGACATGCAGCTAGCGAGCCAGGCGAGAGCGGCTGGCGGCGAAAGACCGTTTCGACAGGAGGCGAGCAGAGGAGGCGGAGCATCCGCGGATCCTCCGCCGTCCCCTGTTTCCTGCTTCTTCGGCTTGGCCGCTCGCTCCTGCTCTCCACGCTCGCTCACGACGAGTTCCGCTGAGCAAGTGCGGACCACGCGCAGCCACGAACCCGCCCCGCTCACGCGGACCTTCCCAAGTCGCGCCTCCGTCCTCACCGCCCGCCACACCTCCTCGCCGAGCATGCAGGCGTCGCGCCCGTTCACCAAGGACGATGTCCGTCACCGGCGCTTCTGCTGCTGCATCCCCGTGCGGTGGGGGACGCTCCTCCTCTCGCTCCTCGGCGCGACGCTCGCCGCCTGCTTGGGCATCCAGGCGACCATCCGTCTCTTTGCGCCGACGACGGCGAGCGCGTGGAGGGTGTGGGTCGAAGTCGCCTCGATCGTGCTGTGGTTCTCGCTCGTTGTCCTGTGTTTGTACGGTGCGTCTCGTCTTCCTCGTCCTCCCTGCGTGCCTCGCGTTTCCTTCCCCCCGCGCCATTCGACGTGCATGTATTCGAAGTACTGACTAGTGCTCGATATTGCAGGATGGTCGGGCTGCATCATGCAGGAGCGGGAATGGGTAAGCCGAACGCTGCGGCGGCGCTCTCGTTCCTTCGCTCAACCCGCCCGGCACCCTGCCCTCCGTCTCCCCTCCCTCATTGATCTCGCTGATGCGCTGACTCGGACGTCCTGTTGCAGGTCGACTGGTTCTACGAGCTCGTATGGGTGCGTCCGGCGCCTGTCCCGCTACATACCGCCGCGTTCTCACGAGTTCATTCGCGACGCAGTGGCACCTCTGGGTCAACGCCGCCGTCGGAATCTACACGCTCATCCTGCTCGCCCTCCCCGGCTCGAAAGCGCTCGCGGTCGGCATCTGGTGCGCGCGCTTCTCCCGCTCGTCCATCGCGACCTGCTTACCCTCGCACGCACACAGCACTCAAGTCGCGCTCGATGCGCTGCAGCTCAAGAGCCCAGGCCAGGAGCTGCAGCCGGAGGCAGCTCTCGGGGTTTCCTTGCGCTGCTTCACCGTCATCCGGACGGGTTTGATCCTTCTCGACCTGGTGCGTCCCCCCCCTTCCCTGGCCCTCCACCGTACGCGCTGACCCGTCTCGCGCCACCGCAGGCCTGGGTCGTCGCCATGCTCATCGAGCTGTGGCTGTGCCTCGTTATCGGGCACTACCTCGACGAGCTCGCCGACCGCGAGGCGGCCGAGCAGTACGGCGTCGACATCGAGAACGCGGACCCGCCGTACCGGTTCCAGGAGGTCGCAGAGGACCCACAGACGCAGCTGCTCGCGGGGAGGAGGCAGGCGAAGCGCTTCTGAGCGGAGGACCGGCGGGAAGGTGTGGGGAGGATGGATTCGAGGAGAGCGGAGTTGGGGAACGCAGTGTCCGTATCCAGACTCGCGTATGCGGTCGAGTCGATCAGTTCGGAGCGGTCTAGCGAACTGGCACTGCCCGGAAGCGCGAGACTGCCGCTCAGGGTTGTTCAACTGATGAAGCGAGGAGGAGGGCGAGGGAAGAGCGAAGATGAAGCGGGGACGCGAAGCCTTGGCCGGAAACGCTCCAGCAAGACTGTGAGTACGGTTCGGCGCCACAACAGCTCGACCTGCGCGAGTACGAGTGAGCCGGACGAGGCGGACCCGGGGTTGCCCTCAGCGATGAGCGTTGCCCCGTCGTCGACAACGAGCAGGCGCTCAAGGCCGCCGCCATACGAGTCAGCAGAGCCAGCCAAAGCGCCCGCGCGGCGCTGGTGGCAGCTCGACCGCGCCGAGCGGGACCTCGTCGCCCTCTCGCTCCTCGTCAAGCTCCTCCTCTTCCCCGCCTAGTGAGCACCTCCGACCTGTCAGATGACCGCAGCTGACACTCTGCGCATCCAGCCGCTCGACCGACTTCGAGGTGCACCGGAACTGGTGCGTGTTGCGCGCCTCGACGACCGCCGGAGCTGACCATGTGGGGGGAACAGGCTCGCCATCACCCACTCACTGCCCTTGACCAGGTGGTACTACGACGTGCGCACTTTACTCGACCGGGCCCCGTCCACGCTGACCCGCCTGCTCTGCAGACTACCTCGGAATGGACGCTCGACTACCCTCCCTTCTTCGCCTTCTTCGAGCGCATCCTCTCGGCGTTCGCCTACGTGGTCGACCCTGAGATCGTACGGCTCGACAACCTCGAATATGCAGCGGGGACGGCGGTCGCCTTTCAGCGGACGACGGTCATCCTCTCCGAGCTGGTGCTTGCGTTGGGCTTGTTCCGGTGCGTCCCTCACGCTTCCCTTCCTTGGGCCCTCCGCTCACTCTCGGCACACCCGCAGTTGGGCACGAACGTCGCAGCAGCCCGACTACCCGACTGCGCGCATCATCGCCGCCTCTGTCCTCTTCCACCCTGGCCTCCTAATCGTCGACCATATCCACTTCCAGTACAACGGCTTCCTCCTCGGCATTCTCGTCTGGAGCTTGATTGCCGCGCGAGACGTGCGTCCAGCTCTACCCATCTCAAACCGTCTCCTCATCGCGCTTCTCCGCAGAACAACCTGTACGCCTGCGCGGCGCTCTTCGCGACCCTGCTCAACTTCAAGCACATCTTCATCTACCTCGCGCTCCCGTATTTCGTCTTCCTCCTGCGGCGACACTGCTATCCGCCGGGCGGAAGTGCGTCCACCTCACATTGTCGCACTCGCAACTCTCCCTCACCTTCCTCGTCAACCGCAGCGTTCCAGATCGACCGCGTGGTCGAGCTCGGCCTCATCGTCGCCGGCGTGTGTGCACTATCCTTCGGCCCCTTCCTCCTCGCTGGCGGACCCTCGCAGATCAAGCAGATCGTCTCGCGCCTCTTCCCCTTCCAGCGCGGCCTCAACCACGCCTACTGGGCGGGGAACGTCTGGGCGCTCGTCAGCGCCATCGACCGCATCCTGGTCAAGTGTGCGCCTGCGCGCTGTCCCCTTCGACGCTCACACAACTCACCCTGCTCCGCCCGCAGACCTCGTCGCGCGCGGCTGGCCTATCTCGCAAGAGGCGCTCACCTCGTCCTCGCGCGGCCTGACCGGCGCAACGACGTTTGGCGTCTTGCCGAACATCACCCCGCGACACACGTTCGCGCTCACGTTCGCGTTCACGGCCGTCTTCCTCGTCAAGCTCTGGTTCGACCCGTCGTTCAAGCGCTTCCTCGACTCGGTCGTGCTTGCCGCGATGGCGAGCTTCCTGTTCGGCTGGCATGTGCACGAGAAGGCCGTCCTGCTGTTCCTCATCCCGCTCAGGTGCGTTACCTCGCGACAGACCCCTCACCGCCTCTGCCGCGTCGCCTTGGTCTACATGTCGTACAGGATCGCCGCTAACGCCATCTGCACACAGTCTCACCGCAACGGACGACGACAACCACTTCCGCGCCTTCCTGATCTCGACGACGGCAGGCGTGTACGGCCTCTTCCCGCTCCTCATCAAGCCTGCCGGTGCGTCCCCACTTTTCCCCGCCGCATCACAGGCTGACCCTCCTCGCGCACCAGAAACACCCGTCAAGGTCATCTTCACCCTCCTCTGGGCGGCGTTCGTCTTCCCGCAGCTGCGCCGGGTCGTCTACCGCCCGCTGCCGGGCCTCCTCGCCATGCTTGTCGACAAGGCCGAGGCGCTCTACCTCGTCGGGTTCTTCGCGCTGCAGATCTGTGCGTTTCTCTCGCTCGTTGTTCTCGTCAAGGCGAGACTGAACCCCCATCTCCCGCGCAGACACCTCCGTCCTGCACTCGCTCCTCTTCCCCTCCTCGCCCGCAGCTTCCGCCGCGCCGGGCGTGATCACCTGCGCCGCCGCGTCCGTCGCGAACGGGACCTGCGCCGACGCGTCGACCGTGGGCGCGGGCGTGAGCGAAGCGAGCATGGAGTTCCTCCCGCTGATGCTCACGAGCGTGTACTGCGCGGTCGGGATCGTCTGGAGCTGGGCGAGGCTCAGCTGGGCGTTCTTGACGAGCTGAGTGGGGCAGTGCGAGGCGGGGATGGGGTGCAAAAGTTGGTATTGGCTCACATCGAGCGAGAGAGAGGGGAGACGGCACGATACGAAAGCACTGCACTGCACAACAGCTGGTTACCCCTTCCTACCCCTGCACCACACGAACCCGCGTCTCAAGCGATCCTCGCGCGCGCGAACCTCCTCGCGAGCCGGTCGTCCTCCTCGTCGCTGCTCTCCTCCTCCTCCTCGCCCTCGGCATCCTCATCCGCGCGCTCATGGTCGCTCCCCTCCATCTCGTCCTCGCCCCTTCGCCATCCCCGAGCGCGACGAGCGCGTCGTTGATGAACACTGCGCGCTCGATCCGCTGCGAGCGCAGCTCGACACGTCCGGCGTGGAGTTGTCCAGGTGCTCCAGGTCGCAGTAGGTTGCTTCGAGCTGCCGCGGGAGAGGGTGTCAGTACGCACGGGTGGAGGGAAGAGGGAGGGGTTCGCACCCGCCGCAGGAGGCGCAGCTCGAGTTTTCGCCGCGAGGAGGAGGGAGGGGAGCGCAGGATCGAGGCGTAGGCGTTCTCGAACAGGGCGGCGGCTGCACGAGAGCCGCGTCAGTAACCGCGCGGCAACAAGCAGCTCCGCTCCACGCTCAGGAGCATGTGGCGAAGCACGCCGAGCAAAATCGAGACGGGACGCACCGCGGATGAGGACCTGCCGCGTTTCCCGCACGAGGTCGTTCTCGGGCACCTCGGCGCTCTTCTCGTCCTCGTCCTCCTCGAGGAGCGCGCCCGCATCCCTCTTCCTCCGCTCCTCCTGGAACCCGACCTCCCTGCCAAGGTACAGCGCGCCAACCGCATCGAGCATGACCCTCCCAAGCGCAAGGAGGACGTTCCCCTGCGTGCGCTCGTACGGCGCGATGCGGCGCAGCGTCCGCTCGACGACGCTCTTGACGCCCCTGCGCTGCGCCTGAGAGATCTGCGAGCTCTGGAGGACCTGCGCGTGCGCGCTCGCGGCATCGACGAGCCGGTTCGCGCTCATGCTCGCGCTGACGAATCGCACGTCGGCTACGTGGGTTGCCCAGGCGAGGCGGCGCGTCCAGAGCGCGCCGGAGGGCGTAAAGGGGAGGAGCGAGGAGAGGTCCCGGATCAGGCGCGCGTTGCCCATCACGGTGCCGGCTTCGGCGGAGGAGGGGACGCCGTCTGACGAGAGGAGGTCGACGGGCGTGAACAGCGCTGTGGGGGGGGGGGTCGGGTGAGCAGGAGCAGTGCGAGTGAGCGAGGAGGAGGCGCACCCTGGACGTTGCGCGCGCATGCCAGGTCGAGCAGGTCGGCGAGTTCGGCGTCGCGGACGACAGTCTGCCCCTGGTCGTCGACGCAGCTGGCGAACGCGCGGGTAGTCTGCGTCCGCGCCCACTCTGCGAGCATCTCGGCTGCCCAGGCGGGGACGGGGGCGAGGTCGACGGCGGCGGTCTGGCGCTTGGGGTCGTGCGGGCGGGTGACGCTCGGCACGGCATTGAGGGCGGGCGGGGCGGGGAGGCGGAGGAGGTCGGCTGCGCGCTGGAAGCGGGCGAGGGCGTCGTCGAGGCGGGCGGGGAGGGCGCTCGGGGCGGTGCCGTCGAACTCGCCGATGCGGGCGAGGGCGAACGCGGCGCAGTACTCTGCGCGGGCGTCGTCCTCTGGCTGGGTCTTGCCCTGGACCTTTGCCCGCCAGCCGCCTGCCGCGTCGAGGACGGCCTGAAGGGCGTCGCGCGCCTGGACGGCGTTGGGCCCCGCCTCGCCGTCTGCGAGTTCTGCACGGAGGGCGGGCGAGTTCAAGGCGGCGTCTGCCTGGGCCCGGAGCGCGACGAGGCGCTGGAGCGGGGCGGGGAGCGGCGCTGCGCCCTGGGCCGACGCAAAGTGGAGCGACGACGCGCCGATCTGGAGCGGGATCGTCGAGGCCATCCTGTCCACGCTGCCCTTCAGCCTCTCAGCAGGGATCGGCACGAGAGGAGCGACGCGGGAGGAGAGGCGCGGTTCCCCTTGTCTCCCGCCGATAGTCCCGGAGAAAGCGCGTATCTCTGGAGCGATGCGGCGCAGGAGCACAGCAGGGACAGTCCCGCCGTCGCGACCTCCCACCGCGCGCACCACCGCCACCACCGCTGCGGACGAGGGCGCGTCCGTCGTCGCGCTCCTCCCCGCGAGGGGACAGGGCCGCGACGTCGGCGTCGTTAGCCTCGACGTCGACTCGGGCCACGTCCAGCTCACCCAGGCACGCCGTCCACCCACTTGCACGCGCTCGCAAGGGCTGACGGCGCGTACACGCGTGCGCAGTTCGCCGACTCGCCCACTTGGGTCCGCACCCTCCACCTCTGCCGCACCCGCAGCCCAAAGGCCATCGTCCTCCCGCAGAGTGCTCTCTCGGGCACCCGCACCGACGACGATGAGCCGGAGGGGACCGTCGCCGCGAGCGCATCGACGACCGGGACTGCCGAGGCCGCCATGCTCGTACAGGGCCTGCGCGCAGAGTTCCCCGACATGCCCATCGTCGGCGTTCTCCGCAAGTACTGGAACGAGCAGGTGCGTGCACCGTTCGCGCTCTTCAGGGGCGAGACTGACCGCTTCACCTCCCGCAGGCCGGTGCGCTTGACCTTCGCAAGTCTCGCTCTGTTCCCGCTCACTCGCGCGCATCCAGGCTTCGAGTTCCTGACACAGCTCGCCGTGCACGACGACGAGCGCCTGAGTACCCTCAACGTCTGCAAGTCCAAGTGGTACGCCCTCAGCGCGACCGCCGCCCTCTTCAAGTGGCTCGACTCGGCCCAGTCGCTCTCGTTCGCGCCCAAATCGCTCCGCATCCGCTACGCCCCGCTCGAGGGCACCTGCCTCATCGACCCCGAGTCGGCGCGCAACCTCGAGCTCGTCGCCAACGTCTGCCCTCGTTCCGCTCTTCGAGCGCGCGCTCGCGCATCGCGCCCCCGCTGACCGCTTGAGGCGAGCAGCTGCTCAACAAGAACTCGAAGCAGCACCTGCTCGGCATGCTCAACAAGTGCTTCACGCCCATGGGCACGCGGCACGTACGCCCGGGCTGCTTCCTTCGCCGAGGCCTTGCCCGAACCTTGACCTTGCTGCTTTCTATCTTGTCCTGCTCAGCTCCGCTCGAACATCCTCAGTCCGCTCACCGACCCGACCGTGATCGACGGCCGCCTCGACGCGGTCAGCCGCCGCGCACTGCCCTTGTCGAGCGAGACTAACGCTATAGCCCGCGCAGGTCGAGGAGCTCGTCAACTCGGAGGAGCGCTTCCGCGCCGTCCGCAAGGCGCTCGAGGAGTGCGCTTCTCCGATCTCGTTCTCCACACCTTGCTGACATCGCCACACGCAGGCTCAAGTCCCTCGACCTCGACAAGATCGTCTCGCGCCTCCTCGCCCCGACGCGCGGCGCGTTCCCACCACCTCCTCCTCGCGCAGCTCGCTCTTCCCGCGCACCCCCGCCTCGCAGGACCCCTCGACCCGCATCGCCCAGCACCTCTCGTACCTCCTCTCCCTGCGGACGTTCCTCTCCGCGCTCCCCAAGCTCCGCGCCAGCGTCCACGGCGCCGACGCGCGCCTCCTCTGCGCCGCGGCGCGCGCGCTCGAGGACCCCGGCTTGGGAGATCGCCCGCGTCGTCGAGGCGGCGTGAACCCCGATGTGTGGGCGGGGCAGGGCGCCGAGGTGGGCAAGGGCGGGGCGAAGGGAAGGGGCGCGGCTGCTGCGGGAGGGATGGTCGGGAGGCATGCGCGTCTCTTCGCGATCAAGGCCGAGCGGAAACTCCTGTGCGTCCCCTTCCCCCCTCTACTCTCCGCTGGCGTGCTAACCGGCAATGGCGGCGGAGCGAAGGCTCGACGTCGCGCGCGAGACGTACCGCGAGAACCTCTCGGACGCATGCGACCTCGTCGACGCGCTCCGCGCGCGCTTCGGCCTCGAGGGCGTGCAGATCGTCCAGGTGGGCGGGGGCGGCGCCGCGGGCGCATTCGTCTTTACGCTCGGGAAGGAGGAGTGGGAGGAGAAGAAGGGGGAGATGGCGCGCGCGGTGACGAATGTGGTGCGTTTCTCTCGCGCGCGAAGCGGTGTGCATGGGCTGACGAGAAAGTGCAGACGGTCAAGGGCAAGAAGGTCGAGTTCTCCTCCCTCGAGCTCAAGAAGCGCAACGCCCGCCTGCAGGACTCGGTCCAGGAGATCCTCATGATGTCGTGCGTCGCTCTCGTCCTCTTTACGCGTGAAGCAACACTGACGGCGCCGCGGTGCAGGGAGGAGATCCTCGACGAGATCTTCGCCGAAATCCGTGGGCACCTCGGCTGCTTGTACAAGGCTGCGGAGGTCATTGCCATGCTCGACATGATCGCTGCGTGCGTCCTGCGCACACCTCGTCACTCGGGCTTGTGCTCATCCTCCGTAAGCACGCAGGTTTGTCGAGGTTTCCGGCAAGAACGAGTACGGTGCGCCCCGTCTCTCCCCCTGAACGCACTCTGACTGCTTTGAGCGCAGTCCGTCCCGAGTGGACCGACACGCTCGCGATCAAGGCGGGCCGGCACCCGCTGCACGAGCAGTTCCGCATGTCGGACGGGTCCTTCGTGCCGAAGTGCGTCTTCCCTCCCCTTCTCTCGCTCGGCTGCGCTGATGCGGGTGTGAGCGCAGCGACACGTACGCGAGCGACGCAGCGTCGTTCCAGCTCATCTACGGCGCCAACATGTCGGGCAAGTCGACGCTCCTGCGGCAGATCGCGCTGCTGCACATCATGGCGCAGGTGCGCCCCTCCCCTCACTGTCTCCACCCCTCGCTGACGAGTTCCGTCCGCTCGCAGATCGGCTGCTTCGTCCCCGCGCTCTACGCGTCCTTCCGCCCGCTCTCGGCGCTCCTCACCCGCCTCTCGAACGACGACGACCTCGCCGCGTCGCTCTCCACGTTCGCGAGCGAGATGAGCACCATGAGCATGATCCTCGGCGCGCTATCCGCCAATGAGGGGCAGTGCCTCGTCCTCGTTGACGAGCTCGGGAGGGGGACGAGCCCCGAGGAGGGCGTCGGGATCGCGCATGCTGTCGCGGAAGAGATCATCAAGAGCAAGGTGCGCAGCGTGCTTTCGCGTATGAGCGAGCGACTTGCGGGCGTTGCCGCTGACTACCACTGCCGATGTTCTTGTGGACGCGCCCAGGCGTTCTGCTTCTTCGCGACACACTTTAAGGTCCGTCCGCGCTCATCGTGCCCATCTCGACTCAACATACTGACTCGTGCCGGTCGTACGCAGGAGCTCGCGCTCACGCTCCCGTCGCGCTACCCGAACGTCGTCGCGCTGCACCTCGAGGCCGAGGTGCGTCGATCATTTCGCAGTTCCGCCAGCGCTCCTTCGCCGGGAGAGGCCGCTGACGCGCGTTCGTGCGCTGGTTGCAGATCGACGAGAGCCAGCCCGACTTCAGCCTCACTTTCCGCCACAAGGTCCGCGACGGCGCCACGCCCCTCACGCACTACGGTTCGTCCCCCCTCCCTCCCTGTGCTCTCCACTGTACTGACACGTCCGCACGAGCAGGCCTCGAGCTCGCCAAGCTCGCCAAGCTCCCCTCGCGCGTGCTCAGCACCGCGCGCATCGCGAGCCTCACGCTCGAGAGCCTCGCGGCGGACGGGCGCGAGGAGCGCGGAGGGGAAGCTCGCGCGCAGGCGCAGGGGGCTGCTCGAGGTGCGTCTCCTCCCACCCTGCGGTCAGGCTGCGCGCTGATGAGACGCACGCTTGCAGCTTAAGACGACGCTCAAGGAGCTCGCGGCGAGCAGGGTCGACGACCCGCAGACGCTGCGCGCGCTCATGCAGCAGCTGCAGGAGGAGACGGTGCGCATGCTCGCCGAGACGATGCCCACCGCGCAGGAGGGCGCCGCGCACGCGGCGGAGGAGCAGGAGGAGCAGGAGGAGCGCCAGGACGGGCAGGAGGGCCGGGAGGAGTCGCTTGTGCAGGAGGGGGAGGCGGAGGTGTCGCTTGCGGGGACAGAGGAGGAGGTGGTCGAGACGCTTGTCGGGGAGGACCTCGAGACGTCGTCGGCGCTGGCGCCAGAGGAGGAACGCGAGGACGAGGACATGCTCGCGTTCGACTAGGCGCGTCTCGCACGCTTGTTGGGGTTGCATTCTGTCGCTGTGCATCGCCTGATCCGCTTTTCAGTCTGCGTGTGCGAGCGGATTTAGCGAGACAACAACTTGGCGACGCGGTCGGACGCGTCGAGAAGAAGGGCCTTGCGTGCCTCACACCGCGCCTCTCGCTCAGGCAAGGCGTGCAGGGCTTCGTACGCGTAACAGACACGCACGCAAGAGCAGTGCACCCGCCCAGCAACTCTCCTCGCAATCCCCTCCTCGCCGTCGCGTCCTCATCTCGCGCGCGTCGGTCTCGCCGCCACCACCGCCGCCGAGCCTCTGCGCGCGCCATGGCCTCGATGGATGCACTGTACGGCGACTCGCAGTCCCCCGACATCCAGCTTACCTCTCTCGAAGCCGTCCCCTCCTCCCCATCGACCGCGCCGCCCATCGCGCGTCCTCCTCGACGCTCAGCCCGCCCCGCGCGCAAAGGTTACGCGCACCTACGGCCGCAAGGTCGTTGACTCGTCCACCGCTCCCGACGCGCAGAAGGATGCGGCCCATGACGACGCTGCACGCGCCCTCGACCGGCACTCGACCGTCGTGATCCCCGACTCGGAGCCCGCGCCGCTCCCTGCGCCGCTCGCGCACTCGTCGTCCGACTCAGACGACGGCGACAGGACGCTGCGCGCTGCGCCGGCAGCGACGACCTCGTCGCCGACGCGCCTGGGTGCGCACTCGACCGATCCGACAAGCGAGGATGAGGAGCCCGTCCGCCCGGCAGGCGCGCGCTCGAAGGCTTCCAAGGCGGCGATGGACGT
This sequence comes from Rhodotorula kratochvilovae, assembly GCA_019926025.1. Classification (NCBI taxonomy): domain Eukaryota; kingdom Fungi; phylum Basidiomycota; class Microbotryomycetes; order Sporidiobolales; family Sporidiobolaceae; genus Rhodotorula; species Rhodotorula kratochvilovae. The sequence continues at coordinate 329,249 of JAHSUG010000003.1, read as the reverse complement.
CGACAACGATGGCGACTCGAGCGACGACGGCGAGTCGGGCGACGAGACGGGCGCGCTAGCATTCCTCAAGCGTCGTCCGGCGCTCGAGGATCTCCTCGCCGACGTCGACCGCGAGTTCGACGCGCTCCCCGAAGACTCCACCCCCGCCGCCAAACCTCCGACTTCGTCCTCCCTCCCGCCACTCACCATCACGAACGACTCGGGCGCATCCCGCCCCTCGACCTCCTCGCAGCGCTCGCCCTCGCCCGGCGCCCGCCGTCGCGCCGCTGTCCCCTCGTCCCCTTCGAATGATTTGGACGACATCGAGGCGCTCCTCGGCTCGACGCAAACGGCCGCAAGCGAGGAGGTCGTCCCCACCGCGCGCAGCGGGGTACGCAAGTCGCGCGCGATTGTCGACTCGGAGGACGAGGACGACGCTGCGCCGCTACCCTCGCGGCCGAAGCCTCGCGCGTCGACCGCGGTGCCCGCTTCATCCGACGGCGACAAGGCGCAGCAGCCCACGATGTCACGGAGGGAAAAGGTCCGCGAGCTGTGGGACAAGAGGGTCGCGGTGCAGCAGGCGAAGGACCGCCAGCACAAGATGGACCTGGCTGCTCGCGCGCGGCGAGGAGTACGTCGAGCCGGCTGAGGAGCCGGTCGAGGAGGACGACTTCATCGAGGACTCGGAGGAGCGCAGCGCGAAGAAGCCCGCAAAGGCGAGGAAGCCGACTGAGAAGAAGACAAAGGTGCGTGCTTCCCCGCCGTCCTCCTTGAGCTTGCTCTGACGCCATACTTGACCCTCTCGCAGTCGCTCTCGAAGAAGGTGCTCGAGGAGATGAACCGCGAGACGGCCGCCTTGAACCGCCGTGCGCCGCTTTCTTCCCAAGTGGACCTGATTCACGCGTACTGACGGGATCTTAACCGTGTGCAGAGCAAGAGGCACGTCTCGTCGCGACCCGCAAAGTCGGCCTCTCCGTCGCAGACGCTCTCAAGCAGATCAACGTGTGCGTCTGCGCCTTGCCCTAGCGCATCCAAACACGTTCTAATCCGTCACGCTCGCAGCTCTTCTCTCCCCATGCCCTCGATCGACCGCACCGCCTCGACCTACGCACCTCCCGCAACTATCACCCTGTCCTCCTCGTCCGACGCGATTGTCACGTCCTCCCCGTCTCACAACCTCGCGCAGACGCCTCTGCCGAAGCTCTCGCTCAAGGCGCTCGGCAAGCAGCGCGCAACGTCGCCCATCGGTGCAGGCGACCTCGACACGCCCGTCCCGCACCGCGTGCGCAAGCCGCTCCCGCCCGCCGGCTGGCCCGAGCGGAAGAAGGCGCCGACGCCCGACGAGGACGACGACGACGAGCTGCTCGCGCCGGATGAGATGATCCGGCGGGACAACGAGAAGCGCGAGAAGGCCCGCCGCCAGGAGGAGCTGCAGGCGCGGAAACGCGCCGCGGTCGCGGCGGCGAAGCAGGCGGCGGCGGCGGCCGCGCAGGACGACTCGGACTCGGACCTCGAGATCGAGATGCCCGGCGCGGCGCGGGCGACGGCGTCACGCTCGCGCGCGCTCAAGCACGAGGACACGCTCGCGGCCTTCGCGCACACACCCGCGCGCCCGCGCAACGACCCGCGCAAGCTCCTCGCGCGCCATGCGGGTATCGACATTGCGCACCCGCCGAGCGACGACGTTCTCCCGAGCGAGAGCCAGCTTGATGCGGCAGGGCATGAGTTCGGCAGGCACCTCGACTCGCGTTTCCACGAGAACCTCACCTCGGCGCGCAAGAGCCGCGGGCTCGGGTCGCTCGCGTCGGGATCGACCTCGTCCCGCCCGAAGAAGGCCAGCCGCCCCGTCGAGATCACGCGGGAGATGCTCGACATGACGACCCTGGAGAAGGCTCGCCTGCAAGCCATCAAGGAGCGCATGAAGAAGCGCACGCGCGCTCGCCAACAGCAGGAGTCATCGCAGGCAGAGAAGCAGGAGCTGCAGTCGGTCGACGTCAACGCGCTCCTCAAGAACAAGCGCGAGCAAGAGCAGCGGGAGGACGAGCAGGAGGAGGACGAGGACGGCGACTACGTCGACGAGAACGAGCAGGAGGCGTACGGGTCGGGCGACGCCGGCTCGGGTGCGGAGGCGAGCGGCGCGGAAGTCGAGCCCGCCGCCCCTCTCGCTACCGCCGGGTCGGACGGCGAGGAGGACGAGGGCGAGGTCGACAGCGAAGGCGAGCTCGTCATGCCCCGCTCGTCGCAGAACTCGGACCGTCTCCGCCACGTCGTCGACGAGGCGGAAGACGAGGACGAGGAGATGCCTCCGCCTGCGACGAGGCGCCGGGTCAGCAAGATCCGCATCGTCGCCGACGACGACGACGAGACGCAGAGCTCCGTCACCCCCGCGTCGACTGAGCTCGCACCGACCGAGGTAGTCAAGACGCCCTCGCTCGACTCGCAGGCAGCGGCGCCTGCGAAGGTCGCGTTCGGCGGCCTGCTCGGCGCGGCGGGCGACGATGCTGGCGGCTTCTCGCAGTTCTTCGACTCGCAGTTCAGCCAAGGCGCTGGCGGCGACGACCAGGTGCGTCTCCTCGCGTCTCCCCGTTCCCGCTGTTTGCTCACGCTCTCAGCCCGCAGACCGACGGCTTCTTCCGCCCTGCCGACAACGACTTCGCCGCGCCGGCACCCACGATGTTCGCTGCTCAGCCCCTCATCACGGATGCCGAACGCGCAGCGGACGCTGCCCGCCTCGAGGCCCGCGGCGGATTCAACGACTTCGAGCCGGGCACGCCGCGCGAGCTCCCCGCGCCGAGGCAGTACATCAACGAGAAGGGGTGCGTAGTCTGCTCTGGGTGCTTCTCAGACCGCGCTGACCTGCTCGACCTGCAGCTTCCTTACCCAGACCCGCCCCGCCATCGACTCGCCCTCCGACTCGCCCGCCTTCTTCCGCCACTCTTGTCAACGCGCGACTCGCAGTCCCAGGCGCTTGACGAGACGCAACTCGCGTCGGCGCAGACGCCCACGCAGTTCTCCAAGGACCCGAACCGCCTGCGTCGCGCCGGCGCGCTCACCTCGTTCGACAGCCTCGGTCCGCTCGCGGCGACGGAGATCCAGCCTGAGCCGACCGAGCTCGCCTCGTCGCGGGCAAGGTCGAACGAGACGCAGGTCGAGGAGACGCAGCTCGCCGACGAGACGCAGGAGGAGACGCAGGACACCCTTCCGTCCGCCGCGCAGCCCACCGCGCCGCGCAACGCGTTCGACGCGCTCAAGGCGGGCGCGACGCAGGTCGATGTCCCGGCGCAGGGGCAGCATCAGCAGCGCAGGAGGGCGAGGAACGCCTTCGTCGACGCCGAGGCGAACCTCTCCGACGAGGAGGTCGGGCTCGGGCTTGGCGGCGTGAGCGGCGACGAAGACGAGGCCGGTCACGATGCCGAGCTCGAGTCGCTCGTTGACAACGAGGAGGTCGACCGCGACGTGCAGGTCGAGCAGGACAAGCTCGCTCGCGACCGCTTCGCGTGCGTCCGCCTCCCGTCTCCACCTGACGAACTACTGACCAACTTCTCCTACGTGCAGCGAGGACGAGGCGAAGGCCGAGGCTGAGGCGATGAAGCGCGCTCAGCGCGTCGTCGACGGTAAGGAACGGCAGAAGCGCGGCGCGTACGACCTCTCGGACGACGACTTCGACGACGAGTACGTCTCGCGCAACGGGCACCGCGAGAAGAAGGCCCGTGTCGAGTCGCTCACGATCGGCCAGCTGAGTGCGTCTTCCTGCTTCGGCTCTGTTGTGACTTCGCTGATATCCTCTCATTCGCAGAGGAGAACGAGGAGACGCAGGCGTTTGCCGAGGTCCTCGCACAGGGCTTCGTCGCGACCACGAAGGCCGGCGAGTTTGCCTACCTCGAGACGGCGCACAACTTCCGGACGGCGACGAGGACGACGCTGCAGACGGCGACGACGAGATGGACGGCGGTGTGCAGGACGTCTTCGGCCGCGTCGACGCGCCCGAGCTGCGCGTCCGGTCCTTCAAGGAGGCGCAGACACTCGCGGTGGAGCAGTCGCGTGCGAGGCGGGCGCTCGAGGAGGACGAGGACGTCGAGATGCTCGGCCGCGAGGAGGAGCTCGAGGACCGCGTACTTCGCGACTTGTCGCCGCAGTTCAACCTCGAGACGAGTTCGCCGGCTGCGCCCCCGGTCAAGCTCAACCTCAAGCACGTCGCTGCGACCACGACTATCGTCCAGACCTCGCATCTCGACGAGTACGCGGACATCGACGTGCGTGGTCCTCCCTTCTTGGCTTGCGCCGAGGCTAACTCGATGCCGTACGCAGTCGCAGGGCGGTATCTTCGGCATTCAGCACGGCACAACCGTCAAGTACAACGAGCGGGACGAGTCCAGCATCGCAACGGCGACTGTCACCGGCAACCGCAGCTCGGTGTGCGTCCTGCTCTCGCTTCCTCTTTCTTTCCGCTGCTGACCCGGCCGATCTTCCGTGCAGCACGAGCTTCAGGCGCACAACCGCGGCGACCACGACCACGACGACGAAGGGCGCCGCGAAGGGCAAGGCGAGCACGTCGCTCGGACCGAAGCCGAGCAAGCTGGGCGCGGTGAGGAGGGGAGGGTTCGCTTAGAGAGTGGTGGTTGTGCTTCGTCATTCCTGCATAGTCCTGTCGTTATTTTTTCCTTCTGCCCCGTTGTATGCCAATGCAGCTTTGCCCCATCTCGACGGCAGGTGAGGGACCACCGCTCTAGTCAGTGCGCCCGCCTCTCATGCGGCTCTTCGGTTGCTCTCTTGCAACGGTGCTGCGCCTTGTGAGCCCTTGTAGCGAGCGCGCGAGGCTGAATTCACGAGATTGGCTTTCAGCCTGCGTCGCCAACTACGCTCGCTTCGGCACGCTTTCCTCCTGCTTCGTCCGCCGCATGGCGAGCTCGTTTGAGGTCGAGCTATTGAGCTCAAGCCCGCGGATGTGTAACTCTCCTCGCGCCGAAGGAGGCGTCGAGCGAGACGCGACGCGGCGCCCTTTGGCATGCAGGCCCGCGCTCGGAGCCCGTGTTCCACCTCCTCCGCGCTATCTTCCTCTCTCCTCCCGCTCACTCCTCCACCGCGTCTGGCCCTTACGTGGGGACGACGGGCCCGCGTCGCCGCCCGGATCTCGCCTCACTGCGTTCCCGCTCTCTCGCCTGATCGCAACCTGCTCCCGCGCATCGGCATGCCCGCTCTCGTAACCGCCTTCGAGGCCGGCGCTCGCTGGCCAGACTGGGATGGTGGCGAGACCCTTGCTATTCGCCTGACCGAGCTCGGCCGTACGTGCTTCTCCAGCTCTTGCTCTCCATCGTCTCGTCTGACCCCCTCCTCCGACGGCGGCTCCCGCTGCAGTCCAAGACGGCTTCCCAGTTGCGCAACAGCCCGTCCCCGGACCGAGGAGCAGCGACTCAGGGCGCTCGCTCCGTTTCGGCTGCACGCACCACGCCCTGTTCCCCTCGCTCCCCAACACCGCTTCCTCGACGCCCTGCACTATCGCGATCCAGCTTTCCCCCGTCATCGGCGCGCATGCAGCCTCCGTCACCTACTCTAATCTGGCGCACGATCATCCCCTCGCCCTCTCGCCGCTACAGCTCGCCGCCCTCTCCGCCTCTGGCACCGCTGCGATTGGCAGGCGCCGCAAAGCGTTCATCAATCACGCGCTGTCGACGGTCAAGCATCTCCAGAAGGCCTACCACGTCCGTCTCGGCGCGATGTCTGGCGAGGTGGATACGGACCCGCTGTTCAAGCGGCAGGAGGAGGTGGTGAGCCAGCTGCGTGCGGTCGTTGGCGCGGCCGAGTGCGCAGCGGTCGTCGCGCGCGCGAAACAGGAGAGGATCTGGCTCATCGAGGATGACGGAGTGGTGCGCTCCCGCGTTCGCGTACAGCGGGGCCGCAGCTGACCCCTTGCGAGCAGTTGAACAACGACAAGAGCGTCGGCCGCACGACACGCTCGGGGAAGTCGAAGCTCACACCGGCGCACCCTGCGCACACGGCGAGCTCTATGAAGGAGGCGCGCCTCTTCTTTCTGTCGCTCCGTCGCGCGACTCGCTGACCACCTCGCAGGCTGCTTCTGTCCGCACCACGCGCACCCGCTCATCAAGCCTCTCCTCCCTCTCCGGCTCAGACGCCGAGGTGCGCATTACGACGGGCACGCCGCAGGCCAAGAAGCGCGCGCGGACCAGCAAGGCGTCGTCGAGCGTCACGCACGCGAGTGTGAGGGGGACGAGGGAGACGAGCGGGCTCGAGCCGGAGGACGGTGGCGGCAAGATCAAGAGCGAAATGGAGAAGGAGGAAGGCGCAGACAGGCAGGCGGGGCCAGGCGCGAGCAATACGATGGAGGTGGTCGACCTGAGCGAGGAGCCGGCAGACGAGGCGCAGCAGGTTCGTCCCGCGTCTTGCATTTTTCGCGTGTGCTACCTTGACTGACCCTTCGGGCCCCCGGGCAGGCCGAAGGCACCGCTGTCGGCGCGCAACCCGGTGCTGGCTCCATCGCCGCTGCGGCCGATACTCCCGTCGAAGCCTTCCTCTCCTCCCTCTCGTCGACGTTCCCCTTCGCTTCCTTCGCCCACCTCTTCGCCCGTCCCTCGATCTGCGTCTCGACCCGCGCGCAACTCGCCGAGATCGCCAGCTGCGACAGCGAGCTCGACGCGCTCCTCGACAAGCTGGTCGAGGAGGAGGTGTGCGATGGAGGCGCCGTTGAGAAAGGGCAGCCGAAGGCGCGGAGAGGGCGCCTTAGGGATGCGCTGAGGCGGGCTGTCGGGGTCGAGGGGGTTTAGCGGGCGCTGGAAAAGCTGTGCATTTCAGGACGTGCGCTCAAGCGTGATTTGGGAAGGCCGCGAGAGGACCGGCAAGGTCTTGTTCACCCGGCGCAGGCTGGGCGCGCGTTCTGTGCACAGTTGATCGCTCAGAGGGCATTCTCGACGGCCTCGCCGTCTCCGTCTCTCCTGCGCATTGACCGCCGCCCTCGGTGCTCCCCGCTCTTGCTCTCCTCCTCCTCACGCCCGCTCGCTCTACCCGTCGAGAGTCGAGGCAGGGTCGCTGCACACACTCCCTCGAACTCAATCCCTCGCCAGCGCTCCACAGCCCCGCCCCGCTGTCGCCGCGCTGCCCAGTCCTCATCAGTCGATGCCGCCCACGTTCGCCGATTTCGCCGTCGGGCAGCGCTTCCCAGGATGGGACGGCGGATACTGCGTCTGGAAGAGCCTGAGCGAGCTTGGCGGTTCGTAGCCGTCCCTTGACGCCCTCCGGTGAACGTGCTGACCTCGATGCCAGCAGCTGCGTCCGGCTTCCCCGTCGAGATCCAGAAAGACCCTCCGCAGACGTGGGGCCCGCCTCGACGCCTCTGCACTATCGTCTGCGACTATCCCGGCCTGAGCCGCCGGGTGGATGGCTACACGCCCACTGCGGCCGCTGACTGCCCATTCTCCGTCGTCCTCGAAGAATCGAGCTCTTCGGTCGACGCCGTCGTGACGCAGGCGAACCTCACCCACAACCATGACTGCGTGTTTCCGCCCAAAGTCGTTGAGGACGAGGTCGCCGACAACTTCATGCGGGAGCCGCGCTTTTCTGCAGGAGGCTCCTACCGTGCGGCCGACTCCGCACGGGACGCGCTGCAGTCGACCACGAGGACCTACAGGGGTCTGCGTAGGTCGTCGGACGAGCGCGAGAGGCAGAAGGCCGCGTGCGAGCTGAAGCGACACGACCAGGTCGTGCAGGACGTGCGGCAGTACTTCCCGAGCGAGCTGGCGGACACGATACTGCGCCGCGCCAGAGAGGGCGGCTCGCTAATCGCGGAAGACGATGTGCGTCTCCAGACTCTCTCTTTAGGCGGTGCGCCGCAGACTGCCTGACGAGAGGATGGCGTACCGCGAGCTCAAGGCGCCTACTCCACCGGCGAGGCCGCAGAAGCGCAAGACGGCCCGATCCTCGCCCGGCGTCAGCAAGAAGGGGCCGTCGCATGCACCCGACGTGTTCGCAAGAAAGCGGACAAAGGTGCGCCTCCGTCTTCTGAGGCAACCCTGGCCCAACTTCGTGGTGCCGGTCCTGACGCTTCCCCGCTCTCGCAGCTCGCACCCGGTGACCACCATACCCCGGTCAACTCGCGGGCGTCCGCACCGAGTCCCGCGCGCAAAGAAGATTCGCCCGCACCCGCGCCCTCGACCTCGAATGGCGGCTTCCCGCCCGCGATGCGCGCGTCGCCCGCACCGCCAACACCCGATGCGCCGAGCCCGAAGGGCAGCCTTGCGGTTGGCGAAGACGGCAAGCCGCAGGTGGACGGGGCGGAGGTGATCAACTTGATCGAGTCGCAGGAGGAAGACGAGCGGGATGTAAAGCCCGAGGTGCGCTGCGTGTTCCTCTTCTCAAAATCTCTCCCTGAGCGATTACTGACCCCTATGGGCTGGTGCGGAGGTCCGCCCGCCGGCAGGGACGCCCGAGGAGGCATCGCACTCGTCGCTCCAGAACCTCCTCTTCTCCCTCCCCTCCCCGTTCAACTTCGCGCAGTACCTCCCGCTCTTCCTCCAGCCTTCGATCAACATCACGCGCGGCAGAGCTTCTCGACATCACCAGCTCGCCGGAGGATCTCGACGATCTGCTGCAGCAGCTCGAGGAGGGCTGCACCGCCGAGAACGGAGCGGTGCTCGCGGGGATGCCGCGTGCGTGGTGCAACCGGCTTCGGAGGGCGCTGAGGCAGAAGGTGGAGGCGGGAGCCAGCTAGGCGGTGCGCGGGTGGCGGAAGAACGCTTGAAATCAAGGTCTCCCGCTTTGCGAAGGTCAACCTCGAGAGCGGCTTCCGACTCTGTTCTTTCCTGGTCTGCAAACCCTCAGCGAGCTTACGGGAGAGCAAGCGAAGAGAAGCGCGAATGAGTGAGAGAGGGGTACGGTTTCGGACTGCACAACTAGGAAGACAGACCGGGCACGAAGGGAGGCGGGGTATGGGCGGCGGAAGGGAGCGTAGAGGAGGGCACTGATACGACAACGAGCCCCTTTGCGCCGCTAGACGGACACGGCGTCCTTGGACTCGGTGTCCTTGTGCTCGAGGTGCGCGATGTCGCGCTGCTTGTTGCCCATCTTGACCTGTGCGTCGGTAGCCTCCTTCTTCGCCTTGAGGGCGCCAACGCGCACGCTCGCCTCGCTGTGGTCGCAGAGGAGCGAAATCTCCTCGAGCGCGAACCCGCTCACCCGCTCTCGCCACTGTAGGAGACGTCCGCTCACGAGAAGCAAGCGAGTCTGGTTTCCAGCGCGCGCAACAAGCCAAGCGCCCACCCCGCGTCCCCGCCCGCGCACCCTCACGTTCACCCCTCTTGTGCGACCCTCGCTAGCAGCGCCTCCCGCAGCGGCTCCTTCCAAACGAGCGGCATGCCCCCCTCGCCGCGGACCAACTCTTCGAGGAGGACGTCCATCCCGCGACCGCTCGAGCGCGCGAGCGAGAGCAGCTGCGCGGGCGTGCTGAGCGCGATGGATGGGCGCGCAAAGAGCGGGGCGTAGCGCGCGAAGTCGTAGACGGGGGAGAGGGTCGAGAGGAAGGTGCGGAGCTCGAGCTGTGCGACCTGGGAGGTCAGTCTGTGAGCGCGGACGCCGCAGAACGAGCGCAAGAGCGGACTGGACCGCACAAGAGGGAAGTGGAGGAAACGCACCTGCTCGAGCGCCTCGACGTCCGGCTTGACATCCTCCGCGTCCGACTCCGTCAGATCGATCACCTCACAAGCGCGCTCCTTCCCTGCCCTTCGCAGCCGTGCGGCGGGCCGGCGGACCGGGCGGCTCTGCCTGGGAGAAGGCGACCTTCTTTGCGGGTTTCTTGCGGAGGTTCTCCTTCGGAGGAGGAGGCGGGCCGTGCAGAGAGGGAGACCGCTGCAGGCGCACGTCGGAGGTGTTAGCGCACGCGAGGAGGGAAGAGTAGCTGCAAGCGCACCGAGAACTCTGCGTGCTGCGGCGAGGGGCTCCTGCTGCTCTCGGGCGAGGGCGTGTGCCAGATGCGCTTGAGGCCGGAGCGGCTCGTGTGGATCGACGAGTCCTCCTCCTCGCTCTGCGCCGCACGCGGTCATCAGTACCGCGCTCGACAGGCGAGGATACGGGTGAAGGAAACGCACGTCGACCTTCTCGAGCAGGATGCCCGCCTTCCTCGCCTCATCCCTGACCTTCTCCGCCTCTTTCCGCCCGAGCACCGCCTTCACGTCCTTCAGCACGACCTCCTTCTGCAGTATGCAGTGTCTGGGGTCGTCGCGCCGCTCGGCGTCATCAGGCGCGCAGCACGCGTCGTCCCACCCGCGCTTGCAGCTCGCAAGCTCCTCCCTCGCCCTCTCGCAGAGCGCCTCCCTCCGCGCGCTGAGCTGCTTCTTCAGCGCCGCGCGCTGCGGCCCTTCGAGCGCGAGCACATGCGTGTGCGCTGTCTCCGCGCGGACGACTACCGCGCGCTGCGCCGCCGTGTTGAGCGGGGGATGCACGTCCAGCGCGAAGCCGCACCCACGGACGGCGCAGCGCGCGCCGAGGGAGGCGCCGGCGCCCGGCTTGGGCGCGGGGAGGCGGCGGAACTCGACGGGGAAGCCGCGCGAGACTGCGCGTCGGGGCGGGGCGGGTCAGCGGCGCGAGGAGGGGGAGGAGGCGAGACGCACTCGCGTGCTCGGTGAGCTTATACTAGAGGTCCTCGAAGCCGGCCCAGTCCGCCCAGATTGAGCCGACGACAAAGGCGCGGGGTGGCGGGGCCATCGCTGCGTGGGGAGAGGCGCGGGAGCGTGCGGAGGGGCCGACGCACGCGGGAAGTGCTGTGCAGGCTCGAGCTGGAACAACGAGCGCGGTCCGAGCAAGCGCTGGCGGTGCGGCGCGAGCAGGAGGAGAGCAAGAGGCGAGAGACGAGCGAGGTGGAAAGAGTCGCTCTAAGGGCACGCAGCCATCGCATAGCGTGCATGCACAGCTCTACTGATACTGCTCAAGCCGACTAGTAGAACATGACGGTGTGGAGGAGCTGGTGCGGATGCCGCTCCTGCTGCCGCGCGAGGATTTCGTCCATCTCGCTGTCGAGGTCCTTCGAAGCCTCGATCTGCAAGCGTCGCACATCAGTACTGATGCGCTGTCAAGGAAAACGGGCGGGAGGACGCACCGCCGTGCACAGGTCCAGGAACGCCTTGCCCGCGATGAGCGCCTCCTCGTGGTTGTCCTTGATCTCGACGTTGATGACGTGCACCGGCCGGTTCATCTCGCCTCCCTTGGAGAGCAGGTCTGCGCGCATCATCGAGGTGGGACAGTCAGCCTCGCTGTGTCTGGGATCAGTCCACGAGGTGCGACTAGCTCGAAGCGCGACGCACCGTCAATCACCGCGTCGTAGCACCTCTCTTCGCACGTGAGCACGACGTCGGCGACCTTACTGCTCTCCTGCCACCGCTCGGGCGCCTGCTTGATCTTGCGATTCCGGTCGAGCATGTTGAGCAGGCCGTTGGCGGTGTAACTACGCGCAGACGAGGTCAGCGGGTGCTAGAGCGGAGAGAGGCGGAAGGAGCGCACAGCCGCTCGTCCTTCTGCTTCAGATCCTGGTACATGTGCTCGTACGGCGTTCCGAACGCGTAGATGTTTGGGCGGTCGACGCTCGGCCCGGGGAGGCGTACTGCGGAGCCCGTGCCCGCCGAGATGACCTTGAAGTTGGCCTTCCTGTGCGCGGGTGGAAACGTCGTCAGTACTCATCGAGGGCGTCGAGAGCTGAAGGGAGAGGGAGAAGGCGGAGACGCACGACAAGACGTTGTGCCCCTCCATCGAGCGATTCTGGTTGCTCGCGCACACCACGCAGAACGTGACCCTCTTCCCTCCGCCCTGCCTGTCGGCCTCGTTGACAGCCGCCGCAGCGTTCATCGCTTGCGGCGGCGGGGTGGCCATCGGCGTGGTGCTCGACAGCGGGGTGACGGTCGCGAGGCCTGCACCCGGCGGGGGCGGGCCGCGGGGAGCAGCACCGCCCGCGTAGGAAGGATAGCTCTGCGCGGGCGGCTGGCCGTACGCGCCGGGTGCGCCGTTGTAGCTCGCGGGAGGAGGGGCGCCGTAAGCCGACGGCTGAGGCGGGGCGGGACTGGCACCGGGCTGGGCGAGGCCGTTCGGGTAGGGAGATGCAGTGCGCTGAGTGTACTGCTCGCGCATCCGGAGGCGCGGATCGGCCGACATGGCTCCGGTCGACGGGATGATGCGATGAGGACGAGGGAGAGGGCGCGAGAGGCGACGGCGGCGTTTGGGGCTGGGCGGGTGCGTGTAGGTTGGTTCGAGCTGTCTGTGGAACTGGATGTGTGCTCTTCGGGCCGGCAGGAGCGAGGCGCGGTTGGTGTCGAGACCAACCTGCGCGTGCTCGTCCCTCGCCCTCCACCACAACCCTCGCTCTCGCTTGGGGCGCTTGTTCAGACGTGCAGCACCATGAGCACACGGCTGCGACGCCAGGCTGCGTGCGCCGTCGCCCAACGAGGCGCTCTCGACGTCCTCACCTCGCTCGCTCCTCTCTCAACACATGCACCCCGCGCGGAGCGGGGACGGTGGGAGGGGGCAGAGCCGCACGCGCTTCCGTCGCAGGTCAAAGCAGGTCGACGGCGGGCCTTCAGCGGCGGGTCCAAGAGACTAGGCTTGCCGTCCTCCTCCTCGACCCGGAGGACCCCTCGAACCCGGCGCTGCTCCCGACCACGCAATGCAGCACTTCCCGCCGCCGTCGCTCCGTCGTCTCCCTTCTTCCCGGGCCCAACCCTCGTCGCTTCGCGATATTCGCCTCGTCCCGCCGCTGCGGGCTCGCGGCGAGGAACGACTGGAGGAGTTCTTCTCGCGCTCCGCGGCTTTCCCGTCCCGTCCACGGTCGTGCGGTCCATCTCGCAGGTGTCGGTGTCCGGCACGTCGCCGGCTGGGCATCTCGCGCCAGAGCGAGGGTGGAAGACAGCCGGCGGAGGCGCGCCAAGGGCATCAAGTTCGTCCGCAGCGGTGCCGCCGGGCTTCTTCCGCCTTTCATCGACCACCGCTCGCCTTCAACCTCGCCTGCTTGCCCATGCGCGCACGAGTAGCCGTTGCTCGCGCCGCTGCCGCAACGCTAGGGCAGCACGACCGGCTTCTTCTGGCGAGACGACCTCCTCCTTCACGCCGGCAAATGCTGCTGCATGTCTCTCGCCTACCCGTGCGATCGCTTTATCGGGGCATCGCCAAGTTCATGCGCTGCGCACCCGGGACTGATCAGTAAATGAGCCGGCTCTCCCGCAGTCTTGGGGAACTTTGCGAACGCGAAAGCAAGCAAAAGGTCTTCTTCCTCGAAACGCTGTCGCGCTCCGCTTCATCTGGACGACGCGCTCTGCCCCTGGCGCAAGCGGCCGAAGAACCAGCGGCGCAGGCAACGCCGTTGCGACGCCGTGACCGCCACTCTCTAGCACCGCTGCCTCCCGCTTCTCATCACGACGCAACTCGCTCATCACGCGCATCACGCGGCGCACGGCGACGATGGCCAAGCGCTGATCGACTCGCGGCAAGTCCTCCGCTGCACCCTCGCCTCGCCTGCCCGACCCAGCAGATCCGCACAAAGCCCGCCTCAGCCTGCTGACCACCCCCTGAGGTGCGGCGGTGCGCCCGCCCTGGCCGCCGCAGCGCGGTCCCTTCGCCTGCTTGTTTCTCGCGCGTCAGGCAAAGCGTTGCGAAGGGCGCTGCTCGCCCGCGTGAGCAGAGCTGCGCGCGGTGCGTCAGGAGGTGCTGGCGAAGGGCGGGGCGAAGCGAAAGAAGCCTTGGACTGGCTCGCGGAAACAGCGCAACGAAGGGAGGAGGAGAAGGATGGAAAGGTTTTAAGGGCGTCTCACCCCGGGGCGGAGTGGAATGGCGAGGCACCGAGTGCGGGGAGAGCGGGTGCTCCGAATGGAGGAGGGGGTTCTGAGAAGATGTGGTGAGGAGCGGGGGCGAGCGGGCGCCCTGGCTGGCAACGCTGTGCACAAGGACCGGACAACGCGGCTGCAGCAGGAAGGCGCGCGCGCAACAGAGAGCGAGACAGGCGGACTGCTGCCTCGTCGGAGCCGACGCAACTCTGTCACGCTGATCATCTGCAGCGCGCACCTGCCCTCTCCTCCTCCCCCCGCCACGCCTGCCCCGCTCCCGCCGCTCCCGTAACACCGGTGCCCGCGCGCGCCGTCGCCCCTCTGCGACCCACGTCGCGCGCACCCCCCGTCGCCCGCGCCCCGCGCTGCCCTCGTCCCGTCCCGGTGAGCTCACCGCCCGTCCCCTCCCTCCACCCTGCGCGCGCGCCTACCCAGCCAGAGCAGGCGAGTGCAGTCTCGCACGGCGGACATTTCGCAGGTTGATCGAAACTGGCGCGAGAGCTCCCGTACCCCAGCCGTCCCTCTTCCGCCCCCGTCCTCCGCGCCTCGCCGCCGCCCGATCGCTCGTCCTCCCTCGCTCCCTGCGCTTGCCTCGCCTGCTCTTCCACCCGCCAGCCAGCCTGCACGCCGACTGCCAGCTCGCTCGGCTCGCTGTCTCGTGACTGCCGCTCGCTCGACCGCCCAGCGCTCATGTCCGCGCCGGCTCAGGCGCCGTCCCAGCCGCCACGCGTCAAGCGCTCCCAGTTCATCGAGAAGCTGCACGAGTGCGTCCCTCTCGTCCCCTCTGCCGTCCCGCCAGGGTGCTCACCTGCGCGCGATCGAACCGTGCACAGCCTCCTCGAGCATCCCTACGACCCCGACTCGCTCCGCTGGACCCCGGACGGCGAGGGCTTCGAGATCACCACCAACGAGTCCAAGGCCCGCAACGCCCTCTCGCCCAAGTGGGACTTCCGCTCGTGCGTCGAGGCTGCCCATCCCAGCTTTTCCCGCGCGGGCAATGCGGAGCTGACCTCGAGGACCGGGAACAGGCTCAGCAGCTTCATCCGCCAGCTCAGGTGCGCCGCCTCCTTCTCCGCTCGCCTCGTACGCTCGAGCTGACGATCGTAATACACGCAGCTACTACAACTTCAAGTCTGTCGCGGCGACTTCCATCGCAGTTTGGATCCCGGCTGACCTTGCTCTCTCCCGTCGTGCAGGCGACTGAGCGACCGCAGGAGGTCAACGGAACGGAGGGGCTCGAGCGCCAACTACATTGTCTTCTCGTGCGTCCCGCTCGGTCGCGAAGGGCGAGAAGAAGCCGGCTGACCTCGCTCGTCTCGCCTTGTCGCGCAGTCACCCGACAGGGTTCTTCCTCAAGGGCGACAACAGCAAGCTCGACGGCATCGTGCGCAAGACGCGCACCCGCCCGACCGACAAGCCGCGGCGGGACAGCCTCGCGTCGACAGCATCGGCGGACGACACCGCCGCGCCCTCGCCCTTCTCGCTGTATGATGGCGGCGATCTGCAGTATGGCGCGCACGCGGGCCCATCGTACTCCAGCGGGCCTGTGCCTCCGTTCGGCTTTGCGCCGCCGGGGCAGGCGCCTCGCCCTTACCAGCCTCCCTCGCTCCCGCCCGACACGCTCGCAAACTGGCGCCACTACCAGGCGGGCTTTCAGAACGTGCCGCCCGTCGCTCCGCCCGAGATCCCGCGCTTTGGCTTCGCCGCGCCGCCGATGGGCCCGCCCGCGCCGCAGATGCAGTACGACTACTCGCAAGGGCCGCCGCCACCGCCGCAGGGCTACCGCCGCGGCAGCCTGAGCGAGTTCAAGGTCGGCGTCTCGCCGCGATCGAAGCCCGCCGATCTTCCCGGAACGGCGGCGTACCAGTCGACGATGCGGACACACTCGCCTCTCGGGCTGCATGACCCCGCGACGGCAAACGGCGCGCCCTTCCACTCTCCCTACCCGGCACCCTCCTTCCCTTCTCATCAGCACCACCCCAGCGGCGTATCGCACGAGTACCTCTACCCGGGCCACGCGCCCCCGCCGCCGCATGGCCCGTCCGTCCCTTCCGGCCTCCCCGCGCTCTCGTACGACCCGCAGGGACACCGCTCGTCGTACCCTTCCTCGTCGACGTCGGGCTACGCCCCAATGCCGCCCGCGCTCCAGCCGCCGACCATCCCCTCCCTCCTGCCGAACCACCTCCAAACGCAGCCGCACCTCGCAGCAGGCGGCGGCGGCGGCCCCGGCGGCGCAGGCGACGTCATCCCCTCGCCGACGTACTCCTCCGAAGAGGACGGGCACCCGCCGCCCGGCGCGTCCTCAAACCGCGCGTTCTTCCCGCCGACATACCCCTCGAACGCCCCGCCGCCGCACGGGCAGAACCCCTTCCCGCACCTAACGCACTTCCACCCTCCCGGGCCCGACGCCCCCGCGTCGCAAGGGCTCGCGCCGCTCCAGATCCCGCCGTTCGGGCCCGGGCCGGCAAGCGCGGGCGCGCCGCCGCTCGCGTCCCCGCAGAGCGCGAGCGCCGCGCCTTCGGGGCGGGCGACGCCGGTGCACCCGCAGGCGCCACCGCAGCACGGGCACCCACAGCAGCATGCGCAGCAGCAGTACACGCCGCAACAGCAGCCGCCGCAGCCGCACCCGCATGCGCTGATGGCGCAGAAGCTCGGCTGGGCGCCGCCAGCTCCCGCTGGAGCTGCAGGCGCGCCCGGCGCGCCGACGGGCGTGTTCAGCAACTGGCAGGGCTTCGCCGCGCGCGATGGCGCCGGCGCGGGGTACGGGCCGCGAGGCGGCGAGGAGCGCGGCGCGGGGAGCTGACGCCCGTTGGGTGGGTGGGTACGCGAGCGGGGCGGCGGTTACTGTTGTGCGCTTACAAGACGTGATGTACTGAGAGATGCAAGACGCAGTGCGATTCTATTCCGCTGGCACGACGAGAGGCGGGTTGAGAAGGTCGAGGTGAGGGGCGAGACGCGAGCGGGAGAGCAGCACGGAGCAGGTGCGTCGCCCTGACCTCCTCATTTCGGCGAGCGTGCCAGAGGGCGTGAAGGACGAGGACGAGCGTGACTCGTCTTCCTCGCGCGTCTGTCACGACGGCGCCTGCCGGCGCCCGAGTCGCTGCGTTGCGCTGCGACCCTTCTTCGTGTTTCCCCGCGCCAGCGAGTGCGAACGTTCGGCGAGCCGCGCAGCTTAGCGCAGCGCGAAGGCAATGCGAAAGAACGTTGGCGAGAAGACAACGCAGTTGCACCCGACAAGCACCCGACTATCAGCACGCGCCTCGACGCGGCCCGGAGTCAGCGACGGCGGCGACGAGCCTGTGAGCAAGCGGCGCGATGCAGAGAGCACATAGGCAGCAGGCGCGCGGCCGGTCACGCGCTGCGGACGTCCTGGGCGGAACACGCAGTTGGAGCACGGCAAGGACAGGAGTCAGGTTGAGCGACGAGGAGAGGGGGCGCGAGAAGAGCGAGGAGAGCCGTGGGAAGAGCTGAAGTATGTGGCGCAGCTAGCAGGGACCTCGGACTGAGGCTCTGCATGCTCCAGAGTCTCCGGCTTCGAGGTGGCGCGGAGTGGTCGACGCGAACGAGCGCTCGCCGACGTTGTCCTCTGTCGTCCGCGTCGAGGCTGCTCTCCCGGGGCAGAGCTGGCCTGCTGGGCCGCTCCTCACTCCCGCAGCCGTGCCCCTCGCCTTGCACGCCTGCCCGCGTCCGCGCTCGCGCCGCCCCTGCGGTCGTTCGGCACCTCCGCTCCTCTCGCTCTCCACACGGGTCTGCGCACTGGGAACGCCTCGAGACTCTGGTGCGCATCGCACTGCCTCCACAGGCACACAGGCGAGCTCGCTGACCCGCTCACCCGCATACAGCCGTCGTTTTTTCTCCTCTCGCCCCCGTCCCTCCCCACACCAGCCTCGACCTCCTCTTCTCCGAGATCTCCCTCGTCTTTCTCCTCGCAAGACATCGCCCCACATGGCCACCGTCGGCGTCGTAACGCCGCCCCCCTCTCCCCCCATTCCCTCGTCGCCAGGCTCCCTCTCGTCCGGGTCGAGCAATACTGTCTCCTCGTCGTCGCACAATACCGACTCGCACCCCGCGCCTCCTCCTCCGCCGACCGTCACCTACACCTCCTTTGACACGGCCAAGGCTGCGATCGCCGCGCGGTCATCCCCGGCGAATGCCTCGCCTGCGGGCCTCCCGAGGGTCGGGAGGTCTCCCGGGCACCGCACGACGCAGTCGATACGCCGCGTCCCCTCCGACGCAGGCAAGAACCGCTCGGGCGCAATCTCCAACTCGCCGTCGGTGGGACGGAGGCGGACGCACCGCGCGTCGCATTCGGTCAGCCCGGCGCCGTCTGCGCTCGTCGAGCCGAGCAGCGCGAGCAGCACGCCTCAGCGGCGGGGGATGCCGCAGCGCTCACGCACGCTGTCGTTCTCGACGGCGCAGCAGGCGTTCCTCCCTGCACGGCCACGCCTCTCGCAGGGCGGGTCGAGCAGCAGCGCCGTCATGCCCTTCCCCTCGCTCGAAGAGGGCAAGGTGCCCTCGTCCGTCGCGCTCGACCGCACCTCGTCGGTCGGCTCGTCGTCGACTGTGCCGCTCCGACGACTGCGACCGACGCGGGCGTCGATGTCGATGAGGAGCGGGAACGCCCTGCGCGTCCCGCCGGGGCCGGCGAGCGCGGGGCGGGGACGTGCAGGCGACGCGGCTGAGTACCTCGAGGCCAAGGTCGTCATTCGTGCGTACTTTCGGTCTCCTTGTTGCGCGTGCTCGTGCTTACTCTGCGCGTGCAAACAGTCGGCAGCCAGGGCGTCGGCAAGACGTCGCTCATCAACCGTTCAACGACCGGCCACTTCTCCCCCTCCCGCACCTCGACCATCGGCGCGAGCTTCCTCACGAAGAAGCTCACCGTCGCCGACACGCGTGTGCACTTCCAGCTGTGGGACGCGGCAGGCCAGGAGCGGTTTCGTGCCCTCATGCCGCTCTACTACCGCGGCGCGCAGGCTGCCATCCTCGTGTACGACGTGACGGACGAGGCGAGCCTGCAGGACATCAAGTTCTGGATTGAGGGGTGGGTTTCACCTTCGCCGGTCGACGAAGAAGACTTGCTGACTTCGCTCGCCTCCGCAGAGCTCCGCAAGAACATGTCGGACGAGCTGATCATCCTCGTCGTCGGCACCAAGGCCGACCCGCCGGCTCGTACCCGACCATCCCGTTGCGAACGCGCTGCGCAACATCGCGCTGTGAGCTGGATAACCCGCCCTCAGAGGATGACCCGCCTGCGCCCCCCCCCCCCCCCACCCCCACTAGAGCCGCGCCACGCCTTCACCTCCCCGGCGCCCCTCACCCGCTCGCGCACGTACTCGACCCCACCCTCCGCCGCGTCCATCCCGACCATCACAACCTCCGTCCCGCCCGCGCCGTCGCAGCCCTCCGCCCCGCCCTCGCAGCTCCGCTTCTCCACCGGAACTTCCCCCTCCGGTCCTCCCCCACCGAACGACAACTTCCTCTCGGCGCGCATGCGTGCTATGTCCAACAAGCTCGCCTCGCCCGTAGGCGGCGCGTCCGCCGCTCCCATCCGCCCCACCAGCGCGCTTGTCTCGTCCGCGACGATGCCGGACCTGAGTGCGTACACCCTCGCGGGGCTCAACCTCGCGGGCGCGCCGCCCTCGACGGGCGTCGGCGCCGTCGAGTCGCTCAGCATGGTCCGCTCGTCGTCGACCGGCGCGAGCGGGACAAGCCCGTCCTCCTCCTCCTCTACCGGCGCGCACTCGCCGCCGCCGCCGCCGGGCGCACTCCCGACCAGCGCGTCCGCGTTCGGCCTCGCGAGCCTCGGCCACTCGCTCTCGCTCGTCGGCGCACACGCCCTCGGCGAGTCGCTCTCCGCCCTCGGGGGCGGCGCGTCCGCCGCCTCCCGGCGGCGGCAGTCGCACGACGAGCGGCTGCGGCGCGACTGGGAAGCGTACGCCGTGTCGCTCCGCGCGCGCGAGGCCGCAGCCGAGGAGCGCGTGCGCGGGATCGTCGAGGCCTGCGGGGTCGAGGTCGTCGAAGTGAGCGCGAAGGACGGGTGGGGGATCGAGGAGGTGTTTTGGAGTATTGCGGAGCGGCTCATCGAGCGGAGGGAGGAGATCGAGCGCAGGAGGACGCTCAGGAGCAGGGACTCGATCGTCCTCCGGGAGGAGGACGCCGTCGACACGACCAAGAAGGGCTGGTGTGCGTGCTGAGCACTCTCTCAAGGTCCCCTTGCTACCATACCCGCGCACGCGCGTTACCTCCCCCTCTCCCCGTCGCATCCCCCCTTCCCTACCGATTCCCCTCTTCCGTTCACCCACCCGTCAGCATTCCTGTTTCTTGTGCTTATCACCCGTCCATTCCTTCCTCCCTCCTCTGCGTCTATCCCCTTGCTAGTCCTGTATTCGTCTCGCATCCCTCCTCTCGATTCTCCCCTCGTTCACGACCCTTCCCCCCTTCTCTTCCTCGCCTCGCCCGCGGCGCTGGACGCTGCGGCGGGGCGCCTTTGCTAGTTCACGACCACGCCTAATCGCCCTGTATTATCGCTACGACCTCGGCACGCAGCGAGGGAAACAGGACGCGAGCGAAGAGGAGGAAAGCAGGCGCACGAGGAGCATGAGGACAATAGCGGCAAGAGCGGCGGGAGCGGCGGTAGAACCGGAACTGGGACGATTCACTGCGTATGCGCTGCAAGAGCGCACCTCTCCCGTAAACGGTGCGAATCGCGAAAGAATGGTACATTGCCCGTCTACTGCCCACCCTCCTCGGAGCGCGTCTAGTCGAGCGCAACCTCGGCGCCGATGGCCTTGAACGCGGCCTGGAGCTTCTCGGCCTCGTCCTTGGTCGCACCCTCCTTGAGCGTCTTGGGGAGGCTCTCGACAAACTTCTTGGCCTCGACGAGGTTCATCCCAGGCATGATCGCCTTTACCTCGCGGATCGCCTTGGCCTTCTGCGCCGCGTCGATCTTGGTCAGGTTGACGGTGAACACCGTCTTCTCCTTGGGCGCTGCGGGCTCCTCGGCCGCTGCCGCTGCCGGCGCGGCGGCGGGGGCGGCCGCTGCGGCGGGGAGGGCAATGTCGACGATGTTCAAGCGGGACTGTGCGTGTAAGAGTGTCAGTGAGTGCTGCCCGTGCGCAGTCCACTACGCGGAGCACGGCGAACCCGCCAGAGCGGGGAGCGCACAGACTGATGAGGACGAGGGAGCGCACCTTGAGAGCGTCGACGAGGTCCGCCGCCTCGAGGAGGGTGAGCTGGGAGATCTGGTCGACGATGCCTGCGAGCTTGGGGCTCAGGTTCGCTGGCGGCGGGGGCGGGGTCGACGACGCGGCAGCCGGTGTGGGCTCGGCGCGGAGGAGGGACGTCGACGCGAGGGTGCGGCGAGCGGCGACCCGGCTGGACGCGCGCGTGCGGGACGGTCAGCTGGGAGATTCAGGGTGCACTCAAGCGCGTCAGAGCGGGTCCAGGGAGAGGGAGCGCACGGGGAGGGGCGGGCGGCGCGGAGGAGATTTTGGGAGAACGGCGCGAGACGGGACTGCGGTGAGGGCGTGTGGAGGTCAGCAGGGGTGGCAGGAGGGATTCTGGCGAGGTCAGCGCACTGCCATGGCTGCTGCGGGTGCGTTACGTGCGGGTCGAGCGGGCTCCGCTGCTCTCGCGTTGGCTCGACTTGTCGCGCGGATTCGGATCTCGACTGCTTGGGCGCGCCTCTCTCCGCGCAAGTCCAGCCACTTCGCGATGCTCTCCCGCTCGCAACACACTCGCCCGCTCGAGCTGAACTCGCGCTTCTCACTCGGCTCCTCTCTCTAGAGCTCCACTTCGAGCACTCCTGCCGCCGTGGCGCTTCCCCGCCTCCGCCCCACCTCGTCGTCGTCGTCGTCCCGAGGGGACAGCAGCAGGATGCCCTCCGAGTCGCCCTCGCTCCCCTCGTACGCTCGCCTCGACGGCAGCGCCCCCTCCTCCCACCAGCGCACCTACTCCCGCCCGCCGCCCTCCAAGCTCGCGTGGCACTCGCACGCCCTCTCTCTCCTCCGTCGTCCCGCCGTCTTCCTCCCCACCATCGCCTTCTGCCTCGTCGTCGCACTCGTCTCCCACCGCGCAACCGCGCCAATCGAGACCGCATACGACGACGTAGATGGCGCAAGCCCGTACAGCGAGTACCGGGACCGCCTACACAACTCGTTCGACCGCATCGCCTCGTCCTGGCGACACGGCAGCGCACGCCCCATTCCCGAAGGCGAGCGCGAGTGGGAGTGCAACCCTTTCGAGGCGAACGGGCGCCTCAGCGTCGACAGCGCCGACCCCCGCAACACGGTCTGGACGCCGTTCCACTCGCGCTGCCCGCCGTCGAACCTCCTCAAGGCCCTCTACCGCCCGCCAGGCGACACCGAGCCGCTCATCCCCGCGCACTCGCCCGACGGAACGCCCGCGAAAAGCGGTCGCGAGTTCCTCCCCTGGTTCCGTAACCGCACCATCGTCCTCAACGGCGACTCGATCGACCGATTCCACCTCAAGGATTTCTGCGAATTCGTCGGCGGCCGTCTCGAGTTGATCACGCTCGACCACCCGGCGTGCCCGCCCATGTACCGCGCGCCAGACGCGGACAAAGAGCTGCGCGAGTGGGAGGACAAGTGGGCGAAGCGGCCTGACGATGGGCAGGCGCTCACGCAGCCGTGGTTGTGCGACATTGAGGAGTATGGTACGACTCTCGTGAACGTCTTCACCTGGGGACTGGAGGGCGCGGAGGAATTCTTCCGCACCGAGAGGTGGTACTACCCGCCAGGTTAGCTCTCTCGCTCTTCCTCCTCTTCTTCGTCGTTCTGACCGCTCGGCGACCCGCAGCACGCTGGTCCGACCGCGTCGACGAGATCACCCTCCCGCTGCTGCCGCTCCTCGCGAAGCACCTCGACCGGCCGCAGATCGAGCACCCCGACTTGATCGTCGTCAACTCGGGCTACTGGGACCTGCGCAAGTACACCGAGGGTGCGGAGCGCGCTTCCCATCCCCGCCTGTACCGTACTGACGCGGCCATCTCCCGCAGAGGACTTTGTCGCCGCAGGGTACCTCCACCGCCCTTACCCGGAGGACTCGCCCATCCCGTACACGCCGCTCTCGCTCGAGCGCGAGCAGACATGGGAGCGCGAGGCGCGCGCGGCGCTCAAGCACATCGCGCGCAAGTTCAGGGGCAAGGAGGGCAAGGCGCGCAATGGGCCGACGTTGCTCTGGCGGACGCTGCACCACCCGCCGAGGCACAACTATGCGCCGTTCCCCGTGTGTCGTCTCTCTCTCACATTCTGTTGAGGTCGCGCTGACACAATGTCCCGCCCGCAGCGCGTCTTCCAGCTCGACTCGCTCGCGCGCAAGGTCCTCTCAGACCTGCGCCACTCGCAGGACGCCCCCTCTCGTCCTCATCCCCCGGCGCGCCGCCGCTCTCGAACTTCACCGAGCCAGAAGAGGACGAGGACCTCGGGCTGTCGCACCGCCTCCGCGTCGACGACTCGGGGCGGATCATGCTTGGGCAGGAGCACCTCTTCCGGGACTTACTGCACCCGCTGCCCGTGCCGGGGAGCTGGATCTGGGGGGATGTGATGCTTTATGAGTGCGTCGCGCTCTCTCTCCTTTTCTCGGGCGGCCGGGGCTGATCAGCGAATGCGCGCAGGCTCAAGCGTGCGGTCGAGGGTGTGGATCGGTAGGCGCGACGACGACAACAGGAGGGGCATAAAAGGTATGGGCATGCATGGAGATACGTGTTGTCAAGACAGCGCGATGGCGTGCTTGGTCCGCTCACGGGGCGAGGGCGGCTGACGGGGAGAGGGCTGCGCTCGCTTCGCTCGCTCCAGCTGCTCCCTCCCCTCGAGCACTTGCTTCATCCGCTTTCGGCCTACCACCGACTCTCTTAGTCTCTCACGGCTCCGCGCTCAACTCGCAAGGGAGCCGTCGGGGTGCTCGAGTTCATGCGGAGGCACTCTGCCCGGCGCAGCCTGAACGACGGGGAGCACTGCCTTGCGTGCGGGGCATTCCTCTTCTACACGCACGCTGACTGACCACTGATATACAGCTGAGCGAGCAGCGGCAGTTTACAGCCGGTGCTGAGCGAGCAAGTCAGACTTTGAGAAGGTCAATGTGGACGGGAGCTACAGGAGGTTGCCTTTGCACTGCCCGCTCTCGCTGCTACCTCGCCCAGTTTGACAGCTACGGTGCACTCCGAGGGCGCGCCGTTTCGTTCGTCGGCTCTCGAGGGAAGGGGGGACGGCCGTGCACGAAACGTCCGCCTCCTCCAGCTCCAAGCCTCGTACGACGGGACGTGTGCCCGTACGCTCTCTCGAGCTCGCGCGTTCTCGGCGGGAGAGAACTGCCGCGGAGGCTCTCGAAGTGGAGGTCAAGGCGGATTACGGGGGTGGAGCAGGCTCAGTGGAGCAACCCCGGTGGGAGCGCGGTGCGGCGGAGGTGCACGGCGCCTCTCTACCTCCTTGATGCTCCTTGCTGCCTCCCACGACGTGCAGCTCCGCTCTGTCGCACTTCTTCGCCCCTCGACGTCGATGGGGCAGTGCTCGCACGCCTCCCCTTCCTCCTCGCCGGCGCGCCCGCCGGGTCTTTCCTCCTCTCGCGAACGCACCCAAGGCGGCCGAGCGCCGCTCGTCCTCGCCACCCATCTCGACGCTTCTGCTCGGGGCGCCCGCGCCTCCGCCCTTGCGGATGGCCTCTCCGCACAACGCGGGCTCGAATCGCGATGCCGGCGCGTTTCGACTTGGCGAGGACGAGGAACGGGGCCGCGGCACCTCGGACTGAGCGCGTGCGCAGTGCGCGGCGGTGCTGGACATGTCCGAGCGGGCATTGAGCATGCTGCTTTCCCCCTCTCGTGCGACGAGAAGGACGGGACCGGCGGTCCTCGAGGAGCACCGGCCTCTCCTCGTCGCCCCTCAGCGGGGCGTGTCGATTTCGCGGGACGGTCCATGTCGCCCCACACTGCGCTCTGCCGCTCCGAATGCTCTGGTGGGCGGCGCGTTGGTGCTGTTGCGAGGCGCGAGCTCGAGCTCCCCGCCCGCCGCCGCAGAAGATCACGCCGGCGTCCCCCCGCTGAATTTGCTCCCCACCATCTGCGCGGCCAAGCTGGCCCTTGCGAGACTCTGCGGGGGCGCGCAGGGCGCCGGTGCTCCTCTCGGGGCCGCAGCTACAGCCTCTCTTCGCTCCACCGCCTCGCACTCGTCTCTCGCTCGACACCGCCTCCTGCTTGCTTCCCATCGACTGTACGACGCCCAGGATGAGCAAGACGTTCCGCGACGTACCGAACAACACGGTGCGCTGCCCACTGCGCCTCTCGTCCGAACCCTTCCGCTCACCTCGTTCGGCCGATTCATCCGACCGCAGGCGGACTCGTGGTGGAAGGACCCGTCGCTGCGCCGCAACATGGGTGCTGCCATTATCGTGCGTCGCCATCCCTTCGGTTTGTAACGAGCGAGGACTGATAGCTGCTTCTGCAGTGCTACTTCGGGACGTGCGTTCGCCCTGCCGTCCGCCGCTTCCTCCCAGACTGCTCCTGACACCTTCTGCATGCTCCCACAGCTTCAGTTTAGGATTCGATGGCAGGCGGGTCCCTATCATATATCCCTCTGTCCTCCCGTCCCTCCTCCTTCCCCACCGTCTCTCCCTCGTCTCGCCTTCGTCTCGCCTCGTCTGCCCTGTCTTTGCGCTCTGACTGACTCCGTGCACGCTCCACAGCTACCTCAACGGCCTCCAGTCGCTTCAGACATGGAATGACTACTTCGACACCCCGTCGGGGAATCGCCTCGGGCTCATCAGCGCGTCCAGCTACCTCCCTTCCCTCGTCCTCCTTCCCTTCTATTCACTCGCATGTGACTACTTCGGTCGCCGGCCCGTCGCCTTCGCGGGCTCCATCCTCCTCATCGGCGGCGCCATCCTCGGTGCCCTCGCTACCAACGAGGGCATGCTCATCGCCGGCCGTGCGATCGTCGGTGTCGCCGGCTCCCTCGTCGCCCTCGCCACCAACCTGCTGTGTAACGAGGTCCTCCACCCGCGTCTCCGCTCGGTCGGCGCGGCGTTCTTCCTCGTCTTCTGTGCGCGACCTTCTCAACTTCGTCTCGTTTTGCCTCGCTTACTTCCCCGCCTATACACAGACTACACCGGCGCTATCGTCTCGTCCTGGGTCGCGTACGGTGTCATCCTCAACGAATGGACGAGCGACTGGTCCTGGCGGTGCGTCTTTCCTTCCTCTCCACCCGAACTATCCTCGCCCTCTGCGCTTCTCCCGCTCGCATTCCGCATTCACCGTACTGATACGTTCCCCTTGCAGTCTTCCCACTCTCCTTCAGGCTCTGGGACCGACCGTTATCGCCGTAGGCGCGTTCTTCATCCCCGAGTCGCCCCGCTGGCTCCTCGCCCGCGGTCACCGCGAGAAGGCCATCCGCGTCCTCGCCGACCACCACGCCAACGGCGACGAGAACGACGCTCTCGTCCAGCACGAGCTTGAGGAGATCGAGGAGGCGCTCGCGCGCGAGAAGCGCGAGAAGACCGGCTTCCGCACCTTCCTCTCGACCAAGGGCAACCGTCACCGCTTCCTCATCGTCCTCACCACCGGTACTGGCTCGCAGGCGAACGGGTGCGCCCAATTTCCCAGCGCACTGGCTTCTGTACTTGCGCACGAGGACTGACTCCTTCGAGTGCGCAGTGTCGCCGTCTTCTCGTACTACCTCGCGCCCGCTCTCCGTCTCGTCGGCGTCACCTCCGCCCTCCAGCAGACTGGTATCAACGCCGGTGCGTCTTCCGCCCTAGTTCCCGCTTCCTCCGTCGACCTTCCTCGAGCCTCAGCTGACACCGTACGCGCAGGCATGGCTATCTACAACCTCGGTCTCGCTATTGTCGGCGCCGCCCTTGTCGAGCGCGTTGGTCGTCGCCCTCTCTGGCTTGCGTCGACTGCGGGCATGCTCGTCTCGTACGTCTGCCTCATCGGCCTGTCTGCCGGCTTCGCCCAGTCGGCCAACAAGTCGATGGGCCTCGCCACCGTCGCCTTCATGTTCCTCTGCTACGGCTGCTACGATGTCGCGTTCGTCTTCTTTCTTCCCTCCCCGCCCTTTTCCTCCTTTCCTCCTCATGCTGGCCTCACCCTCTCGCCCCTTCCCCTGGTTCACCCGCATCGCTTTGTCACTGTACTTACCTGCTCTCCTACACAGATGGACGCCCCTCGCCTTCTCCTACACCACCGAGTGCGTCGCGGCCCCTTCGTACCCGCTACAGCTCGAACTGACTCTCGTGCCGCCAACAGGATCCTCCCCTACTCGCTCCGCGCATCTGGCATGGCTCTCTTCGTCTGGTGCCAGAACGCCTCGCTGTCGCTGAACCAGTGGTGCATCCGCGCTGCGTC
Organism: Rhodotorula kratochvilovae; assembly: GCA_019926025.1. NCBI lineage: Eukaryota > Fungi > Basidiomycota > Microbotryomycetes > Sporidiobolales > Sporidiobolaceae > Rhodotorula > Rhodotorula kratochvilovae. The sequence goes on along the minus strand of JAHSUG010000003.1, from coordinate 302,111 downwards.
CGCCTTTCCCAAAAGCGCGATGCTGATGCTTCGCTCCCTCGCAGGATCAACCCCATCGGCCTCGAGGCGATCGGCTGGAAGTACTACTTCATCTTTATGGCCACTCTCATCAGTGCGTCTTCCCGCTTCTCGCCACGCCGAGTGCCGGCTGACCTCCCATGCCCCCGCAGTGTACCTCGTTCTCATCTGGTTCCTCTTCGTCGAGACCAAGGGCCTCGCACTCGAGGAGATTTCGCTCCTCTTCGACCACAACGAGGCGGGCGGGCTCGCGGGCGGGCTCAAGGCGAAGAAGGAGGCTGCCGACGCACAGGTCAAGATGGGCAACAAGCAGCGCGACATCGCGCACCTCGAGCACAAGGACACCGAGTCAAAGGACGCCGAGTCCGTCTAGCGGCGCAAAGGGGCTCGTTGTCGTATCAGTGCCCTCCTCTACGCTCCCTTCCGCCGCCCATACCCCGTCTCCCTTCGTGTCCGGTCTGTCTTCCTAGTTGTGCAGTCGCAAAGCAGTACCTCCCCCTCTCTCCCTCCGCGCCGGGCTTCTCGTCGCCTGCTCACCCGTAGGCTCGCTGGGCGTTTGCAGACCAGGAAAGAACAGAGGCGGAAGTCGCTCTCGGGGTTGACCTTCGCAAAGCGGGAGACCCCGATTCCAAGCGATCCGCCGCCACCCGCGGACCGCCTAGCTGGCTCCAGCCTCCACCTTCTGCCTCAGCGCCCTCCGAAGCCGGTTGCACCACGCACGCGGTATCCCCGCAAGCGCCGTCCCCGTCGTCGGCGGTGCAGCCCTCCTCGAACTGCCGCAGCAGGTCGTCGAGATCCTCCGGCGAGCTGGCGATGTCGAGAAGCTCTGCCGCGGGCGGGATGTTGATCGAAGGCCGGAGGAAGAGCGGGAGGTACTGCGCGAAGGCGAAAGGCGAGGGGAGGGAGAAGAGGAGGGTCTGGAGCGAGAGTGCGACGCCTCGGGCGTCGCTGCGGAGGAGGAACCCTGGGCACCGATCTCAATCGCCGCGAAGATAGCCTAGAAAGTCGGCAACCTCGTCACACAGCGTGTTGGCAGCTCGCGCTCCGCAAACGGGATCTCTTCCTCCAGCTCTCGACCTTCCCAAACACGCTTCGCGGCACTTCCTGGACTGCATAGCTCCTCCAGGGCGTGCGAAGGCCCCTCGACCCCGACGGTCCGCCTCAGAGCATCCCTCAGGCGCCCTCTCTCAGGCGCCCCCTCCCCGCCTTCGGCAGCCCTTTCTCGACGGCCCCTCCATCGCGCACCTCCTCCTTGACCAGCTTGTCGAGGAGCGCTTCGAGCTCGCTGTCGCAGCTGGCGATCTCGGCGAGTTGCGCACGGGTCGAGTCGCAGATTGAGGGACGGGTGAAGAGGTGGGCGATGGAGGCGAGGGGTAACGTGGACGAGAGGGAGGCGAGGAAGGCTTCGACGGGGGCACCGGCCGCGAAGAAGCCAGCGCCGAGTTGCGCGCCGACAGGCGACACCCTCGGCCTCCGCACATGGCCCTGAGGATCAGACGAGGTGTCGTGCGCGAAATGAGCAAGAGCTGGGGACGCACTTGCTGCGCCTCGTCTACCGGCTCCTCGCTCAGGTCGACCATCTCGCGGTGCTCCGTGTCGTCTCTCGCGCAGGTCCGTGCTGGAGAGAGTGGTACTATGCTGTGCTATGCGGATGTACAACGCGCCGCATCGACCAGCGACGCGGAAAACCCCTGGCTTGCCCTGCTCGAAACCGCGAGCGCTTCACGGCAGCTCGATGCGCTTGACGGCGTCGGCGACGTCCTTGGCCTCTGCCCGGTCACCCGTCTGCTCCCGCACGAGGCTGTGGATGGACAAGGAGGTTAGGAGGACGAAGGAGAGGAAAGAGGAGGGTAAAGGAGAGGGACACACGAGATGATCCGGCCCATGTCCTTCCCGACGGCCTTCTTGATCTCGTTCGCGGCGAGGACCTCCCTGACGACCTTCTCGAGCTGCTCCGTGCTCATCTGCGCGGCCTTCTGCGGGAGGAACTCGCGGAGCATCTCCGCCTCGCGCTCGTACTGATCGCCGAGGTCGTGCCGCGGCGGGGTGCTCGACCGGAACGTCTGCGCGGCGTCGACGCGCTTCGAGATGGCGGATGCGAGCGTCTTGAACGGCGAGGGGGCGCTGCCGGCTGAGTGGGACGCGGTCTGGATGTCGGCGAGGACGGACTGCGAGCGGGGCGGGCGTGAGCACGGCGGGAGCTGCGTGACAGGGAGAGGGAGCTGGGGCGCACCTTGATGACGCCGGTGCGCTCTGTGGTCCTTGCGAGCATGGACTGCTTGAGTGCGGTGCGGAGGGATGCGACGACGGGGTGGGCGGTGGACGGAGGTGCGGTCGCGTACGAGCGCGAGAGGAGCGCCGGGGTGCGGCAGGCAGAGCGGAGCATGACTGAGCGAGTCGTAGGAGGCGGTCCGAGGGGAGAGGAGGGAGCCGAGTGGGGCGAGACGGGCGGCGTCAGTCCGAGCTCATCAGTGCGCGGCGAGGCGACGAGGAGCGGGGCGGGGGCGAAGGTGCGCTCTCCCCAAGTCGCTCTCGCTAGGAGCCAGCGCACGGCAGAGAGGACCCTCTCTCTCCAAGCCCGTCCACCATGGACACCGACCCTCCGCCCATCCTCGCGCCGCCTCTCCGCGACGAGACGGCCCTCGAGTGCAACCTCGCCAGCCGCGCACTCGCCCTCCTCCACCGCGTGGGAGTCACGCAGGGCCCTGCTCCCTCTACTACGACCACCATCAAGCCAGACGCACCCGCTGCCACCCTCGCGTGGACGCCCCTCGTCCCCCTCGCCGACCTGAGCTTGCTCCTCGCACTCGTCCCCGCCGAGCACCGCCCCGCACAGCTCCAGGTCGCACCCCTCGAGGCGACGAGCGAGAGCCGCACCCGCACCCTCGACACCCTCGCACGCCTCGCCCTCGAGCCCGCCCTCTCCGTCGACGTCCTCGCCCACTTCCGGCCCCTCGCCGTCGCCCTCGTCGGCAGGTGGTTCGACCTCCTCGGCCTCGCAGACGATGGCCGCTGGCGCGATGGCCAGCCCGGACAGGAGGCCGCGCCCGGAGAGCGCGACGCCGTCGAAAAGGTCTGGACGGCAGTCGTCCGCGCACTCCCGCTTCTCGGCGACGAGGTCATGCCGTGCGTTCCCTTCCGCTTTGACCACTCTTACAGCATACGGAGTGACTGACGAGGTCGACGTATGCAGGTACCTCCGCCTGATCTTGCGCCACCCGCTCCTCGCGAGCGGCCCGCTCCTCCCCGCCCAGGACTCGCCCGACTACGACTCGCGCCTGTCGGCCGCGCTCCTAACGCTGCACTCGCTCCTGCACCACCTCCCGTCGTTCCCGGCGGTCGCAGAGTGGTCCCTCCCGCCGCAGATCGAGCACACCATGAAGACGCACGCCCACCGCGGCATGCGCCTCCTCGCCTGGCGCGTCGTCCGCGCCTGGCTCGGCCTTTTTGCCGGCACAGGCGAGGAGCTCAAGCGCCAGTGGGTCTGGCGCGTCGAGCCGACCGCCTCGACCTCGACCGCCGTCCTCCCGCTCGCGCCGGCCGTCCCGTACCCCGCCGACTACGCGGCCGAGTACGCCGCCATCTTCGGGGGGGACCCCGCTTCCCCCGCCGACGCAGACGACCTCCTCCCCTCAGGGTTTGGAGAGGAGCTCGTCGCGTCTGGCGAGGAGCGCAGCCGCCTCGTCGAGGGCGGCCTCGAGGTGCTCGTCCGCCGCAACGGCATCGACCCCTGGATCCTCCCCATGATCGAGGACGTCCGCGCGCCCGAGGAGCGCAGCCGCGCACTCGCGTCCGTCCCCGCTGCCGAGGAAGGCAGCGGCCTCGGGGCGTTCGAGCCCACCGAGCTCGGCAAGACGGTCGTTGTCGTCTCGGGCTCGCAGTTCGTCTTCCGCGAGGGCCTCGTCCCTTCGCTCACCAGTCCGGCGGCGGCCGCGCCGACGAGCACCATGTCGCTCTCGCACGCCGCCGCTCCCGCCGTCACGCCCCAGCCCGAGGCGTTCGTCTCGACGCCGGCGCACGCTGCGCTCCTCGCGCAGCTCGCCGCGAACGTCACGCGCCGCGTCCCGACGCTCGTCACGGGCGCGCCGTCGTCCGGCAAGCAGAGCGCCGTCGCGCACCTCTGGGCCGAGGTGCACGCCGCGGCGGACTCGTCCACCCCCTCGAGCGAGGCCAAGCGCCGCGGCCTCGTCGTGATCAACCTCGCGGACCGCTCGCTCGACAGCAAGTCCCTCCTCGGCTCGCTCTCGTCCGCGCCCTCGGGCGGCTCGACCGCCTCGAGCGCGGCGGCCGGCGCCGGCCAGTTCACCTTTGTCGAGGGCCCGCTCACGCGCGCGGTCCGCCAGGGCCGCTGGACCCTCCTCCTCAACATCGACCAGGCGGCTCCCGAGCTCCTCAGCGTCATCAAGGTCGTCGCCGAGCGGATGCACACCGCCGCGGCGTCGCGCATCTCTGGCCGCGCGTACGGCGGGATCGGCGCCGAGGAGCAGGACGGCGGCGTCGGCGTCCGCGTCGGCGGCGGCGAGGGCCGCTGGGTCAAAGCCGCCGAGGGGTTCATGCTCTTCGCGACGCGCTCCCTCCCCGCCGCGTCCCTCGCTCCCGCACCTGCTGCGCCGGCATTCTTCGCCGCGCACTTCTTCAGCGACGCGCTCCTCCGCCCGCTCGAGAGCAGCGAGGTCGCGACGATCGTCCAGGGCCGGTATGGCCCGCAGCTTGACCGCGTGCATGGGCTTGCGGACTTGCTCGTCCGGGCGTGGGAGCACGTCCGCGATGAAGCGGGCAGGGTCAAGGAGGGTGGGCAGGGCGGGACGAAGCGCGAGGTAGGTGTCCGCGACTTGCTGAGGTGCGATCTCCCCCTCTTCTCCCACCTCTCGAGAATGCCCAGTGACTCACTCGCTCGCTTGTCACGCAGGTGGTGCCGCCGCGTTGCGCACCTCCTCCCCGCGCGGCTCTCGCTCCCGTCGCTCGATGCCAACCCCACCCTCCAGGAGGAAGTCTTCGTCGAAGCGCGCGACGTCTTCCTCGGCTCACTCATCCTCCCCGCGACGTCCTCGTTCGCCTCCCCGACCGCCGCGGCGGCCATGGCGCTCGACGAGGCGAACGCGGCGCTCGCGCCGCCGCTCCCGCGCGACCGCTTCTCGGTCGTCGCGCGCGCACTTGCCGCCTCGCTCGGCCTCTCGCCGGAGCGCGCAGAGTGGGCACTCCGCAAACGCGTGCCGGACCTCGTCCTCCCCACCATCGACACGTCTTCGGGCCTTGCGCCCTCGGCGGCGGCGGCAGCGGGCGCGCAGCACAGCGTCAAGGTCGGCCGCGTGTCGCTGCCGTTCTCGGCGCCGTCGCGGCGCGGGAAGAACTCGCGCCCGTACGCCCTGACCAAGCCGTCGCTCCTCCTCCTCGAGAAGCTCGCCGTGTGCCTCTCGCTCAGCGAGCCGGTCCTCCTCGTCGGCGAGACGGGCACGGGCAAGACTGCCGGCGTTGGCTACCTCGCCGAGCTCATGGGCAAGAGGCTCACGGCGCTCAACCTCAGCAACCAGACCGAGGCGGGCGACCTTGTGGGCGGGTTCAGGCCCATCGACGAGGCCGAGGAGGCGAGGCGTGCGTTCCCTCTTCCTCGACTTGAGCGTGCGTGAGCGGAGACTGACCTCGCTCGCTGCTGCCCCCGCAGGCTCCGCGTCCGAGCTCGTCAACCGCTGGGTCGAGCTCTTCGGCGCGACGTTCTCGCTCTCGCGCAACGCCGACTTTGTCACGCACGTTCGCAAGGCGCTCGAGAAGAAGCGCTACGCGCGCCTCGTCGGCCTCTGGCGCGAGGCGCACCGCATGGCCGCTGCGCGCGTCGACTCGACCGCCGACGCTGCCGGGGGGCCGTCGGATGAGCAGGCGCAGCGCAAGCGTCGCCGCGTCGAGGGCGCCAAGGCGCAGCTCGCCGAGCGCTGGAAGGACTTCATGGGCGTCGTTGCCGACTTTGAGCACCGCCATGTCTCGGCGGCGGGCGGCAAGGGCAAGGCCAAGTTCGTCTTCTCGTTCGTCGAGGGCCCGCTCGCGCAGGCGATTCGCAACGGCGACTGGGTCCTCCTCGACGAGGTCAACCTCGCGTCGTCCGAGACGCTCGAGTCGCTCTCGACGCTCCTCCAGGCGCCCGATTCGTCCCTCGTCCTCACCGAGCAGGGCGACCTCGAGCCGATCCCGCGCCACCCCGAGTTCCGCCTCTTCGCGTGCATGAACCCCGCGACCGACGTCGGCAAGCGCGACCTCCCCGTCGGCCTCCGCGCCAAGTTCTCCGAGATCTGGGTCCCGCCCCCCGACGAGGACCGCGACGCCCTCCGCACCATCGTCGACGGCTACATCGGCCACGTTGCCGTCGCGGACCGCCAGGTCGTCGCCGACGTTGCCGAGCTGTACTCCACCGTCAAGTCGCTCGCGCTCCGCGCGCAGCTCGCCGACGGGCAGAACATGCCGCCGCACTTCTCGATGCGCACCCTCGCCCGCGCGCTCACCTTCGCGGGCGAGTTTGCGCCGACGTTCGGCCTCCGGCGCGCGCTCTACGAGGGCTTCATCATGGCGTTCACGATGCTCCTCGACGAGCGGTCGCAGACGGTCGTCCGCGCGCTGATCGACAAGCACGTCGTCCAGGGCGCGAAGAACCCGCGCTCGCTCATGGAGCGCGTCCCGGCCAAGCCCGCGACGATGGACGCCGCGCTGCGGATCCACCACTTCTGGCTCGAGCAGGGCGCGTACGACCCCGAGGAGCCCGATGACTACATCCTCACGCCGAGCGTCCAGGCCAAGGTGTGCGACCTCGCGCGCGCGGTCCTCACGCGCAAGGTGCCCGTCCTCATTCAGGGCCCGACCTCGGCGGGCAAGACGAGTGTCGTCGAGTACCTCGCCAAGCGGACGGGGCACCGCTTCGTCCGGATCAACAACCACGAGCACACCGACATCCAGGAGTACGTCGGGACCTACGTCTCGGACCCGCACTCGGGCAAGCTCGTCTTCCAGGAGGGCGTCCTCGTCCGCGCGCTCCGCAACGGCGACTGGATCGTCCTCGACGAGCTCAACCTCGCGCCGACCGACGTCCTCGAGGCGCTGAACCGCCTTCTCGACGACAACCGCGAGCTCGTCATCCCCGAGACGGGCGAGGTCGTCCGGCCGCACCCGCACTTCATGCTCTTCGCGACGCAGAACCCGCCCGGCCTCTACGGCGGCCGCAAGGTCCTCTCGCGCGCGTTCCGCAACCGTTTCCTCGAGATGCACTTCGGCGACGTGCCCAAGGACGAGCTCAAGACGATCCTCGAGCGGCGGTGCCGCATCGCGCCCTCGCACGCCGAGAAGACCGTCAACGTCTTCCTCGAGCTGCAGCGCCGCCGCCAGGCCGGCCGCGTCTTCGAGCAGAAGCAGGCGTTCGCGACCCTCCGCGACCTGTTCCGCTGGGGCGGTCGCGGGCCCGTCGAGACGGTCCAGCAGCTCGCAGAGGACGGGTACATGCTCCTCGCCGAGCGCGCGCGCCGCGCCGACGACAAGCAGGTCGTCAAGGAGGTCCTCGAAGACGTCCTCCGCGTCAAGATTGACGAGGCGGGCTTGTACGACTTTGCCCGGCTGCCCAAGATGGGCTTGCCCGTACCGGTGCGTTTCCCGCTCTTCCCTCCCCCGCTATCGTACTCGTGCTGACTCGCACCCTGCCCGTCTGCAGCCCCAGGACGCCGAGCTCGTCTGGACGTCGGCGATGCGCCGCCTCTACTTCCTCATCGCCGCGTCGCTCCTCCGCCACGAGCCCGTCCTCCTCGTCGGCGAGACCGGCTCGGGCAAGACTTCGGTCTGCCAGGCGCTCGCGCACGCCTTGAGCCGGCAGCTCCACATCGTCGGCTGCCACCAGAACACCGAGACGGCCGACCTCCTCGGCGGGCAGCGCCCGCTGCGCAACCGCGCGGCAATCCAGGCCGGTCTCCGTACCGAGGCGACCGCGCTGCTCACGCAGGCGGGCAAGACGGCACCGACGGAGGATGAGGCCGACTTCGACGACGTCCTCGCGCTCGTCGAGGCGCTCGTCGCCGAGACGAAGGACGACGCCGCCACGGCGCTCAGTAACCGCATGCGAGCGACGACTGCGCTCTTCGAGTGGCACGACGGCCCGCTCGTCCAGGCCATGCGCGGCGGCGACCTCATCCTCCTCGACGAGATCTCGCTCGCGGACGACTCGGTCCTCGAGCGTCTCAACTCGGTCCTCGAGCCGTCTCGCACGCTCGTCCTCGCCGAGAAGGGCGGCCTCGACCTTGACGACATCCGCGTCGTGGGCCGCGCCGGGTTTGAGATCCTCGCGACGATGAACCCCGGCGGCGACTTCGGCAAGAAGGAGCTCTCGCCCGCGCTCCGCAACCGCTTCACCGAGATTTGGGTCCCGGCCGTCGACGACGAGACGGACCTCCTGCACATCATCGGCAGCCGCTGGGCGCGCGAGCACCGCGACCGCCTCGAGCCGTTCGCGCCCCGCATCCTCGACTTTGCCAAGTGGTTCGCCGGGCAGGTCGGCCAGAGCGAGGGCCTCGGCATTGGTCTTCGCGACATCCTCGGATGGGTCGACTTCCTCAACGTCGCGGCGAGGCGCAGCAGCGAGAGGTGCGTCTTCCCTTCTTTCCTCCCTCTCGATCTCGTCCCTGACCCGCCGTGCCCGCCCGCAGCTCGCTCGACATGGCCGACGCGTTCTGCCAGGGCGCGCTCATGACCGTCGTCGACGGCCTCGGCGCGTTGCCTACGACGTCGGGCCTCTCGAAGGACGGCCTCGCTAAGCTCTGCACGGCGTGCTGGCGCTACCTCGAGCAGCTCGTCCCGGCGACGATGGCGCCCGAGGCGCTCCCGCTCGACGTCTCGGACGCCGAGGGCGTCTTCTCCGTCGGCCCGTTCGACGTCAAGAAGGGCGCGCTCCCACCTGCGCAGGTCGACTACACGCTCCTCGCGCCGACGACCCGCCTCAACGCGATGCGCCTCCTCCGCGCGCTCCAGCTCACCAAGCCCGTCCTCCTCGAGGGTAGCCCCGGTGTCGGCAAGACGAGTCTGGTCACCGCCGTCAGCGCCGCGACGGGCCACGCCCTCGTCCGCATCAACCTGTCGGACCAGACGGACCTCATGGACCTCCTCGGCAGCGACCTCCCCGTCGAGGGCGGCAAGAGCGGCGAGTTCGCCTGGAAGGACGCGCCGTTCCTCGCGGCGATGCAGAACGGCGACTGGGTCCTCCTCGACGAGATGAACCTCGCGTCGCAGTCGGTCCTCGAGGGCCTCAACTCGTGCCTCGACCACCGCGGCGCCGTCTACATCCCCGAGCTCGACCGCACGTTCAACCGCCACCCCGACTTCCGCATCTTCGCGGCGCAGAACCCGCTCGGCCAGGGCGGCGGCCGCAAGGGTCTCCCCAAGTCGTTCCTCGACCGCTTCAGTCTCGTCCACATGGAGGAGCTCGACGCGACCGACCTTAACGCGATCGCCGGCGCGCTCCACCCCGACATGGACGCCGCCGTCCTCGAGAAGATGATCGCGTTCAACTCGACCGTCCACCGGCAGACGATGGACGCTCGCGCGTTCGGCGTCGAAGGCTCGCCGTGGGAGTTCAACCTCCGCGACGTCCTCCGTTGGCTCAGCCTCGTCCGCTCGTCGACCGGCCTCGACGCCCGCCAGCACGAGGCGATCGAGTACTTCGGCCTGCTCTACCTCCAGCGGTTCCGCAACGCGCGCGATCGCGAGCACGTCGCCCGCCTCTTCGCCGACGCGTTCGGCGAGGTCGTCAACCCGCTCGAGCGGCCCTGGCCGTTCGTTACGGCCGAGCACGTCCAGGTCGGGCACTCGCTCCTCCCACGCGGCGATGCGACCATCGCCGTCGAGCGCGCAAGCGCGGCGCTCCCCATCCGCCGCGAGTCGCTCCAGCCGCTTGAGGCCCTCGTCAAGTGCCTTGACATGGGCTGGCTCGCGATCCTCACCGGCCCGCGCGCGACGGGCAAGACGGCGCTCGTCCGCCAGGTCGCCGCCCTCGCGGGCAAGCGTCTCCGCGAGTTCACGATGAATGCCGAGGTCGACACGCTCGAGCTCCTCGGGAGCTTCGAGCAGGCCGACCGCCTGCGCGACCTCGACTCGGTCGCGAAGGACGCGATCGCGCTCCTCAAGGACGCGGCGACGGCGCAGCTCAAGACGGACGCCGTCTCCGACATTTACGCCGCGCTCGCGCAGCTCCGCCAGACCCGCCTCGTGCTCGCCACCGAGGCGGCCGACCTCGACGTCGTCGCCCTCGGCGAGAAGATCCGCCAGGTTCTCGCAGCTCTCGCTTCTCCCCGCAGCAGCAGCTTCCGTCGACAGCCTTACGACCCGCCTCGACGCCGCCGTCACCGTTGCCGACAAGTCTGCCGCTGCCGCCCGCTTCGAGTGGATCGACGGCCCGCTCGTGCAGGCGATGAAGAACGGCGACTGGCTTCTTGTCGAGGATGCTAACCTGTGCAGCCCGTCCGTCCTCGACCGCCTCAACTCGCTTTTCGAGACCGGCGGTCGCCTCCAGCTCGCCGAGCGTGGCCCGGTCAACGGCGAGATCCAGATCATCGCGCCGCACCCCGACTTCCGCCTCGTCATGACGCTCGACCCGCGCAACGGCGAGCTCTCGCGCGCGATGCGCAACCGCGGTATCGAGATCGCCGTCCTCCCGACCACCGAGTCGACGCCTGCGAGCAGCTCGTTCACCGCCGACAGCTTCGCCGAGCCGGCACTCGCGCCTCTCGCCCGCCTCGCCGAGCTCAGCACTGCCGACATTACGCCGACTGCGCTCGTTCAGCAGCTCTCCTCGACTCTCGCGCCTGCGCACTACCCGCTTGCGCTTCGCGCTCTGCGGACCTTCTCGCTCGTCGACGAGGTCGGCGCCGAGTTCTGCATCCGCCAGCTCGCGCAGCACGCGCTCGTCCAGCACTCGGTCGATGCGAAGGAGGGGATGGCGGCGGCGCGGCAAGTGCCGTTCAATCTCCTCGCCGTTCAGGTCCGTGCTGATCCCCTTCCCCTCCCTCTCAGGTCCCCGGGGAACACGAGCGCTGAGACTTGCTTTGGTACCTTTTCCCTCCCTTCTGCAATGCAGCCCGTCGATGCGTCCCTCGTCCCGCTAGCGGTCGCACTTGGAAGCGGTTCGACGGCGCCTCTCCCGCACCTCATCTCGACCCTCCTCGAGGCGCTCGCCTTCCTCCTCCTCTCGGCCGCGTCGAGCCCGCAAGGACTCCGCCGCGCGGCATCGAAGCCGGTGCGCTCGCTCGCCGTCTTCGACAAGTCGCTCCTCGCGAGCCACGGCAAGCACAAGCTCGACGACGCCGACTCGACCGTCGCCGGCTTTTTCCCGCTCTTCGTCGCCCTCGGTCGCCTCGTCTCGGGCTTCGCGAGCCTCAAGCTCGACGGTCTCGCTGAGGAGGACCGCCTCGCCCTCGGCAAGGCGGCCAAGGCCGTGCAGGCGCTCGCGAGCGAGCTCGAGGCGGTCTCCGCCTCCGCAGACCTCGACTTCTCGACGGTCCAGCACGTCGTCGCTTGGATCGACACCGTGCTCTCGCAGCTCCCGCCGGCGCTCGCCGCCGTTGCGAGTGACGCGGTGCAGCAGCTTGCGCCGCTCCGCCAGTCGCTCACCCTTACGAGCGGCAAGGCGATGGAGCCGATCTGGCGGTCGTCGCTCCCGTTCAAGCCGAACAACGCCGCGCTCGCCGACGCGTACGAGCGCCTCCTCGCACGCGGGCGAGCGAGCACGGGCGAGGTCTGGGAGAAGGCGCTCTCGGCCCTATTCCTCGAGATCAGCATCGCGCTGGGCGTCCCGCAGAGCGCCAAGCAGGCGCGCTTCGAGGGCGAGGTCATCGACGTTGTCGAGCAGCTTCTCAAGCGCATTCCGGCGCCGCCCGCCGAGCAGGACGCCGATGAGCGCGACCCCGTTCTGGCGCTCACCGACGCCTCGAACGCAGCCGCGCTGCTCGTCGCCGAGCTCGCGGCCGTCTCCTCGGTGCTCCAGGGCGCCCCGTCGGCGCTTGCCTCGTCGACCCTCGTCAGGATCGTCCAGCACAGCGGCGCCGCCTCACTCGCCGACGTCGTCGCTGTCCACCAGCTCGCGCTTTGGCCTGCGGGCAACGACGAGAGTGAGCCGTCTTCCCTTTTTCACTCTGCTGGCGGCCCCTAACTCCTATTTTCTTCGCAGCCAAGCCCGCCGCGTTGTTCGCGACCCTCCTCAACTGGTCAGAGCATCTCGCGCGCAGCTTCACCAAGGTGCGTCGGCTTCGTCTCCCTCCCTTTTCGCCGTGCTGACTCCTTGTCTCCGCCCGCAGACCGTCTCGGGCGCATCGCCGGCAGACGTTGCCCGCCCGCTTCTCCTGCGCAAGGTCGTGGACCTGCGGTTCGTCCCGTCCTTCCAAGCCGTGCGAACCATGCTGACCCTCCCCGCTCGGCAGTCTCGGAGACACGCCGACGCTCGGCAACCTCGTCATGCAGTCGTCGGCGCTCGCCCGCACCGCCAGTCTGCAGCTCGCGGCTGCCGCTCCCGACGCATCGTCCCGCGTCGACGGGCTTCGCGCAGCATTGCTCGCGCTTATCGGCCTCGTGCGTTACTGTCGTCCTGTCCCTTCGCGTGTTGCAGGGCTGACCCGCACCTTCATCTCCTCAGGTCGTCTCGAGCGCCGAGGACAAGGAGGCGGACAAGGAGCAGCTGAACCTCGCGAACCTCGCGAGTGAGGTCGCGCGGCGTGCAGATTCGTCTGCGCCGCTTGCCGAGTCGGCCGAGCGCTACCTCACGCAGGCGCTCCCGCCTCTCCAGGTCGACCACGCCGACCTCTCCGCCGTTGCGTCCGGCTTCGTCGCGTTCGCCCGCTTCCTCTGGCACCTCTACGTCCCCAACCTCCCGCTCGACCCGGCCGTCGGCCTCCGCGCGCATTCGAACTTCATCAGCCGCCAGCTTGCGGCGATGTCGGCCGTCCTCGCCGCGGTCCGCCTCGACGAGCTCGCAGTGACGGGCAACGGCCGCAACGCCAAGCTCGCCCGCGTCCAGCAGGAGGTCGAGCACCTCCGTCGCCAGCTCGAGCAGGCGGGCGTCGCACCCGTCACGCGCGAGGGCAACACGGCGCTCCTCTCGGCGCTCTTTGCCGAGCTCCGCTCGTTCCAGGAACAGATCGTCAGCGATACGCAGCTCGACAGTCTCCTCGTCGAGCTCGGCAAGTCGTGGTCGCCGGCGGCTAGCAACCGCGAGGCGAACCTCCAGCGCTCGGTCGACACGCTCCTCCGTCGCCTCGACCACGCCTACGCCGAGTCGAGCGACATTGTTGCGCCCATCCGCCTCGCGCTCGCGACGTTCAAGATCGGCTTCGCGCTCCTCGCGCACGTCGCCCAGGCCGCCGCGCAGCCGGCGTCGCATGCGCCGTTCCGCAAGCTCGTGCAGCGCCTCACGGCGTTCCCGATCATTGAGCAGCTCCCGTCGATGCACGGCGACGAGCTCCCGCTCAGCATCAAGGCGGGCGAAGCGCCGCTCCACCCGGCGCAGGCGACGCTTCTCCAGGCCGCCGCGCTCGCCTCGAGCATCGCCGACGAGACGGCGAACAGGAGCGACGCAATCGTGCGTCTCACGCAGCTCTACGAGCGCCTGCACTTCCTGTGGGCGACGGACCGCCACCACGACGAGGAGGCCGCAGAGGCCGAGGCGTCGCTCTACAAGACCAAGATCGACATTCAGCAGGCGCAGACCGACGAGGAGCTCGAGGCGGCCGAGTTCGCCAAGCTCTTCCCGACGTTCGAGGACGTCATGGCGGACGAGGGCGCCGACGCTCCGAGCGCGACCGCGCCGTCGAAGCCGTCCCGCCTCATCCAGTCGGGCGACCAGACGCTCCTCGCCCAGCTCCACGCGAGCCTCTTCGCCGAGCGCCAGGACAACCTCGCCTCGACGGCGTCCTCTGCGTTCAATCGTCTCCGCCAGTCGGGCGTCAACACGCTCGTCCCCAAGCTCTACGAGTCGCTCGACGATGCGCTCGACCAGCGCAGCGCGGCCTACCGCATCCGCAGCCTCGTCGCGCTCAGCCAAGCGGCGAACCCGCCCGAGTCGGTCGAGGCGCCGCACCACGACTTCTACAACGAGCCGAACGTGCGCGAGACGGCCAAGGTCGTCCCGATCCTTCTCGCCTTCATCAGAGCATCTCGAAGCCATCATCGCCAAGTGGCCGGACCAGATGGTCCTGCACGCGCTCCGCGACCGCTGCCGCGGTATCCTCAACCTCACGTCGTCGGCGTCGATCGCGCTCGTCCTCACCAACCTCGAGCAGCTCCTCCAGCACACGGAGGACTGGGAGAAGTTCGCCGACCGCGAGCACTCGATCAGCGCCGACCGCAACGCCGTGATCGCGCTCATCGTCGAGTGGCGCCGCCTTGAGCTCACGTGCTGGTCGCGCCTCCTCACGACCGTCCAGGACAAGTTCGGCGAGACCGTGTCGGACTGGTGGTTCCGCTTCTACGAGACAGCGATCCGCGGCGCGCCGGGCGTCGACCGCGAGGCACCTGTCGATCCCGAGGCCGACCCCGACGAGTACTACCGCGACCTCGTCAAGCTCCTCGATTCGTTCTTCCATTCGTGCTCGGCCGGTCAGTTCGGCGCGCGGCTCGACCTCGTCCTCTCCTTCGCCAACTTCGCCTCAGAGCTCGGCAACAGGTCCGACGCTGTCAACGTGCGTCCTGCTGTCCCCTTCGGAGTCTTCCGCCGCTGACACTCCCTCTCGTCCGCAGGAGCTTGGCGATGGCGCAGCCTCCCTCAAGCGCGGGGCGACCTCCTCCTCAACGTCCATGCGTTCTACTCGCAGTTCGAGCCGCGCATCTCGGCGTACCTCGTCAGCGAACGCGCGAGGATCGACAAGGACGTCCAGAACGTGATCAAGCTCGCGAGCTGGAAGGACATCAACGTCGCCGCCCTCCGCGCAAGCGCCGTTCGCAGTCACCACAACCTGCACAAGTGCGTCCGCAAGCTGCGGACCCTCCTCCAGAAGCCGGCAACCGACCTCTTCACCGCCGGCGAGCTCGACAAGACGGTCATCACCGCGTCGTGCGTTCCCTTCCTCTCTGCTTTCCCTACTCGATCGCACGAGCTGACCTCGTTCGCCTCTTCAGGTCCGGCTCGGCACCGTTCCCCGTCGTCGCGGTCGACAAGATCCCGTCGCTCCCCTCCAACCTCGTCGCTGAGAACGACGCCGCGCACCTCATCAAGCTCGAGCAGACGGTTACCCGTCTCAACTCGCTCGCCGCATCGTCGCTCGCCGGCCTCGTTGGCGCAGAGCACGGCGTCCACCTCGACAGCTTCGCCGTCGAGATCATCACGACGGCGAAGAGCCTGCGCGAGGAGCCCCTCGGCGCGGAGGAGGGCCGCGAGCAGCGCGTCAAGAACCTCATCGAGCGCAAGCGCCGCGCGTGGCGCGACCTGCTCAACGAGCTCAAGCGCATCGGCATCTCGCCGTCGCCTGCGCCGAAGGTCGTCGCGCGCCTCGAGGACGCGGGCGTCGTCTACAGCTTACCGCCCTCGCACAAGCTCCTCACACTCGACCAGGCCGCCGTCGGCGGCGACGTGACCGCCCGCGTCGTCAAGGCGGATGCGTACCACTACCGCCAGCTCTCCGAGCTGCCGACGCTCAAGACGTTCCCGGCCGCCCACCACGCCGACATCCGCACGCCCGACGTGCAGCGTGCCCTCGGGCACATCCAGAACGGCATCAATCTCACGTTCGACCAGCGCACGCTCCTCCTCGCCTCGTCCACGGCGCAGGTCCAGCTCGAGCTCCTCGTCAAGCGCCTCGAGGCCACCTCCGGCGCGCAGCCTACCCTTCCGGCGCGCCAGCTCCTCGACGCGCTCCTCACCGCGACGTCGAAGGCGCTGCACGCGCTGAGCGAGGCGCGCGACGAGATCGCCAACTACCGCGCTGCCAACGCTGGCGGTTCGAGCGTCGAGGCGGCCAAGCCCGCCGATGCGCTCAACGAGGCGGTTGCGACCATGGGTCGCGACCAGTCGCGCCTCCGCGACGCCCTCTCCGCGATGGCGGGCTACGAGCCGGTCATCGCGACGGCGGACGAGCTCGCGCTTGCCAAGGCCGCGCGCGAGCACCTCGTCGCCGTCGCCGAGACGTTCGGCAGCCTTGAGCAGCCGCCGTCGCTGCGGTACATCCTCGCGCCGTTGACCCGCTTCCTCGGCTCGGTCGGCGTTCCCGAGGTCGAGCCGCGGCAGGCTGACGGTGCAACGGGCGACCTCTCGGCGCTCAAGACCGCGCACAACGACCTCGTCAGCGCCGTGCTCATCGTCGCGCAGAACATCAAGAAGGTCGCGGACGAGGGCGTCAAGGTCATCGAGGAGGACGAGCTTGTCGACGGCGCAGTCGGCATCGCTGGCCGCTCGTACCGATCGCTTCTCACGACGTTCCGCCTCGACGAGATCGTCGCAAAGGTCGACCAGTTCGCGCACCAGGCGCACGAGCTTCTCTCGCCCAGCCACAGCAGGTGCGTCCTCGTCGCTTTCCCCCATCTTCGCTCGTCACTCACGCTCCCTGTCGCCCTTCTCCGCAGACCTCCTCGGCTGCAGCGCTCGTCGCTCGCGTCACCCCCTTCCTGAGGATCTACGCCGCCGACCTCCTCTCGCGCCAGCTCGGGTCCTTCTTCGACTGGCACAAGGCGTCGCTCAAGCTCAACCACGTCCTCGCATCCATCCTCAAGGAGATCGCGACGGACGGCTTCTGCCGCCCGCCCGAGGGCGACGACAAGGGCGGCGAGGCCGACCAGAGCGACGGCAAGACGACCGAGGGCACCGGCATGGCCGAGGGCACCGGCGCCAAGAACGTCTCGAACGAGATCGAGGATGAGTCGCAGCTCGAGGGCCTGCAGAGTGACGTCCCGCAGGAGAAGCGCGAGGACGAGCAGCCGCAGGACGAAGGCGAAGACGACGCCGTCGAGATGCAGCAGGACTTCGACGGCGACCTCGAGGACCGTGGCGATGGCGCCAAGGAGGACGGCGACGAGGGCGAGAGCGACGACGAGGAGGAGGCCGAGCCCGAGGACCAGGTCGCCGACGTCGACCCGCTCGACCCGTCGTCCGTCGACGAGAAGTTCTGGGGCGACGACGAGCCGCCGCAGGAGAACAAGGACGGCAAGACCGACGAGGTCAACCAGGAGACGACCAAGTCGGCCGGCGAGGCCGAGATGGGCGCCAAGGAGGACGAGGCGCCCGCGCCGCAGCCGGAGGGCCAGGAGGGCGAGGACGCTTCGAAGGGCGACGAGGAGCAGGCGTCGAAGGAGGAGGCGCAGGGCAAGGAGGGCGAGGAGCAGGATGGCGAGGCGCCCGAGGGCGAAGAGGCCGAGGGTGCTGACGCGGAGGACGAGATGGGCGATGCCGAGGGCGAGGACGGCGAGCAGGCTGAGCAGGACGGCGGCGAGCGCATCGACAACGCCATGCCGGAGGCCGACAACCTCGACCTTCCCGAGGACATGAACCTCGACGGCGACGACAAGGACAAGGACGCCGGCGAGGACGAGGACATCGACCTCGACGAGATGGGCGACATGCCCGAAGGTGCGCTCTTGTTCTCTCGCTCATCTTTCCTGTTTTCTCTCCCCCTCATCCGTTCACCACTGACCCACTCTTCCTACTCGCAGAAGGCCCCGAGGGCGAGAACGACGAGCGGCCCGACCAGCTCGACGAGATGGGCGACGCGAAGGACGAGGGCGCCGACGAGGAGGACGACCCGCTCGCCGCCAACCAGGACACCGCCCAGCCCGAGGGCGACGACGAGCAGCCTGAACAAGACCAGGCACTCGACCAGTCGCTCGGCGGCGCCGACCAGGGCGAAACGGGCGGCGAGGGCGAGCAGGATGCCTCGGCCTCCAAGCCCGACCCCGCGACCGCGCCCGACACGTCGCGCCAGTCCGGCGCGCAGTCCGCGCCGCAGGAGTCGACCGAGCCGAACGCGCAGCGCGAGGCGGGCGACGATGAGGCGGATGAGGAGATGCAGGAGGACACGGACGCGCAGGCGCCGTCCGCGCCTTCCGCCGCCGGCACGGGCCCGTCGAAACAGCGCGCTGCCGCCGACCCGTCCGCCGACCCCTCCGCGCCGCCGCAGGATGCGCAGGACCGCTCGGCCGCCGAGCCGCAGCGCAGCCTCGGCGACTCGCTGCAGAACTGGCGTCGCCGCCTCGAGGCGATCGGCGACCTCGCTCAGCCCGAAGAGCAGGAGCAGTCCGAGACGGCCCCCGAGCCGAAGCAGGACGGCGCGGTCGAGTTCGTGCAGGAGGGCGACGAGCAGGAGACGGACGAGCAGGCGCTCGGCCCGGCCAGCGAGGAGCAGGTCAAGAAGCTCGAGCAGCTCCACCTCGGCGGGGAGACCGCTCCCGCCGACGAGTTCCCCGCTGAGGACGATGTCATGAACGTCGACGAGCAGGACGACTCCGCGCAGCAGCAGCAGCCGGCGACGATGCAGCTCAAGGGCTCGTCGCTGACCGAGGCCGATGCTAAGGCCATCCCGGCTGCCGAGCTCCGCCAGGATCGTTCCTTCGCCGACGAGGACCGCGAGATGGAGGACGAGGTCCGCGCCGACGAGCTCGACCACCCGTCGTCGACCTTCGCGCCTGCTCTCGACCTCGAGCAGGACAAGGCCGTCGAGCAGGCGATGCTCCAGTGGCGCTCGGGCGACGACCCGAACATGACGGCCGACGGCGTCTGGCGCCTGTACGAGTCGCTCACGCGCGACCTCTCGTACGCGCTCACGGAGCAGCTCCGCCTCATCCTCGAGCCGACGCTCGCGACGCGCCTCAAGGGCGACTACCGCTCGGGCAAGCGGCTCAACATGAAGAAGATCATCCCCTACATCGCGTCCGAGTTCACCAAGGACAAGATCTGGCTTCGCCGCACCCGCCCCTCGCAGCGCGAGTACCAGGTGCTCATCGCGATCGACGACTCGAAGTCGATGGCCGACTCGCACTCGGTCCACCTCGCGTTCCAGTCGCTCGCGCTCATCTCGCGCGCGCTCACGCGCCTCGAGGTCGGCGGCGTCTCGATCAGCCGCTTCGGCGAGGCGACCGAGGTTCTCCATCCCTTCGAGGCCGGCGTCGTCTCCGACGAGGCCGGCGCGTCGCTCCTCAGCAAGTTCACCTTCCAGCAGAAGTCGACCGACGTGCGCCTCCTCGTCGAGCGCACCCTCGCGCAACTCGCCGAGGCGAAGGACTCGGCGCGCTCGGGCAAGTCGTCCCTCGCTGCGGGCGACCTGTGGCAGCTCGTCGTCGTCATCAGCGACGGCGTGTGCCAGGACCACGACAAGCTCCGCGTCCTCCTGCGCAAGGCGACCGAGCAGAAGGTGATGTTCGTCTTCGGTGCGTCCCGCTTCCTCTTCCTCTCTTTCCCTGCTTCTCCCGCCTCTCCTCCGTTTCCTCACTGACCAAATCCTCACCGCCGCCTGCAGTCGTCATCGACAGTCTGCATCGCCGTGTGCTCGACGACTCGACCCCCGCAAGCGCGACCGACGCAAACCAGCACTCGATCCTCGAAATGAAGAGTGCCTCGTACGGCTACGGCGCAGATGGGCGCCTCCAGCTCAAGATGGACCGCTACATCGATCAGTTTGCGGCGACGTTCGAGCATTTCGTCGTCCTCCGCGATGTCGACGCCATGCCCGACGTGCTCAGCTCGACGCTGAGGCAGTTCTTCGAGTCGGTGCGTCCCTGCCTGCTTCCTTCAAGGCTGGACATTGCACTGACCAGCTTTCGTGCATGCAGGTCTCATCGGACAGGTAGAAGAGTGCGCGTGAGGAGGACGGAGGGGGTTCGGGTCTCTCTAGAGTGCGCTCTCGGTTGTGTGATATCCTCTCGCTCGCCTTGTTGTATTCCCTGCACTGCATAGCAATCGGTTCACTACCTTTTCGTCCACGGAAAGAGCGAGTCGAGAGTCGCCGGCGTGCGAAGTCGCCGCCTTCGCGCGGGTCAGCTCCGCACAAGTGGGTCGTCCTCCTCCTTTGCCGGGCTGAGCACTACCCAGGCTCCCTTTCCATCGTTTTCAAGCTCCTCCACGAGCCGCATAGCCGCCAGAACCTCTCGACACCCTGCTCTCCTCCTCATCGCCTCGTCGAGCGACCCGCCTCTCGCACGCCATGTCGACAGCGACTGCGGTCTCGCCGCTGCAGGACACGCACAAGAGCATCGTCTCGCTCCTGTTGAGCCTGTCTCCGCTCTACTTCCTCATCTCGAGCCGCTGTGAGCTCGCGTTCCCCTCTTCATCGCACCACCTCGCCTCCCGCTGACCTCACCCCGCGCAGCCCGGCTAGGACTCGACGGGCTCCATGTCGGCCTCCTCCAGGTCGTTCTTCTCCTCGTCCTGCGAGCGGGACTCGACCTTGTACCCTCCGGCTTGAGGCGCACTCCCGCCCCTGCCCCCGCACCTGTCGTCGTTGTTCAGCAACCTCCGCCTCCACGCACCCAGGTCGCGACCGTCGACGAGGATGACGGCGACGACGAGAAAGACGGCGCGACGGAGACGAAGAAGCGCACGAAGCGCCGGCGGGTCAAGGCCGCGCCCGCAGCCGCTCCTCCCCCTCCCTTCCCCGCCGCCAAGCTCGACGAGACCGTCGCCAACTTCCTGCACATAACCGCTCCGACCTTCCTTCCGCACATCACCACCACGCCGACGACTTCAATCCCCGCCGCGCCGCTCAGCGAGTGGAAGTCGACGTACCAGGGCGACAACGTCGAGGTATTGCAGCACCCGAAGCTCGCGTCGCTGTTCGGCATCTGCGCGACCTTCCCCGATGTACCGCTCAGGCAGCTCTTCCAGGTGCTCCAGGACGTCGGGAGCCGCGCCAAGTGGGACAGCATGGCCGAGGGTGCAGACGAGATCGAGCGGTTTGAGGTCGAGGGGAGGAGGGGCAACTGTCTGTGCGTCCACTCTGCCACCGTGCTTGCGCGCAGCATAGGCTACTGCTGCCTTACCCTGCGCGCTTCCAAGGCCCGGGCTGGTAGGACGTGGCTGACGTTCCCTCTCTACCGCAGGCACATGCGCATGAAGGGCATGGCAATGGTCAAGGCCAAGGACCTCGTCCTCCTCTCCGTCGCGAACAAGCTCCCGACCGCGGACGACTCGCCCGCGCCGGGCAAGGCCGTCGCGGACAAGCTGCGCATCTTCGCCGCGACGACGTCGGTCGACCACCCGCGCGTGCCGCCGACGCCGGCGTACAACCGCATGGAGCTTAGCGTGTCGGGCTTCTTGATTGAGGAGGTCGGCGCGGGGAGCAGGATCGTCCAAATTACGGACCTGTCCGGACTCGGCTGTGCGTCTCGCTCTGCTTCCTGCGCATCTCACGCCGGCCGAATGCAGCGGATGAGATGCTTGCAAACGAGGGCGGAGCGTACACTGACACTCTCGTTGCCTCGCAGCCTGGATCCCGGGCGCCGTCATCCGCACCATCACGCAGTCGATGCTGCCCAAGTCGCTCGTCAAGCTCGGCGCCGCCGCGGCAGCCACGACCGACCTTACCGCGGACTACCCGCCGCCAACGCTCGGCGTGTACGCCTCTACCCCTCCGGTTGTCACCACCGCCACCAGCGCAGACGACTCGGACGACGCGTCCGAGAGCGAGAGCTCGTCCGACGAGGACGACCTCCCCACCCCGCCTTCTTCGGACCTCACGCCCCCGCCCTCCTCCTCCCGGGACGTCGCCTTCCTCCTCGCGCAGCTACGGAGCGTGACCTCGCGCCTCGCCGCGCTCGAGACGCTCGTCGCGTCCCCGTCGTCGCCCTCCGCAGCAGGCGCACGGCCGTGGTACGCTCTGGGGCTGGGCGGGCGCGCCCCCGCGCGGAGGAAGCCCGGCGCGGCGGCGGCGGCGGAGACGGACACGGCGCTGCTGAGCGGGACGACGCTCGGCGCGCTCGCGACGCTGGGGAGTGCAGCGGCGGCAGCGGTAGCGGTTGCCGCGCTGGCGGCGTGGGGGAAGAGGCGGCACTAGACTGCACTGAGGATTGTATTGCACGAATGCGAAGATGCCGCGCGGGCGGCAGAGATGGCGCGGAGGGCTTTCGCACGCTGAGAAGCGCTTCGTCGTGTCCTTCGCGGCTCGCGCGTTTCCCGCTGCGCCTGTCCTGCGTTGGGTGGCTCCATGCGCTGCGAGCGAGAGGGCAAGCGTATCGATGGCACAACATCCACCTGGTTAGAGGGCAAGCTACTCATCATCCGAGTCGACAATCACGACCCTCTTCTTCTTCCCGCCACGCCGCCTCGCCGCCGGCTCCTCCTCCTCGCTGTCCTCCCCGCTGTCTGTCCCGTCCCCGCTGTCCTCCTCGGCCTCGACATCTGCGAACGCCCTCGCCCCTCCGCGGCGGCGCCCTGCGCGCGGGGCGTCGCTCTCCTCGCTTGCGGACCCCGACCCCGATCCCGACCCCGACCCCGACGAGGACGCAGAGCCCGACGAGGACTCCGTGTCCGGCTCCTCGTCGATGACCTCGCCCTCGTGCCGCCTCGCCCGCGCACGGCGGCGCGCGCGGCGCGCAGCGGCTTCGTCCTCCGAGGACGAGGACGGCTCGCTCGAGGACGCCGCGCGGCGGGCACGCCCGCGCTCGCGAGGGGAATCATAGTAGATGACGGCGGGACTGCCATCGCTACCGTCGCTCCCGTCGCTCGATGATCCGCTCCGCTGCGACGAGGACGATGCCGCGCGCGTCGTCGGCGGCGGGTTGCGCGACCGCCTGCGACGCTCTCTCGCCGCCGCGTCCTCGTCGTCGTCCTCGTCCTCAGTCTTGACGAGGAACCCGTCGTCCGAGTCGTACGTGTCCTGCGAGGCGCGCGCATCGTCGTCCGACTCGGAGCTCGAGCGAGAGACGGACGATGACCCCGAGTGCGCGACGTCGTGGTGCTGCCGGCCGAGGTGGTGCCGCCCGAAGGGGA
Organism: Rhodotorula kratochvilovae; assembly: GCA_019926025.1. Taxonomy (NCBI): domain Eukaryota; kingdom Fungi; phylum Basidiomycota; class Microbotryomycetes; order Sporidiobolales; family Sporidiobolaceae; genus Rhodotorula; species Rhodotorula kratochvilovae. Next base: position 279,184 of record JAHSUG010000003.1, on the reverse strand, counting down.
GCATGAACCCGCCGCCGCCGCCCGCGCCTGCATCCGAGCCGGAGTCGGAGTCGGCGGACGAGGCGGTGGAGACGTCCCACTCGCGGCCGCTGCGGATGCTCCGAGGATCAGCCCACACCTCGAGGGAAGAGACGAAAAGGTACACACCACCCCTCGCATACGCCTGTGCGCTCATCCAGCTCCCAGTTGCACTCGCCGCACCGCCTCACGCCGTCCTCCCTGTCCCTGACCACCTGCGCGAGCCTCCTCCGCCGCTCGCGCGCGCTCTCCGTCCCGCCCACGCCGGGCCACAAGCCTCCCCAGCTCGCGTCGCCCTCGTCCATCGCCACCGCCGGTTCCGGCTCTTTCGCAGGCGAGGGGGACGCGCTCCGCCCCCCGCCGACGACCCCGCCCTCGCGGACGCCGCCGCGGCGAATCAAAGCGGAGAGGACCTCGTCGAGGACGAAGACGCGGCTGGGGGCGCGCGCGGCGCACGAAGAGCGGCAGGAGGGGCAGACAAGGTTCGAGAGGCGGTGCGCGCCGCGCGGGACTGCAGGGGGCGCGGGGGGAGGAGGGGGAGGAGTAGGGGCGCGCGCGTCGGCGGCGGGAGCGGCGGAAGTGGAAGCGGACGCGGACGCGGCGGCGGGCTCGGCGGTGTCGGCGGGGAGTTCCTCGATGCGCGCCTCCTGCGCCGCTGCACCGCCGCTGCCGCCGAAGCGTGCAAGGCGCGCCGCGCGGACCGCATCGAGGCTCTCTGCAGCGCTCGCGGCAACGCGGCGGCGCTGCGGCTGCGGCTGCGCACCCGCCCTATGGGGGAAGGCCTGCGCCGCGAGCTCTGCGAGGCTGACGCGGCCGGACGCGCCGCGCACGCGGAAGTCGGCGCCGTTGACGTGTCCGCCGACATACGACGATCCGGTACTGCTCGCCGAGGAGGAGCTGTCGCTGCCCGAGTTGGAGGACTCGAGCCGGACGCGGCGCTGTCGACGCGCTCGGCGGCGGCGGCGTCCTCGGCGTCGGGGTCGGGGCGGAAGAACCAGTTGACAAGGCATTTGCGGCAGCTGCGGACGTGGCGATGGGTCAGCAGGGGGAGTGGAGGAGGAGGAGAGGGCGTACAAGACGTGCCCGCACTGAAGCGAGTAAGGGCGGTCGAGCGGCTCCAGGCAGACGGTGCAGCTCACCGCCGAGTGGAGCGACGCGAGGATCGCAGTCTGCGTCGCGATGCACTGCACGTGTCGAAGGAGCGTCAGCATGTGCACAAGTGCAGGCAGAGGAACGGGACGGGGGCGCACCTCGTCCTTGAAGGCGAGCTCCTTCTTGAGGCGGGCAAGCTCGGGGTCCTTGCCCTCGTTGCCGTCTGCCTTGACATCGTCCTGCTCGGTGGCGCGGCCCTTGCCCTTGCGCCTCCTGCGCTCCTCCGGCGAGAGGGCGTCGAGCGAGTCGGCGGGCGCGTCGAGCATGTCCTCGTCGGGCTGTCGTCCTTGTCCTCGGTTGCGGCGTCGTCGGTGTGCTGGCTGTCCTGGACTACGGTTGCGCTGGATGCGCTCGAGGACTCTGCGGCGGGAGGAGCGGGAGGTGCGGCGGTGGTCGGGTCCCCACCTCGAGCGTCCATGCTGAGCTCGCCCGTGTGCTCGTGGTCGTGCTTGGTGCGTTTGCGCTTCTTGCCCTTGCGCTTCTTGTCCTTGCTCTGGGCGTCGTCTGCTGGTCCGGGCGAGTCGCTGGCGGTGTTCTCGTCGTCTTGAAGCGCGTCGGTCCGCGAGCGCTTCCGGGGGCGAGCTCGGTGCGGGCGGCGGGGCGGGCGCTGGGGCGTCAGAGTCGGGCTTGGTACGCGTCGTGCGCGCCATCCCAGCTCGGGCAGGGGCAGCGACGAGCAGGAACGAGCGAGAGAGCCGCGACGACGAGAACGGACACCTCGACACGCCCGGCAGGTTGGTCTGAGTAGCTGGGGAGACCTATTACCATGTATGGAGATACAATGTAGAGATTCAACGGCTCCATAAAGCGTGTTTTGGGAGAGAAGGGGTGGAGTGCTCTCCCCCTGGATCGCGCGGTCGCCCTTGTCCGCCCTCCCTCTGCTCGCATTCGCCAGGACCCTCCAGAGCACCACCATGTCAGTCTCCAGCGTTACAGCACCCGCTACGAACTTGCCCCGCCCGCCCCCGTGCCCTCCTGACCCTGCCGCCCTCCCCTCCCCTCCGCTCGCATGCACAGGTCCACCCTCCCGACCGAAGACCTGATCGGTGCGCACAGCCCGCCCCCTCTGCTCCCACACCCGCACTGACCCCGCCGAGCACGCGCAACCAGACTACGAGGAGGATGTCCTCGAGCCCACCCCGGCTGCCGCCCCCGTCGCCGCTGCAGATGGCGACGCCGCACCCGCTGCCGCAGACTCGAAGGACCAGAAGGGCTCGTACGTCGGCGTGCACTCGACCGGCTTCCGCGACTTCCTCCTCAAGCCAGAGCTCCTCCGCGCCATCTCGGACCTCGGTTTCGAGCACCCCTCGGAGGGTGCGTCGTCCCGCCTCCTTCTCCTCTTCTGAGGTAAGGACTGACCGGATCATGCACGCTCGCAGTCCAGCAGGAGTGCATCCCGCAGGCCATCCTCGGCATGGACGTCCTCTGCCAGGCCAAGTCGGGTATGGGTCAGTCACACCTCCCCACTCGCTTCACAATAGGCGCATGTCACTGACGAAGCCCCCCCTGCGCGCGAACGCGCAGGCAAGACCGCCGTGTTCGTGACGGCGACGCTGCAGCAGATCGAGCCGGTTGACGGCGAGGTGTCGGTCATCGTCCTGTGCCACACGCGAGCTCGCGTACCAGATCAAGAACGAGTACGCCCGCTTCAGCAAGTACATGCCCGACGTTCGCACTGGTGTCTTCTACGGCGGCACGAGCGTCAAGGTCGACCAGGACCTCCTCAAGAACAAGGAGAAGTGCCCGCACATCGTCGTCGGCACCCCCGGCCGCCTCAACGCCCTCGTCCGCGACAAGAGCCTCAAGGCCGGCAGCGTCCGCCACTTTGTCCTCGACGAGTGCGACAAGATGCTCGATTCTGTCGGTTAGTCTTTGCGCGCCCCCATCCACTCTATTTCCCCCTCGCTGCTCGCCGCCGCCCGACACCTCGCGCAAAGGCGCATCCCGCCGTGGCTCGCCGCCCGGACCTGCACCTGCACCTGCGCACAAGCGCACGCCGTACGCCGCTGGAACGCGGTCGCGCCGTACCTCGGAAGGCGGAGGACGGCGCGTCAAGTCCTCGACGCGCGGTCGAGGCCGGCCAGGAGACGCTCGAGCAGCCACCTCCCGGTCGATGAAGGCGGCGCCATCGGTTTTCATCTTCTTCCCACTCGTCCGCCCCTGTCAAAGTCGCGCCGGTCGCGCCCACATCACCGCCCGTCACGCCGAGGTCCTCAAGGTCGCCCATCGCCATTCCCCACTCCCCATCTCACCCCATCCGCTCGCCCCCTCTCCTCCTCCCCTGCCGCCCTGCACCTTCACCGTCAGGTCGCCAACATCGACACGCCTGCTCAGCCCCGTCGATACATCGCCAACCATCCCTTTACCGCCAACCTCGCCTCCTTCCCCACCCTGTCCTCTCCCGCAACACCCGAAAGCATCGACCGGCGCGACCTTGACATCCCCATCCACCCCCTTCCAGCCCACTTTCGCGACGTGCAAGCGGGCGACCGTGCGGCGCAGCGCGACGGGTCGACCGTTCATTCGGGCGGCAGCGGCAGCAGCGGCAGCGAGCCTACGACCCGTCCAGGACCGAATGCTTACTCTCCCTCTCTCCTTCTCCTCCCCGTCCCGCCCGTCCGCCCGGTCGACTCCCATCTCGTGCCGATCCAACCCCACCCTACCGCGCCCTGCCCCGCCCCTCTAGACATGCGCCGCGACGTCCAGGAGATCTTCAAGGCGACGCCGCACCACAAGCAGGTCATGATGTTCTCGGCCACGCTCGCCAAGGAGATCCGCGTCACGTGCAAGAAGTTCATGCAGAGCGTGCGTCCTCCTCGTCCTCCCTTTTCTCCGGTGCCGGGGCTGACCTAAGGGCATGTGCGCAGCCGCTCGAGATCTACGTCGACGACGAGAAGAAGCTCACGCTCCACGGCCTGCAACAACACTTTGTCCGCCTCGACGAGGGCGCCAAGAACCGCAAGCTCAACGACCTCCTCGACTCGCTCGAGTTCAACCAGGTGTGTCCCGCCTCCGTACGGCTTGTCGCAGCGAGTACTGACTGCGGCCTGTACGTCCCCGCAGGTCTGCATCTTTGTCAAGTCGGTCTCGCGCGCGACCGAGCTCGACCGCCTCCTGCGCGAGTGCAACTTCCCGTCGATCGCGATCCACTCTGGCCTGCCGCAGGAGGAGCGCATCAAGCGGTACCAGCAGTTCAAGGCGTTCGAGAAGCGCGTCCTCGTCGCGACCGACATCTTCGGCCGTGGTATCGACGTCGAGCGCGTCAACATCGTCGTCAACTACGACACGCCCGGCGATGCCGACTCGTACCTCCACCGTGTTGGTCGCGCGGGCCGCTTCGGTACCAAGGGTCTCGCGATCACGTTTGTCGCGAGTGACGACAACGAGGAGGTGCTCAAGAGCATCCAGAGCCGCTTCGAGGTCGCCATCACCGAGCTCCCGGAGACGATCGAGCCGTCGACGTACAGTGCGTCCCGCTTCTCTCTTCCTCCTCTCCTTTCTCCGCTGACTGGTTGACCCCGCGCAGTGAACGCCTAATCTCCCTCCCTCTCCTCCTCTCGCTTCCTCTTTGCCCGCCTTTCGTCCGTCCGTGTCGTTTCCCACCTCGCTTATCCTCCTCCTCCCCCACACCCCGTCTGCCGCCCCCTCGATGTTTGGAACAAAAGCCCCGGGCCTTGAGCTCGACTTGGTGCGTGCTGCGACGACGAGAGAGCATCGAGCGTTGCCGTTGCTCGCTCTTCGCTTCTCGCTGCGCATTGCGGGAGGTCTGAAGCGTGCGGGCGAGAAGGTACGTCGGCGCGACCTCCGATCTGAGTGGGCGAGGGCGAGCCGACTTGAAGAACTGCCTCAACGTCGAGGCTGAGCACGTCGGGCATGGCGTCGACGTCGCGGAGGACGAAGGAGTGCTCGAACATCGCCGCAAACTGATCGATGTAGCGGTCCATCTTGAGCTGGAGGCGCCCATCTGCGCCATAGCCGTACGAGGCGCTCGTCATCTCGAGGATCGAGTGCTGGTTCGCCGTAGTCGCGCTCGCGGCCGCGGCAATGAGTGCGCCAGAGCAGTGAGTGCGGAAGAGAGAGGGAGCCTTGGGCTGAAGCGATGAGCGAGCAGGTTACGCCGCTTCCGCCGTCTACCGCCCGATCGCCTCCCCCTCCGCCCTCTTCGCCTCCGCGCCCCCCGCCTTCTCCTCACCCTCACCCTCCTCCTCCTTCTCCGCCGCCGCCTCCGCCACCCTTCCCATCCACTCGTGCGCAAACTCGGCCACGCTCTGCCCCTCGCTCATCTCGATCACGTCCTTCGGGTACCGGTTGTGCGAGTACCGGGGCAGGCTCGACGCGCCCTCGCTTGCGGACGCAATCAGGCGCAGCTCGGGCGCCGCGGGGGGCGAGAGGGAGAGGGCGAGGAGAGAGGCGTAGGTGAAGAGGAGGGGGTCGGTCCGCGGAGCGTAGGGGTTCAGGTCGACGAGGAAGACGCGCGAGGCGTCCCGCGTGAGGTACACGTCGATGACGTCTGCGGGCGGCGGAAGACCTGTCAGCGGAGCGCGCAAAGGAGGTGGTGAGGGCGCGGCGCACAGCTCGAGAGGGGCGCTTTGGGCTGGATGTCCTCCTCCCAGAAGCGCGTGATCCGCTCCCGCAGATCCTGCTGCGTCGAGGGCGACTGGAGGAAGTCGTAGAACGTCGTGTCACGTTGCGAGATGCCTGCATTGCGCGCGAGACGTCAGCTACGACCCGCGAGGTGGGGAGGAGAGACCTCGTACCAAGCAGCCGGTTGTCCCGCACGAAGCACCGCCACTGCTGCGATCCGGGCATGTCGAACCACTTCTTAAGCACGAGTTCGAAGGCGTAGGGTCGGGACTTGCGCGTTGATACGGATGCGGGTCCAGCGGCGGAGGGAGCAGAGGAGATGGTCAGCCGGGCGAGGGCCTCCTCGTCCAGCTCGGGCACGGGTGCAGAAGAGGCGGAAGCGGCGGTGGAAGGAGGGCGCGGGTAGTCGACGCAATCGTCGAAGGCGTGGTCGAGGTCGTGCGAGATGAAGTCGCTCGACTTGAGGAGGAGGTACACGTCCGCCGGGGTCTGACACTTGAGACTCTGCCCCGGGATCATCCATGCCGCGTCCTGCGCAAGCGAGAGGCGGATCAACCATGGTTTCCAGGCAGCGTGGTCTCGAGCGCGAAAACACACCTGAGGCGACGACCAGTTCAGCTTCGGGAAGACCGCACCGTCGTAGCGGTCGAGCACAGCGCGGATTTCCGTGTCGAGGTGCGGGAACGAGTACTGCCGGCACAGGCTCGTCGTCGTCTTCGCTATCGGTCGACGAAGCAGACGGGTCCGCCGGGATGTCGTCCTCGTCCTCCGAGTCGCTCAGCTCGCTCAGCCTGCGCGCGCGCAGAGGTCAGCTGAATACGTCCGTAGAGCGGGAAAGACAAACGCACCCCATGGGCCCGCTGCCTTCTGGGAGGAACAGCCCATCGCTTTCAAGGTAGTCGAGGAAGTCGTCCTCGTGCGGAATGGGGCGGATGACGGTCGCCTTGGGTGAGACGCGTTTGTAGAGCGGGTACCAGGCCGAGAACTGGCACGCGAGCACGTCCTGCATGCGCAGCGGCGGGAACAGGTCGGCGGCGTCGAGGTCGGTGGGAGTGCTCTCGCTCGCACTGGCGGTCGAGGCGGAGGCGTAGGAAGCGCAGCCATCGCTCTGGAATACTTGTGAGGAACGCTGGAGCTGCCCGTGGGCGGCGAGAAGAGCGAGTCGAGGAGGAGAAGGGGCGGAGCTGATGAAGCGCAAGTCAAACCGGACTCCGCGGACGCAAGGGAGGCTTCGCTGGAGGCGCGGCCTGACGCAAGCCTGACGCTCTCGTAGCCATCCAGGGGCGCTCGGTACAGCCTCACCCTGCAGGAATGAGGACAAGAGAGATACATCTGCCGCCACGAGCGGCAGTACCACGAGTGTAGGGAGCGCTCGCCCGCGACGAGCGTGCTCGCACGGCCGCGTTGCAACCGCATTTCCCCCTTTTCTCCGCCCCGACGTAACCCGGGGTAGGGAGATCGAGGCGGGCCAAGCGGCGTTGACTTTCTCGCCCGCTCACGCTCTCGCTGCTGCTCGACGCTGCTCCTAGATTGCTGCGCCGATATGGACGCACAGCTCCACCACCGCCCGGCGCACGCCGAACGATCCCTGACGGACCAGTCGCTCCTCAAGGCCAACCTCGCCTCCGACGACCTCGAGCCCGCGCCCCTCGCGACCCTCGACTTTGACGATGCTGCCAAGTTCCCCACCGCACGGCAACCGACGACGTGGTACGGCCGCGGCTGGGCGTGGCTCATGCAGAGCGAGAACATCGAGGCGCACGGGGTGGGGCCGCTCAAAGAGGAGCAGCGCACCGACGCTCACTTCCTCAGCAACTTCACCATCTGGTGCGTTCTCTCGCTTGTCTTAGCGACGTTGTGCTGACGAGGGCCGCCGCGCAGGATGACGATGAACATGACCATCGCCTGCTTCTCGACGGGAACGTTGGGTCCGCTCTATTTCGAGCTGTCCATGCGGGTGCGCTCTCCTGTCTCTCGGAAGACGCTTCAACACCGCCTTGACGCTTGTGTGCACCTCGCAGGACTCGTTCCTCATCATTGCGTTCTGCAACCTCTTCTCCTGCGGGATCCCCGCCTATGTCGCGACCTTCGGCCCGCGGTTGGGCATGCGCACGATGGGCATCGCCCGCTACAGGTGCGACTCAACCTGCTCGAGATTGAGAACCGGAACTGACCACGCGGGCGCGCAGTTACGGCTACTACCCGGCCATCCTCCCTGCCCTCCTGAACCTCATCTCCTTCATCGGCTTCTGCGCGGTCAACGCGATCGTCGCGGGCCAGGTGCTCGCCGCTGTCAACCCCGGCCACCTCTCGATCAACGCCGGCATCGTCATTGTCGCCATCATCAGCATGCTCATCTCGTTCTGCGGCTACCGCGTCCTGCACACCATCGAGCGCTGGGCCTGTGCGTCTCTTATGTCCCTTTCTCGCGTTGACGTATCGCTCACAGCTCGTTATGCAGGGCTTCCTATCTTCCTTTCGTTCATCCTCCTCGCTGGGTTCGGCGGGAGGCAACTCGGCGCCGCGACCTCCTTTGCGGCAGACATCCCCGCTACGGCCGCGAACGTGCTCTCTTTCATTTCGATCATCGTCGGCTTCACCAGTGCGTTCGAAGTGGCGTTCTCCTGCACTCTTGAGCTGCACTGACCGTCTACTCCCATTTCGCCCTTCCTCCTCATCCTCGCGGTCCTCGCCCTCCTCATCTCTTCCTCCTGCGGATCTCACGCCTCACCAGTCTCCTGGTCCGGCTGCTCGGCCGACTTCAACACCTACATGCGCCCCGAGGTCCCCTCCTTCCTCGTCTTCGTCTACACCTTCCTCGGCCTGTACCTCCCCTGCGCGCTCATCCAGATCCTCGGCGCCGCCTTCTCCGCCGCGGCGCTCTCCGGGTCGGTGCCAACGTGGGAGGAGGCCTTCGCCGACGGGAACGTCGGCAGCCTCGCGGGCGTTGCGCTCGAGCCGCTGCACGGGTTCGGCAGGTTCCTCCTTGTGCTGTTCTCCTTGGCATGATTTGTACGTCCATCTCTCCTCTACGTGCACGTGAGACGGCCCGGAGCGTTGCCTCGCGCGCCGCTTCCCTTGCCTCTCAGCATCGCTAACTTCCCTCCCGCGCAGCCAACAACGCCCCGACGCAATACGCCTTCTCCCTCTCGATCCAGATCGTCTTCCCCTTCCTCACGCGCCTGCCACGCTTCCTCCTCCCTATCGTCGGCACGGCCATCTACCTCCGGCCGCGGCGCACTTCGCTGCTGCGCTGAGCAACTTCCTCGGTATCCTCGGGTACTGGAGCAGTATCTTTGTTGCGATCCTGCTTGTAGAGGTGCGTTCAGCTCTCCGTTCCCGTGGGCAGGATCTCCAGACTGACCCGACCTCCTCTCCCCTCCCGTTCCTCTCCTCTCCTTCGCGCTCTCGCCGACCCTCCTCCACTCTCCTCGCCACTTCGTACGCCCCTCTCGACGCCCTCGCAGCATTTCCTCTTCCGCGGCGGCCGCTTCTCCTCGTACGACCTCGCGATCTGGGACCGCTCGTCGAAGCTCCCGCCGGGCCTCGCCGCGCTCTTCGCGAGCCTCTGCGGCGGCGCGTTCGTCGTCCTCGGCATGGACCAGGTCGTGCGTCCCCCTCCCCGTCCCCGTTCGATCGCACCCCGCTCATTGCTCCACAGTGGTACCGCGGCGTCTTCGCCAAGTCCATCTCCGGCCCGCACGCGCACGCAGGCGGCGACATTGGCTTCGAGACGGGAATGCTCGTTGCGGCGGTCGTGTTCGTCCCGTGTCGGTGGGCGGAGAAGCGGGTTTTCGGGAGGTAGATCGCGCAGGGATAGAGGCGCCGAGAGACGGTGTAGAACGCATGGGACTGTCAGTACTACGTTTCAGACTCTGCTCCCGGGCGATAGGAGCAGTGATCGCAGGCCGATGCACACTACGTCGGAGCGCGACGTGAACAGGATCAAGTGAGCGGCATTGACGAAGGCGCGCGCCCGCACCGTGTGAAGCGGGAGCGGACGAGCCTGTCCCGCCCTCGCCGCGGCGCCCGGTCCAAGACTCGCTGCGTCGTTCCCATGTCGGGGAAGCTGCCCCGGAGAATCAGCATGAAGAGGCCAGCAAGGAATCGAGACGACCGGGGCCACCGAGGAAGGATGGGCCCGGAGGGCGGAGATGGCGACAACAACCTGGACCAGCGCGCGGGGAGGATCGCCGCGTGGATGAAGCGCATACAGCAGAGAAGCAGTCGGGCAAAAGCATCGACGGAGGGCGATCCTGTCTCTGCGGGAGACATCGTGCGCCCCCTCGTCCCCGGGTCTTGTCCTCGTCGCAGGCAGCGCGAGCAACCCGCGCGGGCTGCGAGGAGGTGCAATGCATCGCGGAGCATGTCGCGCATCCCGCATGAGGATGTGTAGCGGGCAGGAGAACCTCCTGAAGACGAGGCGAACTGATGAAGAAGAAAACGCTGCGCACCGCGCCGCCCACGCCCGCGGCGAACTGGCGGGCTGGTCGCGCCCGCTCGTAAGGCTAGTATAGTAGCAACGGGCTAATGGGAGCGCAGCAAGCCGTCCGAGGATGGAGCTCGAGATCACCTCGCCATCCAGCCCCCGACGTGTAAGGCGGGAGGCGGGACGATGGGCGAGGCGGGCTGCTTGGTCGACGAGCGAGCTCTCTCGAGACGATGGTACCGCTAGGGGTAAGAAGACTAAGATTTCGACGAAGAGAAGAGAGCGAGAATGGGAATCTACGCAAAGATAAAGACGGGGAAGAGGCACGAGAGGAGGCGCGGCGGTGCTCGCGGCGTCCAGCGCCGCCGAGCGAGCGCGGGAAGGTTCTAGTGCGTCGCCGAGGCCTTGTTGCTGCAGGGGCGCGAGCGTAAGCGGCGCGATCAGACCCGGGAGAACGGGAGGTGGGCGTACCGGCGACCGGCGCGGCGCGGGGCGGAGGCGACGACGAAGGCGGCGTAACAGAACCCCATGTTTAGGCGAGGCGTCACGACACGCCAGAAGACAGGAAGAGGAGCGCACCGAGTGGGCGCTCAGGCGCGGGGAGCGGCGGATAGGGGTGAATCCGGTGTCGAAGTTGGGGTTTGCGAGCTGGCCGTCGAACGCGTTGTCGACGAACGTGTCCCACTCGTGCTGAAGGCGCGTGAGGCGGGAGCTGCCGCTCGTGGCCAGGTGCGTTGAGGTGAAGTTGAGGTAGTAAGCACCGAGCACCACGAGCGGCGGCGCGTTGTTCGCCTCGCGGACGATGTCGAGCAGGTGGGGGATGCCGGCGGGGGTGACCTTGCTGAAGTAAGCGCCGAACAGCAGCGACTGCAGCGAGGTGTCGATGCGCGTCGCATTTTGATACGCCGTGACGCCGCTGAGCGAGGTGCCGAGGACCTCGAGTTCGCCCTCCTTGATGCCGAGGCCCGAGATTTCGAGGATCGTGGTCGAGTTGGAGGTAGCGCCGCGAGGAGTGGACGAAGAGGCGCGGTCGAGCGAGGGGATGCGACCGTGAGGACGGAGTGGAGGTGGTGATGGCGGGCATGTTGAGGCGTAGGGAGGGTGCAGTGCGGCGAGCGGGCGTAGCGACGAGAGAGAGAGTGAGAGGAGAGAGGAGCGCGAGGTCAGCGGGTATAAGAGGAGAACAAGGCGAGGAAGGGGACAAAGCGACAAAGGGGGCACAAAGGGAAGAAGGAACAAAACGAGCAGCAGAGAATCGAGGAGAAAGGAGCGGTGTCGCAGAGCGACGGTGGATCGGCGGAGGCGGAGCTGCGGCGGAAGCGGCGAGGAGGAGCGTCAGAGCGGGTTGGGAAGGTCGGGTGAGTGCGGCTCACCCCCTCGCCGCCGCGCGCTCCTGCGCGGCTGCAGCGCCTGAGCGCACTCACCCGACCTTCCAGCCGCTCACCTCCTCGCTCCTTCCCACTGCAGCTCCGCCCTCCGCGATCCACCGTCGCTCTGCGACGCTCCCTCTCCTCGATTCTCTGTGCGTTCGTTTGTTCCTCTTCCCCTGTGCCCCCTTTGTCGCTGTCCCTTCCTCGCCTTGTTCTCCCCATACCCGCGCTGACCGCGCTCCTCCTCCCTCACTCTCTCTCTCGTCTCGCATGCGCTCGCCCCACTGCACCTCCTCGCCTCAACATGCCCGCCATCACCACCTCCTCCACTCCGTCCTCCGCGGTCGCATCTCGCCTCGACCCGCGCCCTTCGTCCACCCTCCCGCCGCGGCGCCACCTCCGCCGACCACGATCCTCGAAATCTCGGGCCTCGGCATGGAGGCGAGCTCGGGTATGGGCGGAAGCTCTTGCACGCGTCGATGATGGCCAGGAGCTCTTTATCATGCACCTCGTGGTTGAGCTCCGCCTGGTCGAACTTGCGGGGCGAGCGCGACCGGGTGGCTTGCCGTCCTGCGTGTCGCTGCGAGAGGACGGACCCGAGCGCGTAGTCCGAGGCGTCAGTCTCTGGTTCGAGCAGGACGCCGGGGCGAAATGGCGGAGGATCTGGCGGTCGTGGAACGCACCCTTGAGCTGTTCGTACGCATGAACGGCGTCGGGCGCGAGAAGTCTGCGGGTGAGCGGTCACCGCGGGAGAGGCGGGTCAGCGGGGCCGCGATCTTCGAGTAGTCCTGATGAACCTCCGATAGAAGTTGGCAAAGCCGAGGAACGACTGCACCTCGCGCAGGTTGGTGGGAAGAGGCCAAGAACGTACCGATTCGATCTTCTTCGGGTCCATGCGGGCGCCGCGGTCGACGATGAAGCCGGAGGTATTCCGTCGAGCTCTCCTCGAGGCGCACTTTTCCGCCTTGGCGTGGAAACCGTGCGGCGCATCGTCTCGAGGACCGTCTTCACGTGCTCGTCGTGTTCTTTCCTGCGTGCGCGAGTAGATTAGGATGTCGTCGAGGTGACAGCGACGAAGAGTCGAGGAACGGACGGAAGGTGTCGTTGATGAGGTTCTGGAAGGCGGCGGGAGCGTTGGTGAGTCGAAGGGCATGACCTGATACTCGAAAAGGCCGTACCGGGTGCGGAAGGCCGTCTTGTACTACTCGTCGCCTTCGGCGATGCGGAGCTGGTGGTACCCGTTGCGGAGATCGAGCTTGGTGAAGTACTTGGCGCCGGAGAGTTGGTCGAGCGTCTCCTCGATGAGGGGAAGCGGGTGGCGGTTCTTGATGGTGACGGAGTTGAGGTTGCGGAAGTCGACGCAGAGGCGTAAGCTGCCGTCCTTCTTCTTGATAAAGAGGATGGGCGCACCTATGGGCGAGGTCGAGGGGCGGATGAAGCCGGTCTTGAGGTTAGTCTCGATGTAGTCGGCGAGGACGTCGAGCTCTTTTGCCGAGAGCGGGTAGATCCGTGACGGAGGGACGGTCTTGCCTGGTTCGAGGTCGATCTTCAGGTCGTACGGCCTGTGCTCGGGAAGCGAGTCGGCCTTGACCTTCGAGAACACGTCGAGGTAGTCGTGGAACTTGGCGGGGACCTGCGAGCGGAGCTTGTCGAGGTCGTCGCCGATGAGGTCGGGCCGCAGCGAGGCGGCGGCGGCTCGTAGTCGCGGAACGACGTCTGCGGCGGGGAGGACAAAGGAGTCAGCGCCGTGCTTCAGGTCGAGGCGGGCCGCGTGCCCGTTGATGAGGCGCGGGAGGTGCGGGTCGCGGCGAGGGTGGAGGGGTGAGCGGGGAGCGCGGCGGTGGAGGCCGGCATGGAGAGGCAGTGTTGAGCGCAGTGGGTGGAGTGGAAGGCGACGCGGTTCTCCCGTGCGAGTAGGGAAGCGTCGTGCGCGCGGATCCAGTGGATGCCGAGGATGAGCGGGTAGTGAGCGATAGGGGTGACGTTGAGCTCGATAAGTTCTAGGTGAGAGCCGATCTGCAGTTGCACGGGGCAGGTGTAGTACGAAAGAGGCTTGTCAGCCGGGCGCCCGTCGTACCCCTCGATGGGAATGGGGCGCGCGCGTTCGACGAGGGGAAGACGGAGCGCCCGGGCGTAGTTCTCGTCGATAAGGTTGCTCTGCGAGCCCGAGTCAATCATGGCGAAGGTAGAAGCGGTGGTAGTGCGGTGAGTGAGCGAAGCGGGAACGATGACATGTTCGTCGAGGCCGGAGGAAGCCGGATCGGCGCGTACGGTGAGGTGGGGACGAAAGGAGGACGATGGGGCGGCGGCGAGGTGAGTGGCGGTAGGAAGGAGGAGCGGTCAGCGAGGTCGAGGCGAAACGGAGGGCGAGGAGGATCGCCCGGCGGGCGGAGCGTACCTTCTACTCCTCGTCCGTCGGGCGCGAGTCGTTTCCCGACTGCTCGGGCTGCTCGAGGTGGGGCGAGGATCTCGAAATCGCGGTGGTGGCGGCGGTGCGGAGCGGGGGCGAGCGCGCTGCGCGTCGCGGGCTGCGAGGACGGGGCACGCGTCAGCGAAGTGCCCTGCTCCGCCGCAAAAGGAGCAGAGGTTGTTCTTACGCCGGCGGTCCTTCTCCTCCTGTGTAAGCGGGCCGCGGCGCGGCGGCTTGCGGGTCGAGTCGATCTGCATGCGGTCCTCGGCGGGGATCGCCGGGTTGGCGCTCGTGGTGAATGGCCTCGGCGCGGGCGCGCCGGCCGGCGCGTAGGGTGTGTAGGCGCGGGCGCCGCGCTGCTGGAGGCGGCGCATGAACGCGCGGTTGTCGAGCGTGACGACGCGCTCGATGAGGGTGTCAAGCGAGTCGATCGGGTCGAGGCGGGCGAGCTCGTCCTTGAGCTCCTCCTTGAGCCCGTTGATGAAGTGGTACTTGAGGGCCTCGTCGCCCCAGTTGAGGGAGAGCGCGAGGCGGCGGAACTCGGCCGCGTAGAGCGACGCGGCGCCTGTCTGGCGGAGGAGCCCGAGACGGCGGGCGTCGGCGGCGGCCTTGTCGGGGTCGCCGAAGGTGACGAGTAGTTTCTTCTTGAAGAGCTCGAAGTCGGAGATCCAGCGGTACTCGTCCTTGGCGAGGGTGTCCTCGGGGAGCTGGAGGTAGGAGGGACAGAGGTAAGCGTTGCCGCGCAGGTAGTAGTCTCAGACACGCACGCGGTGGAGGTAGTCCTTCAAGCCGGTCGTGTCGTCAACGTATTTGGTGATCTGCGCGAGGAATTTGTTAACGTCGCCTTTCGAGGTCGAGGAGGAGCGAGAGCCGTCGTACGTTTCCGGCTCTTTGACCTTGATCTTGGCCGCGTGGAGGGTCGAGTCCTGGTTGGTAGCCTGCTTGAAGAACTTGACGCCTTCGTTCCAGTCGATGGTGAGCGAGGGGGCGGAGTCGGGCGTCGAGGTGGGGGAGGTGCGGGGCGCAGCGAGCTGCGCTTGGCTGCTCGTTCTGCACCTGGAGAGCGTCTGGCGGCGGATTAGGGCCTGTACGGCTTCGGGCGCGACCACGGCGGGGCAGGCGCCGGGGGGTAGAGGCTGGCGAGATGCTGTTGGAGCAGACCGTGTTGGGTGGGGTTGAGCGCGCCGCCTTGGCTGGCGAGCTCCTCGTCGGTGATGAGCCCGAGGCGGACGGCAGTCTCTTCGGCGGTAGGGTTGGACATGGCTCTGGTCGTCGGGGAAGCAGCGAGAGGTCGAAATCTAATGTAAGGCGGGAGGCGGGACGATGGGCGAGGCGGGCTGCTTGGTCGACGAGCGAGCTCTCTCGAGACGATGGTACCGCTAGGGGTAAGAAGACTAAGATTTCGACGAAGAGAAGAGAGCGAGAATGAGGAATCTACGCAAAGATAAAGACGGGGGAAAGGGCACGAGAGGAGGCGCGGAGGTGCTCGCGGCGTCCAGCGCCGCCGAGCGAGCGCGGGAAGGTTCTAGTGCGTCGCCGAGGCCTTGTTGCTGCAGGGGCGCGAGCGTAAGCGGCGCGATCAGACCCGGGAGAACGGGAGGTGGGCGTACCGGCGACCGGCGCGGCGCGGGGCGGAGGGCGACGACGAAGGCGGCGTAACACGACGCCGGGACGGGAAGGCGGCGCTCTCTCACTCTTGTCTCGCGGTGTGTCTATTCCTCGCCTGGACTGCAGCCCGGCTCGCGATTGCGTCTCTGCACAGGGCCTCCCGCCCGCCCACCCGCTGCCCTACGCTGCGATGCGGCTTCTCCAGCGTGCGTCGCCGAGGCTCCTGCCTCGCTCGTTTCGGATTGCTTCCAGCCAGCCCGGCGAGGCTTCCTGCGCTAAGACTTCCACGCCCCTTCATCGTGCCTGGCCGGCGTTCGCCCCTCTACCCGTCGTGACGAACCCGCCTGTCCACTCTCTTCCACCGTCGCCTGTTCTCCAGCTCGTCGCTAGCCCGCGTCTTCCCAGTTGTTCCCAACGCGCGCACGGCCGCACACGTTTGCTGCACCGACCAAGCACCGGGCCCGCACCCTCACCGCACCTCCTCAGGCCGGTCCTGCCCCTCCTTGTTCCGCCCCTCGACGACGACGACGCACGGCGCCTTCTACCGCCTCGCCTTCAGCATAAACCCCAGCAGCACCCTTCCCACTATCGATATGCCCGTCGTCTACCTCACGGACGACTCGCCTGCCACCTCCCGCTCCATCACGCCTCACCTCCGGCGGCGGAGCTCCGTCTCCCACTCGAACTCGGCCTCCTCCTCCTCCCCAGCATCGCTGTACAACGAGACGACGGGCGTGATCCACCTCCCGCCGTCGCCGCCGTTGCACGCGTGGGATGATCGCAAGGCGGAGAAGAGCGCCCTCGGGCTGTACGACGCCGCGCCGGGCAAGGGTGCGCCGCTGGCATGGCGGTCAGCGCCGAAGGGACGCCCGTACATGCTCCCGCGACCGTGGTACACGGCGTTGGCGCTGACGGGCGTGACGATGGGCTTCGTCGTCCTGTTGTCGTACCTTGTTCCCCCAACGTGCGTCGCCCTCCTTCGCCGGCGCGAAACTCGAGCTAATAGTGCATGCACGTGCAGATCGTCCTACAAGCCCACTTCCATCCTTGCCCGCGTCCGCCCCTCCTCCAAAACCGCCTGCGACCCCTACTCCTCCTTCGGCACGCTCCAGATCAACGAGGACGACGCCGACCGCTCGCAATGGAGCCCGTTCGACCCGACATGCCAGCCGCCAAACTTCCTTGCCAAGCTCCGCGACTACACCCTGCATCACCACCACGCCTCGTCCGCCTACGCGCACGCGTCCGACTTCACCTGGCTGCAGAACAAGACGGCGCTCCTCGTCGGCGACTCGGTCTCGCGCGAGCTTGTCGAGAACTTCTGCATCCTCCTCGGCGAGGAGTCGGAGGTGATCCGCCCCGGGCACCACTGGGCGGCGCACTCGCCCGTTCGCGCGCCGGCCAAGGCGCAGCATTCGGTCGACCGCCCGAAGCGCCTCAAGCAGCGCGGCTTCCGCGTCGTGCGCGACGCGAGCCGCCCGCGTATCTGCTACATCCCCAAGCTCGACTTCCTCGTGCGCCTTTCTTCTCTCTCTCTCTTGGCGGAGCTCTCGTTGACCCAACTGGCGCGCGCAGCTCGTCTCCGTCTTCCACTTCGGTCTCGACCAGGAGGACTACTGGCGCGACTCGCGCATGCCGCAGTACGCCGCGCCGGGCCTGCTTGAGTACCGCCTGACGGACGAGATCCAGCCGCTCCTCGCCAACATCCGCGCGGACGGGCGGCGCTCCGCGCCCGACTACGTCGAGGTCTCGAGCGGGATGTGGGACCTCGCACGCTGGGCCGAGCAGGACATCGCCGCCGGCCGGAACACCACCGAGCCGCTTAGCAAGGAGCGCCTCACCTGGTACCGCTTCCGCGCCGGACAGGTGATGGACCGCGTCCGCATGGCGTTTCCGCATGCGAAGTCGCGCGTCTGGCGCGGGATGCACTACCCGACGGACCAGGTCGCTGAGCACGACTACTTCATGGTGCGTCTCTCCTCCCGCGCTCTCCTTTCACGCGGATGCTGACCTTCTCATCTCCCTGCAGGACAAGATCAACCCGCGCTCCGCGAACGCGACGCAGACGCCCGAGTCGCCGCGCTTTGCCCACGCGCGTATCGCGCAACTCGACTCCGTCGTGCGCGGGCTCGTCCTCCCGCCCTCGGCGGGCTCGCCCGTCGCGCCCTCGCCCGTCGCGCCCTCGCCCGTCGTTGGCTCTCCCGCCGACGCCGACGACGCAGAGACCGAGGTCCCGCACCCGGAGTTCCGCCTGAATGAGTTCGGCGCGCTGCTCAAGGGGCACGAGGCGCACGCGCGCGACAGGCTGCACGGCGCGCCGACCGCTGCGCACGTCCTCTACAGCGACATCATGCTCTACGAGCTGTGGCGCGGTGTGAGGCAGAGCGAGGCGCGCGGGAGGGCATAGACGGAGGAGGCGCGGTTAGAGGAGGTTGTGCACGCTGGTGCGGGCGCCGGTGCTGCGTTCTCTGGGTTCTTTTGCGTGTTGCGCTGTATCCCCTCATACCCCTTCATCATCTTTGTAGCACATCATTCATGTCTTACTGGGAACTCGCTCGATGCGTCCCGCCTCTCCTCCTGCGCTGGAGAGCCGGCTTGCGAAGGTTGCGCTTCACAAGCTCTTCTCGGCGGGAGCGGCGCTGCGCACGGTTCGGCAAAGCGACAAGGTTGCACGCACAAGCAGCGCCTAAAGCAGCGGGGTGGTTCAAGTATCCCGGGTAAGGTGCGAGGTAAACAAACTGAGCTGGGCGGGAAGGTCGAATAAGGTTGACAAGACGGGGAACGAGGCGATAGGGGAATGAAGGGGGTCAAGAGTGGGTATCGGCACGCTCCACTTCTGCGTGCGCTGGGTGCTGGCTGGGGTGTCTATTGCGGACCGGACTTCCACGCAAGATGAGACGGAGGGAGGAGGGGCGACCTCACGCCGAGAAGACGAACGGCGTGCTGAGCCACGACTCGTACGACGACGAGAGCTTCGGGTCGGCGGTGATCTTGAGTGCGCTGCAGAGGTGCAGGGCGGCGTGAGCGGGCGCAGGGACGGGCGGAGAAGGGGGAACGAACCGGAGCAAGACGCGGTAGCTCTGCCCGTTCGGGACGCTCGCCGTCGAGCCGTCCGCAGCGCTGTAGGTCCCGTCGAGCGGGAGCTCGTAGTCCGAGAAGGGGTACGGCCCATCGACGAGGTAGTCGCGCGGCGGCCAGTACGACGGCGCGAAGAGGCTCCCGACGGTCGGGACGTCGCTGTAGAGCGTCGGCGTCGCGCGCTTGACGAGGTCGCGCTTCGAGCGCTTGGCGAGCCGCGCGGCGGGTTCTGCACGGCGGGGATCGTGCCCTGGAAGTCGATGTTGGCGGGGACGAGGTCGAGGGTGAGGCGGCGGGTGCCGGCTGCGGTGGGGCAAGTCAGTACGTGGGAGCGGACGGAGAGCTAGAGGACACGCACCGGCGAGGCGGAAGTAGACGTATGCAGGGTTCCTGCGCGAGATGGTGATCGCGCCCGTCGCGATGTCCTGGCCGACGGCGAGGAACGGCACGGTTGCGCCGAGGGCAATGTCGGTCGTGTCGATTACTGCGCCGTAAGCTCGGTTAGTGCCAGCGGCGAGATGGAGGGAGATATGAAGCGCACTCGGCATGTCGATCATGCGCGACGCGAGGCCAAAGTACGGGACTGCGCGGAGAGCAAGTCAGCTTCCCGCTCTTACCGAAGAGAAGGGAGCAAGCACACCAGTGAACGCCTGGTACCTCTTCCCGCCGGGCTGCTCCCCACGAATGTTGACGAAGCCCGAATAGATCGGGAAGCGCGCGGCCTGCTGGGCGGTGTACCGCACGGCTGTGAACGTGACGGTGACGGCAGCGGTCCCGCCCGCGGGGATCACGAGCGAGGTCGGCGAGAAGGCGATCACGATGCGCGGGCTGTCGAGGTCGTCCGGGACGAGCGAGGGGAGGACGTCCGTCAGGGCGCCCTGCGCACGCGAGAATGCGTCAGCGGGATCATCCCACAAGAGGAAGCGCGCAAACGCACGTTGTTGTATGTGACGACGCCCTGCGCGAACGTCGCGCCGAAGGTGTACGTGATGGCGGCGGCATTGCGGTTTGTAAGCGTGATGCGCTGGATCCGCGACGGGTTCGCCGTGTCGTTCAGCTCGAGCTGCGGCGGGCTGATGAGCGCTTTGCCGCGAACGCGGCGTTAACGTTGAGCTTGCCTGCGTGCAGGCGTGTGTCAGCCCCGCGCGGGGTGGGAGAGGAAGCGGTGGTCGCACCGGCGCCCTGCGAGACGACCGAGTCGAGCGTCGCGCCTCCGTAGTTGAGCGGGATGGGGATCGCGCTCGTCATGAAGATGCTCTTGAGCTGCTGCAACGTGAGGCCCTCGCTCTTGCGCTCAGCGAGGACGAGCGCGTACGCGCCGGCTGCCGGGTGAGCGCGACAGCTTGATCAGCTCTCAATCTCTCTGTAGAAGGGCGAGTGCAGCGCACCCATGAGCGGCGCAGACTGGCTCGTCCCGCGCATGATCCCGAGCCCGCCCGCCACCGTCGAGAGGATGTTCGTCCCCGGCGCGGTGAGCGACGGGTACACCGTCAGGTCGTTCGTCGGGCCAAAAGTCGAGTAGTACCTGGGCTCGGGGCGTCAGTGCCGTATGTTGGAGAGGAGGAGGGAAGCAGCGCACGCAGCAGTCCCGCCCGTGACGCCGTCGACGACGCCGGGGACGAGCGAGCCAGACGGGAAGGACACGGCCTGGCTGCGGGGGAGCGCCTTGTAGTACTCGAGGAGCTGCCCTCTCCCGGTGTGTCAATACTGCCTCGTGCGCGGGTATAAGCGGGAGGAACGCACGCGGACCCCGTCGTCGTACCGGAGGCCGCCGACGGCAAGCAGGCCCGTCGAGCCTACGTTGAACTGCGGGAGCGTGAGCGTGTTGGGGCTGTTGTACACGAGGACGACCTTGCTGCTCGGTGTATACTGCGCGTAGTCAGCGGGAGCTCCCGGCGGGATGAGCAGGGGAGGGGCGACGTACGCGCCTGCAGCAGCGACGTTCGCGAGCTTGACACTAAAGTCGCACGTCCCACGGCGGACGACGACGACCCTCCCCGCAAGGTTGGGCGTCGAGCTCGGGAGCGGCGAGCACGCATCGTTGGTGACGGCCGGGTCCGTCGACGTGAAGTAGAGGATGTAGTCGTTCGGAAGGTTGAACGGCTGCGGCGACATGTACGGGATGGGGGACTTGCCGCGGACGTTGGCGTAGTACGCAACCCAGTAGAGCGGGTCGCTGCGCGCCGGGAACGTGAGCGAGCGTGCGCAGCGAGCGAGTGGGAGAGAGGGACGCACGTCGCGCCGACGGCGATGATCGAGCGGCCCGCGGCCGGGGCAGCAGCGAAGAACAGGCCCTCTGTGCGGTCGTTACCGGCGGCAGCGATGACCGCGACGCCCTGCGACGCGAGGTACTCGGCGACGATCTGCGTCGGCGAGTTGTCGAGCCAGCTAACGACGCTGCCGAGCGAGATGTTGATCACGTCCACGCCGTCCTGGAGAGCGCGCATCATGCCGGCGATGATCTGCAGGGATCGGTGTTAACTGCACTGCGGTTGGACAGGAGGAGCGAGCAGGGCGCACGAGGTCATCGCTCGAGGCGACGTTGCAGCCGGCGACCTGAGGGACAGGAGGTTAGCCTCGTCCTCGACCTCGACAAGCTGCTCCTAAAGACGCACGCGGTAGTGGCCAAGCGTAGCCTGCGGGACGACGCCTGCAGGAGAAGGCAGTCAGGACGGTGCGAAGCCAGCGCAGCGACGGGACAGCGCACCCGACAGGCCGTACTCGTTGGCCAGCGCGCCGATGATACCCGTGATGTGCGTGCCTGCGCGGAGCTAGATGTGAGTGCCGCGCAACTTGTCGATGGTGAGGGTTGATGGCGAGGGAGACGCACCATGGTCGGTGCAGCTCGCGACTGCGCGGCAGAGAAGGGCAGGGAGTTAGTCAGTCCCTCCTGACTCCGGAGGCAGCTCAGCGCGCTCACAAGGGTCACTGTCCGGCACAGGCGTGTTGTCGCCGTTGTAGTTGTCGCCGACAAAATCGTACCCGAACGAGATGTGGCACCCCCAAAGCACCCGCCGAGGATCGGGCTGGTGTAGTCGACACCGGCATCGAGGATGGCGATCTGCGGTGGCGGGGTGGTGAACACTGCTCTTGGGAAGGCAGGAGAGGGAGAGGGGGGAAAGGTACCTTGACGCCCCTGCCGAGGAAGCCGCTGTTGTGCATCGCGTCGATCCCCGTCTCGACGTGCGGGTAGAACGTGTCGTTCAGGTACGCTGACGCGGGCGGGAATGTCGTCGCCTTGATCGAGACGTCGACGCCGAGCGAGATGCGCTTCGACAGACGCGAGGAGGACGAGGCGGTGTTGTCCGCGACGGTCGGCTCGCGGAGGGGGTGGATCTTCTGGACGGGCCAGACGCGCTGCGCTTGTCCGGGCGGGTCAGTCCTGGTGCATGTTGAGAGAGGACGCGAGGCGTACCTTTACGCCCTCGATGTGGGAGAGCTGGTCGAGCGAGACGCCGTCGGGGACCTGGATGCTCGCGCCGTGGAAGACGTCGGGGAGCGAGTCGAAGCGCTGGCGGAGGGTGTAGCGGATGCCCTTGTTCTCGACTGCGGCGAGGGTGCGGCTGAGGGCCTGCGCGTTGCCGTGCCAAGGAAAGTCAGCGAGTTGTTGAGGGACCGGGCGGGGAGGGGCCGCACGGCGAAGGGCGTCAGGCCGCGCTTGGCGAGCGTGCCGGCAGAGGCATCGACCTGGAGGATGTAGCTGTTCGGGACGACGTCGCGCCCTGCAGAGCGCGGTGCGCCGTGGGCGTGCTGCTGGAATGCCGACACCAGCGCTGCCGCGAGGAGGAGCGCGAGCGCGAGCGAGACGCGCGCCATCAGTGCGCGGGGGAGAGGGAACGAGAGTGGGTCGAGCGAGTGACTGGCGCGGAGAGAACAACAGAAGAACAACACGGGATCAGGAGAGCCAACCTCGGAGGATCGGCCGCTTGCCTCGAGGCTCGGCGGGCGCGTCGACGCGCACGTGAATCTCCAACCTCGCGTGGTGTCTGCAAATACCGCCGCGTCCTCTTCACTCTCTACCGCACGTCCAAACACACGCTTTCACTCGCGCTGCGGACCAAGAACCCTCCGGTTCGCCTCCTCGGGGCTCTCGACGCTCGACCCGAGAAAACGCACAACTGCAGCTCATGCACGCCGTTCAGACGCGCCATGACGGACCCAGGCTTGCCCGAACCTGTCCACGCGCGAGAGAGGTCAGCCGGGAGCGACGGAAGAAGATGGGAGCAGCGATGCGGACGGACTCGATAACCGACGACGAGATCCCCGCCCAGCTCTTGACCGCCTCGGCCGAGCGCTCGAGGTCCAGCGCGTCGTACACTTTGAGACGGTGACCCGGTCAGGCGCGAGGAAGCGTAAGAGCGCGCTGGAGGATGCGGGGAGAGACGCACCGGCAAACACGCCTTCGGCGACGAGCCTCACCCTCTCCCACCTCCCTTCCGCGAGCTCGCTCCTCAGCGCCCTGAGCCTCCTCCTCTCGACCCTAACGCGCTCCCTCAGCCTCCGCTCCTCCCTCGCGCGCTCGTCCTCGTCCGCCTGCCCGCCCGCCGCCGCCGCCGCGGGCACGCCCTCCCAGAACTCGAGCTCCTCGAGCCGCTTCTCGGCCTCGACGGCCCTGTGGCGCGCTCTCCGGCCCGCGGCGTACAGCCCCCTGCGCAGGACGTGCTGCTGCGCGAGACCGGCGAGGGCGGCTCCGAGCGCGGCGAGGTCCGAGAGCTTGTCCACGCGAGAGGTCGTTCGCGCCGAGAGGGGGACGAGTCGCAGGCGCGAGAAGAGGTACAAGTTGTCGGTGATGACGGCGAGGAGGTCGAGCGTTTGCTGGAGGAGGTGGAGGAGCTGGGGGAGGCGCGCGGCGGGCGCGGCGGACGACGCGACTTGCGGGTGCTTGGTCGGTGCCGTTTGCTCGCCCGGATGCGGCGCGAGGAAGGAGGTCTCGGTGACGGTGGCGACGAGGTGCTGCAGTGCGAAGAGGCGGCGGATGGCGGCGAGGGAGGAGACGACGGCGAGGAGGCGGACGAGGAGCGATTTAGGCAGGGCGCGCCGGCGCACATGGAGCACTAGCCGCAGGGAGTACTGGAGGAGGCGCTGTGCGAGCAGAACAGCGAGATATGGGTAAGCGCGTGATCCGAGGAGGGTCCGGCGTAAGCAAGTGGGGGTCGGGGCGTACGAGGGCGGCATCGCGTCCTTCGGGACTGCGGATGAAGCGGGTCGCCTTCTGGCCGGTGGTGAGAGTGATTGGCTGAGCGTGCACGAACTGGACCGCGGGGAGAGCGGGTCAGCGGGGAGACGGGGCGCGCGAGCTGATGAAGCCGGGAGGAGCAGCGAGCGCACCGTGGTGACTTGCGGCAGGACTTCAGGGAGGGCTGGCAGGGCTGGAAACACGGCTGGAGCAGCACTCTGGTCCATCCTGCGAGAGAGTGTGGCGGGGGCGGGGGCAACCGCAACCGACCCCCTCCCCTCTCGCTCCGTCCGCCGCGTCGCGATGGTCAACAACCAGGGATGGATCGACGCACTCGACCAGAAGCCTGCCACCAAGCGCCCGAGGCACCGCACCCTCCCGACCGCACCCTGCATCTGCCGCCCCCTCCCCCCACTTGACCACCTGAGCCACTCGGCACAGGACCACGCACACCGCACCCGCAAGCAGCACATCCTCGACGACGCACTCGCCTCCGCAGTCGACACCCCGCTCGACGCACAGCCCCCGCCCGCACCAGACCGCACCGCCTCGTCGTCGGGCGGCGAGGGAGGCTTCTTCGCCTCCCTCACCGGCAGGCGAAACTCGCAAGGGCTTAACAAGCACGGCACCTACGAGCCATACCAGGTCCTCCGCGCGATCGAGAAGCGCGACATCATGCTCCTCAACGACATCAAGATGCGCGCGTTCGACCTCCTCGTCTCGGGGAGCCCCCTCCCGCTCGTCTACGCCATGCGCCTCGGCAAGGGCTGGCACGACATCCAGATCTTTCTCGTCGGGGCGTTCTCGCGCCGCGTCAACGACACGACCGACGACGAGCTCGCCCTCATGGAACCGTCGACCAAGGCGACGCTGTGCGTTCGATTCCTTCCGCGCGCCCGGTTCGCCCACACCGACGGTCGCGTGCACGCAGACGAGCGCTCCGAGCGAACCTCAAGCTCGCCATCACGGCGAGCCTGGTCTCGCACGAGGGCGACACCTCGCTCCTCTCGTCCTTCCTCCAAATCGTGGTCATGCTCGAAGGCACCAAGTTCCTCCACGCCTCGACGCAGACCCTCTCGCTCGCGCTGCGCGCCCCGCTCGTCTCGAAACCAGTCGAGACCGCCCGCCGCGCGATGCACAAGTGGGTGTCGCGCGAGCTCAAGGAGAAGCAGGTCGCGAGCGTCGAGGAGTACCTCGCGAACGCGACAGGCGACCTCGTGCTCCTCGGGTTGTGGAGCATCGTCATGGACCAGGTGCGCGAGGCGGAGGAGGTGCCGCTGTACTTTTTGCACGCGATGATCGCATACAGAAGTGCGTGGGCCTCTGCTCCTCCCTCCGCTGCTCCGTTGCCTGCCCGGCGCCCAGCGCCCAGGACCTTCAACTCGGCACGGCTACCCCTTGTCCCCTGGAGATTACTGACCTCATCGCGCGCGCAGAGCCGTCGAAGAGCGCCTCTCCACCCTCCGCCGGCAGCACTCCTCCTCCCTCGCGCGCCTCTCCAAGCCGATCCGCGCGCAGCTCGATACAGCGCTCGAGATCCTCGCGCAGCGGAGCCTGAACGGGCGGGAGCGGGTTGAGAAGCTCCGGAGGGCGCTGGATGAGGGGGAGAGGGTGCGGGTGAAAGGGGTGGAGGGGGGCGGGGGGTGAGAAGGAGAGAGGGAGGAAGAGAAGGCGGTGCGGATGTCTAGTGTTGTCGTGATAGCGCGTTCTTGTACCCGTTCAGGCTGTGTGAGACGAGGGAGAAAGGCGAGTCGAGGAGGACATGTCAATGGGGAGACTTCGACCAGGGCTGCGACGGACCTCTGTCTCGGCCTTGCTACGCGCTGAGAGATAGCTTGCACGCGCCATACACGCTCCAGCTCGAAGTCGAGGTGTTGACCCTCGCCTCCTCGTCGTCGCCGTCCTCCTTGTCCTCGCCCCCTCACCCCGCTCGCTCCGTCCCCGCCCGTCGAGCGACCACACCGCGCAGACAGACTACTAGCCAGGAGCGCCGCAGTCAGCATGGCCGCGCGGAAACTGCAGAGTGAGCGCCGCCTCTCGTCCCCGCCGCCATCTCCCCGCGCACGCGCTGCAGCACACACCCCACGGAGGGGCGCACCGGATTGCTCTGGGGCTGTTGTGGCACTTCTGCGGAGCGGCAGTGCTCCGGCGACTCGCCCGGTGCGGGTGCTCGCGCCGGTCGAACCGCGCCCTCAGCCACCGTCGCGGGGCAGCCTCGAGCGCGCGTACTGACTCGAGCTCGCCCGTGTGCCCGCAGCCGAGATCGACAAGACCCTCAAGAAGGTGGCAGAGGGCGTGCGTCCCCCTCCCTGTGCTCTCCTTGCCCGAGACGAGCTGACCTCCTCCACTGCCACCCGCGCCCGGTTCCATGCCCGCAGGTCGAGCTCTTCGAGGGCGTGCGTGCTCTCCTCCTCTCTCGTGCACAAGGCTCAGACGCTGACCGCGAGTTCCGCCGCGCAGATCTTCGACAAGATCCAAGCCTCGTCGAACCAGACGCAGAAGGAGAAGCTCGAGCAGGACCTCAAGACGCAGATCAAGAAGCTGCAGCGCCTCCGTGACCAGATCAAGACATGGATGGCGAGCAACGACATCAAGGACAAGCAGCCGCTGATTGACAACCGCAAGCTCATCGAGACGGTGCGCTCACCCTCTCCCTCTCTCATCGGGTGGGAGTGAGCTGACACAATCGTGCGCGCGCAGCAAATGGAGCGGTTCAAGGCGTGCGAGAAGGAGATGAAGACCAAGGCGTTCAGCAAGGAGGGCCTGAACGCGGCCGCCAAGCTCGACCCCAAGGAGCAGCAGAAGCTCGAGATGTGCCAGTGGATCCAGACGATGGTCGAGGAGCTCTCGCGGCAGGTCGAGCAGGCCGAGGCCGAGATCGAGACGATCCAGGGCACCAAGCAGAAGAAGAAGGACTCGGAGCGCGAGGCCCGCCTCGAGGAACTCGAGCGCCTCAACGAGCGCCGCGAGTGGCATGTCGGCCGCTTGGAGCTCATCCTCCGCTTGCTCGAGAACGGCAACCTCTCGACGGACGGCGTCGGCAACGTCAAGGACGACATCGCGTACTTTGTCGAGAGCAACACGGTGCGCCCCTTCGCCTCTCGCTTCCGTCTATGCGTACACTGACTCCACTCGCTTACGCAGGAGGAGGACTTTGAGGAGGACGAGGGCATCTACGACGAGCTGAACCTCGAGGACGAGGAGGATGCGTTCGGCATGGTGCAGGACGAGCACCACTCGTCGCACGAGTCGGCGTCGGTGGCAGACGAGCCCGCACCGCCCGTCCCGCCCATACCCAAGACGCCAGCAAAGACAGCGCCGCCGAGGGAGGAGGAGCAGAAGACGCCCGCGAAGCCGAAGATGCCGGCGGTGTCAACGCCGCAGAAGAAGCCCAGCCTCGACTCGAACACTTCCCGCCCCTCCGCCGCCGCACCCGTCTCGACCCCCTCGCGCTCCGTCTCCGGCCCCGCGGCAGCACAAACGCCGCGAACGGCCGCGGCCGCACCGCCGCTCCCGCCTATCCGCTACGCCGCCGCCGCCGCAGCAGCAAACGCCTCTGCGTCGCCGGCTGCGCCCGCCGCGCCCGCCGTACCCTCGCCCGGCGCACCCGCCGGCCCGCCACCCGGCCTCTCTGCACCTGCAGCGAGCGCGCCGTCCCCCGCGCCCGCAGCCCCCGCACCCGCGGCCGTGGCGGACGCCGCGAGCGAGGCATCGTCTGCTGCGCCCTCGCCGGCACTGGCTGCGCCCACGGCGCCGAGCCCGTCGCTGAGCGCTGCGTCTGGAGCGGCGCGTCCCCTCCCTCTGCCTCTTTTCGGTCCCAGACTGACTCTTCGCGCGCGCAGCCCGCCTCCCAGCCTCCCGCAACCCCTTCCGTCCCCTCCGCGCGCGCCGCGTCGCCCGCACCACCGGCGGCACCCGCGCCCGCGCCGGCATCCGCAACCGCGTCTGCAGAAGGAGGGCGCGACGAGCGCCGACGAGCACGCGCGCGCGGCGGCGGCGAGGCAGGCGGCTGAGGCGCGGCTGCCGAGCAGCTTGGCGGACCTGGTGACGAGCTTTGAGAGCGCGAAGCAGAAGTGTGCGTCTCTCGCTGCCGTCTCTCTGTCTCTCAGTTGAAGGGAGCTGACGAGCGGACGAGAACAGCGATGCGCCGTGATCAGGACTTGGGCGAGATCAACGCCATCCTCGAGGCGGGCATGTCGAACGTGCCGCAGCCGCTCGACGCGGAGAAGTGCGTGCCCCCTCCCCCTCGCCTCCCCCTGTCGCCCGCTGTACTGACGCGCACGCGCACGCAGGCCGAAGTACTACGTCCCGCGGAACCCGTACGCGACGCCGACGTACTACCCGCAGGAGCCGTCGAGCCAGTTTGCGAGCCCGGCGCTGTTCGCCAAGCTCGACGTCGACACCCTCTTCTACATCTTCTACTACTGCCCGGGGACGTACCTCCAGTGCGTCCCGTTCCCGCCCTCTGTGCTCGTCGACAAAGCTGGATGGGGAGCTAACGAGCCTCCGGGCTGGGAGCGCAGGTTCCTCGCGGCGAACGAGCTCAAGAAGCAGTCGTGGCGGTTCCACAAGCAGTACCTGACGTGGTTCCAGCGTGCGAACGAGCCGACGACCATCACCGACTCTTACGAGCAGGGCGTGTACCTCTACTTTGACTGGGAGGGTGCGTCCCCCCTCTGTCCCTCCTTCTCCCTCTTGGCGGTGCTGATGCATGGAGGGCGCACAGGGAGCTGGTGCCAGCGGAAGAAGAACGACTTCCGGTTCGTCTACGACTACCTCGAGCAGTAGTCACCCTTCCGCCCTCCGCCGCCGCCGCCGCCTCTCCCCAAGCCTGTTGAATAGCCCCTCCCCTCTTCCTCCCGCCCTTCTCTCGCGCCCGGCATACCCCCACCGAGGCGCACGGTGTAACGCTTGCTCGGTTCTGCCTGTCCGGCTGGGCTTGGCGCTCCCAGCGCGTGCACCGCAAGGAGGGGAGCGCTCGGCGCTAAGTACGTCTTCGCTGCCCATGGGCGCGCCTTCGCCTTCGGCCGAGAGCTGGCGCGTAGTGGACCCATCGAGCGTACCTGTGCAGGGAAGGTACAAGGTGGTGGTAACCCCACCCTGCGCGGGAGGGGGAGAAAAAGGCAAAATGGTACAACGGGGAAGCGGATCGTTCGCGTGGCGGAGTTCCGTCGCCCGTTAGGTGGCGGTCCAGCGCAGCGAGACCGAGGCGCAAGTCTCCCCTCGAGCAAGCGGCGGAAAGACACGCCGCACTCGCGCTCTGCGAACCGCGGAGAGAGAAATAACTGCTGCGGTGCGCCGACTTGCGCGCATGTGAGGGTCTGTCGATAAGTCGCTACATGTCATCATAACGCCTGTACGAACGGCGAGAGGTGTCAGCGGGAGTGCGGGCGGAACGGGCGCGTGGGAAAGAGGCGAACCGAACGAGGCACTCCTTCCCTTCTCCCATCCGAGGTACACATTCGGCCCGTTCCATCCGCCTGCCCTTCCCCCGCTCAAGACAGCCCCATCGCCGCGCTCACCACGACCCCTGCGAGCGCGACGGCCCACCCCGCCGCTCTCCTCCCCTGCGCACCGCTCGACCCGTCGACGCCGAGCGCCGCCTCGGCCGCGTTCGTCACGGTGACGGTCGCGACGCTGCCGTCGACAGTGCTCGTGACGACGTACTCTGACGCCGACGGGTCGAGAGAGGGGAAGGTATGCGACGCCGAGATGAGGGTTGTTCGCGGCGAGGGTGCGGATGCGGCGGTCGACGAGGGGAGGTCGAAGCGCGAGGAGGAGGTGGGTAAAAGGGTCCCGTTGATGGAGTATGACGGCGGGAGGGCGGGCCCGTGCCCTGTGGTGAAGCGCGAGGGGTCGAACGCGGTTGCCGAGCGCGAGAGGTGGGTAGTGGTCGGGTCGGGGAGGATGGTCGGGAAGGTTTCGAGGTTGTCGGGATCTGCGCGAGGGCGGGCGGTGAGTACGCTGCGCGGATTCGTGGCGCGCACGAGGAGGGAGGGCGGCAAGGCGGAGCTCCGTCGCGATGAGGCGGGGGGAGGGGGTGGGAAGTGGCGACGGACTCGATTGGGACTGTGCCAAGGCGACAGAGAGGGCGAGAGCGGGTAGCGCGAGTGCGTTCAGCCAGCGCATCGTGGAAAGAGGGCGCGGGTGAGGAGCGAGAGGCGAGGAGGGCAGCGAGGTGCGATGAGAACCAGAGACCCGGCGGCACTCGACAAGAAGCAGTGGCTGGTTCGCCACTGTGCTTGTAAAGCTGTAGTAGACCTGATCCGGCTGTCCATGAAAATCCTGGCGAGGTGTGGGCGGGGGTCGAGGGGTACTCGCCAGCCTCCCCGGCTCTCGCGTCGACCCTCACCGCCATGTCGTGCGTGCGCCCGTGCTGAGCAGCTCCACCTCCCTCGTTGACCTCCTCTCACCCGCAGTGGCCACGCACAGGAGCCCTCGTCTGTCCCCGACGCGTGCGCCTTGCTCCCCACCTCATCTCGTCGTCGTCGTCGAACCGCACTAAGCCTCCTCGCTCGCCTGCAGCGACCTCGCCCCGACCGAGACTGCAGGGTACAAGGTCGGAGAGCAGAAATCCCTCGCCGAACTCGCAAAGGTGCCCTGTTCGCTCTTCTCGACGTTGGCGGGACGAGCGGGGCGGTGCACGAGCCGCTGGTTCGGGTCGGGCGTTGAGGCTACGCGAATGCACTAGCCAGCAGACAGGAGTGTGATTCGGGCTGGACGCGGACGGCGGGAACAAGAGGCGCTGACCCGCGATTCCGCCCCGACCGCAGCTCGACGCAGAGGACGAGTCCCTCGCACGGTGGAAGGCTTCGCTGGGAATCAGCGCCGACGCCGCGCCCTCGACCTCCGGTGTGTCCTTCTCCCCCTCTCTTCGACGAGGAGACGCGTGCTGATCTCGCTGCACGCGCAGGCACCGGCCCGAACGTCGAGATCCTGTCCCTCTCGCTGACAGCGCCGACGCGGCCAACGCCGATCGAGTTTGACCTCACATCGGCGGACAAGGTCAACGCGCTGCGGAAGGACCGTGAGTCGGTGTGCTGGGGCGCTTGGCTGCCGCATTGCTGAGGCGCGGCACTGACCTTCCGCACCGTATCCTCCTCGCAGCGATCGTCATCAAGGTGCGCTTCCCTCCCGTTCCACCTTCGGGCACCGCGCTGACACTCAGTGCGCGAGCAGGAGGGCGCCGAGTACAACGTCGAGCTCAAGTTCAAGGTCAACCACGGCCTCGTGTCCGGCCTCAAGTACATCCAGGTCGTCCGGCGGCTCGGCGCCAACCGTGCGCCTCTCTTCCTTCCCTCCCTCTTCCGTACATGTGACTCGAGTGGGGATGGGCGCGCGCAGTCGACAAGCTCGAGTCGATGATCGGCAGCTACGGCCCTTCGCCTGAACCCGTCGTCAAGAAATTCGTCACGGAGGAAGCGTGCGTCCCCTCTTCCCTTCCCTCGGCTCTCCCATCGCGTGCTCACCCATACCCGCACCCGCCCGCGCGCAGGCCGTCGGGCATGCTCGCCCGCTCGGGGACGTACACGGTCCGGTCGCGCGTGCTCGACGACGACAAAAAGGTCTACGTCGACTTTGAGTGGCAGTTCAAGCTCGCCAAGGAGTGGTAGCCGCGCGCCGATGAGGGGATGGCGGGGAGGCGTGCATTTGTTATCTTCCGTTCTCTCGGTCATCTCGCCTCGCCCTTGCCGCGCCGCTGCCTGCGTCGTGCACGCTCTCTCGCTCTCCTCTCTTCTGTTCTCGAGCTGGGGTTGGGCACGAAGAGGCACAGCGGTTACAGTTCAAGCGTACACAGACTCTCCTCGGGACATCCTCGCCCACGCCGTCAAGCACTCCTGACCCTCCCCGCTCCCCCGCCGCTCCCCCCTCCTCGTCTCCGTACCTCGCCCCTCGCCCTCTGATTGCAAGCGCGCTCACGCCAGCGCCAGCTCGCTCACGGCCCCCACAAGCGCCGAGAACGCCAGCGCGCAGCGGACGAAGTGCAGCCTGAGCCAGCGCGAGCGGACCAGCGCGTCGTGCGCGGGGGTGACGGGCGCGCCTGGGGTGCCGTTGTTTGCACGCGGGCGGGTGAGAAGGGGGATGGCGTGGCGGGAAGGGACGGGGTGGGCGGGATGCGGCGAAGAGAGAGGGGAAGGGCGCGGGGGAGGGAGAGTCAGTGCCTCGTTCGACGCCCGGGAAAGAAGCAGAGGGAGGAGGAGGACGCACCGCCGCTGTTGGCTTCCTTCTCGACCTTGCGCAGCTGCGTGTTGAGCCCCTCCATCGCGGCGAGCGTCCACCCGATGATCCCGAACGTGGCCGCCGCGCTCGCGCCGAGGATGCCCTTCGCGCCCCCTCGTCAGCCTCGTGTAGCAAAGAAAGGGAGGGAGCGGCACGCACGCGGCGGTTCCTCGCGACCCACCCCGCGGGGAGGTACGGCACGGGCGGCTTGGCCGCATACGCTGCGAACGCGAGGAGCGCGGTCGTGCTCGGGACGAGGAGGAGCATCGTCTTCTTGCCCTGGGCGTAGACGGTCGACCAAAGGCCCTGCGCGCAAGCGAGGGGGAATGAGTTCGGGAGGAGGTGGGGGCGGGAGTGCCAGTGAGAACGACGGGGAGGGACGCACGAGGCGCTGTGCAGGCGTGAGCGTCGATTCGGGGCGATACAGCGCCGGCCAGGTCCACGCGGGCTGCGCGCGGCGTGAGAGCGAGTCAGCAGGTCCTCATCAGTTCGAGGCGGAGGTGCGCGGCGGACGATGCTGACGGTGAGGCCGGCGATGTATCCGAGCCCGACCACGGCAGTCGAGCGTGCGAGAGTGACGGCGGACGAGTCAGAGCCGGACATCCTTGCGAGCGAGTGAGGAGGAAAGAGGGAGAGCGACGACGCCTCGTCTCGGCGCGGGACCTGCGCGGACGCCTCGTGCATTCTCGCATGCCGAGGCGCGTTGCACGCCGGCATGCACTGTTTCAATCCAGAGGAGCGACCTGTCGGAGCCTAAGAGCAGCAGGACGACCGGCAGGGCGAGGGAAACGACGGCACTGCGAAGGTTGCAAAGCGAAGGAGGGAAGATATGCTACAGGTACCACGGATATGCACGCCAGATCACGCGCAGACGAGCTCGAGGACGGTCAGCGCGAAGGAAGCGCCCGCGAGGACTGCGGTGCCGTACTGCAGGCGCGTAAGCTCGAGGATGAGGGCGTCGGCTGCGAGTAACGGGGGGATGTCAGTCTTACCTCCATTGTCTCCTCGATCCTCGGGGCGTCCAAAGTGAGGGAAAGAGGGAGAGGAGACGCACTGTCGAGCGGCACCATCTTCGCACTCGCGCCATCCCCATCCCCCTCCTCCTCATTATCCTCGACATCGCTCTCCTCCGCCTCCCTCTCCCTCCGCTCAACCCACTCCCCATACTCCTTCGTCGGGCTCGCGCCCCTCCAACCCCCTCCGCCGAGGCTGCTCAGGCTCGCGCTGCGCGCACGGCGCAGGAGGAGGCGCCGCTCCTCCTCCTTGAGGGCCTCGATCCGCGGCGTGAGGAGGCCGAAGGAGTACGGACGCAGGGCGGTAAGGAGAGACGCGGCGATGGTGAAGAGGGTCTGCACGCGCGGGGACGCAGGAGGGTCAGCTTCACGGTGTGGGACGGGCAGTGGGGAGATGCGCGTGAAATCGACGCACGCGGCGATTCTGCGCGACGAGTGCGGGGAGCGGCGCGAGCCATCCCAGGATCCCGTCGGTGCTCCAGGGTGCAGAGGGTGCCGACTGGACGAGGAGCGCACAGCAGCCAGTGCCGCCGCAAGGAGCGGGACGAGGCGGCCGGCGAGGGCGGCGGTGTCGGCCTGCAGGCGGGACCAGACGTGCTGGGCGCGCCGCGAGAGAGGTCAGCTCATGGGTGCGTAGCCGTCCACGCGCTCAGAGCGGGAGGGGGCCGCACCAAGCGCGCCTTCGGGCTGAGGTGGGGGGAGGCGAACAGCCCGGGAACTGCGAGCGCAGGCTGCGAGCATGCGCGAGAGTGTGTCAGCAAGGCTCACGAGCGCCCACAGAGAGCACACACCACCGCGAGCAGCATCCCGGCCGTGAGCCCGCCGAGGAGGCACGCGCCGCCCCGCAGGAGGAGCACGCCCGTCGAGTCGGTTGCAGCCTGCGCGCGGGGCGCGAGTGAGCTGAAGGAGCTCCAGGAAGCAGTGAGGGCGCACCATGACCACCAGCTTGCGTGCGCGCGTGAGGCGAGGAGGGACAAGGCAGCGAAGCACGCGCATCTTCGCACTCCGTCCCCAGCTGACACAGGAGCTTCCCTTGCAGGCGGAGCTACCGACGCTCTCGGCGGAACGCAAGCACGAGTCTCGCAAACGCGCACGACGCGCGGTATATTGCGAGGGGGGGAGGGGAGGGGTAGGGCGGGGTGGGGGAGGTAGAGGCGGAGAGGAGCGGAAAAGGGAGAGAGAAAGAGCAAGCTACGACGACGACGATGGCGAGCCTATCTGGTGCTTTTCTGGGGGTAGGTTGTGGGGGTGAATCTAGGAGAGAGGCCTTTTTTATGGGGTTTGGAGGGCGAGGAAGGGGGAGAGAGAGCGAGGTGAAGGAAGACAGGAGGGGGCAAAAGCGATATGGCGCAGGAAGGCACACACACACGAGAGAGAGGGAAGAACAAGTGGAGAGAAGAGAGAGGAACCTGAGGGGGTATTCGAGTCCTGTGGAGAGAGGGGGGTGAGGGTGAAAGGGAAGGGGGGCCAGGCGAGCTAGTC
Source organism: Rhodotorula kratochvilovae (assembly GCA_019926025.1). Taxonomy (NCBI): domain Eukaryota; kingdom Fungi; phylum Basidiomycota; class Microbotryomycetes; order Sporidiobolales; family Sporidiobolaceae; genus Rhodotorula; species Rhodotorula kratochvilovae. Next base: position 244,644 of record JAHSUG010000003.1, on the reverse strand, counting down.
GATGCTGAGCCGAACGGCGACGCGAGCGGCGGGTGGAGCGACGGCGACGGCGACGAAGAAGGAAGGGGAGGAGGGAGGAGAGGGGAGAAGGACGAGACCTGCGACGACCGAACACGAACTGAATCGCTGCCCGCCGCGAGTCACGCCCCGCGCCCCACCCGCCCGCGCCGCCCAACCGCTTCGACGCCACCGACCGGCGCAGCCGCGCGCGAAAAGGAGGACGGCTGCTGATCTGTGCTCAGGACCCTGGCTTGAGGAGGGCATGGATTGAGACTAGCAGATCGCGCGCGACCACGTCTCGTGCCCGAAGGAGCGGCTCCGCGCCGCGGCGAGGTCCACCGGCGGGAACAGGCTGTACCCGCTGAGTTCGGCGACGCTCGCGCCCGCGACGGGCGCAGCCTTGGTATTGTTGCTGCGGCGCGCGACGAGCGGCGACTCGAGCTGCGAAGCCGCAACCGACGAGGCGAGGCTCGACGCCGCGCGCGTGAGGGCCGCGCGGCGGCGCGCGTCAGTGCAGTGGCGACTCGAGCGGGCCGCTCGCGTCGAGGTTGACGTCAGCGAGGTAGGTCGACTGCGCGGCGGAGGGAGTCGAGGGGCACTCCTCCATCGAGACGGCGGTCGCGACGCTCGCGAGCGACGCGAGCGACGACGACGAGTCGCTCGCGCTGAGAGCGGCGGGCGAGAACGACTCGACGGTGACGACCTGGACCGACGGCGCGTCGACGCTGCGCTGCGCAGCAACGACGAGGCGCGTGAGCGCCTCCTGGACGGCGAAGCGGTCGCCGAGCTCGCCGCGGCTCGCGCGGTAGTACTCGACGACGGTGCCGAGCCACGCGAGCCACTTGTCCTCGCGGAGGGCGACATCGAACCCGAGGGCCTGGAAGACGTGCGCCTCGAGCGCGTTGACGTCGACGAGCGGGATGCCCGACACGGTCGCGAACGTCTCGTTGCGGTACGAGTTGTCCTGCAGCGTCTTGTTGGCGAGCATGAGCGCTCCGAGGACGATCTTGAACGGCGCCGCCTTGAACGAGGTCGTCTGCGCGTCCTGGCCACGCTCGGCCGGCGTCGGCGGGATGATCTGGTCGACGGGCATCTTGGTCACAAGGTACAGCGCCAAGACGATGTCCTCGGGCGTGACGAGCGTCGCCGTGAGGATCTGCTTGACGAACGCGCGGAACGCCGCCGACGGCTCGGCGGGGAACGCCGACGCCGCACCGCGAGCCTGGCCGGGGAAGCCGAGGTCCGCAGGCGCTGCCTGCGCGCGGCATCGTGCTCGAACGCGTCGTGCGCCGATGCGGCGCGGCGGTCGCCGATGATGCCAAACTGCTCGCTGCCGGCGCTGCGGCGCGGGCCGTTGCGGGCGGGCTGGCCGATGACGCCGGGAGGACGACGTCTCGAGCGCGTGGAGGTAGCCGCGGCGGACGACCTCCCAGACCATCTCGGCGGCGAGGTCGGCGAGGGGGACAGCCGAGAGCTCGACGGGCGGCGGCGGCGGGACGGACGACACGTTGGGGATCAGGTCGTACGTCGCGTGCTGCTGCTGCTGGTGCTGCTGGAGGGCGGGAACGGCGTCGTCCTGCATGGCGTCCGCGCGGTGGGGCGGGCGGCTGTGCGAGGGGTGGTCGTACTCCTCTGCGAATGGCGCGGAGGGGAGACCGCGGGGGTCAGCGCTCTGCGCGAGCCTGTCGAGCAGGTAGCTCATGTGCTCACTCTCGAGCGTAGCGCGCGAGGCCGACTCGGCGCGGCGGCCCTCCCAGGCGGCGCGGATCGCCTCGTCCTGGTGGGGCGCCTGCTGGACGCCGTAGTGGGCGGCGGCGTACGGCGCGGGCGACGGGAGCGTGAAGCGCTCGAACGACTGCTGCATCGGGGCGTGCGTCGGCGTCGCGAAGGCGAAGCGGCTGCGCCTGCTCGAGCGGCGCCTGCTGAGCGACGGCGGCGGCGGCGAACGCGGCGGGCTGCTGCGCGTAGTACGGGTCGAGCTGGAGGGGCTGGCTCGGCGGGTAGAACGGCTGCTGGCCGTGGGCGTACGCGTGGGCGTTGTAGGCCGAGTAGGCGTGAGCCTGGGCGGCGTGCTGCTGCTGAGTGACCTGCAGGAGCGACGCCTGGTGGTGGGCGGCGAGAGGGTCGTAGTGTGCGCCGTAGTAGTGCTGCTGCTGCTGCTGCTGCGGGGCCACCATCTGCCAGTGGGCGGAACCGTCGAACGACGGGTAAGCGGTGTGGGCGATCATGCGCTGGGGGACGGGCGGTCGAGAAACGTCGGCTTCTCGAAAACCCAGGGTGTGTTCGTCGACGCGGTCGTACGGAACACTTTTGAGGCTGGACTAGGTGGGTAGTCCGGGAGGTGACGGCGGCGGGGTGGAGCGGCCGACGGGGGGAGGACGGGTCGTTTCGGCGGGGGTGGTGCTGAAGACGACGGGGAGGTACGGTCTGTGATGTGCTAGACGGTACGGGAGGTTTACGCTGCGGGCGGGCGAGGCGAGCGTCAGTCGCGGGAAGAAGCGCGTGAAAGCGGGGAGGGGAGAATGGGGACGCACAATGCGGTAGCAGGCGGAGGACAGCTAAGCCCTGTCTACTGAGCAGACGAAGAGGAGGAGGAGAAGGAGGAGAGGAGGAGGAGGATACGGGTGGGGCGGGGGCGGGGGTGGTTGCTTGTAGCCGAAGAGGTCTGTGCCGGCGGCGAGGAGGAGGAGGGGCGAAGTCAGTGCATGCGGGCGGGCGTGTCAGCAGCGGACGGCGTGCGCACCCGAGTTGACCCTCTTGAACTTCCTTCCCTGAGTACGTGAGACCTCGATCCAGACGACTTGCAGCAAGCTGCGCCGCGCGTTCCCCCGGGAGGCAAGCAAGTCAGTCTTTGCCGGGCGAGGAGGGAGAGGGAGGGCCGCCCGCGCGCAACGCACCTCCGGAGGTTCAGACGACCGTGTGACCGTGACGCGACTACCTTGTGCGACTGCTCTGCGCACGCTCTGCTGCTGCTGCTGCTGCTGCGACGCCGGGGTGGCGAGGCGAGGCGGACGAGGGCGAGGGGGCGGCTCGAAGGCGGGCGGGCGGGCCTGGGAGCGCGGGCAGGTAGCGCCTAGGGCGTACGGGAGGGGCTGGGACGGCGGGGAGGAGGAGGAAACTGAGCAAGCTCCGAGTCCTCAACTACGCAGAACAAGACCCGGCTCGGGCGCACGGGGGCACCTCGTCCTTACCCGCGCTTGTATTCGCCCTTACCTTTGCCTTACCTTTGCACGCCTCGCCCTCGGCCCGTGACTGCGACCCCGCTGACGGCACCCCAGCCGAACCTCGCAAACCACATGAATCGGTGGGAAAGCTTTCGCTCGATCTCGCTCACAGCAAAGCGGAACACGCAGCGTTGCACGTACTCTTTGCGACTGCCCAAGCTGACCTTCGCTCCGAGTCAACGTGCGCTGGAAGAGGGGGACGCCTCACGGCTCGACATTGAAGATGCTCGCCAGGTCTGACACCTCTGCAGGGGCGTGTAAGAGAGCGTCAGTTGTTGTGCTAGTCGAGCGCGAGCAGAACGCGGCTGCGAGAGCGGGAAGGTCAACGACCGCAACGCACCGATCTTCGACTTGGCCTTCGGCGCGTTCTTGTTGCCCGAGAAGGCCTGCAGAGCAACGAACTCCGTCAGTCCTGCGCCACAACGTCGGAGAAGAGGGCGAAACAAAAGACGCACGCCCTGGATCAGCGCGTTCTTCTTGTCCTGGACCTCGAGGACGCGCTCCTCGACCGTGGCTTTCGCGACGAGCTGGAAGACGCGGACGCTTCAGGTAGGCACCGAAGTCAGCAACGATCGTAGCGGTGCGTGCGGGAAGGAGATGGAGAGGAACGCACGTCTGCGTCTGGCCGATGCGGTTCACGCGGTCGATGGCCTGCAACTCAATAGCGGGCTGCCACCACCTGCGGAAGATACCGGTCAGTAGGTGCGTGACTCCCTTCGACGCCTGCGGACTCGGGGCGCGAGTAGAGGCGGGGCGGAGCGTGACTCACGGGTCCATGAGGAAGACCTGGCTCGCGACGGTAAGGTTGAGCCCGAGCGCGCCCGCCTGCGTGTGCACACACGCGTCAACTACAGCATCTCCTAACGCACCGCGAGGAGAGCGAGACGCACCTTGAGCGAGAGGAGCATGACCATCGGGTTCTCCTTGTCGTCCTTGCTCCCCGCGACGGCCGTCTTGTTCGGCTCGGTGAACGAGCGGATCACGTCCTCGCGCTTGTCCTGCTTCATCGAGCCGTCGAAGCTGTGCGTGTTGCGTCAGTGAGAGCGTGGAGGGACGGGGGGAAGAGCGAACGCACCGGCACGTCGTGATGCCCTCCTCCCGCAGCGCCGCCTCGATGCGGTCGAGGTGCGATGTCCACTGCGCAGAGGGGTACGGATCAGCCTCGAACACCGACTGAAGAGCAAGCGAAAGGCGACGAAGCAGCCAACGCACCTGCGAGAACACGAGGCTCTTGACGCCCTGCGGCGAACTCCTCAGCAGCCGAATGAGCGCCTCGATCTTGGCCGTCCTCTCGACGGGCGCCGCGCTCCCGTGCCTGCTCGACTGGCCGACGCTGCTCGCGCGCGAGCCGCCGTAGGGCGAGACGCTCCGTTCCGCCGCAGGCGCGATCACATGCTCCCGCTTGAGGGGGTTGCTGCACGCGGGGCAGGCGCCGCGCGCGTCGATCGCCGACTCGATGCTGCGCGCACTCTCGCGTCAGCGCACCGCGTAGAACAAGGAAGGGAGAGAGGAAGGGGCGCACCAGCTCTGGCAGAAGAAGTGCTGGCAGATGGTGATCCGCCCCTCGACGGCCCACTGCCCGCACGCGAGGCAGTCCGCGCCCGCCTCGACCGAGTCGCGCAGGAGCCCGCGGAGGAACGACAGCTGCTCGGCGGACATGGGCCCGCTCGTGTTGGCGGGGAGGCCCGACGCGCGCTCGTGGTCGTGCTGGATACGGGCGGCGAGCTTGCGGTCGCGAAGGCTGCATGGCGGGACTGTCAGCGCGGCGAAGGGAAGGAGGGAGGGACGACGCACTCGGCGATAAAGTCGGCGGGGCAGAGCGACGGGTCGCACGCAAGCTGGCGGAGGCGGAGGAGCAGGCAGACTGGGGGGCCGTCTCGTCAGCGTCTATTCGCGGCACTCTGATGCCAGACGAACGCACGCAGGTGGGTGTAGCTCGGCTTGGCGGATCCGTCCTTCATGGCGGCCTTGACGCTGTTGCCGATCTCGGCCGCGACCTCGTCGTACACGGTGCGGGTCTCCTTGCTGAGCCCACGGTGTGCCTGAAGAAGAGGACCTCGGGGAGCTGCACGAGCGGCTTCCCGCTCGCGTCGACCATGTTCTTCGTGCTGCGGGGCGGAAGCTGGTCAGTGCGCGCAGGAGAGGAAGCACAAGGATGGAACGCACCGACGCAGCGTCGTCGACGTGACGATGGCCTGCGAAAGGAGGGTCAGTCCGTCTCACGGACGTGCAGGAAGGGAGCACTCACGCGGAGGGCGGCTGTACGGTCCTCGTCCGACACGCTCGCGACACACTGCCTCCAGACGTTGGGCTCGTCGAGTGGCTTGCACAGGTGGAGGAACTGCACCATCGTTCCGACTGCGCACAATCGTCGTTAGCGCAGCTTGTGGAGACGGAGACCTGGGTACGCACGGTCACCGATGGCGTTTACGATGGGCGTGCCCGAGAGGATCCAGCGGCGTCTGCGAACGCTAGTGTCAACTTCGGCTATAAGGCCGGCGGAAACCGAGTCACGCACTCGGCTTTCAGCTCCATACACGCGCGGGTCATCTTGGCCTTAGGGTTCTTGATGAGGTGACCCTCGTCGAGGACGACGCGGCGCCACTTAATCGAGTGCAGCGTCGACTCCTTCAGCTTCTTCTGCTTCTTGGCCGGCGGCTCCTCCTCGTCGTACACGCCGAGCGGCTGCTCCGACGGCGCGCGCGAGCTCTTGCGCGAGGCGCTCTCGCCGTCGACCTCGGCGGCGATGGTTTGGCTGCGGGCACATCAGGGTCAGCTCCTCGAGCGCGCGGAGGGGCGAGCGGGTGTACTAGGTCGTGATGATGACGTCGTATTCGCGCAGCTGCTTCTTGGTGAGCTCGCGCCCCTCGCCGTGGTAGAAGTGCCAGCCGAGGCGCTTCTTGCCGACGTGCTGCTTGAACTGCTCCGTCCAATTGGACGCGACCGAGAGCGGGCATACTATCGCGCAAGACAGGTTAGACGGGCGAGAAGCGGAAAGAGAGGGAGGAGACGCACCAATGAGGGTCATGTCGTCGTACCGCTCGTCCGGCGCCTCCGGCTCGTCGAGGACGCCCTCGCCGGTGTCGTCCGTGCAGATCAGCGCGATCGTCTGCATTGTCTTGCCGAGACCTGCGCGGGCGGTGTCAGCTTCGCTCGCTTGGAAGGGGGTCAAGAGCGAATCGCACCCATCTCGTCGGCGAGGATGCCGCCGCGCTTGAGCTTCGGCGCGTCGCGCTGCGTCGAGTTCGTGACGACGTTGTGCCAGAAGGTACGGTTCTGCGAGGCGCTTGAGGTCAGGATGCGGTCGGAACGACTTCCAGCGAGAGTTCCAGCGCACCTCGTCGTCCTTGCGCATCCTCCAGAGCTGGACCGGCGTGGCGTCGACCGACTTGGGCAGCTCCGGGTGCTCCATCCTGATCATCCACGCGAGCCCTTGGCGCTGCGTGCGACACGTAGCCTGTCAGCCTTGCTGGACGGGAACGCAGGGAGAAGGCGGTGCGCACCTGGAAGGGGAGCAGGTTCGCCTTCATCGTCCCGTCCTTCTTGCCTGGCGGGCACGGGTGCATCGGAAGCTGGGAGAGGTCCATCGCGCCCTCCTGGAACATGCTCCCGAGAACATCGACCTTGTTCTTCTTGTCGAGGAGGATCGACGCGCGCATGGCGGCATCGCGCGCAGCATTCTGCGAGGAAGGGTCAGCGTGCGTGAAGCACGAGTTTAGCGGCGGACGCACCGAAGTCGGAGATCCGTTGCCGGCGGCACCGCCACCGCCGCCGCCGCTCCCGCTCGCCTTCCCACCACCGTTCTTCCCGTTCGCCGCGCCGTTCTCTGCACCCTTCTTCGCCGCCGACTTCTCGTCGCCATCCTCCTCCTCCTCGAGCTCCTTCTTCGCCTGCGCGAGCGCCTCCTTCTTCTTCTTGTCCTCGGTCTTGACCTTCTGCCGCTCGGGGAAGAGCCAGTCGAGGCGCGCGTCGGCGGCGAACTTGCGCTTGCCGTAGATCTCGAGGCGCATCGGGACCGACATGACACCGACCGTGCTGCTCGGGACTGTGCGGCACGGGGCCTGTCAGCTCATGCGCGAGGAGGGGGAGGAGGAGGGAACGCACCCTCGCCAGCGACACCCTTGAGTTCGATTTTCTTCTCCTTGACGAGCGGCGAGAGGCGCCCCGCGAGGAGCTTCGCGACGTAGCCGATGCGTTGCCCCGGACGTGCCGCACCTCGATCGCGTTCTTGTCTGTCACGTTGAGCGGGTCCTGCGGGCGAATGCACGCGGGTCAGCGGGCGAGGCGGGTCATACTGGGGTGGCAGGCGGCGCACCCTGCGCAGTTCAACCTGCATGCCCTCACGGACTGCAAGGCAAGCAAGAGCGGGGTCAGCCAGTGTGCACAACAGCGAGTCGAGGGAGAGGAGGGCGTACGAGTCGCGATTCCGCGCGCGTACTTGAGCCCGACGATGTTGGCCTTGGGGATGGCGGCGATGAGGATCCTCTCCTCGGGGTCGAGCTGCTCTGCGGCCTGCTTGACGCCGTTCTTGGTGTCGTCGTCGTCGCTGGCACCGCCCTCGAGGCTCGCGCGCCTCTTGCCCTTGGCGTCTGGGCTGCTCGCGCGGGTCAGGTCGGGCTGTGTGGGCGTGTTTGAGGTCAGCCTGCGCGTCGGAGAGGTTCAGGGAGGGGTGTGCGCGCCTTGACATCGTCGTCGTCCTCGTTCTTGAGAAAGAGGTCGGGGATGCGCGACGTCGAGGCGACCGGCTCGTCGGCGTTGCTGGAGGTGGCGCTCTCCTGCTTGACGGCCATCCTGCGCTCTGGAGCTGCAGACGCGGTGAAGCGTGGATGTCAATCGGCGGATTCCTCCTCGTCGAGCGTCGCCTCTCGCCCGTCTCTCCCCCTCGCCCAGCTGGCTCACTGTCACGCTTGACCGTGTGAGAAGGTTGCTTGGCGACCCTCCCGCCGCTCTCACCTGCTCCCACTACACACTCACTCCCCGTCCTCTCCGCCTCGCTCCTCATCAGTTCTCCTCGCTGGATGCCCTGCAAGCCCTCAGGTCTCCTGCTGGACGCCTCCGAGCCCTTGTTCGAAGCTTCTTCGTCGCGCTCGCTTCGCAATACCGTACAGACAGCTCAAGCGCGTCAGCTCGTCCACCTCTCCGGTCCTCCTCACCCGCCCTCCTCGCCCGCCGCGAGAAGACACCTTCAGCCGGTTGGACGCGGCTCACCCTACTCCTCCGCAGCGACAACATGTGTGCACACGAGCTGCGCATTGCGGCGGATGAGCGGGGCTCGAGGAGGCCCACCTCCTTCTCGAGGTAGCGCGGGCGAGCGCGCTGCGGAAGACGAATACAGGTAGGATTGTCAAGCGGTCACGGCGGTGCAAAGCAGGTGATGACTAGGGGCACATGGCTGGGCGAGAGAGAGAGAGAGAGAGAAGAAAGCAAGACCGCCCTCACGCGTCCCCGCCGCCGACGGTGATCCCCCTCCCGCCGCCGTTCCCAAAGCTGTCCCTCTTGTCCCCCTCGCCGACGAGCGGGCCTCCACGCCCACCGTTCGAGCCAGGAGCGTTGACGGCCGCACCGGGGCCGTACGAGCGCTCGGCCTTGCGCGCGAGGATGTCGATGATGGGCCCGAGGAGGCGCGTGAAGGCCTTCTCGCCGAGGGTCGCGACGCGGAGGCGGCCCTCGCCCGGCTTGGCGCGGACGGTCGCAGCGCGCGGGGCCGAATTGATCAGCGCGAGCTCTGCGGGGGCAGGGAAGGGAAGGTCAGCGAGGGCGGGAGGCGGGAGAGCTGGAATGCGCGCGCACCGCCAAAGTAGTCGCCCTTGCCGAGGGTGCCGAGAACCTCCTCCTCGACGACGCCCTGCGCATTGCGCTTGCGCTTGGTGACCTCGGCACGGCCGCTCTCGATGATGTAGAAGTTCTTGCCGACCTCGCCCTCGACGACGACCTCCTCGCCCTCCTCGTAGACCTTCTCCTCGAGAGCGTCGGCGATCTTGGCGCGCTCCTTGGCGTTGAGCTCCTGCAGGATCGACACCTCGCCGAGGAACGCCTCGTACATCTTGCGCTTGCGCGACGTGTGCTCGACGAGGATCGAGCGGAACGTGACGCGGTCGAGCGCCCACATCGTCGCGCGCGACGTGGCGACGACGGTCGCCGCGCGCGGCGCGTTGTACATCAGCGCGAGCTCGCCGAACGACCCTCCCGGGCCGTACGTCGCAACTTTCTTCTCCTCGCCCGGGTGCGAGACCATGCTCTGGCCGGTGCCGGTGTACGTGTGCGTCGGCGGCCCGCGGACCCAGACCTCGAACGTGCCCTCCTCGACGACGTAGAAGAAGTCGCCGACGGCGCCCTGGACGATGACCTCGGTCCCGGCCTGGACGGTGACCTCCTTCATGGCGTTGAGGACGTCCGTGTGCTGGTCCTCGTCGAGGTTGCGGAACAGGAGGTTGTTCGAGATGGCCTTCTCGATGCGCTGGCGCTGCGACGCCGTCTTGGGGATCACCGTCTTCGGCAGCGCCTGCGTCGCCGCGTCCGGGTCGAGCGACTCGGCGCTGACCGACGTCCGCCGCCCGAGATTGTAGTTGACGCTCGGCGCCGACGGGCCCGCACCGCCGCCGGGCTGCTGGCCCTGCCCACCCTGGCCCGCGCCGATGCCGAACGAGCCGAACGGCCCGCCCGCCGCGGGGCCGCCAGGCCGGTAGTTCGGGTCGTCGCGCGGGTCCTCGACCTCCTCGTCCGTGTCGCTCGCAAGCGCGGGCGGCGCGCGCTGCTGCTGCCCGCTGCCGCGGTTGAAGCGGCTGCCGCTCTGCGGGGGCGACTCGAGGTCAGGCGGGGTGGTCGACCCGCCCTTGGGCCCGCCAGAGCGCGACGTCGTGCTGCCCTGGCGGAGGTGCGAGGGCGGCGCGGGCCCGCCGGCGCGGGAGAAGGGACCGCCTTCGGGCGGGAACTCGGAGAACGGCGACGGCTTGTCGTCGCGCGGGCCGCCGTTGCCGCCGTTGCCACCGGGGGCGCCGCCGAATGCGTAGCCCTGGTTGAAGGAGAGGCCCGAGGGCTTGGCGGGCTTGCCCGCACCCAAGGGGGGCTTGCCGCCTGCGGGCGAGGCGGAGCGGATCCCGGGCGTCTCGCCCGTGAGCGACTTGGCCGAGAGGGGCGGGGTCGCCTCGCGCATGCTCGAGTCGTCGACGGAGGAGCGGACGCCAGCCGAGCCCGAGGACGAGGGCCCGCCGGCGTTTGCGCGCGAGGCGATGCGGTCCTGCTCGAGGCGGTGGGCGAACCAGTTTGCGCAGAACTGGAGCGGGTCCGAGGGCTGGGCGCGGAGGACCTCGCGGTTGAGGTCGGAGAGGATGGCCGAGTAGCTCGAGGGGAGCGACATGGCGGGAGGGGGAGACGGGGGGCGGTGCGGAAGGAGGGGGCGTGCGGGAGATGGGAGGGGCGGGAGATCTGCGAGCACAAGCGGGAGGGTGAGCGGGTGTGCGGGAGATGCAGTGGGGGTGCCTGGAGAGCGCACCAAGTGGGTGCTCCTCGCTCGAGTCGCTCGCTGCGGGTGGATGGGCCCAAGTGGGGGAGGCGGGCGTGAGCAGGTGCGTGCGGGTGCGGACGGCGACGAGGGTGCGCACCTGTGCGTGTGGTGGCCTGTGCTAGGGTGCGGTGGTCGTGTTCGAGTGCTCGCTCTGGCTGCAAGCGCTGGAGAGACGGAGGGACATGACAGAGGGGAGGCGAGTCGACGATGGCGGGGCGGGGCGGGGTCAGCTCTCGCGCGGTCGTTCGAGCGATGGACGGGGTGTGCGCACAGATGTGGGCAGTCTGCGCAGGTGCACGAGTGGCCAGAGAGGGAGGGGCGCGGTGAGGAGGGGGTGCAAGGGGGGCGAGGCTGGCGAGGAGGCGGGAGTCCTTCCCAAACCGTCGACTCGCGCTGAGTGCTCCGTTGCGCGCTCTGTTCCGCTCTGCAGGGCGTACTCACTCGCGTGCTCCGAGTCCCGCTGCACCCTGTGGCCGTGGTGAGCCGCGATGGTGAGCGTGTCTCGCAGGGCGAGTTGGACTTCCCAACCTCGCTCGCCCCTCCTGGAGGGCTGTGTACACCAAGTAGATGCACTGTAGAAGTTCGTAGGGCCCTGGAACTGCAGGCCGTGCAAAGGAAGACGGGGCGGAAATGACGTGGCAGTCGAGCTCCCCTCGCGAAGTCGGAGCGGGCGGCGTTGCTCCTTGTCACTTTCCACCAGTCACAATGTCAGTTGCTGCTGCCCTCTCGCTGCTGCTCCCTCCCACGCCTCCGCCCCGTCCCCCCGACCCGCCACCTCCGCCCGCCGTTGAACGAGACCGCGCTGCCGCCGTGCGCCCGCCGAAAAGCTCGTCGGCGCAGACGCCCACAGCTCGACCCGCTCCTCGCGGGCACCTGTGCGGTTGCGAGGGATACGGATGGAGTATGGAGCAGGCAGGCGCGGGCGCGCAGGCGGTACTGAGGAAGGAGGGACGGACGGCCGACTCCCAGCACGACCCACCCACCTCCCCCCCGCCCCCTCGATATCGCCTCCAGCCTCGCCTCGCACCCTGCGCCGCCCTCCTCTCGCCAGCAACGACACCAGCACAGACGCTATCTCCAATCCCCGCGAGAACAGCCCCGGCTGACTTGCCCCTCTCGCTCGCGTCTACAGGGCGAAAGCGGCCGCTGGTGCTCAGTCCACGTCCAAGGGCGCGTCGGCCAAGAAGAAGAAGTGGTCGAAGGGTAAGGTCAAGGACAAGGCGCAGAACGCTGTCATCTGCGATAAGCCCACCTTCGACCGCATCATGAAGGAGGTCCCGACCTTCAAGATGATCTCGCAGGTTCAGTCTTGCCCGAGTCCGTCCTCTCTCTGCGTGCCGAGCTGACGCCCTCTCCTGCAGTCGGTCCTCATCGAGCGCATGAAGATCAACGGCTCGCTCGCGCGCGTCGCCATTGCGCACCTCGAGAAGGAGGGCCTCATCAAGCCCGTCATCCGCCACCGCGCGCAGCTCGTCTACACGCGCGCTGTTGCTGCCGAGGAGTAAGGGTGAGCTGCGTTTCACCGTTTCGACGGACCTCTGGTTTCGACTTGGCGGCGGAGCGCTGACCCGCTCCCCCTCACAGTGTTCGCACCGCCTGGCTCCACCCGCTTCTTCCTCCCCCTCTCCCCGCGGTGACTCCCTGCAATCTCACGGTTGTACGGATGACCTCGGTTGCGATCCGCGACGGTGTGAGAGGGTGTCCTCGTTCGACGAGAGAGGTGTTGCCTCACTCTCGAAGCCTACTACGCTTGATGCCCAAGGCCGTCCGCTTGCTCACGCGCACGGCGAAGCTGGCGATGTTGCCCTTGCCGTCGCGGCCGCGTGCATTGGTGTGCAGTCGAGAGCACGCTCATCTCGAAGGCGGCCACTGTCCTCGTTCCTCCGCTCCTGTCGCTCCGTACAAGTTGTGAGCTCGTAATCGAAAGCCGGTTCTCTGCTCCCCAGTCGGGCTTGCCTTGTCGCGCACACCGCGAGACGGCCGCGTCCTCTCCTCCCCTCCGCACCCCTCTGTTGCTCTCCCCACCTCCGCTCCCTCACGATGTCGGCCGTCCTCGCTGCGCTGCCCGATCTCCCCGCGCTCGTCGAGCCCGCGACGACCCTCAACGGCAAGCGGATCCGCGTCCCGCCGCGCGTGAACCTGGGCGACCTGTGCGTCCTCCCGCGCCCCTTCCCTTCCCGCACGCCCGCTGAGACGCGCGCGCACGCAGGACGCCCAACAACCTCGGCACGGTCAAGAAGCTGCACAACGTGCTCTTCCCCGTCTCGTACTCGCCGCAGTTCTACGACGCGCTCCTCGACCCGAGCCAGCACCCCGAGGAGTACAACAAGCTCGTCTTCTACCAGGACCTGCCCGTCGGCGTCCTTGTCTGCCGCTTGGAGGAGAGCAAGGAGGCGGCGCCAAGGACGCTGAGCGAGGCGGCGGCGGCGAGGGAGGCGACGGGCAAGGAGGGGGACAAGGACGCCAAGGGCAAGGAGGGCGAGCCGAAGGCGTACAAGCTCTACGTGATGACGCTCGGCGTGCTTGCGTGCGTGCCCTTCCTCCTTGTGCGCGGCGCCGCCGTCTGCAGCGCCGCCCTGGGTCCCGGAGACAACGCGCACTCACACCCTCTTTCCCCCCGCGCGCTTGCAGGCCCTACCGCCACCAAGGCCTCGGCAGCAAGCTCATCCACCAAGCGCTGTCCTCTGCCGCAGCGTCGCACGTCCCGCCGCCCTCCGCCGTCACCTCCTCCTCCTCGAAGCCGACCCCGCGCCCGCAAAGGGGAAGAAGCCCGCCCCGCCGGCGAAGAAGGACGCTGGGAAGGAGAAGGAGGAGAAGAAGGACGACGAGGAGGTGGAGCCGCCCAAGCCCCGCGTCGAGAGCGTGTACCTCCATGTGCAGGTCGGGAACGACGAGGGGAGGCGCTTCTGGGAGAAGTGGGGGTTCGAGGTGAAGGTGCGTTTGCTTCCTTCCCCCGCCTCCAGTGCCTGCGATAGGTTGCCCAAGTCGCGCGCCCAAGAGGTGGACGCCGCTGACTCCCTCCTCTCCCTCGCCCTCGCCCTCCCGCCCGCTCGTCCTCCTACGCCCCAATCCGCCGATCGCCCGCTCCGCCCCCTGGCCCACCACCACGCGCACACAACCCCGCCCGACCGCCCGTACGATTACATGCGCACCCGTCCCGCACCGCGCAGGAGACCGTCCCGGACTACTACCGCAAGATCGAGCCGCGCGACGCGTGGCTCCTCGAGCGAAGGATCGAGCCGTCGCTCACGCCTGTGGCGCCCTCGGCATGAGGTGCCAGTGGTGCACGGGCGGGATCCGGCGCCGCACCAGTCTGAGCGGAGGAGAGGGGAGAGGAGGAGGGACGCTTGATGTGGGGGAGGATGGCGCGGCGGCGCCTGGTGGTGTACAGTCCCATGCAGCAATAGCGACCCCAGCTTGCCACAACCTCGTGCGTTTGGCTTGTGCGCGCACTCTGCCTCGCTCTCGCTCGCACAGCCTCTCGCGCCTGGCTCTCGACGCGGAATGCGCCCCTCCTCGTTCTCGCGCGCCCGTCCTCGACCAGAGCGCAAAGCGTCGAACTATCTGTACAATGCACCTCTCGCGCACGCGAGCCGCTCACGCCACCGCCGCGACCGGCTGCGCGCCTGCCTCTGCCGCGCCCGTCGCCGCCGCCGGCTGCGCCTGCTCCGGCGCGGCAGGCGGGTCCTGTGGCGGGACGTAGGGCGTCCCGTCGAGGTTGATCTGCCGGACGCCATCCTTGTCCGCGACTGTGGGTGACTTGGCCGTCAGCACGAGGGAGAGGGAGGGTGGGGAAAGACGCACCGCGGATGGTCCACCCGCCAAGGTTCATGATGAAGCGCGTGTCGAGCTCTCCGATGCACTTGCGGAGGAGCGCCAGTCCCGACTCGAGGTCCCCTCGGGGTCGTGCCAGCGGTCCATGGTGCTCAGCGCAAAGTACGCGCCGTAGCCGTGCGCGGCGTACGGCACCGTCCCGAGCGTGCCGAGGTAGTCGATCCAGTACAGCGCCGGCTGCGACGTCGTCGGGTCGTAACCCCCCAGGAGGAGGTTGACCGAGTAGGGCTTGCGCGACCGGAGAGAGGTCGCGAGCTGCGTCCGGACCCACGAGGCGGCGGACGTCGGCCGCAGGGGGATGTTGTTGCTGTGGGTGTTTCAGGCGGTGAGCTCGGTGCAAGGAGAGCGAGGGGGAGAGGCGGAGGGACGGACCGGATCTGGTAGAGGCGGAGGTTGCGTTCGACATACTCGGAGAACTGGAGGGTGTCGCCGGGCTCGCCCGAGTCTGTGTGAGTGGTTGGGTCAGTGTGCGCTCGAGTGCAAGTGCTCTGGGTGGGCGTGGAAGCGAGTCGGGGGAGGGAGATGACGCGGCGGGGAGGGGGCGGAGCGGGGGTGGGAGAGGGCAGCGAGGACGGACAGGCCATGACGAGGTGCTTTCCGACGACCTTCTGCTTGTCCTCTGTCGACTTCATGCGGACGATGGAGCGGGCTGCGTTCATGTCGGATGCGAAGAGGACGTAGTCCTTGCCGGTGATGCCAAACGAGACTGCGGGTGCACGCGCGGGTGAGTGCAAGTCAGGCCATGCCCCGAGAGAGGGACTCGCCTTCCATGGTGAGCTGGTGTCGTGTGAGCGGGGAGGGAGGGGGAGCGGGGCGCGATGAGGACGACGCGCGCGCAGACAGGGGGAGCACGTGTCTCGCCCCTCCTTCAGCAGCTTCCGGTGCTTCGTGAGTACCTGCAACCCTCTCAGTAGAGTCTCGCAGGAACTCTGC
This sequence comes from Rhodotorula kratochvilovae, assembly GCA_019926025.1. Taxonomy (NCBI): domain Eukaryota; kingdom Fungi; phylum Basidiomycota; class Microbotryomycetes; order Sporidiobolales; family Sporidiobolaceae; genus Rhodotorula; species Rhodotorula kratochvilovae. The sequence continues at coordinate 229,149 of JAHSUG010000003.1, read as the reverse complement.
TTTCCCTCGCACGGCTCCGGGCGGGTGTCGGGGGAGAGGTGCTCGCGCGGGCCCTTTCACGAGATCCTCATCGCTCGCTCCGTCCACGCGCTCCCACTGCTCAGACTGCTTCAAAGCACGGCCAGAACCACCGAGTCGACACACTGCTCGACGCCGCCCGCATTGGCGCACACCCTCGTCCCGCCCTGCGCTGGGCGCTCCCTCGTCGTCCCCTCAACTCGCCCGTATCGACCCGCTCGCCGCCCCCTGAGCCATGGCGGGCGCAGCAGCAGACGCCCTCCTCACCCTCAAGACCGCCCTCGCGAGGCACCATGGCCCCGTGTGCCCCTACTTCCACCGCCCGCGCGCGATGCCCTTGTCCCGCGCACTCGTCGAGGCTCTCGTCCACGGCCCGCGCCCCGCCCAGCCCAAGGTCCGCACGGCCACTTTTGCCCGCTCCATCACGACCCTCGGGCTGCGCGCGACTCCGTCCAGTCGCCTGAGGAGCCCAAGCACCGCCCTCTGGAGAGAAGACCCTGCGACCGTCGCTGCGAGGACCTTCGCGACCTCGTCCCCCTCCTCCGCCCCGGTCCTTGACTCGCACCATGCCGTCGCTGCGAGTCCGCACGAGGCGCACGAGCGTGACCAGGAGCACGCGCACGCCGCCCCGGGCGTGAGCTGCCCCGGGTCGATCGTCCTCGACGCGCTCAACAAGGCCCGCGCCCACATCCCCAAGGACGCGCCGTGGTGGTGGAAGGTAGCCAAGGCCCAGGTCGAGGCCAACGACCGCGCTCGCGACGTCCGTCCTCCCTCTTCGCTCATCTCCCGCTCGACCTGACGCACGTGCCCTGCTTCTCGCCATCGCAGGCTCCCCGCCCATTCCCCTGGCAGTGGCGCGCCTCCCCTGCACAGCACATCTTCTCCCGCGTGGGCCCGACCGCTGCCGGCGTGCACGACTGCCACCACACGCACGACCACTCGACCGACTCGACCTCGACCCTCGCCTCGTCGTCCTTCTTCAGCTCGCACTCGCAGTCGTCGTCGGACTCTTCCTCCTCCTCGAAGGAGCACGCTTCCTGCGGGGACGACGCCGCATCGTGCGCCTCGCCCGTCAGCGGCTGCCGCGCCTCCTCGCACGGCTGGTTGTGGTGGTACCTCGCGCTGAACGAGCGGCGCCGCCGCGACCCCGCCAAGCGCGCCCACTGGCGCCAGGCGTGCCGCACCTGGCCGGGGTACGACCGCCGTCGCGGCAAGGGCGGGCCGGCGGGCTGCAGGCGCACGTGGAGGATGCAGTGCGAGGCGCGCGATCGCCACACGCGCTCCGTCCGCAGGCTCGTCCTCCAGCACCGGCTGCGCGCGCACCGCGCGGAGGAGAAGGCGGGGCCGTTCGACTACGACGCGTTCCGCTGCGCGCAGTGGGCGGCGACTTTTCGCCGCAGCGGCGGGGGCACTCCCATCGCCACCACCACGGGCATCACGAGCACCGGAGGCAGCGCCTCGGGTGGATGCGCACGCACGCGCGCAGGAGTGGGTCCGCCATGCGCACCGCTTCCGCAGCAAGAAGACCGGCATCGCGTACTTTATGTGGCGCGCGAGCGACAATGCTGCGCTGCGCATCCGCGAGGGCGGCGCGGGTGCCGCGAGGATCGACCTTGCGAAGCGCCCCGCCGCCGCGACGCCGGCGTCGCTGCTCCACTCGTCGTCGTCGTCCGCCTCGTCGCGTCTCGCCCTCCGCGCAGGGACGACCGCCGCCGCGCGCGCGTTCTCGACGACGCCGTCGCGCGCACTGCCGTTCTTCCCTCCGCCGCCGGGCGCGCTCCCGCCGCTGCTGCACGTCTGCGCCGCTCGAGCTCGGCCTGCCGCTCCTCCTCCCGCTCGCCGCCGTGCTCAAGTCCTCCGCCGCACTCAACTGCCTCGCGTTCGTCACGCGCGTCAGTCTGACCCTCCTCCCGCTCTCGGCGCGGAGCAGGATCATCCACTCGCTCCGCGAGCGGTACCTCCGCGACCCGTCGTCGCTCGTCGTCTCTTCGGGCGGTGCGCCCTCGAGCGCCACGCCGGCACGCTCGCCGCGCCGAGCGGCTTCCTCGCGCGGTGGAACGCCCTCCTCGGCCTCCCCCTCCTGGTCCTCACCCCGCTCGTCTTCCTCGCGCTCGTCGCGCTCGCGAGCCTCGAACGCACACCCATCACCGGCCGCTGGCGAATCGTCATGCTCTCCCCCGCAGAGGAGGCCGATCTCGTCCGCTCCGTCCTTGCGCCGTCCCCCGCGTCCGCGCCGGCCGTAACGCCGGAGGGCACCAGCCGCGACTGGGTCGCGATCCTCCGCCGCGTCCTCGCCCTCCCCGACGAGGGCACCAGCGCAGACACGCATCGCCGCCGCCTCCTCGGCGGGGAGGTGCTCGACCCGCGCGACTGGCGCGTCCGCTGGGCTGGGGCGGTCCTCCGCGCGCTCGAGCAGGGCGGCGCCGCGGCCCTCTCCGCGTCCGCGGGAGCCGGGGGTCCAGAGGGCGTGCTGAGACCCCCGCCGACGGCGTACCCGCTCGAGCCGCGCGCAGAGGCCGCTTCCGGCGCGTGGAGCGACGAGCTCCTCCTCTCCAAACCCGCGCATGCGCACGCTGCGCACGGCGCGGGAGGGGCAGGCGCAGCCCCGCTCCGGCTCGAGTACGACCTCCTCGTCGTTGACCGCCCAGACGCGAACGCGTTCTCGTTCGGGTTCGGGCCGGACGCCGCCCGTCATGGCGCAGAGGGCGAGGAGGGGACGAGGCCGAGGCGGGGCGTCATCGTCGTCTACACGGGCTTCCTCGACGAGATCCTCGGCCGCTCCCCCTCTCTTTCCCCCGCCACGGCGCCCAACCCGCTGCAGGCGAACCTCACCCCGCCGACGCTGCCCACCGCTGCGCAGACGCGCGCGCTCGCGGTCCTCCTCTCGCACGAGCTCGCGCACCTCGCCCTGAGCCACACACTCGAAAGCTACGCGAGCTCGAGCCTGCTGGTGCCGCACTTGGCGCGGCTCACTTCGGACGGTGCGCCCGCCTCTCCTCCCCCTCTGAAGCTAGACTGACGAGTAAACGCGCAGTGCTCCGCACGGTCCTCTACCCCGTGACGGCGCTCCTCGGCCCGTTCATCAACGACGCGCTCGGCCGCTCGTTGACCGAGGGCGCGAGTGGCGGGTGGGGCGCGCTGGGGCGCGCGGTCGACTCGTGCGAGAGCAGGAAGCTCGAGAGCGAGGCGGACGTCGTGGCGCTCCGGTGCGTGGCAGTGCTTTCGCATTCTCAAACCGACTCGGCGGTGAAAGGCGTGCAGTACTGACAGCTTTCTCGCTTCCCGTTGCGCGCAGACTCCTCGCCTCGTCCGGCATCGACCCGCACTTTGCCCTCTCCTTCTGGGAGGACCGCCTCTCGCCCCCCTCCTCGCCTTCCCCCTCCGCGCCGTCCTCTCCCGCCGCCCAGGCAGCAGCGACTTCGACCCCCTCCCTGTCGCACCCGCACCCGCTCCGGCTGCACTCGCCCCCGGACGAGCTCTTCCGCTCGCACCCTGTCGATGAGGAGCGCGTCGCGCGCATCGGGAGCGAGCTCGGCGCGTGGGAGCGGTGGTGGGCTGCAAGGGCGCCGCCCGCAGCTGGTTCGGCGTCGGCAGCGGCGGCGGCGGCGGCGGCGGCATAGCATACTCTCGGTTGCTCTCTCTTTTCTGTCAGTCGTTCGCTCTTCGCTGTGCATATGTTGTAGCCGTCCCCTTTCTCCCCATCGCTGTCCTGTCTGTCCGTGTTCTGTACTGCGGTAGTAGCTGCGCTCGCCCCTCCTCCGTACCCACGCTTCCGCCTCTTGCGCTGGAACATAGACTTGGTCCGTACCATCCTCGAAATTCTCGCAGAGATCGACAGCAGTACATCTACGGCCCCGCCTCCTCCTCCCGCACGCTCTCCATCTCCCGCTCGCCCGCGCCCGCGCGGCGCTTGACGAGCGGGACGTCCTCGACGAGGCTCCTCGCGCCGGTCTTCGCGCCGGGTGCGAGCGCCGAGAGGGGCGTGACGATCGCCATGGCGATCTGGACGACGCTCTCGACGCGGCGCTGCAGCGGCGTGTAGTCGCTCGTTACGGTCTGCGCACGCAGCCTCCTCTTGGGTCAGCGCAGCTCCGAGGGGAGGAAGGGGAGAGCGACGCACGAGATCCTCGACGCGGACGTCGGCGTGGTACGAGTCGAGCTTGACGCGGATCACGGGCGCTGCAGGCCGCGCGGGCTCCTGGGCCGCCAGCTTCTCCCCCGCCGCACCGGTAGCGGCGGCGGCGGCGGCGTCGTCCTCGGCCTTCTCCGGCGGGGCGGCCGCGTCCTCCGTCTCCATCTTCGGCTCTGCGGGAGGGGACGCGGCGCAGGTACGGGCGAAGACGACGGCTGTACGAGCTCGACCTGCCCGAAGTACGAGTCGAGAAAGGCGATCAGCCTATCGAGGCGCGAGGGGATCGTCGCGGCCTCCTCCTGTTCCTCTCGTCCGCGCTAGGCTCCTCCGCGGCGGAAGCCGACGGTTCGTGCGGGCGAGGTTGCAGAAGGCGAAGGCGGCTCGGCGTAAGGATGCGGGTGGTGGTGGTGCGCGTGGGTGCGGGTGGTCCTCGGTCGTCTCTGCGCACGGGCGAGTGCGCGGTCAGCACCACGCAAGGAGACAGCGCGAGAAGCGGACGCACTCTTGACGCTCGCGGGCGAGCCCTCGATGCCCAGGACGACGGCGAGCACCGAGTCGGCGATCATGTCGTTCGTGACCCCTCCGACCCACTCGATCGCGAGCTCGTGCTTGTCGACCATCTTGACGTCGACCGTTTCCATCACGCGGAGCGTGACATGCCCCTCCTTGTCGCGCCCCTGCTCGATCCGCCCGTACATCCCCTCGAGGTGCCACCGCACAAGGTCCCACGAGACGCTCAGTGCGAGGCGCTGCCGCTGCAGGATGACGGACGTCGACAGGCCCGTGAACTCGCGCAGGTCCGCGGGCGAGAGGAGCGTGTACGAGAAGTCCTTCGAGACGAGCAGGCCCGAGACGGCCGTGGAGGGTGTCGGCGCCGTGTTCGCCAACGAGCCGAGTGCCTGCGGACATGCCCGCGGGGAGACGTCAGCAGGTGCGGCGAGAGTAGACGGGCAAAGGGGCGCACCTTGGCCATGCGCTCGCCGCGGAACTTGAGCTTGACGGTCTCGACGTTCCTGGGCGTGTAGATCTGCACGTCGTTCTTGCGCTCGGCGAAGCGCGTCTTGAGTGCAGCCCGCAAGCGCGACATATTGTTCACCTCGCCGTGCACGAGGATCAGGTGCGAAGGCATGACCTGCGCGCGGTGGACGGGTCAGCGCCGGCTTAAGGGCAGAGGACAGCGCGGGAGAGCGCACCTCGTCGATGAACTTGCTGTTCTGCGTGTAGTCGACGTGCGCCGAGAACGAGATGTAGTCGACGGATCTGCGCGCCGCACGAAGTCAGCCTCGTCCTCGCAGAGGGGAGAACGGACGAGTCGCACAATCGCCGCTGGATCTTCGCACCGCCATTCAGCGCATGGATCTCGGTCGGCTCGTTCATGATCGTCTGCGGACGTGGACGTAGTGAGATCGGACGCGGGAGAGCAGAGGCGACAAAAGACGCACCCTCGCCATAACGCCCTCAACGCTGTACCCCGTGATGATGAGCCCGTTCCTCGGATCCGGTGCCCACTTCTCGAGAAGCTCGCGGCTGACACCGCTCGTGAGGAACCCGGGCGACGCCATGACCACGCAGGGGTTGCGGTCGTTGAGCTTGGAGATGCCCCGGTCCAGAGGGCGGATGAACGAGTCGGCGCGCTTGAAGTCGAAGGGATTGATCCCGCGCGCGAACTTGGCGCGCACGTTCGGCGACATGGTGTGGATGTATCTGTGGGAGCAGTCCTCCTCAATCAGCCCGTCCGAGGAAGAGCGATGCGGAAGCAGGGAGAGCGCAACGCACTGTCGGTAGACATCCATGCACTTGATGGCGAGACTCGAGATGTAGTAGATAGGGATGTGCTGCAGCTCCGGGTGCTCTGCCCAGTACTCGTCGAGGATGAGGAGAAGCTCCTGTGCGCGGCCGAGGGCAAAGACGGGGAGGAGGACGCGGCCGCCGCGCTTCAGGATCGACTGGACGAGACCTGTGAGTGGGGAGCGGTCAGTCAGGAACACGGTGAGGGGATGCAAGCGGGGCGAACCGGTGAACTGCGCCTCCTTCTCCAGTCGCGGCTCGTGCGACTGGACACTGCGGGTGGTCCAGACGTCATCAGTACTCTCTCCGACAGGTACGGGCAGAGCAACCGAGGTGTAAGAGCCGCACGCACCCGTAGGTCGACTCGCAGATCATGACATCGGGCGGGCGCTCCCAGCTGGGCACCTTGGCGGGCACGAGATGCCGGTCCTCCTCGGTCGAGTAGTCTCCCGTGTATAGTACGCGCGCGCCAGCGATCTCGAGGAGGAACATGCACGCGCCGAGGACGTGCCCCGCCGCGAACGAGGTGAAGCGGACCGAGGCGGACGAGGTTGCGGAGGGAGGGAGGAGGATCTCCTGCTCGAAGTCGAACGATTGGATCTCGTTGAACGAGGCGATCATCTCGGCCTCGGTGAAGAGGTTGTCGTCCGAGCCGGCGGTCCTGCGCGCCGCGAGGTGTGGGTGAGCGGGGTGCGACTGAACATATGGGAGGCAAACACGCACGAGACGCGGACAAAGTCGCTCATGAGGTAGCGGTAGACGGCCTTTGTCGGGTGCGACATGTAGACGACCCCTTGCCCTCCTTGAAGTTGGTCTGCATGGCGGGAATGGTCAGCGGTGCCTGGGACCAAGGGGGCGGGGCGGGGGCGCACCTTCTCCATGACGTAAGTGAGGCTCGCAGCGTGGTCGAGGTGGAAGTGGGTGATGAGGATGGCGTCGACGGTGGACCAGTCGAGCTCGTCGAGGAAGGGGAGGGCGGCCATGCCGGAGAAGGCGGGGTGGACGCCCGCGTCGCACACGATGATGCGGCCTTTGTACTTGATGACACAGCATGACCTGCCAACCTGCACGCGGGGTGGGCGGGGCGGGTGAGTGCGCGCGGGGAGGGGGGCGAGGCGAGCGAGGGGCGCACCTCCTGCCCCGCACCGAGGAGCTGGACGGTCATCTCGTCATCAAGCCCGGTGATGCCCTCTGGGCTGATCTGGGCGACGCCCGCCATGTCCCCCGGGCCCTTGCGCTTGGTGGGCGGCGCCATCAGTTGCTCCGGCGAGACGAGGTGCAGCGAGGTGAGGACCGCGTCGATCGAGGTAGGCACAGGTGGAGCCCGCTCGAGTGTACTGCCTGCGAGCTACGAGTGAAGCTACGGAGCTCCTGGCGCGGTGAGAGCGGTCGACGCGATGTGCGAGAGGCGAACCCCCTCCCCGCGTCTCCCTCCCTCGCCTTTCTCCACGACCTTGGCTTTCCTGAACACGTCGAGAGCGCTCAATCTCACCCTGCGGTCGCACGCATGGAAGCGCTCCTCGAGTGCTGCTTTCGCTCCCCTCCCCCCTGCCCTCGTCCCCGTCGCGTCGGACCCGCTCGCAGATGCAGAAACACTCCTATATTCGTGCTCAGAGCCTACACTATTAGCACGCTGGTACTCACTCGCTCCATCAACTGAGCGTCCCTCCACGCGCACCCATCGCGTCCTCCTCCACCCCGCTCCACTCCCTCGCCCTCGCCTCTCTCCGCGCCCTCTTCCTCTCCGTCCGCGCCTTGCGCTGCTCCTCCTTCAGCCGCCTCGCACGCGCCTCCATCCGGGCGAGCAGTTCTGCCGCGCCCATGCTGTGCATCGGCACTGGCGCGGGTGCTGGCGGGCGCGAACAGGTGCGGCGGCGTTTCGTCGCAGACGGGGGGTCTTCGCGTCGCGGACGAGGAGGTGGCCGCGCCTGGGAGGGGGACGGGAGGGGCACGGTGCGGAGCAGCGCCGACGAGGGCGGTGGCGTGGGGAGGGCGTGCGACTCAGGGTATGGGGAAGTGCGGCGGTCGGGGGAGGGCGAACGGGCGCGCTTCGCGGGTTTAGGCAAGCGGGAAAGGGAGGGTAAGGGCGTCGGCAGCCGCGAGGGAGAGGACTGCGGCGGCGTCGGTGGGATGGATAGCGTTGCGGAGGAGGAAGAAGGGGCGGGCGAGTGAGGGTAGATTGTGGGGCGTGCTGGGATGGGAATGAAGGGAGGCGAGGCGGGCGAGGTGACGACAGGCGTGGATGCGGTGGGAGACAGAACCTCGAGCCAGTCGAGCATGTGCTCTGCGAACACATCGGTATCACCAACAACTGCGCGCTCAATGGTGTGAGCACGACTCTCCCCGTCTGAAAGAGCGCATGGGCACGTACCGTGGTAGTCGAAGACACTCTCCCACTCCTTGCCCACCGCCTCGCGGTTGACCAGCACGCACAGCCCGCCGTTCCTCCTCACCCCTGCCGCAAACCGCCGAACGAGCTTCTTGAACCCCGGGATGCGGAGGCTCGTCCCCGCGACGAGGAAGAAGTCAGGCTCGTGCGTGTGGTCGGATGCCGCGAGCGAGGCGATGAGCGATGCGGCGGACGAGGCGGACGAGTGCGGGTCGTCGTAGAGGAGGACGGCGGGGCGGAAGGCGAGCGGTGGGAGGGGGATGGCACGCTTGGAGCGGCGATGACGGGAGTCCGCTGCGCGTGTACTGGACGGCGTCAGGTTGCTGAACGGGCTCAGGACCAGAAGCGCGCGAGTATGGCGCAAAGACGCACCTCGCTCCTGACACCGCCCGCACTCGACCGTCCTCCCCTTCCGGAACGCCTTCGAGTGCCTGCTCCTCCACTTTTCCCTCCACCCACACGCGCCGCAGACCACCTCCTCCAGCCCACCATGCAGCGGGACGACCACGCCCTCCCCATGGTCCGCCTCCTTCTGCTCCTCGCCGCCCCGCGGCCGCAGCCGGAGCGAAGGCGAAGACGGCCCCGCGCCCCAGTCTGAGCCGTCGCTCTCGCCCTCGTCCGATGCCGCTGCCGCCGCCGCACTCGCGAGGTCCACCATCCCGAGCCCCGCTCGTCGCTCGAGCCCGTCGATGTTCTGCGTGTAGACGCGGAGCAGCCTCCCGCCCTCTGCTATACCGCACAGCAGGCTGTGGAACGCCGTCGCGGGCGCGGGCTCAGCGCGCTCCTTGCCCTTCCTGCTCGCTGCAGGCGCGGGTCCCGCGCGCCGAACGACGCGCCGCAGCTGCGCCATGAAGCGCAGATGTGCGGCGCGCGAGTCGGGGTGCAGAAGCGCCGAGTAGGAGAAGAGGCGTTTGGTCGCTTGTGCGGGGAGCGGGGTCGCGGTGTGCGGTGATGTGGGGGACCCCGGTCGGGAGGAGGGTGAAGGGCGCGGCGTGCGGAAGTCCTGCGCGCGCGACAGCTCGTCAGCACACGACAGAAGTGCAGGTACGGGCGTGCACGCACGGGAATGCCTGCGCTCGTGGAAACGCCCGCGCCGAGCCCGACCAAACAGCGCGAGGAGGATGCAAGCGAAACGGCGATCCCAGCGAGCGCTTCGAGCGTGGGGTCGCTCAGAGAGTCCTCTGGCGCGTCGAGCGCGATGCGCTGCATCCTCCCGCAGCGAAGTAGGCGGGAAAGCGCGTCGAAGCGGAGGAAGAGCTGATGAGGACGCGTCGGCGCGCGGTCGACCCTCTCGCGCGCGGAGAGACGGGAAGAGGACAAGTAACGACACTGTGCATGCTGGCAAACTCAGACAACACCAGTCCGTCCACTCGGCCTCAGCCGAAGCGCGCCATCCTCCGCCGCCTCAGCTCCTCCATGCTCGGACTGTCCTCCTCTCCACCCTCCTCGTCCGACGCACCGGCCGCGCCACCAGCCTCAGCGAGGCTCGCCTGCACTGCGCGCTGATACTCGTCCTCCTCGGACTGCGCTGCGCGGGAATGCGCGGCCTACGAGCGGGAAATATGCCAGAGCGTCAGTCTCCTTCGTGCGCCGACGCTTCGTAGCAGGGAAACCCGGCGCCGCTGAAACGCTCCGAGCCCGCACATTAGCGGCAGAGAAGGAGACGCACCTGACCGCCCCCCCTGCTCCCCTCCGCCCCATTCTGCGTCCCCGCGCCGCCCGGACCCCCACTCCCGCCGTCACTCCCGCTGCTAACCCTCAGACTCTCCGCAATAGCCGCAGCCATCATCTCCTCGTCGCTCATGACCTCCCTCGCCGCTGCTGGGGGAGCCTCTCCGACCCGCCGGCGCCGCCGCCTCCCCGCTGCACTCGACGGCTCCTCGATGATCACGTCGTCGTCGTCGTCGTCGAGGATCTCATCCAGCGGTGATGCAGGCCGCTTGCCCTTGCGCGCAGCAGCCGACGAGGACGTTGCCGCATGCCCATTCGAGGCGAATGCACCCGCGCCCGATGACGACGAGCCGGCGAGCGTGTGCCCCTCCCCGCCGCCGCCGAAGCGCGTGTGCGTCCCCGAACCCGACGCCTCGCCGCCGCCGCCGTTCGAGAACCCGTTGGAGATGGTGCCGCGCGGAGGCGGGAGGGTGCGCGCGCGGTCTTCGGCGCTGCACTGCGGGAGGCCGGTGATGGCCGATTCGGGGGCGGGGACGACGGCGAAGATCGAGTATCCTGCTCGTCGCGCGTGTCAGCTGCGTCCCTCGGGGAGGGGCAGGAGGAGCCGCACCCTGCCGTTCTGCCTCGCGGAGCGTCAGCCCGAGGTACATCGCCGAGATCCACTGCGGCTGCGGGATGCACGAGTCGAGGTTGTAGAACCGCTCGGGGGAGGGGCCGAAGCGCCGGATGGAGAACCAGTGCAGCTGGTGGTTGAGGAGGAAGCCCTCGATACGCCTGGCGGGGGTTGGAAGGGGGAGCGGGCGTCAGCGGGAGAGGGGGAGGGAGGGCAGGAGGCAAGACGCACTCGGGCTGGTCGTGTACGGCAGTCATCTCCTTGCTGCCCCAGCGGATGAGCCGCAGCCCAAGGACCTTGAGCGCCTCCTCCATGACTGCACGCAGGTCGTCAGCGCCCTTCCCCTGTGCCAACATAGCTCGAAGAACGCACCCTGTACGCTGAAGAACCCGCTGTCGTCGTAATTCGCGCTCTCGCCACCGCCGCCGTCAAAGCCGTCGCCGCGGAGCCGCACGCCGGGGTCGAGCTGCGCGCGCTCGAGCGCGTCGAGCTGCCGCGCGATGTCGGCGAGGTCGGGCGCGGTGAAGAGCGACGACTGGAGGAGGTTGTTGAGCGCGTGCTGGCCGCAGAGCATGGAGCCCGCTGTGTGAGGAGCGGGGTCAGCGGGAGGGGCCCGAGGTGGGGGAGGGAGCGGAGGCGAGGCGCACGCTCTTGCTGCGGGAGGATGACTTTGCGTCAGTGCGAGGATTGGGCAAGAGTGTGAACGAGGCGCACCGTCTCGTGGTAGATGTGTGGGACGAGATCCGCCATGTCGGGTGAGCGGGTGGAGGAGGACAGGCTGAGGAGGGGCGGGGCCTGCGCACAAGCTGGCGTCAGCAGCAGCTTCAAGCTTCTCTGTGTGTCCGGGGGTGCGCTGCGAGGCTTCCCCAGCGCAGAGGGCTCGACTCCCTCGCTCCGCTCCTGATGGCGGCGTCGCAGGTGCGCCACTCCAGCTCCACCAGGCGGCCGTCCGCCTCGCTCTGGAGCGTGAACCCGATTCAAAGTCGCAAGGGAGACTCGGCCACGCACCTTGGGGCGGAGGAGCGGTGAGCGGCTCGATGGGCGATGAGCGAACCTCGGATACGAGAGGCGCAGGCGGCGGTGGGGCGCGACGAGGAGCGACGCGCGGGGAGCCAAGTGCAGCACGAGCGCTGTTGAGCTGCGTCTGGTCGAGTCTGGGCGAGCGGACGATGCGGGAGACGCGAACGAAGGCTGCACCGCCCGCGACGAAGGGGGGACGCGCGCAAGTCGTCTCAACACCGCATCGTGCAGCCTCCCGAGGGCTCCAGTTGATGAGCACGGCATACCCAAGCTCTGCAAGGAGCGCTGGCGGAAGAAACAGCGAGTGTGAGCGAGCGACATCCCCTCTTTCACGCGCGACTCCTCCTCCTCGACGCGCCTCGTCAGCGAAGACGTGGAACAGCGACAGGTATATTCAAGTCTTCGCCCCTCTATGTCCTACTTCGCCGCCCTCTCCGCGCCAATCGCCTCCTCGGGGAGCACCTCGGCCTCCCTCCTCTTCTCCTCGAGCTCCTCCTCGACCTCCTCCGCCCCCTCGCGCGCAACCTCCGCCACGACCGCGTTCTGCTGCTCCCACATCCCCCAGTAGACGCCCCTCCGGCTCATGAGCTCGGCGTGCGTGCCCTGCTCGGCGACGCGTCCGTCCCGGAGGACGAGGATCAGGTCTGCGTCGGCGACCGTCTTGAGCCTGTGTCGTAGCACGGGGGGTCAGCACTGCGGAGAAGGGAGAGGGAGGGGGGGGGGCGCACCGGTGCGCGATGAAGATCGAGGTGCGCGCCTTGGAGAGGAGCGTCTGGTTGATGTTGCGCATGAGGTCCACCTCGGTCGTCGTGTCGAGCGCAGACGTCTGCACCCCTCCTGCTTCATCAGCTCACTGCAAATCGCTCACGAGAAGCGCGCGAAACGCACCGCCTCGTCAAAGAAGAGGATCTTCGGGTCCTTGAGCAGCAGCCTTGCGACCGCAAGGCGCTGCTTCTCCCCTCCAGAGATCATCATCCCCCTCTCGCCGACCTTGGTGTTCCACTTGTCCGGGAGCGCCTCGATCGTCCTGCTGACGTTAGCCAGGCGCGCCGCCTCGCGCACCTCCTCGTCGCTCGCGTCGAGCCGGCCATAGCGGATGTTGTGCAGGATGTCGCTGTGGAAGAGGGCGTCTCCTGCGGGACGACGCCGATCTCGCGCCGCAGGCTCTCGAGCTGCACCGACTTGAGCTCCTGCCCGTCGAGGAGGATCCGCCCTGCGCTCGGCTCGTAGAACCGGAACAAGAGCCGGAACACGGTCGACTTGCCGCACCCCGACGGGCCGACGATCCCGACCTTCTTGCCCGCGGGGATCGTGAACGACACGTCGCGGAAGATTGGCCGCGAGGGGTGGTACCCGAACGCGACGTTCTCGAACCGGATCTCGCCGCCTTGGGTCAGCGCGAGCGGCTTGGCGTCGGGCGCGTCCTGCGGCGGCGAGTCTGAGCCGTCAGCGCGCCGGCCACAGACGCAGGAGAAGGTAGCGCACCTTGATGGCGAGGCCGACGGACTGCAGGTTGAACAGCGTATCCATGTCGATCAGGCTCTGCCGCAACTCGCGGTACACCGTGCCTGCGCGCGAACGACTTCAGTCATGTCCCCTCTCGCCGATTGGGGAGAGGGAAACTCACCGAGGAAGTTGAGCGGGAGCGACAGCTGGAAGACGAGCTGGTTGACCATGACCAGGTCGCCGACGGTCATCGGGCCTGCTCCCGTCGTCAGCCCCCTTCCCTCTCAAGAAAGGAGGTCGCGTGCGCACCGTCCATGATCCCTTTGGCGGCGAGGTACATCATCGCGGTGAGCGCCGACGAGAAGATGACGTTCTGCCCAATGTTGAGCGCCGCGAGCGACGTCGAGATCTTGACGCTCGCCTTGGTGTAGTCCTTCATCGCGCGGTCGTACTGCGCAACTTCAAACGCTTCGTTGTTGAAGTACTGCGTGCGCGCGCGCGCGTTAGTGGGAAGCCGGGAAGGGGAAGGGAGGAGAGGGCGCACCTTGACCGCCTCGTAATTGATCAGCGAGTCGACCGACATCGTCGCAGCGCGGTTGTCCGCCGCGTTGGCCTGCTTGCGGAACTTGGTGCTGCATATGCGGGCGCGAGTCAGCCTCTCCTCGGACCGCGGTAGAGAGGAAGGCACGCACCGCCACGAGGTCGTCTTGATGGTGAACCACGAGTACGCCGCCATCGTGACGACGGTGATGGCCGCAAAGTCCCAGCCGAACTTGTAGCTCTGCCCTCGCGAGAACGAGGTTAGTCGGGAGCTGATCTGGCGGCCTGAGCCAACGAGGCGAACGCACCAGGATGCCGCACACCATCGAGATCTCGAGCGCGGTGGGGACCACGTGGAAGACGACCGACGAGAGGAGGAACGAGATGCCCCTGCGGTCGGTCGTCAGCCTCGCCCGCTATGAGTAGCAGTGGGCGGGCTCACTTCGTTCCGCGGTCGATCGCCCTCGTCAACCCGCCCGTCTGCCTTGTGAGGTGGAAGCCGATATCAAGGTTGAGCAGGTGGGCAAAGATGGACCGCGCGACGCGACGGATCGCGCCCTGCGCAACGTTGGCGAAGACGGCGTTGCGAAGCTCGGAGAAGAGGCCGGCGCCGATGCGGGCGAGACCGTCTGTGCGGGGTCGGGACGGGTCGGAAGATGTGCAAGGGAGGGGTAGAGATAGACGCACAGCCGACGATGACGGTGCCGGCAATGGCAAAGACGCCCTGTCCTGTTGTCGGGTCGATCTCGACGTTCAAGGTGTCGATGATGCTCTTGAAGAAGAACGGCACTTGCACGTTGAGTAGCTGTGCATGTAGAGTGTCAGTACGCTGTAAGCCGCAGAGAGGAAGCGGGCGGACGCACCTTTCCGCCGACTAGAAGCCCGAGAGCGAGCAGAACCCTCGTCTTGGTCCCCCAGTCGTTCTTGGGCCAGACGTTCGGGAGCAGCTTCTTGATGATGTCCCAATCTCGCCTGCTCTGCTCCTTGTCGCTAATCGTCTCCTCCTTGCCGACATCGGTCGCCTGCCCGCTCTCCTCCTTGCGGACCGCGACCTCCTTTTGGTGCCCCTCGGGCCCCGAGTACGCCTGCGTGGCCTTGGCGCCCGCCTCGGAGAGCTCGTGCTCGCGCGCCTGTTGCGATGTCGGCGTCGTCTCTGGCTGGCGGGACTGCGGCGCGGGCGAGGGCGGCGAGGGGCGATCGCGTGCGTAGTGCGCGTGCGAGCGGAGGAGGGTGAGGACGGGCGAGGCGCGCGCGGCGGGCGGGAGGGTGCGTCGCCGGGGTGGGACTGCGCTGCTGAGTGTCTGGATGGAGCGCCTGGGGGCGTGACAGAGGGAGCAGGGCGGGCCGGTCCGAGGTGGTGCGCCCTTTCGAGATGAGCGAGCGTCAGCGCGGGTGGACTGGGGGAATGCGCTGCGGCTCTAGTGAAGGTGCAGCTCGTGCTCGAGCTGCTCTGCAGGCTCCTCTGCTCGAGAGAGGACGCACCCGGAGGGTCACCACACGCGGGGCCGAGGGAATCGCCGTCGCTGTCCACACGCGCAGGGCGGCGGTGGTCGGTAATCGGGCGGGCATAGCAGACCCTTCTGACGCTGATGCGCGTCTCGGTTCGCGCGATCAAGCGAGGCGAGCAGAGCGACGAGGGGAGACCGGCGCGGCCCCCGCTCTCCTCGTCACCACACCGGCTACATGGCGCGCAGAGTCTCGTACATTCACTCGGACGCACTGGTACACTCTGTAAACCGCCTTCCGTCCAACCTCGGACGCGCATCGCTCGTCCACACCCTCAACGCCGCCCTCGACCTCGTCGCAACTGATGAGGATCCTGCACGCGATCACGGCCACGAGCAGAGGGCGCAGGTAGTCGAACCCCGCGAGGCAACCAGGGACGAGCTCCTCCGCTTCCACGACCCGCGCTACGTCGGTGCGTTCCCGTTCCCTTTTCCCCCACCTCGTCCCGACCTTCCCTGTACCGCGAGCTGACCCGCTTCGCCTGCATCTCCGCACAGACGCCATCCTCGGCACGGAAGACGGGGAGAGCTCCGCCTCCTCCGACGAAGACGACATTTCGAGCTCCCTCTCTTCCCCTCCACGTACCTTCGGCCTCTCCTCCCACTCCGATGAACCGCCTCGCAAGCGCAAGAAGGTCGACACGCTCGGCCTGCAGGACGATTGTCCCGTCTTCGATGAGCTGCCCGCGTACGTCAAGCTCGTCGCGGGTGCGTCGATGACCGCCGCGAGGGAGCTGAGGGACGGGAGGGCGGACGTCGCAATCAACTGGACGGGCGGGAGGTGCGCTTCTTCCCCTCTCTCGACTTCGGCGAGGTCTCATTCGACCATTGCAGGCACCATGGCAAGCGCGGCGAAGCAGCGGGCTTCTGCTACGTGAACGACATCGTCCTCGCCATCATGGAGCTCCGCTCCGCGCCGCAGCGAGCACCCTCTCCCTCCCCGCCCTCCTCACCCTCCTCGCCCTCCGCCACTCCTCCCCCGATACCTCCCCTCCCGCCGCGCATCTCCCGCGTACTCTACCTTGACCTCGACCTGCACCACGGCGACGGCGTCGAGTCCGCGTTCCTCGCCAGCCCCTACGTCCTTACCCTCTCGGTGCACCTCCACGCGCCGCTCTTCTACCCCTCTACGGGCGCGCTCTCCAGCACCGGCCCGCCCGAGCCCGCAGCAAAGGGCGCGCACCACGCGCTCAACGTCCCGCTCGAGCCCGGTGCGGGCGGAGAGACGCTTGCACGCGTTTGGGGCAGCTGCGTCGAGCGCATCAAGGAGGCGTACGATCCCGATGCGGTGGTCCTCCAGCTGGGGACGGACGGGCTCGCCGGCGACCCGTGCAAGGTGCGCTCTCCTTTCCCCCTTCCCGCCCCCCCCCCCCTGCCCCCTCCCTCCCACTCAACTGACCGCCCACCGCCCGCCTCCGCACAGGAGTGGAACCTCCCTCTCTCTGCGCTGGGCTTCGCGCTCGACCGCGTCCTCGGCTGGGGCAAGCGCACCCTCCTCCTCGGTGGAGGCGGGTACCACTCGGCGAACGCCGCGCGCGCCTGGGCGTACCTCACCTCTATCGCCGTGCGTCTCCCCTCCTCCTCATCTGCCCCGGGCGCGCTGACCCCACCCCACGAGCAGCTCGCGCACCCCCTCCCGCTCGACACGCCCATCCCGCCGGACCTCCCCTCCGCGGCGTACGCGGCCTTCGGGCCGGACTGGACGCTCGACGTTCCGTCTCTGTATGGCGTTCGAGACCGGAACACGGAGGCGACGCTTGGGAGGGTGGAGAGGGCTTTTGAGGGGTATGAGGGGAAGGTGCGGGAGCGGTGGGAGGGGAAGGGAAAGGGGAAGGGCACGCAGGAGGGGAGGAACACGGCGCAGCGGGAGGGAGCGGAGGCGGGAGGGGGTGAAGCAGGGCGCGGCGGCGGGGAGGACGGCGCAGCTGACGCGTAGCTTTCTGTCGCGGCGGGAGGGGCGGAGGGTTCCAACGACGCCGCTTTGCTCTTTCACTTGCTTGACGCCGTCGATAGGGTCGAGTGATAGCAAGCAGATTGCACGCAGGCGCGGACTACGCACAGTGTCGCGTCTCAGCGCGGGGACGGAGGAGTGGTAGACAGATTTATCGAAGGGAGCTGTACGGCACAGAGGGGTACGACGAAAAGACAACTAAGCGGAGGAAGGAGGATGCGCTCACTGCCGCGGCGTAGGGAGGAGGACGCAGAACAGGTTGATGCTCATCGCGAACGCGCCGCCAATGATCCAGGCTGACGAAGGGAGGGAGGGTCAGTCGGGCGGCATTGCTGCGGAAGAGGGAGAGAGCGACGCACCAAGAGCTGCACCCTCGGCCATGTGGAAGCGGAACATGAGCGCGAAGATCTGTGGGCGGGGACGAGCGTTAGTCGCGGTTGAGAAGGTCGAGAGTGGATGGAGGGCAGAAGACACACGATTCCGCCGAGGTTGCCGCTCGCGCCAACGAGGCCGGTCGAGAAGCCGTTCGAGAAAGGGTTGCAGTGCGGGACAAGCGAGCTGCGCGTGGTTGCCGGTCAATGCGATCAAAAGACCGACGAGAAGGAGCGGAGACGCACAAGTTCGTCCCGTTTGCGACTTCGCAGAAGATAGCGATGAGCGAGATCAGCCCCATCTGCACCGCCAGGCTGCGCGGCTCGCCGGCGCGGTGCATCGTGAGGTTGTAAAGCCCGAGCGCGAGGCTCATTGCGCCCTGGAGGACGCCGAGTACGAGCGTGATGTACTTCTTCGACTTGATCCCGTACCGCCGGTACAGCATGTCGGCGATCCAGCCGCCGGCGGGGCGCGTCACGAGGTTGAGGAAGCCGAAGACGGAGGTGTCTGTGGGCGAGGGAGGAGGTGCAGGGGGAGAAGCGCGTGCAGGACGACGTCAGCGGTAGGTTCATGCGCGGAACACCGCACTAGGGTTCGATGCAAAAATTATGCTGCCGCCGGAGGGGTCGCCGAAAGGAGGGTGGGAGGAGGAAACCCGCAAGAGGGAGGACGTACAGTACCCGGCCTGGAGCTGGCCAAAGCTTGCGCTCTTGTGCTCGGCGAAGAGGACGTTCGGAAGTGCACTGTCGACCGCGAGCTCGAAGCCGAAGCTGCAGACGGGGAAGTGGGTTAGCCTCAGCGCTTGCGAAGGTCGTCCACGGCGGAGACGGTGGAGACGGAGCGGACGCACGTGGTCATGTACATCAACGCCGGCAGCCAAGTGTACGGCTTGCTGACGATGTTGAGGAACGACTTCCACGTGAGCGGCTCGTTGACGGCGACGTCGAGCGGGATCTCGGCGCGCGCCTCCTCGTCCGCCTCGTCGTTAACAGCCTGGACGTGCGCATCGCCGGCCTGCTTCTCGCGCATCTTCTTCTCGACGACGGCGCGCTCGGAGGGGTCGAGCGTGGCGAGATGGCCCTGCTGGGCGGCGATGGCGGTTGCGGGAAGAGTGTGGCGCGCGCTCCACTTGCCTGCGGGTTGGGAAGGTCAGCTCGAGGTCCGCCAAAGGGGGCGAGGCAGGAGGGTACGCACCGGCAGGGTGGTCGGTACCGAAAACTACGGTCGCGAGCGCGACGCCGAGGAGGATGGGGACGGGGACGACGGCGAAGGCGGCGCGCCAGGCGGAGTGGCGGCTCAGGCCGCGGTCGTGCACGAGCGACTCAAAGACGCCGACCTGCACGACGAAGGTGACGCCACCGCCGAGGTTACCTGCGAGATAGCGGGCGCAAACGAGGAGGAACGACAAGGACCAGAGGAGGAGGGTGAGTCAGACGTGCGGGAGAAAGGGTGAGAAGCGGGAGAGGCGGGACGCACCCCATCCACCAACGAACGAGTTGGCCGTGCCGACGATCGACTTGTCGTAAAATGCCGTCGTCCAGGCAAGGCAGGGGACGAAGGTCGCCGAGGATACCGATGAAGAACCGCACGGCGTACAGCCCGTTGACGTCGGTGACAGCGCCAGCGAGGCCCGACGGGATGGCGCCGAGGACGAGAATGGCGGCCATGGTGAGACGCGGGCCGTACCGGTCGACGAGGGGGCCGAACGCGAACCGGCAGACGAGGTCGCGGAGAGCGCGACGATGTTCGAGTTGCCGATTTGCGCACTCGTGAGGTTGAGATCCTCGCGGATCGCTTCGGGGATGAGCGGCGGGAAGGCGAACCACGAAAGGAAGGCGACGAAGAAGCCGAGCCAGGCGACTGCGGGTTGAGAGGGAGGTCAGCGTGGGCGTAAGCGGAGGAGGAGGCATGGGGGCTCACGGTGGAAATTGATCGCGTACTGGTCGTTAAGCTTGAGGATCGGAAGCGTGTAGCTCTTGCCGTTGAGCGGGTTGACAACCGCCGGCTTCCACAGCGACGACCAGCGGAAGGGAGGAGGTCCACCGTGGAGGGCACGCGTCGCCTGGTCGGAGAGGACCTGCCCCTCGACGTCGCGCGTGTGTACGGGGACGATCTCGTTCGACTCGCGCTTCTCGATGTCGGACATGGCGGAGGTGGGTCGGAGGTAGAGGGTTTGCAGAGGTAAGAGGGTGCGGCGGGGTCGGGTTGGCGTGCCGATAGGGACGCGAGAAGGGGTTGATGCGAAGCAGCGGGCCCTCGAGAGAGCGCTGAGCGAGTGCTTGAGGGAGAGGAGAGGGAGAGCAGCGATAGAAAGGATAACGGCGAGGGCCAGAGCAGGGCGCACGATATCGTCCGAGGCCGCCTCCTCGCCAGGGCCAAGACCTAGCCCTACACCAGATAGGCGCGCCTGGAGCGTGAGCGGACAGCTGCCTGCGAGCAGGATGCCGTCGCGGACGAAGCGTTTGCGTCGAGGCGCGCCCCAATCTTGCGCTCCCGCTCGAGGAGTCTTGGCGGCGCGATTGCGAGATTGCGGGTTTGGCGCGCGCGGTTGCTGTGGGTGGTCTGCCCTTCGTAAGGAGGTGTTCTGCCCGCAGGAACGGCTTTGCGGCGCTGCAGGATGTTGCCGCTGGACGAGTGCGAGGAGGTCGACGCAGTCCGCCTTGCGGTCAAAGTCGCAATCCCGCGCATCTTTGCTCCCTTGCCTATGTTCGCTTCGATACCAGTGAGAAGCGCCTCACACGTTGCGCAGGACGGGGGCTGGCGGAGTAGGCGCTTCTATAGCACGAAGCACGGCGGGGCGAGGCGGACGCAACGCTTTGTCAATGAGCGAGGGTGAGGCAGAGGGTAATGATCTAACGACGCGGGATGCACAGAATGGTACGACATGGAGAAATCTAGGGATGAGGAGCTGCGGAAGCGAGACGGGAGGAGGATGGAAGAGAGGCTGCGGGTTATCTACTGCTGAGGAGTCGGGAGGAAGACGCAGAACGCGTTGACAGCCATCGCGAAGGCGCCGGCGATGATCCAGGCTGTGAGGTGGCGTAGGAGGAGCCGGAAGGAAGAGTAGGAGGGTAGCCAGAGGAAGGTTAGAGCGGGTTGAAGCGAGGCAACGGGAAGGGAGACGCACCAAGACTGTAGCCTTGCGCGATGTGGAAGCGGAACCTGCATGGGTGAACATGTGCACGTCAGCACACCGGCGGGGCGAACGGGCGACAGTGATGAGTGGCGGGCAGCCGCTCGAGTAGCTGGGAGGATGGGGCGTACATAAGTGCGAAGCAGATCCCGCCAAGGTTACCCATCGCGCCGACGAGCCCGGTCGTGAAGCCGTTCGAGAACGGGTTGCAATGCGGGACGAGCGAGCTGTGGAAGAAGATCGTCAGCGAGGCGGCGGAGGAAGCGAAGTCAAAGGAGGACGTACAAGCAGCATCCGTTTGCGACCTCGCAGAAGATGGCGAGCAGCGTGACGATCCCGAGCTGCACGCCGATCTCGGGTGCTCGCCGGCACTCCACTTGGCGCGAGTATACAGGCCGAACGTGAGCGCCATGCCGCCCATGAGGAAGCCGAGCACGACGGTGATGTACTTCTTCGCGCCGATGCCATACCGTGCGTAGAGGCGGTCTGCGATGAAGCCGCCGCTCGGGCGGGTGACGACGTTCAGGAAGCCGAAGATGGAGCCGTCTGCAAGGGGCGACGTGAGCGGTACGGACAAGAAGGGAGGGGGCGGAGACGCACAGTAGCCTGCCTTGAGCTGAGTAAGGCCGTTGTTGGCGACGAGCACGGATGCGATGTTGGCGTCGACGCAGAGCTCAAGTCCGAAGCTGTATGCCAAGGGGGGTCAGCAGGAGCTGTGAGAGCGGAGAGGGCGGACGCACGTCGTCATGTACATCAACGCCGGCAGCCAGGTGTACGGCTTGCTGACGATGTCGATGAATGACTTCCACGTGAGCGGTTCGTTGACCGCGACGTCGAGCGGGATCTCGGCGCGCGCCTCCTCGTCCGCCTCATCGTCGACAGCCTGGACGTGCGCATCGCCGGCCTGCTTCTCGCGCATCTTCTTCTCGACGACGGCGCGCTCCGACGGGTCGAGCATTGCGAGATGGCCCTGCTGGGCGGCGATGGCGGTCGCCGGGAGGGTATGGCGCGCGCTCCACTTGCCTGCGAGTTGAGAAGGTTAGCTCGAGGTCCGTCAAAGGCGGCGAGGGAGGGTGATGCGCACCGGCGGGGTGGTCGGTACCAAAAATGACGGTCGCGAGCGCGACGCCGAGGAGTATCGGGACGGGGACGACCGCGAAAGCAGCGCGCCAGGCCGAGTGCGGGCTCAGCCCGCGCGAGTCGACGAGGGACTGGAACGTCGCGACCTGCACGACAAACGTGACGCCGCCGCCGAGGTTGCCTGTGGCCGAGCGGGCGAGAGAGGAGGCGAAGGGGTTGGGAGGGAGGAAGGGCGAGACGCGAGGGTCAGATGTGCGAAAGGCGCTGCGAGCGGAACAGGCGAGACGCACCCCATCCGCCGACGAACGAGTTCGCCGTGCCCACGATCGACTTGTCGTAGAATGCCGTCGTCCACGCGAGGCAGGGGACGAAGGTGGCGCCGAGGATGCCGATGAAGAAGCGGATCGCGTAGAGGCCGCTCACGTTCGAGATGGTGCCCGCGAGACCTGAAGGGATGGCGCCCATGACGAGGATCGCCGCCATCGTCAGGCGCGGGCCGTAGCGGTCGACGAGCGGGCCGAACGCGAACCGGCAGACGAGCGTTGCGAGGAGGGCGATGACATTCGAGTTGCCGATTTGCTCCGTCGTGAGCTTGAGGTCCTTCTTGATCGCCTCGGGAATGAGTGGCGGAAACGCGAACCACGAGAGGAAGGCGACGAAGAAGCCGAGCCAGGCGACTGCGGGAGAAGACGGTGAGCGACCGGCGGCGGGAGGAAAGGAGGACGGATCATTCGTCTCCTTCGCTGGGAGAAGAGCCTCGACGCACGGTGGAAGTTGATGGCGTACTGGTCCGTCAGGCGGAGGATTGGGAGGGTGTAGCTCTTGCCGTTGAGCGGGTTGATGACGGCTGGCTCCCACAGCGAGGCCCAGCGGAAGGGCGGCGGGCCGCCGTGCAGGGCGCGCTTCGCTCCTTCGCTGAGCGACTGCTCCTCGATGTCGTGCGTCGACGCCGCGACAATCTCGTTCGAACGGTGCTTCTCGATGTCGGACATGACGGAAGACGAGGGCTAGAGGAGGGAGGAGGGAGAGGTCGACAGAGGGACAAGGTCGAGCAGCTGTGCGTTGGCGGAGAGCGTGCAGTCGTTGACGGCGAGAGAGATAGAGAAGGATAGCCAGGGAGGAACAGCGAGCGAGACGCCCTCGTCGTATCGAGGACGGCCCTTGATGTGAGTGGGCGAGGCGCGTGTAAATTTGGGCACAGGCGCTGTGCAGCGATACGAGAGCGCGTCCTGAGCAGCAGGGACGTCCGCGCCGCGAGCGGACTCTGCGCCGCGAACCCCTTGTCGACGTCGAGCGGAGATGAAGCGCGCGAAACCTGAGCGAGCGGCGAGGGTTTCGTCCCGCCATCAATCTCGTCCGCCAGCTGCGACGCGCTCGCAGGCTGTGGGAGCTGCTCTGCTTGAGCTGGGGGCGAGCGGAGGAGGGCAGCGAGTGGGCGTCCCACCCGCGCTCCCTCCCGTGCGCCGCTCGCGCTGCTGCTGCTGGGCAGCGCGGTGGGAGAGGGCAACCAATGAGGAGCGCTTGGTTTCAGGATCCGGCGCGGACGTCTTCCCCCGCTTCCCCGTATCACGAAGGCGGGAGCCGGCGTGCCTGGGCGAACTGACATCCTCGCCGCTATCTTCCTCGCCTCTCCTGCGCGCTGTGCTGGCCTGCTGCTCCCTGCTACTCACGCGCTCGTCGAATCTTCCGACTCAGCCCCAGCGCACTCTCACCCACCTCTTGACCTCGTCCTCCTCGAACACGCTCAACAGCATGGTGCCAATCGCCTCGACCTCGATGGTGTCGACGGCGAGCTCCAGGCAGACCATCTTCGTTGTGGTGCGTCCCCATCCTTTTTGCGTACAGGAGTAGGCAGGTGGGCCGGAGCGAGGGCTGAGACGGCGTGCTGCCGGCGCGCCGAACGACCAGCCTCACAGGATGACCCGCACTGACCTTACCTGCTCGCTTCGCAGGGCCTCGGCATGGTCGGCATGGCATTCATCGAGAAGATGCTCGACCTGGACAAGGACGCCGGGCGGTACTTCATCCGCACGTGCGGCGAGGAGGACCACCTCGCGTACAACCGCGTCGGCCTGACCGAGTACTTCCAGCACCGCAACGTCAGCGACCTCTACCTCAATACCCCGTCGTGGTACGCCGACCAGCTGCCCGACCGCTTTGCGTACAGCACCGGCGAGCGCGTTACGGAGATCGACCCGGTGAACAAGAACATCTTCACCTCGAGGGCAACGTCTACCAGTGCGTCCTCTCGGTATCACGTGCAAAGAAGCGTGCTAACCTTGCTTCCCGCCCGCAGGTACGACCTCCTCGTCATGGCGACCGGCTCAAACGGCGCGCTTCCTCCCTACGTCTCGCCCGAAGAAGCCGCACGGACGAAGGGCGTCTTCGTCTACCGCAACGTCGCCGACCTCGAGGCGATCATGGCCTACGCGGACCAGCCCGACGTCAACCGCGCATCCGTCGTCGGAGGGGCTTCTCGGCCTCGAGGCGGCGAAGGCGGTCTACGACCTGCCGACCATCCCCGACGTCAACATCCTCATCCGCCAGAACTACCCGCTGAACCGTCAGCTTGACGCGGCGGCGGGCGAGCTCGTCCTGAACAAGATCGAGGGCATGGGCGTTAGGGTCCTCACGGGGTGCGAGCCCCAGGCGATCACGACGAAGGAGAACGCGAACGGCGAGCGCGTCTTCACGGGCTTCGAGCTGCCGGACGGCGAGAAGCTGGAGAGCGACCTCGTGCGTCTTCTCTCCTTCGGTCGACCCGCGCTGCGTCTGACCAGCTTCTCCTGCAGGTCATCTACGGCATCGGTATCTCGCCGCGCGATGAGCTAGCCTCGGCGGCGGGCATCAAGGTCTCCTCCCGCGGCGGCATCGAGGTCGGCGACGACCTCATGACGAGCGACCAGGACGTCTACGCTATCGGCGAGTGTGCCTCCTGGCGCGGCAACGTGCGTTCTCCGCTTCCCTCCGACGTCTCGCTCGCTCATCATCCCTCGAGCACGCAGACGTACGGTTTGATCGGTCCCGGCGTCGAGATGGCCGACATCCTTGCGTTCAACCTCACGCAGACGAGCGGGCATGCACCGCGGCGGATGAACGCGCCCGACCTGTCGACCAAGCTCAAGCTCATGGGCGTCGATGTCGCGTCCTTTGGCGACTTCTTCGCCGATGAGCGCATGCTCAAGGAGGCAGAGCGCGCTGAGAAGGAGGCCGAGGCGGCGCAGCAGAGCGAGGGCGTCGCCATCTCGACGTTCAAGCCGAGCCGCAAGCGCCCTCGCAACACGCGCAACGACCCGATCAAGTGCCTCACCTATCACGACCCGATCTCGGCCACGTACCGCAAGTACATCTTCACCTCGGACGGCGCTCACCTCGTCGGCGGCATCGTGTGTCGCGCCCCTCTCCACCCGCCTGATCTCCGTCTGACAGCTGTTCCTCGCACAGATGATCGGCGACACGGGCGCGTTCACCAAGCTCGTCTCGATCGTCAAGAAGAAGAAGAAGCTCGACGTCCCGCCGTCCGAGTTCATCCTCGGCGCGAAGAAGGCGGACGACGACGACGGCGCCGACCTCGACGACGACACGGTCGTCTGCTCGTGCCACGCGACGACCAAGGGCGCCATCGGACAGTGCGTCAAGGATGGTATGGTCGACCTCGCGGCGATCAAGTGCAAGACGAAGGCCGGCACGGGCTGCGGCGGCTGCGTCCCGCTCATCACCAACATCTTCAAGGCCGAGATGAAGAAGGCCGGCAACACGGTCACCAACCAGTGCGTCGCCCTCGACACGCTCGCTCGAAAACGTCGCGCTGACCCATGGGCGGCCCGCAGCCTCTGCTCGCACTTCAAGATGTCGCGCGCCGACCTCTTCCAGGTCGTCAAGGTCAAGCGGTTGCGCGACTTCCGCTCCATGCAGGCCGCCTCCGTCAACCCCGACGCAACCGGCTGCGAGCTGTGCAAGCCCGTCATCGGCTCGATCCTCGCGTCGCTCTACAACGAGATGATCCTCAAGCCGAAGCACCACGGCCTCCAGGACACGAACGACCGCTTCCTCGCCAACATTCAGCGCAACGGCACCTTCTCGGTCGTCCCGCGCATGGCTGGCGGCGAAGTTACGCCCGACGGGCTCATCGCGGTCGGTCGCATCGCGAAGAAGTACGGCTTGTACACCAAGATCACGGGCGGGCAGCGCGTCGACATGTTCGGCGCGCAGAAGGCCGACCTCCCCGACATCTGGGAGGAGCTCATCGCCAGGGATGGAGTCGGGCCACGCGTACGGCAAGTCCCTCAGGACGGTCAAGTCGTGCGTCGGCTCGACGTGGTGCCGCTATGGCGTCGGCGACTCGGTCGGCCTCGCGATCGACCTCGAGAACCGCTACCGCGGCGTGCGCTCGCCGCACAAGTTCAAGGGCGGCGTGTCGGGTTGCGTGCGCGAGTGCGCCGAGGCGCAGTCGAAGGTGCGTCGTCCCGACTCATACGTCCCTCGCTCTCCAACGGGTTGCTAACGCACTCCGTGCTCGCCCCTGTAGGACTTTGGGCTGATCGCGACCGGTGCGCTTGGCCTTCTCAACCTGGTCTTCCTTGCGCTCGTCCCGCTCACACTCCTTCTCCCGCTCTGCAGACAAGGGCTGGAACCTCTTCATCGGCGGCAACGGCGGCGCGAACCCGCGGCACGCCGTCCTCTTCGCGACCGACGTCCCGCCGTCCAAGGTCGTCCGCCTCGTCGACCGCTACGTGCGCCCGTCTCCCTTCCTTCCCGGTCATGCACACAGATCTGACGCTCGCCGCCCCGCAGCTCATGCTCTACATCCGGACCGCCGACAAGCTCCAGCGGACGGCGCCTTGGGTCGAGAGCTTCGAGGGTGGCGTCGACAAGCTCCGCAGGATTCTCATCGACGACGAGCTCGGCATCTGCGCCGACCTCGAGGCGGAGATGGACAACCTCATCGGGTGCGTTCCGCTATTTCCCCGTTCGACCGCGGCGCCGATTCTGACTCGCTTCGCACGACTCGCAGGACGTACAAGGACGAGTGGGCGGCGGCGGTGCAGGACCCCGAGCTGCGCAAGACGTTCAAGCAGTTCGCCAACACGGACGAGCGGCGCCTCGGTTCGGACCTGATTGACGAGCGCGGGCAGCAGCGCCCCGCCGACTGGCCAAAGAACTTCCCCGGGCAGCGCTTCGTCGACGAGGACATCCGGACGCCGCGCTCGCAGTGGCGGTACGTCCCGTTGCGACGGTCGCGGACCTATCGCCGACGGAGGACAACACGACGAGCTGCGCGGTGCGGTATGGCGAGGACACCCAGCTTGCGATTTTCCACGTCCCGAAGAAGGGCTTCTTCGCGACGCAGCAAATGTGCCCCCGTGCGTCTCGCTTCTCTCTCTCCTCTACCTGCGTCTTCCGCTGACTCGCCATACCCCCGCAGACAAGCGCGCCTTCATCCTCGAGCACGGCATCATCGGTGACGACGCGAACGGCCACCTCTACGTCTCGTGCCCGCTGCACAAGCGCAACTTCCGCCTCGACACGGGCGAGTGCCTCAACGACGACGAGTACAAGATCCTCGCGTTCGACGTCAAGGAGGAGAATGGCGATCTGCTCGTGCAGCTCCGCCGCCGGACGAGCTCGACGCGCTCATCGGGTGCGTTACGCCTTCCTCGTTCCCCTCGCGCTCTCGCCGGACGGGAGCTGACGTACATTCGACTCATCTCAGCTCGTCGAAGTGGATGGTGCGCAAGGCGACCGCCGAGGCGTACGGCCGCAATGCCGCGACCAAGATCGAGTGCGTCGCGCACTCCCTTGCCTCCTCCCGTCCCCGTGACTGACCGACTCCTCCTCGCCTGCAGGATCATCGGCCCGAACGGCGAGGTGGACGAGGACAAGAAGGCCGCGGGGACGGAGTGCGGCGAGGCGGACAAGGCGTGTGGCGAGCACAAGCTCGAGTGGTGAAGCGGCGGCGGGCGGTGGGCGGTCTCTTCTTGTTCTCCTCGCATCCGCAGTGCCTCCGTGCCCCCTTGTAGACGTCTAGATGGTCCGTGCAGCGCGCTTTTCAGTTCTGCGTGAACGAAATAAACGGCCTCCGTGCTCCCTCGTCTCGTTCCATGATTCCATCGCACCACCCATCAAGCGTCCGCCTCAGCACCCGACATCTTGGCGAGTGCGCTGGTGGCGTGGTCGTGCGTGGTCGGGGACGTCCAGCTCGCCGCTGCTCCTGCCCTCGAGCGCGTTATCTTTCCCTTCGCCAGAGTCCGCTGGCGGCGCTTCCAACCCTTCGGACGGTCGGGCAGGGCTCGTGCGAAAGCGGACGGTGCGCAAGTGCAGGCAGAAAGCGAGCGCGTCGCCTGCGATCCGGCGGCGGACTTCCCCAGATACGGCGATTGTGGAGATTGCCCTGAGGAGGAGGTGCTCGTCTGCTCGCTCTGCAGCACCAGCAGCGAGTCTGCGAGCGCGGATACGCTCAACCACACCTATTCGACTCTCTCAGCGACCTGCGCCCTCCTCTGCTGGACGACGCCTGCTCGCCCCCGTCTCATCAGCTCGACCATGGCTCTCCGTCCGTTTTCCTCGTCGTCGTCGTCCGATGAGGTTCCTGCCCGTCCACCGCACCGACAACCCGCTCGCCGTCGCCCAAGCCCGCCCAGCTCGGCGCCGCAGGCCTCCCTTCGCCTTTCTACCCGCCATCACTCGCCGACGTCGAGGCGTCCTCCCGCAGCATGCGCCCGACCCGCTGCCCATCGAGTGCGCTCCTCACTCTCTTTGGGGCCGTTTACGCGTACTGACGAACCCTGCAGGTTCCCGCCTCTCCGTCGACGAGCAAGCGGCCGATCGAGGCCGACGCGCTGACCAAGGGCACGCCCGACGAGTGGATCCCGCGCGATGAAGCGCTTGTTCGCTTGACCGGCGCGTACTCTGCCGCTCTCCTCTCCCGACGACGCGCTGACCCGCCTCGGGGATGCAGGCAAGTGGCCGTTCAACTGCGAGGCGCCGCTCCCCGACCTCTGGGAGGCCGGCTTCCTGACGCCGACTCGTCTTTTCTACGTCCGCAACCACGGCGTCGTCCCTCGCGTCACGCAGCAGGATGCGAGCGACTGGACGATCGAGATCAGCGGGCTTGTCAACCGGCCCTGCACCCTCACCCTCGCCGACCTCATCGACCCCGCCAAGTTCCAGACCGTCACCCTCCCCGTCACACTCGTCTGCGCCGGCAACCGCCGCAAGGAGCAGAACGTTGTGCGCAAGAGCCTCGGGTTCTCGTGGGGCCCGGCTGGCCTCTCCACCGCGCTCTTCACGGGCGTCTACCTCGCCGACGTGATCGACTACGTGCAGCCGCGCGCCGAGGGCACGTTCGGCCAGCCGGGCTACCGTAGGCCCGAGCACGTCATCTTCGAGGGCGCCGAGGACCTGCCCAACGGCAAGTACGGGACGAGCCAGCGCCTGAGGTGGGCGAGGCAGAAGGAGAAGGGGATGCTGCTCGCGTGGGCGATGAACGGCGAGGTGCGTTCCTTCCCTTGAATAATGCCTCGAGCTTCACTGACCAACTCTCCGCGTACAGGCTCTCGAGCCCGATCACGGCTTCCCCCTCCGCCTCGTCGTCCCCGGCCAGATCGGCGGACGCAGCGTCAAGTGGCTCAAGAAGATCGAGGTGTCGGACAAGGAGTCGCAACACCACCTGCACTTCTGGGTGCGCTCCTCCCCGCGAGGATCCGCGGCTCTTCGCTGACTTCCACTCCCTCGTCTCGCAGGACAACAAGGTTCTCCCGACGACGCTGACGGGAGAGCAGGCTCGCGACGAGCGCGACTGGTGGTACGACCCCAAGTACATCATCAACGACCTCAACGTCAACGCCGCCATCGCCCGCCCCGCGCATGACGAGAAGCTCGTCGTCCCCTCCGCCGCACCCAACCCCTCCGCCTCGCCCGCGACCTACGCCGTCGAGGGCTACGTCTACGCGGGCGGAGGGCGGCGCGTCACGCGCGTCGAGGTCACGCTCGACGACGGCGCGACCTGGACGCTCGCCGACATCTCGTACCCCGAGACGCGTTCCGGCAGGTCCCGTTCGAGGCAAGGTCTGGGGCGCGTTCGACACGCACGAGCGCGACGAGTGCTTCTGCTGGGCGTTCTGGCGGCTCGAGATCCCCGTCGAGAAGCTCTCGGAGGCGGGGTCGGTCGCGGTGCGCGCGATGGATGAGAGCTTGCACCTCATGGGCAAGACGATGTACTGGAAGTGCGTCGCCCGTCTTCCTCTCGTACTAGCTGAGCGGCTCACTGACGCTTCTCTTCCGCGCAGCCCGACTGGCATGATGAAGTGCGCTTCGCCGTCTCTCTCTCTCGCCGCCCTCGTACTGACGCGCCTCGCCCACGCGCAGCAACTGGTGGTTCCGCATCGCCATCCACCGCTCGACGGACGCATCGGGCAACACGGTCCTCACGTTCGAGCACCCGACGATGCCGGGCCTACAGCCCGGTGGGTGGATGGACCGGCTCAAGGAGGCAGGGCTCGACCCTGCGAACCCGTCCTTCGCCAAGGTCTCGCCCGAGGCGGAGAAGCTCGCCGCGCAGGCAAAGGCGGCTGCCGCGGAGGCGGCGCCGCAGGTCGTCATGACCAAGCCGGGCGTGTCGCGGCAGATCACGCTCGACGAGCTCAAGGCGCACAACACGGAGAGCGAGCCGTGGTTCGTCGTCCATGGCGAGGTGTACGACGGGACGCACTTCCTCAAGGACCACCCGGGCGGCGCGGAGAGTATCACGCTCGTCGCAGGTGAGGACGCCTCGGAGGATTTCATGGCCGTGCACTCGACCGACGCGCGGAGGCGCCTCGCCGACTTCCACATCGGCACGCTCGTCCGCCCGAGCAGCAGCGGCCCCGACGCTCTCGCCGCTCTTGCGGGCGAGCCCGCCGCGCCCGACCCCATCTTCCTCTCCAAGACCAAGTGGAAGGGTGCCAAGCTCGTCTCGATCGACTACGTCAACCACGACTCGCGCGTGTACCGCTTCGCGCTCGAGCACCCGGAGCAGCCGCTCGGCCTCCCCGTCGGGCAGCACGTCTACGCGCGTTTGAGGCGCAAGGCGGGCGCGAAGGACGGCGAGAGGGACGGCAGGACCGTCGAGGGCGAGTTGGTGCAGCGCGCGTACACGCCTGTATCGCGGCATGGCGCGCAGGGGTTCCTCGACTTGCTCATCAAGGCGTGCTCTCTCGATCCTCTCGCTCGGAAGGACCCGCGCTAACGCTCATACACCCGCAGGTCTACTTCCGCACGCCCGCGTTCCCCGAGGGCGGTAAAATGTCGCTCGGCTTCGAGGAGCTGCAGGTCGGCGACGTGGTCGAATTCAAGGGCCCGCTCGGCTCGTTCGAGTGGCTCGGTGCGCCCTTTCCCATCTTGTCCGCTCGTCCTCGCGGATACTGACTCGATCTTCGTCGCCGCAGGCAAGGGCACGTGCAGGTGGCGCGGCGTCGAGCGCAAGGTCGGGACCATCGGCATGATCTGCGGCGGGTCGGGTGCGTCGCGCTCACCTCGCGGCGTGTGCTGATACTGATCCGTACCCTCGCAGGCATCACGCCCATCCTGCAAGTCCTGCGCGGCATCGTGCACGACCCGGAGGACACAACGACGCGGGTCCACCTC
Source organism: Rhodotorula kratochvilovae (assembly GCA_019926025.1). Taxonomy (NCBI): domain Eukaryota; kingdom Fungi; phylum Basidiomycota; class Microbotryomycetes; order Sporidiobolales; family Sporidiobolaceae; genus Rhodotorula; species Rhodotorula kratochvilovae. Next base: position 197,867 of record JAHSUG010000003.1, on the reverse strand, counting down.
CTCAACGCGAATCGCACCGAGGCGGACATTCTCTGCCGCGCAGACCTCGACGAGCTCGCGCAGCTCGCGGGCAAAGCGCGCTACACGCACCACCTCGTCCTCTCGCAGGGCCCCGACGACTGGCCCTTCTCGCGCGGCCGCGTCGGCCGCGAGCACCTCGAGCGGCACCTCCCCCCGCCGGAGGAGGACGCGCTCGTGCTCATGTGCGCGCCGCCTGCGATGCAGGAGATGGTCAAGGTGCACCTCGCCGAGCTTGGGTGGGACGTGGCGAACCAGGTCGTCATTTTCTGAGCGGCGCCGTTGTGGGCGGGGAGGAGGAGGCCTCCGGAGGAGGTGTTGATCGTCGCTAGATTTGTTCTTCTGTTGTACGGCGCTTCGCCCCTTCGTATTCCGTCCTGTTTGCGCCATTCCGTGCAGTATCAGTGCGCATCTGCCTGTTCTCGCGCTCGCAAAGGATCATACCGTCGTGAAGGTCCTTCTCCTCGTCTCCCGCTGCTTCGTTCCGCTTCTCCAACACGTTCCGCGCGGTCCACCTTCCGCTGCGAGGATCAGCTTTCAAGGCGCTGCACCCGACCCAGTCAAAGGGGAGACATTGGCAACCCCCGCCTTGAGCGCGATCGCTCCTTCCCCTCATCCTCGACATCTTGCTTCCTTCTTACTCGCTCGAGCGCTTCTCCGTGCACCCTCTCCTCTCCGCCCACACGCCAGAGTCACGTCCAGCAGCTCGCCCAGCCTCACGAGCTAGCGGGATGGACCCGGTCGCGAGCACTTCGTCCGCGACCGGCTTTCACGCGCGACCCGCGCGGACGGGCGAGAAGCGCGCAGCTGCAGGCGCAGCGGGGACCACTGTGCGTCTCTCCAGCTGTTCAGCGTCTTCTCCTGGCGTGCGTTGCATGCTGACGGACCTTCGACCCTCGTCCCGACTGATGAGGATCTCAGGAGACAACGACGGGGACGCCGGGCAAGCGCTCCAAGCCGAGGCAGCCCCTGAGCTGTGCAGAGTGCCGCAGGTCCGTTCCGCGCTTCTCGCCCTCCGTTGGAGAGGTTCCGACCTGCTCCTTCCCCACCCGCGAGTCGAGCGGGTGGGACAAGTGTGCTGGCGAAGCTGACGATTTTCCTGCGTGCAGGCTGAAGCTCAAGTGTGACCGCGTCTTCCGTGCGTAGTGCGCGCCCCTGTCGACTCAGAACCTCGCTCACCTTCCGCTTCCACCCGCCCTTCCCGACGGTCTTTCCCTCTCAGCCTGCTCCGCCTGCCGCAAGCGCGACTGCGCCGATATCTGCCCCGTCGGGACCGCCAAGCCGCCCGGCCGCGCCGTCCGCATCGCCGCAGAGTTCGGCGCGCTTCTCCGCCGCGTTGACGAGCTCGAGTCGCTCGCCCGCGAGCTCGGCGCCGCAGAGCGGATCCCCCCGCCGCTGAACCTTGAGGAGGCGACGAAGCGGTCGACGTCGATCACGAAGGCGCTCGAGGCGGAAATCGAGCGCGGTGAACGCGGCGGAGGCGCGTCCGGGGGCGCGCACGACGGCGCGCACGAGGACGACGACCAGGTGTTTGCGGAGGAGGACGAGGACAAGCCGGATGACGAAGCCGTGCAGGCGGTGCTCGTCGGCGTTGGGTCGCTCAGCATTGCCGAGAGCGGGAGGACGAGGTTCTTGGGGTCAGCGTACTATTACGAGGTGCGCATCCCCCCTCCTCCTCCTCTCCCACTCCTCAAACCGCCAACGAGTTCCCGCCGCAGGAGAACGCCGAACACGACACGGACAGCGTGCACAGCTCGAGCCTGGACGAACCGCCCGGCGACGACATCACGCGCTTCCCGTACGTCCAGATCGGCAACGCCTACCCGAAGGCGTCGGAGCTCGAGCGCCTGCGAGGGTACCTTCCCGACGAGGCGGAAGGGCGGCGGCTGTCGGAGAACTACGTAAGTGCCCTCTTCACCCGAGAAGAGACGATCCTGACGATCCTGCCCTGCCCGGCGCAGTGGAAGTACCTCTCCTTCCAGTTCACGCCGCTCGAGGAAGAGGTGTTCTGGGACGACTACTGGCCATCCGCCTATGTGCCGAACGACCCGCACGGCACCAAGCTCGCCGCCGTCTTCATCGTCCTCTCCCTCGGCTGCATCTTCGATCCCGCCTCTCCCGCCACCCCGAACGCCGACGCGCACCACTACTTTGTCCTCGCGCACAACACCCTCGCAGCCTCGCGCTTCCTCGCCAACTCGACCCTCGCCGGCATCCAGACGCTCCAGCTCTCAGCGAACTTCCTCCTTAACTACCACGACTTCCACCAGGGCGCCGAGACGCTCTGGCCCATTCTCGGCATGGCGAGCCGCATGCTCGTCACCCAGGGTCTGCATCGTGACGGCGTCAATTTCGGGCTCACCGGCGCTGAGCTGAATCGCCGTCGTCGCGTCTTCTACGAAGTGCGCCGTCCCTCCTTTCCCTTGTCGCTCGACTCTTGTCTCTGTGCCATCCTGACGGTTCTGTCCACCGCCAGCTCATTACGCTCGAGCGGATGCAAGCCTTCATCTCGGGCCGGCCCTACACGCTGCAAGCCGCTCACTTCGACACCAAGATGCCCGACGGCGCCGACGCCTACCAGCGGCAGAAGTGGAACATCGGCCTCCTCATCGGCAAGGTCGTCGACCGCGCCTTCTCCGTTGCGACGCCCTCGTACGCGACCATCCTCGCGCTCGACCAGGAGCTACGCGACCTCGTCAAGGAGACGCCCGCCGAGTGGCGCCCGGCGCGCTCCCGCCCGACGCGTTCGTCAGCAAGCCGTCGGGCATCCCGCAGCTCCCGCCGTCAACGGACGGGCCGGAGGAGAAGGACCTCGTCCACCGCATGCGCGCGCACACCTCGACCAGATGTTCTCGCAGGTCTTGTGTGAGTCGATCTTTGCTCTTCGCGCCTTCCCATGGCGCTCCCGTACTCCCCTCTCTCCCCTCCCTTCCCTCCTTTCACCCGTCCTCCTGCTCGCGCGACTGATTCGCTCCTTGCCCGCAGTCTACCTGCACAAGCCCGCCTTCGCGCAGGCGCTCCTGAAGAACTCGGACGAGCCGCTCAAGTCGCCGTGGGCGGCGAGCGTTGCCGCCGTCTCGCTCGAGACGGCCGTCTACCTCCTCGCCGTCGCCAAGTCGTGGAACCGCCTTCACCCGATCTGCTCGCGTTGGTGGCAGTGCGTACTGACCCCTTTCTCGCCAAGATGGTGGACTAACAGCTTGACACGCGCAGCATCTACTTCCACGCCTTCGCCGCCTCGGTCGCGCAGTCCTCGCTCGTGATCAAGTCGCCGCGCTCGATGCTCGCGCCCCATGCCTGGTCGCAGCTGAACGAGGCGGTCGCCATCTTCGAGACTGCCGGCGCGACCGGCGCGCCCGTTGCTGCCTTCGTCCCGCGCCTTCGCATCCTCCGCGACAAGGCGTACCTCTCGCTGCAGAACGTCATCTCGGTCCCGCTCGGGCTCAGCGCGGGTCAGCCGCCCGCAGACGTCGCCGACTCGCTCGCCGAGGGCACCGACGCAAGCCTCTTCATCCTCGGCCCGCCGACGCGCCTCGAGCGCAAGCAGCGAAAGAAGCACTCGCTCAGCGCGCGCGGGTCGTCCGCCGGCGACGGCATGTCCCCGGACGGCGCCTCGCCCAGCACGGCGCTCGCGCAGATGCTCGGCGGCGCGCCCGCGCTCTCGGAGCAGGCCCCGCCCGTCGCGATGCTCGCCGCGCCGGGCGGACCCGAATCGCAGGCGTACCACCCGCTCGACGCGCCGATCCTCCCGCGCCAGCAGCTCGCGGCGGCGACGACGCAGCCAGCTGCGGCGAAGTACCTCGCGGCGGTGCAGCACCCCGCGCATGCGGACCCGTACCCGCCTCAGCCGCTGTACCACCATCCGCCGCCGCAGCCCTACCCGGGCTCATCGTACGCGAGCCCGGCGTCCGCTGGACCCTCGACGGGCCCGCAAACCCCGACGACGCAGGCGTACGTGCAGGCAGCTGCACAGGCCGCTGCCGCCCAGGCTGCCGCGGCGCAGGCCGCGACGTCGGGCGCCGCTCGCCGCGCGTCTGCGGCATCGCTGTACGACCCGAGCGACCTTGTCGCGCAGCAGCGCTTCTCCGCGCACGCACCGCTGCAGCCGCAGCAGGCCCGCTCGCCTCACTCAACTCGGCCTTCTTCCCCAGCCCGCCGCTCGCGTCCGCCTCCTCGTCCGCGGCAGGCAGCTACGCGCCGCACCCGCAGGGCACGTTCGCGCCCGCCCCTGTGCCGTACGCGAGCCCGCAGTTCACGTTTGCGAACTTTGCGACGGCGTTCCCGCTTGCGGCTGTCGGCGGGGAGGCGGTGGGGGGTGGGGCGGGAGCGCCGGCGCAGGCGGGGTTGGTGGAGCAGGGGACGCAGGCGCAGGGAATGGGAGGCGGCGGGGACGGCTGGGCGTGTGCGTGTTCTTCCCACTCGTTGGGAGCGTTGCTGACACTCCTGGTTCCTGCAGGGTTTGACGTGCTTGGCGGGACGGGCGGCGCGCCTTCTCCGCTCGACTTTAGCCGCTTCACCGAGTGATGGCTGCGCTTAGGATGCCGGCCACGTGGAACGCAACACGAACTTCTTGCTTTCGACCTCTCGCGGGAGGCGGGGAGCGATGCGAAAGCGCGACTAGCCAGCTAGTCGAGCGTGATGACCTCCACCCTCTCCCGCTGCAGCGCCTGCAGCTCCTCGACCAGCACGCCGAGCGCGAGCCACCCCCAGGTCCTCAGCCCGATGAGACGTCCCTCGCTCGTCCCGCTCCCGGCGCGCCTCTTCCCCTTCACATCGCGGGCCGCCTTCGCGCGGTCCTCACCCTCCTCAACCGCTGCATGCCACGCAGCCCACGCACTCGCGATTCTCCCCTCCACGCTCGCCCCGCCCACCGCGGCGCCGGGCATACCCTCGCGCATGAGCCGCCTCACGAGCGCGAACAGCTCGCCGGCCTGCTCGCGGCGCCGCGCGAGGCTCAGCTTGTCGTTCTTGTCGAGCTTGTGCGCGCCGAGCGAGACGGCGAGGAAGAGCGCCTCCTCCGCCAGGCCGGGTGAGCCCGCGCGCGGCGAGAGCGCGAGCAGCTTGGACAGCTCGGCGGAGAAGGAGGGGAGGTAGGCGCGGAAGTGGGTGACGAGTGCGGGCGAGGGCTCGGGGAGACGCGACGAGGGGAGATGCCGCAGCGGGAGGGCGGCGAGCGCCGAGGTGAGCGTGCGAGGGGTCGACGTTCGTGAGCGGGTCGTCGGACGTCCCGCCGTGCAGCGAAGGTGCGTCGAGCGCCTCCTCGCTGATGGCACGCCAGAGCTGCCCGAGCGCTTTTGGCGAGCGATACGAGTCCGGCGCGTCGTTCGCGAGGAAGTCGGGCCAGCCGCGGGGCGGGACGCGCGGAAGCACGTCGTACGGAACGAACGTGCCGCTCTTGGCACTATCGACGCAGTCGGCTGCGTGCTCAGAGCTGTCAGGCGGGGCAGCGAGGGGACGGGCGAGGTGCGGCGCACAGTGCAGTTGGGCGAGCTTCAGGCAGTCGGGGTGGTACGGCCCTGCGGGTACAGGTCGGCGAGGTGCAGCTGGCTGCGAGCGGGCGAGCAAGTCAGCGGTGGGCCTAGGAGGAAGTGCCAGCGCAAGACTTGCCGAGTAGCGACAAGGCCGGTGCGGTCGCGCGTGACGACTGCGCGAGCGTAAGAGGATCAGCCTGGCGGTCTCAAACGCTCCTCGACTCGCCGAGGTGAGGAGGCGGAGGGAGAGCGGGCGTACACTCGAAGAAGAAGTCCGCGCCGTCCGCGACGGTGACCTCCCGGTCGAGCTTGACCGTGCGGGAAGGGTCATACGCCGCAGGCGGCGAGATGCGGCTCGGCAGCGGGACGAGGCCGCCTGCTGCGTGAGGAGGAGGTAGACATCGCTGCGGGCGGGAAGACTCAGCTTGGGAAGGTCGACCAAGGTAAGAGAGGTCGGCGCACCCGTCGAGATCGCCTTTAACCAAGCATTTGAGACGGTCAGTTCGAGTCTACAGCGTGGAGAGGAGAGACGCACCGCCCGCAAGCATCGAGGGAGTGACCTCGCGCCTGCGAAAGCGAAGGGATAAATCGTCAGGACTGCGGGACTGGAGCGAGAGAATAGCGGACGCACCGTGGCAGGGGAACACAACGCAGTTGGTGAGCCCCCTGATGCGCTCGCCCGCGCCCCTCGGCAGCCTCCCGACGGCCCTGACGAGCCGGAGGTCGCCGGGGTGGTTCGTTGGCGAGCGCGAAATCGCGACCGTCCCGCTGAGGTACTCGTTCGAGCCGTCGCTCCGCACAAGCCGGACGTACACCTCGTCAGCGGCGAGACAGCCGTCGACGTCGAGGCCGCCGACGAGATTGTAGCACCCCGGGAGCGGGATCCGTCCCGAGTGCTTCATGTCCCGCAGGGCGTGGACGACGGCGGCATCGAGGCAGCGCGCGACGAACGGGTTGAGGAAGGCGGACGTCGCGGCGGACGAGTCGGTTGCGAGGAAGGCAAGCGTCGAGGCGAACGACGTCCCCGGCGCGAGGTTCCAGTCCTGCAGGAGCTTGACCGCCGACGGGAGTGCAGAGCGCGCCTTGCGGATCTGCCTCGACGCGGCGGACTGCAGGTCGAGGAAGCGCTGCGGCGGGACGCCGAGGTTCTCGAGGAGCGTGATGAGCGGGCGATTGAGGAAGGCTTGCCCGGCGTCGAACGTGCCGGCTATCGCGAGGTGCGTGAGGGCCGACTTGAACTTGACCTGCGACGGGCGGAGCGCGACGACCTTGCCCTCGAGCATCGGGTCGACCTGGAGCATGCCTGTACCGATCGGTTCAGCGGAAGTCCGGAAACGAGAGGAGCAGCAGGGACGCACCCTTGGCGCCACCCATACGGAATTGGAAGCACGTCGGCGCCTTCTGTCGCGTGCCGAGCTTGAGCTTGAGCGCCTTGACGACGTCCGCCGCAAGTGCAGTCGAAATGAGGCCGACGCCGTCGCTGAAGCACGAGCCTGAGGGCGACTCGACGTCCGGGATGAGGAGGATCTGGCTCGGGTCGAGCTGGAGCGTCGGCTTGGACGACGAGAACGCCTGGGCGATCCGCGCCATGTACTTGGCGGGGATGCAGCCCGTCTCGGTGCCCGCGAAGTCGCCGATGGAGCGGTGGATCAACTCGGGCGTGACGAGCTGGCCGGCGTCCGAGTACGGCGAAACGAAGAAGGACGAGCCGTTCTTGAGCCCCGACGACGACCACGCGAGGAACTTCCAGCTGCGCCCGCCGAGCTCGAAGCCACTGCGGAAGATCGGCTTGAACCGAGTCGAGGAGGTCGCCGTTGCGGTCGTTGAGGCGGCCGCCGTCCTCGGTGCGCACCGCGATGGAGAGGAAGTTCTGCGGCTGGCCCGAGGCGCGCATGATGGTGTTGGTGTCGTTGAGGACGGGGCCGGACAGGAGGAAGCGGGTAGGCGTGATGGTGACTTGGCGGACGAGCTGCGACTCGTCGGCATTGGCGAGGAGCTGGCCGAGCGACGACGAGTCGGTGACGGCCCGCCCGAGGAGGGTGCGGAGGTCGGCGAGGGAGAGCTCGGCGGGCTGCTGTGCGTGGACGCCGCGGAAGAACGGCAGCGTCGCCCCGACGATGACGACGTCCTCGTCGTCCTCGTCGCCGCTCGAGTCGGTTTCGAAGATGAGCGGGACGGGCTCCGTTTTGCGGCGCTTCTTGCGCATTTGCTGCGCCTCCCCTTCCGGATCCTGCGGCACGACGACGGAGGCGAGGCGAGCGCCACCGACGAAGGAGGGCTGCATGCGGCGCGCGGGCCCCGCCCACACAGGCTCCGTCTTGCGGCGCTGGCGACGCGGTGCTGCGACGCCGCCCGACGATGTGGCGACCGGCGCCTTGTTCTCCTTTTCGCCGGTCGGCGTGCCCTCGTCGGCGTGCCCTCGCTCGGCTGCTCCTGCGCCGGCTCCAGCGCGCCAAGCCGATCCGCAAACAGCGCGAGAATGCGCTCCGTCGCGCGGACGCCCTTCTCCTCGACGTACGAGTCGACCAGGTCCCGCAGGCCGACGGCCTTGACCGCGTCGACGAGCCCGTTCTGGACGAGCTTCTCGAGCTGGAACGCGACCCGGAAGTCGAGCGAGAGGAGCCAGCTCTGGAAGATCGCGAGCGCTTCGTCGTCGAAGCGCGGCACGGTACCGATGGCGACGCTTGCGCTGATGACGCGTGGCATGCCCGCCGGTTCCGCCTCGAGGAGGAAGGCCGCGAGATCGCCGCGGGTGCGAAAGTCGAGGAGGAGGGCTCGGCTTGCGTAGCCGGCGACGCGGGCGTGGTTCGCGTCGAAGGAGGGACCTGACAAGGGAAGGGGTTTCGCTGATACGGCTGGCGCACCGCGACCGTTTCGAAGGTTGGTGGGCGGGAGAGGCGGAGGAAGAGCGTGCTCTCGTCGCCGGTGCTGCGGCACTGGTCGATGGAGTCGACCTGAAGGAGCTGTCAACGCTGCTCTGTAGCGGAACAGAGGAGGACCGTACCTCGATTACGACGCGGATGCTCGACGCTGCCTCCGGGTTCATCGTTGTCGGCGCGCCCTCGTCCCACATCCGCACAATGAGGAGCTTCTTGCCGTCCTTGGCGCGCGTCTCGATCCACACCCTGTCGACGCCGCGCCCCTCGCGCGTCCATTCGGCGCTGAAGGAGCGGACGAGGGGAAGGTGCCGAACGTGAGAGCGCGGATGCTGAAGGTACTCGGTCCCAGCGAGGGCGAGGCGGACGTGCTCGGTGCGCCGCCGTACATGCTCGAGAGGCGGCGCACGTCCGGCCGGCGGCCCGTCGTGCGAGAGGCTGTCGGGGAAAGCGTGTCGGCGCGAGGCGGGTGATGAAGGCTGCGGAGCGTGAGGACAACGACGGGAGGGCAGTCCGGCGGGGGGAAGGGAGCCTGCCACCTAGTCGGAGCTGTCTAGCACGAGCAACTCGCTTCAAGCGGGGCGGACGGAGCAAGCGAAGCCCCTCGTCCTGATCTCCCGACTCCGCTCAGGGGGCGCGAGGCCCGTGCACGCGCAGGTCCCGAGCTCAGATCCCGCGAGCAAGAGCAGAACGCAGCGCGGAGTCGGACAACTGGAGCGTAGCGCGAGATGCGGCCGACGAGCGTGAAGACGGGAAGGTGAACCTGCGGGTCGCTGCGACGGGCGCTTCCTCATAAGCATCTCTCGACGTTCTCGCCACCGCCTTTCTCCCATGAAGCTCTCGCAAAACAGGCCAGTCCATCCCAAGAAGCCCCGCTACCGCCCCTCGAACCGCTCGAGCGCCTTGAGCCGCATCTTCTCGGCATACGTCTTCGGCTCCTCCGTTCCGACCGCCACACCTGCGTGCTTACTCGTCAGCACGCGCGAGGGAGGGAGCGGGAGGGAGAGACGCACCCTTCGTCGAGCCGAGCCCTGCGCCCTGCTGGAACTGCGCCGCCTGGACGGGGTCGACGCGCCCGTCGCCTGTCGCGCCGAGGCCCGCGCCGGCAGTCCACCCCTGCAGAGCGAGCAGAAGAGCGTCAAATGCTGCTTGTCGTCGCACAGACCGGCAGCCGCAGCAAGGGCGCCGCGCCAGTCAAGGCAGCGACGAAGCACGCGGCGACGCACCATCTTCTCGAGCATCTTCCTCCCGGCATTGCTCTCCTCGAGCCCCTTGGCGTTCGGCGCCTCCCCCGCCGGCTTCGGTGGCTCCGGGCCCTCGAACCTGCGCTTCTTTCCGCCCGCGCCCGCAGGGCCGTCCTCCGTCGGGCCGTGCACCTCGCGCCGCGCGGCAGCGCGGTCGACGTACTTGGGCTTGGCGGGGGCGGCTGCAGCGGTCGAGGCGGCGTGCTTGGCGAGCGAGGCGGCCTTGCGCGCGGAGCTGGCGGCGACGGCGGCGGGGTCGGCGAGGTTCGTCTGCGGGGTGGGAGAGGCAGGGCGCGAGGTGCGAGGTTAGTGCGGATCAAGGACTGAGGTGCGCGTGCGGGATGTGCCTTGTGCAGCGCCGAGAGCTTGTTATGCTTCCTGAGCTCGTCGACGCCCTTGAACTGCCGCTGGCAGAGCAAGCACACGAACGCGACGGGATCGCCGTGCGCGAACTCGGCGTCGTCCTCCGCGGCTGCGGCGGGCGCGGGCGCAGCAGCGGGCGCGGATGCGGATGCGGACGCGGGAGCGGCGGCGGAAGGCTGGAGCGAGCGGGAGAGCAAAGTGGCGGGTCAATACGCGTTCGCGAGCGAGAGATGAGCGTGCTCAGAGCAAAGTACGGGTTGGGCTGGCGCTGGCGGCGCGGCAGCAGCGGCTGCGGCGGCCTTGGCCTTGGACGCGGCGGGAGCGGCGGCACCGGAGGCGGGCGCGCGGATCTCCTTCGCCTTGACGTTCCACTTGGCGATGTTCGGTGCTGCTTTGCGACTCGCGATGAGGTCGCTCTTCTTTCCTTTCCTGCGCACACGGCGTGAATCGTTGTCAGGGTGACCTTGTGAGAGGAGGACGGCGCACCTCCGAGAGCTGCAGCCGGAGTGGGCGGAGCCGCTGCAGCAAGCGCAGCGGGCTTCGCGGGCGTTTCCGCCTTGCTGCTGGAAGAGGCAGGAGGAACAGAAGCAGCGGCGGCAGGCGAAGGAACTGCAGCGATCGGCTTGATCGTGATGGGCGCGACAGAACCGGGAGCAGGGAGAGAAGCGGGCGGGGCGGTCGTGATCGTCTGCGGGGCGGCGGGCGGCGCTGCAGTCGTGATGGTCGACGTCGCGGCGGACGCGGCGGCGGCGTCAGCGCCGAGAGCTGCGGCGGACTCGCTCGCGGCCGCCTCGTCCTCCATGGGCGGGAGATCGGCGAAGAAGGCGTCGAGGTCGGCCTCAGCGAGCGCCTCCTCGTGCGCACGCGGACCCCTCGGCACACCCTTCATGAGCTCCTTCGGGTCGGGCGGGGGCGGCGGAATCCACGGCGTGACGAAGCCCTTGTCGTCCCAGTACGCGAGCTGCGCGCCGCCGTCACTGCGGAAGGACCATGTCGAGGTCGCGTAGACGGGTATGAACGAGTTCTCGTGCGAGAAGGACGCGGCGACGACGGCGTTGCGGATGCGGAAGCCGGCGGGGTGGAACTGCGGGTTGAAGACGGCGGCGAGGACGTCCGTTGCGAGCTGCACATCGGGACGCATTAGCGAGTCGCGCAGGAAAGGAAGAGAGTGAGCGCACCCGAATATCGTTGAACTGGACGAACGCAAAGCCCCAGCTACTCCTCGACGCGCGGTCCTTGGCGATCATGACGCGCTTGATCCCGCCCCTCGCAATCTCCTGGTTCGCGCGGCCGCCCACGCGAGCGAGGGCGGCGGCTACCTCCTCCTCGCTCGTGAGCGGGTCAAGGCCGCGCAGGAGCAGGATGTTGCTCGGGGTCGTGCCGATGTCGCGAGTGCCGTCGTTCACGTAGAAGCCCTGCGGAGCGCCTGCGTGCGGGGTGTCAGCGACGCCAACGAGGAACAGAAGCAGGGTGCGCACCCTCAGCCTTGCGCTGGTCATCGGTCAGGCGCGCCGTCGCGCCCTGGTCCTCGCGCCACCCGCCGCTCTTCTGGCTGTAGTTGACCTTGACGCGCATGCCGTCGTACTGCGCGGGCCCGCTCGGCTCGCGCCACGGGATGCTCGGGAAGTTGGGCTCGATGAAGGCGCGCGCGTGCTCGACCGAGCTGAACTTGGCGAACCCGAACTGCTTCGAGACACCCGTCGCGCGGTCCATGATGACGGTGGTCGAGTCGATCGACGCGCCCATGTTCTCGAGAACGCGCGGAGATGGACGTCTGTCGCGTGCGGCGGGAGGCCCAGCAGGATGACGGAGGCGGAGGGCGCTTCGGGCTGGACGGGGCCCGGGGCGAGGGGGAGGAGCGGCGGCGGCCTCGACCTGCGCGCCCGGTGCGGCGGCGTAGCCCGTCTGCTGCTGCTGGTGCTGCTGGGGCGGGTAGGCGGGCTGGGAGTACTGCTGGAAGCCCTGGGCGGGCGGGGTCGAGTAGCCCTGCTGGCGGGGAGGAGGGTAGTCGTCGTGGCCGTACGGGGATGCGCGCCCGCGGTCATAGTCCTGCATCGAGCTTGTCAGCGCACTCCTCACCGTAGAAAGCGCGCAGGGAGCGCACCTCGTAGCGCCCTCGCTTCGGGTCCCTCGCGTCGTCGTCCCAACCGCGCCCGCGCCGCCACCTCCGTAGCCGCGGTCGTCGTAGCTGTCGCACCCTCCTGCGTGCCCGTGGCGGTCGTCGCCGTATCCGCCGCGCCCTCCTCGCGCTGGTCCCCTCTCATCGCGGTACTCCCGTCGCTCGTCGCGCGGGTGACGGTACGGGTCGCTGCGAAGACGGGCGGGTCAGCGGAATCCTGCCAAAGGTCTGAAGTGCATCTGGCTCACCCAAAGCCAGACATTGCTGCTTGCGGTGAGTCGTCGCGGGCGAACCTGCCGAAGTCGCGGCTCTTCCCTCTCGACCCGCGTCCGCTTGCTTCGTGCGCCAGATGAACACGCTCAGGCTGCTCAGAGTACTTCACTCGCCGCATCCACGAAGCGCGAGCCTCTCCCACGGAGGGGGCGCCTCCTCCGCCCGGACCCCTTCTCCTCCGAACCGCTCCCCTTGTCCTGAAGCTGCGCCCGTACCCTGCTTGTCTTCCCGCTGACACCCGCTCGGACATGCTCGAACTCCGCAACGCCGCAACTGCCTCGCGCTTGTCCTCGAGCTGGCCCATGTCCTCCTCAGCTTGTCCTTTCCCGCTGCCTCTCCTTGCCGTCTCTCTTTCGTTCCTCTCGCTGGTCGAGCTCTGCCCGGTTCCGTGCTCTTCTTCCTGCGCTCCCTGACCGGTGTCACTCGCTCCTCCAGTGCGTCGGCCTCCTCCTCGGCCCTTCTGCTCGACTGACCTTCCCCCCCCCCCTAGCCTCCACCACCCTCCTCCCTTGTACCCTTCCCCTCCTTCTTGGACACTCGGCCGACGAAATGGCGGCCCGCAAGACCCCACCCCACCCCATCCGCGTCGCCGGCCGTCAGACGCGCACAACCACCGCACCCGCGTTCGGCAAGATCCCGACCTTCTCGCACCGCCTTCCCGCGCGCAAGCCCCGTTCCTCCTCCTCGCCGCCCGCGCGCTCGGGCAGGAGGAAGAGGACCTCGAGCTCAGCGACGCGAGCGACGTCGACGCCCAGCTCGAGGCGGTCGCCGCTGCGCAGGTGCGCACGCGTGCGGTTGCCCGTCTGCGCGCACCGCCTGCCCCAGTCGTCGCCGTCGACGTACACCCTCCGACGCCGGACGCCCCCGCGCCCGCTCCGGCTCAGCCCCGCCATGCGGACCCCTCCTCCCTCCGCACGCTCAAGCAGTCCCGCCGCACCGCCTCGATCTACTCCGTCACCTCCTCCGACGGCGCCGTCCCTCCCCTGATCGCACCCCACGCTCCGGCGCAGGCCCCGCAGCGCCCGCCAGTGTACCTCCGCCCAGACTTGAGCGGGCACTCGGGCCTGTCACTCGCGCAGCTCCCGCCGTCCGCCGGCTCGAGCGTCGAGGCCCTCGTCGGCAGCGGGTCGACATCGTCAGGGCATCCTCCCGCGCCGCGACGGAGGACGCCCCGCGCGCACATCGCCGTCGCGATGCACCCTACGCCGTCGACCTCGACCCTCTCGCTCGCGCCGCTGCCCTCCGCCGACTACCCCTCGCACCTCCTCCCGCTCGCGCGCCCCGTCGCACGCCCTCCCGCCGTATCAGCACGCACCGCAGCAGCGCGAGACGCCCGCTCAGCGGCTGAGGAGGCTGTATCTCTGCCCGTGGGAGGGGAGCTCGCCACGCTCTGCGCGCGCGACGTCTGCGGCAGCGGCGGCGGCGACGCACGAGGGGGAGAAGGCGCTGTCGCTCGACTGCCGCGCGGAGGACGGCGCAGACGCCGCGCGGAGGAGGAAGAGGCTCATCCTCCGCGGCGCGGCGGCGCTCGTCGTCCTGCTCCTGCTCGTCGACCTCGTCGTCCTCAACGTGCGCGTATTCTCAATGCGGGACGCGTACTACGACGAGTGAGATCGTCGCCTTGTCGCCGTGCAGAGCTGTAACTACTCCCCCCGTACCTCCCGCCGCGGTGCCCTTCGAGAGATGCGATAAAGCGAGCTCTGCATAGCGCCGTGATAGCTACAACAACACCGCATGTACACCCCCACCTCTTTCCTACCACCTCGCCGCAGCGCGCTCAGTCCCACTCCGGCGACGCAGCCTTCTTCCGTCCGCGTCCGCGCGCGCCGCCACCGCCGCGAGTCTTGCCGCGCGCACCACCGCGGCTGCCGCGCCCACGCGAGGAGGAGGAGCCGCCGCCTTCGTTGGTGCAGGTGGAGGCAAAGTGACCCTCTGCGAGCGTTGAGATGGTCAGCGAGGTCAAGTGAAGACTGAGGGACTGAGTCGTACGCTCGCCGCACTGCGAGGTGCGGGCAGAGTCGACGTCAGTGCACGCTACAACGAGGAGGGAGAGAGCGGCGCACCTTGTAGCACGTGTAGTCCGACCCGCCTCCGCCTCCTCCGCCTCTCCCGCCGCCTCCTCCGCCGCCGCCGCCTCCCCCGCGCTGCGGGCAGTCCTTCGACCAGTGGCCGTCTACGGGCGATGCAGAGGTCAGCCGATGCAAAAGTAGAAGCACGAAACGGAGGGAGAAGCGCACCCTCGTGGCAGACGTAGCACTCCCCGGTTGCCCCTCCATTGCCGCCGCCGCCGCCTGAGCGCCCTCCACCGCCGCCGCGGGCGCATTCGGGCAGTCCTTCGACCAGTGCCCGGCTGTGCTCGATTCGGTCAGCGCGCGCTGCGAGGACGGAGCGGGAAGGGGACGCACTCTCGTGACAGACGTAGCACTCGCCCGTCGTCGCACCGCCGCCTCCCCCTCCCCCGCCGCCCGCGCGGCCACCACCGCCGCCGGCGCCCCCTCGAGCGCCGCCGTTCGGGCAGTCCTTCGACCAGTGGTTCTCTGCGGGAGCGCACGAGCGGGGTCAGCGAGTGCGAAAGGGCAAGCAAGCGGGAGTACGCACCGTCGCCGCACTTGTAGCACCCCCCGCCGCCCCCACCTCCTCCTCCTCCGCCACCGCCACCGCCGCGGGCGCTGCCCCCGCCTGCAGGCGCGCCGCCCGCCCCTCCGCCGGGGAGCTCATCCGCCCAGGCGAAGAACGAGCACTGGGCCGACTTGCTCACGTTCGGGCATTTGAGGAAGACGCGACCTTGGTTCGGACCTGCGGGCGGGCGCACAGTGAGCAGAGATAACTGAGATAAGTGGGGGACGAGACGCACCCTCCTTCGAGACGGTCAGCTCCTGGGGGGTGAGGTCGCACTCGCAGCGCAGGTCGGACGGGTCGTCGCCGTTCGCGCGGGCGGGCTGGCGCTGGTCGTCGGTCGTCAGCGGGGAGACCAGGGCGAGGAAAACAGGGAGACGGGCGTTTGCGGCCGTGCGCTTCCTCGGCCCTGCCCCACTGCCGCCACCACCACCGCCGGCGGAGGAGTCGTCCGCCCATTCGAAGAACCCGCACGACTCCTCACGCGGCTTGGCGCAGCCGAAGAACCTGCGGCCCTTGTTCGCTCCCTCCTTCGAGACGGTGCGCTCGGCGGCTGGCGCGAGGCAGCCGCACATCGGGGCCTCGCCGCCGGCGCCACCGTTGAAGTCTGCGCGAAATGAGTAAGTGGGCGTTGAGTAAACGAGGTGAACGCGAGGAGCGCACCGTCTTCGTCCTCGTCCTGCTTCTTCCGCTTCGCCGCCGGCGCCCTTCCGCCTCCGCGAGCAGCGCCGCCCCGCTGTGCAGCACCGCGACCCCGCTCGGCAGCACCCCCGCGGGCCGCACGGCCCCGCCCGCGCCCGCGCGCCCCTCCGCCGCCGCCGTCCGAGTCGTCCGAATCGTTCCCGCCCCACCCGCCTCGGCCACCACCACCTCCTCCTCCTCCTCCGCCGCCGCCGCCACCGCCGCCGCCGCCCTGCCCCGCGGGTCCCTCGACGTACTGCCGCACAGTCTGCGCGCTCTCGTCAGCCTCGCCGACCTTCACAACAACGCGGAGAGAGAGGGAAAAGAGAGGGGACGCACCGCGACAAAGGTGTTCATCGCCGCGCGGTGCGGTCAAACACGTCGCGGTACTCGATAAGCGACTGGCGGACGACGTCGGCCTTTGTGCGCGCGCCCTCGCAGATCTGGACGAGGCGCTGCTCCGTCTGTTTTCCCCTCACCCCGTCAGCGCCGTGAAGAGAAGGGAGGACGGGAAGATGAGACGCACGAGGCGTCGCAGGTGCGGCTTGCTGAGCGAGTTCTCGAGCCCGAGCGCGTCGTACGCCTTGACGAGGCCGATCCCGAGCGTCGAGGGGACGAGGTACTCGACGCCGCCCTCGCGCTGCTTCATCACGTACTCGCGGTCCATCACCTTGCCGATGTGCTCTGCGATCGTCGCGTCCGTGCCTGCGCGCGCGTACGTCTCGAATCAGTGGGAGAACGGACACAAAGAGGAGGAGGGGGGACGGAGGGACGCACCGATCTCGTTCTTGTCCATGAGCGAGACGAGGTCCGCCTCGGTCAGCAGCGCAGGCTGCGTCGTCTGCCCTCGCGGAGCGCGAGCTCGTCGGGCTCGAACCGCTCGCCGACGGCAAACTCGGGGAGGTGGTTCCCGTTCCACTTGTCGTAGACGTACACGTCGAGGTAGTTGCGCTCGCGGACGACCAGGCCTGCTCGAGGCGCCATCAGCGATTGCACGCGGACGGCGAGGGGGAAGGAGCGCACCCTTGGCCGAGAAGACCTCGCCCGCAATGTCAATCTCGACGGTCGTCTCCAATCCGCGCGCGTTCTTCGAGCAGCACGCGAGGAAGCGCCGCACGATGAGCTCGTACACGGACTTCTCCTCGCCGGCGAGGTTGTTGACGTGCGCAGTCGGGTGGATCGGCGGGTGCGCCTTGTCGTTCTTCTTGCCGTTGCGCGGGCGCTCAAAGCCGTTGTTGTTGAGCAGGCTGCGCGCAGAGGGCCGTCAGCCAACGCTACCGGGCTCGCGATAGCGCGAGAAGGACGCACTTGTTCGCGAACGCGCCCCAGACGTTGTCGCCCGTGTGCTTCTCGATCAGCTCGTGGAAGTCAAAGTCGGGATCGAACTGGTCCGTCTCGGTACGCGGGTAGCTGAGGATACCGCGCTGGTACAGATGCTCGGCGATCTGCCCGGGGGAGGTGAGCGGCGGCGAGAAATGGGACGAGGGAGAAGCGCACCTCGAGGACCCGCTTCGGCGTCAGGCGGAGGAGGCGCGACCCTGACTTCTGCAGCTCGACGGTCGTCAACGGAAGGGGTTTCCTGTGCGCCGGGTTCAGTACAGAGAACGAGACGAGGGAGCGGGCGGACGCACCACTTCTGCGTCGGCTTCGTCTCCCACTTCGTGACCGTCGCCTCGGGGTCATCTCGACGATCCCGAACAGCGCCTCGGCGATGTCGCGGTCGTAGAGCCTCCGCGGCGCCAGCTAAACGAGGTCGTCGAGTCCTCGCGGGCGATCCCGACGTGGATGTACCAGAACGGCTCGGGGATAAACGCCTGCACGCGCTCGTACTGGTCGACGACGAACCCGAGCGTGGGGAACTGGCACGGCCCTGTGGGTGCGTGGGTGTCAGAGAGGCTTGCTGAGGGGGCGGGGGCGAGACGCACCGTAGCTGACAACCTTGCCATCGACGGCGCCGATCCGCTGCTGCAGCTCGAGCGTCTGCGCGCGCGTAAAGATCGACCCGACGCGGAGGTCGAGCTCCATCCGCGCCTGGACGGCGTACGCCTGCCGCATGTCGAGGTCGACGGGGTTGCGCGCGGCCTGGTTGATCTGGCTGTGTGAGCGGATGAAGCGGGATTAGCACACCTTCACCTACGAGGGAGGAGGGAACGCACGCGGGGATGATAGCGCTGAAGCGCGCGCGCTTGACGATGATGTTTGGCCTGACCTTGCGGCAGACCTCGGCGACGACGGACCCGATGTACTCGCCTTCGCGGTCGCAGTCGGTCCAGATCATCAGGTGCGTCGCCTGGCGCGCCTCGCGCATCAAGTTCTGCTCAATCCCCTGCTTGTCGGCGTTCTGCGCGTGCGTCGAGGAGTCAGCATGGGTTTCCGCCGCGGGTTGAGGTAACAAACGCACCGGCTTGACGAAGGTCAACACCCGCGCGTCGAACAGCTGGATCGGCTCGCAGCTGCGCCACTTGCGGTACTGATCCTCGAAGTCGCTCTCGGTCAGGTGTCCGGCGACGGCCGTGACGGTGAAGTCGGTGTGGCCGGGCCGTTGCCCATCCGGTACGAGAAGTTGTAGTTCTTGATGAACTTCGGGTGGCTCGCATCGCGCTATATGTTGAGGGGTTGATGGTCAGCTCTTGCGCGGGATAAGCGCTGGGTGGAACGAGCGCACGGTGGTGTACTGCCCGCCAGAGAGGATCTGGGTGATCGACTTGGCGATGGACGGCTTTTCCGCCACGCAGAGCCACTTGACCATAGTCGCTGTAGCTGCTGGGAGTGCGGGCGGACAGGACGCGGTCAGCGAGCGCCTTTGGGACAAGGTGGAGGGTCCGGGGCGACGAGGAGGTGGGCGCCCGTAGCGATGTCGCTCATGCAGTAGGGAGCTGAGGTGCTGTACAGGGTGGATGTGCGTACCTTGACGCCCTGCGAGCTACTCCTAGCCCCTGCACGCGTTGTTGGCTCGTCGACGCCTCCGACAACAACGGCGAGGCGGTGCCGGCTGAGGAAAGTAGCGGGCGCGTCTGGCGGCCGTGCGCGGGTCGGAGGTGGTGTTTAGACCTGTTTCAAGCTCGCTGGCGGGCGGACAGTCGCTCCTAGCGTGGTGAGAGCGAGCGGGAGGCGAGCGGAGATGTCAACCCGCGCCGCGACGCTTCACCCGCCTCCTTTCTCGGTCGTAAGTCGTGTGCACGGCGCAGGTGGCATACGAGAGGTCATCGAGACGCGCCGCAGTCCCGGCAGCTTCTCAGGCGGCTTTCCTGAGATGTCGTTCTTCGCTCGACCTGGCTCTCCTCGCTCTTTGCACATCGGTTGATCGCGAATTCGGCCTGTTTGCATGACAGGACAATACGAGGGAGAGCACAGGGCGGGAGTGACAGGGGAGGAGGCAGGCGGCGAGGTAGGGGGACCGACCTGACGCGACGGTTCGACCTTGCAACGCATTTGCAGCAGACGCAAGCACTCGACGCGTACCCAGCGGCCGTTGGAAGTCAGCTCGGCTGGAGGCTGGAACGACTGCTGCAGAGATCATAGTGGGGGTGCGCAAGGCGGAGGGGTGAGTCGGGGACAGAGAGATAGGGAGAGCAGCTCACGGGAAGCGAGTGGCACCAACGCGATGGGCTTATGGGGCGCCGACCAGCCCATCGTCCCGGTGACGAAGAGCACAGCTCATGAGCACGCTGTGAGCCAGGAGCAGCGCGTCAACGTTGTCTAGGATAAGCGCTGTGGCCGATAACTGAACCGAGAAGGCGCGGGCGCCGACGAAGGGGCTGGGTTCGCTACCCGTGCCCGTCACCATTTCCGCCGTCCTCATTGCGTAGACGGATCCTCGATGGCCGAATTGGATGCCGCAACAGAGCACGGAAGCTGCGGAAGTCGAACGAGTCCCGCAGGGCCGAGAGGGGAGGGTAAGAAGCTCACGAGGGTGCAAGCGCAGCGCGTGTATCATAGGGCGCACGCATCGTGCGGGTCAGCAGTCGTCAGGCTGGCAAGCCGCGAGTCATGAGCGCGTCGTCCAGTGCGCAAACGGGAGGAGATCTAGAGCGCGAGAGACGGTAGCGGCAGAGAGATGGCGCGTGCGGCCGACTCGCGCAGAGGAGAGCGTGTGCAAGCAAGTCAAGCAGAGGCGAAGCCTGGGTCTGAGCGGGAAGTGGCGGAGTCAACCCGCCCCCGCCTGGGGCGCGTCGAGCTCGAACTCCGCCTCCGCGCTCCCCTCGCCCGCACCGCTCTCGCCGAGCTAGCTAGACGCTCCCCGCCAGTCTCACAAGTCAGTCTCGCCGCCTCCCTTTCCTCCCAGGTCCGCTCGTGGGCTGTGGACCGCGCAGGGTTCAAGAGGAGAAGGAGATGAGGACGCGCCGCACTTCGGGACGCCACAGCGGGCGATCCATCGCAGCTGGGCGGAGACGCGCTCGTGTGCAGCCTACTCGGCACCTGTGCTCCTCTATAGCGCTCGAGCGCGGTCACCTGAACGGGTGGGGAGCGGGATCGCCACGGCGGGCACTCGACGACGACGACGAGCTGGCGGAGGGCGATCGCAACACGCTGAGGGCGACTGCTTCGTTGGAGCACTCATGCTCACCCTTGCTCTCACTCATGCGCGCAGCCGGTTGGGTCGAGTCTGCTTCTGGCACCGCCTCCTCTCCCTCTCCCCGAGGACCCTCCCAGTGCGCCTCCTCTCTACGGCTTTCCACGCGTCGACGCTGACTTGCTCCTCCCACAGCTACTACCGTACGCAGCATCACCGCCTGCCATGCCCGACAAGCGCTGACACCCCTCCCGCAGACCATGCTCGTTCTCGCAGGCGCCTCCGTCTTCCACCCGCCCCAGCGCGCCGCGCTCCTCGCGCGCGTGCACGCTGCGGCGCCGCACATCACCTCGATCGACGCCGTCTTCGCGCACTTTGTCGAGCCCGTCTCGGTCGCGGCGGGCAAGACGCTCGCGGACCCCGAGTCGAAGAGCGCAAGGTCCTCGATGCGCTGCTCAAGTATGGCGACGACTACGCCCTTGACGGCACGCGCGCCGCTGTGCAGCTCGCCGTCGACGTCGGCAACGCGCCCGGCGTCATCTGGGTCGTCCCCCGCGCGGGCACCATCTCGCCGTGGTCGTCCAAGGCGACCGACATCGCCAAGATGTGCACGCTCGACGAGACCGTCCGCCGCATCGAGCGCGGCGTCATCTTCGTCATCAAGTCGGAGACGCGTGCACAGCGTGCGGCCGACCTCGGCCCCGCCGCGGACCACCTCCACGACCGCATGACCCAGATGCTCGCGGACCAGAAGCCGGCGGCGAAGGCGCTGTTCGAGCGCGGCACGCCCGCCCCGCTCACGACCATCGCGCTCAAGGACAAGAGCGTCGAGGAGGCCAAGGCGAAGCTCGTCCGCGCGAACCAGGAGCTCGGCCTCGCGCTCGGCGGCGACGAGCTCGACTACCTCGTCGAGTGCTTCCTCGCGGCCGCGTCGACCGGCCGCGACCCGACCGACGTCGAGCTGTTCATGTTCGCCCAGGTCAACTCGGAGCACTGCCGGCACAAGATCTTCAACGCCGCGTGGGTTATCGACGGCAAGGCGCGGGACAACTCGCTCTTCGCCATGATCCGCAACACGCACAAGCTCACGCCCGACCACACCATCTCGGCGTACTCGGACAACGCCGCCGTCATCGACGGCTCGATCGTCCCGCGCTTCGCCGCCGGGCCGTCCGACGTCTCGGACCTCCCCGTCTACCAGGTAAGGAGGAGCACATGCCGATCCTGATCAAGGTCGAGACGCACAACCACCCGACCGCCGTCTCGCCCTTCCCCGGCGCTGCGACCGGCTCGGGCGGCGAGATCCGCGACGAGGGCGCCGTTGGCCGTGGCTCGCGCCCGAAGGCGGGTCTCTCGGGCTTCACCGTCTCGAACCTCCTCATCCCCGACTTTGTCCAGCCGTGGGAGACCGACTTTGGCAAGCCCGCGCACATCGCCTCGGCGCTCGACATCATGGTCGAGGGCCCGCTCGGCTCGTCCGCGTTCAACAACGAGTTCGGCCGTCCCGGCCTGACGGGCTACTTCCGCACCTTCGCCGAGGAGATCCCTGCGCTCGACAAGGCCGGCAACCGCACGACCGAGATCCGCGGCTACCACAAGCCGATCATGATTGCCGGCGGGTACGGCAACGTCCGCCCCGAGTTCGCGCTCAAGGACAAGATCACGCCCGGCGCGCGCCTCATCGTCCTCGGCGGGCCGGGCATGCTCATCGGTCTCGGCGGCGGCGCCGCGTCGTCGATGGCGTCCGGTTCGTCCTCCGCTGACCTCGACTTTGCGTCGGTCCAGCGCGAGAACCCCGAGATGCAGCGCCGCGCGCAGCAGGTCCTCGACACGTGCGTCTCGCTCGGCGCGGCGAACCCGATCCAGTCTGTGCACGACGTCGGTGCCGGCGGCCTGTCGAACGCGCTCCCCGAGCTTGTGCACGACGCCGACCTCGGCGCCGTGTTCGAGATCCGCGACGTCCTCGTCGACGACCCCGGCATGTCGCCGATGGAGATCTGGTGCAACGAGTCCCAGGAGCGGTACGTCCTCGCGGTCGGCCCGGAGGACCTCGAGCGCTTCGAGGCGATCGCCAAGCGCGAGCGCTGCCCGTACGCCGTCGTCGGCACCGCGACCGAGGAGCAGAAGCTCGTCGTCACGGACCGCCTCCTCAAGGAGGACGCGATCAACCTCCCCATGTCGCTCCTCTTCGGCAAGGCGCCGCGCATGCACCGCAAGGCGCAGACCGTCCAGCAGCCGCGCGATGCGTTCGACTCGTCCCTCAAGCAGTACCTCCCCGTCGCGCAGTCGCCGCGCGACCTCCTCGACCTCGCCGTCGAGCGCATCCTCCACCCTCCGGTCGGCTCCAAGTCGTTCCTCATCACCATTGGCGACCGGTCCATCTCGGGCCTCGTCGCGCGCGACCAGATGGTCGGCCCGTGGCAGGTCCCCGTCGCGGACGTCGCCGTCACGCAGGCGACGTACGGCTTCGACGTCGTTGCCGGCGAGGCGATGGCCATGGGCGAGCGCACGCCGCTCGCGCTCCTCTCGCCCGCCGCGTCCGGCCGCATGGCCGTCGCCGAGTCGCTCCTCAACCTCGCCGCAGCGGACTTTGTCTCGCTCGCGAACGTCAAGCTCTCGGCCAACTGGATGTGCGCCGCGAGCCACGACGGCGGCAACGAGGGCGCGGCGCTGTACGAGGCGGTGCAGGCGATCGGGATGGACCTCTGCCCCGCGCTCGGGGTCAGCATCCCCGTCGGCAAGGACTCGATGTCGATGGCGATGGGCTGGAACGACGACCGCGGCGAGCGCAAGACCGTCACCGCCCCGCTCTCGCTCGTCGTCACCGCCTTCTCGCCCGTCGCCGACGTCGAGAAGACCTGGACGCCCGAGCTCCAGGTTCTCAAGGAGCCGACTGTCCTCGTCTTCTTCGACCTCGCAAACGGCAAGCAGCGCCTGGGCGGCTCGGCGCTCGCGCAGGTGTTCAAGCAGCTCGGCTCGGAGGCGCCCGATGTCGAGGACGCCAAGGTGCGTCTGCCCGCCTCTCCTCCCTACGAGTTCTCTGCTGAACCGCTCTGCGTCATCACAGGTCCTCAAGGCGTTCCTGAACGGCTGCCGCGAGATCGTGCCCAGCACCCCGACCAGGTCCTCGCGTACCACGACCGCTCGGACGGCGGTCTCTTCACGACCGTCGTCGAGATGTGCTTCGCGGGTCGCGTCGGTGCCGAAGTCATGGTCGACGCGTTCAAGAAGGACGACGACGCGATCGCCGCGCTCTTCAACGAGGAGCTCGGCGCCGTCTTCCAGGTCCGCCAGGCCGACCTCCCCGCCTTCTCGCAGGTCTTCATCCGCGCCGGCGTCCCCTCGACCGCGATCCACCCGATCGGCCGCGTCGCCTCGAGCCGCGAGGACCAGGCTATCAGCCTTGCGTCGGGCGGCTCGCTCCTCTGGTCGTCGACGCGCGCGGCGCTCAGCAGCAGTGGGCCGAGACGTCGTACCGCATGCAGGCGCTGCGCGACAGCCCGCAGGGCGCGCTGCAGGAGTTTGAGAACATCGCCGACGAGAAGGACACGGGGCTCTACTACCAGCTCTCGTTCGACCCGGCCGAGGTCCTCGCCGACCCGCTCCTCGAGAAGCTCACTTCGCTCAACGACCGCCCCAAGGTCGCCATCCTCCGCGAGCAGGGCGTCAACGGCCACATCGAGATGGCCTGGTCGGTGCGCATTGCCCTCCTCCTCTCGCTTCTCTGCCGGTGCTGACGTGCCTCGCTCGCCCACAGTTCGCGCAAGCCGGCTTCGCGTCGGTCGACGTCCACATGTCGGATCTCATCTCGGGCAAGGTCTCGCTCGCCGACTTCAAGGGTGTCGCCGCGTGCGGCGGCTTCTCGTACGGCGATGTCCTTGGCGCGGGCAACGGCTGGGCCAACTCGATCCTGCTCAACTCGCGCGCGCGGCGCGAGTTCGAGGCGTTCTTCAACGACCGCAAGGACACGTTCGCGCTCGCCGTCTGCAACGGCTGCCAGCTCTTCTCGCAGCTCCGCGACCTCATTCCCGGCGCCGAGCACTGGCCCTTCTTCAAGCAGAACCTCTCGGGCCGGTTCGAGGGCCGCGTCTCCCTCGTCGAGGTCGCCGACACCCCCGCGACGAAGCAGTCCGTCTTCCTCGCGTCGATGGCCGGCTCCGCCCTCCCCATCGCCGTCGCGCACGGCGAGGGCCGCGCGACCTGGCTCGCGCCGTCGACCCCCGCACAGGGCGAGGCGTCCGTCGTCCTGCGCTACGTCGACCCGACCGGCAAGCCGACCGAGCGGTACCCCTACAACCCGAACGGCTCGCCCGGCGGCGCGACGGGCGTCCAGGCCCTCGAGGGCCGCGTCCTCGCCATGATGCCCCACGCCGAGCGCGTCACGCGCCGCAGCAGCAACAGCTACTACCCGCGCGAGGTCGCCGAGGCGTGGCAGGGCGCCGGGCCCTGGTTCACCATGTTTGTCAACGCGCGCAGGTGGGTCGCTTAGACTGGGGACGTTGGGGGACGGGCTGTTGTGTACGTTGTGCCACTGTTTCGGTTTATCAGCTGCTGCAAAACGAATGCTATCGCGGTTCTTTTCGGTCGGCCTTCGCAAGCTGCGAGAGTCAGGCCTTCCCTCCCTTCGCATTTCCCCAGTAATGAGAGGCCAGTCGACAGGCACACATAACTTGCAGCGCAGCCTCGCGCGACCCGTGCAGAGAAAACAGAGCGTCCATATCCTCCCTCCCTCCCCTCGTCCCTTTTTTTCTCCTCCTCACACCGCCCTCCCCGCTCCCACGCTTCCACCGCGCTCGCTCGCGGTGCGCCGGCTGAGGAACGTCGCCGGGTCGTCGAGCCCCTGCGTCCCGCCGAACTCGGATGCCGTCCCCGCTGTCGTTGCGGGCGGGGAGAGCGGTGCGCGCCCGTGCCCGTGGGAGGGGGAGGAGGGCGGTGGGGTGGCGGGCATCTGCGCACGCTCTCGGTGTGAGTGCGAGTGCGGTCGGGAGAGAAGGAAGGACGGGACGGGACAGACCGGCTCCGCCGCAAACGGCCTCTGCTGCTGAAGCGCTGGGCTGTACGGCACGACCCCCTGCCCGTTCGCGCCGTGCTGGCCCGCATAGTTCATCGCCACCAACTGGGCATACGTCGGTCCGCCCGCGGCGGGGTCGTACGCTTCTTTCTCGCCCTCGGGCGGGGGAGGGGGGCGTGCGCGACGCCGGTGGAGGACGTAGAGGAGGAGGAGGAGCGCGAGGAGAGCGGCAACGCCCCGATCACGCCGCCGGCGATGGCTGTGCGTTGTGGGAGTGTCAGCGCGGGTTGAGGGGGAGGAGAGGGGAGCGGGAGGACGTACCGCCGACGTTGGTGCTGCTCCCGCTTGAGGTGGGCGTCGCGGAGGGGCTGTAGGTGACAGTGCGGATCAGTCGGCTGGCGATGGAGAGGGAAGGAAGGAGGACGCACGGCGCGTAGGTGTACGACTCGTTCAGCGCCGAGGCGTACGAGATGATGCTCTGCGTATTCTGGCCTGCGGACGAGAGGCGGTCAGTCCGCGTAGTGCTGAAGCGGGGAGAACACGGGACGCACCCTGCCCGGTGCCGAGGCAGGAGTTGTCCAGGCTGGGCTGGATAATGATCGGCGGGAGCGTGAACTGCTGGACGGCGCCGTTGAGGGTGACCCCTACAGGCGCGGCAAGCAGTTAGCAACGGGCGTGCATTCAGTGCGAAACCCGCTAGCCGCCGGGCCGCGGTGATATCGCAGGGCGAATGAAGCGCACAGAACTGCACATTGACGCTCAGTCCCGCGGGCATGTCGACTAGCCAGGAGAACGTCCCGGCCGTGAGCGAGGTGTAGGTCCCGCCGAGCGGGATCTGCTGGATGTACGTCGACGTGTTGGTCACGTAGACGCCGCACTGCATGCGCGAGGGGAGGTCAGCGGCGGTGCGTCGGATCCTGACGACGAGCGGGCGCACGGTCTTGGGTACGGATGGGCCCGTGAAGCTGCGCAGGGTGCTCAGGTCAGCATGCACGTCTCTGTACTGCTCTGAGTACGTGCACGTACGCGAAGGTCACCCTCTCGCACATCGTCAGTCCGCCCTGAGGGGCCCACAGCCGCAGGCTCTGCTCCGCACCCGTGGTGATGTTCGCCGTCGGCCTGGGCACATCCGCCGTCGTGCTCGACGGGGTGCTCGACGCCGAGACGACGGTGCCGGTGAGGGTGGTGGCGAGGAGGAGGCGGTCGAAGCGTCGTCCGCGGGAGAGGAGGTGCTCGACGGCGGCGCGGTGGAGGACTGCGCGAGGGCGAGGGCGAGGCAGCTGAGGAGGCCCAGCGCATGCGCTAGGTGTAGCAGCATCTTTCCGCAAGTGCCAGAGTCGCGAAGAGTGGGAGGAGAAGAGGCGAAAGGAGGCGCGTCCGCCGGGAACAGCGAGAGGAGGGCACGCTGGGTCCGCGGAGCACCCTGGAGACAGCGCGGTCGCGCAGCGAGTCCGTTGGTTGCAGAGCATGCGCAGCGTCTGCAGCGCATCCCGGAGGCTGAGCAGGCGGAGGACAGCGAGGCGAGAGATGAGGATGGGCGAGTCGAGCGGGAGAAGCAACGAGTCATGCCGGCAACGCGGATGCAGCGCGGGCAGCTCCAGCAGACCTCTCCAAGTAGTTCGAGCGCGCGCAAGTGGCTCCTGGAGGAGGGCGAGGGTGTCGCTCCTGCCGAGGCGTCGAGTTCCGGCGGAGTCGCAGCTCGAACCTCGACCCGCTCGTCTCGTCGCACCTGCCTTGCTGGAACCGGGCCCATTCGACTGCTATACTTCAAAACAAGGTCTACTAGGTACCCCCGTTTCCCCAGCTTGACCTCGTCGAGTACTGTCTGCCCTCCCTCGACCTGCTCGAGGCGACTCGCTGCAGTCTGCGGGCGACCGGCTGACCCGCACTCCCGGCAGACACGACCCATGAGCGCCCAAGAGCTCACCGCGCCCGTTCGGGCGCCGAAGAAGGGCCTCTGGGAGAGCCTCACTCCCGAGGACCAGAAGAAGTACGCGACCGTCTTCCTCGTCTCGGTCGGCGTCACCCTCCTCGTCACCGGCAGGAGCGGAGGCAAGCTCCTTAAGCGCGCAAAGGCCGCAGAAGGCGCCGCTCCCGCCGCGACCCCGACCCCGGCACCTCGCCGCGCCGCACCCCCTCCTCCCCCTCCGGCACCCGCACCCGCACCAGCACGGCCAGCACCCGCGCCCGCACCCATTGAACCCATCCAGCCCTCCGTCTCGACCGCCCTCCCGACCCCTCCTCCGCTCTCCTTCCTGAACCCGAACGCCCTCACCGCGCCTCGACCGCGGCGCTTCCTCCCCTCGTTCTCCTCCGCCCCCGTGAGCGTCGTCTCCGCCCGGCCCGCCCCCTCGTCCTACTTCCTCCCGAACCCGACCCTCACGGCGCAATCGACGGCGTTCGCCGCACGGCTGGACGCGCTCGACCGCCTCCACGAGGACGGCGAGGGCCCGCCGCCGCCGATCGAGGACGGGTTCAACCCCGCGGTCTATGCCGCCAAGGCGTCGGGATCGCGACGGCCATCACGGTGGGGACGTTTGCGGCGGGCGTGTGGGGCGTGATGTGCTGGCTCGAGGTGGACGACGTGAGTCGCGGCGCTCGCTCTGCGTTGCTTCGCTGCCGCGGACAGCTTTACTGACGCTCCCTGATGCGGCTGTTCTTGACACAGCTCGAAGGCCTCGCACTCGCTTTGCAGCACCGCCTCCCAGGCGTGTTTGACGAGCACCGGCCCTCGGTCCCCTCCTGGGCGCTGCCGTCCTCGTCGCCCTCCTCGCACACGCTCGACACCCCGCCGACCCTGCAAAAGAGGCAGAAGAGATGTCGTACTGGGCGTTGGTGAAGGAGACGCTCGACCGCGAGGCGGCGGAGGACCGCGCGGAGCGGAGGAGCGCGTGGGAGCGGATGAGGCGGAGGGCCGAGGCGGTCGGGACGGCGCAGGAGCGCGTCGTAGCATGCTGCATTGCATCTTGACGCAGAGTGAGGCACAGGGAGAGAGACACGTTGGATGAGGTGTCGCTTCGGCGCTGTTCCGCACCTTGCCCACGACCTCAACACGCACTTCGCAGAGAAGCACGCCAGCATGGACGAGGTGAGCCAACCTGTCCACACGGAGCTCGCAGTACCCCTCTGCGGCGTACGCACGCTGTGCCGCCCCGTCGTCCTCATCATCGCCCCACCTCTGACGCCCCAGTCCCGATGCGCCCTGCAGCTGCGCAAGATCCCGCCCTTTACGCGGACCGTGGTCCTCGGAGTTCTCGCAACGACGCTCCCCGTCATCCTGCAGCTCGTGTCGCCGTACCGCGTCGCGTTCGTCCCGCACCGGATCGCGCAGAACTGGGAACTGCAGCGCTTGGTGCTGCCGTTCCTGTTTGGCGGGAGCGGGATCCAGCTCGTGTTCAGCTTGATCATGCTCTACCGCTCCCTCAACGAGCTCGAGGAGGGCCACTTCAGCCGCAGGCTCGCCGACATCTGTGCGTCCCTGCCGCGCTCCTCCTCCTCGCACTCTGGCTCACTCTGTGCGCGCAGCCTGGGCCTTCATCCTCATCTGCGGCGGTATCATCGTGCGTCACGTCACCCTTCTTCCCTCTCTTCCGCAAGCTGACCGCCCCCACTTCCCGACGGAGCAGGGCCTCAACACGCCGCTGCAGAACCCCTGGCTGTTCAGCCCATTCATGCTCGCCGTCACACACCTCGTGCGTCGCCCGTCCTTCCCCTCTCTCGCGCGGGGCTGACTCTTTGAGCGGAAACAGTGGGCACAAGCGAACGCCATGAACCAGTGCGTTCTCCCCTCCCTCCCCCTCCTTCGCCCTTGCTGACACTCCCCCGCGCAGAGTCAACCTCTACGGCCTCCTCACCCTCCCGGCGCCGTACTTCCCCTTCGCCATGCTCGGCATGGACCTCCTCCAGGGCGGGCCGGGCGCCGCACTCCGCTCCTTCACGGGGATGGTCGCCGCGCACGCGTGGTGGTTCCTCGCTGTCGTGCGCCCTGTGCCTCCTTCTCTTCCTTGGAAGCGCGCTGACGCACAAGTGGCGAGGGGCAGATCTACCCCCGCCAGAACGGCGGCTCCTCCCCCGCGCTCCTCCGCGCGCTCCTCGCCCCCCTCAGGCGCTCATCAACCTCCTCGGGAACGGGCCCGCCGTCCCGTCCTCCTTCGCCGGGTCGGGCAGCGCGGGCGCGGGGGGGTACAGGGTCGGAGGGGGGACGGCGTTCCGCCCTGCTGCGGGTGCGCCGGGTGCGGCGGCGGCGGCGGCGGGGAGGGGAGTGGCCGGCGCGACGGGCGCGAGGGCTGGAGGGGAGAGGACCGCGACGCACAGGTGGGGGAGCGGGCACCGGCTCGGGAGCGACTGAGCGCGTGTGCAGCGAGGGAGGGGGAGCGCAACGCACGAGTGGTCGCCCGCGCGAGCGGAGAGAGAAAGAGAGGAAGAGAGTCAGAGTGAGAGATATGGGTACTGAGCTTGCGGGACTTCTAGTCTATCGAACGCCGCTACGCCTCCCTCCCTCCCGCTGCACGCTTTCACACTCAATCGGCCTTCTTCCGCCCCATGACGACGCCCATCTCCCACGCGACCTCGATTGTCTCCCCCTCCTCGAGCTTCAACCCCGCGTCCTGCAGCTGCTTGATAAACACCTCGACGACGTCCGTATGCGCGCTCTCCTCGCCATGGGGGTCGCGCTCGGCCTCCGCACCCCCGGAAGGGGGGTTGTGCGCGCGGTTGAACGCGTGCGCGGCGGACCACGTCGAGAGGTAGGCGCGCAGCTGCGGGAGGGTCCATTCCCGGCGGAGGAGGAGCGTCCGCGAGAGGGAGAGCGACAGGCCCGGGAGGGAGTAGGATGCGGAGCTGCCCTCGTCGGTGGGGAGTGGGGGGGAGAGGTCTGAGGGAAGGCCGAGGGGCGGGGGTCCGCCCCCCGGGCGGAGGAAGAACGACCGCGAGAGGGACGACGGGTCGAACGACGCGGAGAGGGAGCGGGGGATCGCGCGCGACTGGGATGAGGACGGGAGAGGGAAGGGCGTGAGGAGCGCTTCGACGATGGACCGCCCGGGTTGCTCCCAGAAGGCGCCTGGTTCATTCGGAGTAAGCGAGGGTTTGACAGAGGGGACAAGGGACGCACCGAGCGTGCCGGAGGAGTAGCTCGGAATCAGGGCGGACAGCTCGGGCTTGCCGGGGAAGAAGAACTCGCCATAGCCCTGTACAGGTACTCTGTCAATCTTGTAGGCCGTCGAGAGAGACGACTGTGCGGTGACGCACCCAGAAGGCGAACGCCCCGCCAGGCTTGAGCACGCGCGCGAGTTCGGCGTAAGTCGCGGGCGCGTCGAACCAGTGCGCGGCTTGGCCTGCGTGACGAGCTCGTCAGTGTCTGGTGCGGAGGTGGCTGCAGAAGGATGCGTGCCTGCGATGGCGAGGTCGACACTCGCATCCTCGACGACGCCCGCGAGCTTGTCTGCCTTCGCGACCTCGAAGCGAACGTCCACGCCCTCGGGTACATCTCCCTTGTCCCTGCGCTGTGCGAGGATGTTCCTCGCGGCGGTGACCATGCCCTCGGAGGGGTCTACGCCGACAATGCGGTCGAACCGGCCGAGAGGGAGCCAGTCGAACGTCGACACGCCTGGCCCGCAGCCTAGGTCGAGGAGGGTGCGCGGGCCCTGGGAAGAAGGCGGGGCGCGGTCGCAGTAGGCGAGGATGTGCTGGAACAGGGCGGGCGGGTACGACCTGCGCAGGGGAGGGGGCCGAGGTGGGGCGTCAGATGGGAAGACGGAGCGAGCGGATGGGAAGCGCACGGGCGGGATGCGGCGTAGGCTGCGGCATCAAAAGAGCGCTTGGCGAACGTTGCCATCCTGTCCGACGTCTGTGGAGTGAGGAGGACGAGGGAAAGCGAGAAGCGAGCCGACGTCGACGAGAGCGTGCACTCGACTTCGCTCCGGGCGCATGCGACGCCCAGTACTGCACCCGGTCAATGCTACTGACTGCAGTCTGCACCGGCAGCAGGGCCCGCGTGAGAGCGCGTCGACCCGGCAACCTCATCGCTCCCGGCCCTCTCGCTCCTCCCTCTCACGCTCACGAGCTCTGGGGAGATGCTGCGCTCCGTGGTACACCCCGCCAAGCTCGCACGACGCACAGCGACTGCCGCGCGCGCCTCGTCGTCGTCCGCGCCCCGCCCCGCCCACCACCACCCGCAACCCGCGCAACCCGCCGCGTCGACCCCGCCACGGCCGCCGGGGCAGAGCAGCGACGAGCAGGCGATGAAGAGCCAACCCTTCGTCCTGCGGCCCCTCTCGCGCACGTACCAGCTCGAGTCGGTCGCAACCACCCCGCATGCCCCCTCATCGTCGACCACGCTCCGGTTCGTCACCCCGAGCGCACCCAACGAGCCCAGGACCCTCGCCCTCCCCAACCTCTTCCTCCGCGACGCCTCGATCCATCCCGACCACGTCCACCCCGCGTCGCAGCAGAAGCTCTTCCGCACGACCGACATCCCCCTCGACGGCAAGCTCATCGGCTACGGCGTGCACGACATCCCGGGCAAGGGCGACTGCCTCGTCACCGAGTGGAGCACCCCGGTCGGCGGCGCACCCGTCAAGACCGCAAAGCTCAGCGTCGTCCCCGTCGACTTCCTCGTCGGGATCCTCCAGGGCGACGAAGCGCACGCCCAGCAGGAGGGCACCCTCCCCGCCGCGACGCCGTGGGACCGCGCACAGCTCGAGCGCACGCTCGTCCGGACGCCGTACGACGCCTTCCAGAGCGACGACGGCGCGCTCGCGCACACGCTCGAGGCGCTCATTACGGACGGGATCGCCATTGTCACGGGCGTGCCGACGCAGGAGCGTGCGGGGCACAACACCGAGCTGAGGAGGCTCGTCGAGCGCATTGGCAGCCTCAGGAGGACGTGGTACGGCGACTTGTGGGACGTCAAGGCCGAAGAGGGCAGCCTCAACATCGCCTACACCAACCTCGACCTCGGGCTGCACATGGACCTCACGTACGTCCCCTCGTTGTCTCTTCCCTCAGGCTCAGACTGATGCTCGCCCGCTCGGCCACAGCCACTTTGACAACCCGCCGCGGTACCAGTTCCTGCACTCTCTGCAGAACACCTCTGTCGTCGGCGGCCTCTCCTACTTCGTCGACACGTACGCGCTCGCGTCCCACCTGCGCACGCACGCCCCCTCGGCCTTCACGACCCTCG
Organism: Rhodotorula kratochvilovae; assembly: GCA_019926025.1. Lineage (NCBI taxonomy): Eukaryota > Fungi > Basidiomycota > Microbotryomycetes > Sporidiobolales > Sporidiobolaceae > Rhodotorula > Rhodotorula kratochvilovae. The sequence goes on along the minus strand of JAHSUG010000003.1, from coordinate 165,502 downwards.
CGACCGAGCACGTCCAGTTCGCGTACCGCAACGGCCCGCACCACACGCGCTTCGTCCGCCCGACGTTCGAGCTCGTCCCCGGTTCGAGCCACACCCTCCACGCGGTCAACTACAGCCCCCCGTTCCAGGGCCCGCTCCCGCTCGAGCGGCTCACGCGCGGCGAGAAGGAGGGCGCGGTGAGCGACGATGATGCGCGCCTCGCCGAGCTGCATGATGCGCTGGGCAAGTTCGCGGCGCTGTGCGACGACGCCGAGGGGAGGTGGCGCTTCGAGCACCAGCTCGAGCCGGGCGAGTGCGTCGTGTTCGACAACCGGCGCGTCCTGCACGCGCGCACCGCGTTCGAGTTTGTCCGACCGGCCGCAGAGGAGGCTGCGGGCGCGGAGGAGCCGGGACGGTGGCTCAAGGGCGCGTATATGGATGGGGACGAACTCTGGAGCAAGTGGAGGGTGCTTAAGGCCAACGAGCGGGAGGAGGCCGAGAAGAGGAGGAAGAGGGGGCGGACGCTGTTCACGTAGATCTCGGGGTAGACGAGCTAGATTGCCGAGTTGTGCGTAGTGCTGCTACTCTGCCTCGACTCCGTCTTGTGCGAAAGGTTCGCACGGCATCGTCTGCCTAGTCCGCACGCCTCGCTCCCCGCGTGCCTTCCACGCCTGTCCAGCGCGTACGTTTCGTTCTCCGCGCTGCTAGCACGGCTCGCCCGTCTAACAGTGAACAGCGCTGTTACCAGAGACAGCGGCAACAGCGTGCTGCGCACGGGTTGGCCTTCTCAAGCTGTGTTTGCCCTCGCATTTGTGCTGTCACTCATGCCCCAGCGCGAACAGGGCTATTGAAGCGGCACCCTTCGGCACCTTGAACTGCCGCAGGGGCTGCGAGCCGCGAATCGCGAGCGGAAGCCTGTCCCGCTTGAGCTCTCGCGCCTCTCCCGCGCCGCTCACACCGCTGGGTCCGACGAAACCGAGTTGTACAAGCCTGCTAGACGCCCTCCTACATACTCTAGACGTCTATCTCCCCCTCCCTCTTCCTCTGTCTTCCCCGTCTGCTAAACCCTCACTCACGACCTGCGCCACCACCTCCTCCCCTCGCTCGCGCCCTCCAGCTCGACCTTCTCCCCGCTGCCGGCAGTCTCGGCACTCTCGTCCTCGCCCGTCAGCGAGGGGTACATCCGCACGCGCGCGTGCGGGATGTACCGCCCCGGGTAGGAGAGCGTGAGGATGATCCCGGCGAGGAGGATCGGGCCGAACTCGAGGCCGTACTGCGCGCGCGCGCCCAACCGCCATGTCAGCCCGTGCCGTGGCGAGGGAGGGGAGGAGGGACGCACAAAGTACCCCTCGACGCTGAGGAGGTAGCCCTTGTCCTTCCCGCCGCGGCCCGTGCCGAACTCGATCGTGCGGAAGATGCCGCGGATGAGGACGCAGACGCTCCCTGCGTAGAGGGTGTAGAGGCAACGCGTCCACGCGCCCGAGGGGACGCGTCGCGCTTGGCGCGGATCTGGTCTGCTCGCGGGCAAGGGGCGGGGCGTCAGTGCGGCCTGGAGGGGTGGGAGAGGAGGGAAAGCGGACAGATGACGGCAAAGATGGAGAAGAGCCCGAGGCCGATGATCTGGATGATGAAGCCGACAAGGAGGATCGCCTTGGCCGTCGGGTAGATCTTGGTGTTGTCCGACGAGTAGAGCGATCCGCCGGCGCCCTGGACGACGAACGACTGCGTGCGTGGAGGAGAGTGAGCAAAGGGAGGGAAGAGAGCGCGGATTATGCGGCCAGCAGAGGATGAGGAGGAGGAGGGCAGGGAGCAGGAGGGGAAGACGTACGACAATGTCGATCGTGACAAAGGTGATGGTGACCCACTTGGACGGGATGGGCGTCCACTTCTCGCCGACGAACGTGATAATGCGGCCGAAGCACACTGACCGCCGCGGAAGAGAAGGTGAGCAGCGCCCCCCGGTCAACGGTCGAGAGAGACGCACTGTAGAACGACGCGCACATGAGCGCCGGGCAGAGAATAAGGAACAGCCTGGTGAGCGAGGCAAAGTTGCGTCAGTATCGGCGGTGACAGAGTGAACGGGAGCAGCGCACTCTTGCAGAAGGTACCAGGTGAGCGCAGACCCGCGTCCGCACGAGTTGTCCGCCGAGATGCGGCGGAAGATGTAGCCGCACGACTCGCCGAGCATGCCAATGAGGAAGGGGATCATCTGCGGGAGTCGGGGAGGTTAGTCTGTGTTGCGCAGCGGAGGGGAAGGCGACGAGACTTGCGTAGCGCGTGCGATACTTGATGATGAGCGCGAGCTGGGCGAAGAAGATGACGGCGAAGAGCGAGAGCGCGACGTAGGTCATGCTACGCATGGGGTCGTAGGCATAGTACGACCATTGACCGGGTGCGCAGGTGGAGGACGACATGGCGGAGGTGTTCTCGAGGGGTGGTCTAGGATGTTGGCGGTGCGGTATCTCCTACTGGTCTGTAAACACAACGACGCGGAAGAGTGAGCACACGGGCAGGCGGAGGCGCCAGCGATGTGCAAACACCGCCTCTCGCCAAGGAAGGAGTACGCACGGTCGAGGGGCGAAAGGTCGCGAGGATGGACGGCTGCAGCTGCGCCTGGTTCCGCGGACAAAGGTGCACTAGCTGGTGGACGTCGCACCGAGTGCGATGTGCAGGGAGAGGGCGAGGAGAAGCCGGAGAGCGTGGAGTGTCGCGATCGAGGTCGACTACGAAGAGGGGCGGCAGGTGTGCTGGCGCGGTTGGCGGGAGGTGGAGGGTCTCGTTGAGGGTGTGATCTGTACGACCGGCTAGTGCGCAGGCGGTACGAGGGGGAGGGGGAGGAGCGAGAGGGGATGGGTCCATGCCCACTCGCCGCGTCTGCGGAACCTTGGCCGGAAGCGACGGACGACCCGGTCTCACCTCGTCGCAGACGTTCTGCGCGCGCTGTACGACGGGTGCACTGGATATACAGGCTTCGAAAGTTTACTGCATGTACTCCCGGTGAACCCGGACGCTGTTGGACGAGCGCGACTTTCGACTCTGCCGTTTCGCGCTTGCGGCGGGTTGCGCGCACGCTCACCGCTTCCTCCCGCTCCGTCCGCCTGTTTGGCCAGCTCTACACGTTCGGGGCACCCGCCGAACACGCCTCAACGCCGCAGCCGACCCAGCACGAGCCTGTTCGCCGTTCTCGCGCGGATCTCGTCCTCACTCAACCGCGTCGCCCTCGCGCCTCGACTCGCCCCCGACGCCGCTCGTGCGTGTAGGAAAAGCTCACCAGCTCTGAGCACCGGCAACACACACCCTCGACACGCGCAAGGCGCCCCCGCCCCCTTCTCCGCCCGCCAAACATGGTCCCCGCCGCGTCGACCTCGTCGAGCCTGCACCTCGTCCCCACCCGCCGCGCGACCTTCCACAAGTCCCGCAAGGCGGCAGCCACCAAGCCCCTCAACTGGCCCTACCCGCTCACGGGCGCAGCTGCGAAAGCCTCGTCCATCCACCCCGACCGCCTCGCAGAAGCGGGCTTCTTCGCGACCCCGACGCGCGACGACCCACGTGACGACCTGCTTCCTGTGCGACGTCGTCATCGGCGAATGGGAGGACGGCGAGGACCCGCTGTACCGCCATCAGGCGGCCGCAGACGAGGCCGGCATCCGCTGCGGGTGGGTCACCGTCAGAGCGAGAGCTGGGAGCCCGAGGGCGTCGATGCGCGCCCGCCCGAGCAGTGGGACGCGCTCTGGGGTGAGGATGGCGAGCTGCACCCGCGCGGAGGGCGCATGGGCGCCGCGAGGGAGCACACGTTCCGCATGGGATGGCCGCACGAGGGCGAGGAGGGGATCCCGACAACCGAGGAGGTGCGTCGCCTTGTTCTCCTGTGCATGCGCTTGGTCGCCACCTACCTCGAGTACGTGCTAACGCGCGCATCTGGCGCAGATCGCCGCCGCAGGCTGGTACTTCCGCCCGGGCGCAACGGAGGAGTCGGCAGACCAGTGCGCGTGCCTGTACTGCGGCCGCACCGTTGAAGGCTGGGAGGACGGTGACGATCCTGTGTGCGTTCACGCGTCCCTCCACTCCCGTCAAGCTCGCACTGACTCCGCCCCGTCCACCGAGCAGCGCACTGCACAAGCGCAAGGTCGGCCTCAAGTGCCCGTTCTTCCTCGCGCCCGACGTCCCCGACCGCTCGGTCAAGGGCAAGAAGAAGCCCAAAGCATCGAAGGCGGCGCCCCCGCGCGTCGAAGCGGATGACGACGAGGAGGACGAGCCCGAAGAGGAATCCGAGCCGGTCAAGCCCAAGCGGGGGAAGAAGGCCTCTACTGCGAACGCCGCGAGTGTTGCTGCGCCCGCGCTGAAGAAGAGCACGCGCGGGCGGGCGAAGGCCCCTGTTGTCGAGGAGGAGCCCGCGCCTGAGCCGGAGGCGGAGGAAGATGCGCAGGAGGAGGACGAGCCCGAGTCGGAGCCGGTCAAGCCCGCGCGGAGCAAGAGCAAGAAGACGCCTGCAACTGCGTCCGCGGCGGGAAGGAAGACGGCGGGCAGGGCAACGAGGAGCAAGACGACGCCTGCGCCGTCCGATGCCGAGGAGGAGATCGAGGTCCCCGTGCTGAAGAAGTGCGCTCTCTTCCTCTCCCAGTCGCTTGTCCGCCTCACTTACATGCTTATCGCTCGCAGGTCCACCCGCTCCCGCGCCGCGTCCAACGCCTCGACCACCGCCTCCGTCGCGCCGCCCCCGCGCGCCGCAGCGCTGTCCAAGTCGCGCTCGCGCGCGCCGAAGGACGTCGAGCTCTCGGTCGAGATCGAGGTCAAGCAGCCGAAGAAGACGGCAACGGCGGTGAAGAAGGCCAAGAAGGCGCCGGTTGTCGAGCCCGAGCCGGAGGAGGCCGACCTCGAGCTCGACGAGGACATCGCGGCGCTTGCGCCGTTGCGGACGCCGCGCTCGAAGCGCAGCCGGAGCCTGAACCTGCGCCTGCGCCGCCGCACGCGCAGGAGCAGCCGAAGCCGGCACGGGCGAGCAAGGTGAAGAAGGCTTCGAGCGCATCGGCGGGCTCGAGCGGCAAGGGCAAGAAGGCGGAGAAGCCCGAGTCGCCGTTGATCGAGGAGGAGCCGCCCGCGCCCACGCAGGCGAAGGCGCCCTCCCGCCGCAGGAGCCGGCGCCGGCGCAGCCCGCATCAGCCGTCCCGCCCGGCGTAGCGTCCACCCGCTCGCCGCTCACGCCGACCGTCTCGCCGTCGGCGGCGCGGCCGATCCGCAGCCTCCCGTCCAAGGTCCACCCGAGCAAGTCGCCCTCATCGACGACGGCCTCCGCCAAGGCGCAGACCCCGACCGAGCCGACGCCGCCGCTCCCGCCCGCCATTCCCGGGTCCTCCTCCCTCCCTGCCTCCTCCGCCGCACCCACCCCGCCCGTCCCCACCCCCACAGTAGCAGGCGCATCTCCCCCCGTCGACCCAACCGCGCCTTGGTCGCCCCCTCCCAACCCCTTCTCCAGCACCGCCTCTCTCCTCGCGCTCCTCCCGCCGCCGACGCCGGCAGAGCTCAGCACCCTCACCGTCGAGGCGTGGTACACGCTGTGCGCGTCGCGCCTCGAAGCGCGCTTCGCCGCCGAGGCGGAGGCGATGCGCTTGCAGCTCGAGGCGCGCGTTGCGGCGGGCGGAGCGGCTCGACCGGATGGGAGAGGAGGCGAGGAGCAGGGAGGAGCGTGAGGAGAGGGAGAGGAGGGCGGCGAAGAAGGAGAGGAAGGCTGCGCAGGGGGCGAGGAGCGCGGCGAAGGCGCAGGCTGCGGTGGCTGGGGGAGGGAGCGCGACGAGGAAGATGCGCTGAGTGTGACGTGGGGGAAGATGGAGATACACCTGACTGATGCTGCTGCGGGAGATGGAGATACCCCCTCGTGCCCTTCCTTCGCTTTTCCCCTGTCCTCCTTGTTTGCATCCCCTTCGTTTGTATGAGCCCGCTTGCATCGTCTTGCCCCTTTTCTCGCGCTCTCTTCCATTCGTCGCGGGAGGTCCCCGTAATAGCCGTGCAGTGCAGCGCAATGCAAGAACTCAAGACCGCAGGACCGATGGCCAGCATCGGTCCTTCCTCCCCTGAAGCCCTCTAGCCCTGCACACCTCCGTCGTAGCTCACAGCCCGCGCGCTCCGTCGCCCTTGAAGCGGTACCGCTCGTTGCGGTTCCCCGTCAGCTGCCATTTCGCGTTCTTGACGACGCTGCGGGTTCGCTCGCGAGGGTCAGGTCTCGTAACTCGAACGCAAGCATGCGAGGGGGACGCACTCGAGCTTGTTGTCCGTCTGACGACCGAAGAGCAGCGGGAAGGACCTGTGCGCGTGCAGACAGTCAGCCTCGCTCAGGGTTGAGAAGGCCCCCTCCGCCTCCTTTCGAGAGAGTACTCACCCGTAGACGACGTCGATGCTGGACGGCGTGAGCACCCACGTGTCGTCGAACGCGTCGGCGATGTAGAGCGTCGCGTTGCGCCCGTCCGGGGTGGTCACGACCGCCTCGAGGCCGCAGTAGGCCGTCGCGGCCGCCGAGTAGCTGCCGTTGAAGTTGGCGAGCATGGTCTTGAGGGAGGGGGCGAAACCGGGGACGGCGTCCTGCGAGAGAGATACGCGTCAGGAAGACCGGCTGGGAACGGAGAGTGTTCAGGAAGGGAGGCGAGGGGCGTCCAGCGCGTCGAAGGTCCTCGAGAGGGGCACCTCCGAGAACCAGAGCGAAGCGCAACGTACCGTGTACGGATAGCCACACCACGAGTTCCCGTTCGTCGAGTCCTGGCCCGAGTTGGTGTGGAACCACGAGACGATCGCATCTGCGCGCGCTCCTCCGTCAGCCCCACCCCTTTGCACGGGGTGCAAGGCGCAACAACGCACTCGTGTTGTTCCCCCGGAAGCCCGTCACGCCCGCGGCGTCGGCCGCATTCGGTGTGAGCGTCACCGTCGGGCTCGGCACGACCACGGCAGCGAGCGCGCTCGTCGCGCTCGGGACGGCAGCCGTTGACGCAGGAATCTTGACGCACTGCCCCTTGCGGCCGAGCGTGCCCGAGTATCCGTCCGCGCAGGCGTACCCGCAGACGTTGGCGATGCACGTCGAGACGCTGTTCGCCGGGCGGTAGAGAGTGCGGCACTGGAAGGGGGACTTGCACCCGACGGCGCGGGCGTCGAGGGTAGAGCCTGTGTGGGCGTGAGGGTCAGCTTCTTCTGTAAAGTAAGAAGAGGAGCGAGGGAGGCGCACCGGTAGGCGCAGCGAAAGCCGGGACGGCGGCGAGGAGGGTTGCGGCGAGGGCGAGGGTGAAGTGCATGATTGCGGTGTTGTACGAGGTTGCGGAGGTACAGGGTGGGTCGGGAACGACGAAAGAACGACGAGGACAGGTGGCGGAGAGGCGAAAGAACGAAGGAGGACAACCGCGAGACCAGCAAGCGGCGGGGAGAGCGAGCGACGGGGGCGACCTGCGCGAGTGTAGAGACGGGAGACGAGAGAGGAGAGGGGAGCAGCGAGAGGCGTTTGAGCAATGTCAACGCGAATGGGCATCTCCCCGGGCAGGCAGGCGTCGAGGCCGATCAGCCTTCCGCATCCAGGAGGAGACCAAGGCCAGGCTCGGCCGGATCCGCACGCCTGCCTGGCAAAGCGCGAGAGATCAATGCGGTGCGCAGAACCTGTAGGCGCATACAAGCTGCGAAGCGCTGCGTAGCGAGCGGGAGCGCCGAAGCGAAGAGAGGGGGGAGAGGCGAGAGCGAAGTTGCGAAGGTCGAGCCGCTCGCGTGCGCCCGAATCGCAAGCCACCTCGGGTGGACAATATCTGCATTCCGTGCATGTGGCAGTCGGGAGGGGAAAGAACAACGACAGGGACGGCCAAGATGTACAACGAAGGACCGGACGGCGCACGCGACGAGGGGGTACTGAGAGGGATCTGGGGGCGGCGGGTACAGGGCGGGTAACGGAGTGACGCGGAATGGAGTCGGGACGACTGAAGCTACAGATTGAGGCGAGCGCGCTGTGGGTAGGTACAGGTCAGCACGGAAGAGACTACCCACGCCGTGCAATCGGAACAAGGGCCCACCGGGAGGAGGAGCGAATCACTCCCTCTGGCGCATCTCGCCGGGCTTGACGCCCGCAGCGTCCATATTGGCCTTGATGACGCCGGCGCGCTGCTCAAAGTCGGCGCGCTGAGCCTTGCGCTGGCGGAAGACGAGGAGGATCGCCTGAGTGGGGGAGCGGGTCGAGTGCGCACGCGACATCAGCTCTGGCGGGTGCGGGAGCACAGAAAGAGAGAGCTACCCACGAGTACAGTGAGGAGCGCGCCGAGTCCAAGCCCCAGCCCGAGCCCAAGCGCGAGTCCGTCATCTACGCGCGCACCCCTCCCAGCGGCGGTGGGCGTCCCGCTTACGGCGACGGCGGTCTCGCCAGCGGCGATGCTGCTCCCGGGGACGTTGCTGGCGCCCTTGGAGGCGTACGAGTAGCTCGTCGTCCCTGCGCGCGGCGTGTAGGCGTACGAGGTCGGCGTGCTCATCGACGATGACGAGCGCGAGGCGTCGGCGCTGCCCGAGGTCGCAAACGGCGTCGGGAAGGTGGTGTAGGAGCGCGTCAGGTCAGAGAGGCTCATCGGGCGAGAGTCGTGCGGTGTGGTGCTGATAGCCACGGGGAGAAGGGCGGGGAGAGGGTGGTGCTCCGTGTCGAGGCTTCCTCTCGCAAGAATCGGCAGGTGGGCGTGAACGAGCGTTACGTTATGCAAGAAGAGAGTACTGCTAAGAAAGGCCAGAGCGCGAAACGTGCGAGGACGAGCGCACAGCGCCCCTCCCACCCGTCGCCTCCGCCGTCGACATACCCGCAAAGAAGGGGGGCGCCGCCTCGGCTGCAAAGCCAGCGAGGGGCAAAAGCCAAAAGGGTGAAGGGAGGAGAAGGGGAACTGCGAAGAGCGTGAGGGGGATAAAGGGGGAGGGGGGGAATAGCTACATGCGACTAGCGCGACGAGGGAGGGGCGGCATCAAGCCTGCCGGGCGGGTAGGACTGACGAAAACAGAAAGGGGAAACGTTGCGAGTGCGAGCGGAGAAAAGGCGGGAGAAGGGCGTCGAGTCCGGACGAGGGGAGGGCGTTTACGAGAGCGAGTTGGTCGACTTGAACTTGTACTTGTCGTTGCGGTTGCCCGTGAACTTCCAGTTTGCGTTCTTGACGACGTCGTTCTTGTTGTCCGTGTACGAGCCGAAGAGCGTCGTGAACGCGCCGTGGATGATGTCGATCGATGAGGGAGTGAGGACCCAGCTGCGAGCGGAGGAAAGGGGTTAAGCTCCGAGTCGCGAGAAACAGGATTCGGAGACCACGCACGTGTCGTCGAATGCGTCGGCGAGGTAGAGCGTCATCGTCTTGCCCTCAGGCGTCGTGACAACCGCCTCGAGGCCGCAGTACATCTTCGCGGCCGCCTCGTAGTCGCCGCCCGTGGAGGCCAGCATAGTCTTCAAGCTGGGCGCGAATCCGGGGACGTTGTTCTGTTTGGAGACAGTGGAAGAATTGGGGCGAGGCCGCGGGAGTGGGAGAGAGGAGGAGAGTCAGTGGTACGGTCTTGACCCGGGAAGGACAGGAGGCGAACGCACGTCGTACAGGAAGCCGCACCTGCGGAGGGGAGAAGGGAAGGCGTCAGTGAGTGTCCGTACAAGCTAGCCGAGCCGCGGTCCACTTTGAGTGCGAGACCTGTGCGGGCGGGCAATGCTGTAGGGGAGAAGACTGTCATACGGATCACGAAGGCGCTGGTGGGAGGAGTCCAGGCGCGCACGGGAGCAGGAATGCTGGCTCAGCGCAGTAAGTTCACGATGCAGAGCGGTTAGCGGAGAGTCCCAGGAAAGGTGCGGTGGACCACTGCGGCAGCGCCGCTTCCGCTCTAACGCTTTGGCCGTGTCCTCGTTGCTTCGGCACGTCTCCGCATCACGCTTGGTGGTCAGGCACGCGCGGTACGCACCGGTGGGGCACAGGAGGTTGGCCTTCCCAAGTTGCAGGAGGACGTGGCTCCTTGAATGAATGCCTCCTTGCGATAGCACAGCCAGGTACCGCTTTGCAGTCATCCGCAAGGTGCACGGACAGCGGATCTCACCAAATGAGCTCAGCGGGCGAGAGCAGACTCGGGAGGAGGAGCCCTGTCAGTCCGCCGGGGGTGAGTACAACCGCGCTTCTCAGAGCATGGCTATAGGTGTTCAGGTCGGCAACACGCTGTTCACGACGAATGCGCTGTTCCGGCGCTAGGGCGACCGAGGCAGAAGTCATCCAAGGGGAGTAAGAGCAGCTGTAGGAACCGCGAGCGCCCAGCTCGAGCTGAGGTAGGCAGCGACCGACTGAACGCGGAACCTCCTGATCGAGCTGTCCCACTTGTGCAGGTAGGCTGACAGGACAGAGCCAGCGTTCAGTGCGGTACGGCTGAGAAGGGCGCTCGACAACCCGCAGCTTGTGTGGTCTGGTCGAAGCGCTCTCTTGCGCAACGGACGGCAAATTGACGTGAGGGAGCGTTACGTTTTGCAAGAAGAGAGCACTACTGAGAAAGGCCAGAGCGCGAACCGGGCGAGGACGAGCGCACAGCGCCCCTCCCACCCGTCGCCTCCGCCGTCGACATACCCGCAAAGAAGGGGGGGCGCCGCCTCGGCTGCAAAGCCAGCGAGGGGCGAAAGCCAAAAGGGTGAAGGGAGGAGAAGGGGAACTGCGAAGGGCGTGAGGGGGATAAAAGGGGAGGGGGGGGGAATAGCTACATGCGACTAGCGCGACGAGGGAGGAGCGGCATCGAGCCTGCCGGGCGGGTAGGACTGACGAAAACAGAAAGGGGAAACGTTGCGAGTGCGAGAGGAGAAAAGGCGGGAGAAGGGCGTCGAGTCCGAACGAGGGGAGGGCGTTTACGAGAGCGAGTTGGTCGACTTGAACTTGTACTTGTCGTTGCGGTTGCCCGTGAACTTCCAGTTCGCGTTCTTGACGACGTCGTTCTTGTTGTCCGTGTACGAGCCGAAGAGGGTGGTGAACGCGCCGTGGATAATGTCGATCGACGAGGGCGTGAGGACCCAGCTGCGAGCGGAGAAGGGGGGTTAAGCTCCAAGTCGCGAGAAAACAGGAGTCAGGAACCACGCACGTGTCGTCGAATGCGTCGGCGAGGTAGAGCGTCATCGTCTTGCCCTCAGGCGTCGTGACAACCGCCTCGAGACCGCAGTACATCTTCGCGGCCGCCTCGTAGTCGCCGCCCGTGGAGGCCAGCATAGTCTTCAAGCTGGGCGCAAAGCCGGGGACGTTGTTCTGTTTGAAGAAAGTGAAAGAATTGGGGCAGGGTCGGGGATGGTGGGAGAGAGAGGAGAGGGTCAGTGGCACGGCCTTGACCCGGACAGGACAGGAGGCGAACGCACGTCGTACGGGAAGCCGCACCTGCGGAGGGGAAATAGAAAAGAAGCGTCAGCAAGCGCGCGAGAAGAGTGGAGGAGCAGCCGGTAGAGCGCACCAGCTGTTGCCTGCGCAAGGAGAAAGGAGCGTCAGCGGCCGTTCGCACCCCGCACGCACGAAGGACGTGGAAACGCACCGTTGGTCGAGTCCTGGCCGCTGTTGGTGTTGTACCACGAGAGGATCGCGTTCGAGTTGTCGTAGAGGAAGCCCGTGATGCCCTGCTTCTTGAGGAGCGAGACCGTGTCACCCGTGTCGGCGACCTTGGTCGTCGCAGCCTGCGCCGCCTGGGACGAGGTCGTCTGCTGCGCCTGCGTGGTCGTCGTGGTCGTGGTCGGAGCGACCCACTCCGAGGTGGAGGCGACCTTGGCGGCGGCGGACGAGGGCGCGACCCAGACCGAGGACGAGCTCGACTCCTCGTCGTCGTCGCAGACCCAGTCGTCGTCGTCCTCATCGCTCGAGGCAGACGAGCTCGCAGCGGGCTTAGCGGACGTGGTGGTCGTGGTCGGCGCGGCCGAAGTCGTGGTCTGCTTGACGACGGCCTTGACGGGCGCGGCGGTCTTGGCAACCTCCTGCTGCGTGGTGGTGGTGGTGGGCTTCGGCGCCTGCGTGGTCGTAGTCGTCTTCGGCGCAGCGGACGAAGTGGTCGCGACAACCTTCTTCTCGGCGACGAGGTTCGACAGGTCGGCGTGGCTGCCGTCGACGTAGTACTCGATCGCGAGCTCGCCGACGTCAAGGTCGCCCTCGAGCGCGAGGTACGCGCCCTTGGAGAAGGTCGTGTAGTCGTCGCGGTTCGACGCGCCGACAACCGTCGCGGAGATGGTCTTGCCCGACGCGGTCGCCGTCACCGAGACAGTCGTGCCGCAGAGCGACGACTTGGCATCGACGTCCGGTAGAGAGCGAGCGGGAGCGCGACAACGTTGTCGGTCTCCCTGCGAGCGCGAGAAGAGGGGAGGGTCAGCACCGCTTCAAATTCGCTCGGAGAAGCGGACCGCGACGCACTTGATCTCAACACCGCACGAGCCTATCCAGCCAGCCTCCTTCCACCAGATGGCAGTCGAGGTGTACTTGGTGCCCGAGGCGTCGGTCGAGGCCGAGGTGGTGGTCGAGTTGTCGGCGAGCTCGAGGTACGAAGCAGCTGCGAGGACGTCGCGCGTCAGCATGGCGGCATCAACACGTCGAGAACAGCCCGGGCGACGCACTCTCGGAGCGGCGAACGCGCTTGGCCATGCGGCGGGCGTTGTCGCGCGCCTGGAGCGCGGCGCGGACGGGGACAAAGTCGCGCGCCTTGTGCACGTGAGCGGCGGCCCGAGCCCGAGCGGATGCCGTGGTTGTGCAGCACGGGCGAGTGGAACGCGGCGGCGGTCGAGGCGAGCGTCGCCGCGACGGAGAGCGAGAGGGCGGTGTTCGTGAGCATCTGCACGCGTCAAGGACAGTCAGTACACGCTCTGCTTTGCTATTGAGCCCGTCCTGCGGCGCTCCCATCGAGCTGACAACAATGACACGGGCCCTTGCGCGACGGGGACACCGAGATGAGGCGCCAAGGCGAGGGTCGATGGAGACGAGACTCACGCTGGCGGGGTACGAGGAGAGAAGGAGGGTGAACGCGACGGACTGTCCGGCAGGCGAGTTGCGGTCTGAAAGAGGGTGGCGACGGGTGGGTCGGTCGAGGTGGGCGCGCCGAAGTTGAGCGACGGGGCGGTGCTTGAGGAGAGGGCGAGGAAGGGACCGCGGGCTACGACCTGAGCGTGAGGGCGCGGTGCAGGGGCGTCGGCGGCGGGAGAGACGGGGAGAAAGCAAGCGAGCGGACGAGAGAGAACGGGCGAAGGAGAGGAGACGACGGCGCGAGAAGGACAAGGGCCCGCGCACGCACCGCCAACGGACGCCCCGCGGCAGCCCTCCTCCACCGCTCGCACCCCTCTCTTTCCAGGGTGACCGCTCCACTGGGACCCTCTGCACGTCCAGTACAACCCACACACGCGCCAGTGAATCGTGCGATGCGCTGTGGGCGGAACAGACCACGCGTCTTGCCGTCGACGCTCCCGTCGCGTCGCCCCGTCATTCAACATTCTTGCTCGCGCCGCCTCATTCCTTGTGCGCGTTCTCTTGCCACCGCCTCTTGGCAACCCGCACCCAAGCTGTGATGGCCAGGCCGCTCTGGAGAACGTACGCTCGTCTGGAGAACGCACGCTCGCTCCATCCGCCGCCCTCGTTGAGCGGACCTTCCCAACCGCGTTCTTCCTCACCGCTCAACGCGCAACGCGCTTCCGCTCTTCCTGCGTACTGCGACCTCCGGGAAACAACGCAAACGACTTCCGCTGCGAAGGAGAAGCGGCCTGCACATCAACCGTCTCGAACGAGTGAACCTGATCGCGGTCGCTCGCTCGTCCCCTCGACATCCCCGGCTCGACTCTCGCTCGGTAGACTCGATGCTGATTGTGTACAAAATTGGGGCTACAGGGGTTCTGAGGACGGGCTATGTACGAGTGGATGAACGGGACAACGGGGACGGAAAACGGACAAGTGTCTGTGCGGCGTGCTCCTCCCTGCGGCCCTCCGGCTGCTCAGTAGCACACCGCCGTGGGGAACACCACCCCATCCGGCCCGACGAGCGCGATCCTCGTCGCCTTTCCCGCCACCGCCCGCGCCGAGCTCCTCCCGCTTCGCACCGCGCCGCTTCGACGGCGCGAGCCCCGCCCCGGGCCCGAGGCCGTGAGGGGGCCGCACGAGCACGAGCTCGGGCGTTTTGAAGTGAATCTGCGAGGCACGGCGCATCCCCGATCCAGATCGTCAAGTCGGGGGTGAGGTTCGCGCCCTTGAGGACTGCGGGCGTGGCGCCGTATCCCCGTGGTCAGCGAGGCGCACAGAAGAGAGGGAGAAAAGGCGCACCAAGCATCCCTGCCTCGCCGTCGCGGGTGCTGGAGGAGCGGGCCCTCGACAGCGTGCACGGCCGGGACGTTGGGCCCGATGGGGAGGCGCGGGCGCGGGGCGTGGTACAGCGGGTTAGGCGTGACGGAGCTGCACGCGCGGACGAGCTCGTCAGCGCGGAGCAAGGGAAAGGAGGAGGGACGCACTGCGAGTGGAGAGGCGCGTTCCGGCTGCCGAGCGAGGGCGGGACGAAGAACGTGTGGCGCTGGACTTCGACCTGCACCATCGACCAGACGTGACCATCTGCGCGCGTGCGCAGCGTACCATCAGTACGCAGCTTGGGCTTGAAAGGAAGGTGAGATATGACGCACCTCCGAGCGGGAGCGTCCACACCCCCGCCGCCGGCCCACCTTCGACCTCCGCACCCACCGCAGGCGGCACCGCGGTGGCGGAAGCGCCGCGCTTCCTGCTCTTCGCAAGCGTCGCCGGCGGGCGGGTCGGGCTCGTCGCGCTCGCGCGGCGGAATGCGCGCGGCCTCGCCCCCGAGGCGGTCCTCAGCTCGCTGGGTCCGTCCTCCGTCTTCGGAGCCGCGGCAGCTTGCGCGGCGGCGAACCCGCCGCTGCCCGGCGTCGTCGGCGTGATGGGCATGCTCCCCGGTGCGGGTGCGCTCAAGGTCGCGCGCTGGAGGTACGTCCGGTCCGCACCGATGGGGTAGAGGCCGACTTCTTCGTCGACGACGCCGAGGTAGGCGTCCGTCGCGCGAGAGGGGGCGGGCGAGCCCGAGGAGGCGGACGGGAGCGGCGCGACCTCGAGCGCGATGGTGCGGTACTGCGAGACGGGCTCGCCGAGATGCTCGCCTGGCAGGGTGGGGTAGAGGCGGCGTCGGCGGGAGGAGGGGGGACAACGGGGTCGAGCACACCGCCGCCGATGGAGACGTTGCCGGCGTCGACGCGGCGAAGGACGAGGACGGGCTGCGCGAAGGTCAAGGTTAGCTCCCCTCCAGCCAGCGCGCAGTGGGGCGGACGCACCGAAACGACGCCCGTAGCGAGGTCCTGCAGGACGACGGTCTGGTTGTAGTACAGCGAGCGCTGGCTCTTCGGATCGAGCGGGAGCGCGTTCGGCGGCGGAGGCGGGAAGCCCGGCTGGGCACTAGCGGTCGACTGCCCGGTCGGGGGCTCGGTAACCGTCGCAGCATAGACAATCCACGCGTCCCAGGCGTTCGTCTTGGACACGAGGCGGAGGTCGCGCGCGATCGGGCGCAAACGAGCGCGTTGCCCGCCCGTCATGGACTCCCACTCCTGCGTGGGGAACATCGACGAGATGCCGGACGTGCAGAGGTACCGCGTCGAGCCGCTGTACGTCTTGGTGCGGTTGTAGAGCGAGACGAGGCTGCCGTGCGAGAAGACCGGCGACTGCGCGGAGGAGGCTCAAATGACGTCCTTCTGGAGCGGCGGTGCGAGAGAGGAGGACGCACTGTTGCCTGAGACGAGCGCGCGCTTCTTCGACGGCTTCGAGATGACGGACATGGGCTTGCCGAGCAGCCGCGCCCACACGAGGCTCGACGTCGCCCGCGCCCGGCTCGCAGATCGTCACGACCGTCTTGACCGTCGTGCTAACCTCCTTGTTCAGCTCGCCCATGACGTTGACCGCGAGCGACTTGCTCAGCGCGCGCCCCGCGAGCGGCGCCGACTCGTCCTCGTCGCGTTCGAGGATGAGCTTGCCCTCATCCGAGATCCACTGCGACGCGGCGCTCGCGCGCGGAAAGATCTTGTCCGTCGAGATGGAGAGGAAGATCTCGGGCGGGAGCGTGATGCGCTGCGTCGGAGAGGGCGGCGAGGGAAGCTTGCCCGCTGCGGCGGACGCAGCGAGTGAGAGCGACGGGTTTGAGTCGTGTGTCGACCACCACGACGAGCCAAGGAGGAGAGCCTGCGGCGGAGGGGCGAGGAGACTGCGGGCGTGGAAGGCGTTGTCAACGAAGTCCCCTCGAGAAGGTCGATTGACGTGACAGGGAAAGGAAGGCAGAACACACCGCTTCTCCGTTCCGTAGCTCCTCTGCGCGATCTTGGGGTTCATGATCACGACCGTCTTCTCGCCGCGCTCCATCCCGTTCTCCGCCTTGAGGTACTCGCGGATCTCCTGCTGCACGCGCTCGTGCCGGTCGCCCTCGCGGCTCGCGCGCTCGGCCGCGTGCGCACGCGTGTGCCTCGGCGTGAAGAAGCTCCTCGTATGCGGCCTGCTGCTGCGCCTGGAGCACGCCCGCCGCGTCGTACGCCTCCTCGCGCGGCGGCGCGCCGTACATCGCGCTGGGGGCGACCCCGCCCGCGACGGCGACGGCCGCAGCCGCTGCGAGGTGCATCTCCTCGACGCCCATCTCGAGCCCGAGCCCGACGGTCCCGTCCGAGGGATGTGCCGCTGCGCCGTCCATCGCGCCGGAATGCGCCGAGACGGGCCAGTCGCCACCCGCGCTCGAAGGAGGCGGCATCGCGCTCCAGCCCATCGCCTCCTCCGCGCCGGCGTACGCCTGCGTCGAGGCATACCCGCGCTGCTGGCCCATCCCCGCGTAGCCCGCGAGACTCGACCCTCCCATCGCCATCGCGGCGCAGCGGCACAGCTCGCGCGCCGGAGCGCCTCCTGCGCGCGCGCAGACGGGTGGAACGCCCCCGTCCAGGGGATGCTCATCGGGTACGGGTCGGCGGAGTACCTCCGCCGGCGGGCGTCGCGCTCGCGCGCGGTCGGGGGCGCGGAGGCCGAGCCGTACGCGTGCGAAGGCGCGAGCGGCGAGCACGGCTCGAACGTGCTGGCGGGGGTGTGGAACGAGGGGGAGAAGCCCGTCTCGCCCGTCGCGGGCGTGTTGAGCGTGCTGGAAGGGTAGGGCGAGAAGGGAGAAAGGCGAGTAGTGCGGCGAGCGGTACACGCCCATCCCGCTCGCGGTAGAGGCGGACGCCAGGGGTGGCGCCGAGTGCGCAAAGGTGGCAGCGGCGTCGACCGAGATCGAGAGGTTCGGGTGCGCGCGGCGCGCTGACGAGGAGAAGGAGGGGGACGACGCCGACGGGTGCTGAACGTAGGCGGACGAGCCGCTGCTCGTCGGCGGAGCGGAAGCGACGGAGAACGACGCCTTCTGCGAGGGCGTGCGCGGCTGGTACGGGCTCGCGGAAGCGAGCGCGTCGCAGCCCTCGCCGCCGCTGCCGTTGCGGCGGCCGATGCGGCCCGGCGTCGAAAGCGAAGACCCGTTAGACGAGTGACGGCCGGACGTCGACGTCCAGGGCAAGCCCGACGCGCGCGCGGGCGAGCTCGCCGTCCCGTTCGACTGCTGCAGCCCCGACTGCGACGAGCGGCGCCGCGTCGACGGTGCGGGATACGGCGCGTACACGACGGGCGCGCCCGCCTGGATCGAATGCCGCCGCTGGAAGTCCTCCTGCTGGTGCTGCTGGAAGTGCGCCGCCTGCTGCGGCGATGCGCCCGAGAACGAGTGGTGCCGCGGTGCGCTCGCCGAGGCGACGGGCGCGGGCGAGAAGTGCTGCCCGCTCGCGACGGGGTGCGCGGCGATCTCCGGCGCGGCTTGCGTGTGCGCGTGCGCGAGGCTCGGCCGCCGCGAGCGCGAGCGGGACGAGGAGGGCGCGAGCTGGTTGGGCGAGGTGAAGGAGACGAAGGGGGACGAGAGCGGCGTGTTGCTCGCTGGCGGCAGTCCCGACTCTTGCGGGTACGCCGTCGCCTCGAGCACCGAATGCTGCACCCGCCGCTGCGGCGTCGGCTGGCAGACGACCTGCTGCGGCGCGATCGACATGGCCGCCTCGAGCGCGGGCTGCTGAGGCGCGAGGTATGACGCGGCGGCTGACGTCGTGTACGCCATCGTCGAGTACGTCTGCGTCGTGGCAACGACGTTGACGTAGCTCGCATCGGTCCGCGGGTCCGCATAGTGCTGGTACGCCAGTTCCTCGACCGACTCCTGCGGCGGCTCGTACGCGTACGCTGAGCGTGGCTGGTGCTGGTGCTGGTGCTGCTGCGAGAGGTCGCGCGACATGCGCGGGAACGAGGCCGAGGCGGGCGAGACCTCGCCGCTCGAGAGCTGGATGGGCGCGAGGAGCGAGGCCGGGGGGACGCTCGATTGGGCGGACGCAAGCGTGTAGCTCGAATCGAAGTAGTCGGCGTGCGATGGCGACCTCGGGTAGCCCTGCGCCTTCTGGAGCTGCGGGTGAGAGAGGTCAGCGTCGCTGTACGGAGAGGAGGTGTGAGGAGGGCAACGGACCAAGGCGTAGGGATGCCTCTCGCTCGTCCCGCTCAACGGCTGGTCACCCTCGCTGTACCGCCGGTGCAGCACCGCCTCCATCTCGTGCTGCATAGCGCCGCCCTCGAATGCCAAGACCTCCTGCTCCTCATCGAACCCGCCGTCTCCGCCGTGGTGCACGAAGCCGGTCTGCCCGAACTGGCTCGACGGTGGCGCAAGCTGCGGCGTGAACCACGCCGAGTTGTGTGGGGTCGAACTGCGAGTCGTGCAGCGGCGTCGAGAACTGCGGCGTCGAGAGATAAGGCGACTCTTGCAGGAAGGCGGAGGACGCTGAGGGGAACATATGCGGGGAGTGGGCTGACGCGTGCTGCGCCGTGGTGTACATCGGCGACGGCTGCCGCTGTAGCGAAGCGCGTGCGGCTCGGAAGCGCAAGCTGCTGCCGTGCGGGCTGATGAAGGACGCGGGCGGGCGTCGGCGGTGAGCGGGGTACCGCCTGCTTGTGCCTGCCGCTCTGTGCGTCGTGTAGAACGAGTGTGGAGATACGAGCAGCGCAGGCGCGGGAAGCAGCACGAGCAGGCAGCGCAGGCGGGAGGGAGGCAGGATGAACGGGGGTTGCTCGGATGCGCTCGATGGCTTGAGGCGAGCTCCGGGCTCCACCATCCGAAGAGAGGAAGCGCGCGCGAGGAATTCCGGGTGACCAACGCGGCGGGGAGAGCAGCGGCGCGCAAGGTTCGAACCGCACCGAGCGAGGAAGGCGCCGTCGAAGAGAGCGCTTGCCCAAGTTTCGAGAAGCCGTAAGAGGGAGGTCAGCGCCGGTGCTGCGTTATTGCCGGCGCCCGGGGGCGCCAGGGCGTGCGGAGCGGCCCCTTGCAGCGCGGTGCACGCAGAGCAGCAGGAGCCGGCGCGGGAGCGGGACGGCGGAGGACGAGGAGACGCGCCGAGCGAATCAGCAGCGGGCCGCGGTAGCCCCCTGTTTCTGATCCTGCCTTTCCTTCTGTCGCTTCTACTGCACAGGCCTTACTCACTTGCGCTCTGCGGTGTCTGCGTGATCTGTAGCTCTTCTCAAGGGCGGGGCGTCAGCCTGCGGGCTCCATATCCGTGACGAAGAAGCATATGCATCTCACGCTCATGCAGCTCCTCCGAAGGTTCAGCGCCCGGATCGAGACTGCTAGGTACCTTGGCAGCGAGCGTAGAGGCTGAAAAGACGGCCAGCGGAGGATGTCTCGCGGTTTCGAGGCTGTCGCGACGCGTCGACGCGGGACGAGGAGGTCAACCTCGACCACCCGCGCTTGAAACTCTGCGCAAGATGGAGCCCGCTGTGCAGCCTGCACTCGCTGCTCCCGCTGCTCCCGACGCGCTCTCGACCGGCCCCGCGACGCCGCGGTCGCGCACCACCACCGGCACCATCGCAACCTCGCCGCTTTCGACCGCAGGCCCAGGCAAGGCTGCCGGTGCGCAGGAGGACGCGCCTGAGCCCATGCAGGTCGACGGCGACGCGCCCGACGCGCCCGCCCCCGCGGAGAGCACCGCCGGCGAGCCGTCGTCCTCGCGTCGATTCCGCTGAGCCCCGTCGGGCCCTTCTCCCTCTCGCCCGACAAGCTCGCCAAGCTCAAGCGCGAGCAGAGGACGGGTCCGCCCGCTGCATCGACGAGCGAGGGCAAGCGACCGCTCGACGCCGACTCGTCACCCGCCAAAGCCGGGGCGCAGAGCGTCGACAAGGGCAAGGGCGCCGCCGAGCCGCCGAAGAAGAGGGCGCGCAAGTCGGCGGCGGGACCCAAGGCCGTCACGCAGTACTGCCATCAGGGTGCGTTTCCGCTTGCTTCCTCTCCTCGACGCGACCTTCGCAACCCGCTCCTCGGCAAGTTCCCCGCTAACACAATGCACACGCGCAGATCACCAGCCGCACGACATCTCCAAGACCCTGCTCCTCCGCTGCACTGGCCAGAAGGTCGCGGGCAAGCCCAAGCTGGATCGACCGAGGTCCCGATGCGTACCTGCAGCTTGTCGTACTGCGAACGCTGCTTGAGCAACCGGTGCGTTCCCCTCCGCCTACCCGCGTAGCTGACCCGCAGGTCCGCCCGCAGCTACGGCGAGGACGTCAAGGCGGTCAAGGCGTCCGGCGGCGAGTCGACCTGGAAGTGTCCCTCGTGCCGCGGCGAGTGCAACTGCTCGTCGTGCCGGAAGAAGTCGGGCCTCGACGCGACTGGCCCGCTCAAGGAGCTCGGCGTGAAGCCCGGCGCGACCGACGCGTTCAGCGCTGTCGGACCCGTCACGGGCGGGAGGTCCGCGGCGGCGGCGGCGAGGAGCAAGATGTCGGCGGCTTCACCGCGAGCGGCAAGGTCGCGGCGATGTCGCTCACGCACGACGGGCCGGGTAGCAGTCCTGCAGGCGTGCCGAAGAAGGGGAAGGCGCAGAAGGCCAAGCCCGCAAGGTCGCCAAACGGCGCACTCTCCGACTCGTCGCTGTCGGAGCTCACCGACTCGGACGAGGAGCAGCCAGCTACGGCCGTCAAGCCGAAGGGCAAGGGGAAGGCGAAGGCCGCGTCCGGCAGCCCCGCGCCCGCCGGTAGCGCGGCCGCAGGCCCGGCCGTGAAGCGCGCCATGCCACCGCGCCCGCCGCGCGACCTGCCCGCCCCGCCTCGCTCGCACGTCCTCGCGAGCGTGTGGGCGCCGAGCCCGACGCTCCCGTGCGACGAGTCGGTCCGCGCGCGCCTGCACGTCCGCGAGTTCTTCCTCCGCTTCCTCACCGTTATGCCCCCTCTCGACCCCACGCCGTCGACCTCTTCGTCGAAGACGTCCTCCTCGCGCGAGCACCAAGGCGCAGGCGCTCTCGCCGCACCTCGCGCGCGTCCTCTCGGCGCTGAGCGACGACGTCCTGTGGCTGTGGCGCGACCGCGACGCCGCGGCCGAGGCGGTGCAGCTGCGCCTCCTCCAGGGCGTGTGCGAGCTCCTCCTCCGCGAAAAGGCCTACACGGGCCAGATCCACAAGCTCCAGCGCGAGAACCTCGACGACCTCCGCGTCGAGGTTCGCACCGCCCTTGCGGGCGTGCAGCGCCACCGCGAGATGTTTGACCGCCCGTGGCGCACCGCCAAGCTCGTCGCCGAGGGCGGGCTCGGCTCGTGGTGGGTCGAGGAGGGCCCCAAGTGGCAGAAGGACGCGGTCGAGCGGAGGGAGCGCGCCGAGGCGACACGCAGGGCGAATGGCGGCGCCACCGCGTCGGGGAGCGACGCCGGAGGGAGCGGCAGTGGTGAGGGCGAGGGTGGGGGTGGCGGGGACGAGAGCGAGCTGAGCAGCATCGCGTCGAGCGACAACGAGGACAAGGCGGACGGCGACGACGACGACGAGGTCGACCAGCTCGCGAGCGACTACGAGGAGCCGCTCCCCAAGCTCGACAAGGCCGGCCGGCGCATGAAGGGCGAGCGCGACATGCCCGGCGAGGAGCGCCTCGCCGTCATCTGCGCGCTCGTCGAGCTCGCGAGCGGGACCGAGGCCGTCCGCGCGGAGATTCAGCAAGGCGTCGATGCGCAGTACACGGAGCAGGTCGCGCTGCGCAAGAAGCGCGCGGACCAGCGCCGCGACCTCCCGGCGGAGAAGGCGCGGCTCGAGGCGTCGAAGCCGGAGAAGCCCGCTGGCAACGGCATCTCGGTCAAGGTCAAGGAGTGGCAGGACGAGTGCGACGCGATCGACGAGAAGATCAAGCAGGCGTCCGAGGACGCTGTCAAGCAGGGGTGGCAGCTCCGTGCGTGTCCTTTCCTCTCCCGCTTGCGTGCCTACGCTAACAAGCGTCCCCGTCGATAGAGCACGAGTTCTTCCTCGCCGGCGCACAGAACCGCGTTCGCTTCGCCCCGATCGGCACCGACGCGCATGGCACCGAGTACTACACGCCCGCGCCGCCGCCGGACGAGCTCCTCGAGTCGAGCGCCGGCGCGCAGACCTCGGGGTTCCCGCTCGACCGCAAGCCGAGCGACGACGGCGTGCGCGACTACCCGCTCAGCTGGTGCGTCATCGGGCATGGGCGGCGCCCCGCTGCGGCGGCGGCGGAAGCGGGCGAGGCGAAGGCGGACAGCGACGCCGCGCCGGTGAGCGAGAACGACTGGTTCGTCGTGCGCGGGCTCGACGACCTCGACGCCCTCGCCGAGTGGGTCGACCTCTCGGCGCGTCACGCGGACCACGCGCTCCGCCTCGCACAATTTCAGCTCGAGCACCCGAAGACCAAGACGGGCGGCGTCGTGCGTCCACCGCCGAGCAAGGCCGAGCTCGCGGCGCTCGAGCAGGCGGCGGACCGGACGGACGCCGAGCTGCCTGACCGGCTGAAGCAGTTTGCGGACGCGATGAAGTGGCGGAAAGAGGCGGCGCGGCGGGAGAAGGAGGGCGAGGGGGCGATGGCGGAGCGGACGCGCGCGCACAAGGCTTGAGGGGACGAGGAGGGTGTCGCTCACTACTGCAACTCGCATGCACCGCTTTCGTTCTTCTGTGGAAAAAGGTAGGACGTGTTTGTCGCCGACAGCGATGACGAGGTTCGAATGTTGGCTTCGCTCGCTTCTCCTCCTTCCCTGTTCCCGCCAAGTCCGCCTAGCATGAGCACTGCATTGCACCAGCGACCACGGCCGACGACGACCACGGCTGCCTCGATCGCGCGGTCGTCGTCACCGCGGCAGCGGTTCATCAACCTGCTCATCCTCACCGTCGTCGCGGGGACGACGTGGAGCGTGTTGAACACGTCGGCAGCAGCGACGGCGTTCCGCTCGCGCTTGCCTGCACACACTCTCACGCGCCTGAGCGAGAGCGCGAGCACCTTCCCCATCTCGCTGCCCTTCTTCGCCGACAAGGTGCGCCCTCCCGCTCTTCTTCACTGGGTACACCGGGACTGAAGAGCTCTCTCCACAGCGCAACGTCCTGAACCAGTGGTTCGTCAAGCGGTCGTGGGGCTGGGTCACCGCCGTCTTCCTCCTCTTCAACCTCGCCGTCCTCCTCTTCCCCTCGCCCCCAATCGCTCAGGCGACTTCCTCCTCGGCGAGCCCGACCCCCGCCATCGCCAACGGCCGCACCGTCGGGTCCACCCGCCTCACCGTCTCCTCGGGCCACCTGCTCGCCTCCCTCCGGCGGTACCTCCTCGCGTCGCTCTACTGGTTCTACCTCACCCAGGCGACATGGTTCGGCAGCACCCTCGGCCCGAGCATCTCCTTCCGCATCCTGCGCTCCTCGGGCGCCGTTTGCGTTCCGAGCGCCATCTCGAGCGACCCGCTCGGCGCGCACGCCGCAGGCGGGAGCCTCGGCCTGCACGCGGACGGGCCCGCCGCCGCAGGGACGGGGCCCTCGCCGATGGTGCACCGGCGCGCGCGGCGAATACTGGCGCGGTGGGCACGACGTCAGCGGGCACGCGTTCATGATGGTCCACTGCTCGCTCTTCCTCCTCGAGCTCGTGTACCCGCTCCTCCCCGCGCTCTTCCCCGGCCTCTTCTCCGCCGGGGGCGTCGGCGCGAGGGCGCGGGCGCAGCGCGTCCACCCCGCGGTCAAGGCGGCGGGATACGCGGCGGTGGGCGTCATCGCCGCGTCGTGGTGGATGCTCCTCATGACGAGCCTGTTCTTCCACACTCCGGCGGAGAAGCTCACGGGGACGGCGTTTGGCCTCCTCGGGTGGTACATCAGCGGACTGTAGAACTGCTCCCCACCGTCTCTCCTGTATCTCCCCATATCGCAACGAAACTCGCACGTTCAGCGCCCTTATGTCCCAGCATCGTACCACCGCGCCGTCCCATCTGTCCGCCGCTGCACCCCTGTGCGCTCCAGCTCGTGCGCAAGTCTCGCCGCCAACGCCTCGAGCGTCTCCCCCGCGTCCCTCGGGGCGCTCACCACGCCCTTCCACGTCTCGCGCGCGCCTGCCCCGCTGCGAAAAGGCAGCAGGACCCTCGCCTCCCCGCGCTTAAGCTCGACGCGGACGTCCTCGCCCCTCACGGCCGCGCCCCGCTTGCCCAGCTCGCCCGCAAGCAGGTCCTCGCACCGCGCGCGCGGCTGCATCCACCCCCAAAGCGCGGCGCGCTGCTCCCGCGGGAGGAGGCGCAGCGCGTCGTCCTCGCTTGTGAAAAGGAGGGAGGAGGCGCGCAGTTGCGCAAGAGAGTGCGAGAGCGAGACGAGGAACAGGTCGAGGAGGGCGAGCTCGCGCGTGCGGTTGCCGAGCGGCGAGGTGGAGGAGGCGGCCGCGTCGTAGTGTGGGAGTGTGTCGTGCCCTTCCGCCTGAGAGGTACCCGCTCCGCACCCATGGCCCAGCGGATCCGTCGACGGCGCGGCCCCACCCCTCGCCCTTGCCGCGGTGCGCACCTCTTCCTCCCACAGCGGGAGCGCCTGCGTCCGGGCGAGCGACATTGCGTGGAGGTAGAGGGCGCGCGAGGCGGGCCGGAGCGCGAGGACGAGGTCTTGCAGCGGCACGAGGGCGAGGACGCGGAGGAGGAGGTGCGAAGGGAGGCGCTCGAGGTGCGAGAGCTGCTGCGCCGGCTGGGACGGCGCCGAGTAAGCTGGTGGGGCGTTTGCGAGCTCCATGGCGCGACTGGAGGCGAGTGGACGAAAGAGACGGAGCGAGGGTCGGGTCGAGGTGGGGGAACGGCGATGAAGCCCTTCTCGTCCTTGTAGGAGCGGTCCACCCAGATCATCGAAATCAGGGAGCTCTCGCTGACCAGAGCCGCTCCGGGATCGAGCGAAAGAAAGCGACACGGAGAAATCGCCTTTCCAGACGAGGGCGCGCGGCGAAACTTTCGCGAGGTTCAACGGAAGACACGGCTTGCAGCGGCACAACTTCTGAGATAGATCCACAGCGAGAAGGAGAGCAGGTATTGGGAGTTCAAAGGGGGGTTGAGGCAGGGGCAGGAGGCGGGTCCTCGGGCTCACTTGAGCGTGCAAACGACGACCTCCTTCGAATACAGCCCTGCGAGCGCGCCGCCGACTTAGCGACGAAGCGAGTGTGCGAGAGAGAGAGGGACGCGCCGGTGAGAAGGAGCTTGTCCTGGTACGGCGCAGCCGAGGTCGACGCGGAGACGACATCGCCCGTGTCGGCGAAGACGAGCTCGGAGCGGTACCGCTTGCCGCTGTTCGCAACCCGTCAACAACCGCTTGGGGAGTAGACAGAAACGAGCCGAACGCACCTCTTCTTCTCGCCCGTCTCGCGCACCCGAAACACCTCCACCGCAGGCGTCTTGCCGCTTAGGCCGGCGTCTTTGCCCGCGTCCATGAAATCGAACACCTTGGTCAGCGCGGTGAGGTAGATCCCGCCGTCGCCGGCGACGTGGACGTTGTCGAAATGGCGGTTGATCTGCAGTTACGGGAGGGAGGGCGGGTTGAGAAGGTCAGCCCGCGGGGGATGCACAAGCGCGATGGAGGAGACGCACGTAGACCTCCTCGACGGACGTCAGCGTGTGGTTCGCCTCGCTCTTCCAGACGCGCATCAGGCCCTCGAGGGTCGACGCCTGGTAGAGGAGGTCGCCCGGACCCTTGGCGATGCCTGAACGTGCCCATGCCCCGTCAGTCACGCCTCTCTCGCCTCGACAACAAAAAGAGAGCGCACCGTTCGGGTAGATAACCTGGTCAGCGGCGATGATGCACTCGGGCTCGCTGCCCGACGCGTCGCAGAAGATGATGTCGCTCGGCACGCTCTTGATCGTCTCCCACTTGCGCGACCAGTGCTGCTTGTACCGGTGGTCGTTCGAGAAGTAGAACTGGCGCTCACCGACCGCGGCAACGCTGTTCGGCGTGCGCACGAGCGGGTGCCGCACCGTCTTGATCCACCGCGCCGAGTCGCTCCCGAGCGTCGTCTCGAAGATCTCGATGACCGAGTCAGGCGCCCTGCGTAGGCGCGAGCGAGCGGTCCGCAGGAGGGCGGTGCGAGTTGAGGAAGAGCGTGAGGTGCGACGGGTTCGTCGGCGAGCGGTACAGCGCGAGGCCGTGGACGTAGATGCCGGTTGCGGACGCAGGAAGACCCTCGAGCGCGAGGCGCTTGTGCGAGCGCGTCGAAAGGTCGAACAGCGCGATGTAGTCGTCCGAGGTGGGCGGTAGCTGCGACGCATTGAGATGGAGGGTCGCGGGAACCCAGTGTACTCGCGACTCGCGCGACGAGCAGACTCTGCGGGTCGTGCGCGGCGGAGTGAGCGGTCGTCTTCCACGTCGGGCTCGTAACGCTCTAAGCACCCGCAAAGAGGGAAAGGAGCCGGAACGCACAGGTATGCCAATCCGCTCTCGTCGTCGACCCACCTCACATCCTCGCACGCCTCGAGGCCTGCGCGCGCCAGCTACGTCAGCCCGCGTCCCGCCCTCGAGCACAACGCGACGTACCGGGAACAGCGAAGCAGTCCTCGTTGTTGAGCGGAACGATCGTGCGAGTGACACCGGCACACTCGAGCTTGCGGTGGACGAGCGCGGCGAAGAGGGCGGCGCCGATCGCGAAGGACGCGACCTTGTACCTGCGGAGCGAGAGGAACGACATCCTGCACTGTCCAGATGCAGCGAAGAGGAGAAGGAGGAGAGAGCCGTCGGCACGGGAGCGGGAAGGTGGGGAACGGGTGATCGGTCAACGCGGCGAGGTGAGCGAGCCGGTCCAAAAGAGTGGGAGGACGCGTTGCGGGCGGAGTGCGAGCTACGGGGCAGGTAAGCAATGAGCGACGGGGAGATGCGAGCGCGTGAAGAAGGCTCGTCAAGAGGGAATGAGGAGGGTATGCAGGAGGAGGAGGGAAACGAGGGGTATCGGGGCAACGAGAGCGCGTCTAAGGGAGAAAGGCTGGTCTGGAGGGAGTAATACAAGCGCTGCGGGTCAAGGAACATCGAAGGACGGGGAGAGGGTCTGTAGGGGTTACCGCCGGGCGCGGTCGGTACCCAGGAGGAGCTGCTCGAACAAGCCCGTTGCCGACTGCTCCGTCTTCATCTGCGGGTGCTCGAGGTGTTAGTCTTGCTCCCTTCGAGTGCAAGAGGAGGGTACGTACCTGGAGCATGTAGACGATGCCGGTGCGGTCCCCTGGTCGCTGAGCTCGATCGCGACGCCCGTCTTGCCGACGCGCTCAACACCATCGGTGAGCACAATCGTCGAGATGACCGTCTTGCCGCCGCCCTTGTCCGAGTCGACGACAAGCTGCTTCGTCCCGCTCGGGACCGAGTGGAACAGCTTGAGCTTGGCCGTCCCAAGCGACTTCCACACGGCGTGGTGCTGCTGCAGGAAGATCTTGCACCGCATCTGCGCGACGACGCTCGTCCGGTCCGGCTCGCGCGGGCGCTCCTCGGTCGGGCTCGCAGGCGGGGAGACATCGAGCCCGACCCCGCCCGGGGTGCGCGGCGCGCCCGGCGCCGATGCGCTCCGGTCCTCGAGCAAAGCCTGCGACGGCATCGTGTACTGCGAGCCGAACCCGCCTGCGCCGCCGTGCGCGTGGCCCATCGCCGCGGGCAGCGTGCGCAGCCCCTCCGCCGAGCGCGAGCGGTGGATCGCCCCGCCCAGGGGACCCGGGCCGGGCGCGAGCATCCCCCCGCTCAGACTCGTGGGGTAGAGCGGCCCGCCGCGGCCACTGATGTCGACGCCGTTGTAGCTGCGCTCCTTCGGCAGCGGCGGCGGCGCCATCATCAGCCCGCGGGGGTCGACGTCCGGGTACCGCGAGCTCGCCTGCGACGAGGTGTACGAGCCGTTCGATTGCCGCGAGGACGGGCGCGAGGACGAGCCCTCGTGCGCGGAGCCCGGGGCGTGCGGCGAACGCGGGAGAGGGTACGTCGGGTAGCCGCCGTTCTGCCCTTGCTGGAGCGGCGGCGGCGGCGCAAAGTCGTCCTGCTGGAACTGCTGCGAACGCTGCTGGCGGAGCTGCGGCTGGTTCTGGTACTGCTGCTGCTGCTGGTGGTACTGCTGGTGCTGCTGCTCCGGGTGAAACTGCTGCTGCTGCGGCACCGGCTGACCGTACGGCGACTGCCTACCATACACGCTCGGCTCGCTAGGCGGGTATGGCGACGCGCCGCGCGAGGAGCTGCTCCCCGCGCCGGGCCCGCCGATAGGCGAATGCGGGTAGCCGGACCCTGTCGGACTCTGCACGAGCGGACCGCCGGCGTACTCGCCCGAAACGGGCGGCGGCGGCGCATGCGACGCAGACGCGCCGGAGAGCATGCTGGCGTTGCGCTCGGGCGCGTGACGACGCCGGCGCTCGACGCCGAAGCGGAGGAGTACCCCCGCGGCGGCGGTCCCTGCCCCGGCGGGACGAGCTGCAGTGCTGGCCGTCCGCCCGCGCTACTGCCCGTCGAGCCGCTCACAGGGGAGAGGGTGCGCCGGTGCCGCTCCCGCTCGAGTACGCAGAGCGGGGCGACGGCGCCCCCACCGAGGGCGGGTGCACGCTCGTCTGGAACGAGGGCGAGAGCGGACTCGCGCGGTACGTCGGCGAGATGGGAGACTGCGCCCCCGACCGCCGGTCGAGCTCGCGTTGCCGAGTTCTGCCTCGCCTGCGCCGCTTGCGCCGCGCCGAACCGGACCGCCTCGTCGAGCGCGACGCGCCACTCGCGCGTCTGCTGCTCCTCCGCCGCCGCCGGCGCGGCTGCGCCGTCGCCACCGACGAGCGGGCGGAACGTGAGCCGCTCCTTGCCCATGATGGCGACCTCGAACGCGCCCCTCTCGGCGCCATCCCGCACGCGGAGGTGCTTCCCCGCCAGCGGCGGGTACAGTAGCCAGTAGTCCGCGCCCGGGGCAGCGGCGTGCGCGTCGAGGGGTCGACGGGCGCGCAGATGAGGAAGAGGTCCGTCAGGAGGACGAGGTGCGCGCGCGGGAGGTGCACCTCCTGCCCCGCTGGGTCGGAGGAAGGGACAAAGCGCAGCGAGACGGGGCCTGACTTGCGCAGCTGGCGCGTAAAGGCGAGGGAGGGGGGCTGCATCTGGAGCTTGCATTTCTGCGTACGGGCGGGGCGCGTCAGCCTTGCGGCCCTCCTGTGCGCGAGGGAGGAGGAAAGGCGCACCCGCGGCAGCATGGTGAAGATGTCGAGCGTCCTCGCCGTGTCGAGCCGGTGCTCGAGGTCCTCGACCCTCAGCGGCGGTGGAGACGCAAACACCGACGGGAGGAGCGTGTTCGTCGCGGACGTGTTGGCGGTCGAGACGCCAGTCGCGCCCGACGAGCGGTAGCTGCTGCTCGTGGCGCGCGTCAGTGCGCTTTGCGAAACGGAAAACAGAGGACAAGGGTGCGCACCTGCTCGACGGGCTCTCGCCCCGCGCGCTCTCGCCACTGCTCCGCGCCTGCACCGCCTGCACGCCCGCCCTCGGCCCGCCCAGGTCGAGATCGAGGTTGAGCCTCGGCGGCCGGGCGGCGCTGCTCCTGGACCGGTGCCGGCGGCGGCGAGGGGGCACTGAGCGTCCGCGCGCGCGCATCGTCGCACGCCGCGGCGAGCCGGCGCAGCTTGTCGTTCGCGGAGACGAGGAGCGCGTGGTCGCTGCGGCCCTCCTGCGTCGAGCGGAGGAGCTTGGCGTACAGGCGCTGGTAGTACGCCACGCGGGCGGCAGGGAGCGCGAACAGCGCGTCGAGCGTGACGGGCCGTTCGTCCTCGGCGGAGAGCGTGCTCGGCCAGGGGAGCGCCGCGAGGATGGGCGCGAGGCGCTCGTTCGCCTGCACGGGCGCGTGCGCGTCGAACCGCCTTGGAGCGTCGTCGCGTACCGGGTGTACGACGGCTCGATGTCGTCGATCCAGCGCATCAGGAGGTCGCCGAGCGCTTTTGGCGAGGAGGGGGACGGGCCGATTTCGAGGAGTTTCTGCGCGTGCGGGCGAGCATGAGTACTGATCGCGGGGAGGGGAGGAGGGTGCGCACGGCGAGGAGCGCCTTGTTGACGCGGTAGACGGCCTCAATGGCGCGGAACATCGAGTCGAGCACCGGCGGCGGGAAGTTCGTGCGGCTCCACGCGGCCGCGACGCGCTGCAGGCACTCAGTCGGTCAACTCGCGCTGTAGGAGAGGAAGAATGCAAGCGAGGCGCACCTTGATGATGACGCCCAAGTCCTCGACATAGGCCGTCTCGGTCGCGATCAAGTCCGCCAGCGGATTCGCACGCTTCGCAGCCGCCGCCGCGGTCGTCGCCGTCGCACTCGACGCGCTCCTGCTCGGCCCCTCTGCCCCCGCGCCCATCTCGCCCCCTGCAAGTGCCGCGCCGTTGAACACCTGCTCGCCGCCGGAAGAGTCGCGCTGCGCGCCGTTCACGCTCGACTGCGTCGACGCGACGGGCAGCTGGGCATAGGAGGACGAGGTTGAAGGCGGGAGGGACGGGAGGGACGGGAGGGCGGCTGCAGCTGCGACGAGCCGTTCGCTGCTCCTCCGTTGGTCGCGGGCAACGAGCTCTTGCGCGGGACGCGCGGCGGGCTGCCTGCGCCTGCGCCAGATGCGGGTGCGCCCGACGAGGACGGGGAGGGCCCGTCATGGAGCTGATATGCGCGGGGCGGTGCTTGTGCCCCTGAGGACGACGGAAAGGCGGACGAGGTGGTGAGGACGGGGGAGAGCTGCGGGCGCGGGCGATTCGCTGCCGAGTAGGGCGCGGACGCGGGGAAGCTGGGCGAGGACGGCGAGCGCGCGTACGCCCCTACTGGAGGACCTGCTGGGTCGAAGTGGGCAGGGGGCGCGAGCGGTGCACGGCCGTCGCCCTCGCGGTGGAGCGGGTAGCCGTGTGCGGGCTGTGCGATGCTGAGGCTGCCGAACTGCCCTGCGAGTCCCCCGCCCGCCGGTGCGCCTGGCTGGCGGTGTCCTAGCGGCTCTGTCTGCGATCGCGGGTAGCTCGACGACGCTGCCGACGACGGCGGGTGCGCAGAGGCGTGCGCCGAGTAGTCGGTCATTGGCTGCGAGCCCTGGTAGGCGGGGCTGGCTGCTCGCACGCCGTGGCACGAGCAGAGTGCGCGGATGCCGAGTTGGTCGAGAGACGCGTTCGGCGACGAAGGGGAGCGGCGAGCGCGCTGGCGGTGCTCCTCCCCTCGAGTGCTGCGGGTGTTGAGCGAGGAGTGCGCCTGAGGTCGCAAAGGTGCGCTCGTCGCTGGATCCGCAGCTGTGGGCAAACTCGCGCTTTCGCTTCTCCCACGCCCGCTCGCGCTCACCAACCGGCGCGCGGATCGAGGCCCTCGCCGCGCCTGAGACACGACCGCTCAACTGCACGCCAGTACGCTGCCTGTACTGTACACGGCTACAGTATGGAGAGGCCAGTATGTACAGCACACTGGGTACAGCCGATTGGAAGCGGGTGTCTCTGGTTTGCTGGCCGAGAGCCACTTCATCAGCAGCCTCGTCCTTCTCGCTCATCTCCCGCCGCTCCTCCCGCTCCAAGTCGCCGTCAAGATGGTCGCACAGGCGCTGCTCATCGCAGTGCCCTTCCTCGGCATGCTCGCCGCCATCTGCAAGCCCCGCATGAACGTCCTCGGCGTCCAGCGCCCGCTCCACCCCGCCCTCAACATCGACCGCTGCGAACCCGTGCACGGGCTCGAGGCGTGCAAGGATGCCTGGGTGCACCACGACTCGGGGCTCGCTTACCTGTGCGTGCTCTCCTCTCACCGCGATGACGCGCCTTGTTGACCTCGTCTCTCCCCCACTTCGCCCCGCTCTTACTCGCTGAACTCGCACCGTCCGCATCCTCGTAGCGCCTGCTCCTCTCTGACGACGCGCGCACACTGGTCTCCCTCGATGGAGACCCTCGACGCGCGCGCCCTCCCCACAGTCTCGACCGACTCCCTCCGCCTCTTCTCCTTCACCTCGCGGACGCACACCGCCCTCGCGCTGCTCGACCTCCCCGCCGGGCACCCCGGCCTCTGGGTGCACGGGATGGACGCGCTCCATACACCGACGGCCGCAGAGCCCGACCTCTACACCCTCTTTGTCGTGTCGCACCGTCCGCCGAGGACAGCGCGCAGGCGCCCAGGGAGGGCGCAGACTCGGTCGTCGAGATCTTCGAGACGGTGCTCGGCAGCGAGACGGCGCGCTGGGTCGGGACGGTGCGCGACGAGCTCGTCAGGACGCCCAACAGCGTGGTCGCGACGGGTAGGAGGAGCTTCTACGTCTCGAACGACCATGCGCGCAAGGTTCACTGGGTGCGTCGAGGGCTCCCGGAGCACCGTCCTTCTCTCAGCGGAAAAACAGAGCGCTGACTCGTATGTTTTGCCGACGCATGCAGACCCGCAAGTTCGAGCTTGCGTATGTCGAATCGTCCGAGGTCGCGCACTGCACGCTTCTCACTTCGGGGTCGTCGTCGTGCACCGTCGCTGCGCCTGGCC
This sequence comes from Rhodotorula kratochvilovae, assembly GCA_019926025.1. NCBI lineage: Eukaryota > Fungi > Basidiomycota > Microbotryomycetes > Sporidiobolales > Sporidiobolaceae > Rhodotorula > Rhodotorula kratochvilovae. Next base: position 132,829 of record JAHSUG010000003.1, on the reverse strand, counting down.
TATCCTACCCGAACGGTACGCCCTCCTCCGCTCCCCGTCTAATCCTCTTGCTGACCCATAAGTGCGTGCAGGCCTCGCCAAGGGTCCCGACGACCTCCTCTACGTCGCGTCGACGTACACGGAGAGGTGAACATCTTTGAGATCCAGCACGCAGACATGTCGCTCGTCCCCGTCGGGAGCATCTGGGTGCGTCGTTGCCTCCCCTCCTCCTTCCTCTTGCTCGCGCTGACCCGCTCCGACGCGCAGCTCGAGCGCACGATCGACAACCTCCACGTCTCGCCGTCGACGGGCGCAGTCTTCGCCGCCACGTTCCCCAAGTTCCTCTCGTTCTCGTCCGCGGCGCCCACCCCGTCCTCGCCGCGCAACCCGGTGACGAAGCGCGCGCCGGTCGAGATCTGGCGCATCGCGAACGAGACCAACCCGGACGAGGTCTTCCTCGGCCGCAAGTGGCGCAAGGAGGTCGTCCTCTCCGACCCGAGGGGGGAGGTCGTCAGCGCGGTGACGACCGCTGCGCCGTGGCGGGACGAGGTCCTCCTCACGGGGTTCTTCACGCCCCATGCGGTCGTGTGCAAGATGGGCGAGGTGCTGTAGAGCGGAGGTGAGGGTGTCCAAGGCTGCTGTACATACTGCATCGCAGACCCTCGCTCCCTCCCTCAACACCCGACCAAACACTCGCCCGCCGCCATGCAGGGCATCCCCGGAATGCCGTTCAACATCCCCATGATCTACTTCAACGAGTCGAGCGCGGCCGTAAAGCTCCTCAACTGCTGGTGCGTCCCTGCGTCCGAGCGAGGACGCAAGTCGCTGCAAGTTACCGCGAATGGCGACGTCCGGAGCGAAAAGCTGTTCCTCGCGGCTGCGCCTTTCGCGGAAAAACTCCAGGCTGACGCGCCCGCACTTGCAGCTTGTTCGGCACCTTCCAGGTGAGCATCCGCGCGCAGTTTGATGGCTCGCGCGGGAACAAGACCTCGCTCGATGCGGACGGCTACGACCGCCACCGCCGCGTCGTCCTCGGCGTCGCGAAGAAGCTCGCGACGGACCCGCGGCACAAGGGCGCGAGCTGGACGCCGATCCTTTACCAGTGGGAGGTGCGTCGCCCTTCCTCCCCCTCCTCCTCCTCGGTAGCGGACGCGGCGCTCACCTATGTGCGGGAGCAGCCGTACGCGGGATACGGGAACCATGACTGCGACTGGGGCAACATCGTCTTCACCGACGGCACGCTCTCCAAGTTCCTCATGATCGACATCCGCGGCTCGACCGCGTGCCGTGCGCTCCCTCTCGCTCCTCCTCCGCCGTTTCGCGCTGACGCGCTCTCGCTGCAGACAGCGTGCTGCCCCGGGCCGTCGTACGAGTTTGCCGAGGCGTTCGGCGACTGGGTCGAGATGAGCGCGAACCGGTTCCTCAACCTCGCGACGTACCTCCCGCTGCCGAACAAGCCCAAGTGGTGCGCCGCGCCCTCTCCCTCGACGGGGCCGCTCGCATGACCGCTGACTTCGGTGTCGCGCGACAGGGTCCGCGCACGTTCACGACGATGGAGCACCCGGACGTCGACCCCGCCTTCTTCGACTTCGACTCGGGCTCGATCCCGTGACCCAACCCCGACTCGGCCTCGCGCAAGCCTCCGATCTTCCACCTCCCCGCCGAGCGCATGGCCCCCGCGTTCAAGCCCCTCGAGGTCGACGCCCTCAACTCGACCATCCTCCTCAAAAAAGGCAGCAAGGACAAGCTCCCCGCGCCCGAGACGCGCAACCTCGTCACGGCCAAGCCGGGCGAGTTCTCCCGCTTGAGGTGGGTCTCGAAGAACCCGCTCAATGGCGTCGCGAGGGAGATGAGCGAGGTCAGGCGCCGGTGCGAGGGGTGCGGCACGTTCGACGCGATGAGCAAGCGGCTCCGGTGTGCGTCCTTCTCCCTCCTCGTCATCTTCCCTTGTGCTCGCCCGCAGGCGAGCGCCTGCACGCGGGTTCTAAGTGACGACAACGGACGCTGACACTCCTCACCCGCGCACAGGCTCGCGCTGCAAGCTCTCCTTCTACTGCTCCGCCGCATGCCAGCGCGCGCACTGGCCCGAGCACAAGCCCAACTGCCCTGTCGTGCCCAAGGAATAGGTGCGGTCTCCCCCCCTCGCTACGCTGCGTGCTCGGTGCTGACCTTGCGCTTGTGCGCAGCGTGCACGCGCTTGCACCGCTGCGTCCGCTTTGATAACCTCCTGGCCTGTACATACCGTGCTTGAATGTGATATACCTATTGCCGCGGACGCGCAGCGAGAGACAGCGCCGTTCGCACGAGCTTGGGCTGCACCTCCCGACGCAAAGCAGAACGCCGCTGCATCCCGCGCGGCGCAGAACATGCTTCCGCTTGGGCTCTCGCTCGTCTCTGCAGCTCCCCTCCGAGTCCCGCTCTCTGCTCCCGTCCAGGCTCTCTTCCCACGGTCCACAGGCAGGAGTGACAGGATCCGCAGATACACCCGACAAACCGGCAAGCACACGACGACAAGCACCACACCGCCGCTCACTCAAGCCCAGAGATCCGACTTCCTCCCCCGCCTGCGCGCGCCGTTCGCCCCGCCCACCGGCTGGCTCATCGACGCGCGCGCCTTGCCCTTGCCCTTCTTCGCCCCCGCAGCAGCAGCCTCGTCGTCGCTGCTCTCCTCGTCCTCGTCCTCGTCCTCCTCGTCGTCCTCCTCGTCATCATCGTCACGCGCAAGGAAGCTTCGCGAACCCGCCGAGGGCTGCGAGTGCGCCACGGCGAGGCTGTGCCGCGTCGTCCTCCGCGCGGGCGCGCTCGCCGCCAGCTGCGACAGCGTCGGCATCATGCTCGCGCGCCTCCCCGCCGCAACGACCGGCGTGCCCGTCTGCGACGCCGTGACGGCCTTGCTCGCCCTCGGGGCGCGGCGCGCCGTCGCCGGCTGCGAAGCGGCGACGGCGGCAGCGGCGGACGGCTCGGCGGAGGGCGAGCGGCTCGCGAGGCGCGCGGACGACGCACGCGTGATGCGCGCGGGCGTCGCCGGGACGGCGAGGAGCGACTTGCCTGCGGGGGCGACCGGCGACGCCGCGCGCGGGGTCGGGTCGTGGTCCTCCTCGTCCGAGTCCGAGTCACCGCCCGCGGCCGAGAGAGGGGACGACACGTGCCCGTTCGAGGCGCCGTTCGTCGACGGCTCGATGATCGCCGGGGCGCCGTTCGCCGAGGGCACGGCGTCGGACTCGGTCGGCGACGAAGGGGTCGAGGCGTCCGGCGTGGGCGGGGCCTGCGGGCGGGCGGGGAGGTCAGTGATGAACAAGAGGCTGATGACGAGAGAAAGATAGCGCACCTGCGCCTCGGGCGAGCCGTTGACCTGCTTCTTTGCACCCGCGGCGTCCTCAACCGGAGCGTCGACCATCTCGACGTCCTCCTCCTGCTCCTGCGGCGCGGCCTCCTCCTCGGCAGTGACCTGCGACGCCTCGGTCTGCGTCTCGAGGAAGAGTGGCTTGTCCTTGACGAGGGGCACAAACTGGCTCTCGGCGGGGAGGGCGGCCTCCGCCTCCTCGACCTCCTCCTCCTCCTCGCTCTCGTCGTCCTCGCGCCCCGAGACCTGCGACGGGTTCTCCACCTCGATGGGCGGCGACCCGCGCTGGCTGCTCGACGGCATCATCCCGATGCTCGTCAGGTCGCGGTACCGCTCGGGGCTCGTACCCGCCGCGAGCGCCTGCGACTGCGACGCCGAGAAGGCCGTCGCGGCGGGGAGCGGGAGCGGTTGCGGCGAGGGCGAGACGTGCTGCCTGCGCGGCGAGGCGCGCGGCGACGCGGCGAGCGCGGTCGTGATCGGCGGGGCGTTGGCATCGTTCGCTGAGGGGCGCGGCGCGGGACCGGGCGAACCGTTGAGGACGGGTTCGCCGCCGACGGGCGCGCCGACCGCGGCCGTGTCGGGCTCGGCGGGCGCCATGTCGACGTCCTCGTCGATGACGGGCGAGGCGCGCTCGCCGTCGTCCTCGGGAATGGTGCTCTGCTCGGCGTCGTCGTCCTCCTCCTCGTCCGTGTCCTCCTTGCGACCCTTGCCCTTACGGCGCTTGCGCTCCTCCTCCTCCCGCTCCGCCTGCTCCCAGTCAAACGCCGCCGCGCTTGTGCGCCTCCCGGCCCCACGCTGCGGCGCCTGCGACTGGCTCAAGAGCTGGTCGATCTCCTCGTCGACATCGACCGCACTGTCCTCCTTAGCGGGGGACGAGCTCGCCGCCGTCATCGACGCGTACTTGAGCGGACTGCCGCCAGCGACGCCCGCGCGCTGCGACGACCCCGTCGCGAGCAGCGACGGCCGCTTCTTCTTGCTCTTGCCGAACGCGTCGGCCGCAAGCGCGGCGAGCGACGACCGCCCGCCGTGGTTGAGCCGGCGCGCATTCCCCGAGAGGAAGTCGCCCGACGCCGCGGCGGGGCCGTCCTCGTCGGACGAGTCGTCGTCGTCCGAACTCGACGAGTCGTCCGAAGAGCCGGACTCGTTCGCGCGGCGGCCGATGCGCGGGAGTGCCGGCTCCGGCGACGAAGACGGGAGGCGGGTGTTGGCCGCGCGGTCGAGAACGGGCGACGAGGGCGGGAGCGCACTGCCCGCCGCACGGTCGGCAATGGGTGACGAGGGCGGGAGTGCGGTGCCCGCCGCACGGGCGAGCACCTCGTCCTGCTCCTGCTGCTGCTCGTCGTCGCCGTCCTGCTCCTCCTCGACCTCGACGGGAGCACCCGCCGGCTGCGCCACACGCGGCTTTTGCGCCGACGGCGGGAGGTTCGCCTCGCCCTCGCCCTCGCCCGCGTCCGCCTCGACGCGGACCTCGCTCAGACTCGTGCTCTGGCTCTGGCTGCTCTTCGCGCCGAGCCGCGCAGCGATCTCGTCCTCGTCCGAGCTCGACACCGCGGGCGTGTGCGCGCCGCTCGTGCGCTCGAGGGCGGGGAGGCGCGCGGCTGCAGGTGCAGGGCCCGGGGCCGGGGCGGGGGCGTCGACGTCCATTGCCTCGCCCTCCTGCTCCGGCTCGGTGCTCGGCTCGCGCTCCTCGACCTGCTCGACCGTCTCAGGCACCTCCACTGTCTCGCCCTCGGCCTCCTCCTCCTGCGCAGGCGGGCTCCCCGCGCGGCTCTGGCTCCGGCTCACCTGCGCCGCCTTCCGCTGAGCCTTCGTCAGCCGGACGCGACGCCTTGCACGGTTCGGCGCCTGCGAGTCCGTCTCGTCCCCGTCGGTGGGCGGGGCGGGCGAGCTGCGCGCGGGGAGCACGGGCTTCTGCGACGCCGCGGGCGGGGGCGCAGCGGCCTTGGGCGGGGAGGGCGGGACGACCGCGGAGGAGGGAGGGGGCTTGATGGTCGTCTGCGTCGCGGGCGGCGCCGCCTCGGCGGCCTTGGCGGGCGAAGGTGCGGGAACGGGAGTGGGCGCGGGAGCGGGAGCAGCAGCGGCCACGGGCTCGGCCGCCGCGACAGTCGCGTCGTGCAGCTCGCGGGCGCGGGCGCGCTCGGCGGCCTCCTCCTCCTCCTCGTCGTCGTCGTCCTGCTGCTGCTGCTCCTCGTCCTGCTCAGGCTCGGGGTCGGGGGAGCGCGCACGCTCCTTGCCCTTGCCCTTCTTCGCCGGCGTCGGCGCGGGCTGCACCTCCTCCTCCTCCTCCTCGCGCACCTGCGCCCGATCGCGCTTCTTCCCACGCGCCAGGCTGTCCCGCATCACCTCCGCGAACCCCGCGTCCCTCAAGCCATCCACCAGCGCGCGCACCTGCGCCTGCGTCTGCGCGGCGTCTGCCCCGAGGCCGGGGAGGACGAACGGCGCGAGGACGAGCCCGAGGAGGGACGCGCCTGCGGGGGCGGGGCGCGAGGCGAGCGCGCTGGGGGAGGAGGCGTGCAGGACGACTTGCTGCTGCGAGGAGGTGGTCGAGGAGGGGGCGGGCGCGGCGTCGAGCTTGCGCTTCTTGGACTTCTTCGAAGGCGCGGCGGGTGTCTCCTGCGGAGGGGGGAGGACCGCCTCCGACGTCGAAGCGACGGGCGCGGGTGCGGGCGAATCGGCGCGCTTGCGCTTCTTCGAGGCGGTCGCGGTCGCGGTCGAGGAGGGGGCCGTCGACGGCGCGGAGGTGGCGGCCGCGGGCTGCTTGGCCGGCTTGGAGGGCTTCTTTGCCGGGGAGGGGTTCGCCGAGGCAGGGGCGGAGGGCTGCGCGTTCGTGGCCGGCGGCAATCGTCAGCACCGGCGAGAACGCGAACGGGAGACTGCCAGCGCAACGCACCTTGTCCGCCTCCTTCTCCTTCCCCTTGCCCTTGTCCTTCTTCTGCTTCTTCTTCTTCGGCTCGTCGACCGCCGGCGCGCTCTCCTCCTCGCCCGCCTCGGACGGCGCCTGCGACGCCCCCGCAGCGACCTTGTCCGCCTCCTTGCGCGCGAGCTTCTTCTCCCGCCGGCGCGCCTTCTTCTCGGCCTTCTTGCGCGCGACCTCGGCTTCGGCGTCCGAGGTCGAGGGCTCGGGCTCGTCGGCGGGTGCGGGCGCCGGGGCGGGCGCGGGCGCAGGCGCGGGCTCTGCGGCAGGCTTGACCTTCGGCGGGCGGCCGCGCTTCTTCGGTGCGGGAGCAGGCGCAGGGGCGGGCTACAGCGGGGCGGGGTCAGTCAGTGCCGCAAGAGAGCGGAAGGGGGGCGCGAGACGCACCTGGCTCTGACTCGCAAGCTGGTCGATCTCCTCGTCGGCATCCTCGACGACAGGCGCCTTGCCCTTGCCCTTCTTGTCCTTCTTCTCCTTCTTTTCCTTCTTCGCCTTGGGCTTGACGACGACGATCTCGGCATTGTCGCTGGTGGGCGGCGCGTCCTCCTTGGCGGGCGCGGGGACGGGCGTAGGGACGACCTTCTTCTCGACCGCCTTGTGCGCGACCGGCTTCGGCGTCGCCGCAGCGACGACGGGGGGCGCGTTCCCCGCCTGCTTGGCCCTGAGCGCAGCAAGCGCGCGCGCCGCCGCGCCCTGCGCGAACGAGCGGTCTTCGGCGCTGCTCTTCGCGGGAGTAGCCGGCGCAGGCGTGTCCTTCTTCGGGCGTCCGGGCGCGCGCTTCTTCGGCGGGTCGTCGAGCGCGAGGACGGGGATGTTGGGCGAGGCGGAGGCGGACGCGCGCTTGAGGGCGCGGACGTGCGCGGCTTCCTCCTGGGCCGAGGCGGCGAGGGCGGCGGTCGCGGCGGAGGCGGCGCGCCGGGACGAGGGCGCGCGGGTGGGCGAGGGTGGGGGGTTGTGTGCGCCGGGCATGGCTGGCGGGGGGGTCAGCGGTGCGGGAGGGGCTGCGGGAGGAGGGCAGGGGAGGGTGAGCTTGTTGACATGAGGTGAAGCAGGGCGAGGAGAGGTGCGTACGGGGTGCGGGTGGTTTGAGGGGGTTACTTGTGGCTGATTACGCGTCCCTAGTGTCCTGCCGAGTCCTCTGTTGCTGTTGCTGCGGCGAGAGATGGGGGCGAAAAGGGCGAGGGCGCGACGAGGTGATCCGGGGCGACGACGCGTCGGGGCGGGGTGCGACTTGGGCTGGGCGGGTGCCAGTCGGGGTAGCACTCGCTGGAGAGTGCCCTCGAGTCTGCACAGGGGGCAGCGGGCGGGGGATGGCGGCGGTCGACGGGAGAGAGTCGCTTCCAGTCTCGTTACACTTCTCCCCTTACTCTTGCGGTTACTCGAGACTAGCCAGCCCCAGATGGCCCCTCCCCGCTCTGTCGCTGCGCAGCACAAGGGCAAGCTCGAGCGCGACGACCCGACCCTCCTCCCCTCGGACGACGACGACGACTCCGACTTTCACCTCTCGGACGGCGGCGATGGGGGCAGCGACTCGGGCGACGACTCGGACGACGGCGACGACGGCCCGCAGAAGAAGCGCGCAAAGGTCGAAGAACCCGAGAAACCCGCGTTCGTCCTCCGTTCCCGCCCTCCTCCTCGCTCTCTGTACGCCACGCTGACTCCTTCTTGCGAAACCCCTCCGTGCATGCCTCGACGACATCGTTCAGACTGGACAAGGTCGCCGTAGACGACCTCTGGGCCTCGTTCAACGACGGCCTCGACGACCCCTACGCTGCCAGCTCGTCCTCAACCGCCGCCCAGCCCGCCGCTGGCGCTTCCTCGTCGTCCACCACGGCGAAGGGTGTCACCGCCGACGCTAAGGGGAAGGGCAAGGGCGCAGAAGAGGACATGATCGAGATCGAGGTCGAGTACGGCTTCGCCGGCGAGACGATCAAGTGCGCCCCGGGCCTTCCTTCCCTTCCGCGGGTCTCGCCGCGTACTGACCGCCGGCTACCTCGTTATAGGCAGAAGAAGGTCGTCCCGCGCTCCTCGGACGAAGCGCAGGCCTACCTCGCGACGCACCCGCTCCGCTCCACCTCTTCCTCCTCCGCTCCGCCCGCCGCCTCCTCCGCCGCCGTTGCCGCTCCTGCGGCGCCAGCGCCCTCAGACCCGACCACCTCTTCCCTCGACGCGCTCTTCGGCCCCTCCTCCGCCTCCGACTCTCCCGCGCCCGCCACCTCCTCCGCCTCGCCCGCGCTAGCCGCGCCCGCGCCCGCGGCGCGGCCACCGCCCAAACGCAAGGCCGGCGGCGGGCTCGCGGGGATGGCCGCGAGCCTGGGCGTGGGAAAGAAGCCCGCCAAGCTCAACACGCTCGAGAAGAGCAAGCTCGACTGGAACAAGTGCGTCGTGCACGCTCTACTCCGCAGTGGCGCTCGCTGGGTGGTTGCTCGGACGCGTACAGGTCAGTGTAGTGGAATCGGCGTACTGACGTGTTGCTCTCCGCTCCGTCTCTTCTCCCTCTCCCTCCTTGCCCTCCTCTTCCTCTCGCCTACACTCCCGTCTTCCCGCCCCTCCCCCTCCTCCTCCCCGCCCTCCTCGCCCGCCCGCACGCACTCCCGCAGCTACGTCTCCACCCAAGAAGGCCTCAGCGACACGCTCACCCACGCGCGCAAGGACGGCTACCTCGACCGCCGCGACTTCCTCGACCGCGTTGATGGCGCGAAGGAGCGGCAGTGGGAGGAGGCGAAGGGGAGGAGGAAGTAGGCGTGCTCGAGTTGGGCGGGAGGAGGCGCTTGATGGAAGGAGGACGGATGTGCTTTGACGCTGTGCGCAACGGGGTGCGAGAGTGGAGCTTGGAGACTTTCGACGGCGGCGGCGCTCTCCTACGCTTCTTCGCGGTACCTCGGGCGTTGTACAGGCTAGATCTCCGCGTGCTCGGGACAGCCACCTGCGAGCCATGAGGGACGTCTCCACGCCGCGACGTAGTCCTGCGGCTCGAGCCGCGGCACGGTCCCCTGCTCCTGCGCCGTCTCCGCGCGGACCCGCTGCGCTGGCGTTCCTGCGCTGCGCTCGCGCCCAACCTTCTAGCGAGGTCACGGCAATTATGACGCGTCAGGCTTGCGCAGGGCCGACTGCGGCGTGTTCTTCCTCCCGCGCCTGAGGAAGGTTCCGCTTGCGGAGGATTGGCTTTCTCCGCCGCGATCTGCTCTAAGCGCGGCTGGTCCTCCGCATTTGGCGTGTGTATCGCCGCGTCACCTGACCTTGCCAACCCGGCGCGTCGCGCCTATCCTGCTCACCGCCTTTCGAGGGTCGGCCCCAGATCCGCGGTTGCTCCTGCGCCCGCACCCAAGCCTTTGCCTCCTTCGGGTCGGTCTGCTTCTTCTTCCGTCCACCTCGCCGGCCCACGCTCGCTCGCTGCTCTCTCTCCCCCTCTCTCCTTCGACCCCGCACCGCACCCGCTGCGCTTCCTCACGATGGGCTTCCGCCGAGGCTCGAACAACTCGGACTCGTCCGAGAAGACCATGCTCAAGAAGCAGCTCAAGGCCGAGTCGGACGCGCACAATGTCCGCCTCTCCTCCGTCGAGGAGGACGCCGTCGCGAGCGAGGCCAGCTCGCAGGTCGACGGCGTCTTTGGCGCACAAGGGGACGGCACCGTCAACTACCGCAGGTACGCGCACGCTTCTGCGTCGTCGGCGTTGACATCGCGCCCGCGCGCGAGTGTCACGTGAACGGACCGAGCTGACTTGGAGGGCATCTCGATCCGTCTGCAGCGTCGGGTGGAAGACGACGGTCATCTTCCTCATCAAGTCGCAGATTGGCATTGGCGTGCTGTGCGTCCCTTCGCCGTCGTCGCGGTGGAGACGCGCTGACTCTCGAGAGCGCACACAGCGGCCTCCCCTCCGCGTTCAACACCCTCGGGCTCGTCCCGGGGATCCTCGTCTTCTTCCTCTTCGCCGGGATGACAATGTGGACAGACTACTACGTTGGTGCGCACCCCTGTCTTGTCTCAGCGAAAGGAGAACCTGCTGATCTCAAACGAACGAGATGCAGGCATCTTCAAGATCAAGCACCCTCAGGTGTACTCGATCTCCGACTGCGGATCCCTCATGTTCGGCCGCTTCGGTGGCGAGCTCTTCGGCATCGCGTACTGGCTCTGTGCGTCCCTCCACCTCTCCCGAACCAGAACGAGGAAGGCCGACTGACTCGTTCCCCCCGCCAAACAGTCTGCACCTTCACCTGCGGCTCTGCTCTCCTCACCATCTCGACCGCGTTTAACGCGCTCTCCATGCACGCCATCTGCACCGCCGCATGGGTTGCCATCGCCGCCGTCATCGTCTTCCCGCTCGCCTCCATCCGCACCTTCGGCGACCTGAAGATGCTCGGCTGGGTCGCCATTGTCTCCATCCTCGCCGGCATCTTCACCGTTGTCATTGCTGTCGGCGCCGGCGGGCGGCCCAGCCTGGCGCCCCCCGCGCCGGAGCCGCTCGACCTCAACGTGCGCGCGTTCGCCAACCCGACGTTTGCGGAGGCGATGAGCGCCGTCTCGTCCATCTTCTTCGCCTTCACCGGCACCTCGAGCTTGTGCGTCCCTCTGCTCTCGTCGCTTGATTGTCGATGCGCCGCTCGAGCGATGCTGACCCGCCTCTCCCACCCGCAGCCTCCCCATCGCGTCCGAGATGCGCAACCCCCGCGACTACCCCAAGGCCGTCTTCGTCGGCCAGTCGTTCGTCACCGCCGTCTACTTTATCGTCGCCCTCGTCGTGTACCTCTACGCGGGGCAGTACGTCGCCTCGCCCGCGCTCGGGACCGCCGGCGCGCTCATCAAGCGCGTCGCATTTGGGATCGCGCTTCCCGGAATCATATTCAGCGCGATCCTCTTCACCCACGTGCGTCCTCCTACTGCCTGTCGTTCTGAGACGATGCTTGCCTGCCGCCCCGCTCGACCTTCTCAACTCAACTCGAGCTGACCCCCCTCCACCTCGCGCACAGCTCCCCGCCAAGTGGATTTTCGTCCGCGTCCTCCGCGGCTCGCACCACCTGAACCACTCGACCAAGACGCACTGGGTCGTCTGGCTCAGCTGCACGGGCGGGTGCCTCCTCTTCTCCTACGTGATCGCGAGCGCCATCCCCGTCTTTAACGGCCTCGTCGGGCTTATTGGCGCGCTCCCCGCCCCCATCATCACCCTGCACGCCGAGGTGCGCTTCGCCGCTTCCCTCTGCCTCACCACCACGCGAACTGACATCCTGCGCACCAACCGCAGGCCCTCATGTGGCTGTTCGACAACCGCGAGTTCTGGGGCACGCCCGGCTACCGCACCAAGACCAAGTGGTGCGGCGTCATCCTCAACTGCGCGATCCTCGTCGTGGGAACGTTCCTCCTCGTCGCGGGCACGTACGGCTCGATGTTCGTTCTTTTCTCTCCCCCTCTCTCCGCGCACCCGTACTGACGCCCACCCACCCACCCGCAGCGTCGGCATCTCCAACTCGAGCCAGACGCGCCCCTGGTCCTGCGAGGACAACTCGGGGTCGACCTAGACTGCTAGAGCGCTAGAGCCTCCCTCCTCTGCACACACACCCGCGTTCTGGGTGACGCACCCCTTGTTTATACCACCCTGCATAGCATGTAACTATCGCATTGTTGCTCGACTGTACTTGCTGCGCGTTTCTTTGGAGCGAGGAGTCGGGCGGGCTCGTCGTCCTTCCTCCGCGAAACGTTGTGTCGAGTTGCGCCGACTTCCCTCTACAAATGCTCACCTATCGCACACGCCTTGCGCGTGTGCACGGCGTCGACTGGCATGCGCAGCTTTGCAGTCGTTCCAAAGCAAGTCGAAGCGGGTGTCCGAAGCGAGCGAGATTCGGCGAAGAGACGAGACGCAGCGACTACCGGACGGTCAAAAAGCGTCGAGAAGGAAGATCTCTGGGCCGAATGAAAGGGTGGACGAACGAGAGAACACGGCAAGCTCGGGGCGCGAAGAGGCATACCAACACGCTGGATTTCGCGAGCGGGCCGACACAGATGCGTCCCCGCCGCATCAAAAGCGGGCAGGGGAAAAACAGAGACGAGAAAGCACAACGAGAGAAGGACGAAGTAGGGGACTAGACGGGATAGGGCTGGGTATCGGGTGAATCTCGGGAGAGGGGTGAGGCGAGGCGAGGCGTCTACTCGTCCTTCTTCTCATCGGACGCGGCGTCGTCTTTCTTCTCCTCAGTGGCGGGCGCATCGTCCTTCTTCTCCTCGTCGTCGTCCTTCTTCTCGTCCTCGCCAGTCGCGAGCGACTTGATGAAGGCGAGGCTGCACGATGAGCGCGGCGTATCAGCGCTTCGCTCGGGAAGGCGGCGAAATCAACCGAGCGTTAGACGCACGCGTTCTTCGCGTCGTCGGCGGGCTTGACGCCGTGCTTGGCCTCGAGGAGCTTGCCGCCCTTCTCGATCACCCAATGGCAGCGCCTGCGCGAGAACAGTCGCAAGGTTACAGTCAGCACGCGCACACACGAGGAGCGCGCAGGGACAGCACTGGCGCGCACACGCACTTCTTGTCGGCAGTCTGGCCGAGCTGGCCGAGGAGTTCGCCCTCCGGGTCCGAGAGGAGCGTGTACCCGAGGGTGTGCTTGGTCTTCCACTTGTTCTGCGCGGTCGGCTTGTCGCGCGAGAGGCCGAGGACGGTGTACCCGACGGCGGTGAACGCGCCCTCGCAGACGGAGTCGCGATAGAGGCAGGCCTGAGTGGTGCAGCCCGGGGTGTCGGCCTGGAGGACGCGCAAGCGCGAGGGGACGCGTTAGAAGCGGGCGAGAGGGATACAGGAGGTCGAGGGCGTCCATGAGTGTGGAAAGGACGCGTCCCAGCCACGAGAAGGGGAAGGGAAAGGCATCGGAACGCACCTTGGGGTAGGAGAAGATGACCAGCGCGTTCTCGTCGTAGAGGCTCTTGAGCGAGACCTCCTTGTCGTCCTCTGCGCGTGCACACGAGACAATGAGCAGGCGGTCTCCATACGAGAGGGAGAGGGGAGCGCACCATCGCGGAGCTTCACGTCGGGGACGATGTCGCCAACGCTGACCTTGCCGCTGGGCTTCGCGTCCTCTTTCTTGTCGTCCTTCTTCTGCTTCTTGGCCTCGGCAGCGCCCTCAGTCCGTCGGTCGGCGCCTTGCGCTTCGGCTTGGGCTTGTCATCGCCCTTGTTGTCCGGGTCGACCCCGGCAGCCTTCGCGACAGCGCGCGCCGCAGGCTTGACGACGTTGCGGCGGACGGTCTTCTTGGTCTTCTTGGTCGCCTGGGCGGCCTTGCGCGCGGCGGCAGCAACCTCCTTCTTGGCCTTGTCGGCGGCGGCGGCGGCGGCCTTCTGCGCGGCGGACGCGACCTTCTCGAGGTCGGTGACGCGCGAGGAGCGGCGCGGCGCAGTCTCGGAGCGGCGCGTGGGAGGCATTGGGGCAGTCGGGAGAGGCGCAGGGGGCGGAGGAGGCGGGGCGAGGGAGGAGGAGGGAGGAGGAGCAGATGAGAGCGCGCCGCAAACAACAAACCGCCGATCGCGTCGACCGCGTCCTTCTCTTTCCCTGCGCTGGGGAACGGACGACACGCACGAGAGAGTACAACGACACGCCAGCAAGCTACAGAAACGCGTCCCTCAAGCCCGCTTGAAGAACCCGTTCAGCGTCCCCTTGTCCGCCTCCTTCTCCCGCTTCTTGCCCTTCTTGCCCTTGCCCTTGTCTTTGCCCGTCGACACCGACAAGCCCTTGTCCTTCTTGCTCGACGCGCCGCCCGCCGAGCTCGATGAGGAAGACGCGTCGCCGCCTCCGCTAAGCCCCCAGCCGTTCTTCCTCCGCTCGCTCTCTGTGTGTGTACAAGGGGACGACCAAGACTCATCAGCGCCTCCCGGACGGACAGGAGAGAGCGGGAAAGCGCCCCGCGCGAACGCACCGAGCAGATCCCGCGCCACATGCCAATCCGCATGCTCGGCCATCTCCCTCTCTAGCGCGCGCCGCACCTCCTCCTTCCCCCACCCCTCACGCGCAAGCGCGCGCTCCGCCTCCTCCGGGATGACGAGCACGCGCTTGCACCGCGCGCAGGTGTGCGTGGGCAGGGAGCGCGGGCGCTTTGCCGCGCGAGGAGGAGGCGGAGAGGGCGACGGGGAGGACGACGACGAGAGCACGAGCGCCTCGGTCCCGTCCGCTTGGAGCTCGATCGTCGGCTCGCGTGCGCGCTTCTCCCGCGCGCGGGGGCGCTTCGGCGCCTTCTCCTTCGCGCCGGTAGCGCTGCCCTCGCCCTCCTCCTCGACGCGCTCCGCCGCCGGCGCCGGCGCAGCAGAGGCGCGCGCCTGCTGTGCGGCAAAGAAGCCCTCGATCCCCGCTGGCCGTCCTCGAGGCGCTCGAGGCCCGAGAAGCTCAGCTGGATGTTCGAGTACGGCCCGACGGGGCTCTCCGGCACCGGCGCCGCGGCGGTCGAGACGACGGCCCGAGCGCGACGCGGAGGAGCTTCTCGGCTGCGCGGAGGATGTACGCAATGCTGAGTGAGGAGGTGAAGGGGAAGGGGGCCTGGTGAGAGCGGATGACGAAGGACGGGGAGCGGTGCGTGAAGGTGATGGTCTTGGGCTGCGCGCGCGTGCGGGTCAGCGTGCGTGAATAGCGTCCAGTAAGGAAACGCACCCAGAGACCGGGCGACGTATCCCGCGCGTCGAGCAGGCGGAGGTGCAGCTCGGTCGCGAGGATGTTGAGCCAGTGCATCTGCGCTCGCAAACGAGTTAGCATCGTTCTTACCTGGAAACGGAGGGAACTACGCACCACCTCGCCATACTTTCCGATGGACGGGCGGAAGTTTTTGCTCGAGAGCATGCTCTTGACCTGTGTTTTCGTATCAACTGCGGCGGGTAAAGCGTCAGTGACACTCCCCCACACACGAAGACGCAAGCCGTGCGCAAGGGAGCAGTCGGAGAGCGCGCGACGCACCCTCGGTGTAGTCGAGCCCGCGGACGATCTCCCACAACCACGTCCCGCTCGCGTCGCCCAGCTTGGCCTTGAGCTCGGGGAGGGAGAACCGGCTGCTCCACGCGGGAAGCGCGTCAGTACCTCAGATACGACAGCGCCGCTCATCTGCGAGACGGAGGCGCGAGTGGGAAAACACGACGCACAGCAAGTCGCCGACCGTCTCAGCCTCGTACGTCTCTTTGACGGCGGTGCCGAGTTTCCCGCCGAGGTTTCGGATCTTCTGAAACCCCATCGGCTTGAGGAACGCGGGCACCGCACAATGGCGGAGGACCGTCTGTCCCCGTTCTCGTCAGCCTCGTCTCGCGGGGGGAGGAGGAGGGGAGCGACGACGCACCTGTGCGTTTGGCTTGCGCCACGCAGAAGTCAGTTTCGCGAGCATCTTGTTCGGCGCGATCCCCGCGCTGCAGGTGTACCCGAGGCGGGCGCGCACCGCCGCGCGGACCTCGCTGACGATCGAGGCGCCGAGGGCGAGGCAGAGGTCCGACCAGGAGGGTGGGGGCTCGGGTGGGTCGGGCGAGGGGGAGTCGTCGGCCGCTGAGGCGGCGGCGGGGGAGGTGGGGGTCGGACCGTCGATGGAGGTGGCGGCGGGCTTGACGGGCGAGGAGGACGACGGCACGGGCGCGCCGGCGGGGTCCAGCCGTTTGAGCTTGTCCTTCTTCTGCCCCGATACGGGGACGAGGTTGCCCAGCTCGGCCCAGTCAATGCCCTCAGTCGTAACGCCGAGCAAGGCGGGCGCGGGGAGTGGCTCGTCGAGGTTGCCGGAGGGCGCGTTGGCGAGGGCGGGGTACTGCTCGAGGAGGAGCGCGCGGACGGGGAGGGTCAGGTCGAGGTAGGACTCGTCGATGGAGGCTTTCTCTGTGTGTGCAAGCGGTGTGTCAGACCGAGGCATCAGTACCTACGCCACATCGACGAATCCTCGACAAGAGGAGCGAGATCTCGAGCTCGCAGACGCACCGACGACGGGGCAGAACTCGCTGAAGACCTCGAGGATCTTGCGCGACTCTTTGCGGTACATGTCCAGCGAGACCTGTGCGCGGGCGAAGTGGCAGGAGGTTAGCTGCCGTACACAGACGAGCACGACCAGCGCATCCCGCCTTCGGGCACGCGCACCTTGTGCGTCTCGGGCTTCGCCCCGTCCCAGTACCCCGGCTCGGTCTCGCCGTTCTTGTACGTCTGGACATGGACAAGGCGCAGGTCGGGGCACTTCTTGAGCGCCTCAGCGGGCGTCTCGTGTCGCGTGATGCCGTACGCGCGTGCGGGGTAGTTGACGGCGATCTGGCGGGGGCGAAGCGTGAGTCGAGAAGCGTGAAGGAGGAGAGGGAGGGTCGCACGAGGCCGTTCCACTGCTGCACTGCCATCGGCTGGTCCTCCGGGATGCTGAGGCGGGCCATCTCCATCGCGGCACTACGGGTGAGTCAGGGTCAGCTCAGGCCTTCCATGAGCTCGAGAGGAGGCGCGCACTAAGCAGCGTCGATGCTGCGAGCGTTGTCGAGGTTCAGCGAGCGGGACGAGGCGGTGAAGGAGGTGAGGACGCACTCGATGTGGGCGATGACCCTGAGCGGGTTGGCTGCGCCTCCGTTCCCCTGGCCCAGCAAGTGCCTGTACGTTGGCTGAGTCTGCGGCGGGAACTCGCTCTCCTCGCCGCCGTTCGCCTCGTCGGCGGGGTCGTCGCCGAGGGCGCTCTCCTTGCCCTTGATGGACCCGCCTGTCCTGCGCTTTGGCGGCGAGAAGACGACGCTCAAGGGCGCTACGGCGGGGCGCACGCCCGGGTGCGGGCGCGGCGGGGAGCGGCCGGGGATCCTCGACGACGAAGACGAGGGCGAGGCGGAGCGGCCACGCGGGGGGTCGCGGTCCGGGATCGGCGGCGAGCCCATCCTCTTTGATGCGCACTGAGCGAGTTTCGAGAGCTGTAGCGCGCGTCCAGACGAAAGGAGAGCGAGAGGAACGAGGTCAAGCGGAAGTCAACCCGCATCCGCTCGACTGCGCGCAATCGGGGAAGCAGTGCTTGCTCGGGCAGGTTTGAGAAGAGTGTACGAAGCTGCGCAAAACATGGTAGACCAGCAAGAGGCTAATGAGGAGAAGCTCGACGGTCAACATTCCCATCCAGACCGGCCTTCCTCGCCGCTCTCCCTGCGCGCTGTACGCTCCGAACGCGTCCGCAGAGAGTCGAGGAGGGCTCCCTTCCCACCCTCGAGTGCGCTGAATGCAGCTGCACGCGTGCATGAACGCGTCCTCGTTCGCGTCTCCGCCTCCTTCCCGTTTCGAGAGCGAGAGCTTCCTGCCCCTCGACTCCTGAGCGCCCGCTCGTCCTGCGCACACAGGACTCGCTCTCCCTGCTCCTGCTGAGCCGTGCACCCCCGCCCACAAGCACGCCAGGCTCGCCCGTCGAGGACTCTCGCTCTGTTTGCCCTCGAGTCGATCAACCCGGAGTGCGTTGTCCTCCTCCCCTTGCAACGCACGGGGCAGAGCTGATCCTCGCCTAGGCAGACTAGATTCGCCTCGAGACGCGTCCACCCCACCGCCCGGACCCCTCGCGCGCCCTCACCGCCTCGAGCGACGCGCCGCTCCCCCTCATGCCCGCGCCCCGCTCTCGCATCCCGCGCTCCGCCGCCGCTCAGTCCAGCTCGACGACCGCGAACGAGAACGTCCCGCTCGCGCCGGTGCAGCGCGCGCGCGCACCCTCAAAGGCAGGCGACGCCGTCCGCGTCTCGGCCATCCCCCTCGCTCCTGCAGCGGCCAAGCGCGCAGCGACGGGACGCGCACTCGCCAAGTCTGCATCCACCGCGACCCTCGTCATCCGCCAGGAGGCCGCGCCCGCGCCCGTCGCCGCCATTGCCGTCCAGCACCCGTCGAGCGACATCCCCTCGCCCGGCGCCGAGTCGCTCAACGCGCCTGAGCTTGTCAGGAGCACGTCCAAGACGGCGTTCGATGACGAGCGCGACGACGACGACCATCAGTTCCAGATGCCGACGCCGCCCAACTCGCAGAGCCCGACGGAGGAGGCGGTGTTGACGGAGCATCGCGCGCAGCCGAGCAGCTCTGTGCGTTCCTGCGTCTTGCTGCACTCTCCCGAAACACCGCTGACGCTGTCATCCGCGCTCCACAGCTCCTCGCCCCGCCCGCACCCCAGCGCACCTCCCGTTCGCGCTCCCTCTCCACCCAGCCCTCGACCTCCCACGCTCCCACCGGCACGCGTCGCGCCTCGCACTCGCCCGCGCTCCCGCCCGGCCCCGCACACGCCCCGCAGGTCCTCGCCGCGCGCCGGCGGTCGACCGTCTCACCCCTCCCCCCTGCCGCGCCCGCGCCCACGATTCTCGCGGCGCCCGCCGTGCCGAAGAGCACCGCCACGGGCCGGCGCAAGGGGAAGAAGCTCCGCGCGCGGCCGAGCGAGACGCTCGTCGCCCCGCTGGAGCTCGGGAGCAGCGACGACGGGGACGACCCGCTCCTCCTCCTCGGGCCGGAGCAGACGCGCGGGCGCGGCGAGGGCAAGCGCAGGCGCGAGGTGAGATGGAGCGCCGTGCCCCTTGCTGCGGGCGTGCAGGTTGGCCGGAGGAGGAGCGTCAAGCCCGAGGAGGCGAGTCTCGAGATGGACTGCGCCGACGAGACGCATCCCGCGCGGGAGGACTCGGAGGGTGCCGCGCCCGCTGAGTGGCAGCGCGACGGCGATGACCCCGCGCAGGCGTACCAGCCGCTCGCGTTCGGCGCGCCCGCGGCGGAGGCGGCGGACGAGACCGACCTCGGCGGGTTCGACGGCCACGACTACTACGACCCGCCGGCGCAGCAGTCGTTGTTCGCGCACGACGACTCGCCGCTCTCAGACCCGGGCAACGGCGCTGCGGACGGCGGGATCGGGCTTGGGCTCGGGGACCTGTCGCCGTACGTGCGCGCGACTGCCAGCGCTGAGCGCGAGGACGAGGGCGTGTTCGCCCCTCTGCGCGAGGCATCGTCCGACATCGGCTCGTCCGACCACGAGGCCGCGCATGACGAAGATGCGGCCGCCTCCATCGCCTCGGACATCGATGAGGACGCCCCCGCCCCCGCCGCGCTCCCGACCATGCGACGCACGCGCCCGTCCTACCCGCCCCTCTCGCCCAACCGCACCGGCGAGTGGGACGCCGTCGTCCCCGTCGCGCTGGACAGCTCGCCGCCGCGCGCGCTGCGCGAGCCGACGCCCCGTCCGCCGAGGGCGAGCTTCCCCCCGCTGAGCCCGAACACGACCGGCGAGTGGGACGCGGTGGTTGATGTCAGGCTGGAGAGCTCGCCTGCGCGTGGCGGAGGGGGAGGAGCCGGGACGGCGACGGAGAGCGAGGAGGAGGAGATGGATGTCGAGGCGGGGAGGGGGAGGCGCGCGAGCGATTGGCGCGTCAAGATCGAGGGGGAGCACGAGGAGGTCGTCGTCGCCGTCGAAGTGACGGCGGAGGAGGCGGTCATCGAGCAGCCCCTCCGCGCCGGCCCCTCCGCGCAGCAAAGCACCCCGGCGCCATCGACCTCCCGCACGCACATTTCGACCCCGTCGAACCTCCTCTACAGCGCGATCCGCTCCCCCTCGCCCGCCTTCACGCCCCTCGCGCTCGTCCCTCCCCCGTCCTCCGCGCGCGCCTCGCGCTCCCCCCAGCCGCAGCTCTCCTTCGCCTCCCCTCGCGTCGCCCGCTCCCGCCTCACCAACCTCGCCTCCTCCCCGGGCCCCTCCCCCGCGCCCGTCCCCACGCCGTCAAGCCCCAAAGCCTGGACGCGCGGCCCCGCCTTCTTCCGCTCGTCGTCGTTCTCGCCCCCTGCGCATGCGGACCTCCCGCGCACGGCGACGCTGTTTGCGCGCCGCCCTGGCCGCGGACGCGCGGGGAGGAGGAGGAGGAGGAGAGCAGGGAGTACTATAGGCCTGGGGACGACAGCGACGAGCCCGGATCCGGAGGAGGTGGCAGGTCACGAGGAAGTAAACGAGGCGGAGCACGAGGAAGATGAGGAGGAGGACGGCGACGACGACGAGGAGGAGATCGTCCTCGTCGGGCAGGAAGCCGCCGCGCTCGAGCGCGCGCGCACGCAAAGCCGCAGCCTCAGCCCCGGTGGCTCGCCCTCGCCCGCAGCGGAGGACGGCCCCGCGCCGCCTCCGACGCCGGCGAAGGACGCCCGCGCGCAGCCGGCCGACGACGAGCGCATGGCCTCGCCCGTCTCCTCGGCGTCAGAGGGCCGCGCCTCGCCCGCGCGGTCCGCGAGCGGCGACGTCCTCATGTCGTCGCCCTCGCCGCGCAACTCGCGGGGGCAAAGGGCCTCCCGCTCACGCCGGGCCAGCGGGACGAGGACGCGCGGATGGGCTCGCCGAGCCCGATGCGGACGACGGGCAGCCCGCTCAAGGCGCGCATTGAGGGGTTCGTCGAGGAGGGGAGGACGAAGCTTCAGGGGCTGCTGTTTGGCCCACGGGCGGCGTCGGCAGGCGGAGCCGATCGAGGAGCGCGAGGAGCGCGAGGAGCAGCCTGCACCCACGACGCCAACGTGGAGGAGGAGGACTACGACGACGAGCCGTTCCCGCAGCCGAAGCCGCACCCGCGCGCGCCCGCCTCGCACGCGGACTCGACCTTCACCTCGTCGCGCTCGCACGCGTCCTTCGCCTCGTCGACCTCGCACCGCCCGCGCCGCCGCTCCCGCCCGTCGCACCCCGCCGGCCTCCCCGTCATCGAGATCTCGTCGACGGACGCGCGCGCTGCCGCCCGCGCCGCCGCGATCCTCAAGGTGCACCACAAGTACATCGAGCAGGGCGTCGCGGCGGTCGATGCGGCCAAGATCGCACAGGCGGAGGTCGCTGCTGCTGACGAGCAGGACGCCGCCGACGACAGCGAGGAGGAGGAGCTTCGCACGCTGCTCCTCGACGCGGAGGACGAGCTGCGCGACGGCGCCCCGCGCGCACACTCTGCCTCGACATCTGACGCGGCGAGCGCGACGCCGAGCGCAGCGGGCGAGCCCTGGACCTCGCGCGAGTGGCGCAGGCTCGAGCAGACGCTTGTCGAGCTCGGCAGGCGCCACCGCCGTGGGACGAGCGTCTCGTCGGCCGGCGTGTCGATGTCGATGACGAGCGAGGCGGTCGCGCTCGCATCGGTCACGGGCGAGGAGGTCGACGGCGAGGAGGTCGTCGAGGCGTTCTTGCGCAAGAGCGGCATGGACAAGGAGAACTGCTCGGGCGACTGGGCATGGTGCGCCCATTCCTTTATCGTCTTCGCCTGCGCTCCTCTTGACGCTCGCCCGCTCGCAGGGACAAGCTCCTCGTCCGCGTCGATGCGCTCAAGGCTCGCCGCGCTAAGGACGCGCGCCAGCGTCGCGCCTCTTCCGCGTCGACGGGCTTCTCGCACGCTCAGTCCCGCGCCACCAGGGCGCCGCTTACCCGGCCGCAGGAGCGCGCCGAGGAGGCACAGACGCAGACGCTCGAGGAGGAGATCAGACGCGCTTCGTCGCCTGCGTCTGCACGCGAGGACGACAGCGAGGAGCAGGAGACGACGCCGGCGGCGGACCTGGTCGTCAAGCAAGAGCCGCTTAGTGACGAAGAGGCGTCCCCGCAGCGCGACTCGGAGTCGGAGTACTCGGACGAGGACGGCCAGCTCGCCGACGACACCTTCTTCGCCTCGTCCACGCGCAGCCACCGCCCGCGCCGCGACTCGATCGAGCCCGTCTACGTCCCGACTGCGCTCGCCAACCCCGCGCTCGGCCACCTCTACGACGACTTCCCCCTCGAGAAGCCCAAGCTCCCGCTCAAGGACTACCTCCGCGACGACTCGCCGTCGTCTGCGTCCGGCTCGGGCGACGAGGTTGACGAGAGCGGCGTCACCGCCTCTGCGCCGCGCGAGTCGACGCCCGACGCCGCAAGCGGCAACGCCGAGCCGCCGAAGTCGCCCTCATCGGCGCAGCGCCTTTTCTCGTACATCGGCTCCTTCGTGCGCCGCTCTCCCGCGCCCGCGCCGTCCCCCTCGTCGTCGACGCACGCCCTCGACGGCAGCAGCTCGACGTCCCCTCAGCCGGAGATGGCGCAGGTGCAGCTCTCGGCGTCGCTCATCACGCCGCAGTTCGCCTCGACAGCGAAGCCGTTCCCGCCCCTGCCGGCGCACGCGACGCAGAAGCCCCTCCCGCTCGTCAGCGACCGCGAAATCCGCCCCCTCCCGCAGCACCGCACCGACGCGTCGACGTCGCGCGTCACGCTTGACGGCGACTACTCTGGCGACTGCAGCGCCGAGACGAGCGACGACCTCTCGGGCGCGTCGACGTCAAACGCGTCGCTCTCCATGCGCCGACGCCGGCGCTCATCGGGCGAGGGCGCAGGCGGGCGCGTCTGGGCCGCAGTGGAGGCGATCGAGGAGCTTGAGTCGAGCCGCGAGGAGGAGGAGAGCCGCATCGTCGAACTGCTCCAGGCCGGCGGGACGAAGCGGCGCGCGGCTGGTGGGGACCTGCGCAGCGCGCTAAGCGTCGACGGCGGGAAGGGCAAGGGGAAGGCGAGGGAGACCGAGTGGGGGCGCGGGTTCGTTGAGATCGACGAGGGGAGGACGATGATCCCGACGGGAACGCGGGCGCTCGACCGCAGGGTGAGCGGCGAGAAGCGGGCGTCCAGGAGGTGAGGGGAGTCGTTCGTCTTTCGTTCTTAGTGCCGTTTTAGCTCTTATCCTTGCACTGAAGGCTCGTAGTGCCATCTTCGTGCCCTTGCCGCGCGACTGTGTGGGCGCGAGCAGGACGGGTACCTTCGCAAGTTGCGACGCCGCTCGCGATCACGGCGCAGCGCTCAGAGAAAGACTCTGCACTTCATTGCGAGCGTTTAGAAAGCGAGGGTACTCGAAGCGGGTGGGTATCAAGCGGTGCACGGCGGGAGAGGCGCGTCCTGCGGGCTGTCGAGGGTGAAGGGTGAGTGTCGACCGCTCGCAATGCGGCTAACTGAGAGGAACTGAGCGCACCCTCACTTCGGGACGGTCGGGCAGTTCGCCTTGTGCTTCGGCCAGTCGGCCTTCTGACAGGCGGGCGAACAGTAGAACGAGAGCTTGCAGCGCGAGCCTGCGTGTGGACGGGATCGTCACCTTCTTGCTCGGCGTTCGACGACGACGTACAGCCCCTCGATTGTAGGATAGTGCGAGCTGGAAACCACTGAGAGGAAGAGGACGCACAGCGGAGCCGCTTGCTCATTTCGCCGAACTTGCCGCACCCCTCGCACGCACGGCGCACCTCCGTCATCTTCGCAGTGACGCTGTTCGGCGCGGTCTTCGTCATCCACCTGAGGCTGCCGTACTTGTCCGGCGGCGTGAGAACCTTGCTGCGCTTCTCGGCGGGCGGGATCTTCGAGTCGCAGTTGAGGGCCGTCGCGTCCAGCGCGTGCAGGTCCGCCGGCGTGAACGCGGGCTTCATCGACACGGCGTCGATGTGGTAGATGGGCGGCATGCGCGCCGGCAACGACGGATTCGGGCACGGAATCGAGCCCGACTTGAAGTCGAAGAAGGCCTGGTTGACATCGGGGTTCTCGACGGTCGTGAAGGTCGCGCGGACCCTACAAACGCTAGAAACTCAGTACAGGAGCGCTGGCAGGCGCATTAAGTGAACAAGACGCACCACTGCGGCTTGTTGGGGCCAAGGTAGCTGACGTGTTAGCGGTGAGCCTTCCCTCCCGCCAACGATGCCTCGCTCCCCTCTCTCTCCTCTCCCACAGATCGGACTCGTCGGTGCGCTCACCCTCAAGAACCGGTTCGCGGTGTTGGATTTGGACGAGGGCGTTGTTCAGTGATCGCCGGCGGTCGACCTCCTCCGTAGTTCGCCCGCCCCTCTCCTCTCTTGAGGTCACTTCCACCTCGGAAATCTACGCTTGAGTCACTGTTACTTCTCCCGTGACCGGAGAGCAGGTGACTCTGCCCCTACGAGCCGTCGTCCGCCCGCCCGACTCCTCCTCGACGTGGTGCGGCCAACATGACGAGGTTGAAAAAGCGGTTCGCCGTGAGCTCGAGCATTGCCTCGAAGCCCTCGGCGTACTCCCACGACGGGCCGTCGCAGCACGCTGTCGTAGAGGTGTGGGTCAGCACGGAGATGAGGACGCGAGCAAGACACGCACGGCAGGCAGTGGACCCGCGCAGGTCGATGAGGAGGAAGCGGCTGAGCGAGCTGTCGCCAAAGACGACGTTCGCCCAGTCGCTGTCGTGCTTGGCGTAGCCGGAGTGCGGCTGCGTGCGGTGGATGCGCAATCAGCGAGGATGCACGGGACGGGAAGAGCAGAGGGACGGCGCACCTCCCACGAGTAGAGCAGCGGCACCCAGCCCATACCGCGGAGCTTCGGGTCCGAGTTGAGCTTCTTGTTGACGTCGAGGACGGTGCGACTGTACCGCTCGTACTCATCCGCCTCGAGATGCGTCCTGTTGCCGCCGCGCGAGCCGTCGAACTGCGGCAGGACCGAGCAGGAGAGCGTGCCGACGCGCCTGCCCGGGGAGGCGTATCGTCAGCAGCAGTCCTAGCTGGCTCATGCATCAACCGCTTGCGCGCGGGTCTGGTGAGCGAAACGGTCCATCACGCCCATCCGCATCCTCGAGGGTGAGGAAGCAGCGGGCACTCGAAAGGGTGGAAGGGTGGGACGTACTGGCAGTTGAAGAGCTTGACGGCAGCCGAGCTCTCGTTGTAGTAGATCATAGGGACCTTGTACGGGAGCATGTTGGCGAGAGCCTGCGCAAACCCCGACATGCTGTGCGCCGCAAAGAGTGTATAGCTTGGTCAGCCGTGCCCGCGCTTTCTGAACATCTTCAGAGCGCGTCTAGACGCCTGGGAGGGCAGGCGAACCTGATGGAGCTGCGGGATGGGCGAGAACTGACGAGGATGGCGAGGTCGGCGAGGCGTGTGTGAGAGCGCGTCGCGGGGCTCTTGCTCGTGCGTGGTGCTGAAATGTAGAGTTTACGGGTCCCTGTGCGAGCTCCCAGACCCGGCTGAGCGAGTTGGGCGAGGCGAAAGGGGGGCAAAGCGGTAACGAGGCGGTGCAGCTCGACTCGCGCACTCACCTCCTCGTACGAGGGGTTCTGCCCCTGTTGTACGGGGTGATTACGCTCTCACAGGTCACGCCCAACCCGTGTAGAGCGATCCTGGGAGCGAGACTCGTGGCCAGCTTTCTCCCGACCAGCACTCCGTGCGAGTCCCTGCACGTACTCGGCCCGCGCCGAGCTGCATTCAGGTCCTTCACGTTTGCGAAAGCCCGCGCGGCTTGTGCTGCCACGCAGACAACCGGGAAGGAGGCGCGAGGCGGCTATGAGAAAGATGCATTTCGAGCTCGCCGTAGGAGCGGGCTGGATCTCTCTGTGCCGCATGATGCGGGATGGGAAACAGCGTACAGCAAGCTGCAGCTCCCCTAGAGCCGTGGTTGCCCGGGTGGGAGGCGTGTTCGAGGCGAACGACTGATGAAGCTTTCTTTCGCTCCTCCGCCCTCGCTACCTCACTCTGAGCAGCTGTACCGCGTACAGAAGCGCTGCCATGGGCGTTATCGAGTGGAGCTACTCGACTCGGAACGTCCAGTGCTGTGGGAAGCAGTGGGCGCTGGTACGTCGGCTCTCTTCCACCTCGTGCGTACAACACGGCGCCGGCAAGCTGAAGCCCATCCGCAGCCTCAACTGCATCGGCGACGCCGTACTTGTCAACGAACAGGCAAACCGACGACCATCTGCCTGCCCCTCGCTGTTCCCCCACCTCCTGCTCCGGAAACCGCTCCAGCGTCAAGAAGGGTAGACGCATTGCTCTCGACGCCGCGAGCACCCGAGTTTCCGCTGTGGAGACGGTGGCTCATTACACTGGCGAGCTGCCTGCTCACGCTCTTCGTGTGAGCCTCACTTTCACCGCCCGTCGCCGTCGACGCGCCTGACAGCTGCCCGCACGTCGTTGACCCGAGCACATCCCAGCTCGTCCGTCTCGACAAGCTATCCCAGTACTTCCGCTGCAATGGGGGACGAGCTGCACGCTTCGACGCTCCTCGTCACTGTCGGCCTCGTAACGTGCGCTCCCTCTGCCTCTCTTCCCCGGGCCCATACTAACGCGCTTCGTCTACATCCTCGTACAGATACGTCTTCGGCTGCGCTATCGCGCCCATGCTGCTCGCCCCAGTCAGCGAGAGCTTTGGGCGGTACCGCGTGATGATCGCGACGACGTGGACGTGGGCAGGTGCGCTTCACCTCCCGCTCAATCTGGCATTGCCGGGCTAACCCCACCCATACAGTATGCCTCCTCCCGCAAGCGCTGGCGCCGAAC
Organism: Rhodotorula kratochvilovae; assembly: GCA_019926025.1. Classification (NCBI taxonomy): domain Eukaryota; kingdom Fungi; phylum Basidiomycota; class Microbotryomycetes; order Sporidiobolales; family Sporidiobolaceae; genus Rhodotorula; species Rhodotorula kratochvilovae. The sequence continues at coordinate 106,414 of JAHSUG010000003.1, read as the reverse complement.
ATGGCGGTGATCATCCTCTTTCGCTTCATCGCTGGGGTGCGTCTTCCATCGCTCGATTGCGCGTCTCACGCTGACTTTCCCCCCACAGTGCGCCGCAGCGGGAGGTTCGACTCTCGTTGGTACGTCTCCTACTATCTAAAACGCCGCTTGTACGGTGAGGTTGACGGAGCTACTTCCCGCAGGCGGTACCGTGGCGGATCTCTGGACCGCGGAGGAGCGGGCACTGCCAATGGTACGGCTGCTTCCCTCCTCCCTGACAGACGCATACGCTCAGTGCGTCTCCACAGGCGCTCTTCACGCTCTCCGCTTTCCTCGGCACGGGTCAGTCTGTCGCTGCCTCTACAGCGAGAGCGGGTCTGACCCGCACTCTGCAGGTCTCGGTCCAGCATACGGAGGCGTGATCACAGAGCAGTGGGGTTGGCGGTGGCTGTACTGGTCCCAGGTGCGTCCGACGAGTTCTCTCACCCGCTCGTCCGCACTACTCACCCAACTCGCGCAGCTCATCCTCTGCGGCGTGTTCAGCGTCTTCTTCACGCTCACGACGGAAGAGACCCGAGTCGCTGAGTGCGCATACCGTCTTAGCCTGCGTGCATGCCGTCATGCTGACCTGCTCCCGTCCGAAGACCTTCGCAAGACCCGCTTCGCAAGCGCATCCTCGATTGCTTCGCACGTCCATGCTGTACGTTTCTCGTATACCGCTCAGCTTTACCAGGCGCTGACCCGGATGCCTGCGGCTCAAAGTGCTGCTCATGCGGGAGCGCGTTGTGCTCGCGCTGGCGAGCTGGGTCGGCTTTAGCTGGGGTGCGTCTTCCCCTCGCTCCCAACCGACCATTCTCGAGCTCATCGGCTGAGGATCCGCAGGCATTATGTACCTTAGCCTCGAAGCGGTGACGGGCGTCCTCGAAGAGGTCTATGGCTTCAGCCTGACGCGCGTCGGGCTTGCGTTCCTTTGTGCTTCGTGCGTCTTCCTCCATCCCAGCGCCCGAATCTCAGTCGTTCTGACCAATTCTGGAGCACGCAGGGCTGGCGGCGTTGTTGCGTTCGGCTTCCTCCTCGCGCAGAATCGGCTGTACCGCAAGTACCGTGCGCCGCCTCGCGTCCCTCCTTCGTCAGAACCGCCATTCACGCTCTCTGCACGCGCAGAGTCCCGCCTCGGCCCCGAAGCGCGCCTCTTCATCGCCCTCCCCGGCTCGCTCCTCCTCCCGGGCGGGATCACCCTCTTCGCGTTCTCGCAGGGCCACGCGCCCGTCGGCGTACCCCTCCTCGGCGTCGTCCTCCTCTTCAGCGGGATCTCGATGATCTACAGCGCTGTGACGGCGTACCTTGCTGTGCGTGGCACACTCTCCTCGCTCTCCCTCCTCCCGCTGACCCCGCGAGAGACTCGGGCAGGACGCGTTCGAGGCGCACTCTTCGTCAGCACTGGCTGGCGTCTCGCTGCTGCGCAACCTCGGCGGCACCGCCCTCCCGCTGTTCATGCCCTCGGCATATGCCGCGCTCGGGTACCAGTGGTGCGCCCGTCTTCTCGCTTCGCTCGCTGCTGATAGAAGGCTGACGAGCGGGCGCGGGAAGGGCGAGCTTCATTGCTGCCGCGGCGGGGTTCGCAATGGCGCCGATGCCGTGGCTGCTGATGGCGTACGGGCGAAGGCTGAGGGAGAGGAAACGTGCGGGTCGGGGACTGGTGGTTGGTGTAGAGGCGAGGTAGCGCCGTACAGGAGTAGAGGCTCTGGTTATCTAGGCTTGCGTTCCGAGTCTGTGATGTCCGGGAGATGAGGATGGGCCGTGCCGTACGGCGGGAAGAGAGGACCGCGAATTGCGAAGGTCAATCCGGCCTCTCGCTCTTGACTCGCCCGAATGCGATCTAGGCACTTCTGTATCGCAGAGACAGCCCCTTCTACGAAAGCAAGAAGGCAGTACAACCCGCAAGGATCCGCCCTGGTGCAGCTACTTCTCCCTCACGCTCGTCTCGCGCTCGAGCTCCTCAACGGCCTTCTTCAGCGCCTTCCAGCGGGACCTCCGCATCGTCCCCGCAATCTGCACGCCATTCGCATTGTCCGTGAGCATGAGGAGGTGGTCGACGTTGATCGGCTCGACCCAGTCCATCTGGAACGCGAGGAGGGGGAGGTCCGTCCCCTCTGCGTTGTAAGCAGGGAGGGACAGCCCCGCGAGCCCGAGACCAATCTGGTTCGACGTCCCCCAGTACGTGACGAACCTCCCCTTCGTCTCGTCGCTCGCGCCCGGCCCGTCCGCCGCGAGCGCCCGGCGCGGAAAGCGCGGCCCAGGGAGCTGCGGCCAATCGCGGTGCGGGAGCTGCGCGCCCTTGCGGACCTCGCGCCATGCGCTGCGGAGGACGGGGCGTGTCTTCGCGCTGAGGAGGTTGCGGCGCATGTGCAATGCGAGGGTCGAGAGTGGGAGGGAGGCGAGCGTGGGGAGGGAGAGGGGCGAGATGAGGAAGTAGGGCGCGATGGCGTTGTGCGGGTAGAGGCCGACTTCGGAGACGGGGAGGAGCGCGGTAGAGCGCCAGACGGCACCGGCGGAGACGCCTGCGGAGGAGGAGGATTCGCCGGAGTGGGCGGCCTGCGAGGGCGGGCGAGGCTGTCAGCACGGTGCGCGGCGGGGAGGGCTGAGGGAAGAAGGGTGACAAGACGATGGAGGAAGGCGGAGAAATAGAGGTGGAGGGGAAAACAAGAGGAGAACGGAGGGAAGGAGAGGCGCACCTTGAGCGCCCATGCGAACAGGATGTCACCCGTCGAGACAAACTCCGCGCCGCCCGTCTCGGCCTTGACCTCCTCCTTGACCCTCTTCACAAGCCTGTCGATCGTCGCACGGTTGAGGAGGACCCACCCGCGCTCGCTCTTCCGGAACGCGTTCTCGACGAACACGCTACTGAGGAGCCGCAGCGCTGGCCACGGCGCGAACGGGCGCCACATCCCCGTTGCGGGGAGGGCGGCGCGGCGCGCGTGCGTCTGCCGAGCCGGCGCGCGGGGAGGAGGAGCCCTTCTCGCTCAGGTCGGACTTGGACCCGGAGGAGCGCGAGCTCTCCGCGCTGGCGAGCCCGCCCGCCTCCTCGTCGCCGTCGACGAGGCGGTCCATCGCCGCCTGCCAAGGTTGACACCCGCGAACGCGGGCGGCGCCTCCCACGCCTGGCCGTGCAGCTCGGCGGTCAACGCGCGGAGAACGATCCCCATCCCCGTGCCGTCGACGATCCCGTGCGGGAGGTTCACCCCGACGGTGATCGCGTCCGCGAGGACGGAGACGTGCACGTGCAGGAAGGGGTAGCGCGCGCGGGCGTGCCCTGCGAGCGTGGAGGGGACGGACGAGGGCGGAAGAGGGAGCGCTTGGGGCGGGAGAGGGCGCCGGAGGAGAGGCCGTTGAAGGCGGGGAGGGGAGCGGGGAGGCCGGACGCGACATGGTACGGGAGGGGGACGGCCTTGCACGTGAAGCCGAAGTGCGTGGCGCGCGTCGAGGCGTCGTCCGGGACGTCGATCGTCCATGTTCCCTGCGTGCGACAGAGTAAGCATAGCCTCGGCATGGGAGAGCGACGGGTGCGCACCTTCTTCTTGCTGGCGAGCCCGCGCATGAGCGGCCACTTGAGGACGACCTGCTGCGTCGCCTCCCTGAGCTGGGCGACAAGCGCGTCGCTCTGTGCCGGCGTCCATCCCGACGGGAGGCTGAAGACGTGGCACATGATGTTCTGCGTGAGCTCGCAGGTCGCGTCCATCGACGTGAGCGGGAGAAGCATGGCGGAGAACGAGTGCGGGCCAGAGAGGCGCGCCGGCCGGAGAAGCGAGGCGGAAGTAGGAAGAAGAGATTGAGAGCGTGCGGGCGGAAGCTTGGGGAGGCATGGCGGGTGAGAACGCTGCTCGAGCGATTGCTTGCGCGGAGGCTTGCGCGGGAGGGTGGTGCTCCGCGACGAGTGCGACGAAATGGTGAAAGGGGAAGGAACCTTGCCGGTATGGGGCGAAGTGTAACGCTTAGTATGCGAGCTCCAGGTGCACATCGAGCCTCGCCGTTCATTCCGTGCAGAGAGAGCACGGCGCGTGTGGAGCGGTGCGCCTTTGAGGAGGACGCCACGCCACGAGCGCGGCGGGCGAGGCCGTCCACGCGCCCAGGGAGCCCGTAGGAGCGGTCGAGGCGAGGCGGGGCGCGCAAGAACACGGAGCGTGCACGAGCTAGAGATGCGACGAGCGCAAGAACGCCTCCGAACCTGGGGAGGAGAAGGGCGACGACGAGGAGGAGGAGAGGGTGGGGACGTTCAAGCGGGTGCTCATCGTGCGCGGCGCAGCCTGCCCGTGGCCGTGCAGTTTGCTTTCGCCTGCATCTGGTCACGCAGAGTGCGAGGCTGAGGACGAGCTGCAGCGTGAGGTTGAGCGGGTCAGCTTCACCCAACTTCTGCTCTCCTTACTGCTCTCGAGCTATTGCGCTGCAGTTATGGCCGAGCTGAGCGCACTCGCTGCAGTCCTCGTCGCGACCCTCTCGCCGGACGCACCCACCCGTCGCCAGGCGGAGCGCGACCTCGTCCAGGCGCAGGGCCACCCCTCCTTCGGGCCCCTCGTCCTCCAGCTCGCACAGGATGCCTCCCAGAACAAGGCAGTCAGGCAGAGCGCGGCCCTCGCCTTCAAGAACTGGATCAAGGGCAACTGGGCCGTCAGTCTCAACCCCGCTCCACCTTCAGCCAGCAATGTCACCTCGGCGCAACGCACACCCTGCCTGCGCTGCGAGACCCCACAAGCAAAGCAGAACTGACACGAATCAACACGCCCGCAGCTCGAGGACGCGCCGACACCGTTGTCGACGGCGACCGCCGAGTCGTTGAAGCAGTCGGTCGTCCCCATCATGATCAGCCTCTCGGGCGAGCAGGCCCTCCAGGTCCAGGTCGGCGAGGCCATCGCCATCATGGCAGAGGCAGACTTCCCCGACCAGTGGGAGTCCCTCATCGACGTGCGCCCCTCCTCCTCCTCCCTCGCTCAACCTCCCCGGCTCACCTCGCTCCCTCTTGCAGCAACTCACCTCCCAGCTTACGTCCGACAACTTTGTCGTCAACAACGCCGTCCTCCAGACCGCTCACTCGATCTTCCGGAGGTGCGCACTACCCGCCCACTCGCCTAGACTCTCAGTTGACCCTCCCTCGCCTGTGCAGATGGCGGTCAGAGTTCCGCACCGACACCCTCTTCCTCCAGATCAAGTTCGTCCTCGACCGCTTCTGCGAGCCCTACTTCAAGCTCTTCCAGGTGCGCACGCCTGCCTCTGCAGCCTTGAGCGCGGCCAGCTAACCCATCTTCCTTGCAGCAAACCGACTCGATCCTCTCCTCCGGCTCCGCGCTCTCGCCCGACCAGCTCGCCCTCCTCCTCCGCACGCTCCTCCTCCTCCTCCAGCTCTACTACGACCTCAACTCGCAGGACCTCCCCGAGTTCTTCGAGGACCGCCTTGCGCAGTTCATGCCCCTCCTCCTCAAGTACCTCGACTTCACCCCGCCGGGCGCGAACGCCGCGGACGAAGACGACGAGGACGAGGAGGCGGGCGACCTCGAGGCGGCCAAGGCCGAGATCTGCGAGATCGCCCAGCTGTACTCCCTGCGGTACCTCGACGCGTTCGGCGAGGGCGGCTACCTCGGCCCGTTCGTCGAGAAGACCTGGGGGCTGCTGACCAAGCTCGGCCCGGCTGTCAAGTACGACATGGTGCGCGCGCTGCCTCGCCTCCTCGGACGCCGATGCTTACCCTCCCCGCCCCCCCGCGTGCAGCTCGTGGCAAAGGCGACCGCGTTCCTCGGCACGGTTGTCAAGATGCCGTCGCAGCGCGCGCTCTTCGACAACCAGCAGACGCTCGAGGCCTTCTGCGAGAAGATTGTCCTCCCCAACATGACGCTCCGGACGTTCGAGGAGGAGCTCTTCGAGGATGACCCGGCCGAGTACGTCCGGCGCGACCTCGAGTCGGCGAGTGCGTGCACCTTCTTTAGCTTTCGCGAAAGAGTGATGCTGACGGAGCGTGCGCGAAACAGACAGCGAGACGAGGCGGCAGGCGGCGAGCGACTTCACCAAGGCGCTCATGGAGCAATTCGAGGCGCAGGTCACCCAGATTGTGACGCAGTACATCGGGGCGTACCTCCAGGTGCGCTCTCCTCCCACCGGATTTCGCTATCCATACTCACGTCGCCGCGCCTGCAGCAATACGCCGCCTCGCCGCAGGCGAACTGGAAGGCCAAGGACACGGCCATCTTCCTCCTGACATCGATCGCGACGCGCGGCTCGACGCAGCAGCAGGGCGTCACGTCGACGAACGCGCTCGTCGACGTGATCAAGTTCTTCTCGGAGCACATCCTCGCCGACCTGCAGGCTGCGCCCGGCGCCGTGCACCCCGTCGTCCAGGCCGATGCGATCAAGTTCCTCTTCACCTTCCGCATGCAGGTGCGTCGTGTCCTCCGTGCCCTCAGAGGCACTGTGCTTACGCTGTTTGGCCCCGCGCGCACAGCTCACCAAGGAGCAGCTTCTCTCCGTCCTCCCGCTCCTCATCCCGCACCTCCAGAACCCCTCCTTCGTCATCCACACCTACGCGGCGCTCACGATCGAGCGCATCCTCTTCATCAAGCAGAACAACGCGTTCCTGTCCGTCCCCTCCCTCACTCCCCTTCCACTGCGCGGCGACTGACCAGGATGGAGGAGCAGGTTCGGCCAGGGCGACATCCGCGAACATGCTGAGGGCATCCTCCTCGCGCTGTTCAAGATCATTGAGAGCGGGACGACGCCGCAGCAGGTCGCGGCCAACGAGCACCTCATGAAGTGTGCGTCGCCGCTCCGCTTGGTCCGCTCGCACCGTCGCGTGCGATGACTGACCCTAGTCGCCACTCGACGCCTGCAGCCGCCATGCGCGTGATCGTCACCGCGCGCTCGGGGCTCGCGCCGAGCTACGCGACCGTCCTGCAGCACCTTGTCGCCATCCTCGGCGAGATCAGCAAGAACCCGTCGAACCCCAAGTTCAACCACTTTACGTTCGAGAGCATCTCGGCGCTCATTCGGTGCGCCTGCTCGCTTTCTCGTGCGGAGAAGGCGAGGCTGACTCGGAAGACCTCGCGCAGCTTCGTCACTGCCGTCGATGGGTCCGCCCTCGCCGCGTTCGAGACGGCCCTCTTCCCGCCGTTCCACGCCATCCTGCAGCAGGACGTCTCGGAGTTCACGCCCTTCGTCTTCCAGATCCTGTCGCAGCTCCTCGAGCTGCACGGCGCCAACGACCTCCCGCAGCAGTACACGGTCCTCCTCCCGCCGCTGCTCACCCCCGCGCTTTGGGAGTCGCGCGGCAACGTCCCTGCGCTTGTGCGCCTCCTCCGCGCGTTCCTCGCGCGCGGAGCGGGCCAGATCGTCGCCGGTGGGCAGGTCACGCCCATGCTCGGGATCTTCCAGCACCTGATCCAGAGCAAGGCGAACGACCAGCACGGGTTCGACCTCCTCGAGGCGCTCGTCGAGTACCTCCCCATGTGCGCCCTCCCCTACCTTGGCCCTCCCCTACCTTTCCCGGGCGCCGCTGACGCTCAACCTGGACGGCGCGCGCAGCTCGGCCCTGCAGCAGTACCTCTCGACGCCAATCTTTGTCCTCCTCCTCACGCGGCTCCAGGTCTCCAAGACGGACAAGTTCACCCACGGCCTCGTCCGCTTCCTCTGCTTCGCCGCCGCGATCCAGAAGGACGATCTTGGCGCGGACCGCGTTGTCGGGTTTATGGATGGCGTGCAGCCGCAGCCGGGGTGCGTGACGGGATTCTTCGCTTGAAGCGTCGGTCGGAACTGACCTCGAGCTCGACCTTTCGTCCCACCAGCAGCCTCTTCGCGCAGGTCCTCCCCGTCCTCCTCCCCGACGTGCAAAAGGCGCCGACCAAGGACCGTAAGGTGATCGCCGTCGGCCTCGCCAACTTCCTCACCAAGAGCCCCAAGATGCTCAGCGAGCCGCACGTCCGCGCGTGGTGCGTCCCCCCGCTCCCCCTCCACCCGCCTTCTCCGCTGACGCTCACCTTTGCGCGCAGGGCGCCGACGCTCGAGGCCCTCCTGAAGCTGTTCCTCCTCCCGCTCCCCCTCGCGCGCAACACCTCCGCCGCGGACGACGACGTGGACGTGGTCGACCCGGAGGAGGCGGCGGGGTACCAGGCGTCGTTCAGCAAGCTCGGCGCGAGCGAGAAGCCCCGTGCCGACCCCGTCGCGTTTGTGGACGAGCCGAGGATGTGGCTTGCCAAGGGGCTTGAGGAGGCGGGCAGGCGCGAGCCGGGAAGGTGCGTGTTGCGCGGTCTGGTCTGGCGAGGAGAACGGTGCTGACTGACTACCGTCCTCTTTCCTCTTCTTGATACGCTTGCGCGCACACAGATCCCCGCCCTCATGCGCTCCGTCAACCCCGAGTTCGCGACCCCGTTCGCGCAGTACCTCCAGCAGAACGGCATCGACCTCGTCTGAGCGCCCCCTCGTCCTCTTCTCCACCCGTTCTCGTTCCCTGCATCCGCATCGCCTAGTTCTCCCTCTCTGTGTCTGTGTGCACCCCTTACTCTTGGCAGCATCTGTACTCCTGAAAAGACACCTGCGCCGTCCCCTCCCTCCGTTTTGCTCTGGTTGTGGCGAGAGACCTGCCTCCCGGGCTCGCTCTCACTGTAGAGAGGCGAGCACCACACCTCTGGCTGCACCTTGAGCTCGTTCGCGGGCTGGGAAAGCTACGCTAGAGCCACGCCGAGAGCGTTGGCGCCCCGACTGAAGCGCTGAGCACGTCGCGCATCGTATCGCACGCGCACGCGGTGCACGACGGGAAGCCAACACACCAGATCGGATGCAACGACGATACCTACCGCATACACGAGCACAGACTAAGGGGCGCAAGACGGGAAGGAGTAGCTACACGAAGAACGAAGACAGACGAACCCCAAGGCGCTCTGAGGACCCCCCGCCCCCTTCGCCACTCAGCCCATCCACGAGATCTCCGGCGGGCTCGCCTCCTCCCCGCTCTCCCCGTCGCGACTGTCGCTCCGGTGCCGCTGGGCAAAGTACCCCGCCCCCGCCACCGCCGAGCCGCACCGCCGCGGGCGTCGCGTCCCTGCTGTGCCGCGCATGCTGCGCAAGCGCCAGCGCGCCGACCTCCTCCTTGTCGGCACCCCAGCGCCCGCGACGCTCGCGCTCTGCGTCCTCCTCGTCCAGCGCGGCGGGGGAATCGTCGAGCTCCAACCGGCCAACGGCCTCCTCCTCGCCCGCATAGGACCCCGACCCGCCCGCGGCATCGACATCGAAACTCGCGATGCTCGCCGCTGCGGAGGTCTGCTCCGACGCCGTCGCGCTTGCGAACCCCGCGGGCGGGGCGAGCGGCTGCCTCGCCGCGCGGGAGGTACCCCGCCGCGCCTGGGGCGGAGGGGCGCGGCGCGGCGATCGTCACTGGCTCGCCGGGGCCGCCTGTACCCCCCGCGGGAGGGTACGGCAAAGGCGGGTAGGGCTGCCGCTCGAGGGCGGCGGCGGCGGCGAAGGGGTACGCGGCGTAGTGCGTGTGCGGGTGCGCGTGCACGCCGGGGGAGGCGAGCGGGGAGGTCGTGCTCGAGAGCGGGAGGGGGAGGAACCGCGGCTCGACGCCGAGCGCGAGCGCGGGCGCGGGCGCTGGCGCAGGCGAGGGCGACAGCGGCGGGATCGCCGTCCCCGCCGAGGTGGCCGAGAGTGCCGGGCTCGCGAGCTCGCGCTTGGTCGCTGCGAGGGGGCGGTACGGCGCCCGCGGGGTCTTCTCCGCCGCGAGTGCAGGCGGGCGCTCGGCGCTGGGCGAGCGCGCGGCGGCCTCGGCGGCGGGGTCCTCCTCGATCGAGAGCCGGCTCGTCTGCCTCCTCAAGCCGCTCAGCGCGCTGACACTCCTTGGGCTGGGGCTCACCCCGCCGAACAGCCCCGGCACCGGGCCCGGCGGGCTCGGACTCTCGCCCGAGCCCGCAAGGCCAAACACGCTGCTCCGCAACATCCGCAGCTGCTCGTCCACGTCCCGCTTGCTGACGACCCCCGCGCCGCCACCGCCGCTCCTTCCCAGCGCCGCCTCCGACGCGCGCAAGTCCGGCTTGGCGTCCAGCAGGCCCAGGAACGCGCTGATCTCGTCCGCGTCGTCCGGCGCGCGGCCCTCGTTCACGAACCGGCGCCGCTCCTGCGCCGGGGCGGGCGACGGCGCCAAGGAGGAGGGGGCGGGCAGGCCCGCCGCGTCGTACTGCGCCATCATCGTCCCGAGGCGGCTCGGCCCGCCCGGCCCGCTCGTCGAGGGCGAGGCGCGCCCCAAACTCCCCGCGACGCCAAAGCTGAGCCCCCTCGGCGCGCCCCCGCTCGGGCGGCGCGCGAGCCCGCCCGCCCCCGCAGCGCCGCTGATCCCGATCCCGATCCCAAGAGGCGGAGCAGGCTCGTCCGCGCCCGCGCTCCCGCTCCCGCTCCCAGCGCTCGAGCGCAAGATCCCCGAGCGGGTGTAGCTCCCCTGCTGCGAGCCGTAGCTCACAGGGCCGAGCGGGCGCGGGGACGCCCCGCCGCCCGCGAAGGGCGACCCGCTCAGCGGGAGGGGCTGCTGCCTCCCCGCGGGGGCGTGCCCGTGCCCGTGCGTGTACGAGGGCGAAGACGACGACGAAGCCCCCATGCCGAGGTACGATCCCGGGCGGAAGATCGGGCTCCCGCCTCCTCCGCCGCCGCCCGAGCTGCTCGTCAGGCTCGTCCGGCGGGGGATGATGGCCGCCCCCGAGGGGCTCGCGCTGAGCGGGCTTGCACGCTGAACGCCCCCTCCCGCGGGCGCAGTGGTGAACGACGCGCCGCGTGCGCGCGACCGCGAGATGAACGCCGGCTCGACGCCCGCGCCGGCCCCTGCGCCGGTGGCGGACGTGCTGGCGCGGCGGCGGCGGAGGCGGGGCGGCGGGCGCGGCGGGGCGTAGGGCGCAAAGCGCGTCGAGGGGGAGGCGCTTGTGCCCGGGCGCGGGGACGGCGCGGGCGAGGCGTGGGGAAGGGTGGCGGGCACGAGCGGGACGGGCGCGGGCAGGGCTGCGTGCGGCGAGCGCGAGAGCGGCGAGGGCGCGCTCGGCGGTGGTGGCGGGTGCGCGGGCGCGTACTGGTGCCGGGACGAGAGCGACCCATAGCTTGGGAGGGGGGCAAGGCCCGTCATGCCCCTCACGCCCGCCGCAGGTGCAGCGGCAGGCGGGCTCGCGCGCACGGGCGGGCTCGTCGACGTGAGCGGGAGAGAGCCCGGCTCGGCGCGGTAGCGCGCGACCGTCGGGCGGAAAAAGTCCTCGTCGATGAAGCGCGACGAGAGGAGCGTTTCGATCTCCTCGACGGAGAAGTCGGTGTTGAGGCGGTAGGTGAGCGTGAGCGAGAGGGTGCTGCGGGAGAGCAAATGTCAGTGTGTGATGCGATTGCACCTGGGATGCGTGGCTCCCCGCCGAGGCGGAAACACTTGCAAGACGGAGCAGTCGCGCACTCACCCTAGAGGCGTCTCCACCCCCGGAAACTCGATCCTCTCCGTCTCCGCCCCTCCCCCCTCCAGCGCCTCCTCAACATCAACCTCCCCCTCCCCCTCCTGCGCCCCCATCCCCATCCGCACTCCAATCTTGAGCCCGCCGGCCCTCCGGCGCGCGAGTTTCCGATGCAGGGCATACGCCGGCAGCGCGCGCACGAGCGTGAACAGCGCGCGAAAGTGCAGGATCGCGTGCTTGTACACGGTCGGGAGCTCTGCGGCACTCGCGCTGCTGGCTCCGGTCGCGGCGGGGCGGAGGGACAGGACCCAGCGCTCGAGGACGACGCTCGGTGCGGAGGAGGCCCGCCCCGCGCGCCGGGGAGGGGCGACCGCCCGCCCGAGCGCGGCAGCGGCGAGGCGCGACCTGGCCCGGGGGAGGGAGGTGCGCGCGCCGGCGCGGGGACGCGGAGGCGCTTGCCGCGCTGGTCGGAGAGGACGAGGACCTGGTTGGGCGTCAGGTCGGACGTGTCGAGGAGGACGTCGAGGACCATGGGCGGGACGGACGGGGCCGGCGCGGAGGACGCGGACGACGAGGACGAGCGGGAGAAGGACGATGAGGGCGAAGGAGGGGGAGCAGCCGCGAGAGGTTACGCCAGGTCTTGAGCTCGGTGCGGAAGAGGTCTGTGTCGGGGAGCTCGAGGTTGAACTGCGCGCGCGATGAGGGTCGAGGGCGGTGAGCGAGACCGGGAAGGTGGCACGCGCGAGCTGGCGCGACGGACCCATTTGTTCACGCGCTTCCTTCTCCTTGCCCGCTGCGCTCGCTCTCCGGCTCCCTGGCGCTGGACTCGCCGCCGCCGAGACGGACGAGGTCGACGGAGCCGCGGCGGCGGACGAGGGCGACAGCGGGAGGTCATCGAGCGCGGCGAGGTGGGTCGCGCGCGCCTGCGAGACGACGGCGCAGGTCTTGGCGTAGAAGTGCTGCGGGTACGTGGACGATCGATGTTAGTGAGAGCGTGCTTGAAGACGAGAGCGACCGTCTACTGGGGAGGACGCTCCGTCGCACGGTCGCGCCGAGTCAACGCCGACATTGGAGGAAGGCGGACGCACCTGGACGAGCTGGTCGACCTTTGTCTGCTCTGTGCCCACGTCCCTCCTCCTCGGTGCTGCGTCGCCCTCCGGCGCGGGGGTGCGTCCGGTCGCGCGGCCGGGGGCGGCAGCGTCACCGTCCGGTGTGCCCCCGTGGCCGCGGAAAAGGTGCGGGGCTGTCCACGGTTGAGTGCAGTGGTGGCTCGGATGGGCAGACTGCGGCGGAGGGCGTGAGTGCGGCAGGGAGGGGGAGATCGGCGGGTCGTGGGGCGGAGGCGGGTGCGGCGGAGCAGGAGAGTGGCGAGCGGCTGGTGGGTCACGTGGCAGTGTGCGATAGCCTGTGCGGTGCAGTGCCCGGGCTCAAAGGAGCAGCCGGTAGGCGGGGAGAGAGCAAGAGGGGCTCGGGGCACACTGGCAGGTGGGGGCGGCGAGGCGAGGCGGGTGCGAGCGGGCACTCGCTCCTCTTTGGGGGACAGTAGGGCTCGGAGCAGAACTAGAGTCTGCTACCTCGCACAGGGCACTCGCAGCTGAGATCGCCTCCCAGCGAGGCTGTTGGCTGCCCCTTCTCCTCCTCCCCGGAGATGGCGGTGCTGACTCGGCGCGTGAGGCTACTCGCCGTGCTGGCGTGCATCTGCGCCCTCCCGCTCTTGGCCCTGCTCCTCACCGTGCGCCACCTCGACCCCCACACCGCCCCGCCTCGGTCCTCATCCCTCGCAGCTCGCGCGGATTCGTCATCGTCGCTCTCTCGCTCTCCCCCTTCACCCTCACCGTCACCCGCCATGCCCCACACCGTAGAGTCCAAGATCACCGGCGCAGGCGTAAAGCGCACCGTCGTCTTCTCAAAGGTGCACCCCCCCTCTTCCGCCCTCCCCCTTCCCCCACTGACCTCACCCCGCCTGCGCACGCACGCACAGAGCTACTGCCCGTACTGCCGCCGCGCAAAGCAGCTCCTCAAGGACCTCGGCGAGGACTTTGACGTCTACGAGCTCGACCAGATGGACGAGGGGACGACTGGCAGGGCTACCTCGGCCAGAAGACGGGCCAGCGCACCGTCCCGAGCATCTGGATCGCAGGCGAGTTCATCGGTGGTGCGCAAACCTCCCCTTCACCCATCGCGTCTCGAGCTGACGACGAGGACGTGCAGGCTGCTCCGACCTCGAGGCCAAGCACCGCTCCGGCGAGCTCAAGAAGCTCCTCGCCTGACTCCCCGCCCGCCTGTAGAAACACCCCCACCCGCGCAAGCGAGAAATCGAAATTCGGCAGTTCCCCCCCTTCCTTCTGCTGTGGGGACGCGAGGTAGAGATAGCAGCGCGCGAGGTTTGGGAAAGTCCGCCGGGCGGGGCGGGGGCTCTCTCGCTTGCCTCGGCTATGCGCGGACGATGCGGCAGAGACGGCTCGGCTTGCGCGCATAGGGAGGGAGGGAGGAACAGCAGGAGGTGTCGTACATCGCGGAGGAGGGGGTCGTGGAGGGAGTGGTACAGCCGAGGAGATGAAGAGGAGAGGAAGAAAGGAGGCGGAAGCGCAGCTACAGCGCCAGCTGCTTCTCGCGCGTCCTCTGCGCCTCGAGGTCCGCCGGGCTCGGCTCCGCCTTCGAGCTCCTGCGCGCGCCCACGACGGGCTTGCCCTCCCCCTCCCCCTCCGCGGCGCCCTCCTGCCCCTGCAGCGGCGCGCCGTTCAGCACGCGCGGGTTCAGAGCGAACGCCCCGCGCGGGATCAGCGACGCAGCGAGGATGACCGCGCACCCGACGGAGAACTGCACGCCGCCGACCCAGCGGAGCGAGGTCGTGATGTCCTGGGCGCCAAAGTCGTCGTCGATGACGCCGCCGAGGACGGACGAGAGGACCGCGTTGAGGACGACGTAGGACGAGAAGAGGAAGGCCATCACCGCGCCGAGGGCCGAGACGTCCGTATGGTGGTCGAAGCGCAGGTCCGAGAGGGACGACTGGATGTACGCTCTGCGTGGGCGGGCGGCGAGTCGCGTCAGTGCGGGTCTTCTCGCGACGCGAGGGAGGTGCACGCACGCGAGGGAGACGTCGCCCGCTGCCCAGCCGAACGAGACGGGGATGAACGTCGCGGCGACGATCCACGCGCTCGAGACCCTCTGCGGGAGGATCTCGGCGTGCGCGGCAGCGTCCAGACGAGGTTGAGCTGCGGGCGTGTGGGGTGTGGGCGTGCAGTCGACAGAAAGCGAAGGGCGCGAGGGCGAACGGACCATCAACGCGTCCAGCCTGAGCCAGGGAAGCGGGGTGGGAACGTAGTCGTTGAGCAGGAACACCGACAACGCTCCGAGGAGCTCGCCGAAGTTGCTCCCACCGACCTGGATCTGCGACCACGCCGAGGTGCCGAGCACGCGGCGCGCGAAGGCGGGCGAGAGGGACGACTCGAGGAAGCGGTGCAGCTGCGGCGCGGGAGCTGGTCAGACTCGCTCCGCAGAGCTGGAGGAGGGAGGGTGGCGCACATAGAGCGCGATGGCGTAGCCGGGGAAGAGCCAGAGGAACCTCCGATGCGCAAAGACGATCCATGCCCCGACGCCAATGCTCTTGAAGAAGAGAACCCGCCATACAGGAGCTTGTACAAGTAGTTGTTGTGCCGCGCGTCAGTGCGCTCGACGGCCGCGAGGGCGACTTCGTTGGTGTCCCCGTGAGTGTGCGTGACCTTCTTCGTGACGGAGACGCGCGTCCAGAGGACGCCCGCGAGCGTGAGGAAGATGGGCGAGAAGAGAAGGAGTAGTTGTTCCCGAAGCGCGAGACTGTGCACGAGGGGTGAGCCGGGTATAGAGTGGAAGGGAACGGGAAGGGGAGACGCACTCGCAGCGGAGGAGGCGAACGCGCCTGAAGTGCCGGCGACCTCGTACAGGACGTGGACCAAGGCGTCCATCCTACGGAGCTTGTTGACGTTCCCGCCGACGATGTCGGCGGGGATGACACGACCGGGTGAACGGTGAGCGAGAGGGAGGAGGCAGTGCAGAGGGGAAGCGCACCGGATAAGCTCGACCATGCCGTACCCGATGCCGGCGACTGTCCAGATGGGAAAGCTGCGTCGACGAAACGTCAGTGGAGCGCAGGACGGCCAGGCGGAGGAGAAAACGCACATCGCGTTCGGGTTCCAGCTCCCGTACTGCGCCTTGCTGTTATTGCTGCCCTTGATCGACCCGCCCGTCGCCGCATCGACGATGAGCAGGATGGCGGTCATGACGGCGAAAAGGACGACGGCGGCGGAGAGGACGCTGCGGGTCGGGAACCTGGCGACGAGCGGGGCGATGAGGATCGCACCGACGCATTGCGCGGCCTAGGGATGCGCTGACCGTCAGCGCTGATGCGAGAGGTGATGCTAAGGAGAATGAACACACCTGGTTGACACCTGCGAAGGGCGAACGGGTCGAGCGTGAGCGAGTGCAAGGGGAGCGGGGAGGACGGCCTTCTCACCTTGAGCCTGCGGGCGTACGGCTCGTCAGAACATCGCTAGAGACGCAAAGGAAGCAAGTCGCGCACCGCTCCGAGCTTAGTGAACGTCTCCGCCGCCTTGAAGCGGTCCGACGCGAGCGTCGTAATCGAGCCGTTGCTGGGAACGACGGCGGATGCAGATCAGCCTCGAGCCCGTCAATAAGGGAGAGTGCACGCACAAAAACTCGAGGCCGAGCTTGTACATCTGCACGGCGACGGGCGGACGAGGAAAGGTGACCGGGAAGCGGGAGAGCGACGATGGTCGTCAGCAGTTCCTCCGGGACTCAGCGCAGCGAAACCGCACCATGATGCCCGCGATGTACCACGCAATGTTCTTGCGCTCCTCGAGGGAGTATGCTGCAGCGCGGGAGGCAGGGCTAGGTCAGCTCGCGTGCGCGGGCGCAATCACGGCGAACTGGGACGGCGCCGCGGCACTCACCGCGGACGATGTCCTTCAGGCCCATGGTGCTCCGAGCGGTGGATCCGTGCACTGCGATGGACAGGAGAGCAGCTGCAAGCTAAGAACGGGAGGGAGAGGCGAGAGGCAGGCGAAGAGGCAGGAGGAGGTTCGACGCCTCCTGCGGGATTTGGGCCTCGAGGAGCATCCTGCGATCGCCTTCTCGACGCCGTAGTGCCGTACGGTCGTCGTCCTTCGCGAGGCGAACAGCATGAAGCGCACGATGAGATTGGTCGTAAGTGGAACGTGCTACGTGCGGGAGGAGTGCCAAGCATCCTCGCGAGGACTCCTTGAATAGGAGACGATCGGTGCAGCGCCTCGTACGTCGCGCGTGCATTGCGAAGGTGGCGGTGGATGGGCAGCACGAGCATCACGAGGCGAAGAAGCGGGAGCGAGGAGAGGCTGCAGCTGCGTGCGAGACGACCTTCCTCCACGGTTAGAGAGCGCTGCACCGCTCAAGGAAGATGCGCATTGAGGACAGCACGAGCAGCGAACCCGAAGAACGTTGTTGCGGCGGTGCAGGTCGTGGCATGCTCGTGCTCCTGAGCCAGATCCTCATCATCTCGATGCTACGACGGCGCAAGGCCGTCATCGCACGTTCAGCCGGACGGCAGAAGCGCGGCGAAGCGAAAGAAACCGAGACTGGAGAGTAAGAATGAGCGTAATGCGCGCGAGCGCGTTCGCGGTGGGCCGACAGAGCGGGATGCGGCTAACGGCGAGGGCGTTGCTACCACCGCCAAGGCCAGCGCCGCGGGACCTCCTTGACGTCCTCGAGGCGCTGTGAGGCGCAACAGTGAGCGGCAATCTCGGTACTAGATGAAAGGGAGAAGAAGGAGAGGAAAGCGCACCTCGACCACCACCCACTGCATCCGCCTCCGCCCGCCCGCTGCATCGCCAACCTGCACATCCTCGTCGAGCTCGCGCGCGACCGTACCGCCCTGCCCGCCGTACCAGCTCATAACCATCCGCCCATCTGCGCCTCCTTCTGCCTCGCCCTCCTCATCCTCCTCATCCGCCTCGGTGATCGCCCCGTCCAGCAGCCTCCTCCTCTCCCCAACCTCCTCCCCGACTCCTCGTCCTGCGCGGACACTCCCACTCGAGCTCCTCCTCCCCCCGCGGCGGAACCACCCCCTCCCTCCTCCGCCCTCCACCTCCCCATCGCTCACCGCCCCCTCAAGCACCTCCCTCGCACGCACGTCGCGCCTTGCGCGCCGCCGTCGGCGCTTCTCAGCCGCCTCGAAGCGGTCCAGTCGCGCGAGGAGCGCAACGCCCGTCTCTTCGCCTTCTTCTGCCTCTGCAGCGCGCGAGGGCGCGTGCGCGAGCGCATCGAGCGGGCCGCGCGCGTCTAGTGCAGAGGAGGCGGAAGCGAAGGACCCGTACGAGGCCCCCGAGGCGGCGGACGGCCCGCCTCCACTGGCGAAGTCGGACCGCGCGCGGCGGTGGTGCTGCTGGTGCCGCCGCACAACGAGCGGCGCGTCCTCCGTGCTCCCCGCCGTAGCATGTGGCGGCGGTGCAGCGGCGTGTGTGTGGGCACGCGCGGGGGCGGAGCGCCGCTCGTGGAGGGGCGGGCGCGCGAGCGGGCTCGAGTCGGCGGCAGAAGCGGAGGCGTCGTGGATCGCTTGCCGCAGCGTCAAGCGAGAGGGGCTCCGAGCCGAAGCGGCGGAGGTTCGGCGCGGGCGCGGGTGCCGACGAGGCGTCCGCGGGCGACGTGGCGGAATGCAGCGCGGAGGGGACGGGGACGAGGCGGTACTCGTCCCGAACGAGCTTCTTCGGGCGGCGGCAGAGCTCGACGGGGCCTGCTTGCTGCATCAGCGCCGCGCAAGACAGAGAGGAGGACGAGTGAGTGGACGTACCCTCGTCCGCGCTGCGGAGGCTCTGCACGAGGAGGTACCCCTGCCCTTTGACAACGCTCCACTGCCTCTCCCACATCTCCTCGCTGAACGCCCTGTCGCGCTCAAACTCGGCCTGAGGCGCACCCTGAGGTCGGCCCACCAGCCGGGGTCCGCCAAGCGGGGGAGGAAGTGCGCCCGCGCGCGCGCGGACCACGGCTGCCCGATGAGCGAGAGCGGGAGGAAGAGCCACCCGTAGGTGTAGGTGCGCCAGCCCGACGGGTGCTGATGCGGGAACGCGAGCGAGTTGTCGATCGCGGCGAGGTGGAGGTGCGGCTTTGATGGGGAGGAGGCCGAGGAGGAGCAGGGGAGCGAGCACGGCTTGAGCATGAAGTTGTCGAGGCCGCGGTCGCTGCGCGCACTCCGGGTGTCAGTTCCGCGCTGAATAAAACGAAGGGCGGGACGTACGTGTTGCGGATGAGGAAGTCGAGCACGACGAGCTTCTCGAGCTCCTCCCGAAAGCTCTCAACCATTTCCGCCGTCCACTCGAACGCGCCGTCCTCCCCACCGAGGCGCATCCTCCTCCCCTGTGGCTGTTGCGTCGCTTCCCTCGGGCGCTCCTCCTCAGCGGCGTCGTTACACTCTGCGCCCGCTCGCCCGCAGAGGCAGAGCAGCGACGAGGTGACGCACCCGCGGCGGCGACCACGCCTGTGCGGGCGCGCGGTGCGCGTATCCTTCTTCGGTTGCGACGAGGGCGCGACGGGGCAGCCGGGGAAGGGGTGCTGCGCGAGGAAGGCGGAGGCGTCTTTCCCGCGAGAAGGGGTCAGCGCGGGCATAGCGCGGGGCGATAGAAAAAGAGAGCGAGGGCGCACCGACGAAGCCCTCGAGGAAGACCTGGAAGCTCCCCTCCTTCTTCCGGAGCGGGTGTCCCCTCGCCGCGCGCTCGCGGTCCACCCAGTCGTAGTAGAACGCCGGGCTCGCGAGCGTGACGACCTCCGTGCGGGGGACGATGTTTGTCCCGAGCGCGGCGTCGACGACGCATGCTGCCGCCTCGGAGAGGTAGGACTGCCCCGGGGGGAGGCATGCCCTACCGAAGGGGATCACGCGCGCGAGGAACTCCCTGTGGACCCATTTGACAAACTTGGGGTTGAGCGTCCCGTACGGCTCCTCGTCCGCGGGCTTGAAGAGGCCGAGCGTGCGGCCGGAGACGTTGCGCGCGAAGTACGAGCCTGATGAGCCTTTGGCGTTCAGGCGCGGGTGCATGCCGGCGTCGATCGCGAGGCGGACTTGCTGCACGAGGCTGCGGGCGGGCATGGAGCGTCAGCGCTGATGCGCATGTCAGACGCCAGGAAGGAATCGCCGCGCACCCCTCGAACTCGTCATGCCCCATCCGCGCTCGGTGGTCGAGCGTCCCGTACCCTCCCTCCCTTGCCTTGCCCTTCTCCCGTCGCACCAGCGCGCGCGCCTCCTCACCTTCCTTCCCGTCTGCATCCTGCGGCGCAAACACGCTCCGCCAGACAGGCAGCACCGCGCCCTTGTCCAGCGGCGGCGGCGCCTCGTCGTCGTCCTCGTTGTCCTGAGGAGAGCGTCGAGGCTGAAAGCGCGCTGCGACTCCTGCGCGCCACTTGGCGAGGAGGGCGTCGAGGTGCTTGCTAGATGTGCGGGGGGCGGGGCGCGGGCGAGGGGAAGGGGCGGAGGGGAAGTGGTCGTCGGGATGTGGGGGCGAGAGAGGAGCGGGAGGCGAGGACGAGGTCGATGCGCTGGGTGGGTCGTCGGCGGGTGGAAGACTCCTTGACAGCGTGGAGACGTCCTCCTTGGCCTCGCTGGCCGTCATCACCGTCGAAGCGTCCGCGCGAGAGGTGCGAGCGGGAGAGTCGAGCAGAGGCGGGAACGGCGCAACACGGCGGCGAGGATGCTGTGCGACTGCTTGAGCACCTCTTGTAGGTCTCCAGAGCGTATCAGAGTCAGCTCCTCGCCTCACGAAGGCATCGCAGCGGACTCCGCCTCCTGAACGTCCCGCGAGCGATGACGAGCAAGGAGGGGACAAAGGCGCACCGGCGAGTCCTGCCTCCCCGCCGCGAGGTCACGCTGATGCAGGTGCTGACGACGGAGGCGCTGCAGCGGCAAAGTGCGCGGGAGGAGCGAGAGCAGAGCGAGCGAACGAGCCCGCCCGCCGAAGGTCGCTCGCACAGCCTCGTCCGCAGGATCGCCTGCCGCGGTCTTTCACGTGCTGGCAGCAGCCCGCAGTCTGGCCAGGACAACGCGGAGGCGGACGTCCCAAGCTCTCCCCTCCGTGCGCAGCTCTCCACCTCCAGCTCCCCACCTCGCCCGCCCTCCCACCATGCACAGGTCCCCCCCGCAAGCGCATCGGTGAAAGCCAATCGTTCCAGCTCCAGCAGCCACTACATGCGGCGACCGACCTCCCGAGATCCGCCTGGTCGGCGAGAAGCAACCCATCACAAAGCCGGGGCGGGGGGGACGGAGGGGGCGGCCGCGCGGTGTAGACGGGCGCTTTATGCCGACTTCTTGGCCTTGGCGGCGGCGGCCTGCAGGGTTCAGCGGGTCAGCGGACGTTCGCGGTCTGGGTCGAGGAGGGCGGGAGGGGGGCAAGCGCGAGCACCGGCCCCACCACGCCCTGTCCCGAGCGAAGACGCACCTGGACGAGGCGCCTCCGCTGCTTCTTGAGGAGCATGACCTCGAAGCGCTCAAAGTCCGAAGTGTTGCGCCTCTTCTCCTGCGCCGCGCGCTTCTGCGCCCACGCGCTCTTGGCCCACTTGGCGTCGACCTCGGACGCGTCCCAGACCTTCTTGACGGTCGACGTGCCCGCCGCGCGGGGGAGCTTCTTCAGGACGTACGGCGTCAGGACGAGGCGGCGGTAGGTGAACGGCTGGCGGGCGACGCCGGTCGACGGGCCGTCGATGAGCGCCTGCTCGTGGGGAAGCGCGCGGGCGGTGCGAGTAGCGCAGTCGTGGGTGCAGCAAGGCGGAGGTGCGCAATCGTGCGTGCAGGGCGGGTGAGTGGGCGAGAGTCGAGTGAGGAGGGGGGGAAAGTGGGTGTCGAGGCGGGTCATGGGCGGAGGGCGAGGCGGGGAGCAGGTGCGCGGTTAGCACGTGTGCACTACGGGGGCGGAGTGCGCGGGCACGTACGCGGTTGTGGTCAATGATCTCGACGATGGTCGCGAGCTTGCCACGGTCGGCGCCGTCGTTGACGAGGACGACGCGGCCGACCTCGACGTAGCGCTTGAAGGTAGCCTCGGACGACGACATGGCTGAAAGTGCGGTGCGAAGGGCGCAGGGAGAGAGGGGGAGAGGTCAGCACATCCGTCTCGAGCGAGCGAAGGTGCACCTGCTCGGCGCCCGCCCCGCCGCCGTCCCTGCCCTTCTGCGAGCCTGGTTCCGCCTCGAGCGCGTTCCCACTCGCTTCAACAGCCCTTCTGCAGCCGCACAGCCTGCCCAAGCGGAGCGGGTGCGCGGGTTGAGGCGGGGCGCAGGGTTTGACGGCGGTGAAGTCGACGGGGACAGCTCGCGCGGGTGCGAGACCTTGGCGGTGGTGGTGGGCGCGGCAGGGCGTGTAGCCTCGAGGCAGCAGAGCGTGGCCTCACCTGTGGAGATGGCGACGCGGGAGACACGGGCGAGGGGAAGAGCCGCGCGAGGCAAATCTCGCGGCAAGCACTCCTCGTCCGTCCCATCTCGCTACTCCTCTGTGTGATTTGCTGGGGTGCTCAGGGTAGCTGATCAACCCCGCTCGAACCCGCGCTGCTCTCCAGTCCAACTGCTGCGACGCCTCGAGCTGCCCTCGTCGCGCTCCACTTCCCCGCCTCGTCGACCACGCACCTCGCACCCATTCAACACGCCTTGCTGAGCGTGCGTGCGGGCGCGAACACCGTACAGGGTCTGCTCAGAGCTGAACCGGCTCGTCTCGAACCTGCCCGCGGCGTTCCTCACCTCCTGCTCAGCCTCCTCTCTCGTACTTCCTCCCCGCCGCGCTACTTGCCGCAGCGGTGCACGGCAGGTTCGTTCACGTCCTTTTGTTCTCTCCACCTTTCACACACGCCGCTGCGTCCGCACCGCCCGGCGCAGCCGCCTTTCCGGTTCGCTCGCTCCCTCCTCGCTTCTTGTCATTCGCGCCTCGAGACGCGTAGGAGGCACGGAACCGACAGCTTTGCACATACAGGGCGGCGGGGTATGACAACTTGTGAGGAAAGGAGGGGTGGGGCAGGACTGGGAGAGGAAAGTGCGCCTCGTCGCTCAGCAGACGTAGCGGAACGCCGGGTTCTGCTGCGCGCGCAGGAGGAGCGTCAGTGCCCCTCGAGCAGAACGAGGGAAAGAGCAGCGGGACGCACCGGTCCGTGAGGTCGAGGAACTCCTGGTTCTGCTTGGGCACATAGCCCGGGTCGCTCGTGATCTTCTCCTTGCGCCGGTTCTCGCGCACGTTGAGGAACCATATGAGCGCGAGGTCGACGATCCCAAAGCAAATGACGGCCGTCGCGGTCGCGAGCGCGGGCGAGTACCGCGGCGCGTCTTGCTGCCGGAAGGTCTGGGGGCCTGAGGGCACGAAGGGAGGTCAGGATGCGACGCGCAAAGTGGGCGGGGGACGAGCGTACCAATAAGGTTGCCGACGGCGTAGAAGATGAAGAACAGCGCCTGGACGGTCGTCTTCTTGGTGCTCCCGGAGACGTTCGAGCTGATGAGCGAGAGGACGACGATGAACCCGACCATCGCCGAGAGGGAGCTGCGTGGCGGGCCATAGCGGTCAGTCTCGTACGCGTGGGAATCGTACAGGGCGGGGCAAGAAAGAGAAAAGGTGGAAGAGGACGGGAGGGGAAGAGCGGGAGAGAGGAGAGGGCGGACGCACAAGTAGTACCCGCACAGCCTCCCGACGTTGTACGAGTCGGGCAGGAGCCAGATGAGGAGGACGCCCATGAGCCCAATGCAGAGCGGCATCATGCCGCAGAGGATGCGCATGCGGATCTTGTCGCCGAGCCACATGAACCCGAGCATGGTGACGAACGTGACGGCGCCGCCCGGCGCGCTGTACATCAGCGAGTCGAGCTTGCTGTACCCGAACGACGCGATCAGGATCGAGAAGAATCTGCGCGGTGAGAAGGAGGGTGAGTGTCCGTCCTGGCCTTCCCAAGGAGAGCACGGCATCGACGGAGGACGCACGACGTGATGCCGCCGTTGAAGATATTGAGCGCGACGGCGAAGAGGCAGTACAACCAGGTGAGCGGGTCGAGGAACGCCTCGCGGACCTGATACCATTTGTGCGCCTTTGCCCCGATGCCGGTGTTGTTGCTCCGGATGCGCTCGACGGCGAGGAGGCGCTCCTGCTCCGAGAGGAAGCGCGCGCTGAGCGGCGAGTCGGGCAGGAAGACCATGAGAACAATCCCCATGGTGATGGTGACCCCGCCGAGGAAGAGGAACATGACCTTCCAGCCGGCCAATGCGAAGTCGCCGGCGGCGTCGTGTTTGGCGAAGCCCCACGACAGGAAGGCGCCGAGGAAGTTGGCGACCGAGTTGCAGGAGAACCAGAAACCGGTACGCGCGCCTTGCTCGCGCTTGAGGTACCATTGCGACGTGATGAGGGCGAATGCGGGGCTGACGCAGGCTTCAAGAAGGCCGAGGAAACTATGCAAGGAACGGTGTTAGCGCTAGAGTGCACGGGACGGAAACGAGGAACGACCTACAAGCGAACGACCATTAGGCTCTTGAAGTCCTTGCATGCAGCAGTGCAGGCGATGACGATGCCCCACAGGACCACGTTCGCCGACGTCCACTTGGCGAGTGGGAGACGCTGAAGAGCGTAGTTTGTCGGCCATTCGCCGACGAGGTAGGCAAGGCTGCCGAGGCAGGTGAGCGTTGCACTTCGAGGGAGGAAGAAGTCGAAGAAACGCACTAGAAGATAGAGGAAAGCCAGCTGTACTGGCTAAGTGAGAGACTTGTGTCTTCCCGCAGGCCCATGATGCTGTAGGTGGGTAAGAGGTGAGAGGGAGAGGTCAGGTCGCGCCCAAGTTCGCCAGGATGAGCCGGAAGGACCTACGCAGCGTAGGAGAGGCTTGTCTTATCCAGGAACTGGAGGCAGTACGTTATGCAAAGGAGAGGCATGAGGCTTCGGTCTGCGAGGGGCAAACGTTAGAAGCGGCCCGTGAAGAGGAGAAGGAGGTCGACCGGACCAATCTTGCGTACGAGCTTGCGCGCCTCCTCGTCCGAGATCTCCATGTTGGCGATTGCGGCCGTGGCGATTGCGGCGGCGTCGGGGACGTCCCGCACCGTGGAAACGACGAGGTCCTTGTAGTTGCCAGCGTCCTTCTCGTTGTCGGCGCCCGAGCCCGACAAGTGTCGCTGGAGGGGCATTGAAGTCGAGTTGTAGCGGTGGTTGTGCGGCGAATGCAGAGGTCGTCGATGAGGCGGAGAGCAGCGAGCGAGCGCGGAGCACAGGCGGGAGGAGGTGCGAGGAGGAGAGGAAGGCAAGCGAGCGGTGCGGAGGATACGCGCAGATGAGCGGTGCGGGTCAGCTGGGCCGTGCAATCAGCATTGCGAGTCTTAGCGGGGCAGCGCGGGTGGGCAGGCGTTGTGGCTGTCCGGAGGAGAACCGCCGGAAGCGGCGCGGATGTTGGCGCAGACGGTCGACATCCGCCCACTCCCCGCTCGACGCACTGGGCACGCTGTGCACAGGCTGTAGGGACGGTGCTGACCACGAGGGACCCAGCAGCGCGCGCACCGGCACACCCCAGCACCCGCCTCGTGCACCAGCTCCTCATCAGTCGACCCTCGTCGCCCGCCGCCTTCCCGCCCGCTACAGCCCCCAGCCGGGCGCGAATGCATGCAGCTGATAAGGACACGTGTCTCGCAGCGCGTCCCCGCACTTGCATCGCCTCCACGCTGCCCTCTCCCCGCCTCGACGGTCGTTTCCGTCCGTCTGCTCCGTTTCCGTGCTCCTTCCTCGCGCTGGCCCGGAAGTACACCGGTTCTTGCTTCCCCACATCGCTTCCTTGTCTCCACCTCCATCGCGCCTTGCTCTGCTCTCTTCCCTCTATCGATGCGCTCCTTCATGCCTCACTCCACTCAGTTCGACTCTTCCCTCGTCAACGGCTTTGACGACTTCGTCAAGAAGGCGATCGCCGACCTCGATGCCGAGCTCCGCGAACTCTCCCTCGCCATCCGTGCGTACTTCAATTACGTTATCCACCGTCTTCGCTGACCTCACCTTCTCCCCGGCAGACGCTCACCCCGAGCTGGCCTGGGAGGAGCACCATGCGCATGTCCTCTTGACGGCGTATATGAACAAGCAGGAGGGCTTCACCGTCACCCGGCACGCGTACGACCTCGCGACTGCGTGGTCCGCCGTCTTCACCTCGTCCGCCGCCGCGACCGCCTCCGAGGTTCCGACCGTCGGGTTCAACAGCGAGATGGACGCGCTCAAGGGCCTCGGGCACGGCTGCGGCCACAACCTGATCGCCATCTCGGGCTGCGCCAGCGCGATCGCGACCGCCCGCGCGCTCGAGCACTTTGCCCTCCCGGGGCGCGTCGTCCTCCTCGGGACGCCGGCGGAGGAGGCCGGCGGCGGGAAGGTCGTCCTCCTCGAGCGGGGCGCGTACGACGGCCTCGACGCGTGCCTCATGGTCCACCCGGGCACGGGCAGCGCAGGCCGGCACGGCGCCGGTGTGATGACGAGCCTCTGCATCGCCAACGTGAGCGCGACGTTCCACGGCGCGCCGGCGCATGCGGGCGCCGCGCCCGAGAAGGGCGTCAACGCGCTCGATGCGGCGGTCAGCGGGTACTCTGCCATCAACGCCCTTAGGCAGCAGCTCCCGACCAACGTCCGCGTGCACGGGATCATCCTCGGCGGCGACGAAATGAACGCCAACGGTGCGCTCCCGCTCTCTTCTCCTCTCCAAGGTCCATACTGACCTTCCCACCGCCCGCAGTCATCCCCAGTCGCGCCCAGCTCACGTACGGCATGCGCGCCCCAACAGCCGCGGCGCTCTCTGCGCTAGTCCCCCGCATCCTGCGCTGCTTCGCCGGCGCGGCCCTCACCGCCGGGTGCACCTACACCCTCGAGCGCAACTTTGTCTACCTCGACGTGCGGCCCTCTGCGCCGCTCGCGCGCGCGTTCAAGGCTGCGGCGAAGCGGTGCTGGGACCGCTCGGAGGAGGGCAGCGAGGCGTACGATGTCCCTGAGGATCTGGACTTGGGCGGCAGCACCGACTTCGGCAACGTGACGTACGCGTGCCCGGCGCTCCACCCCATGTTCTTCCTCCCCGGCGCCGAGGCGAGCGAGCACCCCCGTGCCTCTACTCCCCTCCTCGCCCGTCCGGGCCAACGCTGACACGCCCGCCCCGGACCCGCGCAGACTCGGAAACGTACGCCGCAACCGCCAAGCTCCCCTCCTCGCACGAGGCCGTCCTGCGCGTATCGGCCGCTTTGGCCGTCACCGCGCTCGAGGTGCTCCGCTCGTCCGAGGTGCGTGCGGAGCTCCGGCGCGAGTGGGAGAAGGATATGCGCGCGGCGGGCGCGGCGGACGCGAGGAGGATCGACGAGGTGCTCCCCAAGCAGGGGAAGGAGGGCAAGGCGCAGAGTGGGCCGTGCTGTTGCTCGCTTTGAGGGCCCCTGTAGCGTCTCAGAGTGCTCTGTACATACTTTGTGCACCGTATCGCTCGGCGGGGGATATCACAACGGAAGGTACCACTACAGACACGCCCACGCGCCGCTACATCTTCCACCACTCTCCCCTCGCAGCCTCCTCGAACGCGCCCTCCCCCCCTCCCGCGTGCGCCTGGCCCAGCCCCGCGAACCCCGTCTCCCCGCCCCAGAAGTCGAACATCTCCCCCAGGACGCCGTCCGCGGGCCCGCCGGCGCCCAGCCCCATCCCCATCCCCGCGGGGAGGAGAGGCGCAGGCGGCGCGAGGTCGAAGAACGTCCCGTATGCGGCGGCGCTCGGCGGGGGGAGATCGGCCGCTGCGGCGGGTGGTGGCGGTGGTGCGGCGGGGAGGGCGGGGAGGGAAGGGAGGGCGGGGAGCGCGGGGAGAGAGATGCCGCCGGTGGGGTCGAAGGGGGACGAGGAGGAGGCAAGCGCGCCGGAGGTGGAGGCGGTGGGCGTTGGCGGGGAGGGGAGGTCGAGCTCTGCAGGTGATTCAAAGCGCGGTGAGACGAGCGAGGGGAGATGAGGAAAAGAGGAGGACCGCGCACCGAGTACGGTCATGAGTTTGATAAAGTTGGCGTACGCCGCGCCCGCCGCCGCGGTCCACCGCTCTCCGAGCTTCTCGAGGAGCCACATCACCTTGGCCATCGCCGCGTCGGCCTCGAGGCGGACGATATCGCCGTGCCACAAGGCCTGGAGGATCGCATGTCCCGCGCCGACGACGCGGAGGAGGACGCTCCAGACGCAGTTGTTGTGCCTCGTCGTGAGGAAGATGCGCTCGTAGTGCTGCACGAGGTGTGTTGCTGAGCGCGAGAGGATCGCGAGCGACGAGGGGCCGAGGATCGGGTCGGTCGAGGAGGGCGCGCGGAGGAGCATCCGCTGGAAGTGGTAGCTGCGAGAACGGGTCAGGTTGCGCCAGAAGAGTTGAGAGGGAGAGAACGCACTGCGTCGTCCCGAACGACGAGGCCATGTTGGTGTAGTCGTCCGTCTGGCTGCCGAACTCTTTGAGGAACGCAAAGAGGCGGGCGTCGTGCGCGAGGACAAAGGACGGGTCGCGGAGCCGTCCGGGGTTCGAGTGCGCCTCGCGGAGGAGGTCCGCCTCGAGGAGGACGAGCTGCGCCATTGCCGGCGCGACGATCCCGCTGTTCTCGGCCGTCTCGGTGAGGAGGTCCATGTCGACATCGTGGAGGAACGGCGCGTGGCCCGTCAAGCCCGCAATGTACGTGTCGTTCCAGACACACATGAAAAAGGTGGACGCCGTGCCGAACTCTGGCGGGTAGGCGTTCGCTGTCGCCTGCTTGTGCAGGCCAAGCTCCTGGACGCCCCAGCAGATCTTGCTGAGGACCTGGCGCGACGTGTGGACCGACGCCGCGGCGAGGGTGTACAGCTGGAGGATGTGCAACGTCTGCAGCGCCGTTACGCTCGCAACGTCGCCGACAAGCTGGAACGCGTGGCGGAACCAGGCGACGTCGGCCCGCGCCACGCCCGCATCGCTCGTGTTCGTCACGGTCGCCTGCGCCGCTGTAATGCGGCGGAGGTAGCCCATGGCGTAGACGGCGTAGAGGAGGGCGAGCTGGTCGGCGGTGAGGGTCCGGGAAGCTGCGCTGGCGCTGGACGAGCTGGTGGAGGCGGGCGGGGGAGAGAAAGTGAAGACGAGGACCTCGCGGACGAAGGTGTCGCAGAGGGCGTCGAGATCTGCGTCGGGAGAGGTGGGGAGGGTCGGCAGCGGGGTGTCGAGTGCGAGGGCGGGCTGGGTGTCGACGTCGGGGAGGGCGAGCGAGATGGGGTGCCGGTCCGCTCCTCGTACTGGCGCTCGAGCTCTGCCTCGATGGCGCGGAGGCCGTGGAGGGGGACGCCGTCGCCGTCTGCCGCGGGACCGCTCTGGGCGAGGGAGAAGGGGCGGATGAGGCGCGGGCGGCGCGAGGGGCGGGCCTTGAGGCGATAGGTGCAGACGAGTCCGCCTGCCTGGGTGCACTTCTTGCAGGGCTGCTCGCCGTCGCAGCGGGTGCGGCGAATCCTGCATGGCTCGCAAGCCTTTGCGATCCTGCGCTTTGTTGGCGCAGACGCAGACGAAGACGAGGCTGGCGGGATGCGCTGCCCGAGGCTGTCGACATGGCGTGCAGCGTGTGGAGCGGGGAGAGGAGGGAGGACGAGATGAAGTTGGGAATGTGGGGGAGAAGCGATCAAGCGGGAGCAGTTACCACCGAGTGCAGCGCTGTTGGGCTCTACGGCCTCACTACAGCGTACTGTGCACCGGTATGCGCACCCGTTCAAAGCACGAGGGAAGCGGCGGGTGGTGCGGGTTCTCCGTGGACTCGAGGGGATCGCCTCGGTCCTCGTCGCCCGCGTCCCCTCTCGCTCCGCCCCTCCTCGTGCTTACCACAGACCGAGTCAGCCAGAGCAGCTCAGCCACCTCCGCAATCAGGCCCGCCCTCTCCCGCAACTCGCGCCCTCGCCCTCCTCCTCCTTCTCGTCGCGAGCATGGCGGTCGACCCGATCCACCACATCCCGCGCCACGCCTTCCCCGTCCTCGCAGAGCCCTTCCTCGTAGACGAGAACTATGAATTCGTAAAGGAACTCGGCCAGGGTGCGCCCTCCCTCTTCTCCCCCTCCCTCGCTCCTCCTCGACCGGGGAACGTCCGTGGGCGCGTGCACCCCGCTGACCTCTCGCCGCTCTCCCGCACCGTGCACAGGTGCGTACGGCGTCGTCTGCAGCGCCCGCAACAAGCTCTCGGGCGACACCGTCGCCATCAAGAAGGTGCCGCTGCCCCCTCCCCTCTGCCCACCTCGCCGGGTCCTCCTCCCACGGAGCATCCGCTGACCTTCCCTGGCACGCACACAGGTCACCAAGGTCTTCCAGAAGAAGATCCTCACCAAGCGCGCCTCAGGGAGCTCAAGTGCGCTCGATCGCCATTCCCAGCACCGCCCCCTCGCTGACCTCGACTCGCGCGCCCAGGCTGCACCATTTCCGCGGGCACAAGAACGTGCGTCCGCTCTTTCTCGATGCCTGGGAGACGCGGGCGTCGGTCCCTCGCTGTCCTCGCGCGCGCTCTCGCCTGATATCTCCGGCTGACCTCCGCTCCTTGTTCGCGCGCAGATCACCTGCCTGTATGACCTGGACCTCGTCGACCCCGTCAACTTCGACTCGGTGTACCTCTACGAAGAGTGCATGGAGGCCGACCTGCACGCGATCGTGCGTCTCCGCCTGCGCTCCCTCGCTCTCCTCGCCTTCTCGTGACGAGGTGAGCGTATGTAGTAGCGCTGCGACTGACCGGCTCCTTCTGCGCCCGCAGATCCGCTCGGGTCAGCCGCTGTCGGACGCTCACTTCCAGAGCTTCATCTACCAGACGCTGTGCGGGCTGAAGG
Source organism: Rhodotorula kratochvilovae (assembly GCA_019926025.1). Lineage (NCBI taxonomy): Eukaryota > Fungi > Basidiomycota > Microbotryomycetes > Sporidiobolales > Sporidiobolaceae > Rhodotorula > Rhodotorula kratochvilovae. Next base: position 76,189 of record JAHSUG010000003.1, on the reverse strand, counting down.
TGCGTCGCTGTCTATTCCAGCGAGATCGTCACGGCTCTCCAAGCTAGGGCGAAGTCTCTGTCGCACAGAGCTTGACTGACGCACCCTTTATTCAGTACATTCACTCCGCGCACGTCCTCCACCGCGACCTCAAGCCAGGCAACCTCCTCGTGCGCCGTCATAGCCTTGCCCCGCCTCCACCTGCTCACATACTCAACCGTCCGCAGGTGAACGCCGACTGCGAGCTCAAGATTTGCGACTTTGGCCTCGCGCGCGGGTTCGACCAGGCGGCCGCCGACGGCCAGAACAGCCAACAGGGGTTCATGACCGAGTACGTCGCGACGAGGTGGTACCGCGCGCCGGAGATCATGCTCAGCTTTGCCAACTACACCACGGCGAGTGAGTCGGCTTCCTCTGCTCGAGGGACGCCGCGCGGACTGCGACGCCGCTCTGATCGTCGAAGGCGCAGCTGATTGACTCTCGCCGTCTCATAGTCGACATCTGGTCCGTCGGCTGCGTGCTTGCCGAGCTGCTCGGCGGGCGGCCCATCTTCAAGGGCAAGGACTACATCGACCAGCTGAACATTGTCCTGCACTTCCTCGGCACGCCCAGCGACGCGACACTGCGGCGCGTCGGTTCCCCTCGCGTGCGTCCCGCGCGCCGCTCTCCCCGCCGAGGAAGCTACTGACACAGCGAATCGACAGGCGCAAGACTACATCCGCTCCCTGCCGTACAAGCCGGGCGTTCCGTTCGTCTCGCTCTTCCCGCAGGCGAACCCCTCGCGCACGACCTCCTCTCCAAGCTGCTCGCGTTCGACCCGCACGAGCGCATCAGCTGCACCGACGCGCTCGTGCACCCGTACCTCGCCGTCTGGCACGAGCCCGCGGACGAGCCCGACTGCCCCGCCAGGTTCGACTTTGGGTTCGAGGCCGAGGACTCGATCGAGGGGATGCGGGCGCTCATCGTCCAGGAGGTCGAGGAGTTCCGGCGGCTGGTGCGCCCGTCTCCTTTCTTGGGCTTGTGCTCTTTGCCGAGCTGACGCAGTGCGCTCGCACGCAGGTCCGCCCGCAGATGCGCCCCGCGCCCCCTCCCCCGCGGCGGCAGGACTCGCTCCCCTCGGGCTCGGGGGGCGCCCGCCCCGCCGCCCATCGCAGGGCGGGACGCGCTCGGCGCGCACGTCCACGAGCGCTACGAGGCGCAGTATGGCCGTGTTGGCGGTGCCGGCGGCGAGGGCGGCCCGGTTGAGGAGGTGCCGGGGATGGAGCTCGAGAGGGAGCTCGCGGGGCAGCAGGGGCGGTAGATGTGCGAGACTAGGGGGCTATGGACGCTTGTGTTTCTGTGTGTCGTTCTTCGGGAAAGAAGAGAGATGGGAGCGATAGGGCGATAGGGCACGGTCCGGCTGGGGGGTGGAGTAGCCGAGCGGGGGAAAGCCCGAAGACGACGCACCGCTTCGCCTTGCATCGCTTCTTCTCCTCTGACTGCAGCTGCCTGAGCCCGCTATGCCCAACCTCACCGAAGTGCGTGCACCTGCGCACCCTCACCTCAACGCCGCGCTGACCCCGCCCGCCCGCAGGCCTCCGTCACGACCCCGCTTCGTCCGGGACCCGCACCCTGCGCCGGGCGCGACTCCAACGAGCGTGCTGAGCGTCGACATCTCGTCGACGTGGTGTGTGGGGAGCGTCGCGCACGGCGGGTACCTGCTCTGCATCCTGACGGACGCCGTCCTCGCGCACCAGCGGCTCGCATCCTCGCCGCACACCGACCCCGCACACCTCACGAGCCAGTTCTTCAGCGCGACCGTACCCGGAAAGGCCCAGGTCGAGATCAAGGTCGTCAGCACGTCCAAGCGCTGGACTCCGGCTCGACGTCGACCTCTTCCAGTGGTCTCCGGACCCCAACACCTCGTCGTTCACCGCCCCGGGCCAGGAGCGCATCCTCCGCATCCGGACGCACTTCCTCGTCTCGAGCCTCCCGCCGCACCCCGAGGCCGGCACGCTCAACTACCTCGCGCGGCCGTGCCCGCTCCTCGAGCACCCCGGCGCGATCGAGATGAGCGACGGCGGCGACGAGGTCCCCGCCAAGCTGCGCTTCCACGAGGGCATGCGCTGGAAGGTCGTCGACTGCGTGAAGCCGAACGACGGGACCCTCGCGTGGGGCGCGTGGATCGAGATGAAGGGCGGCGAGGAGGTCGACAAGCTTGCCAGTGCGTTCGCTCCTTCGCTGTGGCACTCCTCGGCACTCACTGATGCATCCTCATGAACAGCTCTCGTTCCCTTCTTCGCCGATGTCGCGAAGAACGGCCCCGAGCTTCTCCCCGAGAGCGAGCGGCCGGGCCCTGCGTGCGCCCCTTCCCCTCTCCTGTCCCTCCTTCCGCGCTGACTCGCCTTGCTGTGCAGCTGGTACCCGACCATGTCCCTTTCCCTCGACTTCAAGTCCGCCTTCCCGCTCTCCTCCTCCTCGGGCTCGGCGCAGTACGGCACGCGCACCTTCGGCCTCTACTCGACGACCAAGTCCATTCACGACGGCAGGCACGACCTCACCGTCGAGGTGTGGGCTGCGCCAGCGGACCTCGGCGCGAGGAAGCCGGACGGGAGCGAGACGCAGGAGGAGGAAGGCGTCGCGCGCTGGAGGACCGAGGGCGCGAGGCTCGTCGGCGTGAGCACGCAGGTGCGCTGCGCTCCCTCTTTTCCTGCCCTTAGCTTCGCACAGTCTGCTGTCATCCGCCGAGCCGGCACCGGCGCGCTCGCATTGCAGCATGCTGACGTTCCTCCTCCCGCTTTGGCAGATGGCGCTCGCCGTCCCGCTCGAGGTGAACCGCTCCCGCGGGCTCAAGCAGCAGCCAGGCGAGTCGGACGCGTCAAGCTCGGAGGGCGAGAGCGGCACGGGCAAGAAGGCGCGGCTGTAGAGCTCTCTTGCCGGTGTTAGACGCGACGCGACGTAAGAAATCGGTAGTGCTCGGGAAGGCTGCATTGCGAGGAGAGGGTATGGCGGAAGGGGGTATACGACGTGGGCGGGTCTACTGCGGCGGGTCCTGCACGACGACCTGCAGAGGGAGGAAGCGGGTTAACACGAGGACGAAGTGAATAAGAACAGCTTCGGCAGGCCGAGGGCAGTCGAGCGCACCAGGATGTACTGCTCGTCTGTGGGCATCAAGAAGTGTCAGTACTCGTCTTGTCGAGACGTGGGAATAAGAGACCGAGGAGCAGGAGGCGCACCCGGCGTGATCATCAGCTCATGCCGCTTGGTCCGGATGCGTAGGAACCGCAGGTCGTCCTGCGCGCATGCAACCACGTTAGCATCCTGAACACGAGAGGGTGGACACCGCAAGCGCACCGCCTTGTCCTCGTCTACGTCCTTGACCTCTGCCCCCACCGCCTCGACCATCCTAACCGCCGCCTTGGCGTACCTCCTCGCGAGCTCGCTGCTCGTCGGCACGACCGCATCTTCACCTCCCTCCTCGCCGTCGTCGTTCGCGGGCGCATCGGCAGGCAGCAGGGCAAAAAGGGCCCCGGCGGAACGGAGGATGATGCCGTTCGGGCGGGCAAGGATGAGTACGCCCTGAACGTCTGCGGGCGCGCGCACACACGGGTAAGCAGCGTCCCGGGAGGTGGGCGGGCGAGCAGCGCACTCTTGTGCGATGCGAGGCGCGTGAGGGTCGCTTCGACCTCGGGCGGGGCGGCGGTGGGGGAGGGCGACGAGGACTGCGGGCAGGGCTCGTACGGGTCAGCGGGGTCAGTCACACGTGTATGGTCACTAGCGGCGTACCATTAAGAACAACTGCGCGAGGAGCAGGGTGGAGAAGGGAGACTGTTGGTCGACGGAGGTTCGCTCAGGACGACACCGCTTCATCGTGCTACGCGGGTCGAACTCGGCCTCAGCTCGATCACTGAGCTCGACGTAGGCTTAGGGCGGAACAGCCCGTGGCCCAGAGCTGTGATCGTCGCTCCCTCCTCGACCTCGACCTGCTTCAACTGATGAGGCGGTTCCTCCTCGTCCGCGCCACGCGGGAAGCAGCTGACAATCCCAGCGTGGCTCATTGGTCTCAGGGTAGCCTGGGCCGCAGTATCGCACACTCGAAAGATGCGCGTGCACCACGTTCCCCTCGTCTCGCCGACTCCCCTCTGCAAACCGCGCTCCGTAGGGGTGTTAGGCACTTGAGCGCTCGAGAAGCGCTCGCATACCGCTTTCTGCTACGCTGCTGCACACGCTTCGCCCCTCTGCAGTCTTCCAACTGCAGTACAGCCGTCCTTCGTTGCCGAGTCCTGCTCGCAATGCGCTGCTTCCTCCTCCCTCCCTACTAGTGCATGCGCAACACCTTCTTTCTCAGCGAAGCCCGGCCTTTCCGCGCCCTGCGACACTTAAGCGACGCTCCCAGGAAGCCGAACGCCCCGTCGCCGCTCTGCTACCCTGCCCACCTCGACCCTGCGATGCCGAGGCGCAAGCCTGGCGTGGAAGGACTGGCCAAGCGTGCCCGTAGTCGTCGCCCATCGATTTCAGCGCTCGCCGAACGGGAGCGGGACGGCAAGGTACGAGAGCCCTCGCCCGTCGTCAAAGGAGAAAAGGAGCCCAGCAGCGGGAACAAGTCACGAGCGGCGGGAACGCAACCTTGGCCACGAGCGTCAGCCTCAGCACAGCTCCTCCTTCCGTGCACTCTCTTGCACGGCCTTCGCACGGACGCGCTGCGAGGAAAGAGCCCAACCCCGAGCACTGCGAGCGCCGAGGAAGCGGTTGCCTCGACGTCCCCGAGCCTCGCCAACAATCACGCGCATCGCCTCATCCCGAGCTTCTCTCCTCTCCCTCTGCATCCAGCACCGCAAAGCTGCAGCAGAGCATACGCTGCACCCTGCGCACATCCCGCACCGCATGACACCGCGATCGAGTCCCGCGGAGCTGCAGCAACCTCCCGCGACTCGTGCAGGCGGGACGAGGCGCATGTCGTCCCTCTCTCCCGAGGTGCACCCCTTCCGCTTGCTATCGCGCGACACTCTCCAGCTCACACAGGCGCACGCAGCACGACATGGGACCACAGCTCGCAGAGGAGGAGCACCGCCCCCAGCTCGACAGCGCCATCGCCCGCCTCATGCTTCCTATCCTCCCCTACTCGGGCGCAGGCACCTTTACGACCGACGACTGTGCAAGCGCGAGCACGGCGGACCTCGTCGCGTGCGCCGAACACGCGGTGCCCGCCGCCGCCATCTCCCCCTCGCCGACGGCGCGCCGCAGGTCCACCGACCCGACGCCCGCGTCTTGGGTCGTACCCGCCCCAAGGCCGAGCACCTCGAGCGCCTGCGCCGCCGACGCGGGGTACGACACCCCGCCGCCCGCGTACGAGGCGCTCTATCCGCCCGCGCGGCGCGCGCGCTCCCTCTCCTCCTCCCCAGCGGCGCACACCTCCTCCAGGTTCGCCCCCGCCTCCGCCCCAGCACCACCGTCGTACGCCCCCGCCCCGACGACGGGCGTCGACGAGTCGCCATGGGGCACGCGCCCGACCCCGCGGAGCGCGCCCAGGTCGTTCGACTCGGGGTACGCGTCCGTGGCGGGCGGGTCGGGCAGCGGCACCCGCGGCGGGGACGACGGTTGTCCCGTGCAGGGCGCAGCGGAAGGTCGCGCCGGCGGGGAGGACGGCGCGGCGCAGCAGAGACGGCCGGGGGTACTCAAGCGCATGGGGCGGACGATATCGCGGGAGTGTGCGTCTTCCCTCTCCCCCATACCGCACAAACGCCGCGCTCACACTCAAGCTGCCTTGCGCGCGCAGTCTCCCGCCCGTGGGCGCACCCAGGCTCGGACCAGCTGGGATGGATGGGATACTCGGCGATGTTCGCCTAGCGGGAGGCGACGCGCAAGGCGGCAGGAGGGGCACGGCGATATGCAGGGCATCTCGGTGAGCTTGTAGCGATGTCGAACGCTTGGTCTGAGCAGGATTTGAGGCGTCGAGATCGGGGAGAGAGAGAGCGACGCCGGAGAATCAGCTTCTGTGGGTGCGGGGAGGTGAGCTAGTCGTCTTGGGGAGACGGAGAGAAGGTGTGCCCGTACCAGCAGCTCTGCGCGCCGTGTCATCTCCAGGGAACTGCCTCATCGCCGGTCGGGGCGATGAAGCGAGAGCAGACATGAGAGCGACCACGTTGCCGGGAGAGCTGCAACTCCAAAGGGCATCTCAAGCACAGTCTACCAGTGCGAAGAAGCTCGCTGCAACTCGTTTGAGGGAGGTAACGCGTGGGACAAGGGTCAACCTCGACGAGGAGCAGGTTGGCCCACTACGCTCGTCTCGCTCGCGTCGTTGGAGCTGTCCAGCTCGCTTGAACTGCTTCCAGTCCCTCGCCTACCCTCTACGCGAGCGGCCAACTCGGCCCGAGCTGTCGTCGCCCGCCCTCCTCGACCTCGCCTCGCTTCGGGCGTTCTACCGCGCGCGCTGAGGCGTTTTGAGACTCACCAGCCGAGTCAGGGGCTGGATTTGGACGTGCTGTGCGCCTTCGCTTTCTCCACTCTTCGAAGAAGCAGCCAGAACTGACCTCCTCCCCACCGCGCAGACCAGACCCTCCTCCAAGCATGGCGCACGAGTTTGTCATCTCCTCGGACGAAGAGGTCGCTCACAAGGCCCGCACCATCACCCTTTCCGACTCGAGCGACGACGAATCAATCATACCCTCCTCCACCGCCGCCGCGCCTCGTCCCTTCGCACGGCCCACCTGGCCGACGAAGCTGCCCCGCTCCATGGCAAGGCTGCACGCAAGAGTGCCCCGAGGTGGTCGCTGAACGCGCGGCCCCGCCCTACCGCCCCGAAGCATGGTGCGAGCCAGCCGTCGCAGCGGACGCCGACGACCAGGACGATCGTCAAACTGAGCAGGACGACTTGTCGCCTTTTGCAGCGTCGCGGCTTTCGCAGGTGTCTATCCTTGACGACGAGCGCGACCCGCCCCTGACCGAGATGTGCGTCTATGCCCCTTTGCTGCGCGAGCCTGGCCTGACGAGCGGTTAACCTCTCGCAGCCCGTACCCGTTCGACGTCGCGATCCGCCTCGAGGAGATCCGCCTGGCGCTCAAGGAGATCCCGCCCTCCCCGTCGTCAAGCTCGAGATCGCTTTCCGCAACGTCGACCAGAAGGCCGACGATGCGCCGGCCGCCGCCTCCGCCTCGTTCCCCCTCGTCCTACCCGCCAACTTCACCCCGGCACGCTCGTGGACCTCCCTTCGAGCAGCACGCCGCGCCCAACTCCTCCGCGTCTCGCGCGACCCGCCATCCCGCTCAAGGTGCCCAACCCGTTCGCCGTCCCGCGCCCGCCGCAGCCGCTTGCCGAGATCCTCATCCGCACCACGATCCTCGATGCCGGCGCACCGGGCACGCCGGTGATCTACCGCCGGGTAACGCCGTTTCGGACGGCGTGCGGCTGTGCCTGCGGGGCGAGTGCAGGCAGCGCCCACGCCGGAGGGGTCGCAGGTCACGGTCGGGTGGGAGGTCGCGCTTCCGGAGGATGCGGTCCAGCGCGCGCCGCCGAGTGAGGCGGAACTCGAGAAGTGGATCGAGCGCGAGATGAAGAGGTGCGAGGGCGAGTGGAGGAGGGAGGCGGCCGAGCGGGCGATGGTGCGTGCCCTCCTCTCCCGTCACAGCTGCTCCGTTGACTCCTCCTGCTCGAAAGGCTGCGGCTGAGATCGAAGCGCAGCCCCCGCCGCTGTATGGGCCACCGCCAAACCTCACCCTCGACCCGACCGCGCCCTCGCCCGCCTCGCTCATCCCTGGCCTCGACCGGTCCTCGCCGCCCCCGCAGCCGCCGCTCCGCTTCGCTCCTGTCCCGCCTTACTTCCACACGGGGTACGCGTCGCGCGGCGTCCCGCTCTTCGGCACGCTCCTCGAGACGTTCCCGCAGACGAAGGACTGGGAGGACCCGCGCGATGTGCACCAGGTCGAGGCGCAGATCCTCGACGCGCTCGACCCGGGCTTGCGACGGACGAGGAGGAGGGGAGGCTCTGGAGGCGGCGGAGGCGGAGCGACGCGCGGAGATCGAGCTGCGGAAAAGGACGTTCGTTGACCATGGGTCGTTCGACGCTCCTGACGTCGGACGTGCGTCCTGAGACCTTTCGTGTTGGTCGAGTGAGCACTGACGGATTCTCGCGCAGGCACGATCCGCGACTTTACCGTCCTCAAGCGGCTCTTTGCGCATCTGCAGGTCGACTTCGGCGAGCTCGCCAAGCTCGAGAACGAGGCGGACGCGCAAGACGACGCCGAGAACCAGCACGACTTTGACCACTTCGCGTTCGAGCGCTCGCTCGCGGAGGACCACGTCGTGAGGCGCGCACTGAGCGTGTTCGAGGAGAGGATGGGGCGCACGGCGTACCGCGTGCAGCAGGAGTGCGTCCCAGTCTCGCCGATGCGGCTCTCGTAGCTGACAGTCGCTCGCGCGCAGCCACCGCCTCATCGACGACGAGGAGCTCATCCCAAGCGCGTCGACGGCGAGTTCTGCTGGATGTGGGGCCTTCTCGTGCACTGTCCACGCCGGCAGTGCGTCCCTTCCTCTTCCGAAGAAGTGCGATGGCGCTGACAATGCTCTCGCAGCTCGCCGCGTACAACGTGCCGACGAAGGCACAGTTCGACCCGGGCAGCAAAGCGCCGAAGGGCTGCACCGCCTGCGGGTCGACGGACTGCCTCGTTCACGTGCAGCAGGTTTGTCCCGCTTCCTTGCCCGTGCGCTTGAGCTCCCAGGTGACACGCTCGCTCGTGCAGGAGGGCGCCATTGTCAACGACGCGCTCGAGCAGGCGCTGCGCGCGGAGGGAATGCCGAGCCTCGACCCGTGCACGGCGAGCCTGCTCCTGCAGCGACCGGTCAACGAAGTGCGTTCGCGACTCTTTATGCCTCATGCGGCGCGGCTTACGAGCTTAAGCGTGCAGGCCAGCTTCACGCCCAATCCACCCGCCCACCAGCCCGGTCGCCCCGACAAGTCCACCCTCAAGAAGTGGCACTCGGTCATCCTCCGGCCCATGGACTCGAGCGGGTACGTGCCGTGCGACTGCGCCGGTCTGTGCACGGGCAACTGCATGTGCGCGAGCAACGATACGTACTGCGACCGGTGGTGCGCATGCCCGGCCAACTGTGCGCACGCCCGTCTTTCTTCAAGCTCTCGCTACACGCGCTGACCGTTCTGTGCGTAGGTTCACGCCGCTTCCGCGGGTGCGACGACCACAACTGCGCCGAGGAAAAGTCGTGCTGGTGCCGCGACCGCTCGCGCGAGTGCGATCCGCAGATCTGTGGCTGCTCTGCGGGTGCGCTCTCCTCCTTCCATCGTCCGCGACGAAGCCTGACTGCTCCCGCAGCGACGTGCAAGAACAGCGCGGCGCGCCTCGGCCGGCAGAAGGCGATCACGGTTGTGCGCTCCCAGATCCCAGGCGGCGGGTACGGGTGCGTACTGCCCTGCTTCTCCACTCCGTTTCCTTCTGACGGACCTCGTTCCGCAGCGCGGTGCTCCTCGAGCCAGCGCAGAAGGACGACCTCATCGGGTTGTACGCGGGCGAGCAGTTCCCGCAGGAGCTTGAAGACGTCCCGACGATGGAGAGCCGGTGGGGCTACTGGAAGAAGTGCGCCTGCTCCTCCTCCGCCTCTGCGTCTGCAGGCGCTATTCCCGAGCGCACACTGATCAGCCTCGTCGCGCCCCGCAGAGCTCTCTCCGAGTTCGTAGCGCAGGTGCTGCGCTTCTCCTCCCTCACCCGCCGTCAGGCCCTTATGCTCGGCCTTTCCACAGTCATACTGGTTCAACATCGACCGCAGCGACGCGATGGACAGCATGCTGTTGGGCAACGTCGTCCGCTTCATCAACCACAGCGCGAAGGCGAACGTTCGCAGCAACAGTGCGTTCTCTTGCTCTCGCGCCCCAATGTTCCGGAAGCGCATACTGATTGCGCGCGCTCCTTCTTGCCATGCTCGCAGTATTCAACATCGCCGGGACGCACCAGATCGCGATATGTCCGTCGCTTCCTCGCGCTCGCATCCTTTTCGACCGCCCCCTCGTCGCTTCTCCTCGTCTGATCACTCGGATCCCTCCCCACAGACGCTCTCAAGGTGCTCAAGGCCGGCGACGAGCTCTTCCTCGATTACGGGCCGGAGTACGTCGAGGCTTGGAGGGAGGGCAGTCGCCCGTAGCTGCGCGCTCCCAACGCACGTTTCTTCGCTTCGTTCGCGTCTGCTCCTCGCTTGACTGCTCCCGTGCTGCTTGCGCCGGGACTCCTGCGCTTCATCGCGCCTCTCCACCAACATTTCGAGCGCGACCGACGCGCAGCATCACCGCGTCACGCTCGCGAGCCAATTCAGTCCTTGCTCCTGTTTCCTGCTCTTCAGGCCATGCACGTCACGCTCGACGTCGTACACGCGCACGCACACCCGCGGAAACGCTCCTACAGGACGGAGGAGGAGCGGAAGCGCGCCGAGGTGGAGCGCCGCGAGGAGATGCTGAAACGGGGGACGAGCCTGCTCGCGCAGCTGCTGTGCCCGCTGGCGCCGCTGTTCAGCCTGCCGGGGCTGACGGAGCACTGGTGCGTGCGCTGCGTGCGAGGTGAGGGTATGGACGACTCGCTGACCTTGTCCTCCTCCTCACGCGGCAAAGGTATGTCAAGCATGGCCCGGACGGCCAGATTGTCCGGTCCAAGCCAGATCCGCCGCTCATCATCGCTGCGGGATCCATCGCACTCGCCATGGCTGTCCTTGCCAACATCGCCATCCTGTTCCGCCTCATCGAGACGCACCCGGTGCGACCGCCTTTCTCGCACCCTCGCCGGGCGCTAACCCAGCGCGCACGCAGCGCTTCTTCTCAAGCGCGACGATGACCTTCCTCTCGGTCCACATGGTCGTCAACCTCGTCGCGCTCAGCATCTTCGGCGCCGAGCACGCCCACCCGGACGGCTATGTGCTTTCGACCGCGTTTTGGCTCACCGCCGCGAGCGGATGCGTCGCACTCGCCGTCGTCGCCTGCCTGCTCGTCGACGGGCTCGCGACAAAGTGGTACACCCGCGGCGGGACGGGCGTCAGCGGCAAGCAGCGCTCGCTCATCCTCACGTTCGACGTCTTCTGCTCGCTCCTCCTCGTCGGTTCGGTCTGCTACCGCTACCTTATCTCGGACGTGACCTACCTCGATACCGTCTACTTCTGCATCCAGTCGCTCTTGACGGTCGGCTTCGGCGGTGCGTCCGTTCCCTCCACCTTTCTAAGGACGCAACTAACGCACCCGCGCCCGCAGACATCGTCCCCGACACGACGGGCGCTCAGATCTTCTCGCTCTTCTTCAACACGGTCGGCATCCTCACCTTTGCGCTCCTCGTCGCCTTCACCCGCGAGACCGCACTCGAGGCGATCCAGAACGAGTGCGTCTCGTTCTCCGCTGCTGCTTTGAAGCAGGCGAGCGCTGAACTCGCCTTCCGCACGCAGGTACAAGTCGCAGGAGCAGATCCTCCTCAGTTGCCTGCGCCAGAATCGGCGCAACCCGGGCGCTGCCCGCGCAGGCTTCCTCGCGCACGCACTCGCGTTCCTCACCTGCGGGCTCTACCACACACCGTCGCAGCAGGCTGAGGAACAGGATGTCGACGCAGGCGAGACGGACCGCCGGGAGAGCGAGGAGACCGAGACGGACGATGGGGAGGTGCAAGGGGAGGAGAAGGTCCGGATCGAGGAGCAGCGGTACGAGGAGGCGATTGCGGAGCTGAAGAAGGAGAGGGATAGGGAGTTTCGCTCGGAGGTGCGTCAACTGCTCTCTGGTTGCGCAGGCGGAGAGGCCGCTCTTCGTGTTCGCGCTGCTCCCGGCACTTCGACTGACGCCCACTTCACCATACAGGTCGTCGTCTCCCTTACGCTCTTCCTCGTCTTCTGGCTCGTCGGCGCCGCGGCCTTCTCCGCTCTTGAAGGCTGGTGCGCCCGTACCCCCCACTCCCCCTCGTTCACGCCTGACCACCGCCACCTTCTGCAGGTCGTTCTGGATTGGGTTCTACTTCGTCTTCGTTATGTCGTCATCGATTGGCTACGGCGACTACTCGCCAGCGACGCAGGGCGGACGGGCCTTCTTCTGCGGTGCGCGCCATCTCGCCTCCGCCCTTTCCTCAGGACGCGGCTGACCAGGTTCTCGCACGGGCAGTCTGGGCACTCGTCGGCGCCGGGACTCTGACCGTCTTCTTCTCTGGTGCGTCGCTCTTCCTCCCTGCACTCGCTCGGCGCACGCCGCTCACGCTCTCCCGCAGTTCTCGCCGACGCGTACACCTCGCGGTTCAGTTCGTGTCCCCTCTCCTCTCTCCCTCCCTTCGCGCTGACCACGTCTCGTGCGCAGAGGAGACCTTCCAGCGCTCCGTCCTCAACCGCCTTTGGATCAAGCTCACGCGTCCGCCGCGGGACGCTGCCGCCGAGATCGAGCGCGAGGAGGAGCGTGCGGCGTTCCCCTCCCCGCCGCAGGGCTCGCGCGCGGGAACGCCCGATCGCGGCGAAGGCAGCGGGAGGTGAAAGAGCACGCCGACACGGCCGGGCGGGGCGGAGCAGGAGACGAGCAGCGCGAGAAGCTCCTCGCGCTTCTTGTAAGGACGCGGCAGCACCTCGATCACCTGATCTTCGCGGACGGGGAGGCGAAGAACGAGCATGTCGACGCCGTGGTGCGGCGGGTGATGGGTGCGTCCCGCGTTCTTCCTCTTCCTCTCGAGTTCAATGGGGCTGACGCAGGCGCATGCGCAGAGGACGAGGGGTTCTCGAGGAGGAATAGGGAACATGTCGAGAATGACGGGAGCTTCAAGGAGTTCATCTGTGCGTTCGTCGTTGCTCGCCGCATCTCCCTCTTCGCTCGCAATTCCCGGACTGGGTGCTCCCTTGTCGCGCCCGCGACTCTCACCCCACCTTCCGCGCGACAATCCAGCTCGAAGCATATCCGCTGACGATAACACCGTCCGCGAAGACCTGCGCAGCCTCCGCACGAAGCTTGCCGAGCTGGAGGAGCTCGCGCATGACGCGTTCGGCACGGGCGAAGGTACGGCCAACGGCGCTGGCGAGGTACCCGGGGCATCTACGCGCGAGAGGAGGCGTGCGGACTTGCCGGCGCGGCAGAGCGGAGAGGAGCGCTCGGCGGGAGTTGCGAAGGTTGAGCGCGACTAAGGCTGGTCTTCCGCCTGGGCTGTTGTTGTTTCACGTCGTCAATGCAATCCATACATCCTGAGAAGGTACACAACAGCGAGTAGAGACAGGGGAGTCTACAAGAAATGCGGCGTCTCCGGGTACTCCTCCTCCTCGCGTCCTCATCGCCTCCTCCTTTCTCCACTAGGTCTCCCCATACACTACCCTGCACCCCACTAGAGCTCCACGAGTCCCTCCATCTCAACCGCCTCGCCCTTCCCGCCGCCTCTCAAGCGCGAGTAGAACCCCCTCTGCCGCCTCTTCTCCCTCATCCCCAGACGCGTGTACATCCTCAGCGCCGCCTCGTTTTCCGCCTCGACGTGCAGCGCGACCCGCGCAGTCCGTGCAAGGGGGAGCAGGGCTTGGCATGCGCTGCGGAGGAGGTGCGGTCGAGGCCGCGGCCCCGGGCGGAGGGGGCGACCGCGAGGGTGAGGAGGTAGATTGTCGGTGTCGGCTGGGTCGGGCGGGAGGAGAGGGAGGACGAAGGCGGCATGGTAAGGTGCGCGGCGACAGCGCCGAGGATGGTTGTCGGTGAGGAGGGGGAGAAGGCGATGAGGCAGATCGAGGTCGGCGAGGTGAGGAGGACGGTGTAGAACGAGGAAGGGTAGCTGATCGGTAGACAGGCGTCCTGTGTGTGCGAGCATGAGTGCAGCCGACGGAAAGAAGGCGAATGAACGCACCTGCAGCTGGCGGACCCGCTCGACATCCGCCCGTTTCAGTTGCCGGACGATCAACTCGTCTTGCCATTCGGCGCTCCTTGCCGTCGACGCTAGCGCGACGAACTCGAGCTTGGCGGGTGGTCGTGGCGGGATCCGCAAAGGGAGGGCGAGGGAGGAGCGGAGGGCGGCGAGGGAGCACGAGTCCGCCGGGAACGGGTACATCGGCTCGCCCAGGTCGATCGGGGACAGCGGGTCGACCGGTCGGTACGCCGAGGAGACTGGCAGGGGCTGCAACGGCAGAAACGCGCCTCCGAGGTCGAGCATGGCGCGGTGTGTGCGAGGTTGCCGGATGTCGAGGTGGGGAGTGGGGAGGGAGGAGGAGCGACGGCGGGGCGTGTGTAGGAGCGGCGGGTGTGGTGGCAATCGTCCAAGGAGCGCTCCTGAGTGCGAGTATGGGGGAGCAGGTCGAGGGAGAAGCGCGACGAGCGGGCGCACGAGGGAGCGCTCGTCGGAGAAAGCCGGGCGCCGAGTCTCGCTTGTGAGTTGGCTGGAGAGGCGTAGAGCTGACTTGTGACACTGTAACTAGCACCTACAGGTCAAAGCAAACCGCGCACGAGGCGAGAAAGCGCATGAGGAGGACTGCACCGCCTCATCGCTGCTTGCCCTCCTTCGCCTCTGCATAACCTGCTCGAGCGCGACTGAGAGCTCAAGGACAGACTCTTCGTTTACCAGCAAAGCTGCTCCAGCAAAGCTGCTCCAGCCGGTCCCATCGTTTGCGACGCCCTGCCTCCCCCCTCCGCTGTTCTCGCCATTCTCATCAGTTCCTCGACCCGTACGCTCTCTGTTGGGTCCGTACGCTCTGCCTCCTTTCGGGCGCACTATGGCAGCGGCCAGGATCAAGCTTCAACCTGGGCACCTCCTCACACAGCATGTCGCTCGCCCAGGCATTCGCCGGCCTCCCCTACAGCATGCCCTTGGTCTTCTACAACGAGCGCTCGGCCGCTATCACTCCCGGCCGAAGTGAGGGTGCGCAGATTCGCTGTCTCTTTCGACTCCGCGGGAGCCCCCGCACGCTCGTCCTTCACCCTTGACAGCGCGCAGGACGCGCCCTCTCCCCCTCGCACCGCTTGACACCTACCCGCTTCGAGTACCCTCGCTTTCCAAACGCACGCGATGAAGTGCAGAGTCGTTCACGGAGCGCCGGCCGTGCCCCAGAATGTCGGCGCAATTTGCGAAGGTCCCGGGAGCGCGAGCAGCTGAAGATGCGGACGCTCACGCTCTGAGTCCCCCTGTCGACGGAACGCACGCTGTCCCCATCTTTCGCGCGGTGCAAAAGCACGGAGACCAGCCGGTGTTGCACTCGCAGCTACGCGAGCGCCGTGACCGAGACCTTGGGGTGGTCCTTCCTGTACTCGAGGCAGCGCTGATCCACCCGACCATGTCGACGTCGCGCTGCGGGTCGTCGCGAGCCACTCCGAGTCCTGCGGGTGGGCGGGCAGGCGGAGGACGTGAGCGGGGGAGGAGGAGGGAGAGGGAGAAGGGGGCGCGCACGATGAGCTGCTTGTACGTCGGCCTCCGCGCCGCGTCCTTGATGAGGCACGACCCGACGAACGCGTGCGCGGCGGGCGAGTACTTGTCCGGGAGGGTGGGCGGGTCGCCGTGCACGATAGCGGTGAGCTGCGCGAACACGGACGAGTACGTCTCCTCCGGGAAGGGGTAGTGCCCGACCGCCGCCTCGATGATGCTCAACCCGAGCGACCACACGTCCGACGCGGCGGTGTAGCTGATGCCGGCGCCTTGCGACTCGCCCTTGATGCGTTCCGGCTGCGGGCACAGCGGAGGACGGTCAGTACCGGTTCGCGGCGCGGTGGGTTGTCAGTGTGTTGATGGTGGCGATGCTGAGATAACGAAGAGGGAGCGATAGGCAAGAGGGGAGGGCGCGAGGTGTGGGCAGAGGTGGACGCGGGAGCGGAGGAGGAGGTGGAGAGGCGGGGTTGCCTGGCCGCGGCATCGGTTCTTCGCCCGCGCCACGCTCCGTACATGTCGTGGGCTTAACGAGGTGGACGTACGGCCATGTAGCTTTGACAGCCGATGTTGGTCTTGGCGAGCGAGCGATCCAGCTGGCCCGAAACGCCAAAATCGCATAGCTTGACCGCGCCCTTGGTGTTGAGCAGGACGTTCGTGGGCTTGACGTCTGGGTTCGAGCGAGTCAGCAGAGTGTTCGAGAGGAAACGCGAGGTGAGGGTTGCTGGTCGTGCGTTCATCTAGGAGCTTTTCCCGTCAAGTCGGGCGTCAGGCGTTGAACCTGCCGCCGAGAGCAGCGATCGTGTGTACCCTGAGAGTCCTCGACGAGGAAGAGAGGAGGGGAACGTCGACGAAGGCCGTTCGCCGCAAGCGAGCTGCGAAGGAGAGGAGGTCCGGGACGACGATGCACTCTTTCCCCGCCAGCGCCTCGCCCGTCGCGCGCGCCCCCACCCCGCACCGTCAGACAGAACGCCGAGCAAGCTGGAGGAGAGAGAGGTACGTACCGCGGTGCATGATCTTGGGGTGGTCCTTGAGGAACTTGAGCCCCTCGACCATCGACCGCGTCACGCGCACGAGCACGTCCTCGGGCATGTCGCACCCGGCGAAGAAGTCGAGGGAGCCATCTACCATGACCTCCCTGCAAGAGTAGACGCAGGACTGTGAGCAGGCGGAGGTGGCGAGCGGCAGCGGTGAGGCGTGCGCGTTGTCCAAAAAGCGATGGAAAGCAGTGAACGTTCCCATGAGCGGAAGGATGATCAGGGAGACACAAGGCGAGTCAGGCAAGAGTGTGGGCTGAGCAGGAAACGGAAGCGCGACGCCCATGTCACGAGCACGTAGATGTTGAGCGTCAAAGCATGTATGCGCATCTCACATCGCAGCAGAGGCGTCGAGTTTGTCGAGACGGACGAGCTGGCAGGAGTGCACCGATGAGTACATAGGCGAGTCGACGGCGAGAGGCGGTGAAGATGAGGCTCACACGAGCTTGAGCAGGTAGCTCGCCAGCGTGATGAGCCACCGTCTCCACAGCGCGCGGAAACTCGGGTGCTCGCGGCGTCGAGAGTAATGCGTCTACCCTTCTTGGCGCTGGCGCGGTTTCCGGACCAGGAGGTGGGGGAACAGCGAGGGGTAGGCAGATGGTCGTCGGGTTGCCTGTCCGTTGACAAGCACGGCGTCGCCGATGCATTTGAGGCTGCGAATGGGCTTCAGCTTGTCGGCGCCTTGTTGTGCACACGAGGTGGGGAAGGGAGCCGACGTACCAGCGCCCACTGCTTCCCACAGCACTGGACCTGCCGCGTCGAGTAGCTCCACTCGATGACGCCCATGGCAGCGCTTCTGCACGCGGTACAGCTGCTCAGAGCGAGGTTGCGAAGGTGGAGGAGCGAGAGAAAGCTTCATCAGTCGTTCGCCTCGAATGCGCCTCACAGCCGGGGCAACTACGGCTCTAGGGGAGCTGCACGCTTGCTGTGCGCACTCATACCGCCTGCATGTAGCTCGTATGCCATCACCTCGACACGGCTGCTGGGCCGTGCTCCCGCTCCCGCTAGCATCCTGCTCGCTTCCTTCCAGCCTCGACAACCTCAAGCTCCTGACGCTACCTGTACCGTCATCTCTCGCGCGGTTCGACGCACGGAGACCAGCGGTGTTGCACTCACTACGCGAGCGCCGTGACCGAGACCTTGGGGTGCTCCTTCCTGTACTCGAGGCAGCGCTGAATCCACCCGACCATGTCGACGTCGCGCTGCGGGTCGTCGCGAAGCCACTCCGAGTCCTGCGGGCGGGGGGCAGGCGGAGGACGTGAGCCGGGGGAGGAGGAGAGAGGGGGAGAACGGGGCGCGCACGATGAGCTGCTTGTACGTCGGCCTCCGCGCCGCGTCTTTGATGAGGCACGACCCGACGAACGCGTGCGCGGCGGGCGAGTACTTGTCCGGGAGGGTGGGCGGGTCGCCGTGCACGATAGCGGTGAGCTGCGCGAACACGGACGAGTACGTCTCCTCCGGGAAGGGGTAGTGCCCGACCGCCGCCTCGATGATGCTCAGCCCGAGTGACCACACGTCCGACGCGGCGGTGTAGCTGACCACGGCGCCCTGCGACTCGCCCTTGATGCGTTCTGGCTGCGGGCGGAGGGAGGGAAGGTCAGTACCCTTTCGCGGCGCCGAGGGCTGTCAGTGTCTGGCATGGACGATGCTGAACAACGAGAGGGAGCTAAGGACAAGAAAGGAGATGGGAAGGTCGATAAGGCGGAGGAGGAGGAGCCGAGGAGGGGAGTTGTGAGGTGTGGTGTTTGCGGAGCTGATTACGCTGCCCAGCATCGGTTCTTCGCCCCCGTCACGCTCCGTATGCGTCTTCTGAGGGTCTGGGAGTAACGAGGAGGACGTACGGCCATGTACGATTGACAACCGATGTTGGTCTTGGCGAGCGAGCGATCCAGCTGGCCCGAAACGCCAAAATCGCATAGCTTGACCGCGCCCTTGGTGTTGAGCAGGACGTTCGTGGGTTTGACGTCTGGGCTCGCGGGCGGGAGTCAGCGGGGGTTCCAGAGCGAACGCGAGGTGAGGGTTGCTGGTGCGGCGGAGTCGCTCTTCCCGTCAAGTCGAGCGCAGGGCGTCAGAGCTGCCCGCCGAGAGCAGCGAGTGCGGGAGCTCGTCCGACACTGTGGCAGTGCGACCCTCTCGAGTGCTGCATTGCAGGCGCGCGGCGCGCGGCGTCGACTCCACCATTGAAGCCGCCCTCGCCGTCCGTCTTGCGCGATGACGGCGGCGACCAGCCGGTGCCGCACGACGGTCGGAGGTTTCTTGAGGAAGACGAGAGGATGGGAACATTGGTGGAGGTGGCTCGCCGAGAGCGAGAGCAGTAGGAGATGAGGTTTGGGAGGACGACGCGCTCCCGCCGGTGCCTCGCCCGTCGCGCGCGCCCCCCGATCCGTCCCAACAAGCCGAGCCGCAAAAGAGAGGGAGGAGGAAGAGAGAGAGAGGCACGCACCGCGGTGCATGATCTTGAGGTGGTCCTTGAGGAACTTGAGCCCCTCGACCATCGACCGCGTCACGCGCACGAGCACGTCCTCGGGCATGTCGCACCCGGCGAAGAAGTCGAGCGAGCCGGCGTCCATAAACTCCATGCAGTAGTAGACGCACGACTGCGCGCGGCGGGCGGAGGGGTCGAGGCGAGGCGAGGCGGAGAGGTGGGGAGGCGTCGAGTCGAGGCGAACGCGGGCGACGGAGATGGCGAGCGAGAAGGACGTAGAGGAGTGTGCAACGAGAGATGGGGATGGAAGGAGGAGGTGAAGGGGAGGGAAGGGAAGGAGAACGAAGGAGTAGAAGGCAAGGTCAGCCCACTGCTCAAAGGGACGGAAACGCGCACCGCGGGGGCGGGACCACCGACTTCTACGGCGACGCTCTTCATCGAATACTCACCTCGATGAAGAACGCCCCGTAAAAGTCGATGATCCACGGCGACGTTGCGCGGTGGAGGATGTCGAGCTCGGTGATGATGGTCTTGAGCTTCGAGTCGTCGAGCTCGAGGCGGATCTCCTTGAGCGCCATGGTGACGCCCGTCGGCCGGTGGAGCACCTTCTGCACCGTGCCGTAGTTGCCCTTGCCGAGCTCCTCGAACAGCTCGAAGTCGTCCATCTTGATCTTGAACGACGCGCCCGACGAAAAGTCGACGCCGTCGGCGTGCAGGATCGCCTTCTGCGCAAAGTTGAGCCGGCCAGACGGGTCGCTGCGCGGCGCGAGCGGTGGGCGGGTCAGCTCAGACGACCCCGGGAAGAGAGGGAAGCGCCGCGGGGACGCACACAATCTTGCGGAAGTTGGAGAACGGTGTCCCACCCTGCCCGGGCGAGCGCGCCTGCGTCGGGCTGCCCGGCTCCTCCGCCGCGCCGTCGTCCGCGCCCGCCCCCGGCAAGCGCATCCCGACGCCCCTCCTCGCAGCCATGCCCGTTCGCGGCGCGCCACCAGCAGGCGACCCCGCCGGCCCGGGCGAGGCAAACGGACTCGCGGCGTCTCCGCTGACGCCCATCTGGGAGAGGGTGAGCCCCGCGCCCGGCCCGCGCCGGCGCGCGGCCATGCCCGACGGGCGCGCGCGCCCGCGCCGAGAGGGGCCCGGTCGCGCCGATGCGGCCGCCCGGGGCGGGGGCGGAGGCGGGACCAGCGGGAGGGCGCGGGGGGGGGCGGTGCGCGGGAGGGGCGCCGCCGGCGCTGGGGCCGGAGGAGGAGGAGGAGGTGCGCAGGGTGGGGAGCGGGGTGCCAGAGTTGGAGGAGCGGGACGTCATCTGCACACGCGTGAGAGCGTCAGTCTCCACTCCTCCTTGGCACAGGACACGGACGCGGACGCACGGCAGCCATCTTGGCGGCGAGCGACGGCGGCATCTTGAGCGGGCCTCCTGCGCCGGGAACCGCGCCCCTGACGCCAGCCTTGAGTGCGCCGCCCGCACCAGGGGCGAGAGGCCTCCGCGCTGCGCCTGTGGGTGCGGGCGGGGCGGACGCGCGCGGGTAGAGCGGCGGGGGCTGTGCAGGCGAGGAGGAGGACGAGGGCGGCGGGGAGGTGGCGGCTGCAGGGGGCGAAACGGGGCTCGCCGCGCCCGGCGAGAGGGCAGAAGAGCGCACTCCGTGCGGTACCTGCGCGGGGCTCGCCGCGGTGGGAGCAGGCGAGGGTGCGGTGGTGCTGGCGGCGGAGGCGGCCTCCTCGGTGAGGACGGCGGTGGGCTGGTGGGTGTCGAGCTTCTGCTTGACTGCGTCGACCTGAGCGTCTACGACGGGGGCACTCGGGGCAGCAGCGTCGCCGGGAGAGCGGGGTCGGGTTGAGCAGCTGACGCTGCGGGACGAGCGGGGTCGCTGCTGCTACTCGCGGCGGGCAGGGCGTGGTCGCGCGGGTTCAGATCGAGCGCTTCGAGGCCGTCCTGGGCGTGCTCGAGGGCGGGGTCGGGCGAGGGTGCGCTCATGGCGAGGGTGTCGTCAGGGGGCGGCGACGGCGAGGGCACGAGCGCGTCGGGCGAGGGCTTGCTGCTCGCGGTGGTGGTCGTGGTGGTAGTGCTCGCAGAGTCCTCGCTATCGTCGAGCGAGTCGAGCGAGTCGACGGAGGAGAGCGACGACGACGACGACGTCGACAGCGAGGGCGAGGGAGAGGGCACCGTGGGGAACAGCGACGGCGAGGTGGGGGCACGCGCTGGGCAAGGGGGGGAGCTCGCCATGGACACAGGAGCACCTACACAACCACGCACGCCCCGCTGCTCTTCTCTTTCCTCGCGGCGCTGCAGATCCTCGCCCCGGCAGTCACGCCCATCTGGATAGATCTCGCTCGCATCGACCTGCGATCCATTCCAGAGACACTCGTTGGGTATGCGCCCCTCTGCCCCCGCTACGCTGTACTCGTGCGGGTCGAGCTGGAGCGACTCGAGCGCGACGAGCGGAGCGCAATTGCAAGGCAATCGCAATGCGGGCAATTGTCCCCCTGAGCAGCACCCTGAGCCCTTGTCTCCTCACAGCGCCCGTTCGCTTGGTTCATGCATAGTGAGCTACCCAGGGATAACTCAGACGACTCACCGCCCCCTCATCCGCCGCCCTCTTAGAAGGGAGAGCGGCTGCATCGCCTCCTCGCTGCGCCCCTCGCACTCCTCCCGCCCGCTCTCCCCACTCAGCTCCACCGAGACCCAGCTGAGCAATGGGCGCCTCCCCCTTCCGTCGCCGCCCCGCCCTCGCGCGCACGTACGGCTCGTCCCACCCGTCATCAGCCTCCGCGTCGACCAACACGGCGACGTACGGACGGCGCGCGTCGGCGCACGCTGGACGGGGAGCACGCGCACAAGCGAAGGAGGAGGAGAGCAGCACCGAAGAAGACGGCGACGAGGTCCCTGTTGCGCCGGCGAAGGCGGGCAAGGCCTCAAAGGCGAGCGGGAGCGGGACGGTCAACGGCAACGGGGGGAAGGGCAAGGGCCAGCCGAGCACCTCTGCGCAGGCCAGCGCACCTTCGACGACCGCCACTGCGCCCGCGCCCCGCCCCTCGCCTGCGCGCAGGACCCGCTCGACCTCGTCCGCCGCCGGCGCGCTCAAGGCAGATGCAGAAGGCAGCACTCTCTGGGACGAGACGGCCGCGCTCGTGGCGCGGCCTGTAGCGCCAAAGCGCAGGGCGAGCGCGAGGCTTGCGGGCGCGACGGCGGAGGACGGCGCGGAGGAGCTCCCCGCCGCGCAGGGGATGGCGCGTTCCCCGTCAAAGCGGCGCAGCGAGGGCGCTCCCGCCTCCTCGATCGGTGCCGCAGAGTCGGAAGTTTCTCGCGCATCGCCGCCGAAGAAGCGCCGGCTGTCGACGCCGCTCGCAGCGCGGACGAAGCAGGACGACATGCAGGAGGACGACATTCCCGCCCCGTTCGACTACGTCCCGCTCGCAGAGCGGCTCAAGCGTGCCTCGCCACCTAAGCCATCGCCGCCGCTCAAGCCCGCCGCCGCCGCGCCTGCCCCCGCACCCGCGCCCATCCCCGCCGCTCAGCCGCAGCCTCAGCCGCTACTGCGCCGCACGCGCTCCTCCTCCCGCCTTGCCGCCGGCTCGCCCCCACCCACACCGAGCACAAGCACCGCGCCCCCGCCCCCGCCTGCGCGCCCCGCCTCCCCTCTCCGCCGCAGCACCATATCCGCCACCTCGGCCATCCCGCGCCCCGCCTCCCCTCTGCGGCGCACCACCTCGGCGCGCCTGCCCGCTGCCTCACCCAGAAAGCCGACGAACGCGCCCGCAGTGCGCCCGCCCAGCCCTGCGAAGGACCTCCGCGCCATCTTCTCGCGGTTCGCGCCGCCCGCTGCGGGGCCTTCCGCCGCACAGGAGGCGGATCCCGCCGCGAGACCGAGGATGCTGCTCAAGCGGAGCCAGAGTAGCGGAGGTGCCGCGGCGGGGTCGAATGGGGGGGCCGGGCTAAGGGCGGAGATGCTGAGCAGGAAGAGGGGCACGGGGGAGGTGCTCGAGGAGCAGGACGAGGAGGCCGTCAGCGGTGCGTCACCTTCCCCCCTCGCTCGCGATAGATGCTCAACCTCGCCGCGCAGCGCCAGGCTCGCCGACCCGTCCGCGCACGCTCGCGCTCGACCGCTCCCTCTCCTACCCCACGCTCCCCTCCTCGCCCCTCTCCTCCCCCGGCCCCGGCGCACGCTCGCCCGCGCGCCCCGCACTCGGCGCCTCCCTCTCCTTCCCCGCCCTCAGCGGTTCACCTTCGCGCGGCGGGGTGCCGAACCCGTTCAGCCGGGAAGCGAGCCCGAGCCCGGCGCGCCCCGCTGGCCCGGCCCCTCTCGGCGCAGGGACCGCCGCGCTCGGGTCTGCCTACCGCCCTGTGGCGTTCGCGCCCCCCGCAGCAAACTTTGCCGCGGCGGGGCCAACGCGCACGTATGCCGGCGGGGCGCGCACGCTGAGGCGCGATGTCGCAGAGGAGGCGCTCTTCGCTGCGCCGTCTTCGTCCGCGTCCTCCTCCTCCGCGTCCGCTTCGGCAGGCGCGGCAGCGCTCCCCTCCCTCCCGCCGTCGCTCTCGCGCCGGACGCGCCTTGCGCAAAAGCCCGAGCAGGACCTCAGCACGCTCCGCGCGCTGTGGGGCATCGACGCCGAGGATGCGCTCGCCGACTCGGAGGAGGCCGACTCGCAGGACCGCGGCGCGCGCGTCGTCGGCGGCGGGTTGTTGAGGAAGCAGGGCGAGGGAAAGAGGTGGAAGGACGAGATCGGGTGGTGTCTTGAAGGCCTGCGCGCGGGGGAGCGCGGCGCCGTGCGTGCGAGGTGCGCCCCACTTCCGCTTCTTGAGCAGGAGGAGGAGTGCTGACGAGGAGGAGGGGTCGCCCGTAGCGCGCTCGACCTCCTCACCAAGCTCCTCTCGCGCGACTGGCTCCGGCGGCTCAAGTCCTCCGGCCAGGCCGAGACCGTCTACCTCGCCTTCCGGCTCGCCTCCTCCTCCTCCTCGGAAGGAGCGCCAGATCGCGTCCTCGACACGGCATTCGCAGCGCTCCTCGCCCTCCTCCTCCGCGACCAGCGCATGGCCGAGCCGCTGTTCCGCCTCAGGGCGGCAGACGTCCAGCGCGAGGAGGAGCGGCTCCGCGCAGCGCGGGACGGCGCCGACGACGAGGAGAGTGCGCCGCCCGCCGCGGCGCAGAGCGATGGCGCGCCAGGCGCGGGGTGGAGCTCGTCGCCCCGCAAGGCGGGCGCGGGTGGGGTTGACGAGCGCTGTGATTTGCTGGAGGTGCTGCGCGAGCTGGGCGTGCGCGAGTGGGCGCGCGAGGAGGTTGGGAGCGCGCAGAGCGCGGGGGAGGAGGAAGGCGCGGCGAGGCAAAGGGGAAGAAGGTCCTGAGGGGGGATGCGCGGCATGTGCGTCGCGCTCTTCTTTCCCTCACGGTCCGCATTCCGTCGCTGACGCGGACACCGCCCGCAGCTCCAGTCACTGCGCGACATCATCACCTCCGCCGAGCTCTTCCCCTCGACTTCCGGCGACGCCGCCTCTTCCTCGACGCCCATCACGCCCCGCACGCTCGTCCTCCATGCGACGCGCTCGATTGCGGGCTTCGCGCCGCGCGCGATCTTCCAGCCGCAGCACATGCTCTGCGAGTCGAGCGTGTTCGACCAGGTCGCCAGCACGTTCCTTGACGAGTGCAAGTCGTGCAGGGGGCGAGTCGAGTCGTACGAGACCGGGCTGGCGGGTCGCATCCTTCCTCCCCGTGCTCGAAGCTTCCCAGTAACGCCCGCTGCCCGCAGGACCTACTCCCGCCACCCGGCCACTTCACCGCCATCTCCCTCCCCACGATCTCGATGTGCCTCTCCATCTTCGAGTCGACGTCGCTAGCGACGCCCTACGCATACCACGTCATCTCCCTCCCCGACATCCTCCCGCAGCTCGCCGCCGCGCTGGCCGACCTCGCGCTCGTGGCGTTCCTCCTCGCGCTCGATGCGCCCCCCGCAGAGGTCCCCGCGCCGACGCTCAAGGAGGCCATGGCCGTCCTCATCGCCGCACTGGGAATCCTCTTCGGCCTCACGACCGAGCGCGCATGGGGCAAGGCGCTCGTCGGCCAGGACGGCGGCGTCGTGAGCACGCTTGTCCGCGTCGTGCTCGCGTGCAGGCGCGTCGCCGCCGCCGAGGCGCAGAACCGAGACGGTGCAGTTACGGCCGCACTCGTCCGCTCGGCAGCGGAGGCGCCTCGAGCGGGACCGACGCCGAGATGCCGCGCTCGTCGGAGCGGGAGGACGAGGATGAAGACGCCCTCACCAGCGTCGAAGCGCAGACCCACGCCGTCTGGGACGTCCTCTCCCTCGCGCTCGGCGTGCTCGCCAACCTCGCCGAGTCGGCGGACGAGGAGCTCCGCGTGCAGGTGCGCGAGCTGCGTGCGTCTCTCTCGTCCCTCTCCTCCCGCTCTCAGCCGGACTGACTCGCCTCTGAGCGCGCGCAGGCCTCGACTCGTCGTGCCACGGCAAGCGCAAGTGCGCGCGCGAGTGCCGCTGCGCCGCAGAGGGCGACGGGCAAGCGCAAACGGCGCTCGAGCTCCTCGCGCGGCTCGCGCTCGACCCGCTCGCCGACGCGCCCAACTCGGTGCGCCCCTCCCCGCTGCTTTCCCTCCCGGTAGAGAACTGACGCCCCGCGCGCGCGCCCCGCAGGTGTACCAGCACTCGATCACGGGCTTCCTCCGCCTCCTCCTCGGGCTCCTGATCCTCGATTCGCCGCAGAACGAGGACCTCGTCCTCGGTGCTTTCGGCGACACGCCGGGCGCGCTCGCGCCCGTGCTCGACGCGCTGGACGGCTTGGCGGGCTTGCATGACGAGCAGCGCAGGGCGAGGGAGGCGATGGCGCTGCCTGCGCCGCCAGCGGACGATGACAATGGCGAGGAGGAGGGGTGGGACTCGCAGCGCACGGAGGTGGATGTTGCGGAGGGCGATGCGGTGATGGATGAGGTGGGCGCGCAGGGTGCGGCGGAAGACGGCGAGGACCTACCGCGGAGGATGCGCGAGCTGGTGCAGCGCTTGCGGCGGCGCGTCGCGTAGCTCCCCCTCCGCTCTCTCCCCCGCAACGCGTTATCCGACCCCGATGCAGCGAATAGAAAACAGTCTACACTGCGAGATGCGTCCATCGCCCACCGAGCATCGTCCCCTTGACTTTCATCTCGCGGAGCTCCTCCGCACTCACGCCGAGCGGGTCCTTCGCGAGGAGGACCAGGTCGGCGCGGTCGCCGACCTCGAGGCGGGGCTTGCCGCTCGCGGTGGATGCCGTCCAGGCCTGCAGGGGCGTGATTGCTTGCTCGGGGTGCCAGGGAGGGAGGTGCGCCTGTCCGCGACCCGAGCGCGAGATCGCGACGGCCATGGCGTCCCACCTGCGCACGGGGTGTTACAATCAGGTCCGCTCGCAAGGCAGAGAGGGCGGAGAGAGCGCGCACGGGTCCACGGGCGCGACGGGCGCGTCCGAGCCCATGCGGAGGGTCGCGCCCGCGTCGACGAGCGCCTTGAACGGGAACGCGCGGGCCGTCCTACCCGGCCAGAACTGCTCGGCGAGCTCGCGGTCGTCGGCCATGTGCGTCGGCTGGATGCTCGCGACCAGTCCGAGCGCCGCGAACCGCGGCAGGTCGGAGAGCGAGAGGAGCTGCGCGTGCTCGATGCTTGACCCGGGGGGCGCGGGCGGGTCGAGCGCCTCGAAGGCGGAGAGGGTGAGTTCGTTTGCGCGGTCGCCGATGGCGTGCACTGCGAGCGTCATCCCTGCGTTCGTCGCCGTGCGCATCATCTCGAGGAGCGTCTGCGGAGGGTATTCGAAGTGTCCGCGGTTGGAGGGCTCGCCCGGGTACGGGTCGTGGCAGCACGCCGTCCGCGAGCCGAGCGACCCATCCGTGATGATCTTGTGCGGGCCGACCGTGACGAGCCCGTCCGTCCCGGGGAGGACGTCGCCCGTGCGGTGGCCTGCTGAGAGCGCTGAGGGGAGGTGCTGCGCGTACATCCCGCAGCGGACGCGCAGCTGCGTGATGCCCTTCTCCGAGACGCGCCGGCGCCAGGCGGGGAGGTTGAAGTCCATCTCAAGGTCGAGGATCTCGGTGATGCCTTGCGCGCTGCGGGAGGAGGAGGTTGAGAAGGTTGCTCGAGGGGGGATCTGAACGGGACGCACGCCGCCCTGCGCGCTGCGTCTGCCACCGCTGCGTCCTTGGCGTCGTCCGGCACCTCGTTGATGATGGTCCAGGCGCGGAAGCATGCCGCCTCCTCGAGGACGCCGCTGTGCGCCTCCGGGTCGATCCCGAGCTTGCGCAGCGCCGGCGAGTTGACGCACAGCGAGTGGTACCCCGCGAAGAAGATGGCGAGCGGGCGGTCCTGCTCGAGCGTGTCGAGCGCAGCGCGGTTCATGTCCTGCAGGTCGGGCCACTCGCCGACGCGCATCCGCATCCCGACGAGGAACTGTGCCGGGTCGTGCTGGCGCTCGCGAGCCGCGGGGAGCCATGCGCGCATGCGGACGAGGACCTCGGCGGCGGAGAGGGCAGTGTAGAGGTCGATGCGCTGGACGGAGAGGGCCCACGAGGAGAAGTGCGTGTGGTTGTCGGCGAGCGAGGGCGCGAGAAGCGTCTCGCCTGCGGAGTCCTCGTGTGAGTTGCATCACTGAGGAGCTGAGGAAGGGGACGCACCTGCGAGATCGCGCTCCTCGTCCGCCTGCAAGTCCGCCTGCCCCTCCTCGTTGATAGCAACGACGACTCCATCGCGGACGAGGACGCTGTACTCGCGGTCAGCAGGGTAGCCCACCAAGCGTGCGTGTCGGAAGAGCGTCGAGCCAGGCATGGTGCAGCAAAAGTGAAGCGGAGGAGGGAGAGCAGCGAGCGATCCCGGCCGGGACAGGCGGGGGGGTGGGGGGAAGGCGCGGGGAGGGACGCGGGCGCAGCGGGGCGGGGTTGCTATTGGAGCATACGAGGCTCGTAGCATGTAGCATTAATACGAGCCTGCGTGGGTTAACCGGAGCTGGTCAGGTGACTTGTGGGCGAGAGTGAGACTCTGGGACGGGCAGCCGCCGAACGACGAGATGCCCGTGACCTTGGCAAGCACTCTCTCCTTCTCTCTCCCTTACCTCTCACTGCTACAGCCATGGCCTCTGCAGTCCGCCAGTCGATCACCACCGCGTTCGAGTCGCTCGGCCTCGCGTCGCCCTCGTCCTCGTCGTCTGCCGCTGCCCAGCCGCAGCAGCAGCAGCCCTCCGTCTCGAGCCAGGATGCGATCCACCTCGAGGAGGAGTACAGCGCACACAAGTACGTCCGCGCCCGCTCCTCTCCCTCCAGCCCGCGACAGAGCCGCATCTCGCCACGCACCGCCCCCCTCGACCCTCGCCTCCTCCTGTTCAGGGGCGCACAAGAGCGTGGGCAGAGGGCTATGCCCCTCGAGCATGGCGCCAGCGATGGATCAGAGGCGCTGGACGGATATCAGGGCGTTTGTGGACCCGCCCGGGCGGAGGGCTTCCTCGTCGAGCTGATGAAGCGGATGAGGGCGCGACACTCGCTTGACTGGCCAGCGAGCACGACCAGAACCAGCAGACTGCGTTACTGACCGCCCTCCCATCCGCCCGCAGCTACCACCCGCTCCCCGTCGTCTTTGAGCGCGCAGAGGGCGCCCTCGTCTGGGACCCGGAGGTGCGTCTCCTCCCCCAGCCCTTACGAAACCCCAGCCTGACCTCTCTCCACACAGGGCAACGAGTACCTCGACTGCCTCAGCGCGTACAGCGCCGTCAACCAGGGCCACTGCCACCCGCACATTGTCAAGGCTCTCGTCGACCAGGCTCAGAAGCTCACCCTCAGCTCGCGCGCGTTCCACACCTCGTCCCTCGGGCCCTTCTCCAAGTACCTCACCGAGGTGCGTCTGCGTTCCCCCTCCCCCGGCGGGCCATGCCCGTTCCGTGTTCATGCTGCTGTCTGACGGAGATGCAGGACCCGCTCACACACCTTCCCGCGCGCAGCTCACCGGCTTCGAGATGGCGCTGATGATGAACACGGGCGCCGAGGCGGTCGAGACGGCGATCAAGGTCGCGCGCAAGTGGGCGTACAAGGTCAAGGGCGTCGAGAAGGACAAGGCGATCGTCCTCTCCGCCGAGAACAACTTCCACGGCCGCACGTGCGTCCCCTTGCACTGCGCTACTTGTCTCCGCGGACTGACAAGTGTGCCCCTACAGCATCGGCATCATCTCGATGTCGACGGACCCCGAGTCGACGAATGAGTTCGGCCCGTTCGTCCCCCTCACGGGTCCGCAGGGCCCGGGGATGGGCGAGGAGGGCCGCATCCCGTACAACGACGTCGCGGCGCTCGAGCGCGTCCTCGACCGCCACGGCAAGGACGTCGCGGCGTTCCTGGTGGAGCCGATTCAGGGCGAGGCGGGGTGTGTTCACGCCCTCTTTGAGTGCAGATCTCCTCCGTACTGACGCATTCCCGTGTGCAGTATCGTGGTGCCGGATGAGGACTACCTCGAGAAGGTCCAGGCGCTGTGCCGCAAGCACAACGTCCTCCTCATCTGCGACGAGGTGCAGACTGTGCGCCTCCCTTCATCCTCCGCCTTCGCAGGATCGCTGACGCGCAGTTATTGCACAGGGCCTCGCACGGACGGGCAAGCTCCTCTGCTTCCAGCACAACCCGGCCGTCAAGCCCGACATGGTCCTCCTCGGCAAGGCCCTCTCGGGCGGCGTCTACCCCGTCTCGGCCGTCCTCTCGCGCAAGGACATCCTCCTCACCATTCTCCCCGGCGAGCACGGCTCGACGTACGGCGGCGTGCGTCCCCCTCCCCTCCCCCCTTCTCCCGGGCTGGACTGACCTCTTCGGCGCTCACAGAACCCTCGCGTGCGCCGTCGCGCGCGCCGCCCTCGAGGTGATCGTCTCCGAGGACCTGTGCGCGCGCGCCCAGTCCACGGGCGAGAAGATGCGCGCGGGTCTGCGCGCGCTGCAGGGCGTTGGGCCCGCCGGCGGGTGGATCAGCGAGGTCCGCGGCAAGGGCCTCTTGAACGCGATCGTTATCGACCAGGCCAAGAGCAAGAAGGGCCGGACGGCGTGGGACCTGTGCTTGGTCATGAAGAGCAAGGGCGTCCTCGCCAAGCCGACGCACGTCAACATGTGCGTTCTGCTGCGCTCCCGCTCTCGCGCGCCCAGATCATGTACTCACCCTGCGTCCCCCGCGCACAGTATCCGCCTCGCCCCACCTCTGATCATCACCGACGCACAGCTCGACACGATCCTTGCACGGATCAAGGAGTCGCTCGAGGAGCTCGACGAGGTTGGTCCTCCCCTCGCCTCTCCCCTTTGCCCTGCTGACTCCGTGTGCGCGTACACAGCTCGAGACCATCCCCGGCGCGGACGACCACCACAAGGCGGCGGACGAGCCGCAGGTCGACCTCTAGATCGCCCTCCTGCGCGTTCTCCCGCCCGCTCTCTCGCACGCTTTTCGTTCAAGCTTCCGTCGTCGTTCTATGCACACGCAGAAAATGCAAGATCTGTTGGCTCTCGTACTCCGTGCTGCGACGGGAGAGGGGTAGACCGGGAGCACTTGCTTGTCGCCTCGTCGTTCTGGAGAGCAGAAATGGTACCTCCCCTGTCCGGTGCATGCTCTCCTACATCTCACGCCACTCACCCGACGCCGACTCCTTTGTACGTGTACCTGCGCACGGAAGGGTAGTGCAAGCGAGATGAGCGTGATCCGCTTGACCCTCCGAGGAACGAGTCGACTCACTTCTCTTCGCGCTCGCCCGTGAGCTGCCACCAGCACTCTTTGACGACGTCTTTCTTGTTATCCGTCGTCTCGCCAAAGAGGAGCTCGAACTGCGCCCTCCTCCGTCAGGTCCCCTTCTTTTCTCGCGAGAAGAGGCGGGAGAATGGGGAGGAACACACGCTGCCATAGATGACATCTATACTAGCGGGCGTCCGGACCCATGTATCGTCGAACGCGTCCGCGATGTACAGCGTGACGGTCTTGCCCGTCTTGGGGGAGTAGACCTCCGCCGCGAGGCCGCAGAAGGCCGTCTTCGCGGCGGCGGCGTCCTGCGAGAAGGACGCGAGCATGGTCGCGAGCGAGGGCGCTAGACCGGGGACCTTGTCGTCGTCTGTGAGCGCGCGGGGAGTCAGTGCGGATGGGAAGAGGGGTACGAGGGAGCGGACGGACAGGGGAACTCGCACCACGACCGGCCTGCGGTCCCCTCGTCCAGCTTCCGTTAGCCTCACTGTTCTACGACATCAAAGAGGAAAGTGTGAGGAAGCGCACCGTTCGTGCTATCCGTCCCCGAGTCGGTGTGGTACCAGCTCGCGATCCCGCCGGTGTTGTTTCCGAGGAAAGTGCTAATACCCTGCGCTTTCAGCGTGGACTGATCGACCTCCGTCGGGCCGCCGTCGGAAGTGGAGGAGGGAGCGGCGGTCGAGGAGGAGGTTGATGCGGAGGGGAAATCGTCGCCGGAGGAGGCGGACGACGATGCACTGGCAGACGAGCTGCGGGTCGACGTCGCGGCGCCCGGCCCGCTCTTCTTCGTTGTTGCGCTCGATGTCAAGATAGACGTGGCTGACGAGCTGCCTGCGCCTGCACCCGCGCTGGGCTCGCGCCGCAGGAGGATGTACGCTGCTCCGCCCGCCGCAACGAGGCAGACGACGACGACTGTGTGCGGCCGGAGGTCAGATCACGCATCACCGAAGTGAACTGAACGTAGAAGGAGGGGTGCAGCGCACAGATGATCAGCATCCCCGTCCCGTTCGATGCCCCTGCTCGCGTGGGCGCAACTTGGGAAGGCCGCCGCTCGTCGCCGTCGTTGCTGGACGTTCCGCTTGAGTGGCTCTCCTGCAACGTGCACCGTCAGTTGGGATCTTTCTGCGAAGGAAGGGGGAGAAACGCACCAGGTCGCGCTTGTGCAGCGAGCGGTAGAGCATGGCGGGACGAGTCGGGTCGAGGAGGACGAGGTACAGACAGGGGCAAATCGTTACGCTAGGCGCATCGCTAGTTCCGCGAGCAACACAGCAGCAGAGGACAGAGGGAAAGCACCGCCGAACAGGAGTCTCTCAGCGCTCCGTGGCCATTCCGCCGCCTCCTCTCCTCTCGTTCATCACGCGCATCTCGCGGCGAATCCAGCCACTATCCAGCGAGGAACGGCACCTTGCATCCCACAGCTAAGAAAGAAAGCTCCTACGACGCTATCTACTACCCCTCGAACCCCTTCGCGCGCAGCCAGAGGTTGAAGTCCCAGATCTCGAGCGGGATGAGCGGGGCGCCCTCGTCCTGCCTCTCCCCTGCGCTGCCCTGCTCGTTCGCGACTCCCTCCACTTCACCATCGGCATGGGCCCGCTGCATGCCCTTGCCGTCCTCCCGCCGCAGCGGGCGTGGCGTCCCCTCCCTGTCCTCGTCGTCCGCATCACTCAGCTCCGCCTCGCCCAGATCAAGCGCAATACCCGAGCTCGGCGGGGGCGCCTCCGAGCGGGGGGACGAGCGCACGCGCACGGGAGTCGAGGACGGCGGCGCTGCGGCTGCGGCTGCAGCTGCGCCGGCGGTGGAGGACGGGGGAGGGCGGCGCGGAGTTGGTGGCGAGGGAGAGGGAGAGGACGCAGGGAGCGCGGCGGTGGGGAGCGGCGCGCGCGGGGTCGGAGGTTGCGGTGAGGACGGCAGCACGGCGGCAGGGGCGGGCGAGGGCGAGGGGACGGGTGAGGAAGGCGGTGGGGAGGAGGCGGGCATCGCGCTGTCCCCATCTGCGTCCGCCTCCGTCGCCGGCCCCTCCGCCTGCGAGAGGATGCTCGGCGTCGGCGAGGGCTGCCGCGCACTCGCTGACGGCGCCGGCGCAGCGAAGGGCGACCCCGCGCGCTCGACCTCCGTCCCGCCCTTCTGCTTCTTCTTCTTCTTCGCGGGCGACGGCCCCACCCGATTGAGCAACACCTCCGCCGCCGAGCTCAACGGCGCCCCCTCTGCGGGAGCAGACGCGCGCGGGCGCTTCCTCCCCTGCGAGGGGACCGCGCTCCCGCTCCCGCTCCCGCTCGCGACGGGGGAAGCAGACGCCAGCGCCGGAGCAAGCAACGGCTTCCCCATCAGCCGCTTCCGCTCTGCCTTGCGGCGCTGGAGAATTGCCTGCATCTCCTCCTCGGAGACCGTCCGGCTACGCGCGGGGCGGAGCGGCGGCGGCACGCTCGCGGGGGCGGGTTCGGGCGCGTGCCGCTTCGACGAAGCGGCGAGCGCACCCGCGAGCGCGCGCTGGACGGCGTCACGCGGGGCCGCGGCCGTGCGCACGGGCGCGGGCGCGGTAGCTGGTGCAGGCGGTGCAGCCACGGCCTCGCGTGCGGGCGTCGCGGCCTTCACCGAATCAAAGAGCGTCTGCGCGTGCGGCCAGTCGACCTTGACCGGCCCAGCGGGGAGGGCGGCGCTCGCTCGCCGCTCCAGCGGCGCAGGTGCGGCCGGCCCCAAGCGCTCCTTCCCCTTCCCCTTCTCGCCGGCGCCGACGCCGTCGAGCAGCGCGCGCGCAGACGCCCAGTCGATGCAGACGGGCGTAGTGTCGGATGGCCAGGACGGGTGGGGTTGGTACGGCTGCCGGAAGGGGTCGAACGGCTGGACTGGGGCATGGGTTCCCGTAGCGGTGGTGATGGGGCCGGCGGTGGAGGGTGCAGCGCGAGAGGTCGAGGCAGAAGGGACAGCGCGGCGGGAGGGGTCTTCGGGAGCTGTGTATGTCCTATCGAGGTGAGCGAGTGCAGCGACCGAAGGACGAAGGGACGCACCTCGGCGACGTATGCGACCTTCTCCGCGTTTGCCGCAACATCCGCAGGCGCCGTCGCACCCTGCTCAATCTTGCGCACCCACATGGCCCTCTGCCTCTCCTGCGCGCTCACGTCCTTCCCCTCCCTCGCGCTCCGGAAAGGCAGGCTGTCCCCGCAGTGCCCATCTCCCGCAGCGTACCGCTGGAGCTGCTCAATGCGGAGGCAGATGCGCGGCGATTTGCGCTGCGGTGCCGCAGGCGCAGCGCCGGGGCGGGCCTTGGAGGGCGAGGAGCGCGGGGACGACTGGGCGGGCGAGGACGAAGCGCCACGAGAGGGCGCGGAAGAGGCATTTCGACGAGGACGACGAGGCGAAGGAGCGCGAGGTGGTGCTGCGTGTGGGGAGGCGGGGTCAGCCTGAGGAAGAGAGGGCAGCGTGAGGACGACGCACGCGTTGAAGGCGTCGACGACGCCCTTGGGGACGCAGCAATCGATCCAGCATTCGCCGTCAGTCATCTCGCACCACACGAGCGGGTCGTCGGGATCGGTCGAGAGACCCGTCGCCTGTGTTCGAGAGGGTGAGCGGGTTCCCCGGAGGAACAGCGGGGAGGCGACGTACGGTGATGAGCTGGAGGCGCTTCGGTTCCGAGCTGGGGTAGGGCGCGAGGTCTGCGCCGTGGTGGTTGCGGCTCGTGAGCCACTCGCGGGTGAGCCATGCGATCAGCGGCGACGACATCGCTGCTTCGAGGTCGACGAGGAGATGAGGATGGCGACGAGAGCAGCCGCGAGACAGGCGGAGGTTGTACTTGGCTGGGCGGATGGCAGGAGGTGTCCAAGCAGGTTTGTCGCGCTGGCTGCTCGTTCTGAGCTGTATGAGGCGGAGGGCGGGAGGGCGAGGGGCGCGTCTCGCGTTTCGACGCGTCTCCCCCTCCCGCACTCGCTCACCCTCTGCTAACCCTGCTTATAAAGGCCAGTACTGCCCAGGATGCAGTTCCCCAAAGCCACGAGGTTCCCAGAGAAGCGTGCGCCCCTCCTCTTCCCCCTCCTACTCCCGCTTACCCGCTCCCCTCCTCATCGCTCAACACGCGAAACAGCCCCCGACACCATCCCCCCGCCGGGCGCATACGACGTACCCGTACACTCGCCCCAGCAGAGCTACAAGCGCGCAGGCATGCTCGACCGCGCGAACCGCTTTGGCCAGACGGCAGACCCAAACAAGCCTGGTCCGTCCCCTCGCTCTTCCCCGCCTCCACCGTGTGTGCTGACCTGGTTGCACCGCCCGCAGACACATTCGGTCTCTACGCCGAAGGTGTGCCCGCCCCGGACAAGGAGAACCAGAAGCCGCGGCAGCGCACCGCGAGCGCAGCGGGTGGGGCAGCCAACCGCGAGCGGCACAAGCAGCAGGTGCGTTCCTCGCGCCTCTCGCCCTCAGACGACCACTGACACCCTGCCCGCGCAACGCAGCTGGAGGAGCTCCGCGCACGCCTGACCGCCGCGCACGAGAAGGAGCTCGCGAAGTTGCGCGCCAAGGTCGACAAGCTCGACGAGGCGCGACAGGAGCACCGTAAGGAGCGCGAAGAGACTGCGAAGGAGGCCCACAAGCTCGGGAGCGAGAACCGTGCGCCCCTCTCCTTCGCACTGTCCTGCCTCAAGCGCACCTTCCTCACCTCGCCGCACATGCCCCCTGCCAACGCACGCACACGCCGCAGGCCACCTCACCTCGAAGCTCGCGCGCGCGTCCGCCCTCCAGGCGAAGTACGAGTCGACGCTGCCCTCGCTGCAGGCAAAGCTCTCCTCCTCACACGCAGCACGCCGCCTCCTCCGCCAAGAAGGACGCCGAGCTATCCTCGCTGCGCACGGCGCTCGCCCGCTCAGAGGAGGAGCGCGACTCGGCGCGCGACGAGGCGCAAAGTGGGAGGAGCGCGCACGGACGAGCGCCGCGGCAGGGAGGACGCCGCGCTCGCTGCTGGCGAGCTCACCGCAGCGCTGAGGGCCGAGGCGCGCGACGCCCGCGTCGAGGAGCTGCATGCCGCGAGGCTGCGCGGCGCGCGCCTCGCGCGCAGGGTTGCAGACCGCGAGGCGGTCGTCGCGAGCTTGGGGGAGTACGCGCGCGGGCTCGAGGAGCGCCTGGCGCATGCGGCGGGGGAGCGCGACGAGGGCGAGTGGCGCGAGTGGAGGCTGCGCGAGGCGTGGCGCGCGGAGAGGGAGCTCCTTGTCGGCCCGGGGCGGGAGGAGAAGGAGTGGCGGCAGCGTGCGCGGGCCGACGCGCGCGAGATGCTCGGCCTGAGGGAGGACGTCGCGCTCTGGAGCGCGAGGGCGAGGCCGAGCGCGAGTGGGATGGCGTCAGGGGCGAGTGGGAGCGCAGGAGGGAGAAGGCCTGGCGTGAGGAGAAGAGGCGCATGGAGCGCGACTTTGAGGTCGTCGAGGGCGAGTGCGTCCTATCTCTCTCACCTCGGCCTCGTGACACGGCTGATCTCGTGTTGCGCGCAGGCTCGATCTTGCGGTCAACGACGAGATCCCGCGTCTCGAGTCGCTCTCTCGGCGTCCGAGTCGGCGCTCTCCACCGCGCGCGACGACCTCGCGACCTCGTCCGCACAGATCGCGCAGCTCGAGGCGGACCTCTCGGCGCTCGAGGCGCGCCGCGCAGACGAGGCGGAGCGGTACGAGGGCGAGCTCGAGGAGCAGCGGCGGCTCGTCGGCGAGGCGAAGAAAGAAGCGGAGAAGGAGCGTGTCGAGAAGAGGCGCGTGGTGGGGATCTTGGCGCAGACGAGGGCGAGCGAGGCCGCGCTCAAGGAGGAGGTCGAGAGGTGCGCTGGCACTTCCCCGTGCTCGTCTCGCTCGACGCAGCGCTGACGACTTGCTCATGGCTGACCGCACGCACAGCCTCAACAACGAGGTAACGCACCTCACGCCACTCCTCGCGGCCAACGACGCGCTGCAGCAGACGATCGACCACCTCGCGCGGCTGAACGCCGCGAGCGAGGCCGAGGCGCAGGAGCTCATCGCGCACAACTCGGAACTCGCCGGACACGCGAACCAGAACCAGAAGATCCGCCATGTCGCGATGATTCGCGAGGAGCTTGCGGAGAGCAGGCGGGTGCGTCGCCCTCTCCTCCGCCTTCTGCCGCTTCGCTCTGCCTGCCGGCCTCAAGGCCGCACTGTTCGTCGAAGCGTTACTGACGCACCCCACACACGCAGAAACACCTCGCGACCCTCTCGCAGCTCTCGACGGCGCACACGCGCCTCTCGGCGCTCGAAGACGAGCTCAACTCGTACCGCGCCGTCTCGTCGACCGCGACGCCCAGCTTTACCCTCGCCGCGTCGACGCTCGCGCCCTCTGCGCCGCCGACCGCCGCGCGCTCGCGCGTGTCCCGCCCGCAGATGGCGGACGCGCTGAACGCCTCGGCCGCGCCGCCAGCGCCCGTCGCGACACTTGCACCGACGCTTGCGCACGCGCCGGCCCCGGCACCGGCGCCGCCGCGGCTCGTCGTCGTCCCCGCGCACGACACGCCCGCAGCTCCTCAGCCGTCGGCGTCTGCGGTGTCCTTCGCGCGGTCGACGTCCGCCCTCCCGCCGAGCCTCGCGTTCGCAGCCGACGCGCCGCTCCTCCCCGCGGGGCTCGCGCGGTCCGCTGGGCCCGCCGGCGCCGGCGCTGGTGCAGGTCCAGGTGCTAGGGCGGCGCTCGGGGTGCGCGGGAGGAGGAAGAGCACGAGCGTCAAGATGGAGGAGGATGAGCGTGAGCGAGCTGTTTAGCTGAGAGGATGAGGAGGCGGAGTGACTCTCGCTATTCGAGGGGGAGGTTGTATAGCTATTTGTGTTGGATCTGTGCTTGTTTTGTGCGAGTTGTGCGGACGGGGAGGAAGAGCGAGGCCGCGGAGGAGAGAGAGACAGGGGCGAGACGGGGTCCTCGTGCCAGAGATCGGCTAGCTTCCGGTGCATCTCAGGGTGTAGCAGAGCGGTAGAGCAGGGTGTAGGAGCGTTGCAGGGATGCGATGGAATGGGAGATCTGTTGTGACGAGGGGGTCTGTCCGCTTGCACGCGCATCTCGCGGCGTCCGTCTCCCCGGGAGCTCCGCCCCTCTCTCGCTCCTCCTCCCTCGACTCCGAGTGCGACAGAGTGCTCGCAGTGGGATGCTCGACCAG
This sequence comes from Rhodotorula kratochvilovae, assembly GCA_019926025.1. NCBI lineage: Eukaryota > Fungi > Basidiomycota > Microbotryomycetes > Sporidiobolales > Sporidiobolaceae > Rhodotorula > Rhodotorula kratochvilovae. Next base: position 38,622 of record JAHSUG010000003.1, on the reverse strand, counting down.
CTCGCAGGGCGGCCCAGCCCCTCGTGGCGGCGCTCGCAGGTGCGCTCCCCTCTCCCCGCTCCCGCCATCTCCCCGCGGCCTCGCTCCTCTCGCGTGCGCTGACCCCGAGCGAGGTGCGCAGGTGTGGCTCGTGCTGCTCTTCTGGCTCTCGCGCATCGCCTTCGGCCCCGCCGAGCCGCCCAACGTCCCGTTCCTGCGGAGGCTGCACCGCGCGATCCAGCGCCGCTGCTCGCCGTGGCAGGTCGTCCTCTCGACCCTGACCCTCCTGTACGCCGTCCGCCATGGAGACGTCCTCCTCGGGTTGCAGGCCCCAGAGCCCCTCGCCCGCCTCTACTCGCGCGATTACTACCGGTCCGCTCCTCCCTCCTCTCATCAGTTCAGCCGGGCGGGCGCCTGTCCACCACGCGGGACAGCGCGCGCGCGTCCTCCTCGATCGTCGAGACGAGCTGACGATGCATGCCCCATCTGAAGCGCCACCTGGATAGCCACCGCGCTCGATGCCGGTTTCGCGACCGCCATGTCCATCCGCTGGAAATGGCTCCGCGACCTCGCCTCACTCGCCTTTTCCGGCTACTACCTCGTCTTCGCCAACGAGGCCGATGAGAAGGTGCGTCCGCGCGTTGGGATCTTGATCTCCCTCGCCTCCGCGCGCTCCCGCTCGTCGCGAAGGACGCCAAAGGACCTTTCGCTGACCCGCCCTCCCCCTACCCGCAGCTCCGCAAGTTCCGCGCCTTCTGCACCGTCGAGATGCTCCGGGTCACCTGGGAGAAGCAGACGAACCCGTACATCAAATTCGCGACCGCGAAGGACCGCCCGTTCGTCCCGACCCAGCGCAAGGTCTTCCTCCCGCGGCCGAAGGGGAGCCGGTACAGGTGCGTCGCGCTCACTGACGCGCTCCGCGCTCCCGAGGTCTTGCCTCTCCGGCCAAAGCGGCAGCTCCCGTCCGTACCGTCGAGACTGACACACCCTTCTCCCCCTGCCCTAGCAAACCCATAACGGTCTTCATCTTCTACGCCGGCACCGACGCCGAGCTCGCCTCGGCGCACGAGCTTGTGATGGACGTCCCTGGCGGGGGCTTCATCTGCATGACGCCCGAGCACCACGCCGAGCGGCTGCTGCGTTGGGCGCGCCAGCTCGGCCCGGGCAAGGTCGTCGTCAGCTTCGACTACGGCAAGGTGCGTCGAGAGTGCTCTCTCTGTGCAGTGCCCTCGCGAATCGCCTGCTGCGCTTCAGCAAGAGTGCCGTCGCTAACCCGTCTCCGCTGTTCCACAGGCGCCCGAGTACCCGTTCCATTCGCCATAGACGAAATGTACGACGCCTACTCGCTCTGCACGAGTCGAAGGGCAAGTGCGTCGGCATGAACACGGCCGGCGCGAAGGATCTCAAGGTTGTGCTCACGGGCGACTCGGCGTGCGTTGGCCTGCTCCTTTGCTGTCCTCCACGCGTAGCCCGGCACGAGGGCGCTGCAGAAGGCTGTCTGCTAACGCACGATGCTCTTACAGCGGCGCCAACATCGCAACAGCGATGATCATCAAGCTCCTCGAGGAGTCGCCCTCGCCCAAGTCGTCGCTCCTCCCGGACCGCCAGCGCGCCCGCACCGCCGTCCCTTCCGCTCCCGACCGCCCTCGTCTTCGCCTACCCCGCCCTCTCCTTCCACTTCACCTCCTGGATGCCGGCGCAAGACCTGCGCGTGCTCCGCTCCGAGTCGCACCCGGACGTCGCGAACCTCCTCCGGCAGAAGGACCACCTCGAGCACCGCTCGCCGCTCGCCGTCGTCGAGGACGTCGAGCGCCGGAGCGCGAGCAGCGAGCGCGGCAGGCCCAAGGTCCTCCGCCGTAGGAGGACGACGAGCTGGGGCCGCGGGCTCGTGCGCAACTTGCCCGGCAGCGCGAGCTTTGCCGCCATCCGCGAGGGGTACTTCCTCAGCGGGTCGCGGTCGGGCTCGGGCGAGCGCGATGGCGTGGACGAGGGTGCGGGGGCGGGGAGCACGGCGAGGAAGGAGGAGGAGGACGAGGAGGTCCCCGTCACGGACGAGCGTGAGAAGAGCCTCTCGGAGCGCGTCCTCTGGTGGGACGGGGGCAGCAGCGGCGGCAGGCCGCGCGGCGCGGAGCGCCGCGCGCAGGAGGAGCTTGAAGGGCGAGTGCGCGAGGACCAGGGGAAGAAGGAGGAGGAGCTCGAGGGGAAGGGGGAAGGCAAGGGTAAGAGCGCGCTGGCGGGGACGAGGCTCGCGATGACGAGCAGGACGGCGTTCTTCAACGGCGGGTCTCTCTTCCTTCGCTCTGCACCTCGGGCGCGAGACTGATCCTGTTGCCCGCTTGCGCAGACCGCATCATCTCGCCGCCGATGGTACGGCCCCTTCCCTCCACTCCTCGCCCAGTGCGACGCTCACCACTCACTACTACCGCAGCTCCGTGCCATGGCGCTCCTCTATATCGGCCCGCGCAACGCGCCCGACCTGCACTCGGACTACCACATCTCGCCCATCTTCACCCCGGCGCACATGCTAGCGCGCTTCCCGCCCGTGTACATGTCGTGCGGCGAGCGCGACCCTCTTGTCGACGACGTGCGCCCTCGCTTATTCACTACAGGAGCGCTCGCTTACGATCGTACGCACACAGACGGTCATCTTCGCCGGCAAGCTGCGCGAGGCGAAGGAGACGCGCAAGCAGGAGCTCCTCGCGCGCGAGTCGCGGCACGGCGACGGGCTCCGCATGCCGTCTTCGGCGGCGAAGCGCGACCCGCTCCTCACGAGGACGAGGACGATTGGGTGCAGACGAGCATCATCGCCGGCTGGTCGCACGGCTACCTCCAGATGGTGAGCCTCCTGCCCGCTGCGGAGAAGGTCATCTCCATGCACGCCGACTGGATCGCCGAGGCGTTCGACCGCGCGCGCGACAAGGACGAGCAGAACAAGCCTGCCGCGCCGCCGTCGCCATCGTCGCAGAGCGCCGTCGCCTCCGCAGCTGCAGCAGCAGCGCTCGCCGACGCCTTCGCCGCGCAAGCTCGCGCCCGTCAAGCCGATCAACATCGTCCCGCCGACGCCGACGCTCGAGCAGGGCCCGACCTCGCCCATCGCGATGCAGTCGCCCGCAACTCCCCCCAAGGGGACGGACGACGACGACAGCCGCGAGGACGACGACGTGCTGACCTTTACGCCGCACCGCCGCCGCGGGTCGAGCAATACGAGTCGGACCGTCTCGCCCGCCGCTCCCGCTCCCGGCCAAGACGATGCCATCAGTCGACGCCATCTTCGGCAACGGCGATGCGGGGCGCTCGCGCACGCCGAGCAACGGAAGCACAGGGCCGCAGATCGCCGCCCGGCGCCGACGCACGCGCACGTCCCGAGCCACCTCATCACCCCGTGGAGCGCGCGCTCCGGGCCGATTTGCACGCCTCGCTCAAGCACAACGGGCACGGCGCGCCGCGCGCGCAGAGCGCGACGCCGCGGTCGGCGATGGGCCGCGCGGATGCAAGCGCAGGGCGCGCGCTCTCCCCGCCGGCGCCGCGGGGCGGGTCGCCGCACGGCGTCAAGGGCCGCTCGAACTCGAGCGGGTCGCTCCCCGCGGCGCAAGGCGCCGTCTTCATCGATGCGAAGGAGCTCCTCCGCCGCAGGAGGGACGACGTCGTCTCGGGCATCTCGCTCAACAGCAGCCGGAACGCGAGTCGGAGCGGGAGCGATGGCGAGCGCGAGGAGGGCGCTGGGGACGAGGGCGACGAGCGCGCGGGCGCGAGTCGCGCGCAGGAGGACGATGGAGGACTAGCCAGTGTGTCTGCTCTCGTTGTGGAGTTTGTGCTTTCTGTTGTGCTCCCGCCGCATGTTTCCCCTCTTCCTGCCCATTCAAACGCATCTTTTGTCCGTACTCGCCCTTCGCTACAGCTTGACCGTGAGCACCTCGTCCTCGCCGAACCGCTCGAGCCATGCCTTGATCCCGCCCGTCAAGACCGCCGCTCGGCTCTGCTCGTGCGGGATGCTCGCGGCGTCGAGCGCGTCCTGATACCACCCTGCGCAGCGCGGGCCGCGTCCGCTCGAGGACTGGCAGTGGAAGACGACGGTGCGGTAGCTGCGAGAGCGCGGAGTGAGTATTGTGCGGTGGAAGGGGGGGAGGAACGTACCGGGAGAGGATGGGAAGCAGCGAGGGAGCGTCGGGTAGAACGAGTGCGCTGGGAGGTTGACGGCGCCGCGGATGAAGCCGATCTGGACGTCGTGACGAAGTCAGCGCTGTGGATAAGTTAGAGTGCTGTGCACAGCGAGGAAGACGGCCCGCGGCAGGAGGTGGGGGTTGGAGGAGGGACGGCGAGGACGGACCTCGAAGTCGGTGCGGCGGACGTCCACGACAAGCACGTCCTCCTTCGCCGTGTTGGAGCTTGTCAAGCGAGTCTTGAGCTCGTCGACGGAGATGGCGGCGAGGGTGTTGTCGGCGAGGCTCGCCTTCGGCGCAGGGAACGCAGCGTGCCAGGGCGTTTCGGGAGCAGGAGCGGCGGCGGTTGTAGACATCGTGCGGTGTGACTGGAGGTGCGCGGCGACGAGACGAGCGCGATGGAGCCAGCTTGGCAAGCACGTTGATGCACGAGATCGCGGGGCCCCAGGGCAACCCGGGGGCCGGGACCGCGCCGTTTGCTGAAATGCTCGCCGCGCTTCATCGTGCCCAACTCGACCTTCTTCTGCCCTCCGCGTCTGCTCACTCTCCCCCGCGCTCTGCCATGACCGCACTGGCTGCACGCGACTCGCCCAGCTTGAGCGGCTCGCGCGCCACCAAGCAGGCCTCCTCCCGCTCTTCCTCCACCTCGTGCGACGCCCCTGGTTGCGATGCCCTTGCACCACCACCACCGCAGGGCACCATGTCCGCAATGCGTGCGTTCCCTTCCACCGTGGACCCTTCGTATCCGCTGACCACGTTGCCGCCCATAGAGCTCTTCCGCTCGCTCAGCTGGGGCGACCGTCTCCTAGCACCTTTAGTTCTCGCCGCCATGATCCTCGGCGTAGGGCTCGGCAATGCGATTCCACAAGAGCGACTGAATCGTGTATTCGACGCCGGCACGCCCGGGTCTGCTTCGTGGGAGGGCGTCTCCATCCGTGCGTTTCCTCCCGCTCTCCCCTTCCCACTGCGCTGACCTCTTCCGCCTGCAGCCCTCCTCGTCGGCCTGCTGGTCATGATCTGGCCGGCGATGAGCAAGGTGCAGTGGGAGAAGATGCCCATCCTGTTCAAGTCGCGCAACATCTACCTCCACCTGGGCATCTCGCTCGTCCTCAACTGGATCGTTGCGCCTTTCCTCATGGCGGCGTGCGCCTGGATCGCCTTACCCGAGGCGAGCATGGACCGCGAACGACGCGGAGTCCTCCTCGTCGGCGTCGGTGCGTCCCGCTCTGTCTACTCCGCTTGGCCTTCCTGACCACGATTATCCGCAGCGCGCTGCATCGCCATGGTCATGTGCGTCGAATCAGCGTCTATCGAGGTGGCGTAGGTTGACGTCTCACCACCCTCGCAGCATCTGGACCGGTATCGCGCAAGGTGACACCGACTACTGGTGCGCTTTCTCTCTCCTCGAGGCTCGCCCGACTCGCTAACCCTCCGTCGGCAGCGCCATCCTCGTCGTCTTCAACTCCGTACTCCAGATTGTCCTCTTCTCACCATACGCCATCCTCTTCTGCGACATCCTCGGCGTCCGCGCGGGCTCCGACCTCGGCCGGCTGGAACTCGCCTACTCGCAGGTCTCCAAAGCTGTCGGCATCGTGCGTCCTTTCTCACGCTTCCAGACCGTATGCTGATGATCGCCACTCTCGCAGTACCTCGGGATCCCCCTCGCGGCGGGTGCTATCACGCGCATCATCGCGCTCACGACGCTCAGCAAGGAGCGCCGCACCAAGTTCTTCGGCTACTTTGGCCTGCTCGGCATGGTCGGCTTGCTCTACGTCATCATTGTCCTGTTCATGAGCCAGGGTCGCGCCATCATCGACAACATCGGCACCGTCTTCCGCATCTGCGTCCCGTGCGTCTCGCTTTCCTCCCCTCCCCCTTCTTGTACAAGCGCTGACCGCCCGTCCGCAGGCTTCTCATGTACTTCACACTCGTTTGGACGGCGACGTTCCTCTCCTTCTGGAAGTTCTCCCAGTCGAGGTGGGGCGCGCACGCCGGCGGGTACGACAAGGCCGTCACGCAGGCCTTTACCGCCGGCTCAAACAACGTGCGTTCCTCCTGCGTTCCTCTTCATATTCCTTCGCTCGTCGCGCTGACAGATTCGCGCCTGTGCGTGCCCTCGCCCGCAGTTCGAGCTGGCCATCGCCGTCGCGACCGCCTCGTTCGGCACCGACGCGCCCGAAGCGCTCGCCGCGACGTGCGTCCACTCTCTCCTCGTTCCCACCCCTCTCTCCCATCCAGGCCCCGCCTCCTTCCCTCCACTCTCGTCGGGTCCGCTCACACGCCCGCCCGCTCCCTACCCTCGCAGGCTCGGCCCCCTCATCGAGGTCCCCGTCCTCCTCGTCCTCTCGTACGTCGCCCTCTACCTCCGCGACAAGATGTCGTGGGTCCCGGCGGCGGCGGCGGGGCCGCGAGGGGAGGACGGGCGGCTGTCCAGTGCGGAGAAGGGGGGCGCTGCGTGAGGAGGGAGGAGGGGGGTGTACATGCCGGTGGGGATGGGATCGAGTGCATTGGTTGCAGGTTTGCAGGCTGTGCTCCGGGGAGAGCTAGAAGTCCGGAGTTCTACCTTGTCGGGATGTCGCGAGTACTGGGCGGTAGAAAGAACGCCCCCTAAGAGTGCTCGAGCGGGGCGCCCTGCATGCTGAAAGCGCTTCTAACGGCTGTTACCCACTCAACGCACAACAGCCCGCTTCCGCACTTGATGGCTGCGCCTCGCGCTCGCTCGGCGAGGGCCTCTTCCTCGCCCTTCGTCGCTCACTGCACGCGCCTCGGAATGCAACCACTATTGGTCCTGTATCACCGCGACCGAGGTCTGCCCTCGCCTATACGGCGTCCCACAGCTCTGAACCCCCGTCGGGACATCGCACGACGCGCCGTCATTGATGTGAAGGGGAGCGGGAGGGTCGAGAGAGGGCGAAACGGCGAGGGAGCCGCGCAAGAGTTGGACGATGTCGTTGTCAGTGGAGGATGGAAGATGTAGGGAGGAGAGCGGGGCGGCGGCGGGGAGCGAAGGGGTGACGCGGCGTAGAGGAGGAGAGGGAGCGCCAGGCGGCTGCAGCGGCGGGGCATGCACGGCAGTGGCGAGCCCACGCGGCGCGGGTGACGGTCGGCCTGGCGGAGCGTGGCGCAGGGAGGGAGGCGGGAAGGCCACCGCTCGGCGTGGTTGCGGGCGGGTTTGGGAAGGTTGATCCGTCGAGGAGGAGGACGGAGGTGGGCGAGGACTGCGAGCGCACATGGACCAGGGTGAGCGCGCCTTCACACCAACTGACAAGCAGGAGGACGCACCTATTCTCGCTGCCTCTGTCGAGCTCCTCACGCCTGCCCTCCCGCTCCCGGTCCCGATCCACCAACGACCCTCCCCCGCGCGCCCCGTTCCTCCCTCTCGCGTGCCTCTGCCCTCTCCCTTTCGAGCAGCGCGTCCCCCGCCGCCGCCGGCGCTGTCGTGGAGGCAGCGGCAGAGAGCGAGTCGCGCTGTGCGATGAACGCCTGCAGGTCGTGCACGTCCGAGGGCTTGAGCGCGATGGCGGTCGGTGGGCGGCGGAGGGCCATCGGGGCTGTTTCGCGGGCGCTCGAGGGGCGGAGGGGCGGGAGGGGAGGGCGGAAGAGAGAGAGAGAGGAGGTTGGGTGATGAGGCCGAGAGGGAGCGTGGCGAGATGGGCAGGGCGAGATAGCGCAGGGGTCGACCAAAGACGCAGGAAGCAGGGCACTTCGCGCGCTCTCTCTTTGGCAGCAGAGGGTCAGGCGAGGAGAAGGCGAGCCTCGCGCGGAAGTGCGTCGCTCACACGCGCCAAGAGGACAAGGGGTATACCAGGGCGTTGCAACGTGAGGGGAAAGGAGCAGGGCTATGTAGAACGAACAAGAGGAGAAGAGGGGAAATAGATGCGAGTGTAAAGGGAATGTGAGAAATCAAGTCTCCTCCTCCTCCAGGAAAGCGCACCGCCCGCCGTGCCCTCCCGCCACCACCTGCGACGCCTACAAGCGAGCCCGCCTACGCCAGCATCATCCCGCCGGCGACGAGCCCCAGCGCAAGGACCGTCGCGCCGACCCTCCGCGCCTCGAAGCCCGCCGCACCGGCGTTGGTGAACGCGCTCGTCCCCTTGCTCTGCGTCGGGAACGGCTGCCCCGCGGCGGTAAGCTTGACGGTGACAATGTTGTTGACGTTGGCGGTGCTGCTCTCGCCCGGCGCGAGCGACACGTCGCTCGAGCGCGACGTCGAGTACGTCACGACCGGCTGCGTGATCGACGGGATCGGGACCGAGTAGGTCCGCGAGCTCGTCGAGGACGAGGACGAGCCGGCCGCGACGACGGGGACGACGGCCGAGGTCGACGACGTGAGGAGGTCCGACGTGCTGCTCGTCGCGACGACGGTGCCCGCGGCGGCGCAGTAGCCCGTCAGGTCTGCGGGCGCTTGGGTGTCAGCGTCTGCGCACAGGGACATAGAACGAACGCCAGGCGCGGGACGCACCAGTCGCAGCGGTCGAGGCGGTCGCGGCGTTGGCAGCATCGCCCTGGGTGGTCAGGTCGGTCGCGAGGCAGGACGAGCACGTCTGGAAGTTGGTGACAAAGGTCGCATCGCAGACGCAGGTCGAGTACGCTGCGTCGGCGGCGCCGGGGCATTGCTGCGGGCGTACATGCGAGTGAGCGCGAGGTCGCGATGGAACGGGAGTGGGGAGGGGACGCACGCCGAGGGCCGCGAGCCAGGCGGTGCACTGTGCGCTGCACTCGCCCGAGATGACGGTCGCGAGGGTCTGCTGCTCGGTGTCGACCTCTGCGGCAGTCTGGGCAGACGCGAGGCGGGTGAGGGCGAGGAGGGCGACGACGGACGACGCGAACGAGAGGCGGAGCATGGTGGATGGGTGGTGCAAGGGGGTGATCGGATGCGGCGAGTGCGATGCGCGGGTGCTCGTTGCTGCTCGTGGGCGGAGTCGGGAGAGGGAGGGACGGCGAGGGGGGGTCGGTGTCGAAGGAAGCTCGACCTGTGGATGAACGCGGGCGACGACGCGGCCGGGAGAGCGGCGCAGGTCAGTCTAGGGTCCCTGTGGGTGTTCTGTGCGGGTGCAGGTGCGCGTCCACTCTTCGGCTGCGGTCCTGCGCGCGAGAGACGCGCGACTTGGCGAGGGGGAGCGGGCGGGGTGCGTCTGCGACGACGACGGCACGTGGGCGGGCGCGGGCTGGACAGAGAGACTCACAAGAGCCGGGAGAGTGCAGGCAGGAGGAGACTGCGCAGACTGGAGCGAGCGAGGACGAGAGCGTGATCCCAAGCCTCGACCCGCGCGCGCTGCCCGCAACCGCCGTCCCTCCACCGCGTCCAAGTGCAGCGCTGACTGTACCATAGTACGTGTGAATGCGTAGTACTGCATCGGCGCGAGCCAGCACTGCATTATGGGCAAGTTTGACAAAGTCAAGTCGCGTCTCCGCCAGCGCGCGTTGCTCCTCCGCCGTCCGCGTCTTGCTGCTCCTCGGGAAGAACTGCTGCACGCGCCGACCGACTAACAGGACCAGCTCACGTGCACCCAGCCGCGCACTAGCTCCTCCTCGCCGCAACCACCCCGCCCTCCTCGTCGTCGCGCGGATGCACGTCGTCAAGCCGGCGTGGGTCGCGCACCCGGACGAGACGCGCCCGTCCAAGCCCGCCCTGACCATCTTCACCCTCGACGTCCACCCGGACAACTCACGGCTCGCGACCGGAGGGCTCGACTCGCTCGTCCGCATCTGGTCCACCGTCCCGATCCTCCACCCGCAGGCAGAGAACGATGACCGCTGCCCAAAGCTCCTCTCCACCCTCTCGGCCCACACCGGTGCGTCTGCGCACCGAGCCCTTTCCCGGCGCTCGGCGCGCTCCTCCCCACCTCCCTTCTCTCGTACTGACCGCGCTGCTTCACCCCGCAGGCGTCGTCATGTCGGTCCGCTGGAACAATGCAGGCTCGTTCCTCGCCTCGGGCTCGGACGACCGCGTCGTCATGATCTGGGCCCACGAGGGGTTCGTCGCTCTCCCTCTCTTCAGGCGTTGTCCACTCCCGCTCACCTCACCCATCCGTGCATGCGCAGCGGAGGCGGCGGCAAAGTCTGGGGGACCGAGACGACCAACGTCGAGAACTGGAAGGCGGTGAGGCGCCTCGTCGGTCACAACTCCGGTGCGCCCTCCTCGTTTACTCCCCTCCGCTCCTCCGCTCTTACGCTGACGCCGAAGCGCCCCGCAGACGTTGCTGGTGTGGCATGGAGTCCTGACGACGCGTACTGCGCCTCCGTCGGCCTCGACAACGTCGTCCTCATCTGGTCGGGCCAGACCTTCGGTGCGTTCTCGCCGTCCGCTACCCGCGAGAGGGCCGCTTACGCTCCCCCCCGCAGAGCTCGTCCGTAAGCTCGACGGGCACCAGGGCTTCGTCAAGGGCCTCATTTGACCCCGTCGGGCAGTACCTCGCGACGCAGGCCGACGACAACTCGCTGAAGGTCTGGCGCACCACCGATTGGCAGCTCCAGGCCGACATCCGCGAGCCGTTCGAAGACGCGCCCAAGGCGACCGTCATCCGCCCGACGTGGTCGCCCGATGGCGCCTACATCGTCACGCCCAACTCGATGAACGGGCCCGTCTTCTGCGCCGCCGTCATCGACCGCACCAGCTGGAAGAGCCCCGCATCCCTCATCGGCCACCAGGACATCGTCCAGGCCGCGGCGTACTGCCCGCTCGTCTTCCTCCGCGACGCGACCCAGCCGCCGAGCGTCGCCAACATCTGCTCGCTCCTCGCGCTCTGCGCGCAGGGCACCATCTCGCTCTGGTTCACCGACATCTCGCAGCCGTTCGCCGTCGTCGCCGACCTCTTTGACCGCGACGTCCTCGACCTCTCGTGGTCGCGCGACGGGACCCAGCTCTGGGCCTCGTCCTCGGACGGGCAGGTCGCCGTCCTCCAGTTCGAGCTCGGCGAGTTTGCCCCCGTCGCCCCGAAGGAGACCACCGCCGCGCTGCACGCCTTGTACGGGTACGTCCCGCGCGCGCGCCCCGCCCTCTCGGCCGCATCGTCGCTCCAGCTCGGCCGCCCCGCCACCCCCAACCCGGGCGAGGGCACCCTCACCCAGCCAAAGCAGCTCGTCGCGCGCAAGGGGCCCGGCGCCAAGCGCCCGCGCGTCGTCCAGCCCGTCGTCGCGCAGCCTGTCCCTGCGCCTGCGGCGGCCGCGGCGCCGGGCAACCCGTTCGCCAGTGCGCCGACCTTCCCGGGGCAGGCGCCGCCGCTCGCACTCAACGCCTTTGCGAGCACCTCGGCGCAGCCGTACGCGCCTGCGCCCGCCGCCGCGCCGCAGCAGTTCGTCCAGCCGCCAGCGTTTGGCGCCCCCGCCCCCGCGCCCGCCCCGCAGGTCGTCAACGACCTCTCCGGCGCGCGCAAGCGCAAGGCGTCGCACGCGCCCGCGGCCGAGCACTACCCGCAGCCGTACCCGTACCCGTACCCGTACCCGCCCCCGCACGCCCACGCCGAGGGACCCGCCCCCGCGGCACCGCCGCCGCAGGTGCCCGGGTATGGGAGCGCGCCGCGCGTCTCGGCGGCGGAGTACCGCCTCCGGGGGCACACGCTTGGCCCTGCCCCGGGCACGCCGCGCGGGGACGCCGTCCCCGAGGGGGAGCTGCGCGAGCTCGTCCCCGCGTACGCGCTCTACGACCGCGAGGTCACCTTCCGCGTGTCGAACCGCGCCGGGACGGACGAGGGCCGCAGGCGCGCGCTCGCCGTCCCCGCTGTGGTCAGCTATGGGAGACTCGGCGTCGAGGACGAGGCGAAGGATGTGTTCGAGTGGCGGAACTTTGCCGACGGCGCGCGTGCGTTCCCCTCTTTCCTCTTCCCGTCCTGAGCGCGCTGACGAAGAGGAGCGTGCAGGCAAAGGAGAGAGCGAGGTCACCGTCACGACGGCCAAGAAGGCGCTCTGGATCGACTACCTTCCCAAGTACATCGTCGCCGCGGCGGGCAGCCCGGTGTTTACCGCTGTCTGCCTCGAGGACGGCAGCTTGGTCGCGTGGAGCCCGGCGGGGCGGAGGTGCGCTTTCACTCTCTCACACATTTCCTCTCGTCGCGGAAGCGTGCTCACCTGGAACGGATCCGCGCCCGCAGGCTCATCCCGACGCTCGTCCTCGACGCGCCGTGCGCATTCCTCGTCGCCGAAGGCCCGTACCTCCTCGCGCTCACCGCGCTCGGCACCCTCGCCGTGTGGAACCTCTCGCCCTCGATCCCGAAGCCGCGCTCAATCTACCCTCCGCTCAACATCTCGGCGCTGCTCGCATCGTCCGCGACGCGCCGCGAACCCTTCCCGAGCATCACGACGAGCGCGCTCCTCCCCAATGGGACGCCGCTCGTCGCCCTCTCGACGGGCGCGACCTTCAGCTACGACGCAGACCTCGCGAGCTGGACGCGCGTCTGCGAGCCGTGGTGGGCGCGCAGCGACGTCTGGGAGGGGAGGCGCGGCCGCCATGCTGCCGCGAGCCATGGCGGCAGGGGCATCGTCAAGAACATCGAGGGCGCCGTCAACGAGATTGTTGTTGACGAGCAGGCGCGGAGGGAGCGCGACGGCGGCGCTGCAGACGATTTGAGCGACGAGGAGAGCGACGCTGACGGCGCCACAGCGGCAAAGGGCGGCGACGTCGAGATGAACGGTGCTGCGGAGAAGGGCAAGGGCAAGGCTTCTGCTGCAGTGGACGACGAGGGCGGCGACGAGCTCGCAACGCCCGTCCCCGCGGCGGGCAAGAAGCGCCCGACGCCGCAAGGCGCGCCGGCATCGCCGAGCGGCGACAGCGACGACTTCCGGATCGCGGTCGCTCGCGCACCTCGAGACGCGCCTCGCCGCCGCTGCGGCGCTCGACTCGCCGAGCGAGTACCGCCTCTTCCTCGTCCAGTACGCGAAGAAGCTCGCCGATGAGGGGCTCCGGAGCAAGGCCGAGGAGCTCATCCGCGAGCTGCTCGGGCCGATCTACCAGTGCGTTTCGCCTTCTCTTGCTCGTCGCGGACGGGCTGACCCCGCCTCGCCCGCCCGCCTGCAGCAAACCCGGAAAGAAGGAGGAGGACGAGTGGAGCGCGACCGTGCTCGGCCTCGCCAAGCGTGACCTCCTGCGCGACGTCCTCCGCGAGCTGGGTGCGTCCGCTTCGCGCGCCGTTTTGCTCTTCAGTTCGCACTCCCGTTCGCACGCTCACTCGCCGCACCGCCCGCAGCCAAGCAGCGCGTCACGGCGCCGCTCGCGGCCGAGTACCAGGAGATCCTCAAGAAGATCTCGGCGGCTTGAGGAGGAGGAGGTGAAGGCCCGCTTGTTGTAGCATCCTCTCTCGCGATACCCGCATGCACACTCGCAACGATACTCGCGATGATTCCGTTTGCACGCCTGTCTACGTCTACGTGAGCGCGACGCCGCGGAGGAACGCGAGCGTGCCGAGGTTGTAGTGCGTGAGGTCGATCAGCCGCTCGGCCTCCTCGGTCTGCTCAGCCTGGATCGCCTCGAGCGCGGGGCGCAGCTCGGGGTTCGCGACGAGGACGTCGCCGTGCACGCGGAGGAAGACGGCGAGGAACGCCTGGCACGCCTCGAAGTCGCGGTGCGACCGCAGGCGCTGCAGCAGCGCGTGCAGGAAGCCCTCGAGGTGCGCGATCGACGCCAGCGAGCGGATCTCGAGGTCCACGCCCGACGGCGACAGCGCCTTGAGGAACTCGAAGAAGCCCTGGTCTGCGGGCGGGAGGCGAGTGAGCTCTCAGCGCAGCTGAAGGGGGAGGAGGCGAACGCACAGCTGCCGTCCTTTGCCTCCGCCATCATGCGCCGCACAAACTCGGTCTCGATGCTCGCGCCCATCGCAAAGTCGAGCTTGCGCTTTGCGGGCGCGTCGCCGCCCTTGTCGCCCTTGTCGCCCGCACCGACGCCAAAGTCGAAGCGGGTCTCGACGCCGGGGAGGGTCGGAGGAAGAAGGGCGCATGCTCGGGCGCCTTGGGCGCCTCCTTCGGCTTGTTGCGCGCCTTGATCGTCTCGAGGTTGAGGAGCGTCGTCCACCGCGAGCGCGGCATGAGCGACAGCGTGAGGAGCGAGTCGGCGAGCTGCTCGGGCGTCGTGTGCGGCTGGATGTCCTCCCACTTGCTCGGGGCGGTGAGGGCGGAGAGCGCTGTGGGGGAGCGGGTCAGCGCATGCTCACCCGGCGAAGGAACGAAACGCACAGGCATCGGCATCGACACCCTGCACCGTCGGGAGCGCAACATCCTGCAGCGTCTCCTCCTCGACGAACGAGAGCAGCGATACGTCCGAGAACTGCGCGCGGTTCGCCCAGAGGTAGATCCCGACGCTGTCGACGTGCGTCGATGCGAGGAAGTCGCCCGTCGGCGAGAACGACACGCTCGTCGCAACCGTCTTGGTGCGGAACGCGTCGATGAGCTGCCCCGTCGGGACGTCAAACGTTCGGATCACCGAGTCCTGCGACGTCGTGATGACCCAGCGCGAGTCGGGCGAGAAGGCCTGCGGGGAGGAGCGGGTCAGGCGGGTCGCGGCGGAAGGGGAAGGGCCGGCACGCACGATGTCAAGAATCCGTCCTCGCGGCCCGACGAGCTCACGGACGACTCGCCGCGTCTCGATGTCGACGATGCGGACGACGAGGTCGTCACACACGACCGCGAGAAGTCCGTTGTCACGCTGCAGGAGGATGGAGGTGACGGAGGCCTTGAGCGTGAGCGTCGAGACGAGCCGCATTGTCTGGAAGTCGAAGAACTGGGGGTGGCGAGTGTCAGCGGGGTTGACGAGGCGTAGATAAGCGGGGACGCACGTGAAGCGCGCCCTTGAGCGTAGAGACGACGACGACCCGGTTGAGGGCATCCACCGAAACGCCCGTGACGTGCCGCCCGCGGACGTCTGTCACGCCCGCGTTCGGGACCTTGAACGCCTTGCGCTTGATGCCCGACTGCATGTTGAACAGCTGGACGTCGCCCGCTTGCGAGCCGACCAGGCCAAAGTTGCCGCACGCCGTCACGCACGAGACGGTCGCCTTGCCCTCGGTCGCGAACGTGAACTTGCCCGCGCGCTTGTTCTCGACGCTCCAAGACCGCCCGAGCGACTCGTCCGCCGAGACGGAAACGACGTCGTCCCACTCGCGCGAGCGCGCCGTGGAGTAGGCGA
Source organism: Rhodotorula kratochvilovae (assembly GCA_019926025.1). Taxonomy (NCBI): domain Eukaryota; kingdom Fungi; phylum Basidiomycota; class Microbotryomycetes; order Sporidiobolales; family Sporidiobolaceae; genus Rhodotorula; species Rhodotorula kratochvilovae. Next base: position 23,370 of record JAHSUG010000003.1, on the reverse strand, counting down.
TCGAGGTGATGAGCGGGAGCTTGAGCGATGAGGGGCGGACGTCGAGGCGGGTCGCCTTGCGGGCGATGGAGCCTGCGGGAGCGTCGGTCAGAGCACGGATGAACGAGACGGAGGAGAGAAGCGCACCCTGCGAGAGCTCAAAGCCGCGCGAGTCGCGCACTACGCTCGTGTACCGAAGCGAGCGGTCTGCGCCCGCCGTCAAGAGCGACTTGCCGTCATCGCCGTAGTAGCGGACAAAGTGCGGCGGGGCGTGGTGGCCAGAGCGCTGCTTGAGGAGGCGAGGAGCGGAGGTGGGCGTGTCGAGGAGCCATTGCTGAGGGCGGGGGAGCGGGTCAGTCTTCGCGCAAAGGGGAGGAACGAGAGCAGCGCACCTTGAGCGAGTTGTCCCCGCCACTCGTGACCATCAACGGCTGCCCCGGTACCCACTCGAGCCCACCGACGGGACCCTCGTGCGCGTTCCGCACGAGGTGCAGCAGGCGCATCTGATTCGCGAGGTCGAACAGCGCGATGTGGCCCGACGTCGACGCGACCGACAGGGTCTGCGCCTCGTCGTCCGTGCGGAACGCAACGCCCGCGACCTCGCCTGCGCCCTCGCCCTCGAGGCGCACCTTGCCCAGCACCTCGCTGAGCCGGACATCGAAGAGGATGCAGGCGCCGTTCGCGAGGCCGACGCCCAGGACGTCGATCGCGGGCGACTGCGCGAGGGCGGTAACGGGGGAGGGGGAGGCAGAGCCGGCGAGGGAGGAAGCGGGGAAGGTATGGATGCACGAGCTGCGGGCGGTGGCGGAGGTGAGCGCAGTTTCGAGAGCGGCAGGAGAGCTCGTACGCACCCTGTCCGCACATTCCAGACAGCCAACTCGCCCTCCTTGCTCCCGACGACAATCTTGTTGAGGTAGCTCGCCGGGTGCACGATCTTGGTCGCAGTGAAGCCAGTCGGGAACTCGAGCGTCGCGTACGGCGTCACCGCGCCGTCGTCCTCGTCGTCGTCCTCCGTCTCGCTGCCGCGCTCCTCCCCCTCGTCGGCGTCGGCCGCCTTGCCGTTCCCGTTCGCGGCGAGCGGGTCCTGCGACGCGGGCTTGACGTACGGCGGGACGTCCCAGACGTACATCCGCTTGCCGGTGGAGGAGAGCGCGATGAGGGTGTTGCCAAAGAGGAGGAGGTTGCCGAGCGACTCGGGCTGCGACGAGAGGTCCTCATCGTCGTCGTCCGAGTCGGAGGAGTCGCTCGAGGACGATGCGCTCGAGCTCGAGGCCGAGGAGGACGACGACGAGGACGAGCTCGAATCGCTGTCGCTGTCGTACGACGGCGCAGGGCCAACGACGAAGCGGCCGACCTCCTTGCCGCGAACGTAGCGGCCGACAAAGTCCCCTGCGGCGGCGAAGACGCTCTCGTTCAGGACGGCGAGGCTGGCGATCTCCTTGCCCATGTCGGGGCCTGTGTGTGCATGGGTATCAGCCTGCCCCGTACAGCAGGAAGCGCAGGAGAGGGACGCACCGACGAAGAGGAGCCGCATGCTCTGGCCATCCCACATGGCCCACGAGCGCCCGAGGCTCGTTATCAGGATCAGCGCCGGCTGCTGGAGGTACTTGCTCGACCGGCTCTGGAGCACGAACGGCGCGCGCGTGCTGACGTGCCCGAGCGACCGGAACGGCGCGAACAGCGACTCGCGCGGAGGAGGAGCGGAGCAGCGGCGGGCGCAGCGCTGGGCTGGACGCGGGCGCGCTTGGCGGGTCTGCTTGTGCTTGCCATCGTCCCTTATCTCGTAGCAGGCAAGGGAGCGCTGTGGTGCGGGCGAGGCGAGCGGGCGGCGGAGCTCGAGCTCGAGTCGCTTCGTCCAGATCGCAACAACTGCACGTGCAGCGAGAACGGCAACCTGCAACTACTCGTACAGCTAACTACACACGGAGCCCGCTAAGGATGTACTGCAAGGAAAGAGGCGGTGGTGCGTGCCGGCTCAGTCGCCCATCGGAGACCTGCGGCAGGACGAGAGTGTGTGAGCATCGCTACTCCGACAGCAGCAGGCCAAGTCGCCATCAAGGGGAGCGACACGAGGCCGAGCGCGGAGTGGGAAGCGCGCGACGCACCCGTTCGAGTCGTCGCCGATCCCGTCGAGGAGCGAGTAGCTCTTCTGCAGCACGCACTCGCCGCCGTTCTCGAGGTCGATCGCGTACGAGTAGAACACGCCCTCGGACGTGACGACCATCACCTGCGGCGAGGAGCTGCCCGTTCTCTCCTAGGTCAGCCTCGTCGGGGTGAAGAAGGAGAGCGGAGACGCACCCCGAGAGCGCGACGACGCTCTTGACGCCCGAGGTCGGCACCTTGAGGTACGCAAAGTCGCGCTGCGGGTCCCACATCCCCGTCACGGCGCCGGGAGAAACCCGCCGACCGAGCCCGCGAGGTTCCGCCCGAGCGAGGCGCGTGCGCCGGAGGGTGCCGCTGCGGGAGGGCAAGAGCGGGTCAGCACGCGAGCAAGCTGAACGCACCCGCCCTGTCCGGTCGCGAAGGCTGAAGAGAGCAAGGAGAGAACGCGCAGCGACGCACCCGACACCGCCCTGATTCGCGCTCCGCTTGCTGTCAATGACCGCGTCGTACGCGCCCGCGCCATCGCCGTTCCTCGCGCCGCTCCCCGGGCTCCCGAACCGGTCCTGCTCCTCCCAGTCGGGCGCGCCGGCGCCCGCCGCCGCAGCGCCCTTGCCCTTCGCGCCGCCGCCGCCGCCCAAGACGAGCTTGAAGATGTGGACCGTCTCCGTGTCCGAGCTGACGCAGAGGAGCGTGCTGGCGGCGTTGAACGCGATGCTGAAGATCCTGGCGGGGTAGCTCCCACGGCGGAACTCGTGCACCTTGTCCCCGTTCGGGACGCTGAACACGCGGATCACGGTCCCCTTGTCGCTCGCGGTCGCGAGGAGCGTCCCCGTGCTGTTGAGCGCGACGTGCGCCACGGGCGCCTTGTGCGCCTGGATGATGTTGGTCACCGAGAGCGAGACCGAGTCGAACAGGAGGACGTCGCCGACGAGTTGCTCGCCGCGCTGGACGAGGCAGGCGGCGTGGTCGAAAACGGCGTTGCGGGAGAGGAGCGGGGACGGGTAGGCGAGGTAGCTGTTTTCGGACGAAGGCGAGAGCGCGCAGATGGCTGCGAGCGAGCGGGTCAGTCAGCTCTTTGTTCGTTCGGCGCGAAGGAGGTGCGCACCCTGCGGGTTCGGGCTCGTCTCGATCTCGTGCAGGAGCTTCATATTGCTGATGTCGTAGACGTAGATGCGCTCCTCGAGGACGACGACGAGCCGTCGCCGGTTCAGCTTGACCGCGAGAATCGTTGTCGGAAACGTGAGCTCGCAGATCGTCGATTGCCGCTGCGTGCGTGCGAGTCAGCTTGGGTGCGGGAGGGGTGTCGGCGCGAGGCCCACCTTGGTGTTGACGATCTGCAGCCGGCGGGTGCTCGACGCTGGCCGGTCTCCCGCGCCGACGAGCGCGACGAGCGACGTGCAGAAGAGCATCTCGACGATCGACGTGGCGCCATCGCCTGCGCGCGTGCGAGATATTGATCAGTTCAGGCTGTCGATTGCGGCGCAGCCGAGAAGAGCAGCTGCGTCGGCTTGCTCCGCAGAGCAGCCCGCGCAGCTCTTCGCCGCCCACGCGCGCGAAGGGAGGGCAACGCACTGCGGCCGTAGACCTTGCCAAAGGGGTCGCAGTTGGTGATGGTGTAGCCCTTGCGGGTGCCGGTGGCGATGCAGGTCGAGTCCTGGTTGAAGCTGACGCTGAGGAGGTCGGGGTTGCTCCGGATCCCGCCGCGGGCGGCGCTGCGGGAGCTCGTCATCCTGCGGGCGTTTCGTGTGGTCAGCGGATGAGCTTCGAGGGGGGATGGGCGGGTTGCGAGGTGTCGACCGGAGCAGGCGGGGCCGCTCGGGCGGGAAGGGCGCCGTCCCAGCGGGAGGTGCGGGGGCGCGGCTTCAGTCCGATGAGGCGCAGTCGTACAACAGAGAGTCGAGGTGCTCCACGCGGCCCGCAGCGCCTGTCTCGCGTGCGCCCGCCGTCGTCGCCGCCCGGCCCCCTCGCCGTCACGCCGCTCAGCTCACGGCACGGCGAGGCTTGCGCGCCCGCTTGCAGGCCTGATGAAGCCTGGCTCGTCGATCCATGGACGCAACACATTGCTCCATAGCCTGCGTCGAGCTGGCGGTGGTGCACGCGGCGCGTAGTGGGGGAGGACGCACTCGAGGGGAAGGCGGCGACGGGTGGGTCGGGCAGATGGAGAGGCGGTGTGTGTGGGCTTGACGAGTTGACTGAGCACGTGCACGCTTCTCCTCGAGCGATGAGGGCGGACACGTCGGGGCCAAGCTGCGACGACGAGCCGGTTCGCCTTCTCGTCCCACCTCGACACGCTCAGCTGGACTCTCTGCTTCGTGCACAGCTTCAGATTGCGTCTGTACACCTACTGCGTCCTGCCGAAGCAACATCCACGGCGTGAGGCCATGTCCTCGTCTCCTCCTCGCGCCTCGCCCTGCTCGCCTCTCTCGCGTCTCCCGCAAGCTCGCTGTTCGCTCAGGTCCCGCTGTTCCAACGCATGAGCCATCGCGGTTCTCGCCGCACGGACTCGCACCTGTTGGAGGGCTTACCCACCGACTTGCCCTCCCAGCACGCCCGCCTTGGCTGGCCTCGCTACGTGCACTCCATCTCGAGCTTCCCCGCCACGGTCTGGAGTCGTGCAGAACCTACTGCGGCTTCTACCAGATGGTCAAATCAGCTCGGCTGCGTCCGACTGTCTCGCGGCCAGCCGCCCCGCAACAGCCTTCCGTCTCTTCCCGCTGTCACTGCTGACCATCCCGTCTCGCGGTTCTCCCTGTGAATAAAGCTGATCCTATCTGCATGCTTGCGTAGCGCCTAACGCTATGCATGACAGCCGTTGCTCGTACGCGACAGAAACCGAGAACCGTGGCACACGCTCTCGCCCGCCCTTCGCTTCCGCCCTTCCTTGCTCATCCAAACCTCCACCGAGCATCTTCTTCCACGCTAGTCGTGAAGTGTGACACGTACTCGACTCCGTCCTCCGTCCTACATGAGGCCATGACCGAGCAGACGAGCGAAGGCCGTGAGAGGACTCGAGACGCGCCTGGAACTAGCCGGAACGCTTTCTTCCCTGTTCGGCCCGCGCGCGCTGCTCTCCGAGTTCCATCCTGAAGCTGTACGGAAAGCTCGACTCGCGCACGAGAGCGAGAGTGCAGAGCGCGTTCCCCACCTCGACTCCGACCCGGATCTCTCTCTCTCGCTCTTCCCACGTCACGCCGCTGCTCCGTTAGAGCCCGCTCCGCTCGCACGATGAGCTTCCCGGGGCAGATCCACCACCCACACCCCGCCAACCTGGGCCTCCCGCCAAACGCGCACCTCGTCGCGCGCTCCAACCCGGACGACCCTCAGCAGCCGTACCTCCCACCCGGGCTTGAGCTCGTCCAGGCGCACTGGTTTGTCAGGCATGGAGAACGGGCACGTGCGTTCCTGCTTCCCTGCCTCTGTGACTCTGGGCGTATCGGGGCGCGCTCGTGTCGAGGCGGGTGATGAGACCGGCTCGACCGGCTCAGCGGCGTGGACTCTTCTGGAGGCGGAGGGGCGAGGGCGAGGGCATGTGAGCGCCCTGTATGGCGGTGAAGCGACCCGCGAGCTCATCGCTGCTGTCCGTCACATGCGCCTTCCTTCGAGCACCTCCTCCTCGCGCACCTCCCCCTCGACGCCTCAAGGAGCCGCACGCTGACCCTCCCTCTCCCGCGTCGCAGCCGTCCGACAGCGCCTCGCCGGCGTAGGCGACATCCCCGCCGTCTTCCCCCTCTGCGCCGTCGGCCGCGAGTTCCGCACCGCCGTCCTCTCGCTCGGGGGCGCCGCGCCCGCCTCTCCCGGCGCGACCGTCCCGCCGCATCCAGCGCAGGGCGCACAGCAAGAGACGTCGATGGAGCTGCGGCGGCTGACGGAGGATGTGGGCGACAGCGCAAGGGGTTACGCCGGCGGGTTGGCAGACTGGTGCGCTCACTCATCTCGCTCTTGGCACTTTGAGCTCCTGCTGACGCATACGACGCGCACAGTTACTGGGGCGAGCTCACCGACCTCGGCCGCCGCTCGACGCTCTCCCTCGGCGCCGCCCTCCGCGCGCTCTACGTCCCGCTCGGCTTCCTCCCCCCGACGCTCTCCTCCGAGACCGCCGAGCAGGTCTCGTTCCGCTCGACCAACATGCCCCGCACGATCGAGTCGCTCCACCAGGTCGTCGAGGGTCTGTGGCCCGCCTCGGCGCGCGAGAACGGCCTCAAGGTCGACTTTCGCCTCCGCGGGTGGATGCACGAGGACCTCTACCCGAACACGAGCTGCAGGTGCGTCGCTCCTTCTCTCAGTCGCGGTGTTGGTGTCGCGAGAATGGCGTTGCGCGCAAGCTGCGGGTCCTTCAGTCGCCGCCTCGCGAAGTGGCAATTCCTCTTCCTTTGCGCTGACGCTCCGCTCGTCCGTTTGCAGGCGGCTCCGCCAGCTCGACCTCGCGTCGATCGCCACCGCCGCCAAGACGCACAACCCGTCGCTTGCGGTGCTCGACCCGGCTCTTGAGCCGATTCTTGACGGGTGCGTCTCGCCTGCCTCGCTTCTCGCGCGCGCATCCGCCGGCCTTTCCCCTGCTTTTCGTCGAAAGACTGAAGCGACGTTCGGAATACCGTCCCTGCACATGCACTCTCGCCTCTGCAGCCCCATGGCGTCCTCGCTCGCGCTCCCACTGACCCTCCCTCCCTGCCTCCCGCCCGCAGCCCGCTCCGCATCGAGTCTGCTCCGCGCGCGAGCGGCGTCCTCGACACCGTGTTCGTCTGCAGGGCGCACGGAATCAAGGTCCCGCCCGAGCTTGAAGACCCGAAGACGCTACGCACGCTTGAGGACGCGATCGTGCACGAATGGTGCGTCCGCATCCATGCTCCTCCTGCTTCTTTCACTGTGCTGACGCTCTCCGCGCGCAGGTTCGACGGGTACAGCAACCTCGAGTACCGCCGCCTCGCGATGGGCCGCCTCCTCGGCTCGCTGCGGCAAACGCTCGATGCGAAGCGGCAAGACCCGCTCGAGGAGCGCGAGAAGACGCGCCTGCACGTCTATGCGTGCCACGACACGAGCGTTGCGGGCATCCTGTGCGCCGCTTTCGCTCCTCCTGGTTGTGCTGCGGGCTGACGAGCCTCCTGCGAGCAGGAACGCCCTCGACGCATTCGACAAGCGCTGGCCGCCGTTCACCTCGCACCTCGCCGTCGGTGCGCCCTTGTCCTCTCCTTGGGCATGTTTGAGTCGTGTTGCTGACCGCTCCGCGCGCCCGCAGAGCTCCTCCGCGCACCCGGACCCGCACCCGCGCCGTCCTTCCTCTCGCGCGTCCTCCCGTCCTTTCTCGGGCCTGCTCCTCCCCAGCGCAGCACTACGTCCGCCTGCGGTACAACGCGCTCCCCCTGCGTCTGCCCGGGTGCCTGGCCAATGGGAACCACCTCCCGGGCACAAAGGGCGAGGTGTGCACGTTCGAGGCGTTTGCGGATGCGGTGGGGAAGGTCGAGTGCAGCAACAAGGAGTGGAGGGAGTGGTGCGGAAGCAAGGTGGAGTAGAGCTTCGCGAGGTAGAGCTTAGAAGCGGGCTGGATGCTGTTGTGCGTGTGCGACGGGCGAGGGCGAGTTGCAGCAGGATTGAGGGTTTGAGCAGCACGCAGGAGAGCACGCAGCGACGTGGCAGAGTAGGAGAGCACGAGGGGGAAGGACAAGGCACAGTGGAGAAAGCGCGTTTTGCGAGGGAAGCGAGGAAGCGAGAGGAGGGTGGGTTTCGACAAGAGGCGGTGGGCGGGGTGAAGGGCAAGACGGGCACGGTGAGGGAAGGTAGTAAGGCTGAGGTCAAATGTGCGCTGCTTTGAGCTCGAGGAGTTTGTGAGATTACCTCGGCGCACGGCGAGGAAGCACGTCCATTTCCGACGAGACTGCGTGGCTGAGTGCGTTGAGAGGGGAGCTCCCTGCGCTTCCAAATCTCCTGCGCATTATATCTGTCGCTCTTGATGTCTCTCGATGGTAAAGGAAAGAGCCTTGGCTGAGAGAACCTGCCGTAAGAGACGAGAGAGGGGCAGCGAGCAGTCTGGTGGGTGGAAGAGCGTGCTCTCCCGGAGCAATTGCAGAGCAGGAACGCTCAACAGCTGGCTCAACTAGCTGTGAGGCTTAGCAGATGCGAGAGGCTGCTCGGTGCAGGGACCCCCACTTCAACTTGCGCGTGCAGAAGGGTCTCGTTCCCGCCGCTCACCTCGCTTGCCTCGCACCCCTCTGGGCGGGCGGAGAGCTCACGGGCTGTCTCTCTCGGTGCGTGGGACTCGCTCGTGCTGGTCCCCGCCCGTCTCCACAGCCGCTGACGCTGTCCTCGCCCTCGCCCTCCTCATCACCTCCTGTCACGGTCGCGTTTCTCGCCGCTCTCGCCCGCCACAGCCCCTCGCAGGGCGCGCCGCAGGGTCACGGCGTCGCTGAGGTCCGTCTACCTGTGCTCGACGAGGCTATTTAGCCAGTGCGTCCCTCTCTCTCGTGCTCGCTCCCGCTCTCGCACTGACCCCTCCACTTCGGGTCGCTCACCAGCGCCCTCAACCAGCACCTCCTTCACTCCGCCTCTGCAGACGCCTCGTAGACGTCCTGCCGGAGTGCCGCGTTAGGTTGCGTCGAGTTAAGTTAGGAGTTGCCGATGAAGGGTTGACGCTGTCGTTCGGCGGAGAGGGTTGAAGAGGCACGGGTCGAGGCACTCGACCTCCTTGTTGAGGAGCGGCGCCTGCCGCCGAAGGCGGCTGCGTGAGTCGCCCGTGCCCTTGAGCGTGTAGCCCGAATGCCGCGACTCGAGGCATGAGGCCGGGGCAGGCACGGGTCGTCGACGAGGACGACCAGGTGCTCCGACCCGAGCCTCTCCGTCGCCGGGGAGATGGTCCTGTCCGCGGCGCGGACATGCTTCTTGATCTCTGATCGACATAGCGATTCCGCGCCTGATTCGTCCCAAACCAGGCAGGTCGTGCGAAGACGGGTGCCGGACGTCCTTGCCGCTGAGGAGCCGCAGCTTGACCTCGAGAAGGTTGTCGGCGTGCTTGACCTGCTCCGTGTCGGACGGCTCGAACGCAATCTGCGTCGATGCGCCGCCCATATCGAGGAAGCCGTACGTCGAGCTGTGCTTGCGGTTCTCGCCGACGGCCGTGTGCTCGTGCTTGTCAAAGCCGTCCATGAGGTAGTTGACGGCGATCCAGCCGTAGAGGCCCTCCTCCTCGCCCGTGATGACGCGGACCTGGTCGGCGCAGTCGGGGAGATGGAAGGGAAAGGTGCGGAGGTACGAGCACGTCTCGGCGAGGACGGCCTCGCGCTGGTCGGGCGGGAGGAGGCGCATGCCCGCCGTCGCGAGGAGGTAGATCGGCGTCGACGGAAGCTGATCAGGCGGGATGATCGACGCGGCATGTTCGATGAGCGGGCGGAGGTACTCGGCGACGCCGTTCGGGTTCGTCCCCAGCGTCGAGATGCCTGCAGAAGCGTCTCGTCAGCCAGGCCGCCTCTCCTTTCACACAGTTGTTTACGCACCGGGCTCGACCTTGAGGTGCCACCCGTCGCCCTCCTCGACGCCCTTCTCGACCTTGTTGAGGACGTCGACGCTCTTGCCCTGCGCCTTGCGGTCGTGGCGCGCAATCTCGGGGTCGATCCAGCTGTAGACCTGGATGCGAGAGCCGCTGCTGCCGGCGTCGATGACGACGCCGAACTTGCGCCCTTGCGTCCATGGCGGCGGGCGCGGCGGCATGAAGCGTGCGGCGGAGGGAGCGCAGGGTTCGTGCCGGGAGAGCGAGGGGGATACAGGCGGGAGCTGCGGTAAGACTGTCAGTAGTGTCACTTGTAGTGCCCCGCACGCCTGCCCTGTCCCTCGAGCCCAGCCGCTTTGCCGTCCCTCAACGCGAGAGCATGGGCTCGCGCTCGCTGCAGATCTTCGTGCACCCGCCCGACGGGCACAGCGGGCTGAAAGACTCACTAGAGTACCCTCAGCAGCTCATCCACGTCCCTGGTGCCGTTGTCGCCGTGTTACCGGATTGCGAACCGTCGGGAGGGGGGAAGGCTGGGCGAAAGCTCCCAGCTTGGAGGCGACGGGTGGATGGCACAGACGAGACGCAGTACCGCACACAAGCGGACTGGAAATATGAGCGCGCGCGCAGAGCGAGGCGCGGCGGAGGGGGCGGGCGAGCGAGAGCAGGCGCATCTCCGGACGAGCCGCTCACAGATGCTCTCCCTCGCCTGGACGGACTCGCACACAGACCGCACGGTCGCAGGTACTCTCTCACCAGGTTCCGCTGGCAAAGACCGCGAACGAGCACCGAGAGACCGCAGAAACGGGGAGAGCCTGTCCCTCCCTTCCCACCGTTGCAGCCCCTATGCGCGCCGCTCGTCCTGTTCGAACGCATCCGCAAACGCCAGCGCCTCCTCCTCTTGCCTCTGCTCCTGCTCGCGCGCCGCCCTGCGCGCCTGCGCGAGGCCCTCGCGCCACTGCACCGCCTTGCCGCCCTGCTCGCGGAGCGTCACCGGCCCCGCGCGCCCGCCCGCCTCGGTCCCGTGCAGCGTGTCGACGACGCGGCGCAGGCGCTGCGCGAGGGGCGGCTCGGCGCCCTTGGCGAACCCGGCGTAGAACGACGCGCGGTGGTCGAAGTGGTCGTCGCTGTCGAGGTATCCGAACGACGTCGCCGCGTTGCTCGCGAGCTTGACGTCGACGCCGAGCAGACCCGTGTGCGTCGACCCGCCCGCGTCGAGCTTGACGCGCTGGACGTCGAGCAGCGCCTGCGCGGTAACGAGGTCGCGGAGGTCGTGCGGTTTCGGCCGCGAGGACGCCGCGGTGGGCGTCGCGAGGGTCGAGGTAATGTGCGACGAGAGTGCTGCGGGGTCGTGCGCGGGGACGAAGGTCGGCGCGAGGTGGTACAGCTCCGTGAGCGCGGCGAGCGCTGCCTGGGGGGACGACCGCGCCGTGCGCCGGTTCAGCCGCCGCGGGCGGGCGGGCGCGGCGGCCTGCGTCGTCAAGGTGCGCGCTAGTGGCGCTGCTGCTACTCGTGCAGGCGCGGCCATTGTTGCTGGGTGGGTGGAGCGGGGTGAGCAGCGAGAAGGGCGCGAAGGTGAGACTTTTGGCGACTGGCAAAGTGGCAGCGCAGGGTTAGCTGAGCAGTGGAATGGGCTTCATACAGTCGTACCGAGGGCGGAATGTACTCAGGCAGACTCAAGAAGCGAGCTGAAGGAAGCGGCTCTCGCTTGTCGAGATGAAGGTGAAAGCGGTTCACATCGCTCAGGTGCGTCTAAAGAGCCACGGCGGAATGCGTAAAGAGGTCCTGACCACGGAGGGACCCGGCCATCACAGCCAGACGCGAATAACGACGTTCCCACTCTTCTCCCTCCCGTTCCCGCGCACGACTTCCGGCTCCTCCTGCATCACGCAGCACCTACGAGTCGTGCATCCTACCGCGGATCCTTTTAAGCGTCCGCGTCGCCGCCGAGCCCCCTCCCCAGCGTCCGAAGCGCGACCGCGTTGCCGACGGCGGGGAGGAGGTCTCCCCCGTCGCGGTGAACGGCACGGACGCGACCGAAGCGGTCGAATGAACGCGGTGGACTGCGTGACAGAACGAGCTCGTCAGGAGAGCCCGTGCAGGTAACACGGGGAAGAACCGGGACGCACGCTCACTCAGCCCGTCCCTCGCCTCCTCCCCCTCCTCCTCTTGACCAGCAGCCGCCGCGCTCCTCGCGACGGGCGTGCACGCCTCGAGCCTCTCCGGGTCGGGAATGCGGTGCTTGGGAACGGGCGTACCCGCGCGGCGCGATGCGGACGGCGCGTCGTCCACGCCTCCGGCTCCGAGCATGTTCCCCGCAACGAGCGTGGAGCGGCCGCGGGTGGTGTGGCTTGCGTGCCGGCCTGTGCGTAGAAGAGCGAGGGATGAGTGGTGCAAGAGGAGACGGATGGGAGGTGGAGGGGATGGATGGGAGCAAACGAACCCTCGAGCTCCTTCAGCGCGGTGAGGCGCATCGACAGCATCTTGAAGTTGACGTACTTGATGTCGGCGTCTGCAGACATATAGGCAGGTCAAGCCGAGTCGAAGCAGACGTAGAACTTCGGAAGATAGAGGAGAAAGGACGGCCAACACACACTTCTCCAGCGCGTTCGTCCTGTCGGAGTAGTCTGCGTGCGAGCTTGTCAGCCCACAAATGCGGAGGAGAAGCCAACGAGGGGAAACGTACGCCAAGTCTGCGCAACGCGCCCAAATTCGCGCTGCTTGCTCGCCTCGACCGCCGCCGTCTGCTTCAGCACCGCATCGAGCTCCTCTGCCGCCTCGCGCTGTGCCCTCTGTCAGTCCCGGTCCGCATTCGGGAAGGGAGAGGGAGACCGCGCACCGGGCGTTCGTGCCGCATTTCCTCGAGGTACATCTCGAAGAGCAAAACCTCGAGGTCCTGGACACGCCACGCGATGCGGACCATCTTCTTGAGATGCTCCGTATGGCCTGCTCGACGTTTCCGGTCGTGAGGAATCGTCAGCCGCAACGTCCGCCGAGGGACGGCTCGAGAAAGGGGTACTCGCTCGCTTCGTCTGCGCACACCGGCCATCAGCACGCGCACCCGTGCGCGAGAAGGAGAACAACGGGACGCACCATGCGGCTCCTCCTCCGCCACCTTCTCGAGTTCCTCCTCTGCCGCGTGCAATTCCTGCGCCGTCTCTGTGCCGCCCTTGCGCGGGCCGGGCAGCCCGCGGAGGTTGTCGAAGATGGAGGGGGGCATCGTGCGCTCGATGAGAAAGAGCGGAGAAAGGCAGAGCGGGAGAGGGGAGAGAGGTGAGAGGCAAGCCGAGAGCCAGAAGAGGGAGACGGCAAGGAGCGGAGAAACCGCGGACGGTCAGGAGCGAGCGCGAGAGGAGAGCCACAAGTTGAGCACAGCCTCTCCCACCGCCATCTGAGATCCGCAGCAGCCCGGATTGAGCTGAGGGAGACCAAGCGAGGCGGGAAACAGATGAGGTCTATGTGGCAGGCAGTGGAAGAGGGAAAGAACACATGGGAGGGGGAAGAAGGCGAACAATACGAGGCCCGTCCGGGAGGTCTCTTTTGGTGGGAGGCGCGGCGGCTGTAGGCGGCGTATAATGGCGATGCCGAATAGGGTGAGGCATAGAGATGATATGCTTATGCGCGCGAGACGTCGCTGCAGGCCGCGGGGCGTCAGCGGGGCGCACAGGAGGGACAAGAGGGGAGAGCGCACCGGCCGAGGACCTTGCACTTGAGCCAGTCGGCGCCGACGAGGACGCGGTTGCGGAGGGAGAAGAGCTGCGAGATGTACGCCGAGCGCCAGAAGCTGCGAGAGGAGCGGGTCAGTCGTGCTTGAGCGAGCGGCGGAGAGAGAGGAAGCGCAGCGCACTAGTAGGTGGCGAAGCCGGCGGCGGCGAGGTTGCCCTGCATCATGGGCAGGTCGGCGATGGCCTTGTCCGAGCCGATGTACGCGAGCGAGCCCTGGTGCGAGTAGTGGAACGGCGCGATGTTGCTCGCGCGGATGACGGCGTTCGCGAGCGAGTCGAGCTTAGCCGGTTCTGCGCCGGCCTGCTTGGCGCTCTCGAGCTCCTGCAGGAGCTGCTCCTTTTTGTGCAGCTTGGCAAAGACGCGCGCGAGGTACCGCCCCTGCTGCGCCGCGACCTGCGCCGTCGGCGCGTAGTTCGTCGCCGTGCAGTCGCCGAGCGCAAAGATGCCGTCGGCGCCGAGGAGGCGCATGTGCTCGTCGACGAGGAGGCCGCGGCGCGAGTTCTGCGACTCGGGGATGCGGCCCATCAGGTCGCGGGTGACCGGGCGCGCGGTGTTGCCGGTGGCCCTGCATTCGACGCGTCAGGTTCGTTGAGTGCGTGCGAAAGGTCGGAAGAGGCAAGGCGCACCAGACGAGGAGGCCGTAGGGGTACTCGACGAGCTCCTTGTTCTCGTTCATCGCGACAATCTTCTTCTCCTGCACCTCCTTGACCATCGTCTTGGTCTTGATGTCGATCTTGTTCTCCTGGAACGTCGACATGGTGTAGTCGCTGCGGGTGCGAGGGGGTCAGGTCGGTGAGAACGAGGAGGAAGAGAGCGGACGCACATGAGCTGCTTGGAGAACATGGGGAGGACGTTCGGGAGCGCCTCGATGAGGGTGATCTTGATGCGGTCCGCGAGCTCGGGGTACCACTGTGTACGCGTGAAAGGTCGGTACGAGGTGCGGAAGAGGAGCAGGCGGAGAACGCACGTTCTCAAGGTCCTCCATGAGGAAGTCGTGCAGCTCGCCGGCGTACTCGACACCGGTCGGGCCACCGCCAACAACAACCTGCGGGCGCGCACCGGGTCAGCCGGAGGGGAAAGGAAGGGAACGGAGCGAGCACGACGCACGAAGGAGAGGAGGCGGTCAATCTCCTCCTGGGTCTGCCCGGCAAAGTTGGCGCTCTCGATGCAGTCCATGATGCGCGAGCGGATCTTCTCGGCATCCCAGACCTCCTTGAGGAAGCACGCGTGCTCCTTGACGCCCTTGATCCCGAACGTCTGGTTCTCGGCGCCGACCGCGTAGACGAGGTAGTCGTACGCGATCTCGGTCCCGGCCACCTCGCCCTTGATCTCCGAGTTGTCTGTGTACACGGGGTACGCGTCAGCGTACACCGTTCCGCGGATGGATCCGGCCTCGGGCGCAGAAGCGCCCGGAAGAGCAGAAAGGGGCGGTGCAGGCAGCGGAAGACGCACCGACAAAGCGAACCGTCTTCTTGACGGGGTCGACCTCGTAGACCTCGCCCTCGTAAACCTCGGTCTTGCGCTTCATGTGACGCGTGAGGAAGCGCGTCGGCTCGAGGATGGACCGCGCGGCGAGCGTCCCGACCGTTACCGAGGGGAGGAGCGGCGTGAAGAGGAAGTAGTTGCGCGGGGAGATGACGACCTGTGCGGTCTCGCGCGGTCAGCGTGAATCCTCCCTGGCGAGAGCGCGCGGGGAGGGGGAGGGGGGACGTACGACGTTGTAACCCGCGTTGTCGAGCTCCTTGAGGAACGCGGTGCTCGACCAGCCGTTGCCGAGGACGACGACGGTCGGGAGCTTGGGGTCGTGCGGGAGCTGCTCGCCCGGGTGCCTCTGGTCGTACGAGCGCCAGACGACGTACCCGCCCGCCGCGACGACGGTGACGAGGACGCCGCGGGCAAAAGTGCGGAGGCGGTGCTTGGGCTTCTTGCCCTTGGGGCCTCCGCCAGTCGAGCCGGACTGGGCGGCAGGGGCGACCTTGGGCGCGAGGGGGAGCGTCTGCGCGCTGCCGACGGGGAGAGGGGGCGTCGCCGAGAGCGCGCTCGACGGCGGCGGGTTGGTCGTCGCGGTCGAGCGCGGGAGGTCCTGGCAGAGCGGCGTGCTCGCCTTGAGCGCAAAGGTGCGCGCGCCCGGCTGGGCGACGGCGCGGAGAGCGGCGCGCTGGGACGAGACTGAAGAGAGCGACGACGAACGCGGGAGGTCAGCGCGGGGCTGGAAAGTCATCCCGATAGCAGATGAGCGCCGCTGGAGGGACATCCTGGCGACGGAGGAGAGGGACGACGGCGAAGAGATGTCGAGATGGAACTGATCTCACCAGATCCTCGTCCAAGACCCAGTCAAGCGCGAGATAGAGCCGACAGAAGGGTTCAGTTCAACCTGTCAGGCTCAACGAACCCACGCAGACAGCAGCGGACGAGGAGGGCGACTAGCTCTCTTTCTCCGTCCGTCACCGCTCGCCGGCGACCACCGCTCAACTCGCGCAGATAAGGGTCTTTCCTCGCTCCGGTCAGTCCTACAGCGCTGTACAGCATCATCAAGACGTTGCCCCGCCGAAGGAGGTGCGGGAGGGGGGACCAGTCCCGCCCGACCGCCCTGCGACGCACGCGACCCGCACGTCCAACTAGTCCTCCTCGACCTGCACCCACCGGTCGTACCCGATGAGGAAGTCCTGCGCGCGCACTCGCATAAGCCGCGTTTTCAGAGTGGTAGAGAAGGGGACGGGAGACACGCACGTTGACCGTCTGCTGCTTGACGTGAATCCGCAGCTTGCCCTTCTCAGGCGTGTACCGCGCAAAGTACCCCGTCGACCTGCACGTACGCTCCATCAGCCCCTCACGCACCCCAGAGAGAGAGGGAGAGGGAGAAAGAGAGCGAACGGACCCCTCGCTGACATCGCTCGTGATGCATACCGCCTCCCTCAACCCCCTGCACGCCCCGCCGAGGCGGCTCAGCGTCGCATACTCGATCTGCGACTGCCGCACCGCGCGGCGGTCCTCCTCGCCAACTCCGCGCTGCGACTGCCGGTCCCAGGCGAAGAACCGCAGCGAGGGGAACTTGGCCAGCTGGGTGAGGTAGTCGTCCTGCGTGCGCGCGCGTGAGTGCGGTCCTCCGGGAGAGAGGGAGCGGGGAGACGGACAAGGGGCGCGCTCCACTCGACCGCCTCCTGGCAGTCGCCCGCGACGAGCGTCAGCGCCCGGAGCTGGGGCGCCGCTGCCGCAAGGTCGGCGACGAGCGCGGGCATCGGCTTGTGCACCTGGTACAGCGCGAGGCGGCGCAGCGCGGGGAGGCGCGCGAGCGCCGTGACGAGGACAGCGAGGTCCGCGGACGTGCAGGGCCCTTCGAGGAAGAGCTCCTCGAGGGGGAGGTCGGTGCCGGCATCGGCGAGGCGCTGCGGGCGAGAGAGCGTGAGCCTCAGCCTGAGAAATGAGAAGTGCGTGCGCGCGCACGATGATCTCGTCGGCGACAACCCTGAACGCCTTTGCCTCGCGGACCGAGTCGAGCGAGAGGTTGCGCAAGTGCGGGAGGAGGCCCTTGATGACCTCGATGCGCTTCCCGATGCGCCGCAGCGACGGCCAGAGGAGGAGCGAGTCGACGTTGGGGCACTTGTCCACGAGCTCGAACTGCGCGTGCGAGAAGGCGCAGCAACCGAGTCAGGTCAGCTGATTAGCTGGGAGTTGGCTGACGAGGAAGCGCGAGCGGCGCGGCGCGGACGCACGATCTCCGGGTCCGAGTGCATGATCTGCAGCGTCTTGATGTGCGGCAGCGTGCCGAACGAGGGCACGACGCCCGGGTTTTGTGGGTAGAAATCGACCTGGTTGAATCGGAGGGCTGAGAGCCGGGGCGAGGCGGCGATTGCCTCGAGGAGCCTTGCACCACGCCACTGGTGGATCTCCATGTGCTTGAGGAAGAGGACCTGGAGCGAGGACGCGGCGAGGGCCTCGACGAGGGCGACGAGGGCGCTCTCGTCCTCGTGCAGGCTCGGGTTGTCCTCGTCGACCAGGTCCTCCTCCTCGTCGTTGAGCTCGCTGACCGAGAGGCAGAGGATGGGGAGGGAGTTCTGCTGCGCTGCGCGGGCGTGGAGGATTTCCCACAGGGCGCTGAGGTTCCTGCGCTCGCGGTAGTCGGGCGGGCGGAAGGGGCTCGCGGGGGTGTAGCGGATGGAGCGCCAAATGAGGGGGCGGCAGACGGTGTGGAACCAGGTGCTGGTCTGGGAGAGGGCGAGGAGGTCGCTCGAGGGTCCGCAGGGGAACGTGGGCGAGGGGTCGCGCTCGTCGACGGCGTGGACGATGAGGAGCTGCAGCTCGTCGGGGAGGTCAAGCAGGCGGAACGCGGGCATGACCCCGACCGCAGTGTTGCTCCCGGTGTCTTCGTCGACGCCCTCGCTGTCCTGGTTGAGGCTGAAGAGGGTTTGCTCCAGGTGCGATGAGGCGGTGTCGACGGGGAGGGCGGCGTTCGAGGCGGGAGAACGCGGGTCGCTAGCGGGTGACGGCGAGGCTGAGTTCGAGTGTGTCGTGTCCATCTGTGCAGGTCGTTACTCGTCGAGCGCGGTAGAGTCGGGGAGGAACCGTCTCGCGCTTCATCTCCTTCGTTCCTCTTCTCACTACAAACGCACGATGAGCAACATCTGGACTGCTGCAGGCGAAGGTAACCTCGACAGGGTCACCGAACTCGTCCAGCAGGGCAAGTCCCTCGTCTCCATCCTCCCCACACCTCGCCCTCCTCAGCTTCCTCACCATACCGCCACCATCCCTCCCACCCCGCCAGACCGCTCATCCTCCCGTGCAACGCACTGACGATTCTTCGTGAACACGCGCAGGCACGTCCCCGAACGCCCTCGACGAGAACGCCTACTCGCCCCTGCACGCCGCCGCATCCTGGGGGCACAGCGACATCCTCCGCTTCCTCGTCAGCAGCGGCGGCGACATCAACCTCGCAGACGGAGACGGCGACACCCCGCTCTACGTCGTCGAGAGCGTCGGCATGGCCAAGCTTGTCGTCGAGCTTGGGGGAGATGCGCGGCATACCAACGAGGAGGGCCTCACCGTGCGCTCTCCATCTCCCCCGCTTCTCTCCCCAATGCACAAAAGCTGACACCGAGCACGCACGCAGCCCGCCGCGGCGCTGGAAGAAGAGTACCCCCACATCGCGCTGTACCTCCGCACCCTGACGGGCGAGCCCTCGCCCTCCTCCTCCGCCGCACTCTCCGCCTCCGCCCCCCCCGGCGCGCCCTCCGCGCAGCCACAGCCCAATCTCGACGCCCCCACCGACGCGCTCATGCTCTCCGTCCGGGCGATCATGGAGCGCGCAGAGCGCGGCGAGCTCTCCGAGCAGGAGACGGACGACGCCCTCCGTGCGGTCGTCGAGCAGGCTGTCGGCGGGCAGCTCGAGGCGGGGCGGGCGATCGGCGAGCAGATGCTTGAGACCGAAGGCGAGGGAGCCGCGCAGACGAGGGCACGGACGGCGGATGAGATGGCCGGGGAGCAGGGGAGCGCGAAGAGGAGCAGGGACGGCGACGATGTCGGCCGGTAGCGGGCCTTGTACTTCCTCCTTCTCTTCAAAACGAGTGCGAGAGACTGAGTAACTGCGAGTGCGAGAGAATATCCTACAGCGCCGAACCTTAAGAACCCCTCGTCCGTTCCTCCCCTCCGTGCTTCGAGGCACGCTAGGCTCAGTGGTGCGTCGGCATCGCCGTCGTCGCCTTGGCGCTGAGCGCGTCCTGCGAGCTCCAGTACGAGGTGGTGGTCTGCGCGCGGGCGCGGTGGGGTCAGTCCTGCCTCGGGCATGAGAGGGGAGGGGGTGGAGACGCACCTTGAGCTGCGTGAAGAAGTCGAGACCACGGGGGCTGCGTACGACAGCGACTCGTCAGAGAGCCTTTCGGAGGGTGACATGCCCCAAACAAGGCAGAGCACAGCCGGGAAAGCGCGACGCACCCGTACAGCGACGCGCCGCCAAGCACCGATCCGCGCGAGCCGGACCACGAGAACATGGGGAGGGGGACCGGGATGGGGACGTTGATCTGCACGCGCGCGCGTCAGCCTCCGCGAGACAAGAGTGGGAGGAGAGGGGGACGCACGCCGACCTGGCCGACGTCGATCTCCTTCTCGAACAGGCGCGCGGTCGCGCCCGACTGCGTGAACAGGCTCACGCCGTTGCCGTCTGCACGTGGCGCGCACGCGGTCAGTACGAGGCGTCCGGGTGAGAAGGGAAGGCGGGCGGGTGCGGGCGGGGAGGGAAGGAGACGCACAGCGGTTGCTGTTGATGATCTTGATGGCGTCGTCGAGTGTGTTGGCCTTGACGATGGTGAGCACTGGGCCGAAGATCTCCTGGCTGTGCACGGGCAGATCGGCAAGAAGAGAGTGAGAGAAGGCCGTCAGCGCCGCGCAAAAAGGTTCAAGATGGCGCCGGCGCAAGAACGCACGTGTAGCAGTCCATGTCGGTCGTCGCCTCGAGGATCGTCGGGCCGACAAAGTTGCCGTTCGGGTACCCGTCGACCTTGACGCCGCGGCCGTCGAGGAGGATCTTGCCGCCCTGGTCCGCGCACGACTGGATCAGGCCCTCGACGCGCTCCTTCGCCTGGGGCGTGATCAGCGGGCCGCTGCGTATTCCCTCTCGTCAGCCTGCACGCGCGGAACAGAAGGGCAGGGGAAGCAGGACGCACACCTCTGTCTCCGGGTCGAACCCATTCCCGACCTTCAAGCCCTTGGCGCGCTTCACGAGCTCGTCAATCCACTCCTGCGAGTCGCCGACGGCGACGAGCGTCGACAGCGCCATGCAGCGCTGGCCTGCGGCGCCGAACGCCGCGCCGACGATCGAGTTGAGCGCAAAGTTGCGGTTCGCGTCCGGCAGCAGGATGCAGTGGTCTGCGGGCGGTTACGCGTCAGTGAATCGGCTCTATATCTACCTCAAACCGCGCCGCGCAAAGGCGAGCGAGCGCGAAGACGCAGGGAGGAGAGCCAGACGCACTCTTCGCGCCGAGGTTGGCCTGCACGCGCTTGCCGTTCTTGCTCCCCGTCTCGTAAATGTACTGGCCGGCCTTGTCGCCGCCGACGAACGAGATGGCCTTGATGCGCGGCTCCTCGCAGATGAACTTGACGGGCGCGATCGTCCCGTGGACGATGTTGAGGACGCCCTTGGGCAGGCCTGCGCTCGCTCTTCCGTCAGCTCCGTGCGAAGGGAAAGGAGAGAGAGAGAGGTGCGCACCAGCCTGCTCCATGAGCTCAGCGAGAATCATCGTCGCGCCGGGGTCGCGCTCCGACGGCTTGAGGATGAGCGAGTTGCCCGTCGCGGTCGCGACCGCCATCGCCCACAGCGGGATCATCGCGGGGAAGTTGAACGGGCACACGGCGGCGACGACACCGAGCGGGAGCCGGCGCGTCGTCGTGTCCATGTCCTTGCTCACCTCGAGCTTGTCGCCCAGGAGCAGCGAGGGGATGCCGCACATCGCCTCGACCACCTGCAAACGCGGGAGCAAACGCGTCAGCGGATCGTCTTGACTGTCTCCTGCCATCGTTCGGGGCTGCCTACGCCGGCGCGAACGAAGAGAGACCCGCGAAAGACGGCAAACGCACCTGCAGGCCACGAAGGACGTCTCCCTTCGCATCCGCAAACGTCTTGCCCTGCTCCAGCACGATCGACCGCGCAATCTCGTCGTGGTGCTCGCGGATCAAGCCCTGGAACCTGCGGTGCACACGGAGGGGAAGGTCAGCCGCTTGTCCCGGGTTGCCGTCGGCTGCCTGCCGGCGTGGAGTGGGTGGAGCTCCGTACCGCGCGCGCCTCTCGACGGGCGCGGTTCGCGGGGAGGGAGGGAGCAGAGACGCACTTGAGCATGACGGCCTGGCGCTTGAGGACGCTCGAGTCCTTCCACTGGTCGAATGCCGCCTCTGCGCTGTCGACGGCGGCCTTGAGGACCTGGGGCGTCGCCTCCGGTACGCGGGTCAAGACGCGCTGCGTCGAAGGCTGCATGCGCTCGAGGCTGTCAGTGGCTGCCCACGCTGCAAGGGGCGGAGGGGGGCGCGGCGCACGTCGTTGACGGGGATGAAGTGGGTGGAGTCGCCGGCGGTGTACTCGCCGTTGAGGTAGTGCGTCGTGTCCCCGCCGGCGGTCTGCGTCCCGCGCCAGGGCTTGAGCCCCGACATGGCCTCGAGGTCGGCGAGGGCAGAGAAGCGCGACGACGACGAGAGCGGGCGGGCCGCGGCGGGCGCGATCGAGCGGCGGGCGAGCGCAGACGCGGCGCGGCTAGTGCGGGACAGCATGGCGGGCATGGCTTCTATCGGTGCGGGCTGGAGGGGAGAGCGCGCAGCCTGGGATGGAGGAGAAAGAGCAGAGCGAGGAGGCTTCCCCACTTTCGACCCGACCCCAAGAACGGGTCACCCGGCCCGCACGGCCTTTTTCTCCGGGACGCCGCACAAGCTGAAGTGCGAGGGCCTGGTGGATAGGGTGTTACACAAGCGCTACAAGGCCCACCGTTCACTCGAGCTCAATCTCGTCGACCGGGACGTCCGCCTGCGCGAGCGTCGAACTCGGGCTCCACACCTGCAGGACGTTGTCCTCCGCGACGCTGACCATGCAGAACTCGTGGTTGGCGTTCCAGGCGAGGTCCGTCGGGCGCGCCGTGCCCGCACGAACATGAGCTCGGGGGGCCCGTCCTCGGCGTCCTCGGGCGTCTGCTCGAGCCCAATCTTGCTCACGTCCCAGAGGTTGATCCGCCGGTCGCCCGAGCCCGACGCAAAGACCGTCTCGTTCGTCGGCGACCACGTGAGCTGCAGCACCTCCTCCTGGTGCGACTCGAACGTGTGCAGCTTGAGCTTGAGGTTGCGCAGGTCCCACAGCGCGACCGTCTGCAGAAGCGTTCTGTCAGCACGTCTCGCTCAGGAGGAGAGTACCGGACCCACCTTGTCCGCCGAGCCCGTGATGAGGATGTTCTCGTTGTGCGGCGCAAACGCGACGCAGTTGACCTCCGCCTCATGCGCCTGCACCCGCGCTGTCGGCTTCATCGCGCCCGCCTGCCCCCGCGTGTCCCACCTGTGCGCTCATCCGCCGTTAGTCGGGTGTTCAGCGCGTGGATGTGAAGCGCAACGCACAGCAGCAGCATGCGGTCATCGCCGACCGAGGCGAAGACGTCCTCCTGGAGGTTGTGCCACGCCACATCCTCGACGATCGCCGTGTGTCCGCGGTAGACGTTGAGCGGGTCCATCGACGCGCTCCCCTTCGTGTACCCGCGGACGTCCCTGCGCAGGAACGGGGGGTCAGGCCGTCTGCGAGCGAGGGAAGGGAGAGCGACCGCACCAGTGGCAGACGGTCGTGTCCTCTGACGCGCTCAGCACGTGCCCCTCCTTCGCCTTGAGCGGGTTCCACGCCAGGCCGTACCTGTGCGCGCACACTCGGGAAGGTCAGCCTCCGCTCGATGAAATAAGGAAGAAGCGCAGCGACGCACCCCTCCTTGGTGTGCCCCCGGAGCGTAATGTCGGGCTTGCACTCGTTGTTGCTCGGCTGGGACGGGTGCTTGGTCCGGTCAAACACAAACACCTCGCCCATGACCGTCTTGGTCGCGATCAGGTCCGGGTTCTGCGGCATGTACCGCGCGCGGTTCACCTCGCCCGTGTGGTTGATCGACTGCGTGATCTGCACGCGCGGCTCGGTCGCAGTGTGCGCGCCGATCTCTGCGGGGGGTGCAGGCGAGCGAGGTCAGCGCCGGGTCGGGGGAGGAGCGCGGCGCGGAAGAGGGGACGCACCACCGCGCTCGTCGTCGTACTTGTCGAGGCTGAGGCCGGCCTGCGGCTTCGGAAGGTGCACCTCGGCGATCTGGAGGTAGTTGTTGTCCTCGCCCGAGGTGTGGGTCCCGAGGAGGAGGCGGTGGACGGTGTAGTCCTTGTCCGCCGGCCTGTGTGCCGGTTGATCTCGCGTCAGTGGGAGTGCTCGTACAACGGAGTGCAGGGCGGACGCACGTCTCCATGTCCGGGAGCCACTGGCAGGTGAGGGAGGGCCAGTCGAGGGCATGCGTGATGACGAGGTCGTAGAGGAAGAGCGAGTTCTTCTTCCAGATCTTGTACTCCTGCGAGTGCGCGTCGTCTCCAGTCAGCTGCGGCGCTTCTCG